>JASJET010000164.1:0-1330000 GCA_034092305.1 Diaprepes abbreviatus
ATATTCGAACAATTTTTAACACATGTTAGAAAGTTGGACAATATTTGGAGTCACCAAAGGATGCAATACCATTTCAAACAGAAGGCGTGTACAAGATGCCTTGCTCTTGTGTGAAAGTGTATGTTGTTGGCATATGACTTCTATATCCACTAGGTTTAAGGAACATGAAAAATGTATAAAAAAGAAACAAATTGTATAATCTGCAGTAGCTGAAAGCTAGCATTGCTCAGGTCACACTTTAAATGTAAAAGAAACTAAGGTGCTAGCATCAGTGCCTGGTTTCTTTAAACGTAAAATTAGAGAATCAATCGAAATATGTAAATATCCAGATAATATTAATAGAGATACAAGTTACATTCTATATCACACGTGGGTAAATACCGGGCTGTTGCTCCTCGCTAGTCATTCAGTGTTCTAATTTCGTGGAGTGAAGGTTCCTGAAGATGCCTTGTGCAATCGTAGGTGAAACATCGGATAATAATTCCAGTTTGACATGTCAGAACCCCAAAACTAATCGGCGACGAATAGAGAATTAAAATACTTTTGAAGTCAGGTATCCCATAACCTTTATTTACAATAGTCATTGAACCATCTATTATATTATTTTATACTTCACTTTTTGTGACAAAATCGTATAAACTATATCATATAAGATGGATCCAAAAGTTCGCATACAAAAAAGGATAATTTATGCCTATACAGTTTAACAACTTTATAATACCCACGCGATAATATTTAATTATTTATTTGTAGTACATTTTATAGATAACATTGTGATAATGTAAAGGGTTTACTTGTTACAGTGTTGACAATAAATCACCATCATGTATCCACGCATGCCCATGCCTATGGTCTACCAACAATATCACAATGCCTATCCAACCATACACTATCAGCAACCACCCAGTGCAGCTAATGGTTACGGCTGGCATGGTAATGGTTATGGATGGCAATTAGATCCCAAGGCTTGGCATACCCCGCCTATTTATCCAAGTCTAAAGGATGAGGTAGTTGAAGAACCGGTTATTCAAGTTGAAAAAGTGCAGAAAGTGAATGCATGGGTAAGTTCCATCTATAATGATCTAAAATCGTGTGGCAATTGTTTGAATTAATTAAGTATATTTGTGAAAGCTTGGTTAGACTTGTATTACAAGTTTTAATTAATTATTAATCTTCTATCTAATTTTGAACGCAACTTCGTTTGCTGGAAAATTCGTAAAGTGTTGATTCTAGTTGCTGAAAACTTTATGTATTAAAAAATATGACCTCAGGAAGGCCATTCTGAGAGTGTGTTACAGTAGTATTAAGAAAACTTTCGTGATGACATTGGTTTGTGGTGTGCATCATTCCAGAAATAATCAGTCTAATGTGCTGTAAAAAATATATTTCTTCAGTATTTGGATTTCCTAACTAAAGGAAGAACTATCATTAATAGCCTCTATTAATATAGTAGTACAGCGTTTACATGACATCAGATAAAATTTGAAACTGTTTTCAAAACCTTATCGCTCTGGCAAAGCATAATAAGGTTACTCTTGTGTGGGTACCAAGAAACAAAGTTTTCTTAGCAATGAAAAAGTGAACCAACTTGTAAGAGAAGGATTTGCCGCCACATTTGTTGCATCGAAATCAACATTTGGCATCACTAAAGCTGCTATTTGTTGTTGGATGTCCTGGTGTACAAACTATCAACACCAGATCCACTGGAACCACATTGCGGCTTACAGACACACCAAACTATTGCTGACCAAGCAATCCTACATAGTAAGCCGCGATGTCCTGCGTCTAAGCAAACAACAGATTTGGCTGGTGACAGGACTGATAACCACCCACTGCAGTTTAAGGAAACATTACAGTACAATGAGAATTTATAATGAAAAACCAACGTGTAGTGTGACGAAGAGGGCGAAAAAGCCTCATGCATCATATTCTAATGCGAAAGTCTAACCTACTGGAGACACCTTTCAGGACTGATCAATCTTGAAGGACTGCACCCAGAAGACTCGCTAGTGAACAGGCTCTTAAACCTAATTAAGGCAACCAATCAGTTTACAAAGAACAGATAGAATAAATATAATATAACTCAGTAGGCTTCAGCCAAAGATTATTATAGCGTAATAATTTTTGCTTCAGCTTAGTATATCATTCAATCAATCAATATAGAAGTGTATAAACTCTAGGATTTTAAGAGGTTGCCTTTTTATATTTGCAGATGAAGTTATATCTGTTAAAAAAGGTCATATATAAGAATGTAAAGTTGCTTGTGCAAATGGTCTAGATGATAGAAGATTTATAGTTAGTAGATTCGGGATTGATCCATCTTGTGTTGGGCATTGCATGAAATACATAAAATAACTTCTCTTATACATGGTGTTCACACTTTCCATTAACAAATAAAATAAAATTAGCACCCTCTAATTCATTAACAAGGTTTATCTTTAAAACTAATGTAACTTGATCAAGGGTTCAAGCTAGTAAGTGCAACAATCAGTTGATCAAATTTTAATCTAAAAAATACAAAAATAAAAATATCCTATGACAAAAAAAATCTTTTGTTACTAAAAAAATAATGTAAAATTTTCTTAATTTTTGGGACACAATTACTTACACTGTTCATTAAAAAAGTTTCGGGACTATTTTTTTTTAAGAATGAAAACAAGGAGTTTAGAAGAAAGATTTTATTTATTTTTAACATAATCCCCTCCTCGTTCTATATAAATTTTGCTGCGCTCGTATAGCCGCTGGAAAGATCTGGGAATCTTCTCTTCTGGAATACGTTTTCAAAACGTTCTACCTTCATCGTTATTTTCAATTTGGGGAATAAAAAAAAGTCTGCCGGAGCCATATCTAGCGAGTAGGGCGGGTGGTGAAGCATGGAGATCGACTTTTGGGTCAAAAATTATATGATGAGTATTGAGGAATGGGCTGGCGCATTGTCGTGCCACAGAAACCAGTCACCGGTGAGGTATAATTCCGGTCTCACGCGACGAATCTGCTTCAAAAGTCGATTATGGACACTTTTGTCGAATTGTGCGGTCAGTGTTTGGCCCACCCTTGCCTCGTCACTCAGCGGTTTGGCGTTTGGTCGATGGATCATATTGAAAACACCATTTAAAAAAAATCCCATGCTTGTGTGCCCATTTAACTATATCGTGTGAAGCTTCCACACGGCGCTCTTTCAGCTCTTTCGTTAACAAGTGCTGAACGAACTTCGCACACACTTTTTTCCCCAAGAACATGCACGCTTCCTACACTGATGTTGTGTTCCTCCGACAACATTTCAACCGTAATTCACCGATTACGAGTCAATGCGACGCGCACACATTGTCATCGGTAGTCAAGGTTAAAGGGCGCCCCTCCTGTGGGGTGCACATACAACTCGAAAACTTTGCTGCAGCTTAAACAATCCTTACCATATGCGGTTTTCAATATTTCGAATATTTCCGAACCACTTTTTCCCGACGAAACAAAATTTGATTGCGGGCCGTTGCTTCATAGCAAAAATTGTGACGCAGTGGCAGAAACATATCTACTTCAAACGAATACAGCTGGCCAATAAATGAAGTTACATCGCTCACATCTCCACTGTGGGTATCTAAGGCATGATATTACATAGTTCTGCCGTAGGGTAACAGATAGCGCTAGTTGTAAATTTTTATACAAAATTAATCCCGAAACTTTATGAATTAACCATATATTTCAAGGCTTTATCTCTAGGTTTTTGTTCTTAATTTTCCTAAATAAAGGTTTTCTTGTTTGCATATATAGTATAAATTATAACCTGAGCAACAAGAAAGTTTAATTTCCACGACAACTAGATCGGGTTTGTAGTTAAACCTATTTAATGAATCTATTCGGAAAACAGGTCATCTTAAGAGGGAAATAATGGAAATATTTATGTGCATACTGCCCTTATAAGTATTAAGGTGGTATCTTCAAAAATTAGATTTTTTTTGTGCTAACTGTAATATTGCCTTCTCTTAAATATCATATATATATATATATATATATATATATATATATATATATATATATATATATATATATATATATAAATATATGTCCGGTTTCATTGCGTTCTACGCCTTCCGGTTCCCAGTCTCCATTGTTTTCGGTCTTCCCAGTCCCCTGGAAGTAAGTTTCTTTCGGACATGGCTCGGTTAATGCCCTTAATCCAGGTAACTTTTGGTCTTCCTCTTTTTATTTTTTCATTTGGTGTCCATTTTAGATTTTGCTTTGGTAGACGTTCGTCCGTCATTCTCTCCACATGCCCATACCTTACCAGCTGACGCTGTTCGATTTCACCGAGAATAGTTTTCTTTACGCTCATAATCTCTCTAATTCTCTCGTTGGTTATCCGTTCGATCCTTGACTTTCCGGCAGATCTTCACCAAAAGTCCATTTCAAGAGCTAGCAGTTTACGTTCTAAAGTTTTATTTATCTGCCATATTGCACATCCATACAATACAACGCTTTTAAATATTGCATTGTATAAAAGATGTTTTCTTTCCTTGGAGATGTTTGTTGACCATAATAGTGAGTTTAGGCATCCGATAGCTTTCTTCCCTTCAGTTATTCGCTCCAATATTTCTTCTTCAGTTCGTCCATTTTTATTGATCTTTGTTCTAAGGTAGGTATAATCAGAACAAGATTTCACTTTGATATTGTCATCCACTACCAAATCTGTTTCTTCTCCAACGATACACATATATTTAGTTTTACTGCAGTTGACGGTTAATCCCCATTCTGCGTATTCTTTAAAGAGTTTCCTCGGTCTTCTTTATCTTGGGTCACTACCACTTGGTCAGCTGCAAAATGAAGCATATATAAATGGGTGTCATTATTTAATTCCATTCCCTTTCTACTGCATGATCTTCTCCAATTCTTTAAAGCTTCATTGAGGAAGATTTTAAAGAGTTAGTGATAGACAACATCCCTGGCGAAGGTCATATGAAAGCTTTCTGATAAGTTATTGCCGATCTTAATTCTGGAGAATGCTTGGTCGTATAGCTGTTTGATGGCTTGGATCGCTGTATTGTTAATTGGAGACTTCTCCATTATGTGCCGTAATTTTTGGATTGGTACCGTATCATATGTTTTTGTGAAGTCAACAAAAAGCAGATGAACCTCTCTATTTCTTGCCACCTTCTTTTCATTAAGTTGGGTTGAACTAAATATATGATCCACGCACGATCGGCCAGCTCTAAAACCTGCTTGTCCTTCAATTTCTTGGGGGCCATATTCTGTCTCTATGATGTTTCTAAGCAGTTTTCCGTATACCCTACTCATTGTGCTGGTTACAGTTATACATCTATTGTTTAAGCATTCGTCGCGTCTTCCTTTTTTGTGGATTTGTGTTATCCAGCCTTCTTTCCATATAGTTGGGATAGGATCATCATTATTTAGGAGTCTGTTAAATAGTTATTGAAGAAAGGACGCTAGTTTTTCAGTACCGTACTTTAACAGTTCAGCTGCTCTCCTATTTTTCAATGAATCCACAGCCCTACATACCATCTCCTTTGTTACCTCTATATAGTGGTTTTGTACGTTGTACCGTCTTGGGGAGTTAACGAGGTACTCTTGTCGGTCTTCGGTAAGCTGCGTTTGATAATGGGTTATCCACTTTTTGATTGAGATTGGTTGTAAGTTAATTTTGTTTGTGGTGTCTGATCTTAGTGTCTTTATTAATGTCCATGCTTCTGATGATCTTGTACCTCCTACATGTGTATTTAGTTCAGTGCATTTCCTGTCCCATGTGTCGTTTTTGTTTTTGCTAATCATGTTTTTAAATTTGGATTGTTCATTTTTGTATATGTTTTTATCTTGTGGATCTTTTGAATTTAGCCATTCGTTGAAAGCTTTTTGTTTTATCTGTTTTTGTTCTTCCAGTGTCTTGTTCCATGTAACATTGTTGTTTCGTCTGTTCATGTCTTTCGTCTTAATTCCTAGAGCTTCTTGTGCTGTGGAGTATAGAGAGGATACTATGTGTTTATACAGTTCATCAGTGCGCCGTAACAGTAATTCAGTTTGAAGTTTGTTATCTAATCGAGTCTTAAATAGATATTTTGTAATAGGTTCATGAAGTCCTTCCACATTGTAAGATATTCGTTCTATTGTTGAGGTGTTTGTACTGTCTGTTTCGTTGTCTTAAATATCAAGAAGTAAAATACAATTTATGCAAGCTCCACAAAATAAACTTGATCAAAGACACTCAAACTCAATCTTATCTGTATGCATATTTGCAGATCAAAATTAGCCCAAAATTATGAGACTCTAATTTTAAAAAATTATGTCGGAATACAAAGTTTTTGACTGTGTGTATCTATAGACATTATGATATGAATTCCTTAATATACTTTTGAAACGATACCTATTAAAGTTTATGGAGAGTGGAACACAATGTATATTCTGTGGTTAAATGTCTCTAGTCACTACAACGGACCGTGTCATGGTGGTACCAACACAGTACTTATTGTGTAGATTTATATTAGGTACGGTGGTATACAAATGATATTTCTTTGCATGTGATGGTACAGTTATGATCACGGAACAATCCGATGTAGAGAGCGGTGGCTTTAATTTATAACCGTCACTATACCAATTTTTTTAAATTATTACTTTCAGTTAATCTTACAGTTTTAATGAATTGTGATAAACAAAGTTGCATTTTTATTTTTATTAACAGCATGTTTCTAATTCTATTGGCTTTATTTATCCTTTGCTGCATCAGAACGTTTCGGAAGCATTTGTTAGGGTAAGTTAAATAATGTGTATAATAAAAATATGTTTAACATTTGTCTATATTGCTTACAGTCAAAAATAAATAATTGTGGAAATAGCTATTTGCATATATATCAAGGATGCAATGTTCGCTGTTTGTCCGGAAATGAAAGTCTACGTTGCGCTCGCTTGTATATTAAGTGTATTTGGAATGTTATATGTGCTTTCAGAATAGTCTTTGTTGTTTGACAATTTTTTTTTGTTGAAATTTATTTGACATCTGAAGGTGCCCATAAATATGTAACAGGTTGAACGACGAAGATACAGTGTGACGAATATCGCTACATATAAATAGCGAGAAACATTGTTCCTCACCATCACTTCATCCAATCTTTTAAGCAAGAAAGACAAGTCGTGTTGGAATGTTCTCACGTTACAGTTATGTCCAGACTGTTACATGTTTATGCGCACCTTTCAGAGCAAACATCAGTGTTTGTTATTTTTTATAGATAACATAGGCCAACAAAATTTGACACATTTTTAGTAACAGAAACTATGGTATACTTCCCCGCAGGGGCAGATTCAGCCTCCCTCTTTAGGGGGGGGGTATTAGCATTCAACAATCACAAAAATCACATTTTTTAATTGTATAACGTCAATTATCTCGGAAACTAAGCGTCGTACGTAAAAGTTAGTAAGGAGCATTTCTGCTTAAAATGACTCAATAATATGATATGAAAATTACATTTTTTAAGATTTAAACAATTCTTTGTTTGTAACAATCTTATCCCCACCCGGACAAAGTTGCACCCCAAAAATTATTGTTCAGAGAATCAAAATATATAAAAAAAAATGGCTGTGTCTATATAAATTAAAGGGGCCACTACGGACCCCCTGGCCCCTACACTATCAGCTATATTGGATTTGTTGTTTCAGTTTTTTAAAATTTTCTGCTATATCGATTGCCTACGATAAAACGATGACTTTAAATTAACTCTAAAGGTTAAAATTAACGTCACCATTGAGTGACTTTTTTTAAAACCTCACCTTGGATTCATAATCAGCAACCTCCAGATCCCTATATATAAATTTTCTTTAAAGGTTAAAACTTTTTAAAATTTTGGTCCGCCATATTGGATCCGCCATATTGGATCCGCCATATTGGATCCGCCATTTTGGATTTTCAAAATCTGACGGTGGATTTGTATATATATATATATTTATATATATATATATATATATATATATATATATATATATATATATATATATATATATATATATATAATCTTGTTTCTCGCATCTTAGACGACATCGTTTCCTATCATTCCTTCGTGAAGTCCTCTACTTTCCATTTCGGTGCAGATGTTTAAAATCCATTTGTTCCGCGGCTTTCCTCGCTTATTTCCTTGTGCTGCTGTCCAGTTCCAAACCTTGAATGGTATCTTTTCTTCGCTCATTCGTTGCAGGTGTCTATTCCATTTTAACTGCTTTTCAGTTATATCGTCCATTATCGTACTTTTTAGTTCCATTCTTTCTCTGACGATCTCATTTATTACATAATCAACTAAAATTAAACCGGAACATCTTCTCCAGTACATCCTTTCGGTTGAAGGAAGCTTCTCTGACATATTCTTATCTGTGACCCACACTTCTGACCTATACGTCAGTATTAGTTGAATCATATCCTTCTTTTTGTTTTATTTCTTAGGTTCTTACTCCACAAGATTGGATGCAGTGCTTTAATCATATTTTTTCCTTTTCCTGTTTTCTTTAGTATAGCATGATTATCTTTTTCGTCTTCATCTATTGTAAAACCTAGTTTTTCGTATTGTCTAACGTTTTTTATTATTCCGATTTCTGTTTCGATATATTGTCCTGTGCCTCCTATAGTCATGTATTGTGTCTTTTGTATATTTATTTGTAAACCCCATTTAGTGAATTCTTCTGTGAGTTTATTTATCATATAAGTCATGTCTTGCTAGATTACTTATATAGTAATTTTCATTAAAATAACATATTTTAGAAAAGTACATCAAAGAGGTAGTTTGTACTCTGTTTTTGGCTTACATTCTAGTTGATTGGTGAAAGTCAAATTTCAAATTAGCATATCTCGGTAAAAAAAATATCAAAATTGATTTTAAAGAGAAAGGATTATAGTTGTTTATACGTATTATCCTTTCAAGCAGAGAAAAAGAAGGAATATATATATATATATATATATATATATATATATATATATATATATATATATATATATATATATATATATATAATAAAATAGAATCAAATATTGGCGAAGCGGACGTGAAAATTTGTCAATCTACTTGATTCTCGTGTTAAAAAGTGCGGGGCACTCCAAAAATATGGAAAAACTCCGGGTCCGACAGATGGCGACAGCGCTGTTTCGTCCTAATATGGGACTCGTCAGGCCACCGCATTCGGTACAAACCATCATCTCGCCTTTGCATCCTATAAACCTGAGTCTAAAATAAAAAAACAGCAAACAAGACGACAAAGGGGACATCTCGATGGTCCACTTGATAATACAAGAAATACACAGATTAACAAAATTTGTAAAATAACCGCCATATGGTGGCGCGACGGTGAATTAAAACAGAAATATGTAAAATCGAGCACACGAAACGCGCTGCCCAAAGGATAGGGGTCGCATTTTTCGGTACTGGCAACCAAGCCTATCGCTTATTTTAGCAGCCAAAGCCACGTGCCGCACCAAACGATCCCTCCATGAGAGCATCGTTCAGCGTGTTTCAAAGCCAAACATGTAAATAAATAAATAGATAAGTTTTTGTCCGTGTAATTTAAAATAAAATAGAATCAAATATTGGCGAAGCGGACGTGAAAATTTGTCAATCTACATGATTCTCGTGTTAAAAAGTGCGGAGCACTCCAAAAATATGGAAAAACTCCGGGTCCGACAGATGGCGACAGCGCTGTTTCGTCCTAATATGGGACTTGTCAGGCCACCGCATTCGGTACAAACCATCATCTCGCCTTTGCATCCTATAAACCTGAGTTTAAAATCAAAAAACAGCAAACAAGATGACAAAGGCGACATCTCGATGGTCCACTCGATAACACAAAAAACACACAGATTAACAAAGTTTGTAAAATAACCGCCATATGGTGGCGCGACGGTGAATTAAAACAGAAATATGTAAAATCGAGCACACGAAACTTTCAACTTTCATGTTTCTATCTTTTCCGTTTTCTAAGTTACCTAAATACAAAAATTTCGCTATTTTAACTAATAGTACTGGACAATAGCCAACTTCTTCTTCTTCTTCAAAGGCATATCCACTAATGGATGTTTGCGATTACAGTTTCCATTTCTTCCCTACTTCTCGCGGTGTGTATCGTGCAACCCCGTCCACTGTCTGATATTACGGAGCCAGGACATCTTCTTTCTTCCAATTCCTCTTTTGCCCTCGATCTTGTCTTCAATCATCAACTGTAGGAATTGGTATCTCTCATTTCGCATGATGTGCCCAAGATAGGCCGTCTTTCTTTTCTTGATTACATTGAATAGTTCACGTTCTTTCCCAATACGTGATAGAACTTCTTCATTGGTCATTCTCGCTGTTCATGATATCTTAAGGATTCCTCTGTATATCCACATCTCGAAAGTCTCTAATTTATTGATAGCGCTTGTCTTTAACGTCCAACCCTCCACACCATAAAGAAGTATTGACCATACGTAACCTTTTATGAACCTCAGTCTTAATTTCAAGTCAAAATCCGAACACGTAAGCACTCGCTTGAGTTTTACAAAAACCTGTCGCGCCTGTTCAATGCGACATTTTACTTCATTGTCAGAAGTCCATTCTTCGAATATCCATGTGCCCAGATATTTAAATTTGGTTACTCTTTCTATGGGTACTGCGTTGAATTTTATGTTGGCGTTTTGGAATAAATTGGGATTCTTTGAGATAATCATGAATTTTGTTTTCCTTGTATTTATGTTCAAGCCCATTGATTTACTGCGCTCTCCTATTATGTTGATGAGTTTTTGGAGGTCGTTTATATTGTCGGCGATTAGAATTGCGTCATCCGCATAACGGATGTTATTAATCTATATTCCGTTAACTTTAATTCCCATTTCAATATCTTCCAAAGCCTCCTGGAAAATTGTTTCCGAATAAAGGTTAAACAGGAGAAGGGACAGCACACAGCCTTGTCGCACTCCTCTTTGGATTTGTATCGGGTTGGATACATTATTGTCTGATTTTATCTGCGTGGTTTGACCCCAGTATAAGCTTTCAATGCATCGGATGTCGTTCTGATCCTTTCGAGTTTTCTAACAGTCAACATGTATCTAAAATAAAATCGACTAAACCTTAACATTTTTGGTGTACTAAAACCGAGACTAAACTTATTTTTTAAATCTAAGTTTAAGTTTTAGAGATACGTGATGTCATGTCTCCCAATATATTAACAACGTAATGCACGTGGTATATTTATATTGTTAAACAAACAAGTTAAGGTAATTTTGCACAACTTGGCAAGCCTGAATGGGGATTTTCAGGGATGACCACCATATACGAAATCCCAACCCATCAGGACTTAAAATAAGGAAGATAGCCATTTAACCCCATGTAAATTCACTTTTATGTCTTCTTTATACTGAACAGCTCCTGTATATAAACAAAACGCCATTATTGCGAATCTTATGGAATTGAATAGAAAATTCTCGAATATTCTCTAAAAATGCATAAGCCGTATTTGGATTTATAAGCAGCTACAAAGCGTAGGGGTTAGTCAGTCAAAGTTAGTGAGTCGAATCGAATAGTTGAGATTGTAAGATGTCTTGAAAGTGTGTAAACAATTCAGATCACTTCTTTCATGTTTGTGGTGAAATGACTTTTGCGTCTCAGAAGCGATCTGTTGATAAAAAAAGGCATATCAGCTTTATTTCGGTTGCCAAATTGGGCGCCACATATCTGCTGTAATTCATACTCTTTAAGTCTATGAAACTGGTTAAATAGTAAAAAACGATCTATGCGGTTTGCTGTCCCAATGATCTGGAGAGACCCTTCAAATCATGTTAATAATTGCTATTTCTGCACTATACCTCGTGTTAGGCAAGGCACAGGTATATTCAAGAAGGAAAAGTCGGTTATCAACTATCCAAATATACTATCTGCCATGAGACCTGTACATCATAGAGACAAACTTCATATTCCAGAACCCCTAGAAACATTCCCTTACGAATCAGATAATAACGATACGACGATTTGTTGTTTCAGTATGTGTTTTTCGTAAACGTCATAAAGGTCTAGCACCATTTTTTAAGCTGGAAAATAACTTAGATTCCTGCAATAATATTAGCGGTTGATCGGCGGCTTTAAATATAAACTACAAGCCAGATGAATGGAGATTTTTTATAGACAGTACAACATTGAGTTTAAAAGCAGTACTATTGCATATGAGAAATATTTTACCGTCTATTCGAATTAGATATGCAGTTTACATGAAAGAATCATGCGACAATATGAAGTACCTATTAACAAATATAAAATACGATGAGCACCAATGACAGATCTGTGACGACTTAAAGGTGATTGTACTTTTACTTGGGTTGCAGCTAGGCTACACCAAGTTTTGCTATTTTTTGTGTCAATGGGACAGTCGGACAAAGGCTCCTCATTACAAGAGAAAAGACTGCTCCGTTCGACAATCATTAGAACCAGGTGAAAAAATGTACAACATATGCCATTGATACACCCCAAAAAGATTTTGTTGCTACCACTGCATATCAAATTGGGCCTAATGAAAAACTTTGTTAAAGGCATTAAATGCAGATGGGCCAGCTTCTCAGTAGCTGCGTCAGAAATTCCCAAGGTTAAGTGAAGCAAAAATTGAAAAAGGTATTTTTGTTAGGCCACAGATTCAAAATATTCCGAAAGACGAACATTTTGACAGCACTCTGTTAGATATTGAAAAAATTGCTTGGAATGACTTTTGCCTCATGTTCACTAATTTCTTCGGAAATAAAACAGTTGACAATTACGTTACTATTGTTGAAAATATGCTGTCATCGTATCAATAATGGATTACAATATGTCTCTAAAGATCCATTTCCTAGACTCACAACTGCGAAGGTACCAGGGAAAGTGGAATGCATCCATATTTGCCGACTTATGCTGGACTGGTGTTAGAGGTGCTCCAGAAATAATTCACATAAGAAAAGCAAAATGACAGGATATTTAGTGTCTCTACAAATGTAAAAGTATGCATTTTTTATTACTTTGTTAAAAATAAAATAAAAAAACTTGGTCTTGAAAATTGCAAATAAGTTTTTAATTACATTGTCATTTTTATGTTCAGCACGGCAAAATTAGCAAAAAAAAATGCAATCTTCATGCAAGATACAACAAATAAACTAAAAATTTGTTGTCTAGTCATTTATGCACTCACTCACTCACCGATCTTCAAAAATCAAGGATTTTTCATGCAGTCCTAAAAATTTGAAACTTTGTGTGAGGAATCTCCTTAGGCATATGTTTTTTAATACACCCTATATACGGAACCTTTCTTATCTAAATAATTATCAACAATTGGGAGTCGACAACACCGAGAAATTACCACCCGCTGAGCAGCTGTCAAACAATAATAATCTGTACCATTCTGTCAAAATTATATTCATAACCTTTTTAGTTTTACGTCACAAGCGTTATTACTAAACATGACAAATCAAAATTAAGAGTGTAAAAATAAAATGAGCATCTCAAATGAATTGTCCGCCCTGCTGGTATATTTACACAAAATGCGATACACAAAGTAGACCAGATAGTGCCTGTTCCGGACGATGTAGTCCAGCGTCATGTCCGAGACTTTTCTGCAGTCGACCTACCAGCCCTTGTAGTCAACGTAGTAGTAGAGCTTCTAGTGCTGGCCCTCAATGCATGCCATGTCCCTGTACGCCTTGTAGGTCGTGTATACCATGTATAACTCCGAGTGATCCTTGTAGCAAACGAAAAGAAAAGATTTCTGATTTTATCGCAACTGGTGCTGGTGGTGTTCCAGATCAGAATCGAAATAATAAAGGTAAACAAGGAAAAGGAGGTGGTAAAGGTAAAGGAAGTAAGGGAAAAGGGGGCAAAGGAGGTAAAGGAGGCAAAGGGGGCAAAGGAGGTAAAGGAGATAAAGGAGGTAAGGGGGGCAAAGGAGGTAAAGGGGGTAAAGGAGATAAAGGAGGTAAAGGGGATAAAGGAGGTAAAGGAGATAAAGGTGGTGAAGATGATCAAGGTAATATAGGAAAAGAAGGTCAAGGTAGCAAAGATGATAAGGATGGCAAAGGGGGTAAAGAAGACAAAGGAAGTGGCGAAGGTGAAAACGGAACAGGCAATGCAGATGGAGGCAAAAAGGAAACTGGGGTAGGAGCTGAAGGTGATGGTGAAAAGGAAACTGTCAACAAAGCAACAACCACATGTACACGTAAAACAAAAGTCGTTTGTCCATGTCCTAATATATATTGTCCGTCTAATTTACGTCAGCAACAAATGCATCCACCACAAAGTAAATCACCACGTAGGTTCAATCGACAAAATGTTTACTGTGGGGCCAAGAAATTGTCTTTCGCTGATAAAAATAACAAAACACCTAAACAAGAAATATGTAGTAGATGTGGAAAGAAGCAAAACAATGATCATTCACCGTGTAGAAATAATCAACCATCTTCAAAACAGACAACTGGTAATTTTGTTATAAAGAGTTCTGCAGCCAATCCCTATTCTTATTCTTCAGTAGATCCTTATTCTCGGCCTAAAGTCAGTCTCTGCCTTCCTGCTACAAACAATTCTAAGAGACAGTCTGGAGACAAACCCTGCCCCGCTTGTGCAAACAATTCTAACAGACAATCTGTAAATAAACCCTATCCCGCTTTGACAAACAATTCTAACAGACAATCTGGAGACAAACCCTACCCTGCTGTTATAAACAATTTTAACAGACAATCTGGAGACAAACCCTGCCCCGCTTGTACAAACAGTTCTAACAGACAATCTGGAGATAAACCCTACTCTGGTGCTACAAACAATTTTAACAGACAATCTGGAGACAAATCCTACCCCGCTTCTACAAACAATTCTAAAAGACAATCTGGAGACAAACCCTACTCCGCTTCTACAAACAATTCTAACAAACAATCTGGAGACAAACCCTGTCCAGCGTCTACAAACAGTCCTTGCTCTGAACCTGAATGTTGTCACATAATCACAATGGTAACGAAGAATAATCAGGTGCTAAGCTGTATTATGTCTAAATATACTCCTCAGAATAAATGACGTTTTTATACAATTTTTAAACATTTTAATATTGGCA
The DNA here is from genome assembly GCA_034092305.1 of Diaprepes abbreviatus. Lineage (NCBI taxonomy): Eukaryota > Metazoa > Arthropoda > Insecta > Coleoptera > Curculionidae > Diaprepes > Diaprepes abbreviatus. Next base: position 15,064 of record JASJET010000164.1, read on the forward strand.
ATAAATGCATTATGCAAATTTCTATTTTTGTTTTTAATATATCCTAGAATGATTTTTATGCTCGTCAGGCAAAAAATGTGTGCAATTGCAAAATGTTTTTAAAATTCATATTTGTATTTGAAATACTATATTTCAGATAATTTATTGTATGCTATTTGTACGGTCTTTGAATTTTTGATTTGCCTTAGCCGATTAGACAAAAACGGAAAATGTATCGACTTTAAGGTCATGTATCTTGCTTCACAAGGCGAGTCAAAAACTCTGAAAAACTCAGTATTTTGGCAAAATCCTGTAATGTTACTAATAAAAAAATAATGTCATGTGCTAGTATGATTCGCTCCCCAAGGTTGCAATACCACCCATCTCGCGCTTTATAGAAAATATTTGTTATTATTGTTGGTAATCTTCATATACCTCCGCAGGGCCTCTAAAATGAATTTTTAGGTTCTTCTTCTTCAAGTGCCATATCAGGTCCCCCTGACGTTGGCAATTACATTGGCCAGTCTTTCACGGTCCTGCGCCAGCTGGAACAGTTCCTCCGCGCTACGTATACCTGTCCATTCACGAATATTCCTCAACCAGGAAGCCTGTCTCCTTCCTACCCCTCTACGTCCCTTTACTTTACCCATCATGATTAGCTGAAGAATTCTATATCGCTCCCCTCTGAATATATGTCCAAGATATGAGATTTTTCTACACTTCCCGGTGTTTAATAGTAGACGAGTTGTGTCGGCCCTATTGAGTACCATTTCGTTGGTCTGCCTAGCTGTCCAAGGTATTCTCAGCATTCGCCGGTGTAACCACATTTCGAGAGCCTCCAACCGATTAATCGTGGCAGCCTTAATTGTCCAAATCTCTGCCCCATAAAGTAACACTGGCCAGACGTATGATTTTATCATTCTCTGTCGTAGTTTTAGGTTGAGGTTATCATTGCAGAAAAGTGGTTTCATTTTTTGAAGATATTTTAGCGAAATTTTTCAGTCAAACAGACAAAATAATATGTCCTGTAACTTCAATATTAATTTTCTAAATATTAATTGCAGAACTAGCATACAATTAATTAACATTTTAAAGACATTTCAACTGAAACAAATAGTGTCTGAGCCAAGCAGAGTATCAATTAAATATGAGTGGTTTAAAACATACAAGGTGTCCAGGAAATCTCCCTGATATGGGAAAAACACGTGAAAGAAATACTGCACGTTACATAAACTTTTTTCGTATAGGCCTCCTCTTCGTAGATATGGGCTCTGAAAGACATGCAATGGAATCAAGTTTTTTACAAATAAGTATTGAACCACCAAGTATATTTAATTTTTTTTAATACCAGGTAAGACCGTTCAAATTATTATCTAAGAAAATGTTGTGAATTAATCACAGCTGCAGGAACGGACTAGCTGTAACAGTCATGGCCTGTTTTTTTTACGCCTTGTATGATAAGAACTTTAGACAATGGCTTTTACATACCGTTAACTATTAACTAAAAATTAAGTACTCTTCATTCATGTCGCTATCCTAAGCGTTTTCGAAAAAACGTCATTTTATTTGCATTGTTAGTCCCCTACCTTCTGTCTGTTTGAATATGAAGAAGAGGAATTTTCCCCTGTCACCTAATTTCAATGAAATGTTAAATTAATTGCTTAGTTAAAAACTTCGTAAGAGAGTTCAACACGGGCTCGGTGAATCTGATACACTTGTGGGCACAATGAATTGAGGATTGCTGTACTCACCACATTAACTCAGCATTGTTCCTTATTTGATTACAATGAAATATAATTCTCCGTAGAAGTTCCTCCCTACTATCGACTGGAGTGGAATACAACAAGGTTTTGAGGTGTTCCCACAGGAAAAAATTCAACGGGGTCAGGTCGGGAGATCGAGGAGGCAAGGTCTTCCTCTACCTATCCAACGATTTGGATAGACGTTATTCAGATGCTGTCGCACAGCAACGCTGAAATGAGGTGGTGCCCCATCGTGAATATAGTACATATTTTGGCGGGTTTCAAATAAAGTTCTCCATTCACTCGTACCGGCAATACGAATGCTCCAGTTAAAAAATTGCCAATGATTTCTGCCCAGATATTAATTGTTTGGAACTGATGTTGATGATACGAAACAAAAGCTGCATGATGATTTTCATAAGCTCATACATGTGAGTTGTGTAATGCACTTTTTTTAAATGATATGGATATAACAGCTGTTCTTAAATAACTTCATGTAAAGGGTGTTTTTTATAGAGGTATAGAACTTTTAAATGGAATAAAACAAAGATGGATTTTTTAAATTGACATGAAATTTACTTTATTCGAAAGATAACCTTCTGGCATTATAATTTAAATATGACTTCTGGCATATGACCGCCACGGCTGGCTCGGACGTAGTCTAATCTGGAGGTCCAATTTTCGATGACTTTTTCCAACATTTGTGGCCGTATATCGGCAATAACGCGGCGAATGTTGTCCTCCAAGTGATCAATCGTTTCGTGCTTATCGGCGTAGACTAGCGACTTCACATATCCCCACAGAAAATTGTCTAGCGGCGTTAAGTCGCACGATCTTGGAGGCCAATTCATGGGTCCGAAACGTGAAACTATGCGGTTACCAAACGTTTCCTTCAATAAATCAATTGTGGCACGAGCTGTGTGACATGTCGCGCCGTCTTGTTGAAACCACAGCTTCTGCACATCATGGTTGTTCAATTGATGAATGAAAAAGTCAGTAATCATGGCTCTATTGCGGTCACCATTGATTGTAACGTTCTGACCAGCATCGTTTTCAAAGAAGTACGGACCAATGATTCCACCAGCCCATAAAGCACACCAAACAGTCAGTTTTTCTGGATGTAACGGTGTCTCAACATACGCTTGAAGATTATCATCACTCCAAATACGGCAGTTTTGTTTATTGGCGCATCCATTCAAACAAAAGTGAGCTTCATCGCTAAACAAAATTCACCGAATCTACGCCTTGCTAGGTGATCGTGTGGCTTCAATTCTTGCACGAGTTGGATTTTGTAAGCACGCAAACCAAGATCTTTCCGCAAAATCTTCCATAAAGTAAATGGACACATATCCAATTCCTGTGCACGATGGCGGATAGACTGATTCGAGTCTTCCTCTACGCTACGCTCTACAGCAGCAATGACTTCTTCTGTACGCACTGTACGACGTCTCTGTGGATGCGTATTATCATTTAGAGTAAACGTGGTGCGAAAACGTTCCATAGTTAATCGAATTAATTACTCTGATAGACGATTATGTTGACCGTAAAATGGACGTAGTGCGCGATACGTATTTCGAACAGAACCATGATTTTCAAAATAAATTTGCACAATTTGGAAGCGTTGTTCAGGCGTCAGTCTATTCATGTTGAAATGCCAAACCAAACTAAACATAAATCACTTGACAGCTGACAAAATGGCCGCCAGTTAAAAAAGTGTTGCCAACTTAAAGTTCTATACTTCTATAAACCCTTTACTATTGTTTTCGACGTATTAAATTACGCTGATAATTTTCGAGTGCTCATTGAAGGAGTGCGGTATAAGTACTGTTCTTCCCCCGACCAGCATCAGTACTTCTTTTCCCGAAATTTCCTAAAATTAGGAAGAAATTTAATAATATTACCTTATTGAATGGAATCACCTACCATTCTCCCTTAGACATTGGTCAACTCGTTGAAATGTTTTCTGATCGGAAAGAGTACGATTAGAATATTTCTCGTGAAAAAATCTCCTGGCTTCCAAACCATTGCAAGATACAAGACCATACATCAGATGCATATCTGCAGACTCAGTACGCGTGTATTCCATATTTCAAATTATTTCACAATTAATTTCACCACGAAATCCAAAAATCAGTAAATTAATTTTTAGTCAATAGTTAAAGGTATGTAAAAAACGTTGTCCAAAGTTCTTATTATACAGGGCGAAAAAAAATTGGGTCATGAATATCACAGCTAGTCCGTCCTTGCAGTTGTGAGTACTTTACAACACTTTTTTGGATTGTTATTTGAAGGGTCTTACCTGGTATACATCATTATTAAAAAAAATTGAAATGTACCTAGTGGTTCAATAATTATGTGTAAAAACTTGACTCCATTGCAGCTCTTTGGGAGCCCATATCTCCGAAGAAGATGCCTATACGAAAAAAGTTTATAAGATTTTGTACTATTCCTTTCACGTCTTTTTTCATATCCGAGAGGTTTCCCACATTTTCCCGGGCACCCTATACAGTGTGACCAGTAAAGTCCGCATCATATGGGATTTTTTTTATTAATAGCTTTATTCCAAATTTGACTTGGACAACAATTTCTGCTTTGATCGGGATGGAAACTAACCAAAAATATAATATTCACGTGATTAGCACTATCTGTCAAATTTAAATTTTTTTCCAAAAAAATTCAAAACTGGGGTTATATCTCAAAATATCAAAAAAAGTTGTTATAACAGATTTTTCCAAACGCAATTTTTAGCTCAAATGCAAAATTTCAGCTGTATTAGATAATTTAGATTTTTTTCCCATTTTTTGTAAATTGCACCACTGTTGCAAAACAAGACTCGACGCAACCTACATAAAACTTCTTAGTTTGATAATGCTTTATACCAAATATATTTTGTTTAAAGTTTATATTAAATGTGTGCTTCTCTACAAAATCCAAATAGGGCTATTAAAATTTGATGCATAGTGTATTTGTTTTTGACATTTTATAAGGTAATTTCATAAAATTACTATTTTTGTGAACGTAGTTTGTGTCTTTAAGCAATACACATTATAATTAAGACAAGCAAGTACACAGTGTCATCAATAAAGTCTGCATTAGGAGGAAAATAAATTTTTACTTAACTTTACGTAAAGTTTATCTACTTTACTGTTGACACTGTGTATGTGTGTGTCTTAATTATAATGTGTATTATTTTTAGACACAAACTACGCTTTCAAAAATAGTTATTTTTTGAATTTACCTTATACAGGGTTAAAAACAAATAAACTTAGCATCACGTGTGACCAAATTTTAATAGCCCTATTTGGATTTTGTAGAAAAACACACATTTAATATGGCGCTACTTTAAGCAAAATATGTCTGGGAAGAAGCATTATCAAAACTAAGAAGTTTTATGTAGGTTGCGTTGAGTCTTATTTTGCAACAGTGGTGCAATTTACAAAAAATGGGACAAAAATCTAAATTATTTTATACAGCTGAAATTTTGCACATAAGCTAAAAATTGCATTTAGAAAAACTTTTTTCGATATTTTGAGACACAACCCCATTTTAGAATTTTTTGGGAAAAAAATTAAAATTTGATAGATAATGCTAATTACGTGACTACTATTTTTTTGGTTAATTTTCATCTCGATCGAAGCAGAAATTGATGCCAACGTGAAATTTCGAATAAAGCTATTAATAAAAAAAATCTCATATGATGCGGACTTTACTGGTCACACTATATATATATATATATATATATATATATATATATATATATATATATATATATATATATATATATATATATGTATGTATGTATGTATATGTATATGTATATATGTTATATCGTAGGTTTTCACGGATGGTTATTCCGGGTTTCAATCCGTTCGTCCAAAAGATCGTTTTCACGACGTTTCGTCAAAATCTCATTTGGCATTTTCAAGTGCGGTTCGTTTCGTTACTCGCTGAGAACTGATGGTGGCCTCTGATGAATTTAGAGTTTTGTTTAGCTGGCTCCCTTCCTGATTGGACCAGCGGCTTCGCAGGCTCCTCCTCTCTGTCGAGTGCGATTTATTTTGTTCGTGTATGCTGGTCTCTCGTGTATTGGTTGACTTTTGTTGTTTTCTTTTTTGATTTTTTATTAATGTTTTCCATGTAGTTGGGAAATGTATAGCATTATTTAGCTGTCCCGTTTTTTCGATTTCTAGGGCCTCTCTTATGACGCGTACCTTGTAGTTCTGTACCGGTGCTATTTCTTTTGCTTTTTCGAAATCGATGGTATGTTCGGTTGTTTGGTGATGTTGAAATAGAGTTGAGGTTGTCTCTTTGTTTTTGAGGCTATTTTTATGTTTTATTACTGGATAAGACTTTGGACAAAATCGCCATGAACGAAGATTTTCCAGTCTACACAATTGAAATTGCAGAACACTGCCTAAAGAACACATATTTCATGTTCAATAACCAAATATACAAACAAACAGATAGCGCACCTATGGGGTCCTCACTTTCACCAGTTATAGCCAACCTTTTTATGATATATTTCGAACAAGAGGTACTGCAAAAGGCACCTTTAAAACCGAAATTTTGGAAACACTATGTGGATGATATTTTTATAATATGGCCATATGAAAAAGAACACCTGGATGATTTCCTCATGTACCTGAACAATATCCATCACAGAATCCAGTTCACGCTAGAAATCGAACAAGAAAAGAAACTTCCTTTTTTGGACCTGTTATTAACTAGGAAATTCAATAACACCCTAGGTTTTAGCATATATCGGAAACTCACACATACTGACCGATATCTCAGTGCAGCGTCACATCATCATCCCTCTCAAAAGCAGGTAGTAGTCAACACATTAGTATCAAGATCTCCCGCCTAACAGAACTCGAAACAAAACAAGATCAAATAAGACACATTTCAACAGCTCTAGAACTGAATAGTTTCTCACAATCAGATATAAAGCCATAAAAGGACAAGCGAAGACCACAACAAAGACCAAAAACCAAGATCAAACAATGAATAAAGCCATAATCCCATACATAAAAGGAATAATAAACAAAATCGGAAGAATCTTAAGAAAACACAACATACAGCCCATATTTAAACCACAAAAAACAATAGCCAACATCCTGGGAAATTCCAAAAACAAGACCAAGCTTGAAAATCATGGCGTTTACAGCATTCCATGTGCAGATTGCCATCAAACATATATAAGACAAATAAACAGGCTGATATCAGCAAGAATTCAAGAACATAAAAATAGCCTCAAAAACAAACAGACAATCTCAGGCCTATTTCAACATCACCAAACAATCGGATATACCATCAATTTCGAAAAAGCACAAGAAATAGCACCGGTACAGAACTACAAGGTACGCGTCATAAGAGAAATCGAAAAAGCGAGACAGCTAAATAAACGGGACGATGCTATACATTTCTCAACTACATGGAAAACATTAATAAAGAATCAAGAAAGAAAACAACAAAAGTCAACTAGTACACGAGAGACCTGCATACAAGAACAAAACATATCGCACTCGGCAGAGAGGAGGAGCCTGCGAAGCCGCTCATCCAATCAGGAAGCGAGCCAGCTAAACAAAACTCGAAATTCATTAGAGGTCACCATCAGTTCTCAGCGAGTATATATATATATATATATATATATATATATATATATATATATATAAAGTGTTATCTTTCTTAATTCTATAATTTCGAAGCGCCTACCGGCCAACCGCGGTGCGGAGCGAGAAAGAGCACTTGCTCGCATTTATCACCTCTTTCCTTTTGCCGTATAATTTTTTCTGCACGTCCTTCTAACCATTGAGACGAATTTTGGTTTCATATGTATGTCATATCATAGTTGTCAAAGTCAAGTCTTGAGGTTGTTAGTATTTGTGTTGTCAAAATTGGAAAAATCTTTTACCATTTACACAAAAATTGTAGGCTTCCAAGCATATCAAATGTTTAATTTTTGATATGTGGGATGTCTTCTTAAATCACACTACTCAGTCATGCGTTGGATTTAGTACTTCCAACATTCCGTTTGCTAAACGTAAACTAGATGTAGATATAAATTCTATAGAATATAAAAGTTATATTCGTCGAGACGTGTTGGGCTATCTAGATAAGTATGCCATGCCTTCCAAAAACCCGAAAGTTAAAAAAGGAATCCCTGGTATTGATAAACTACCACAACATTTAATCAACGAAAACGAAGAGAAAAAACAACACAAAAAATATAGACCATTTTACCTAAGAGTTGATGTTAATACTAAAGAAGATTCACCTGATTTATTAAAACGGTTCCCAAGAAGTACTAAAACTAGTGGAAGCCTTATTCCCAAGAGTTCCAATAGAGATGGATGTGAATGTATGAATACCTCACACTCTGAAAAGAGGAATTCTATAAAGCAAGAAAATTCCATACATGATCGCATTGCTACAAAATGCTCAACAAAATATTGCGATATAGAGAAACGAAAACGATCATATTTACTCAAGTTAAGTGATGTAACGAAAAAACATCATAGTAAAACTAAATTGCAACAACGGAGTAAAGAAATAGAAAACACGAAAGAAGAATTAGAAGTACCAAAAAGATATCCAATATTAATTTTGAGAAAGAAAGTGTGTTGCAAAAAGGAAGACACTTCTGAAGGATCTCCATCAAAACAATCTATAGTGTCTCATACGTTAATGTTTGGAAAATATAACATTTATTTGGTAAGTATTCCTAAAAGTCATCTAAACCATTGAGCAAATATTTGGAAGAGATTGTTAAGATACTACTATGGGATAAATTAAATTTGTGTTATCCTTATCTTCAAAGGGAATGCCGCCATGTGAAATGTTGCTTATAATGTATGAAAAGTACCTAACTGAAGTGCAAAGTTGTAGGGAAAATAAATTCGATACACGTTCTTTATTATTTTACTATTGCGAATTGGTATCAAGAAATTTTTCGCTGATTTTTGCATCCCATGTATTTTTGGTCATAGAACACGAACCTGAAGTATCCTTTGGCGGTCGCACATAATTTTCGCAATATTTTTATTTATTTATCATATCGTATTTCCGACCTCAATTTTGCCACCCTCGGAAAAACACAATTGCATATTTTCGAATATATCACATTTTTATTAAAACCGTACAGACCTTCTGATTAAAAAGTACCCTCAATTCCCCATTCAAACAAACCGCGCTTGAGATATTGTCAAAACCTTTTTTTTTCTGGGTTGGTACATCTGTCATCTGGTGCTCAAATATCTATTTAAGTGCCATCTCTCGGGAGTTTGTGCGTAATAGCTTTATAAACAAGTCAGCGTTTGTTGTGTTCTGCGAATTTCGCAAAGTCGAATTTAGTTGAGCAAAGAGTTTGTCTGAAATTTTGTGTTTCTAATAAAATGTCATGTGCCAAAGCATTGAAAATGTTAACGTCAGCTTACAGGAACTCGACAATATCAAAAACACAAGCGTACGAGTAGTACAAAGAGTTTAAAGTGCCTCGTTCCGGTTGTCCATGCACCAGTGTGGCTGACGTGCCGTGTTGTGGTCCACTCCAAATTTTGTTCCACTAGACTATACAGTAAATAAGAAGTATTATGTAAGCGTATTAAAGCGTTTGAGGGAAAATTTTTGTCTCAAGAGGCCAGAATAGTGGAGAAACAAATCGCGGTGTCTTCAAGACAATAACGCACCGGCACACACATTTCATCTTGTACGCGACTATTTGATAATACTCAATATTCATACCGTCCCGCAAGATCCATACTCACCAGACATGACTCCTTGTGAATTTTTCCTATTCCCACGATTCAAGTTATCACTTCCTGGAAAGCATTTTGAATGAGCGGAAGGCGTTTCCAAAATCCACTTATAAATAGTGTTTTCAAGATTGGAGGAAGCGTTGGAATATGTATATTCCTTGCAATTGAGATTACTTTGAAGGAAATAAAATGAATATCGATCAATAATTGAACCGTTTTCGTTTTATTGAATAATTCTGGATACTTTTTGATCAGAAGGTATATTTGGTTAAAATATAGTGAAAAATATTAAAAAAAGTAGCGGACTAAGCTCGTTGGAGGCCCGGGACTTAGATAAATTGTATTTGTAGTGTACATACATTACTACGTAATATAGATGTAATGGCTGACAAAAGAAATAATTTGTGTATCCTACACTCTAAAAATTGTAATATACATACATATAGATATAGGTGAGAAAGAGAAAACGAATCAGCATTTAGCATAGCACTAGCAAGTAGAATGCAAAGAAATAATGAATGTAATAAAAAAGTAACTTTATTTTATATGTCTAAAAACAAAGCTTGTACACTGTTTGTTTGTGGATCATAAATAATGATGTGCTTGTCGGACTTGCATTGTCTTTATTTTTATTTATTTTTACGACGTTTCGATTTAGTTGTATTTTTAATCGTTATCAAATATAAACTGAACGTTTTGTCTTAAGACTAGGAGTTTATATAGGGAATGTGTTCATTAAAGCGCAAAATTTCGCTTAACTGTACACACCTCAATGATTTGATGTTACAAAGTAGTGGTTGCCAAAGATTAGGTATCTCAACACTCGGTTTACTAAAGATTCCATCATTGTTTTTAATGTAAGCTGTTTCAATAAATTTTCTTTTTTTCATGTTGGGTTCCATATATATTGCCGCAGCCTCGGACCATTTTATATGGTGTTGTTTATCCCAGGCGTGTTCTGCAATACCTGATCTCGACGTTTCCCCTTTTTGTGTATGAGTTCTATGTTCCTTAATTCTAACTTCTAGTGGTCGTTTGGTTTCTCCAATATACATTTCACCACACTCACATGGAACTTTGTAAACACATTCTTTCGTATCGGTAGTTTTCGTTTTTTTTTTTTGTTAAATAAGCTCAAGGTGTATTTCCTGATTTAAAGGCTGTTTTTATATTATAACTACTGGTAATTCGTCTTATTTTTTCTGAAGTTCCCTTAATGTACGGAATTGTGAAGAAGAAATGTGTTTCTTGCTGTCTAGTGGTCGTTGTTCTAAATTTATTTATGACATCGTCAATTAGTTTTAAAGGATAACCATTCTGTTGTAAATCAGATTTAATATTTACCACCTCTTTTTCCAGTGAATCGGCATTATTGCAACGACTACTGGACAGCAAGAAACACATTCCTTCTTCACAATTCCGTACATTAAGGGGACTTCAGAAAAAATAAGACCAATTGCCAATAGTTATAATATAAAAACAGCCTTTAAATCAGGAAATACACTTAGAGCTCATTCAACAAAAACAAAACCGAAAACTACTGATAAGAAAGAATGTGTTTACAAAGTTCCATGTGAATGTGGTGAAATGTATATTGGAGAAACCAAACGACCACTAGAAGCTAGAATTAAGGAACATAAAACTCATACACAGAAGGGGGAAACGTCGAGATCAGGTATTGCAGATCACGCCTGAGATAAATAACATCACATAAAATAGTCTGAGGCTGCGGCAATATATATGGAACCCAACAAGAAAAAAAGAAAATGTATGGAAGCAGCTTTTCATTAAAAACAATGATGGAATCTTCAGTAAACCGAGTGTTGAGATACCTAATCTTTGGCAACCACTACTTTGTAACATCAAATCATTGAGGTGTGTACAGTGAAGCGAAACTTTGCGCTTCAATGGACACAGTCCCTATATAAGCTCGTAGTCTTAAGACAAAACGTTCAGTTTATACTTGATAACAATCAGGGATACAACCTAATCGAAACGTCGTAAAAATAAATAAAAATAAAGACAATGCAAGTCCGACAACCACATTTTAGTCAATTTTCAACATTGTCTACAACCTTCAAATAAATAATGATGTTCTTTGCAAAGTAGTAGATATCTTTTGGACTTGTCTTTATTTTAGTTGATAATCACGACGTTAGGGCGAGTAGTTATCTCTAGCCGTTTTCCATTTCACTTGAAAAGGGCTAAATATAACTACTAGCCGAAACGTCGTTATATTTAACGAAAATAAAGACTACGGTTTGTACAATTATATCAGTTCGTTTCGTAACCTTAGATACGTTTCATGTAACCTTTAATAGGTGAGTAGGTAGCTACCTACTTACGCTTATATTTTGCCTACGTACGGGGCCTCCAATTCCAAACTGACTCTTGCTTACTGACCATATTTTGGCCATGTTTGAGATTTGATTAAGAAGAATTTATTGAAATTTGGAGGCTCCACGGACCAGAGGACCGGAGCGGTCCGCCGCCCATAAGGTGGGGCGGACTAAGGTCCACTACTGCATTAGAAAACCGAAAGAAAACGCATGATTTGATGTTACAAAGTAGTGGTTGCCAAAGATTAGGTATCTCAACACTCGGTTTACTAAAGATTCCATTGTTGTTTTTAATGTAAGCTGTTTCAATAAATTTTCTTTTTTTCATGTTGGGTTCCATATATATTGCCGCAGCCTCGGACCATTTTATATGGTGTTGTTTATCCCAGGCGTGTTCTGCAATACCTGATCTCGACGTTTCCCCTTTTTGTGTATGAGTTCTATGTTCCTTAATTCTAACTTCTAGTGGTCGTTTGGTTTCTCCAATATACATTTCACCACACTCACATGGAACTTTGTAAACACATTCTTTCGTATCGGTAGTTTTCGTTTTTTTTTTTTGTTAAATAAGCTCAAGGTGTATTTCCTGATTTAAAGGCTGTTTTTATATTATAACTACTGGTAATTCGTCTTATTTTTTCTGAAGTTCCCTTAATGTACGGAATTGTGAAGAAGAAATGTGTTTCTTGCTGTCTAGTGGTCGTTGTTCTAAATTTATTTATGACATCGTCAATTAGTTTTAAAGGATAACCATTCTGTTGTAAATCAGATTTAATATTTACCACCTCTTTTTCCAGTGAATCGGCATTATTGCAACGACTACTGGACAGCAAGAAACACATTCCTTCTTCACAATTCCGTACATTAAGGGGACTTCAGAAAAAATAAGACCAATTGCCAATAGTTATAATATAAAAACAGCCTTTAAATCAGGAAATACACTTAGAGCTCATTCAACAAAAACAAAACCGAAAACTACTGATAAGAAAGAATGTGTTTACAAAGTTCCATGTGAATGTGGTGAAATGTATATTGGAGAAACCAAACGACCACTAGAAGCTAGAATTAAGGAACATAAAACTCATACACAGAAGGGGGAAACGTCGAGATCAGGTATTGCAGATCACGCCTGAGATAAATAACATCACATAAAATAGTCTGAGGCTGCGGCAATATATATGGAACCCAACAAGAAAAAAAGAAAATGTATGGAAGCAGCTTTTCATTAAAAACAATGATGGAATCTTCAGTAAACCGAGTGTTGAGATACCTAATCTTTGGCAACCACTACTTTGTAACATCAAATCATTGAGGTGTGTACAGTGAAGCGAAACTTTGCGCTTCAATGGACACAGTCCCTATATAAGCTCGTAGTCTTAAGACAAAACGTTCAGTTTATACTTGATAACAATCAGGGATACAACCTAATCGAAACGTCGTAAAAATAAATAAAAATAAAGACAATGCAAGTCCGACAACCACATTTTAGTCAATTTTCAACATTGTCTACAACCTTCAAATAAATAATGATGTTCTTTGCAAAGTAGTAGATATCTTTTGGACTTGTCTTTATTTTAGTTGATAATCACGACGTTAGGGCGAGTAGTTATCTCTAGCCGTTTTCCATTTCACTTGAAAAGGGCTAAATATAACTACTAGCCGAAACGTCGTTATATTTAACGAAAATAAAGACTACGGTTTGTACAATTATATCAGTTCGTTTCGTAACCTTAGATACGTTTCATGTAACCTTTAATAGGTGAGTAGGTAGCTACCTACTTACGCTTATATTTTGCCTACGTACGGGGCCTCCAATTCCAAACTGACTCTTGCTTACTGACCATATTTTGGCCATGTTTGAGATTTGATTAAGAAGAATTTATTGAAATTTGGAGGCTCCACGGACCAGAGGACCGGAGCGGTCCGCCGCCCATAAGGTGGGGCGGACTAAGGTCCACTACTGCATTAGAAAACCGAAAGAAAACGCAGAGGAGTTTGACTATGGTGGGAAAATTGGTGCGTTGTTGTCGGATTGCAAATGACCATCATTTGCAGTAATAGAAATTCAATAATTCGTTCCATTTACTTTTTTTGTTCCAAATGTGAAAAATTAATAAGGGGCAGGTTGACTTTTGAAAAATGGTATATGAGATTGAAATTAGTGAAAGTATTCCGAAATTTGTCCCGCGCGGGCCAAATTTCCTAAACATAAAGATATATTTCACGTTTTTTTTTTAAATAAATATGCGACAGTATTTGATCGTGACTTCCTATAAACTGAATATTTTGGTAGCGTAGCCGTTTCGCTTACGATTTACTGCTGACCCTTTTTAGTTAGTAGCTATATTATAAATCTATAAATAAAACCCACTGTGACAAAGGCACTCTGAAAGTCTGGTCAATCTTCTTAGGTTATTACAGTTTTAGTGATAGACAACTACGGGTTATTAGAGCTTACCACTACTATAAACAACTGCTGTCTAGCTGGTCAAATCAGATCTTTTGTATTTGAGCTCTCACATCAGTACGCCTGCGAGATTAATCGCGTGAAGGTTTTTATTAAATTAAACCAAACAAGTTTCTCAAAATACTTAAATCTATTTAAATAAATAAAAAAAAACGAATTATTTACAATGAAAACTTAAAATTTACTGAACAAAACAATTTCAAAGTAACTAAATTGCTCTTGTCAGCCGCTATTTTAATCCGGGTCACAATATAAACACAATTTTGAAATTCTTACTTTTAAATAGCTTTTTAAAAGTTTAATCAAAACACGAGAAACAGGTATTTAAGTTAATTAAACAAAACAGGACTGAATCCATGTAGAATATAACAGTATTTCCTCTTTTTTTCTGCAGATAAATAAAAAAAATAAAGGATAAAACTTCCTTAAACAAACCAGTTGTACGCGTCAAAGATAACTTTCCATAACAAATTTTAAAACGTACCGCTTTTAATGACTTATCTGAACTGATGTTATGACTTTTTAAAAAGCATCACCGAACTTTCCTCCGTCGAACTCCCCGCCACAGTTCTCGTTAGTACATATTTCTCCCTGTGCGAGTGATTTCATTCCCGAATGTTTTGATCTTTCATTTGTAGAGGGCATTAGCCATCCTATGTGGGATATTTAATTCCCGATTTGGCCTGAGCACCTTAAATTAATAATGTTTTATACAAAAGGCTTAATAAATCTATTCTGCATCTTTCTATAACTAAGAGAAAACGATAAATCGCTGGAAAAAGAACCTGAACACTCTTTTATCCATTTTGGAGTTATCTAAATCATTATTTCTGGCGAACAGGAAAAATAGTCATTATGAAAATTATTTGTACATATAAGCAAACGAATATATTGCGTTATAGCGATTTTATTTGATTATTCTTTTGTTTCTTAATAATGGAAAAATTGTTAAATTTAAAAATATTCTATCGGTGTCCGCCGATACCAGATGTTAAGATTACCATTGACACTTATCCGGTCGGTTTTAATTACATAAACAGGGTAGGATTTCTTCGATGGATATATTTAAAAATATTAAAGGGGATACAAACTTTTTAGTTTATATCGCTATACATTGACAGGGTTCATAATTTTTTTAAGAAAACATTTAAACGCCCCAAAATTAGTAAAACTGGCCAAGTTTGATAATTGATTTACTTTTTACTTTATAGAAAATGGTTTTCGATTGATAATTTCCATGGTTAAAATCCCAAAATAGAGTAATTATTTAATTCCTCCATTTAGTGGAATATTCTTTATGTTACACAATATTTAATACGACCAATCATAATTATTAATGTTTGTTCCATTACACCAGTGGCGGCTTTTCCTTAGGCCGGCAGGTGTGCGCAACCCCAAAAAAATTGTAAATTAAAATAAAACATGCTAATAAACATAAGTACAATTTTTCTTAAATTTCTACTGATAATTTAATGATTAAATTTAAATCAATTTTTTACCTAGATTATACGCGAACAGCAGTCAATTATTGTAATAATTTAACTTACCTCGCCTAAATCTCATTAATAATTTGGCTGTAATACAAAATTTCGCCTGGAAATGTTATCGCTTTGCTGGTTTGCAATTCTAATGCAATCCAAGCGAATCCATTGGAGCGTATATGGAGTTGCCTATCTGAGACGTGGAGATTAATTCCACCTTATAAGCTTTACGTAGGTTGCAAGTCGACTGCAAACCTGTGTTTAGATTGCCCGTCGATTACGTAGTCGTAGGTGTTTTAGTTTGTTGTGTGGTATGCAGAGCAATTCTGTGGTCGGTTATTAAGTGATAAGGCTGAAGTAAAAACACTTTATTTTTTTCCTTGTTTATTATTTGGATGAGGAACTTCCTGGATAAAAGTAGATTTTACCGACTTAAATCATTCAGGGAACCGCATTAAATAGCATACGATATCGGCAAAACATATTCACTTTTTGGGACTGTTAACGTAGCTGCTCAGTTAAGCAGCGCTTGTCGAAGACATATTGAACTAGCCAATAAAAAACATTATAATTAATTGTGTGCGTTTCTGTAGAGCTTTCGAACTCACGTTACGAGGACATCATGAGTCTACGTCTTCCCCTAATCCCGGGGTTTTTCCAGGTTTAATTGAATTTAGTGCTGAGTTAGGCGGTGCTTTGAAACAACATTTGAAAAAAGCATCGGTATTTAAAGGTGCGTCAAAAACCATTAAAAATGAAATTTTACGAGCAATGCTTATTGTATGTTAAGAAGAAATTTCTAAAGAAATAAAAGAAGCTAACTATTTGTCTGCAATATTTGACGTGTGTGACGAATCGAATATCTTTCAAATGGCAATTTTCTTTAGATACATTGTACGGGGCAAGGCTAGCTGAGCGATTTTGGGATTTTTTAGTTCCTTTAGAACATGAAGCGAAAACTTTGCCTTCTGTTATGCTTAAAGAACTAGATAAGCAGGTCAAAGATAATAAAACAAGTTCATTTCGCAAACATACGAAGATGCATCAGTCATGAGCGGCTCGCCGAATACGGTGAAAGCAGTTATAAAGAAAAACCTGTGAACATGCTGCTTAGGTGCATTGTTATGCACATCAATTAAATTTGGTAATGTTAAATGCTCCATCCGCCAATAAAAATGTCCGCATATTTTTTTCCAATTGTCAAAGGTTTTGTTCTTTTTTTTTCAAATAGTCCTTCAAGTACCGCAATACTAGATAAAATTGTTAACAGACGCTTAAATCGTTCGGCCCTGACAAAATGGATTTTTAAACAGCATTCTAGAGACAACGAAAAAAATCTTAGATGACAGTTGAAACGTTAGTACCACGACCCAATCATCAGGGCATGTCAAAATTCTCAAAAGCAAGAGTTTGCTTTCATGGTTAAACTTTTTTTACAAAATAATGCCTCAAGTTGATTTGTTATTTGGTAAGTTCAAACAAGACACATTGACGCTGTTATGGCAATTAAAATTGTATTATCGATTGTATCAAAATTAACAGAAATTAGAAATATTACCTCAAATGACGTTGAGCTATCTTCATCTCCGCCATAACGACGTAAGCTTGATGATTCGGCGGAGTTTTCTCAGGAAGAAAAAAGAAGTTTGTGATATAATTATTTGTTAAGCAAAAGAACGATTTATCTTTACACGTCATTTGATAGAAGCTAGTCTTTTTTTTCGAAACAGTGAAGAATTTAGATCAATTTCGGGACTCCTTGCACTTTATGAATTTATGACATAATTCACAAAGTAAGTTATACAAGCGTTTTGTTTTTACTGCTATATTTCTAAAATTTACTACCTTTTTTTATGTTTAGTTATTTAAAATAAACTGTTTTGTTTCATACTAACTCAATTTTTAAAGACTTACTTTTTCATACACCGGTGCCTATGACAGTTTTTATACATATCTATGTTTTTAGTGTACCACTGGAATTGCAACCCTACTTTTTTAATTCACAAGCCTTCACTGCTTTACACATAGACGAGATCTATCCTCCTTCAAACAATAAGTATGTGCCAAGTTAGTTCAAGTTTATGCAGTATGTATGTATGTATGTAGAAATGGTTTGTAGAAAGTTGTTATGAGAGTCTGTTTGTTCCTATGTCCGTCCGCCTGTATGTTACATTATTATAACTCTGTTTTTTATCTTTTTCAGGTACATGCTTTAATTAACCAAAAATAAACATGAGATAAAATTTTTTAAAAAAAATTAGGGTTTACCCCCTTCTCCTGTGTGAAAAATAGAGTCGAATTTTTTTTTCGTTTATTATATCGAGTCGAAAATCATTGGATAGAGACTTGCTTGCAATTAACTGACAAATAAAATGAAAAACGCCAATTACTCCTAAAGAACACTAAAAAATGTGTGTCTAGCACTCATTTCATTAGTTTTTTTTGTTTTCATTTTTGTTTTACTTTCTAATAGCCATTTATACATAAATACTGTATAAACCAGGCGCGGTTCCAAAGGGAGGGGGGCGGTGGGGGCGTACCCCCCCCCAAGAGCTTGGAGTTCAGGAAAATAGACCCGATTTTGCCCCTTATATTATAGTTTATTCAAGAAATAGAGAAAGTAATGAATCATTTTTTACCCTTTTTTCTTCGCAAACTACCTGTGTTCTTTAGTTCGATGTTTTTGTCAAAATCTGTTAAAAACATATATTTTTCATAGGAATGAGTTAGAAATTTTATAATTAAAAATACCGGTCTATAATAATGGAATATAGGGTTTTAATCCTTTGTCATGGGCGTCGGAAGGAGGTTTATTTTATCACAAAAAAAAAAATAAAAAGTTTTTATAATATTATTTTATTTCTTATGATTTCTTAATAAAATAATTCACATATATTAGAAAATATAGATAATTTTGACATATTTAACACAAATCATCACGGTATTTTTATTATTTTTAATTTTGGCATACAAACCGTTTTTGGTACATTCAGACCAAAACGTAGCCTTTTTCTCTCAAAAAATTCTAAGTTATAATTTAAATACTTACATAATATCCATTGTCAAAAATACAAGAAGTTAAACATATATAAAAAAATAAATTCGTCCATATAATATTAAAATATTTTTGGGGCTATCGGTCATTTTATTATTAGGACATTTGACGTTTCAGTTTATTTATATCTTAAACCATCTGCAGAATTACAATTAAACACTAATAAGGGATTCAAAGGTAATTAATTTTTATATATTGTAGCAAATTTAAATAATAAATTGTGTTTACGCTGGTAAACAATACGTATCTAATTCGTAATCAAAGCCAGTGAAGCTATCTTCGCTCAAATTAATTATAATTGGTTCATCTATCGCACCGATCATGAGATCGAGTTTCCACATTTTCTTTTATTCTTTTATTATATGGATTTTTCCCAATTTTCTGCGGTAACTTTATTCAAAAAAATTTTTCCAGAAGTTCAGTTAAATTACTAATTTTGTAAGTTGTGTTATTTCTAGCAACTCTATCTTTTACTTGAGAGACATATTTCCTTCTCCAACGGACATTTTCTGGACGATCTATAAGAACAGATTTCCAACCTGGTTTTTT
This sequence comes from Diaprepes abbreviatus, assembly GCA_034092305.1. Classification (NCBI taxonomy): domain Eukaryota; kingdom Metazoa; phylum Arthropoda; class Insecta; order Coleoptera; family Curculionidae; genus Diaprepes; species Diaprepes abbreviatus. Next base: position 34,433 of record JASJET010000164.1, read on the forward strand.
CCAGCAAAAATTAAGTTCTCTGAGCAATCTCCAGAGCTCAGGTCTTTTAATTTCAGGTAAATCCCGACCTTCATTGATTTTAGTTAGAATTTTGTCGACGTTTGGGATCTGTTTCTCATAATAAAATGTATGTATACCTCCTTTTATTGCAGTTTACATCTCTTCTTCCAACGAGGTTTTTCATCTGCCTGTGATCGAATGTGGCTAAGTACTAACAATTCCAGTCGTTTTTTTCTGCTTCATTATTCGGTACATGATAGATTTTCCAACTCCTTTCATGTTGGAACACATCTCAACCGAGCTTAACATTATTGTCGGGATATTGATGTCTTACGGCATCATAAACAGTCATTGTAATAAGTTTTTCATTGGTGAAAAAATGCCCTTGTTTAATGATTTTGGAATACATATAGAGGTGGAAGCCATATTTTTTAGGTATCTCACTAATCTCAAATAATATATAAAAATAAGTGCAAACAAGATAAAACATTAAGGACACACTCTAAGGTGTACTTTGCTCACTGACGGAAATTAAATTGAATTATCAGAAATTTTATTGTCTCAGTAAATTTATAATAGTTTATAATACTTAAATATAATTAAATATAATTAGATTTACGGCAGTCCTCAGTTACCTGTGGCACTGGAGCAGAAACGTTGGAGGTTCCGGTAACAGTTTTATTATTCTCTCTAGTTCTTGAATATAGTATAGGAATGTGTATGCTTGCGTTGGCCCCTCCCCTTCCCAAGAGCTTTAAGTTCAGAAAAATACAACTGCTTCTACCTTTTATGTTAGGAATGTGTATGCTGCTGGCACTCCTCCGTTGACAACTTGTGTTTCTTGCGATAGCTCCCATCCAAGAGCTTTGAGTTCAGGAAAATAGACCCGATTTTGCCTCTTATACTAGGAATGTGTATGCTGCTCGCATTCTCCCCCTCCCCCCCTGTCGGCAACTTGTTTTTTCTTGTAATCCCCACCCGCTCCTTTCTCCAAGAGCTTCAAATTCAGAAAAATAGACCCGACCCTGCCTTTTACACTAGAAATGGGAATATTGCTGGTCTCTCCCCCTCCCGTCGACAACTTGCTTTCGTTTGCCATATTGTATCTTTCTGATATCAACGCGCCCCCCCCCCCAAAGAGCGAGGTTTTATCAACCCCTGGTATAGACGTAAATTAACTTGACTCGTATTAATTTTTGTTTTACAGAAATTTGGATTTGTGCTAAGTACTTAAAAAACACATAGTGTATGTCTTTCTGGTTAGGATATTCTGCTTAATGTTTGGCTAAATAGTCGGGGAAGTAAGTCGATCAAATTTCAGAACATTCCGTCAGATATATATATATATATATATATATATATATATATATATATATATATATATATATATATATATAGATAAATAAGATGAATACTTTTGTGATGTCACCGATCCTGTTGCCATAAATGATCCTGTTCTTAAGGACATAAAGACCAAGAAGCACGAACTACTGAATTTACTTTAGAAAAAGTTCAATTTTAAGATCCTTTGTAACATTCGGCAAACATTGCATTTTTAGTGTTTTCTCCTATATTTTAACAGAATGTTATATGTAGTTTTATACAAAATATGCTATGTTTCAGGATATTTAAATATGTTTTAATGGAAGTCGGGAAACACGTGTGAAAGCGAAAACCAATTTTTTTGGGAAAATTATGTGCGACCGTCAAAAAAACTTCTATGACTACAAAATAAGGTGTATTAAAAAAAGGAGCGAAAAAGTCGGTGTGTTCACTATTTCGAATAAGTACCAAAATTTTTCCTCCTGGGAACAAATAAATATATATATTATTACTTACAGGCTTACAGATTGAATATAATAATTTCATCGTCCATCGTCTTTTTATTATTGCTATGGTTTATATTATGAAAATAGCCCACGAGATACACGCGAACAGACACATTTAATGTTTTGTATTTATACCTGCCACTCCTTTTTGGGCCACACTGTATGTATAAAGAAAGTATAAATATTAACAAAAAAATATACATACTTGTTCAGGCTCTAAGATTTTTAGTATTTTCACCATAGAGTCTTGAGTGGGCACCTAATAAATACACTTTCTTCATTTAATCATTTCTAAACTGTTAAATATATGCCTATCACCTGTTGCAAAACCTCATCGGCCTAATTTGTAGGCCAACACGTCAATGGCATTTGAAAAGGTCTAAGCGCCTGGAAAAAAGCCTGAAAACTCCGGAAAACGGCGAAAGCGATCCAGTTTCACCCCAACGGAATGATACTCCGCCTAACAATTAAATTAATAAATTCATTTCATTTCATTAACACGCCTTAGTATTGACAAAAACTAACAGCAAAAATTTATTGTTGATAACGGGCCGTATCTCATATCCTTTTAAAAGGCTGGCTGTGTGGTATTTTGCCTAGTTTATCGTTGAAACTGATAAATATTAGAACTCCGCGCGGTACGTTATATTTACACAAAAAAAAACAATGACGGTAGAAATGATTGATACACCTGATAGTCCTAAAGCGATCCAGGAAGAATTAGTTACCAAAACGTGTGCTGAAAAAACAGCGACAGCGCGGTATCGTTTTCCAAAAATCGTAAAACATTCAGTTGTACCGGTGGAAGAAAAAAATCCGCGTTCGTTCTCTTTTAAAAAACGAATTTCGTTTCAATTTGATTCTACCGGTGAATCGCAAGAAGTTGACAGATGTCTCGGTGTAGAAAACGCGGTTTCAAAGTCGACGGGCGGACAAAAAATCGGGTTTATCGATGCTAGTGAAGATCAATATATTTCTGTTAATCGGGCACAGTGCGAAAAAAGTCGATACGAATCGACAGAAAGTATAGTCTCGGAAATATACGGAGGTGCGCTAAATAATGCTATTGTCAGCAAAATATTTCAGGTATGTTATCATTCCTTTTAGTTTAGAAAAATACACAATTGACAAATGAACCATATTGTTTTTTATAAATTAAAAATATATCAATAGTTTTTTAATTAATTTTGGTGTTCCTGGACATTTATTTTTTATATCTTTTATGCTGTTAATTTTTAGATGTAACTTGTAGTTGATTATATTTGCATATGTGGCGCTTGTTTGTGTATTATCTTGTATAGATTGTGTTTATCGTTATCTATTATTTTATTGCACCAGCTTTGAACAATTATGTTTATTAGTCATTTTCTTTTGTATATTTTGACCTCTATATTTTCAGCAAAATGTTTAGTTCCAGTAGTCTTAGTTTGATAATATTTAAATGTTAGCAAATAGGCACCATATTATTTATGAGAGCTAGTTGTTCACTTTTTTTGTAAACATATGTAGAGCTATCTAGGATGCAATACTATAGAAATACTGTGTCAATACATTCGAAATCTATAAATATTTTATTTATGGTGATATTATTTTTTACACAGAAATATAAGTCAGATTCTCAGCAGCGTCAAAATAACCCCATGTCTCATATAACTGTTTTTTCTAAAGTGTCCCATAACACAGATATGGGGCTCAAAAGGTGTACCTAATGATTTAGCTTTTGGGATGTAGTTTTTGAGTGGACTTGTATATTTCAGTGAATCTTTCACATTACCAAGGAAGTCAGACATGGACTCGATTTTTTTAGAGACTCTAGCCAATCCTCTAAAAAAAGGTATTTTGCTTTTATTTCGAAAAAAAATCATGTATTTTCGATAAAAATAAGTTTGCGTTTAACAAGTTTAGCAAGGAAGTTAGACGAGATATATAAAACGACGAAAATAGCTTAAATGTCTAAAAAATTAACCCCACATGCAGAAAATAAATGTCACAAATTGACATCAAGTGGCTATGTGGAGTAAGCGCAGAAAAATCATAGTAAATTTGTTGTATGAGGTTGGCAATATTAGAACCAGAAAACAGAGCAGGATTTTGCGAAAATGCGGCATCTCGGCGTATTCTTTGTATTTAATGTGGTCGTTTGTCATCGTCCCAACGTTTAAAATTCTCTTTATTTTTTTTATTGTACCGTGCAGTGACATCAGTTAAATTTTGGAATTTATATTTGTGTATGTAATCAAGACATTTGTGCAGACTTTTTATATATATGTTTTTTATATTATGGGAATTATTTACATTATTGTAAATGTAGGAAAAGGACGTTTTTGGAAAAAAATTGGATAGTTACCCCTATTTCGAGGATGTAGAACACGATTTTGGCTTTGATTTTTCACTATTTGTTCGCACTTTCTCGGCAAACTCAAAAAACGCCAAGCCTCACTTTACCAAGCAATTTTAATTCTGAAGAAAAAAGCGAACTTACATATTTATTTTCAATGGTACTCGTTAAAATATCATGTATGTAATATATTTCAGCTATTTTTGCACAAATTCTAGTAAATTAATTTTTAAACAACCTGCATTTTCAACGAAATACTAAAAAGGCGTTCCAGGAAGGCTACTGACGATCAAACTTGCGAAAACGACTAACATTCGTTTGACACGTTGCCAGATGTAAAATACTTTCGTGGTATACACTATAAATTTTGTCCATCTAAGTCTACAACATACTTTAATTTCTGTAATATTTTATACGGTCTTAGGGAAAAATTAATCTTAACCACTAAAAATTTTTGTTTGGTGCAGGTTTAGCTTGATTTTGGTTAATTTGTAAAATTGAAACTAATCTGAACTAAACTATATTAGCCTAGACTTATACTTTTGTAATATAAACTAGAAAAATTATCCATTACGGCTAACAATATAGTTTAATTTTTGTAATGCATAAAAAACGTAAAATTAATTTTAAACCCCCCCCCCCCCCACCAAATTTTCGATCAGATATCACACGAAGGCTGGAGAATCTGTGAAAGAAAAGAATATATGTGAATTTCACAAAAATCGTATTGGCAATTTGGCAACAGCGCTAATTTTCGCGTTTTAGGAACGAGTCACGCCAATAATTAATGGCAAAAGTCATTTTGTTTTAATTTGTTATTTGATAATTTTCTTTATATTTCCGATAAAAATGTACAAATTTATGAATTTTTATATAATACAGAGTTTTCTATCAGTGTGGAATTTGTGGTTGTAACAAAATTTTAACGAATTTGTACAAAACTTGACCCTAGAGTGAAAAGTGAGGAAAAATGATGGAAAACGGAGGTCAGAATCGTGTTCTATGACCTCGAAATAGGGAGAAGTACCGACATTTTTTCAAACATCGTTTTCTTACATTTCCCATAATGTAGATTTTTACACAGAGAATTATGTTCTCATCTATTTTATGTCAGTATTTATTTTAATAATCATTTAATAGTGAACTCTAAATTGTAATTTTTCCAATATAATAACGTAATAAAAAGTTGCTAAAGTCCCTACTGCGCAAGTACATTATAGCCCCGTTAGGGGAGTACAGCTTTACATGCCGGACCGAATTTATTTTACGGTATTTCCCTTCCTTTTACGTCCTCCAACTTCTTTGGTCAGAATACATCTTCTGTGTGAGATTAGTGATAAATAGGCTGACAAAGGACAATATAAAAAAATCGCCAAATTTTGCCTCTCTGAAGAATGGATAAACCTGTGGAAAAGTACAGATTTTTTACCAGGAAATTCTGCGGAAAAATTCTACGCACGAGTGTAAATACCAAAAAGCGTGCTTTAAATAGACTTTTCTAAAAATATCGAAGTTTTAAATAACTTGAAAAGTTTTAAATCAGCGAACCATATTAATCATATCCCTATGCATTTTTTAACGCTCAAAATAATTTTCTAATGTCAAAAAACACCCTTTGAATTCGACAAAAATGAGACTAAGCTCCTGGAATTGTAGTTTGATCTTAATGAATCGAATTATAAGAATTCTAAGGTGTCTCACCTGTTAATTGAGAGTAAAGACCTATGTCCATTTCATAGACCTGAAATACACTCCCTTAGTGGGTGAAAACTACCCTCATATTTTACTAAGCTGATCAAAAATAATATTGACTGCTAAAAAACCTTGAAACGTCTCAGTTTTGAAAAGTTGCAAGAAACTGTAGTAGGTTTGTGGTAGTACTCGAAAACCACCCTATAAGATTGCGAGAAATCACCCACCTAAATTCGAATTATGCAGCAGAAACAAAGAAAAAACCTTTTCACGGATGCTAAGATTGGCCAAAATGATGCATTACTATGACTTGGAGGTAAATACTCTTATGACACCAATGTTACTTAATTACTTCCCCAGAGGGAGTGATAACTACACCCTTGCAATACGGAATTCCAGTGCAGTGACTGTTGAAAAAGCTCGAATCGACTGAAATTTGCAACTCTCTTCGGAGGGGAGCGACCCCTTTATGACATTTACTTGAGAGGGGGGAGGGTGTAAAATGGTATTAATTTACTAACACCGCTGGGGGGGGGGACGATATATTGGGATATTTGAAAATATGTATTCTTAGCTTTTTATAACAGCTTTTTAGATCAGTCAAGATAATATTTAAAAAAAAACGTTAAAGTAATCTGATAACGAAAAAAATGAAAAAATATTACGAAAGAATACGGAAAAATAACATTAGTCAACAAATACAAAAAAATGTGACTGATGTTATAGTGGCTGCCTGTGGAAGTTTAAATCATCCTGATTGCGAATTGAACGACGAAAATTTTCATCACGTATAGATTTTCAGTTATAGAAATGTATCAGCTATTTTTATTAAATACAAACATTTTTATATAATATTTATACATAAATTCAAAACAATAAAGAAAACAAGATATTTTAAGGACCACAGGATTTATTTACAAAAATACAAATGAAAACCCATTTATAGTACATTGTACATAATTTTTTTTTGCAAATGTTGACTGTCGCTTTCTCTCATCAAATTATTTTAAATGAAATAAATAACTACTAATATATACAAATTATGGTAAGAAAGCAATTACAAATAAAATATTTTTAATCTGTTTATGCGAATCATATTTTGTTAAGTATTAGTTTGGCGCCGACTTCAAAGATTTCAATTTCATATAAAAATTTCTAGTTGTTTTTCACTTTTTAGCGCACTTTTAGAAGTCGGTTCAATTTTTTTATAAAAATTTTATTTTTCGATTTTTTGTTTTGAATTCATTATGATATCCATAACTTATTTGAACTAAGTACTAGTCGAGATTAGCGCACTTCGCAATTACTTCAAGCGGGCAAAAAAGTACCCATTTTATCTAAAGTTGCAAATCACCCTAAAATGAACCACTAAAAATTCTTTGATTCTTAGAGTTCTCCAAATATCAGTGAAATTGTGTCAAACAAATATTTAGTCTGTCATAGTAAACCCACTATCCTAAATTTCAAATAAATTTTAGATTGGTAATATAAGCCCCAAAACCTTCCAATATCGATATTTAAAGAACTTGAGACAAATTTCTTAGCCTGATATATTTTATACTGCATATTGAGTTTGTATACGCCCCAATAATCCCGCAATATCAATTTTAGACGAAATCAGAAAATGTAAAATTTTCACTCCCTCATATTGACCTTATCAACCTAATAGTTGTAAAAAATTAACTTCATATTCGTAATACACGATCCCGAAAATCCCCTAATACTAAATCTGAAAAAATACGAATAAGGTAAAATTTTCAACCCACTATATTGGATCCGCCATATTGAATTTCAAAAAAATAATTTTAACGTCTTAATCTGATATAAATCTAAATCTTTTAAAATCCCTTAGTACCAATTTTGGATGAAATTCGGAAATTTAAAATTTCTGGACCGACATATTGCATTTGACATTAGATTTTTTAAAAATAATTTTAAATTCGCTATTTACGTCCTGAAAAACGATTCAGTCCCACTTTTGAACAAAATTTAAAAATGTAAAATTTTTAGTCCGCTATATTGTATCCTGAAAAAATATTTTTATTTCATAATTTACATCCTCAATAACCCCCTATACAGGGGCGGATCCAGCCTCTCTCTTTGGGGGGGGGGGGCGGTGATATCATAAAAATGCGAAACCCGGTTGTCGCCGGGGGGGGGGGGGGGAGAGACACCAGCAACATTCCCATTTTTAATATAAAAGACAGGATGGGTCGGGTCTATTTTTCTGAATTTCAAGCTCTTGAAGAGTGGAGGGGGGGGGGGGCGATCACAAGAAAAAACAAGTTGCCGACTGGGGGGAGGATGCGAGCAGCATACACATTCCTAGTATAAGAGGCAGAATCGGGTCTATTTTCCTGAATTCAAAGCACTTGGTGGGAGGGGCTATTGCCAGAAAAACAAGGTTGTCAACGGTAGACGGGGGGGAGTATCAGAAGCATACATATTGCTCATATAAAATGCAGAATCGGTTCTATTTTCCTGAACTCAAAGCTTTTGGGAAGGGGAGGGGCGATCGCAAGCATACACATTCCTATACTCTATTCAAGAACTAGAGAGAGTAAGAAAACTGTTACCGAAACCGTCAACGTACCTGCTCCAGTGCGCAAGTAACTGAGGACTGCCGTAAATCTAATTATATTTAATTATATTTAAATATTATAAGCTTTTATAAATTTACTGCAGCAATAAAATTTCTGATAGTTCAATTTAATTTCTGTCAGTGAGCAAAGTACACTTTACAGGGCATCCTTAGTGATTTATCTTGTTTGTACTTGTTTTTATATATTATTTGAGATTAGTGAGATACCCAAAAGATATGGCTTCCACATCTATATTTATTCCAAAATCGTTAAACCAGGGCATTTTTTCTTCAAGGAAAAACTTATTACGATGAATGTTGATGATGCCTTAAGATAACAATATCTCGATAATAATGTTAAAAGTTCTATTGAGAAGTATTCCAACATGACAGGAGTTGGAAAATCTACTATGTACCGAATACTGAAGGAGAAAAAAACGACTGGAGTTGTTAGTACTCCCAAGCTACATTCGATCACACAAACTGTACTAAAAGGAGTTGGACATATATTTTATTATGAGAAGCAAATCCCAACCGTCGACTAAAATCAATGAAGATCGGGATTTACCTGAAATTAAAAGAACCGAGCTCTAGAAATTGCTCAGAGAACTTGATTTTTGCTGGGAAAAACCAGATAGGAAATCCGTTCTTATGGATCGTACGGAAAATGTCCGTTGGAGAAGGAAAATCTCTCTCAAGTACAAGGTAGAGTTGCTAGAAATAACACAACTTACAAAATAAGTAATTTAACTGAACTTATTTTTTTTTTGAATAAAGTTAGTGCAGAAAATTGGGAAAAATCCTGATAATAAAAGAATAAAAGAAAATGGGGAAACTCGATCTCATGATCGGTGAGATAGAGGAACCAATTATATTTAATTTGAGCGAAAATAGCTTCACTGACTTTGATTACAAATTAAATACGTAATGTTTACCAACGCAAACACAATTTATTATTTAAATTTTCTGTAACATATAAAAATTAATTACATTTGAATCCCTTTTTAGCGTTCAATTTTAATTCGGCAGATGGTTTAAGAAATAAATAAACTGAAACGTCAAATATCCTAAAAATATTTTTAATTAATAATAAAATGACCGATAGCTTCAACAAAATTTTAATATTATATGGACGAATTGATTTTTTTATGTGTTTAACTTCTTGCATTTTTGATAATGGGTATTTTGTAAGTATTTAAATTATAACTTAGATTTTTTTTGAGAGAAAAAGGCTACGTTTTAGTCTGAATGTACCTAAAACGGTTTCTATGTCAAAATTAAAAATAATAAAAATACTGTAGTAATTTGTGTTAAATATGTCAAAATTATCTATATTTTCTAATCTATGTGAATTATTTAAAAATCATAAAAAATAAAATAATATTATAAAAACTTTTTCTTTTAAGTTTATTACCGAAATAATATTCTATGCTATAAATACTTAGTGATAAAATAAACTTCCTTCCGACGCCTATGACAAGGATTAAAATCATTTTTAACACTTCACACAAACCAAATATTTAGTGTTATCCAATCCAAATAGTCCATTATTATAGACCGGTATTTTTGATTATAAAATTTCTAACCAATTCCTATGAAAAATATATGTGTCTAACAGATTTTGCCAAAGACATCGGAATAAAGAACACAGGTAGTTTGCGAAGAAAAAAAAAGGTAAAAAATGATTTATTACTCTCTCTAGTTCTTGAATAAACTATAGTTTAAGAGGCAAAATCGGGTCTATTTTCCTGAACTTCAAGCTCTTGGGGGGGGGGGGGCGATCGCCCCCACCGCCCCCCCCCCTTGGATCCGCGCCTGCCCCTATATCAGTTTGGAGAAAATCGAAAAATGTAAAATTTTTAGGACGTCATATTAAATCCGCTAGATTGAGTTTTTCTAAAAATATTTTAAATTCGTAATTAACACTAACAAAAATCCCCCAATACTGCTTTTAGACATAATCAAGAGATGTAGAATCCTTAATCCGCCATCTTGGATCCGCCATATTTATTTTTTTTTTTTAAATAGTTTCAGATTCGTAATGTGTGACCCCAAAAACTTCCCCATATCAATTTTGAAAGAAACGGACAAAATTAATTTTTTATCCGCCATATTGGATACGCCATATTGAATTTTTTAATAATGACTTCAAATTCGTTATGTGCGACCCCGAAAATTCCACCATACCAATTTTGGAGAAAATCGGACAAAATTGATTTTTTTCGTCCGCCATATTGGATCCGCCATACTGAATTTTTAAAAAATAATTTTAGATTCCGTTATGTGCCACCCCGAAAACTCTCCCGTACCAATTTTGGAGAAAATCGGACAGTACTGATTTTTTCTCCACCATATTGGATCCGCCATATTGAATTTTTTTAAAAATATTTTGGATCCAATATGTGCGACCCCGAAAACTCCCCTACATCCATTTTGGAGAAAATCGGACAAAATTAAATTTTTTTGTCCGCCATATTGGATCCGCCTTATTGAATTTTGTAAAAGTAATATCAGATTCGTTTTGTACGGCCCCAAAAATTCTCCCATACCAATTTTGGAGAAAAAGGGACAAAATTAATTTTTTTAGCTGCCATATTGTCAGCGCCATCTTCGTCCAAAAAAATATGAGACCACCGCAGCAACTTCCTGAACATAACGTAAAAAAATTTCATTGAAATCGGTGCCGCCGTTGCGGAGTAATCGGTGTACATACATAAAAAAAATACTTAGTCGACGAATTCAGAACCTTCTTCTTTTAGAAGTCGGTTAAAAAGTGATTGGTAGTTTTATTAGAAAGAAATAAATTATTTGTGTTACAGTTTTTTTGGGTAGACTTCGTTATTATATGTTTTATTAACTTGGTTATCCTTAAATTTAAACATATTAGTGACAAATTTAGCAATCACATAGAATTAATGAGGTTAACTACTAAATACTTTATTTTCAAGTATAAATTACTCATTGGTTACTTTATAAAGTTTGGTATTTATTTTAGTTTGGAGAGAAAGGATCAGGCTTTAGATCCAAAGGAGAACCTCAAGATTTTTACAAACTCAGGGACCAGTGCCTCGATAGCGGGACTCTTTTTGAAGATCATGAATTTCCAGCTACGGATTCTTCGCTTTTTTTCAGCCAAAGACCTGACCGGTATTATGAATGGAAAAGACCACATGTAAGTCTACAATTTTATGTTCATTTCTAACAATACTGTAAGGGTAAATACAGTGTGTCCCACAACGAATTGCCGCGATCGATTCCTCGGAAAATAGACTTTGGAAAACTTTTAAAATTTGTCAGTTTACTAAGTCGATGGGGGCAATTCGGCTAAAATGATCGCATTTCCGGTTATATCGGAAGTTGATGTCTTCTTGCTAATTTTAAATGAAACATTCCATATGTTATTTCATTTTTATGTTGTATTTAAAATTATAAATATATTGCATGTACAAGGTTATTCACCTTATACGGCACGGAATATTGCGGCCAAAATACGTGACTTTCAAAAAGTTTTACTTTTGAGATATATGGGGTCTAATATAGTTACTTTTTAAAGTTATTTCCATATTATACAGGGTGTCCCAAAAGCTCTAAAAGTATCAAAGTTTTTTTTTAATGGAACTATCTGTATATTATTGAATTTTTGGAGTCTCTCACCAAAATAAGAGCCCCTTTTAATAAGGTTTATACTATCTAAACCTTAAGGTTTTTAAAATAATTTGAATTTTGATAAAAATCTAACCTAATTTTCATATTTCAAATACTTCATCATCAAAATAAGTGTCTATTTTAATAAGGTTTATAGTACCTAAACCTTAAGGGTTTTTAAATAATTTGAATTTTGACAGAATATAACTTAATTTTCATGTTTCAAATACTTAAGAAGTATTTCAGTTATGTACTCGAAATTTATAGTGAAGCGAAACAATAAATCATATTTTATATCCCAATTATAATAAACTTGCTATATTATACAGGGTGTCCAAAAATTAAAACTTATCAAATAACAACTTGAAGTAGCTATAACTTGATTAGTTTAAATAGAACGCTACACTTTTTACCTTACCAGAAAATGTACTTTTTAAATACCTATCGAATGGTATAAGGGTATTCTATAGATTAGTCTTCGCGTTTTCACAGAATACGTCAAATAATCGTTTTCTGCATAGTTGCCAATGGCATTTGAAAATGACAGATAATTTACAACTATAAGAATAATAATCAGGAATATCTTTACAAATGTTCAGAAACTCGAAACGCGATTTACAGTCGTCCAGCAGGCTATAACAGCAATAATGGTAATAACATATTGACGACAGCACAAAACAGAAGCAAAATATTTATAGTGGATGTTCGAAATGTCGACCATTCATTTCTAAACACTTAGATATTCTTTTTTCGATACCACTGCTAACTCTGGACAACATTTGCTGGGTTACAGTTTGAAAAGCGTCTCTTATGGATATTTTCATATCTTGTGGTATTGTCGGGGGCGCATTGTAGACAATTCCTTTTACGTATCCCCATAAAGAGAAATCTGGTGGAGTTAAGTCTGGATATTTCGGGGGGTCAAGTTTGAAATCCGTCTCTCCCAATCCACGTGTTTCGAAAGTTGACATTTAATAATTGTCGAAACTCGCGATGATAATGAGGCGAAGCTCCATCCAGTTGAAGCCACATAGTTGTTCTAATATTTAAAATGATATCTTCTAATAATACTGGTAGTTGGTGTAAAAGAAAATCGCGAAACAAACCATTTAAAGGTCCTTCAATTAAGTATGGATCTAGTTATTCCTCCTCATACATTAACTGACCACCTATTCTGGTTTCTAATAACTCTGTATTTATGCGGATTTGAATCAGAAAAGTAATGGAAATTGTATCTATTCACGAAATCATTGTTATGAAAAGTACATTCATCACTAAACAACACATTATCAAAAAAGTGTTCATTTTCTGCCACTTTATCTAACACCCACAAGCAGAATTCAGTTCGGTTTTCAAAATCATTTCCGTGAAGGTTTTGACAAAGCTGGATTTTATAAGGATGAAGTCTGTATTTGTTAAGAATCCTTGAAACACTTGCTTGGTTAATGTCAGTATTTTCGGATATATGATTCTGATTAATACTGGGATTTTCGATCACTGAACCAAGGACAGTAAAAACATTTTCTTTATCCTCAGTGACAGGTTTTCTTATAACAGTTTTTTTTATAATTGGCACTTTCACTTTCCCGAAACTGGTTTAATGGTCTCACAAAAACGACTGGTTTAGGACGGTTTCATTCAGGAGACTTTTGAGCATAGACTCGAGAAGCCAAGGAATAATTTTGATGACATTCTCCAAGGATACAAATCATATCAGTATGCTCTTCCTTTGGATAAATCTTCATTTTGACAAAGCAATAACACAACAATATTCAAATAATTCAGTTCAATATATGAAGTTTTACAATTGCAAAAAATAATACCGCTATTATAGCAACAGGCTTTGCACTCTAAACTTTAGAACATTTATATAAAAACACAAAATGGTACAGAAAACGAAGGGACATTTTATGGTAGGGTAAAAAGTATAGCGTTCTATTCAAATTAATCAAGTTATAGCCACTTAAATTTCTGATTTGATTAGTTTTAATTTTTGGACATCCTGTATAATATAGCAAGTTTATTAAAATTGGGATATACAATATGATTTATTGTTACACTTTACTGTAAATTTCGAGCATATAACTGCAATACTTCTTAAGTATTTGAAACATGAAAATTAGATTAGATTTTGTCAAAATTCAAATTATTTAAAAACCTTTAAGGTTCAGTTATTATAAACCTTATTAAAATAGGCACGTATTTTGATGGGAGAATTCAAAAATGAAATAATATACAGGGGGTCCATTTAAGAAAACAACAACTTTGATACTTTCAGAACTTGTATACATCCTGTATAATATGAAAATAATTTTAAAAAGTAACTATATTAGACTCCCATAAATTCTAAAATTAAAATTTCTTGAAAGTCACGTATTTTGGCCGTAAATGCCGATTCATTGGAAAAAGGTAGCAAACATTAAATCCAATTTACAATAGAAAGGTTATCCTTTAAAATTAATTGACGATGTCATAAATAACTTTATAACAACGACCACTGGACTGCAAGAAATACATATCTTCTTCACAACTCCGTGTATTAAGGGAACCTTGGAGAAAATAATTGTCAGCAGTTATAATATAAAAACCTCCTTTAAATCACGAAATACACTTAGAGCTCATTTAACAAAACCAAAACTAAAAACTATCAATAAGAAAGTATGTGTTTACAAAGTTCCATGTGAGTGTGGTGAAATGTATATTGGAGAAACCAAGCGACCGCTAGAAGTTAGAATTAAGGAACATAAAATTTACACACAAAAAGAGGAAACGTCGAGATCAGGTATTGCAGAACACGCCTGAGATAAACAACACCATATAAAATGGTCCGAAGCTGCGGCATTATACAAGGAATAAGTTATTAACAGGTTGTACACCGAAGAAATCAAGAAAAGGACAGATTGTGTATTTCATTGTATATTTTATATTATTATCGGCCAAGCGCTTTCGGTCTTATTTAGACCATCCTCAGGGCTCAGACCCTAGAAACAAGAGAAAATGGCCAGCAAATAAGATTACTCAGTACTTACCAACCACACTTACTTGTCAAAGGGCACACTTTAATCTTGCCATTTAGAGAACAGTCTCCAACGCCAGCGCAGCCTCTACACAAAACAAATCACATATACAATTAAAAGGTCTATCCCAAATTAAAATTGAAACATTCTGGCATAACCTCACTGTCTTTTGAGTTGTTAATGTAAAATTGATTGTTTTAATAGTATTAATGTATGTATCGTTCTGAATTTTTAATTTTAATTTGGGATAGACCTTTTAATTGTATATGTTATTTGCTCTGTATAGAGGCTGGACTGGCGTTGGAGACGGTTTTCCAAATGGCAAGGTTAAGGTGTGCCTTCTGATGAGTGAGTGTGGTTGGTGAGTACTGAGTAATCTTATTTGCTGACCATATTCTCTTGTTTCTAGAGTCTGAGCCCTGAGGATGGTCTAAATAAGACCGAAAGCGCTTGGCCGATAATAATATAAAATATATACTGAAATACACAATCTGTCCGTTTCTTAATAGACAAGGAACCCAACATAAAAAAAGGAAAATTTATAGAAGCAGCTTACATTGAAAATAATAATGGAATCTTCAGTAAACCCAGTGTTGAGATACCTAATCTTTGGCAACCACTACTTTGTAACATCAAATCTTTGAGGTGTGTACAGTGAAACGAAAATTTGCGTTGCAATGGGCATAGTCCCTTTATAAGCCTATAGCCTTAAGACAGAACATTCAGCTTATACCTAATCGAAACGTCATAAAAATAAACAAAAATAAAGACAATGCAAGTCCGACAACCACATTTTAGTCAACCTTCAACCTTGTCTTCAACCTTCAAACAAACCATAAAAAAACTGAATATGAGGATAAAATAAATTTTATAGGTCGAGTTTTACATTTACACATATAGATTGAAACTTAAACAATAAAATTTTAATGGTTTTTAAATTTAATAAAAACTAATTGTGACAGTTATTACCGTTGTTTAAAAGAAGCTGTGGTTTAATTAATTTCATTAGTTAATTAAAACTGTCATGCGCTTGTTTCACTAGCTTTAATTTCATTATTGCAATAAAAATTTATATGATAATTATATCGAATATGAAAATTGACATATGGATAAACTAATTATGATTTCTTTAAACTTGAGGATCCAGAGTACGACTAGTTAACAGAGATACAAGAGTAATTTTTACTTTTAACTTTTGAAAAAATACCTCTTCATCTCAAATAAATCTTTTGGAAACCAAATTAAGCTAAATAATATTATAATTAGATACAGAAATATCCATAACAAATGTTTGTGTAAATTTTAAAAGCATTATATAATATAAAATAAAGTTCCCTGCTGCGTCCGTTGCAATCTAGAAAAAAGTTTTTCTAAATACAACTTTTAGCCCATATGTAAAATTTCAGCTGTCTACGATAATTTAGATTTTTTGCCCATTTTTTGTAAATGGCACCACTGCACTGTTGCAAAACGCAACCTACATAAAGCTTCTTAATTTTGACAATGCTTCATTCCAGATATATTTTGCTCAAAGTAGCGCCCAATTTAATGTGTGTGTTTCTACAAAATCCAAATAGGGCTATTAAAATTTGGTCACATGTGATGCAAACTTTATTTGTTTTTGACCCTGTATAGGGTAACTGCATAAAATCACAATTTTTGAAAACATAATTTGTGACTAAAAGTAATGCAATATTAAGAAAACAGTTTAATTGCAAAGAATCAAATTTCCTTATAAACAAATCATAATATAAAATTTAACGCATTTAAAATTTCAGCTTTTTAATTGATAAGAAACTATTTTTGGCACAATACTAATTAATTTTAGAAACTGTACTTAAATAACAAGACTATTTTAACTTTTTTAATGAGATAGCTTGCTAACAAATTTTAATAATGGAGTTTTAAATTCAATCGTTGAAACTAGATAAATTTTACGTAAAGTTAAATAAAAATCTATTTTCCACCTAATGCAGACTTTACTGAGACAGACTACATTTTCAAAAATAGTTATTTTATGAAGTTACCTTATACAGGGTCAAAAACAAATAAACTTTGCATCACATGTGACCAAATATTAATAGCCCTATTTGTATTTTTGAAAACCATATGAGCTAAAAATTGCATTTACAAAAATTCTTTCTGATAACTTTTTTCGATATCTTGAGTTATAACCTTTTTTTAAATTTTTTTTTTGGAAAAAAAATAAAATTTGACAGATAATGGTAATCACGTGACTACCATTTTTTAGATTAATTTTCATCTCGATCAAAACAAAAATTGAAGCCAAAGTCAAATTTCAAATAAAGCTATTAAAAAAAAATCCCATATGACGCGGATTTTATTGGTCACACTGTATATATGAGGCACAATTTGTTTAGTTTTTTTTTTAACGTTCTGTATTAATGTAAGTCTCTTGTAACTTGCTAATAATTATATTTACTTTGTTACTTATAAATCGATGGTCCCCGCCTTTGGTAAAGGCTTGTTCTTCTATTACTGTTACACAATATTCGTTTTAAAAAAACTAACAGAAAACAATTGAAATTATTTCATTTTGACGCAGTATAAAGCCAAGAATTATGATTAGTTTACTTATCTGATGCATCACTAATCACGTTAAAATGTTCTCGTAATTGGTTATACAATAAAAAAATAGTTTTTAAATTGACCTTACTTATATTGACTGTCTTGTACTCCTTAAATAGGAGTGTTATTTTAGTTGTTCTATTATTCTAGAACTATTTTCGAATGTACTTTTCCTTGTAAAAATAGCTAAAAGTTAATTTTGTTTTGAGTTGATTTGAGGAAATTTGCAAATAATATGTTTTTCTTATATTAATCGCCATTATCGGCTAGGGAATCTAATTTACGTCGAAAACGGATACTAAAAATATTTTATCGGAACTCTTCTAAATCGTAGCACAAATCTCTTCAAATACACCGATTAGTTTGAGGTAGTTTGAAAAACGTTGAGCGTCTATCTCCTTGTTGATAAGGAAAAGGTACAAAATCACATAGGGCCAACTATGAAGTATAGGAACGACGTCCCAATAATTTGATTTTTGTTTTCATTAAATAATATACTATTCTGTGGGCCTGATAAATAAACCAAGTATGGAGTGTCCAGTCAGGGCATTGACTTTCGGGGTTTCAATATCTTTCGGGATACATTTTTATATATACCAGGAAGCTGTGACAAATCTTCAGCTCATCAAGGCTTTTTCTTCAAGTGTCATCTCCTTTCAGAAGGTTGGCGATCATCATAGCTATTGTTATCTTTGATATTGCAGCTCTAAACAACTCAACTGTAGTTGTACCACTTTCCCAAGTTGTTCAACCATGAAATGCGTCGTCTTCCTATGTTCCTTTATCCACGAATCTTGTCCTAAATGATCAATTGTAAAAGAGCTTTTTTTTCTCCTCTCATAACGTGACCTAGGTATTGTAACTTTCTTGTTTTTCTTGTGTTCGATATTTCTTTCCCTTTTCCAAGTACCGCCATGTTTTATATTTTATCTATCCATCGTATCTTCATATCCTCCTATATGCCCACATTTCGAATGCCTAAAGTCGATTAATGATGTCCTGCTTTAGCGTCCAAACTTCCATCCCGTAAAGTAACGCTAATAACATCTTAACATCCTGATTTTGAGATGTAGGCTAATGTCTTTACCACAAAATACCGTTTTCATTTTATTGAATATATTTCTGGTTTGTCCGATTCGTATCCGAATTTCTTCTGTATATTCATTGGTTGTATTAACAACTATTCCCAGATAATTATATTTCTTTACCTTTTCTATTGGTTGATCTTTGATCCACAGACTCTCTTGGTGTGGTGTTGTTATGGTCATGAATTTAGTTTTTTTTTGCACTCAAACTGAAGCCTCATTGCTCAGTGCTCGCTACTACCTGATCTACTAATTTCTGTAGGTTTCCTAATGACTTTGCAAAGAGAATGGTGTCATCTGCGTATCTGATGTTATTAATAACTCTTCCTTTTACTTTTATTCCAATTGTTTCTGCTAGTGCTTTCCGAATAATGTCCTCCGAGTACAAGTTAAATAGTAACGCCGAGAGCACGCACACTTGTCTTACACCACGCCTTATGTCTACTTCGACTAAAAGTCCATCCCCTAGTTTAACACAAGCCGTTTGACTAAAGTACAAATAAGCTATTATCTATATATCCTTGCTATCTATATCCTTATTTTTGAGTAGCCGCATTAGGTTGTTATGTCAGACTTTATTATAGTCCAGAAAATAGACATATACAGGTTGATTAACATCCAATAGTGCTCCCCTTGTTCCCATTGCGTTCCTGAATCCAAACTGAGAGTCACTGAGGTCTCGTTCTATTTTTCTAAAGATTGATGTATGATTTTCAGAAATATGTTTAGAGTGTGACTCATTAGGCTGATTGTCCGATGGTCATGTTATTCTTTTGCGTTAATTATTTTTGGTAGAATAATGAATGTTGATTTAAGTCACTCTGTAGGTATAATTTCCGTGTTGTATATATATATATATATATATATATATATATATATATATATATATATATATATATATATATATATATATATATATATATATGAAATAGAATGCGAAACAGTGAATGCAAACTTCGCTCCATCATATCCTTTCTGTGTTAGAGGTTGCACAGTTAGAATAAATTGTAATAAAATACAATTCATCCTATTCCACCACCATCGAGATGGTGGCCTACCTGTACCACCATACCGAGAAGAAAGTCAAAGCTTACCCTCCCCGCCACAGTGATACGGCAGAGATACATGTTTCGTCTCTCACTAGACTCATCAGGGTACCGACATGCACCTGGATGTGCAAAGGACAGATCAGAAGGAAGCATGCAACACTGAACGCGGCTTCGCCGACCTCTCGTCGGATGGCTTATATATGTTTATACGGCTTTCACGGATTCCTCCGTGTGAGATGCATTAGCAGTGGTTATATCCACATTATGCTGTTGTAGTGCTGAAATCACATTCAGCAAACGTACAACTATATGCAACTCCGTATGTAAATGAAATAGAATGCGAAACAGTGAATGCAAACTTCGCTCCATCATATCCTTTCTGTGTTAGAGGTTGCACAGTTAGAATAAATTGTAATAAAATACAATTCATCCTATTCCACCACCATCGAGATGGTGGCCTACCTGTACCACCATACCGAGAAGAAAGTCAAAGCTTACCCTCCCCGCCACAGTGATACGGCAGAGATACATGTTTCGTCTCTCACTAGACTCATCAGGGTACCGACATGCACCTGGCTGTGCAAAGGACAGATCAGAAGGAAGCATGCAACACTGAACGCGGCTTCGCCGACCTCTCGTCGGATGGCTTATATATGTTTATACGGCTTTCACGGATTCCTCCGTGTGAGATGCATTAGCAGTGGTTATATCCACATTAACTAACACAGAAAGGATATGATGGAGCGAAGTTTGCATTCACTGTTTCGCATTCTATTTCATTTACATACGGAGTTGCATATAGTTGTACGTTTGCTGAATGTGATTTCAGCACTACAACAGCATAATGTGGATATAACCACTGCTAATGCATCTCACACGGAGGTATATATATATATATATATATATATATATATATATATATATATATATATATATATATATATATATATATATATACAGGGTGTCAACGAATCTATTAGACCAGTCATAATTTCTAGAGTATTATGTGTATCAAAATGAGAATTGGTACAGGTAAATGGTATGTGAAGGGGAGAGTTTTCGCATATTTTCCACTTTCCGGCCACTTCCGGTTTCACCGGAAATGGCTCCGGTTTTGAATTTTTAAATGGAACACCCTGTATATTTTAAAATTTTTGTATTTCTGAGACAATTCTAGATCAGAATGTGACATTTTAAAAACTTTTTACGTCTACTTCATTTTTTTAGAGCCACTTTTAAATTGCATCTAGGTGGCCATGATCGGACGCAAACTAATCTAAGGGTCTTAGGTGATGTCAAAAAAATACAATCGCAAAGTTTTAGTTACTAGTATGAAAGACAGGAATAAGATAAGTTGACAAAATTACGTTTTCATTTCTAACTATTAATTTTCAAATGGCGACCCCTTTTTGACAACTACTTTTCGAAAAAAGCATTCTTTGACGAATCTAACGGTACTAATTTATTTGCGATTGGATTAGACATAAGAACAGAAATTAAATATTATTAAGCAAAATACTGGATAATTTATTTACTTACGACAAGTGCGCCATGGACAGCCATGATGCATAATAATTTGCAACTGTTTTTATCAAGTCTTCTTTGGAAAACAAAGCACTCACTTAAGTAGATAATGACAGTGACATACGCTCTAAGAACAGACGTAAAAGTTTCTTAATTTTTGTTGAGTTTAGAGTTCTTAGAGCGTATGTCACTGTCATTATCTACTTAAGTGAGTGCTTTGTTTTCCAAAGAAGACTTGATAAAAACAGTTGCAAATTATTATGCATCATGGCTGTCCATGGCGCACTTGTCATAAGTAAATAAATTATCTAGTATTTTGCTTAATAATATTTAATTTCTGTTCTTATGTCTAATCCAATTGCAAATAAATTAGTACCGTTAGATTCGCCGAAGGATGCTTTTTTCGAAAAGTAGTTGTCAAAAAGGGGTCGCCATTTGAAAATTAATAGTTAGAAATGAAAACGTAATTTTGTGAACTTGTCTTATTCCTGTCTTTCATACTAGTAACTAAAACTTTGCGATTGTATTTTTTTGACATCACCTAAGACCCTTAGATTAGTTTGCGTCCGATCATGGCCACCTAGATGCAATTTAAAAGTGGCTCTAAAAAAATGAAGTAGACGTAAAAAGTTTTTAAAATGTCACATTCTGATCTAGAATTGTCTCAGAAATCCAAAAATTTTAAAATATACAGGGTGTTCCATTTAAAAATTCAAAACCGGGGCCATTTCCGGTGAAACCGGAAGTGGCCGGAAAGTGGAAAATATGCGAAAACTCTCCCCTTCACGTACCATTTACCTGTACCAATTCTCATTTTGATACACATAATACTCTAGAAATTATGACTTGTCTAATAGATTCGTTGACACCCTGTATATATATATATATATATATATATATATATATATATATATATATATATATATAGGTCTACTCATATATCTATTTGTTCTTCCGTAATTAACTTGATTTATTCAGCTGCAACTTCCTCAGGACCTGGGGCCTTATTGCTCTTTTTGATATTTTGATAGCGTGTTTTATTTCTTTCCTTGTTATATTTGGACCTGTCTGACTATCACTTCTATCTGCTTCCAATTCCTCACTCTGGCCCTCAAAGAGATCTTGTATGTATTCTTTCCACCTTTCTAGTTTCTCTTTTGTCTCAGGTATTATTCGACCCTCTCTATCTAAAAGGATATTGCACCTGTTTGTACTGAGGTCATCATGTTTTTCTTGCAATTCTTCTATTTCAGTACATTTATCTCCGTACCATTTTTCCTTGGGTTTTCTTATTTTCTTTCTTATTTCTTTATATATGTTGCTACATGCCTTAACGTCTTTATTTCTAAATAGTCGCCTCTTTTCCACTAGTTGCAGTATTTCATCAGTCATCCAAGATTTCTTGACCCTAATTGTCTTCCTCTCCAATAGTTCCCTACTCGGTGACATTATTGCTGCTTTAAATGATTCCAATTTACTGTTCGGGTCTTCATTGCTACGTAACTGTATCTTATTTAGTTCTTTGTTAATCTTTTTAGCTAAATGAGATTTTATCGAGGGTTCATTTAGCTGTGACAATTGTAGTTGTTTGTTGGGGAATGTGTTTTTTTTTGTCGAACTTCAAATTTTGACTATTACAGGGTTACAAGGCTAACATTACACAAAATAATAACTTAGCTTCGTAAAAAGGAGGTAAGGAGCTACCACATCTTAAACACCCACTTTTTTCGTCATAGAAATAAAACTAGGTTTCGTGTAATATAACAACTGAATTAACATCATTTGAAGGGCATTCACGAAATTTTTTAGGCATGATTTGGACGCTTCATTCTGTTTTCCATTACAGTATTAGTCATGAAATGTAGCACATAACAAAGTTTGCTTATTTGCAAATACTCATGAAGAAAGCGAACAGTTGGTTTACTCATCTTGACTGTTTTCTCATCCGACAGTATGTTACATGCCTTGTGTTCTAGCAGGTTTTTTTACACCCAAAAATTTTTTTGTCATAGTCGTTTCAATCGGCCTGCTAGATCTTAAATCATCCTCTATTTCATGTTGAAATTTTCACCACAAGTATATAACATTTTTAGCATGTAAGTAGTGAACATAACCCGATTCTCTCTATCCCCCCACTCCTCGACCTTGACCTTGACCTTGCTTCGCCCCTCTTTGGCCCCGCCCACATGTCCTTGTCATTGACCTTGAAAGTGCACGTGTGCTTTGGCCTTGGCCTTGTGTTCAAGGTTGTGTGTGTGACCTTGACCTTGACCTTGGTCGAGACGACCTTGACTTTGTTGAAGGTCATCTTGGGTGTGTGACCTTGAAGATATGTTACGTGGTTTGGGGTGACCTTGAATGGTTTTATATAAGGTATGGGGCAGTTTCATTCATCAGTTGGCTCTGACTTGTATAGGTAGTACATGTGTTAATATTTGACAAATCATGGCATATGTTTGTGAAAATTGTGGTTCTAAGTTTACTAATATTTATAATATGAGACGTCATCAAAGAGAATCGTGTGCGGCGAGATTTAATGAAGTGCCTGGAGGAAAACGGCTCCGAATTGAAGAGTATACATCGACGATTCCGGTAATTAATTGCGCTACATGTAATGTAGATGTTCCAATAAATCATATGTCAGCGCATAAACGAACACAACAACATAAAAATAATTCATGTTTGCCGGTATGTCATGGTGTGCAACTCGTTGAATGTGCCTTCAAAAGGAGAATTGCAACCTATCGGGTTAGCAGTGATATGGAGCATTCCGATTACGTAATGTTCTTTGCAGACATTAAATCCAAGGTGGTGGAACTTGTTAATAATTTATTGCGTGTGCATCATGCTTTAAAAGTTAACATGACAGCTGTTGGCGAGTACATGCTTCCATCACAAGAAATATTCAGTGAAAAATCCTTCAACACTGCTAATCAAATAATTAGTGTAGAAAGTGATTTGGATGCCGTTTACCATTTTTTCACCGAATTAATAAAAACGCAGGCGACAGAGTTCCAGGAGAAAGATTCAGGTATGGAAAAATCAAAACCCGATATATTAAACTGATTTTTATATATTATTTTTCTTGTTATAGGATGGGCTCTTGTGCGAATTTTATACTTGGAAGTTGGTATCAACAAGTATATGCCTATGGGTGGCTCATCATACATCAAGTTGCCGTGTTCTATTGAAAAGAAAGGAGCTGTCGTCAATGTGATTAACCAGGACGAATTTTGCTTTGCGTGGGCTGTAACATCAGCATTGTTTCCTCCAACAGCAGAGCCTTCACAGAAGACATCCTACCCCCATTTTTCTAGAGTGCTAAATGTAACAGGTATGGATTTTCCAGTAAAATTACGTGACATTAAAAAATTTGAGGAAATGAACAACATATCAATTAACATATACGGTCTGGAATCTAAATATGAAAATAATGAAGTAATACATGAAGTTATTGGTCCACTGAGGTATGCGTCAAAAAAGTTGGATAGGCATGTAAATTTATTGTTAATTACAAAAGACTGTAGTAGTAAAGATGGCGGTGAACATTTTTGTGATACGACTTGTTCAAAGAGTCATTATTGTTGGATTCGGGATTTATCACGTTTAGTTTCAAGTCAAATTAGTTGTCAACAACATAAAATATATTTCTGTGATGGTTGCCTCATTTATTTTAGTACACCGTCAGCTTTAACTTTACATCAAAGCTACGATTGTAACCACATTTTCACGCAAACACCCTCATTGGATTTAAAAATCGATAAATTTGGAAAGAGTGTGCCGGAAAATATTTTAAAATTCGAGGGTATAGAAAAGCAAATGCGCGTTCCATTCGTGGTTTATGCAGATTTCGAATCTGTTTTAAAACCCGTTGAAACGGTACAACCAAACCCACAAAATTCTTACACTGTAAAAAGTTTTAAACATGAACCATATTCTTTTGCTTATTTAATTAAATGCTCTTTTGACGACTCACTTTCGAAATTTGAGCTATTTCGGGGGAATAATGCAGCTCAAGTCTTTGTGGATCGTATCGAGTGTGATTTAAGGGCTCTATACAACACATATTTAAAAGACATTATGCCTATGAAACCGTTAACGTCTGAAGAAAAAAGGGAGTTTAATGATGCTAAAATATGTGGTATATGTGAAGGCCCTTTTGAAGAGGGTGAGATTAAAGTACGAGACCACTGTCACATAACTGGTGCAAAAAGATTTGGTGCTGCACATTCCGTTTGTAATTTAAATTATAAATTACCCTCTTTTATCCCTATCATATTTCATAACTTAAGCGGCTACGACAGCCATTTATTTATAAAAGAGTTATGTAAATATGGGGATAAAATTGGTGTTTTGGCTCAAAGTAAGGAAAAGTACATATCATTTACCAAAAGCATTTATGTGCACGATTATTTTGATAGTAAATGTGGAAAAGTCAAGAGAAAATATTTAAAGTTGCGATTTATTGATAGTTTTAAATTTCTGTCAACGTCTTTGGAAAATTTAGGCAGCGGTTTAAACGACGACGATTTTATTGAAACGCGGAAACATTTTTCAAATATCAACCAATTTAATTTGATGCGTCAAAAGGGTGTTTTTCCCTATAGCTTTATTGACTCTATAGAAAAAATGTCTTCCAAGTAAAGATGAATTTTATGATAATTTACGGGAAGAACATATTAGCGATGAAAGCTACAGAAGAGCAAAAGAAGTATGGCGCTTGTTTGGGTGTAAAACTTTGGGGGACTATTCGGACGTGTATTTAAAATCAGATGTGTTGCTATTGTGTGATGTTTTTGAGCAATTTCGGAATAATTGTTTAAAATTCGATAAACTTGATCCAGCACATTACTATACCCTTCCAAGTTTATCATTTGATTGTATGCTACGTATGACTAAGGTAGAGTTAGAGCTCTTAACTGATATAGACATGATACATTTTTTTAAGAAAGGTATACGCGGCGGCATAATCCAGTGTACAGAAAGGAAGCACATCGCTAATAATATTTTTTTACCAGACTATCACCCAACACAACCTTCTTCATTTATAACATACCTTGATGCTACAAATCTATATGGTCATAGTATGTCACAAGCATTACCATATGGTGGTTTTCGATGGTTAAACGAGCGCGAAATTCTGGATTTAAATATTATGGCTGTTGGTGATGATAGTTTACATGGCTACGTTTTGGAAGTGGATGTGCATTATCCGACTGAGTTGCATGATGCACATTCTGATCTTCCATTTCTAGTAGAAAATATCATACCGCCAACAGAAAACGCTAAATTACCGAAATTAATTCCTAATTTACAAGATAAAAAAAATACATTGTACACTATAGAACTTTAAAACAAGCCATCGCCAACGGCTTAGTGGTAATGCAAACCCATCGAGTATTACAGTTTAAGCAATCAAAATGGCTAAAATCGTATATTGATTTTAATACCAATTTACGTAACAAGGCCACCACAAAATTTGCGAAGGACACTTTTAAATTAAAAAATAACGCGATATTTGGTAAAACTATGGAAAATGTGGAAAATCGAAAGGATATAAAATTAGTAACACATTGGGAAACAGTGTAGGCAGAAATGGAGCTAGAGCACTAATATCCCGCCCCAATTTCAATAGTAGCTCGATATTTACCGAGAACTTTGTTGCTATACATATGAATAAAGTTAAAATATTGTACAATAAACCAATTTATATCGGTTTTTCCATATTAGATATATCAAAGACTGTAATATACGATTTTTATTATAATTTTATTAAATCCAAGTTTGGTGATGATGCTTCGTTACTTTACACCGATACTGACTCGCTTATATTAAAAGTGTATGCGGAAAACTTTTATCAAACTATATCAGAAAACCCCGAAAAATTTGATACATCAAATTACCCCGAAATTAATAATTTCAACATAATTAAAAGTAATTCTGTAGTTGGTAGAATGAAAGATGAGTTTCCTGGTGATCCGATAATAAGTTTTTATGGTACCGGCGCGAAGGCTTATTATGTAAAGTCCATTAATAATGAATTAAAAAAAGCCAAAGGTATCAAAAAATGTGTTATCGAGAAAGACCTTCATCAGGAAGACTACCAAAGAATTGTTGAACGGGGTGGTTTGATATTAAGAAAGATGAAGACATTTAGAAGTGAATTACATAACATTTATACCAACATAATAAATAAAGTAGCATTGTCACATAGCGATGATAAACGTTATGTAATTCCCAGTTCAACCAAAACTCTACCTTGGGGGCATGCAGACATAGATTTTTACAAAACAGACCCGGAAGAAAACTTAGCAAATTTAGTCACCGTGTTGGAATCATTTCTAAGTCAGGACAGCACGTAATCTGGAAAATCCATATTTCATTATTTGTATTGTTTTTATTATTTCTATTAAACATACAACATTAATATGTAACGATAGTATTGTAATTTTTTTTTTTTTTAAATAAAAAACATGTATTCATTACTTGATTGCTTTTTTATTGAACCTTTATTTTAAAATTATAAATATAATGAAGTGTCGACAAATAACAAACTGTAAAAGTTATTGTTGAAAAATTTGTCTAATAGTAAATTAAACGCACAGGTCTACGAGTAAGTGTTTAATGTGAAACAGGTTTGCTGACAAGATCCTCCATAGTCTTTTCAATTTTCAACATTCTAGAGTTAAGTTCATCACGCAGTTCGTCTTGCCTAAGTTCATATATTGCAATAACAGTATCATCAATGTATCCTCTAAGTTCTTGACCGGTTTCAATTAATTTCTTGCGTACGTAACCTTCAAGTTGGTTTCTGAATATATCTTTAATAACAATTGTTGAGTCATGTAAAGCTTTCTGCGTATCTTGCACACACTGAGCAAGGTTATTATCAACATAATTTCGTGTGGTCGCATCGTCTCCTGCAAGAGGTTCTGCTAAATAGCACAATCTTTTGCTTCCCATGTCGTAATCTCCATTAGGTGTAAGTTTAAAACCTATTCCTGAAGGTCCTCGCATAAAGTTAAAATCCTTAAATTTTCTTTTGCGACCGAACTTATCAATAGTGTTTACTTCTGACATTGTTATGTGAGACTGATTTGAAACCATTAGATTTCACCCTAATATATGGTTCTATTTCATTAATAAACGGACTCTGCAGAAAAATATGGATTGCAAAACGTATTTTAGGTGATGTTTAATAAATACACGTACAGATTCATTTTACTATTGTTTTATTGAAAAAAAAAATTAAAATATAACAAAAGATTGAGTTTACTTTTTATTATTAAAAAATAAAAAATATAACAAACAAAAAAATTAAAAATTAAGAAATAAAATACATGTTAATTTCTTCTGTACAGGTAAGCTTCTTCTATGACCCAATTTCTTCTCTGGATGGCGCGTTCATTAATGTCCTTGAACTGGTAGTAAACTAGTCCACAAAAGCCGCATTGTACAAATTTAACCCTGAAAAGGTCAATGTAGTTGAAGTCGTACGTAAGATCATTTCGCCAGCAGATACCTAGTCTTTTACAATGATGACAAGTTAAATAAAAAGCTTTTGGTATATGACTGTATCTTTTGGCTGCTTCACTAGGTTGTTCATCAGTTGGCAACATGATGTTTGAATATGTTGTACTTTTCAATCGCAGTACTCTAATTATGTATTACTTTTTAAAATAACCTTGACAGGACCAAAAAAAAAAATCCTTGAAAATTACAACCTCGAAAACGACCCTGACATTGACGGGTACTTTGACCTTGGCCTTGGCCTCGCATCTAACAAGTTTAGTACTATATTTATATGCTTCTTTAAAATAACCTTGACAGGGACAAAAAAAAAATCCATGAAAATTACAACCTTGAAAACGACCCTGGTATTGCCGGTTACGTCGGCCTTGGCCTTGGCCTTGCATCTGACAAGTTTAAATATTATACTTAATGCATCGAACAAAAGGAATAAAGGTGGTGTAGTGGGGGAAATGGGCATAAAAGCAGACTTGCTGGCTCGAGCTCTTCACAGTTCGTCAGAACACCAAACAGTACAGTGCTAAGAAAAAGTGAATTGTGTGGGTTTTAATATCGAAGATGTCGAGTGTACGGTCTCTTTTAGATGCTCTTGACGTGAGCTGCGGTTCGCAGCAAGGCATGCTGGATAACATGAGTGGTTTGGAAGTGTTAAGTCCGGGGGTATTCGAGAACTGGAATGGCGTGGAGCATGAAGATGCCGAAGACCGAGCCCTCAATGATGGTCGCGACGAAGAGATAGTTCAGTCGGCAGCGCAATTCCTCGAATGCTGGACGGAGGAGAAGGAGCCAAAGATAAATGTGATTAGTGATGTGGTTGTGCGAAAAGCATCGCGGCCTAGGGAATCTTCTCCGAAAGCTTCGAAATTGAAAAAGCTCTTGACTATGCGGAAGTCGGAAATCGCCGATAAAAAAATATTTTATTCGGCGATTAAAGGTGTGGGACAAGGGAAGAAGAAAAAGTTTAACTTTAAGCGTCCCTCCACCCCTGTTCCATTACCCGACTTCCTAAAAACAGCACCAAAAGAGCCATTGTCGGTAGAAGTTGAAGTGATAGAAGGCCCCGATGGACCAACACCACCAACGCCACCAACACCAGCCAGCGTAGAAAAGGAAATAGTGTCGGAGGTGAAGTCTTCCCCAGCACCACTGTCGCCGATATTGGGGTGCCGGAAACCCATGAAGAAGCGGTTTAAGCGGTGTTTTGAAGGCGATGAAGTTTCCGCTGCTTCGTCGTCGTCGTCGTCATCGTCATCGTCTTCACCAAATAAAACCGCTTCTTCTTCGTTAATATATTCCGAGCCATCGCAACCGGAGTGGGTCGAAGACTTCACCAACTCTCAGAAGAGCAAATTGACAGACATTTATGAAATGAAAAAACGCTTAGTGAAAGAAGTGAACGAGTGTGACAATGACATTTTAGAACTTGAAAGACAATTAGAGATAAAAAAGGTGAAATCTGCGCGGTTAAAAAGACAATTAGAGGACTTTAATAAATTATGTAGTAGGTGTTAGATAGTTGTAGATATTAGCTTTTAATTTATAGTATTAAGTTTGTAAATATATATATATATATATATATATATATATATATATATATATATATATATATAGATTGTAGTTAATAAAAAAAAGAGTTTGATCAAATTTTTATATTTTATAATGAGAATAAAAATGACTTGAAAATTTATTTTTGTGTGTTATTTCATATAGGCCCTGTCCCACATAATATTAGGTAATAAAAAAAAGAGTGAATAATCCACTAAAACTACGCAATAGCAATAGTAAGTAGTAGTAAATATTTTCTGATAATATTTACAAGTATGCTAAAACATGGTTCGGTTTATGAAGTTAAGGTTCTGTCGCCAGAACTTCTAATACTTTGTATCTCAATATTGTATGTTTTTATGAAAAAAACATAAAATATTGGTTACAAAGTATTATAACCAACTAAAACTACGATCAAATTATTTTGTGGTCCTGAAAAGGACCGTTTGGTTGTAAAACATGCGACTCTTTTATTGTGTTGTGGAGTCGCACGGCCCGTCATCATCAGCGGGGGTGGTGGTGTTGTCCTCTGTATATTCGATGATGAACCGCCAAAGTTCATCCCATCTGGGATCGTTCGACTCCCACTCCAAACAATTCTCTGTGGTAGAATCTACCACAGGGCATTGGATGGGTTGTTGTTGTTGTTGTTGTTGAGTCGCAGACATGTTGAACTAAAATGATTGTAATAAGTATTGGTGGTCGTATATATAGAGACAAATTAATGGTGGGGGGTGAAAACAAATTTCGTATTACGTATTGAGACCAAAAGTTGTTTGTGGTCTCAAATACGAACGAACGATTTAGCTGGGTTCCACCAGCACTTAAAGTTTTAATACTTTGTATCTAATATTGTATATTCTATACATACAATATTAGTAACAAAGTACTAATATGTACTAAAACTACGATCAAAGTATTTTGTGGTCCTGAAAAGGACCGTTGTTGTGTGCCCTTAAAAAAGGGCCAGGGAGAGTGTGGGGCTTATGGTGCCCCATCCTCGCTGGTCGACCACCAGCTTGACGAATCGCAGGGGCCTTGTGGGTCGTCGGGTGTTGGTGATGCTGGAATTTCCAGCACCGCATCTTCCGTCGAGTCCGGCTCTGGCTGCGGCGACGGAGTTTCGAGTCTTTGTAAGACCCAATCGCCCGCATCGTCTAATTCCACTAGACCCGGATCATGGTCATATACTAGCGGAATCGGCTCATCCAAGTCGTCCCAACGTAGGACGTCAATTTCAAAATCCACCTCGTCGTCGTCGTCGTCGAAGACTTGCAGGTCTCCAACGTTGTCGGCTACGGTGTCATCACTAAAGATGGATGAGCCTCGACTGGCGGGTCTTTCTTCCTCCATGTTCATCGTATGAGGGTTGATGAATATATGACTGTGTAACTGGCCCAGTCTCATATATATAGAACTACCCCCACCCCACCAACGGATTCTAAATGTTATGTATTGGTGAGAGCTTATAGAATTATTGATTTTTTCAAAAACTTTAAATAAGGAATTAGATTTGTTTAGACAATAAGACTTATTCTTAATATTTTGTGAAGAATACATTACAAAAAAAAATAATAGAAACCTTGTTTGAACTGTTAACATTTTCATAGGTTCTCAAGCATATAACTTGGCACTTAAGCTACGAGACAAATCGTCGTTAAACGAATATCTCGCCCCATAAGTGACGATTACTAAACTACGATCAAAATATAATGTGGTCCTGAAAAGGACCGTTTTTGTGGCCCTAAAAGGGCCTGGGGGGAGGGTGGGGTGCCTACCGTGGAGTAATACCCAACGATATTAACACCGACCTAGGTGCAGCCCTTGGTCTTCTCATTGGCGGCACCGTCGTCGTCGCTGGTGGTGTCGGCGTTGCAGGCGGTGCCGAAGGTGCCGCTCCTGGTGCGGTACCCCCGCACTCCTCACACTTGCATATTTTGCCGGGCACGAATGGCCTGACAATGCCAATGATCCTTTTTGGTATATCTTCCATCTTGCCGATCGAATGTGTAATGATGAAATAATTCTAATACCGGCCTCTATATACATTCAAAAAGTTGGAGGGGGTAAGGTGGAATGCATATATGCATTATATAAGTTTGAGAATAATATGATTTTATAACTCACCGTATCTCTGTTATGGACACAAACTACCCCCTCCACTTTTCTAGCATATAGTACTAGACTTTGTGCCGCGTAGCACGTTAGCGCGGAGCAGGCACACAAAAAAAAAAAAAAAAAAAAAAACCCTCCCCTACAACTTCCGCATACTCCCGTTCGGCGCTCTAGCCTCCTAACTCGAGAATTTCAATTTTTCCGTCTAAATTTTTTGTCATTTTTAAGATTTTCCAAATTTTTTTTTCACCATTGTATTCTACTCAAAATTCTAGGTAATTAAAATTATTTTATTTTTTCTCTATCTTGAACGGTTCCCGAGCTACAGCGCTTTAAAAAATCCAAATTACTAACTTACTATAACCCTTTTCTTAAAATTTCATCTTTCCGAATTTTGAAAAGTACTACCATATGTAGAAAAAAATTCTCTTTCTAATTTCCTAATACCATTTTGCTCCAAAACTTCAACTTTGGCGCGCATTCACCATTTTTCAATTTTTTTTTGAAAAAATTTTTTTTTATGTTTTTACTATCGACAAAAATGCTTGCTTATAGTACTCGATTTCCTCTATATATTTTTTCTTATAACTTTTTTCCCTATTCCTAACCGTTACTTTCCTACAAATTTTCTAAATCGTTGTTTTCATATTTTGCCTTAAAAAATTTTTCTTGTGTTATTTAAGCTCTTTTTTCCACTTAATAAACCACCATTATCTAAACTCCCGTACTCCTTTCTTAAAGAGCGGGCTTTCCCGTCCGCTTTTTTTTTTGTTGGGTTTCAAATAAATATAAAACTACTACTTCACTCATTACAAATTTATTGATTCAAGAACATTATTTTGTGTTACATATAATAGATACATTAAAATATAGATTTATTGGTCACCGAACCGTTTAATACATTATAACTAAAAAATGAGTCGTGAATAACTAATGCGTACACTTTAGTGTCGTTGGGGAATTTATTCTTTCTCGTTTGGAACTCCAATTTTACATCCACTGTCGATGAGTTAATCGCCTCTGGTTGATGACTGCAATTGATAATAAAAACGGGGTTTTTCATATATTCCGCGAACGTTATCATCGGATCGTTTATTTCGCGCCCGTAGTAGCTGCTTTGGAAGTTTTCGTAATTGTAATAGGCTGCTGCGTACAGTTTCTTGGCGAAATCTAAATTCCATCTTTCGTATGGATAAACGGTTGAATTCAGATACAGTCTAATGTCGCATACGTCGGCGTGGGTAAACTGGGTTGCGTTTTTTTCTTTCTTGTCGCAATTATTGCTGTCTTGAAACCCGACGATTATATAGCGCGGTCTTTCCAGACTTGTACTCGTTCTCAAGGCCCACACGTCGGAAGATGTTTGCCTTAAAGCTGGTAATTCGTACAGATCCCATTTACGATATGCCATTTGAATACTGGCATTGTTTCCTCCTTTATTAATGCGAGACAGTATTTTCAATTTTTGCTTGTCGTCTGGAATGATGTGACGAATTTTCCATTCGATTTTGTCGATACTAATTTCTGCCTCTACTTCGCCGACGTAACAATTGGTAAAGTGCGAGCTATAATCATAATAAGCTCTTGTTTTACGTTGAAAACACCTTTTGCGTAATCTTCGGCGAATCCCATAAGATATTTTAAGGGTAATTTCCCGGAGAATACGTTACTTGCCGTGTCTACGATATCTTGGTTTGCTTCGTCGAGACCCCATCCGCACGTCATGAGAGATCTTTGTTGCAAACTTCCGAATGAAACCATGGTTTTTAATGTCGTCGTAACTCCAGGTTTACGAACCACGGCGACCTGCTCACCTCCCATCTCGTAGCGAATTTCATCGAACAAAAATGCGAGGGCATTATTTGATAAAAAACATCTTTTCGTTGCGTCTATGGGTTTAAATTTTCCTTCGATATATATGTAACTTTCGGCGATATCCAGTATAATATCTTGAAAATTAATGGGGATACGGACTTCATCCGAATTGTTGAATGATGGAGATCCGTATGGTTTATACGTATGCTCTTCTAGACTAATAATGGAATTGTCCAAGATGGGCTCGGAGAAAACCTCTATTTTATCGCTGGTGGTGGAAATCATTTTCGCACTTTAAGACCGATTGATTTTAAAAATTTATAGTCTTCGGCAGATAACTGTTGAGATGTTTGTGATCTAACGTCTGGACGACGACTAACCTTGACGTTAACTCTTCTTTTACTTTTATTATGTTTCGGCGGTTCCCCCATCTTAGTCGACAGCACACACAATTGACGATTGAAGCAAAAACCCATTTCTATGAAAGTTTCTTCAGTTCCAATTTCACGATTATTTTCTCGCCTTGAAAATTGATTAGATCACCGCTATCGTCCAAGATGCTAAGAGTAATGTTGTCGATAAACTGACGTCCTGCCGGCATTAACGGCATATAAATATTATTTTGTGGTTCTTTACTGATTTTGTAACCGGGCTCCACGTCGATATCGAATTCGAACAAGGTATGACCTTCCACCGAATTCATATATGCTCCGGAAATTATATTACAATCTACGCGTATGATACGTACTTTCATTATTTCCACCATCTCGGTTGATTCGTGCTTTTTGCCTCTTTTTAACACTGTATGATTAAATCCTAACATTTTACCGATACTCGCCTCTCCCCGGAAATCTATAGTATATTGGGATTTCAGTTCACATTTCAGCGTATTATTATTAGCGACCAAGTAAAAGATTCCATCGTTCTTTTCTTCAGTTGAAATCCTCAAAGCCTCCGACATAGCTTTACCTATCTCATCTATTTCATAGGCCCCAGGTGGAATCTGCAATTGTATCGACTCGGTGGTGTAACCCTCCTTCATGTAGGCAAACTTATTGTTGCTTTCGTCCACATTAAAAATTGAATTGTATGTGTAAAATCCCAGCAATGCCAGACCATATTTGTTTTCTCTATTTAATTCGACTGGTGGATAAAAATCGGCGCTTAAGACGCTCGAGTGTCCTGTTAGTGTGAACGTATAAGACATGACTAACCATTAAAACATCACACATCTCGGTTTTATTCTTAGCGGCAACATTTAAAAAGATTCATCTTCATACCTTTTCTCACTGCATTAGATAGTGATGTTTTTATGCTATTTTCTGCTTTTATGCGCACATCGCTGATTTTGCAATAACAACAAAATATTTTTCTAGCCGTAAGATCCTCATCAGCCGTAACCTCGTTTAAATTGCTGCTGCTGCTGAAATAATGTTTGCAACCGCACTGATATTTTAATATATCGATATCGCTTTTGAGGTGCTCGGGCAACTTTTCCCAAACGAATGGAATTTCATTTGGGGCTAATGCAATCATTACTTCCTTGGGCATGTTTTCTAACTGTTTCACGGTCATTTTCCTTAATCCACCGGCTAGATGAAATGCTTTCAGTGATTGCAACATTTTAGTATAGTTATTGCGATCCATTTGCGGTGTTAATGGTGACGATGATGATGATGATATCTTTTACGCTGATGATTCGACAAGAAACTTTAAGCACAAATGTCCACACCAGACTGTTCCAAAATCCTGCTGACGATCGTATGTATAGTAAATAATTTTTGATGGTTCCGATCCCGTTTGTAGATATCGTACCAATTCGATCGGTGGGGATAAATCGCCGAAGCTGTCATAATATGTTACTTTAGAATTATTTTTTCTATAAGCTACCCAATGAGTCCCTGCACCACGCGTACTATCCAAATTCACTATTGCTGCTTCGTAACGTCGAGGACCTTGTCTAGGTAATAAATCCCTCATATAAACGCCTCGAAAGTGTCCTATTCTTTTCTTTTTGGCATATTTTTCTATATCGATGTTAGATAGTGGTCTTCGAGGTAGGGATTCAATTAGTTTTTTGATCTACGATTTAAAAATAATCCCATACCTTTACGATATGGCTTTAGAAACAAACCATTTCCTTTCGATTTTAAATACAGGCCGGCACCGGTTTTATCTTCGCTGCTTTTTTTTACTGCTTTTATGGCGCGCACAATTCCCGCTGCCCCACCGGCTAATGAACCCAAAGCTGATAACCCGGCAAAAATTGGTATTAATGGTAATATTCCACCAGTTTTAGGAATCGGTATTATTCTCGGTGTACGAACCTTCCTTTTGCCACCTGCCGCTTTTACCGATCTACGTGCTGCCGACAGAGCTATTTTAGATGCATTCATGACATTTTTTTCCAACACATTTTTACTTCCGGCTTTTAATAATTCCCTTCGAACTGCTTGTCGAATAGCTGTTCCGAAACTTGCTTTCCGAACATGTCGATTTTTATTAACACCTTTCCTTTTTGTATGACGTGTGCCTTTACTAGATGTTTTTTTTGTTGATAATGATGATGGTACACAGTAGTGGGAATAGGGGGCTCCTAGTTGACCCCCCCACCACTTTTTTGATTGGTCAGCCAAGAATGACCTTGTTTCTGATTGGCTGCCCAAGTTCGCCCCCTATTCCGATTGGTTACGTAAACTCCACCTGTTTTTTCTTTAGCTCCGCCCATCAAAATTTTTCTCTGCAACACCATCATGTATGCACTTCAGTTCGAACAGCGAACCGGTGTAGACGTCTTCTATGGAGCCGAATTGTCTTAGAATTTAAATTTAAATAATGGGTACGATTGAAACATTTTCAGATTTTGAGAAGGCCACAGACTGAATAGACGCGATGTACAATCGAGAAACTCTATGAAAATTTGTGTTTTCGGGGTGGAATTGTTAAAAGACTCGCGAAAATGAATGCAATTTAAGATTTTCGTAAGAAAATCAGGGAACTTGCGCATTGAACCAGGGTGTACAAGGAAGATTACGTAATCTAAAGTTATGCTCTTGTCTTTGAACTTTGCAAATTTGGTAATATCCCTGCATAGGGTTGAAAACAGCAGGACATAAATAAGATATTCAAAGTGCAGGATGTATAGTCCATAGGTCAAATATTATAAAGACATTGTGAATTAAAACAGCATTTATAGCTGTCTTTTGTATGGGTCAGGATTAAAAAAGTTTTAAAAATTTTGTGTGGCCATTTTTTTTATTTTTTTTTAGGGTGAAATTCGCCCGTTTCAAATTTTCGATTATCAGGAATACAGAAGTTAATGAAGATATATCAGAACCTGACATTGATGGTATGCTGTTACTATCCTTAGTGGTGGAAGCCCTACATCGATATGTTACGTTCTCCTTCTTACTCTTCTTCTTTCTTTAGCTCCGCCCCTCATCTTTTTTCAATCCATCGCTACTACATATGCACTTTAGTTTGAATAGCGAAGCCGTGCGGACGTCTCTTATGTGGCGGTGAACTGTCTTGGAATGGAAATTTAATTAATGGATTTCAGATCTTGAGAAGACCACAGACTGAATAAGTGCGGTACAAAATCGGAAAACTATGAGTTTTTGTATCTTTTTGGTGTGAAATTGTTAAAAAACTCACGAAAATGAATGTCATTTAAGGAAATTAGGGAACTTGCACCTTGGACCAGCATGTACAAGAAAGATTTCGTGACCTATTGTTATACTCTTGTCTCTGAACTTGGCATATTTGGGACTATCCCTGTGTAGGGTTCCAGACAAAAGAATATAAACAAGGTATTCAAAGTGCAGGATATATAGGCCATAGGTTAAATATTATAAATACATTATGAATTAAAACAACATTTATCTGGCTGTTTTCTACGGGTGACTGAAAAAGTGTTAAAAAATTTGTGTGGTCTTTTTTTTAGGGTAACATTACAGTGTTTAAAATTGTTTTAAATTTTCGATTATTAAGAGTACAGAAATTAGTGAAGGTATATCAGAAAAAGATATAGATTGTATTCTGCAACTCTTCTTAGTCGTGGAAGTCCTATATCGATTGGTTACGTAAACTACACCTTTTTTCTTTGGCTCTACCCCTCGTCTTTTTTCTCTTTAACATTATTATGTAAGCACTTCAGTTCGAACAGCGAAGCCGTGCAGACATATTTTTGAGAGCTGAATGGTCTTGGAATTTAAATTTAATTAATGGATTTTAGATCATAATAATACCACAGACTGAATAAGTACGGTGTAAAATCGGAAAACTACGAATTTTTGTGTCTTTTCTGGGTGAAATTGTTAGAAAACTCGCGAAAATTAAGATTTTCGTAAGTAAATTAGGATACTTGCACCAGGGTGTACAAGGAAGATTATATAAACTAAAGTAATATCCCTGCATAGGGTTAAAAACAAAAGTAATATCCCTGCATAGGGTTAAAAACAAAAGAACATAAACAAGATATTCAAAGTGCAATTTGAATATTCTATAGGCCAAATATTAAAAGACATTGTGAATAAAAACAATATTTATGGAATTTTTAGCGTAAAATAAAGGCTGTTTCAATTTTTCGATTATCAGGAGTACAGAAGTTAGTTAAGGTTTATTCCAACGAGATATTGATGGTTTCGTGCGACTATTCATAATAGTGAAAGTGCAGGTTTGCCTCCTATATTGATTGGTTACATAAACTACACCTGTTATTTATTTAGCTCCGCCCCTCATCTCGTTCCTCTCCAGCATCGTTATGCATGCACTTTACTTTGAGCAGCGAAGCCGTTCGGTCTTAGGCAGGCTATCGAGTAGGTATATAGAGACTTTTCGAAACAACGTTATAAATAATGTACGATAATTCGAAAAAATTTAATAATTTCCTAATCGGAACGAAATTTTGGGGTTAGATTTTTATGTATGTGGGCGATCATTGTTGAAATATTACAGGCTTAAATTGCAAACCCTTCGTGTAAGGGTAACTACCCTCAATTTAGTATGTGGTTTTCCGATTCTTTTTAGTAGTGTTCTATTTTAAGGGTGTGCGAAGACGTTAAATCAGTAAATAACGATTGGGGTAGTTTCAACCCCTAATTTTATTTTTTGAACTGTGCGATAGGGAGTTAACCTTTTCGATTGATTCTCTGGGGTTGAACAGAGAGGTTCTTCAGCCATCGTGGTTGGTGGTTTTAAAGATGATCATTATATTCCTAGAGGGTAGTTTTTGTGTATAACTGAAAAGAGTTGCGGGCTGCACTGAGAGAATTTAAGTGTGTGCATTAGGAGGCATTTTCACCCAACCACTTGATAGTAACAATAATTTTGGGTTGGGGTAGTTTTCACCCCTATTTTTGATGCCGTATTGTGAGCTTATTACTTGATGCCTTTTAACGAAGTTTTGGGGTTAGATTCCTATGTATGTGCGCGATCATTGTTGAGATATTACAGGCTTAAATTGCAAACCCTTCGTGTAAGGGTGACTACCCCCAATTTAGTATGTGGTTTTCCGATTCTTTTTAGTAGTGTTCTATTTTAAGGGTATACGGAGACGTTAAATCAGTAAATAACGATTGGGGTAGTTTCAACCCTTAATTTTATTTTTTGAACTGTGCGACAGGGAGTGAACCTTTTCGACTGATTCTCTGGAGTTGAACAGAGAGATTCTTCAGCCATCGTAGTTGGAGGTTTTGAAGATGATCATTATATTCCTAGAGGGTAGTTTTTGTGTATAACTGAAAAGAGTTGCGGGCTGCACTGAGAGAATTTAAGTGTGTGCGTTAGGGGGCATTTTCACCCAACCACTTAATAGTAACAAGAATTTTGGGTTGGGGTAGTTTTTACCCCTATTTTTGATGCCGTATTTTGAGCTTATTACTTGATGCCTTTTAACGAAGTTTTGGGTTTAGATTCCTATGTATGTGGGCGATCATTGTTGAAATATTACAGGCTTAAATTGCAAACCCTTCGTGTAAGGGTAACTACCCCCAATTTAGTATGTGGTTTTCCGATTCTTTTTAGTAGTGTTCTATTTTAAGCGTGTGCGGAGACGTTAAATCAGTGAATAACGATTGGGGTAGTTTCAACCCTTAATTTTATTTTTTGAACTGTGCGACAGGGAGTGAACCTTTTCTATTGATTCTCTGGGGTTGAACAGAGAGGTTCTTCAGCCATCGTGGTTGGAGGTTTTGAAGATGATCATTATATTCCTAGAGGGTAGTTTTTGTGTATAACTGAAAATAGTTGCGGGCTACACTGAGAGAATTTAAGTGTGTGCATTAGGAGGCATTTTCACCTAACCACTTAATAGTAACAAGAATTTTGGGTTGGGGTAGTTTTCACCCCTATTTTTGATGCCGTATTTTGAGCTTATTACTTGATGCCTTTTAACGAAGTTTTGGGGTTAGATTCCTATGTATGTGGGCGATCATTGTTGAAATATTACAGGCTTAAATTGCAAACCCTTCGTGTAAGGGTAACTACCCCCAATTTAGTATGTGGTTTTCCGATTCTTTTTAGTAGTGTTCTGTTTTAAGGGTGTGCGGAGAAGTTAAATCAACAAATAACGATTGAAGTAGTTTCAACCTCTAATTTTAATTTTTGAACTGCGCGACAACGAGTGGACCTTTTGGTCGAAACTCTGAGATTAAACAGAGAGGTTCTATAGCCATCGTGGTTGGAACAGCAAACAGAGCTACAGCAACAGAGCTACAGCAGGCGGAGCGACAGCAGGCAGAGCTACAGCAAGCAGAACGACAGCAGGCAGAGCTACAGCAAGCAGAACGACAGCAAGCAGAACGACCGCAGGCAGAGCTACAGCAAGCAGAGCGAGAGCAGGCGGAGCGACAGCAGGCAGAGCTACAGCAAGCAGAACGACAGCAGGCAAAACGACAGCAGTCAGAGCGACAGCTGGCGGCAAATAAGAGTGAATTAGATAAATTTATTCGCATGAAATCTAAGCCGAGCTTAAATAGGAATGAAACAAGGTGTGCCGCATCTAGATTTAAGTCAATGGTTTATTCCTATTTAAACTTAGATAATATATGTAATAATTTATCTAATTCGACTTTAAAAGACGTTAAAAATTGTATTCAACGACAAGGCGATCTTCTTTTAAATTTGGGAAATATATTTTTTAAAAAAAATCCATGTTTTTCTTCAAGTTAAAAAGTGAATCCAAAAGTTAATTCAAAAGTAAATCCAAAAGTTTTCTAAATTGTGCGAGCTGAAAAAATTGCTAATTATTCTATGTCATTGGGTCTTAATAGATCAAAATTGTATTTATTTAAAAGCGACACGGCCCTAACCGATTCCATTTTAAAATGACTCTCCTTTGCACACACTGCTTAAGGGAATTTAAAAGAAAATCACATATTGTACGCCACCTTCGAGAAAATTTTGTCAATAACGAAAACACCTTTAACTTGGAAGATTATATAATTAATCGTAAGTATTTTTTTATAACATATTTAGCTATAATTTTCCTTTTAATTTTTCTTTTTATTATTAATAAAGGTTTACAGAGGAATTAAAAAATAATAATTGTTTCAGTTGATGAACTACTTTCAAGGCCTCCAATGCGATTTTGCCAAGATTGTGAAGTAAATGTCAAATCTAATTCCTGGAGCACACACTTGAGGACAAATATTCATAAAAACAGGAGCTGCATAAAATATGGAAATGGAATTGACATTATCAGGAGTGCATTTAAATGTCGAATAGCTTCCTACAGAATATATTCGCAGAATTATCACATCGACATCAAAAAGTTTCAGCAAGATATTGGTAATAAAGTGCAAACATTAATACGCCAGCGTCAACAAGAATTTACATGTGCTAAAGTAAATTTGGAATTATTTGGAATATATTATTCTCCAACTTTAACCTCTACTTCAATTAAGTCATTTAATACACCGTTCTTCATTGTAACCCATACAACTGATCTACAACAGCTTTACGATGATTTATTCAAGATTATTGAAACCAAAGCAGATGAATTGCCGGAAAGAGACTCAGGTAATTATTATTTAATCTCAAGAGCTAAGTTTTCTTAATATCACTTGTACATCTCTAACAAATATTATTCAGAACTAATTTTTTAATTCCTATTACAGGGTGGGCTCTACAAAGAATTCTGCATTTGGAAGTCAACATCAATAAGTACAACCGATTGAATGCCTCCTCCTACATTAAGATGCATCACTTTTCTAAATCAATAGTGAATGTGATGAATGAGGACAATTGCTGTTTCGCCTGGGCAGTGGTTTCAGCAGCATACCAGCCAACCGGTAATCCTCGAAAGACCTCATCATATCCAGACTTCAGAGACGCTTTCGATTTTACAGGTATTGAATTTCCAGTAAAATTATTAGATATAAAAAAGTTTGAGGAAAAAAATAATTTGTCCATAAATGTATATGGAGTTGAAAAATTTTTAAGGGATAATAAAAAGGTATATGAGATTGTCGGTCCTTTACATTATAATAATGAAAAGAAAAAATTACATATTAATTTGCTTTTAATAAGTTCTGATGATGGAAATAACCACTACTGTTGGATAAAGGATTTAGGTTGTTTGGTATCCAAACAATTATCAAAAAAGAAAATAAAAAAATACTTATGTGATGGATGCCTTCAATATTTTGGAACATATAAAAAACTTAACACACATTTAGAACGTGATTGTAGTTTTGTTCGAATTGAGCTTCCTTCAGATAATTTGATTTTGGATAAATTTGGCAATTATATTCCTGCAAATATATTAAAGTTTCAAAATATTCAGAAACAGTATAAAGCTCCTTTTGTTATTTATGCCGATTTTGAATGTTATTTGAAAAACATTGAGTGCCAACAATCTACACCTGATTCGACAACCTCATATACTATTAAAACTGCTGAACATATACCCTATTCATTTGCTTATTATATTAAATCATCATTTGATGAGAATGTTGTGTGTCTTAAACTTTATAGAGGTACAGATTGTGCTATAAAATTTATTGAATACATTGAAAATGATGTAAAAGAAATTTATAAAAAATATTTAAAATATCAAGTACCATTGAAAGATTTATCATCTGTGGAACAGATTGAATATGAAAATTCTAGCATTTGTTATGTATGTGAAAAACCTTTTTCAAAAGGAAATTTCATAAAGTGTAGGGATCATTGTCATATTACAGGTAAATATCGAGGAGCCGCCCACTCAATATGTAATTTGCATTTTAAACCTCCAAAATATATACCAATAGTATTGCATAATTTAAAAAACTATGATTCTCACCTATTTATTAAATCGCTTTGCTATAATAAAGAAAATATTAGTGTTATAGCTCAAAATAAAGAAAAGTATATTTCTTTTAGTAAGGAAATTTTCGTTGATGTGTCAGAAAAACGGAAACCAGTTGCTTTGCGACTACGCTTTATAGATTCTTTTCAATTTCTCCCAGAGTCTTTAGAGTCACTATCACAAACTCTACAAGATTCACAATGTTTTGAAATTAAAAAGTTTTTCTCAAATGCTGATGAATTTCGATACATTAGACAAAAAGGGGTATTTCCATACTCTTACATAGATTCCAACGAAAAATTAAATGAGAAATCTCTACCATTGATTGATAAATTTTATAATAACTTAACCGATGAAAATATCTCTCCTCAAGACTACAATCGTGCTGTAGAAGTGTGGAATCTATTTAAGTGTTCTACAATAGGGGCTTATTCCGATATTTACTTAAAATCAGATGTTTTACTTTTGGCTGATGTTTTTGAAAATTATAGATCCACATGTATTAAAACCTATAAGTTAGATCCTGTTAATTATGTCACTAGCCCTTCTATGTGCTGGGATGCAATGATGAAATTAACTAATGTAGAATTAGAATTATTAACGGAACCAGATATGCTTCATTTTTTCAAAAAAGGTGTTCGTGGTGGGGTTAGCACTTGTTCCAAACGCAAATCTGAAGCAAATAATCCATTCTTAGAAAATTTTAATCCTGAAAGACCTACAACATATATCGCTTACTTAGACGCCACAAATTT
This sequence comes from Diaprepes abbreviatus, assembly GCA_034092305.1. NCBI lineage: Eukaryota > Metazoa > Arthropoda > Insecta > Coleoptera > Curculionidae > Diaprepes > Diaprepes abbreviatus. The sequence goes on from JASJET010000164.1 coordinate 78,834, forward strand.
GTATGGTTATGCTATGAAACAATATTTGCCTGAAAAAAATTTTGCTTGGGTACCTAAGCTCGAAATAGAAACTTTAAATATATCCGAACTTTCAGATACATCATCTATAGGATACATATTTGAAGTTGATTTAGAATATCCAAATTATTTACATGATAGTCATAATGATTTCCCATTTTGTCCTGAACAATATACACCACCAATTTCAAACCACTCAAAATTAATTCCAAACTTACATAATAAATATAACTATATCATTCACTACCGATATCTGAAACAATGTCTACAATTTGGACTCAAAATCATAAAAATACACAGAGCAGTTAAGTTTACACAATCACCATGGTTAGCGGAATATATAGATTTAAATACAAATTTACGAAATTTATCTAAAAATAAATTTGATAAAAATTGTTATAAATTGGCAAATAATTCAATTTTCGGTAAAACCATGGAAAATGTTGATAGGCGAGCAGATATTAAATTAGTGTCTCAATGGGAAAGACAGGGTAATAAATTTAGTGCCGAAAAACTTATTTCTAAACCTCAATTAAAGGATTTTAAAATTTTCTCTGAAAATCTAGTTGCTCTTCAACTTCAACAGGTTTGCATTGAATACAATAAACCAATTTATGTTGGGATGAGTATTCTGGATATTGCAAAAACTGTAATGTATAATTTTTATTATGGGTATTTAAAAGTAAAATATGGTAATAATTTAAATTTATTATATACGGATACTGATTCCTTAATTCTTGAAGTTCAGACCCAAAACTTTTATGAAGATATGAAGCTAAATCTGGATAAATTTGATACTTCTAATTTTTCTGAACAAAATATTCATTGCATGCCTATTACAACATCAGTTGTTGGTAAATTTAAAGATGAGTACAAAGGGATTCCCATTGAAAGTTTTTATGGAACTGGTGCTAAAGCATATTGTATAAAATCCAAAAATAGTGTAGATAAAAAAGCAAAAGGCGTTAGTAGATCATGTATAAAAAATCAATTAACATTATCAGATTATAAAGATGTTGTTGAGAAAGGTGACAAAATATTCTGCACCATGTATGTATTCAAGTCAGATATGCATAATATATACACTAATTTGTTAAATAAATTGGCATTAACAACTCATGATGATAAAAGATATTGTATACCAAATTCCACAAAAACTCTTGCATGGGGACATAAGGATATTTTGGAAACAGATTTTTTTGATAAAGATATGAAAATGATGTATGATACTCTAACTTTTTTAAGTTCTGGAAACGAAAATGGATCTAAAAATAAAAAACCGCGATTAGAATTAACTACTCCTAGTAATTTTTCATCTTTATAAAGACATCATTTTATATGATGATAAATTATGTAAGTCGTTTTTGAAGCTTTAAAAGTTGGAGGGGGAACTGAATCCAAAAACATATATATTGTATAGAAATACCATTATTTGTTAGTAATATTACAACAATGACTGCTGCATCTTTAATAGTTTTAGTTTCCCTTGTTGGAAATGTGATATATGTAAATTACATTCCTTATACAGTTAGGGCTGATATATGTATAAATGCCCTCAAAAATGAAACCGACTGCTACAAACAGATGAAAATGACATATCTTGTTGGAAATTCACACTTTTTTACCTATAATGTAACTGATTCTGCTTTGTGTGAAAATACATACATAAAAATTAAATATTCCATGACAAACAAACCATTACAATATTCAGATTGGATTCCTTTCAATAATAAAAAAGAAGAATCTTGTCATTGTGTCTGTTGTTATATATTTGTTATTATATTTACAGCAGCAATATTTATTTGTACATGTTTAATTTTATTGTATTTCATGAAAAAATATCTATAAAAATATTTAATAAATGTTAAAAAAATAATATAAATTTTGTTTTTTATTGATTCTCGTTAGTATAAAGACATTTAAAGTTTATCCCCTCCTCTTAAATGGAGAGGGAAAATAAGTTTACCCCTCCACTTGAGAGGAGAGGGAAAATGTATAAAATTTAGGAGCAAACGGATTGATAGTTAGTTTTTTGAGAGCAAGCAGATAGCCAGTTAGTTTTTGAAATACATCATTTAAAATGTTCAGTAATCAGAGTAAAAATATATTTGAAAATTCACCATTAAAAAAGAAAATAAAAAAAACAATTATAAATTCTACAAAATATAATTTAAATAATTCTAACTCTAAATATGCTGCGATTGGTTTGTGGGTGGAAAGTGATTTTCTACCATGCATTGAACTTGGTGGTAAAAATGGTCAGTCTGTGATATTAAATGAAGATGATTGGAAGAACTTATTGCAATATCAAGGAGTTATAACAAATTATATGTTTTCACCAAATGTTTTCAATGAACCGATATATTTGCAAAATTTATCTATTCATTTTGAAAAGATTGGTGAATTACCAATAGTGAAGATTGTGAAAAGCTGTGATTTTATTTACTATGGAAATGAAACTGTGTGCAGACTATGGGAACAAATTCCACTTATAGAATATAGACTAAATGTTTTACAAAAACAAAACTTTCGACGTTATTTCAACGTTTTTAGAAATAACAATTTTTACGACGGAGATTCTTTTGACAAAATATATAATGTCCTTTCTCCAAAACAAAATCTAAATAGTGAAAATGTGTGCTCCATGCTGGAACTGCTGTTGAATCATCCCGAAGAACTAGAACAAAAATTAAAGTCTAAGCACTATTATGAAGAAGACAGTATCTATTGATGAATCAAGAAACCAAATTCATCTGATGGTTGCTTGGAACTTCGCCTACAGAAAAGCTCGTATGACTTCTGAAGAGTTTATAAATCAAAAACATTTTAGAAGAAGGATTAAATTGACTGAAGAAATTTTAAATCCCATATTAGACTCTGATTATAGGAATATTGTATTTAAAAAAATGTTTATGTAATAAGCTTATTTTTAAATAAAACAAATATATATAAAAAATCATTTTTTTTTATTACAAACATCAATTATTATTACAGCATTAATTACTATTACATCACATCTCTCTTGAAGATCCAAGAGTTATAAGATTTATCTAATCCTAACCATTTTACAAATACTTTGTTTCCTTTCTTTCTTAACACTTTTTCCACCAGATATACATTTGGGTGTCTTACTTTTTGAAGTTCTTCTTCATAGAAACCTCCTTGAATATCTATCCCATTTCCATCTTGAATCAAATACGTTGTTGGATTAGTAAGCTGGATTTTTTTTATTTGAAAAATTTCGTTTGACCAGTTGGGCGTGTAACCTTTAGAAAATTGTTCGCGAATCTTGCTTATTCGTACTCTATCACTAACACGAAATTTTGGTGATCTGGGATCCACAGTTTTCCTATGAGTATAAGCTGATTTCAAGATTTCCATTTCATTCTTTTTGTTAACTTCGTTTGGTTTTTTTCCGATTGTTGAATGCTTAGTATTATTGTATTCTGTAATTATTTCTTTAAGAAAGCTGATCCATTTATAATTACCTAGTAAACTAAACTTTTTCCACATTTTGTTTTTTATCGTTCTATTTACTCTCTCTACAATACTAGCTTTCATATTAGAAAATGTGTTGTAATGATTAATTTTGAACTGCTCCATAAGTTTCTGAAAGTCTTGATTAAAGAATTCTTTACCCTGATCAGTATTCAGATTTGTTGGGGGAGTTTTTAAAGTTAATAGAATTTTTTTCATTGCAGCTGCTACATCTTTACCAGTTTTGGATTTTACAGGTTCTGCCCATACAAATTTAGAAAACACATTTATTACCATTAAAATATATCTTAAACCCCTATTAAATTTCGCATATGGCTGCATTTCTATCAGATCAGCTTGAAATAGATCATTAAGCCCTTTTACAATTGTTCGTCTCCTTCTATATCGCCTTCTCGCCGGTTTATGTAATTCATTTACAACGTCTTGCTTAATTTTACTCATTATTAATTTATACCTTACTCTCGAAAATAAATCCCACAAATAACTTTACCTCCTTCTAAACCGTTTATAAAAGCCCTTTATCGCTGATGTAAAATATAAAAAAAATCATCTCAGTTTTTTTTAGTAAGTTCTTTAATTTTATTTTCCATTGCTTCAAATGATTTTTTATTTTCATTTATAATTTCTTTTATTGACGAATTTATTTGGGTGATGTTGTTAGTAAGATCAGAAATTTTTACATTAAATTTATTTTCCATTGTTTCAAATGATTTGTTATTTTCATTTCTAATTTCTTTTATTGACGAATTTATTTGGGTGATGTTGTTATTAAGATCAGACATTTTTACATTAAATTTAGTTTCCAAAAGAACATTTGATAACGTATAATCTTTTTTGAAACCACCTAATGTTGAATTCATTTCTTCTCTTGCATAATTCATTGTATCATTAAATTCTTTTCTAGAAACTTCAGCAGCTCTTTGAACTAATTCGTTTAAAGATTTTATTTCTTTTGTTAATTTATCTTCTAGATTTTTTATATCTTTTCCTAATTGAAATTCTGCATTTGTAATATCTAATGTCATTTTCACAATTTTTTTTTCTATATTTTTTATGTCTGACGCTGTCTTTTCAGCTTTGTGTAGTATATCTGTATAAGATGTTTCAAGTTCTTTTATGAGTAAAGAAGTCTCCTCGATTTTTGAACTATTATTTTTAATTTTAATTAATACATCCTTTTTAGAAACTTCTATTATAGCTTGCACTACTTTTAGTAAGGATTCTAATTCTTTTTGTAATTTCTCATCGATTGCCTTTGTAAAATTTCCCTCGTCAAAAGACGTTTCAGATTTGGTTTTCAGATTGTTTAATTGCTTTAGTATATCCTCGATTTTTTCATTATCTTTTGTAATTTGATCTTTGAATTTTGTTTCAATTTTTTCATTTTCGTTTTGAAAATCCTCCTTCAATTTGTCTTCTAAATATTGTAAATTTGATTTATATGCATTGATTTTAATTTCAAATTCTTTAATTTGTTCTTTAAATTCATTAACTTTGTCGGTATCTTTTTTGTGAATTAGGAAATGAGTGTTCATTGATTTTTCAAGATTTTGTGTATTTTTATCCATAACGTCATGTATTTTCTTAAAATTCCTTACTTCTTCTGCTACTCTATCATTAAGCAAATTAGTAAAATTTTGAAACTTTGATGTAATTTCCTTGGAAATACTGTTCTTGACATTGTCAATTGCTGAAGTATCCTTAATTATTGATTTAATTGAAGTAATTTCATTTTTTATTTCATTTTCAAAATCATCAACTTTATCATATTTTAACTTCACTACGTCAAAGTCATTTGCATATTTAGAAACTTTCTGAGAAAATTTTTCTACTACCTCATCATTTCCATCAACAGTATTTTTCAAATTAATTATCTTGTCATTATATTCAGGAATAACTTTATCCTCAAATAACTTAATCTTTTTTGCAATATTTTGTATATTGTTATCATATTCATTTATCCTCTTATTTAAATTATTAACATCGCTTTTCAACCTGGGATCTAAATTTTGAATTAATTTGTTTTCAATATATTTGACATCGCTTTTAAAAATTTTTATTATTTTCTCTTCAACATTTGATAATATTTTATTTTCTAGTGATAATAATGTGTTTAGAGCAGATTTTTTTGAAATATGACGACCAAATTTATCGATGGTCATTTTAGAAATGTTTAAAAGTATCTATTATGTCCTTTTATATAATAATATTCGCTTCTCTTAGTTCTTCAATAATGGAAATAATTTCATTGTTATGACCAGTGTGTCCCGCAAGCATGGATGCTACCAATAGTCGAAGTCTCTCAACAAGTTCGTTTACATTATCCCAATATATGTAATCTGTATTAGGTTTATTAACTTTTAAAGTTATACCAAATCCGGTTTTTTTTGAAGACACTCGACTTTCTCTATATGGAGCTTTGCGTCTTTCAAAAAATCCCTGGACTGCTTGTTGAGATTCGGGATTTAGAGTTTTAGTTTTTGTAATTCCTTTGCTTTGCAAATAAGGTCCTATTATAGAAATATATTTATGTGATCCATTCCCCTGCACCTGCTCATTTGGATCATTATTTCTACGGTATGCATTGGTTCTTTTTAAAATATCCATATAATTTTCCAAATCTTGTTTTTTATACCCTATTGGTTCTTTTTTAAATAATAACTCATATAAACCTGGTGTACCTGTATAGGTTATTCCTTCAATTTTGATGTTTTTACCAATAATTTCGACAGGTTTTTGAGTTAAACCCAAAAAGAATTTCTCGGTTTCCAAATCATGAACTATTCCATATTGGTGATCAAACTCATGTTCAACATCTTTTACACCGCTATCAATATATTGGCGAGGTAATTCATCAAATCCTAATAAATATTCTTTATATAAATCTGTATCAACAAATGTTCTAACTGTTTGCCGTGTTTGTTCCAGTATATCTGAAAGATTTCCTATTGTGGAGTGTGAACCTGAAGAAGGGTTTGTTTTTGCAATAATACTTGTTTGTTGTATAGATGGCATTTGACTTGCTGAAGCTAAACTCGCGTCCCAGTCAATAATCGATGGTATTTCTGTAGGAACGAGTGGAGTTTTTCCCGTCTTTCTTTTTTCTGGTGTTGATGTTCCATATTGTAATTTTCTCTTTGGTGTTAGTGTTTGAATTGATCTTTTCTGTGGTGTTTCATAAATTTTTTTAATTGGTGTGTGTAGCTCTTCCTTTATTTCAACAGGTTCAATTTTACCAATCGTTGAAATTAATTCTTGTAAGGGTTGAGTTATCGGTTTATATGTTTCCTCCAATTTAGTTTGCGCCTCAAATTCCGCATTTTTTAAACTCTGATATTTTTGTTTAACAGCTTTTCTTGATTTAACTAGCTCTCTTGCTAAACGTTCATCCATGATTGGTATAATTTACCATCAAACGTTTATTTTTATAAGTAAATATATGAATCAAATCCTTTTCGATATCGGCCAGATTTCACATTAGAGTCTTTGTCTATTACTAAAAATCCAAATTTATCTTTCCAACATATTAAGCACAACTCATTAAATTGGTTTAATGACATATCAACATTAACATGATCATCATAAATATGTTTTAAGTTTGTTCGATCTTGTTGAAATATAACAATTAAATTTGCATTGTCACGAATTAATTGTTTCGGAATAGAAGAATATGTTTGACATAAATAAAAACAATCAGTATTTTTGTGTCTTCCGAAACAAAAATAGTCCTTTACAACATTCTGATTACAACACACTATATCATCAAATATTATTATAGAGTTTGGTTTAACTTGTTTTGGTGAAACAATTGTTTCTTCATTTTCAGATTCATAGTATCCAATTTTTTTCAAAGGTTTAAAAAGTGTTTTCAAATATTTATACTTTGGTTGATATAAGGATTTTGAATAAACATACAGATTTTCAAATCGCAAACCATTCGGATCTTCAATCAAACTAATAATAACATTGGTTTTGCCACAGCCTGACGGGCCAATAATTAACCCTCTTTTACTATTTCCCTCAAACAGTTTTCCATGTTTTCTAAAACCATTCACTGAACTTTCATGATCCTTAATTGTTATAGAGTATGGTTGTTTCTCAACTTTCATTTTATATATAAAACAAACTATTAATATTCAGTATTGTGATGTAACTGGTTAGTTATCACTAGGATTGCAACTATATATAATGTTTCCATCACATAATAAACGAATCATTTACAAGACAAACAGCAAAAGGAAAGGAAGTGGTTTAGTAAACTCATTAATAAATAAATTACCCTTTGAATTGCATATTCCTGGTTATAATTTTTGTGGACCTGTAACAAAATTGGAAAAACGATTGTCAAGAGGTGATAAAGGTATAAATTTATTGGATGAGGCTTGTAAAGAACACGATATTGCTTACTCACAATCAAATGATATAAAAAGAAGGCATTTAGCTGATAAAGTATTAGCTGACAAAGCTTTATCAAGGTTCAAAGCTAAAGATTCTAGTTTTGGGGAAAAAACTGCTGCACTAGGAATTACTGGTGCTATGAAAATTAAAAGAAAATTAGGTATGGGACTTCGAACGAGAAGAAAGTTCAAGCGAAAAACTCGAAAAGGACGAGGACTATCATTATCTCAGGTAATTTCAAAAGCTAGAAAAGGAATTAAGGGGAAACGTTTTAAAGACCTAAATGAAAGTATTCAAACTGCTTTAAAAGCTATTAAAAAAACTGGTAAAGTGTTACCTTCAAAGAAAAGGGTAATTCCAATCCCAAAGACTGGCGGATTTCTTCCACTTATACCTTTATTTGCTGGTTTGTCTGCTCTTGGTGCTCTTGGAGGAGGGGCTGCAGGTATTGCTAAAGCAGTAAATGATACAAAAGCAGCCAAAGCGAAATTAGAAGAATCTAAACGACACAATCAAATGATGGAGTCCATTGCGGTAGGAAAAAAAGGAAGTGGACTTTATTTAAAACCCTATAAAACAGGATGTGGATTATACTTGAAACCTTATTCAAAAAACTGCTAAAACATATACCTCGAAAAGCACTTACAAATTACGATTTACTTAAATACGCTAAATATTTACAAATTCCCAACTTTCGTGGTATTTTTATGAGGGATAAATTACCAAAAAAGATAAAGTTAATTGAAAGTGCAATTGTCAATCTAGATAATCACAGTGGTGTTGGTACTCACTGGATAGCATATACAAAAAAAGGAAAAAACATAATATATTTTGATAGTTATGGTAATTTGCGACCCCCTTCTGAATTAATTAAATATTTTTATAGCGACCAAAATAATAATATTGTTAATTATAATTATAACAGTTATCAAAACTTTAACAAAACAAATTGTGGTCAATTGTGTCTAAAATTTCTTTATAACCATATGTAACACCTAATTTTAGTTTATTATTCAACATATTTTTAAAGTAAAATGTCATATAGTTTTGTTCTTAGCGGCAATTCCGCTATTTTAACATCAGAGTTACATCCTCCAATATATTTAGATGAAGATGTTGAATATGTTATCGGTCTTGTAAATTTCGAAACATTTAATGCAATTCCCAATATTGATGTTGGGAATAATGTATTAATTCATGATGAAAATTTAGAAATAGCCATACCCCCAGGTAGCTACGAATTAGAAGACATAACAGATTTTTTAAAAAAACACTTGGATGAGGATAAAATTAGTTTTAGTCTTTATGCAAATAATAATACTTTACGTACACATCTTAAATGTTCAGCCCCCATAACTTTTCGTGAAGGAACTATTGGTAAATTATTAGGGTTTAAAAATGGGCGATTGGAAGCCAACATTGAACATATATCAGATTTTCCCGCGGAAATAATTAAAGTAAATTCAATAAATATAGACTGCAGTATTGCAGAGGGATCATATTTAAACGGGAAACCTGTTCATATAATACACCAATTTTTCCCGAGCGTTGCTCCAGGGTTCAAAATAATTGAGTCACCTCAAAACGTCATATATTTCCCAGTCACCGTTAAAGTAATTGATAAAATAGCCATTAAAATAATAGATCAGGAAGGTGATTTGGTTAATTTTAGAGAAGAAACCATAACCATCAGACTACATCTTAAAAAAGTAGATTAAAGATGGTAATATTATATAACAATAAATCGGCAAACTTTACTAGAAAATTTAATAATAAAAACATTAATAAGACAAGAAAGAAACCAACTTCCTTTAGTAGGAAATCAAACTTCCAAAGGTTAACACCTTCTAATAGAAAATTTCTTCAAAGTTTGGGTTTTAAACTTAAATAAAAATGGATTATTTAAATGTAAGAGAAAATGTATTGGTTGATGAATCAATATTAAGCTGGGAAATTCTTTCTTTCGATCCTTTTAATCCTACAAAACTCGGACCAAATGATGAAATCAGAATTGCTTTGCAACAAACAGGAAAATATCCTTTACCTTGCAAAAGTGAAATTTATGTGGAATTGCAAGTAACTAAAGAAGATGATTCCCCTTTAGCTAATACTGTTTTAATTAATAATGCTCCGGCATTTTTATTTAAAGAATTACGCTATATTTTAAATGGTGTTACTATTGACTCCGTTCGGGATATTGGTATAACTTCAACTCTTAAGGGATATATTTCATTTAATCAAAATGAAAGTGCTAAATTGGAAAATGCCGGTTGGTATCCGAAAACAAAATCTAAAGAAAAAATTATGACTGATGACAAAGGTAATGTTTCATTATGTATACCATTAAAGATGTATTCAGGATTTTTTGAAGATTATAATAAGATTATTCTTAATTCACAACAAGAACTTATTCTAATAAGAAGTAATGATGATACAAATGCATTATTATCCAGTAATGAAGATGAAAAACCCAAAGTTAAAATTACCAAGTTGTGTTGGAGAGTTCCTCATCTTACTGTAGCGATTCCGCAAGAATTAGCACTTACCAAAATTATTGACAAAAATAGTGATATACTAATAACCTTCCGAAGCTGGGAATTAGTTGAATATCCAGAGTTATTGGAAACTACGAGGCACAACTGGCCCGTAAAAACATCTACAAAAGTCGAAACGCCACGTCATGTTCTAATTGCTTTTCAGAAAAATAGACGTGGTAATCTAAAAATGGATATGAGTAAATTTGATCATTGTAATTTAAGAAATATGAATGTCTTTTTAAATTCAGAAAGATATCCTTACAATGATCTTCAACTTGACTTTGAAAATAATAAATTTGCTACTCTGTATGAAATGTTTACAGACTTTCGTCAAGGGTATTATAACTCTCCAGTGGAACCAATTTTTAATCCGAAAGAATTTAAAGAAAATGCTCCTATAGTTTACATTAATTGTTCACATCAAAGAGATTTACTACAAACAGGTCCAGTAACCATGAGAATTGAATTTGAAACCAAGGAAAAAATTCCCCCTAAAACAGCGGCATATTGTGTCATAATTCATGATAAAGTTTTCAGTTACAATCCATTAACAAAAATTGTGAAACAGTTGTAATACAATTTCCTTAAGATAAAATACTCTTTTTAAACAAACCGCTACTTACGCTTAAGAGCGCACGCGTCAATTTTGATATTTATTAACGTAGCCAAACCAGAATTCTTCATTTATATAATGTCTTACGAGATTTCAGTTCGAGTATTAGATTTTTAACTTCAGTTGCAGAAATTAAAAAAACAAATAAGTGAATATCAATTAAAAGTAGAAATGATCAAGAAATTCAAATATTTGAAAATATGAAACTTATTCTAGATCTTCAAGGATTCAAAATTGAAAATAATAAATTTATTGTAAAGGAATTAGCAGCGTACGATGGGCAAAAGACAAGTCATTTTATTTTCAAAGCTCCATTTCCGACGGGTCATTTACCATCCTATTTACACAAACAAGCTCTGTGGTTAATAAAAAATTACCATTGCATTGAATGGTGTGAAGGATTTACACCATTACACAAATGTGGAGATATCATAAGAGATTTAAGCGCTAAGGTGGACTATGTTTATGTAAAAGGGGAAGAAAAGGCAGATTTCGTAAAGAAGTATTCCATGAAACCAGTTATCGAGATTGATGAACAACCCACCCTAAAGAAAATGGATCCTTGCTGCTTTTATCATCAAAAAATACCATGTGTATGTGCATTATCAAATGTTTATTACCTTTACAACAATTTTTTTATGTAATAAAAGACTTGATTACAAATTATGTGTTTTATTTTCTAACATTGTTTTAATACATGAAATATTATTATTTAATCCTAGTTCTTGAAGTTTACATATTAAAATATCTATATTTTTATTTTTTAAATATTCGCTACAACATTTAGCTGCTAGTAAACATAATTCCGCATGTTCCATATAATTTAAAAACAATATAATATTCTGCGCTTCACTTTCTTGACCTTCATATGCATAAAACTCGGAACAGGCTGCGGACATCAAAAACTCTTCATACATTTCTCTTATTAATAATTCCATAATAAATCCTACACTAAAACCTCCCTGTTTCTCAATATCTCTTTATCTCTCTCTTCCTCTTCCACGATTTCTTTTAATATATCAGGATCTTTTATATAATCCTTCAATATCCTTAAAAAGTAACTGAATCCTATTTTCTTTATTTCATGAAAGAACTTCGGCAAATTTTGGGTTTTTCTATAATTTAAACAGGCTTCTGCAGCTAATTGGTATTGGAAGGCAGTCTCATAATATACCTGTGCCCACTCGGGGTGTGTTTTCCTTAGCATTGCATTCTTTAATTCGGAATTTTGAAGTTTAGTAAACTGTTTACCTAATTTGATTATTTCATTTTGCAAATCACTGTTCATAACTACCACTTATTTTTAATTTAACACTGTTCTTTATTAGTGGTGAATCTTCTATATAAGCTTAAGACTAGTTGTAAATGAATGTAGCTCGCTCAGATTCAGTCCTTTAAAATACCAGCTCCCCTCCAACTGCTACCAGCTCCCCTCCAACTAGTGTGGTGGTTAGGAAGGAGGTAGGAGGTGGAGCAAAAAGAGGCGGAGTTTATGAAACCAATCGGAATAGGGGGCGAACTTGGGCAGCCAATCAGAAACAAGGTCATTCTTGGCTGACCAATCAAAAAAGTGGTGGGGGGGTCAACTAGAAGCCCCCTATTCCCACTACTGTACACCCATACCAAAACGTTGTTTTCCTTTCATAATGTTTGTAACTAACCAAGCTGCTGTTTTTTCACCTAAACTGGAATCTTTCGATTTTACTCTATTCCAAGCATTTTGTTCGAGCTCGTAATCCGCTCGATGTCTCGCACTTATGTTGTCTTTATTATGTAAATAGGCTAAATCGTGTTTTTTGCATGCGGCATCCAAAGGATTAATGCCTGGATCACCTCTTGTTACACGTTTTATTACTTTTGTTCCGGGTCCGCAATATTGATAACCAGGAATGTGTACCTCGAATGGTAATTTATTTATTAACGAATTCACAATACCGTATCCAGTTTTGTTGGAAACGTGAGACCGTCCACTTCGTTTGACGCTCGGCATCTGAATGACAGTTTTTGTGAAAAATTGCCTATAAAATATCAAATTTTCCTAAGATGCGCGTTATCGATCTTAAACAAAAACTTCCTATTGACAATCTCGATGAAAAAGTCGGACTTGGATTTGAAAAGAAGATAATGAAGAGACACGGTCCTCTACTTCCTTCCTCTATTCGCGGCCTGTTAATTGGTCCATCCAATTGTGGAAAAACTAATGTCATGATTTCGCTGCTTACACACCCCCTTGGGCTACGTTTCGAAAATGTCTATATTTACTCGAAATCTCTGTATCAACCGAAATATGAGTATTTAAGGAAAATTTTAGCGCCCATCAAAGGTTTAGGCTACTATGCCTTTAGTGATTCCAGTAATATTGTGGAACCGTCCGATGCAAAACCAAACTCTATATTTATCTTTGATGATGTTATATGTGAAAAACAAGATGTTATAAGATCGTACTTTAGCATGGGACGTCATAAAAATATCGACTCCTTTTACCTAGCGCAAACATATTCGCGAGTGCCTAAACAGCTTGTGCGAGACAACGCCAATTTTATTATTATGTTTAAACAAGATGAGTTGAATATGAAACATATATTTTCCGACCACGTTTCACCGGATCTAACTTTTACTCAATTTCAAGAAATGTCAAAATGTTGGGATAATAAGTATGGATTTTTAGTAATTGATAAAGACAGCGATGTGAAATCGGGAAGATACCGCAAAGGATTTGATAGCTATATATTACTGTAATAATAAGAGAAAATGCTCATTTGATTGTTGAAACGTCCTTTGTTAACATCATGAATAACGCGATCGACTTAAAACGTAAACTAGTGGAAGCTACCAATGCCGTCAGAAAAAAATTTAAACAAATTAAAGCGGCTAAAGAGTTTAATGTTGTGGAATTGGAAAAGTTTTACGAACCCATTTCTAAGCCGTTGACAACTATATCTGATGTGGTTAAGCAACGTCAGCAGCAGCAGCAGCAGCAACAACAACAGCAACAACATTATCCAGCTACAAAGCCACATAGTCTCAGTACATCAGTGCAGTCGACTCAAATATCAGGTTTTCCCCAACCTACACATTCCTTTCAAACCTCCACACCTATTCAGCAGCAGCAGCAGCAGCATCGCATTTCAAAAGAAGATATTAGCCAATCGGTGTTTGATACACCCTCGACATCAACTAATACATCTCTCGCATCCGCTGACACCACAACTTCCGATACTTTAAACGCACACCTGAAAGGATTACGTTCGAAACCATCTCTATACGATACTGTATATGGTGTACGTTTTGGTTCAAAAACAGATCATAACAAAAATTTTATTGGTAATTTAGAGGTGCGTTTTCGAAATGGAAATATTGTCTTATACAAAAAAGGGAAAAATATTGCAGAATATAGTGGATCACCGGCACTTTATGATTTGTTATTTCTTAAAACACCCCCAAGTGTAGGCAAGGAACAACAACAATTAAGTGATAATGTACTTTCAACGTACAAGGAAATTTTGGAATCAACGAATGCTGTCTACAACAATTTTAAAAAAAGTGATGGTTTACGGGAGACCAGATGGAACAAATATTTACGAATTATTAAACCTCTGATAATGGGCACAAAATTAGGTGGTACTATTACAAGAAAAAATCTCTCGGAAAAACTACAGTTACCCACAAAAAAGAAATTATCTTCGAAAAAATTTCAATATGTCTACTGGAACAAAGCTAAAGAGTTGGTGGATCGTTTACGTTTGTTGTGGAGTTCCAAAATGGCCGGTCACACTGGACACGAAAATGAAATTATGTCAATCATAGAGGAATTACGAGAAGAAGATATAATATATTAAGCTCAATATTTAATGATATTATTCAGTTCTTCCTTCGATCTGAAACCTTTAGTATTACTAATAATATGGAGCCCAGTCTAGAAAAAATCAAGATTGTTAATGAACTACATAGAACGGCTAGAAAAAATTTTGTAAGACGGCGCACGATAATAAAAGGATACAGAGATTTGTGGCAAATTGATTTGGCTGAAATGCAACAGTATGCTGATGAAAACGATGGTTATCGTTATATTTTGGTCTGTATAAATTGTTACTCGAAATTTGTCTATACCAAAGCCATAAAAAACAAGACTGGTATAGAAGTTACTAATGCGATGAAAAGCATCATTGAAGAGGCATCATATACACCAACAAATCTGCAAAGTGATCAAGGAAAGGAGTTCTATAATACAAACTTTCAAGCCCTGATGAAAAAATATAATATAAATCATTATTCCACTTACAGCACAAAGAAAGCTGCAATTGTTGAGCGAGTCATAAGGACTTTGAAAAATAATTTATATAAACAATTCTCGACAAGAGGATCTTACAAATGGATACATATATTATCGGCAGTAACAAAAACCTATAACCATTCGAAACATCGCACCATTGGAATGAAGCCTGCAGACGTGCAAGAAAAAACACATATTAAAGCATATGATTATTTAAAAATTGTACCTAAAAAATTTAAGTTTTCCATGGGTGACATTGTGCGTATTAGCAAGTACAAAAGCTTATTCGAGAAAGGATATACGCCCTCTTGGTCAACCGAATTGTTTAAAGTTGTAAAAGTTAGCGTTACAAATCCACCTACTTACTTGTTGGAATCGTTAGAAGGTCAGCCTATAAGAGGGTGTTTTTACGAATCAGAACTACAAAAAACAAGC
Source organism: Diaprepes abbreviatus (assembly GCA_034092305.1). Taxonomy (NCBI): domain Eukaryota; kingdom Metazoa; phylum Arthropoda; class Insecta; order Coleoptera; family Curculionidae; genus Diaprepes; species Diaprepes abbreviatus. The sequence goes on from JASJET010000164.1 coordinate 94,606, forward strand.
AGTCCTGACGTTTATCTAGTAGAAAAGGTCCTTAGACAACGCAAGAAAAATCACATCGAACAATTATTTGTCAAATGGCTAGGATTTCCCAACCACTTCAACTCTTGGATAGATAAAGCTAATATTGTTTAAATAACATATTGTATGACTATATTTTTTATTTAAAATGTAAAATAAATAAACAATATATTGTAAAATAAAGTTTTTTATTTCAATCTTCATTATTAAAAACAATGACAATAAAACATCATACACATAAATAACATTTCAATATTCTTGGAGGGAAGGTCCAATTCACCGACGACTACGACGTTATCTTCAAGGCTATGCCACTCGGAGTGCGTTCTCCTATTCTTTAACCTGCTTTTTTTAGATTTTTTTTGAAGTCGAGTCGTACGACAGTGCGCTTAATGAGTCATTTAAAGGCTGATGATAGAGTATTTTCTGCATAACTTCAATTTTTGTTTTAAGCTCACTATTATTTTTGTATATCATGGGGAGGACATCCTTGTTAAATATGTCACATATTACAACTGCAAAATTGTAAAACTTTCTATTAACAAAGTGTTTTGTCACAGCATCGTCATCATCTTTAGGTTCGCCTAAGTTGGTTATGATTTTTCCACCCATATCATACTGCCCATCCGCTGTAAGTTTAAAACCAATCCCTTGTGGCCCAGATAATATATGATATTTTTCATTATATTTCTGACGACCAAATTTATCAATTGTGTTGTTTCCTCGACTCATTTTCAATCTTTACTAAACTATTTTATTTTTATTTGCCCTACTTATATTAAATATTTCAGCTGAGAAAAAGAAACACTGACTATGATCTACTGGGTTGGTATGTTTATAAAAGAAATAAAATAAAACTGTGATTGTAACAGATATTTATTTACAGTTATTTAATTGCACAAATACAAAAATTATAAAAAATTAATTTTCCATGTCTTCGTTTTCGTTGCTCAAAATTCTATCCCATCCGACACTATTTCGATCGTCAACGTCTTGGGCTGTTGCTGTTGCAGAAACCAATTCATATTTTGCAGCAAGCTCACCTGGTAAATGTGGAATATTGACGAGGTATTCTTTTAATTCTTCTTCAACCATTTTAGCACAAAATGTATCCATGTCTATGGAACCATATAAAAATTTGTCGCACAAGTGTGCCCCAGCCATAAAATTGATTGTATCCCTGATCTCGTTCTTATATTGATCTTTGGTTACATCAATATGCGACCAATCATTTACGCTATCTAACATATCGTGAGCCCTATTTCTTAATTCTCTCCCCAACCAAAATATGTATCTATCTACACATTCGTTGGCGGTCGTCGTCGTCGTCGTCGCATCAGCAGACATCTTTAACAGAAATAATGAACACGCGTAAGCATTCTGACATGTGCAACTATATTTTAAATTTAATTACATCCTTTTTTTTTCAAACAATTTACATACAATTTACTCCAATGAGCCAAAACGTAATAATGTTCGAGTATTGTTTCCAAAAACTCTAGTGCCCTGCCCCAAATAAGTTAGAGTGTATTTACCTTTAGTTTTACTCATAATATCTACAATATCGTCAGATAGTGTTTCGGCCACACGTTTTGGTAAAAAAGTCTCAAATGTGCTATTATCACCGTCATCGTGTAAAGCCACTAAAAGAGTTTTACCAAATCGTGTAGTCATTGAAACCATCTTTACAATTTTATACACTTTGCCTACAATCATTTCGGTAACCTTTTTTCTCTCTAAAACCTCGAAATCTTTGCTAAACATTTCATTAATTTCATCTAGAGTTTCTTTTGCAATACTCATTATTGAAAAAAATGGTATATAAATCCAAAAATTACCGTGAATATAAAAGCACTTTCAGAACACTACACGAACACAATATTTGATGTTTATGCCACTGATATCTGCGACTGTTTGAAGTCACTTCTTTTTCCACGAACCTTTATAGCGTGGTTTCAAGGTCGAATTGTAACAATGGTGGGGGTAGCTTAACGATAGAAATAGTGGGAGGAGTATTCAAGGTCAAATGACGTCACACATTTAAATTGGTATAAGGATAACTTCAATGACAAAATATAATGAAACAAATAACTACATTTTATGTACTTTATTCATTGATTTTTTTCTGCCATTCTTCTATGCGTGTAACATTATCACCTAAACCTAATTTCCTTAATTTGTTCAATAATAATTGTTTGTTTTTATTTCTTAGAAAATTCTTACAAACTATAATAGCTAAAAGACACACTTCGGCATGGTCCATATACTTAAAAAATACACTAAAGTCCTGAGCCTCCGAATCTTGCATTTCATATGCGTAAAATTCCGAACAGGCTGCAGAAATTAGAAATTCTTCATACATTTCTCGCACTAAACTTTCCATATTAACTACTACTACGTTAAACTTAAGTCCTACACTCTAATTTCATCTAACACAACCGGATCTGCAATGAACCTAATCAGTTTTTCCAAACAGTCACCAAACCCCAACTTTTTTATCTCACGAACAAAGTCTTGTAAATTTATTGTTTTGCTGCAATATTTACGACATGCATTCGCAGCCATTTCATATTCATAAGCCAAATCACAATAGCGCGACGCCCATCCTGCTCGACTTTTCATTGCATCATTGAAATAATTACTAGCCGTTTCAGTGAACTCATCGCCCAATTTTTTTACTGTCTCTTGCAAAGCACTATTCATATTATTCACTCATTTTTACATTCACGACACTTTTTTATTGCTGGTGGTGGCCCATCTATATAATGACGATATATTTGTTCATAGTGAATGTAACAGGGTAAGCTTAACTGTAGTTCCTTGTCACACCGATATGGCGCTGGCAGCTTATCCCAAATTTGCCGTAAACTCAGCGTATCAACGCAAGTTTTTAAATATTCAAGAGGAAAAAATGCTAGATCCTTCTCTTCAAAATCACACAAACTTTTTAAATTACTCTGATATAAACAAATTACTCTGCCGACTTGCTCTATAATTTTTTCTTTAGATAGTTCCGTATCTGACATTTCACACTGAATGAATGCAAATAGACTCACACAATTTATAGAACAATTTGCAAGGTCAAAATCATTTCAAGATCATCCCACACTATTACAATGCACAAATAACTACTTCAAGGTCACACACCCAAGATGACCTGTGGGCGAGGCCAAAGAGGGGTGAAGCAAGGTCAAGGTCAAGGTCGAGGAGTGGGGGGATAGAGAGAATCGGGTTATGTTCACTACTCATGTAACATTTTAGATGTTTATGAACATCTACTAGGTATAAATGAACGTCCATAAAACGTTTGCAATTCAATTATCGATTATCAATTGTCTTTGCCTATAAGTTGTTTTGTTTTGTTTGTGATTCTTCTTGATTACTTTCCATTTGATTATGTTTGAAATAATGATCTAGTCTTATTAGCAATCTAAAAGTTTACAATAATGTAATTTTCGATTAAAAATATAATCGACTAACTAATTTTTATGAAACTATGTTTAGAATTTAATATTTTACAAAATATTTTAATTATTATTTATTGATTATGATAATAAATGTAATTTGTTTCTCTTTTAAGGAAAACTTATTTATCTTATTATTTTCCATTTATTTCTAGGAAATCTGTGACAATCCCCAATTCTTCGTAGAAGGTTACTCAAGATTTGATGTCCAGCAGGGTGAGCTAGGAGACTGTTGGCTTCTGGCAGCGGCAGCAAACTTAACACTATACCATAGGCTTTTTTTGCAAATTGTTCCGGATGATCAAGATTTTGACGAGAAATATGCCGGCATCTTTCATTTTAGGTATAAAAGTACGATACTTAAGATTGGTTTTGTCGGTTAAGTTATATACATGCTTGTCAAAAGTATACAAATTGTTTAATAATGCTTTATCGAGAAAAAGATTCAGGAAGTCAAGTGGGGTATTTGGTGGTGACCTTGACTTTGACCCAAGAGTCATATTTAGAGGTCATTTCAGAGTGAATTTAAAAATTTAAAACCGAAAATCCTATTTGTTTTTTGATTTCGAAGTCGGAATGTTTAATAATGCTTTATCGAGAAAAAGATTCAGGATTCAAAGTGGGGTATGTGGTGGTAACCTTGATTTTGATCCAAGAGTCATATTCAGAGGTCATTTCAGAGTGAATTTAAAAATATAAAACCGATTTAAATTGATTCCGGAGTCGGAACGAGCAAACATTTTATGTTAAGGTATATGGACATGTTAGATGTCAAGGTAATTATTAGGGGTCATTTTTGAAGGAGAAATAATTAATTCTTTAAAATATGTTCTGAGAGTCTGAATTAAAGCCTATATGTTACCATTTTATTAGCAAAATGTTTAATTTACATTTAAAATATGTGCTTATAGACGAGTTGGGTGTCGCCACACTGTAACTTAACAACTAGAGAAAAACCTTGATCTTATTATTGCGTCGTCTTCATACGAAGATTGGCGATTCAAATGGTAAGCATAGTTATTGACGTCGCTGCTCCTATTATGTCGATAGATTAACATTCAAACCATCTGCGTAAGTCATAAGGTCAAGACTTTTGACGTCTTCCGACAGATTTTTTCATTGAACTTTTCGCTTTATTGTTAGCCTGACGATCTGATATCATTGTCTCCTCATAAAATGTTCTAAATATTTAGCTTTCCTCTCTTTTATGACCAAAAGCAGTTCTTTCTCTTTTGCTATACGATGCAGGATTTCAATATTGCTGACTTCTTGTACTCAGGATATGTGTAGGATGAGGATATAAAAGCTTTATATTCGTTTTTCTATAATAGAGCTTAGGCCTAACTCTTGCAACTGTAAGGAAGTATTGACTAGACGTAGCATCTTAACATGTCTATTCTTCTTGGAAAGTTTTTCGAGCTTGGCCTGTTCTTCAAATGATTTTGCTTCTTACGTTCCATTGTTTATTGACTATACGACCCAGATATTTTAAAGAAGAAACTTGCCCGACAGCGCTGTTGTATACAGTCAATGCTATGTTTCCTGAAGTTTTTGAGAATAGCAGGCGACTATTTAAAAATAAAGACGTTAAAGCATATAACAACGCAGATAAACAAATAAGAAAGAAAATAAGAGAAGTCAAGGAAAGATGGTGCGGAAATAAATGTACTGAAATAGAAGAATTGCAAGAAAAACATGATGACCTTAACAAAAAGATTAAAGAATTAGCTGGTTTAAAAAATACAAACCGGTGTAATATCCTTTTAGACAGAGAGGGTCGCATAATACCTGACACAAAAGGGAAACTAGAAAGGTGGAAAAAATACATACAAGATCTTTTTAAGGACCAGAGAGAGGAATTGGAGGCAGATGGAAGTGAGATAGGTCCAAATATAACAAAGGAAGAAGTAAAACACGTTATTAAAATATCAAAGAGCAATAAGACCCCAGGTCTTGACGAAGTTCCAGCTGAATTAATCAAGTTAATTACGGAAGGATAAATCGATATATTAGTAGACGTGTATAATACAATATACAACACGAGAATTATACTCACAGAATGACTTAAATCAACATTCATTATTCTACTAAGAATACCTAACGCACAAGAATGCCACGACCATCGGACCGTCACTCTAAAAATATTTCTGAAAATTATACATTAAAGAATCTTTAGAAAAATGGAACGAGACCTTAGTGACTCCCAGGTTGGATTCAGGAACGCAGTGGGGACAAGAGAAGCCCTATATGTTAGTTCAGAGATGTATGGATGTCAATCAACCTGTGTATGCCTGTCTTCTGGACTATAATAAAGCTTTTGATAAAGTCCGACATAACAATCTATTGCGGCTACTCAAAAATAAAGATATAGACAGCAAGGATATACGGATAATAGCTCTTTTGCACTTTAATCAAACGGCTGGTGTTAAACTAGGCGATGAACTTTCAGACGAAGTAGACATAAAGCGTGGTGTAAGACAAGGGTGCGTGGTCTCACCGTTACTATTTAACTTCTACTCGGAGGAGATTGTTCAGAAACCACTAGCAGAAACAACAATTGGAATAAAAGTAAACGGAATAGTTATTAATAACATTAGATACGCAGATGATATTATTCTCATTGCAGAATCATTAGAAGACCTATAGAAATTAGTAGATCAGATAGTAGTGAGCAGTGAGGAATATGGCCTTAATGTGAATGCAAAAAAACTAAATTCAAAACTATAACAAAATCACACCAACACCAAGAGAGTCTATGGATCAAAGAATAATTAGTAGAAAAGGTAAATAAGTATCTGGGAACAGTTGTGAATGAAACCAATGAATATACAGAAGAAATTCGGATACGAATCGGACAAGCCAGAAATATATTCAATAAGATGAGAAAGGTATTTTGTGGTAAAGATATGAATGGAAACTTGAACAATAAAATAGGGCATCACTAATCGATTGGAGGTATTCTAAATGTGGGCTATATGCCTATATATGGATTTTGAAGATACGATGGATAAATAAAATATCAAACATGGCGGTACTTGAAAGAATTGGGAAAGAGAAAGAAATATTAAACACACTAAAAAGAAGACTTAGGTTTTATGTTGTTATGAGAGAAGAAAAATACGCTCTTTTGCAATTGATCATTCAGGGCAAGATTCGTGGAAAAAGGAACATAGGAAGACGACGCATTTCATGGTTGAACAACTTGAGAAAGTGATACGACTGCCGTTCCACTGAGTTGTTTACAGCTGCAATATCAGAACTAAGAATAGCTGTGATGATAGCTAACCTTCTTAAAGGAGTTGGCACTTGAGGAAGAAGAAGATAGTCAGGCTATATGTCTCACTGTGTTGGATAACTCGATTCATCATTACCAGTAATTCATTTGTTCCGCTTGCTACAATGATGGTATCATCAGTGTATCGTTGTTAATAGGCGTTTCGGTTAGTAATGCCGATTTTGTCGTAAAATTTACGCATTTGTTTCCAGAACAAAATCAAACTATCTCAATAATCAAGTATGGGTGATCGTTAGCTATGACTTTTTCTCATCTTTCTGTCAAAGAACGGATTCTGCGACAAAAAAAACTATTCGTCTTTTAAGGCCAACCATTCATCAAGCCCAATTTTTTTATCCTGTTTTTCGGCGTATACTAATTGTTTTTCCTTCAATGCTTGGTTTAATTTTATCAGTTGTTGTCCATATTAATCGCCAGTAATTGATTCAACAGGTTTTAGTAGTTCGTACTAGACAGCTCCCTGCATCTTCAAACTTTTTCGACTGAGCTAGACGCTCCTTGTCTTTTTCACCAAATCACCACTTTTGAAACATTTAAATCATCATACAGAAGTTTTTTGGGATAAAATATTCTCACCATGAGCTTCAACAAAGAATCAATAGCTCTCAGCAGCTATTTTTTTTAAATGAAAGAAAGTTATTAAACTTCTCCGCAAAACATGTTTTCCTAGTATAAAGTTCCACATTTTCGAACCTATAAAGAATTATGTTTTTTGCACAATGACAATTGATAACAAACTGATTTTTAATGGCCTGTATTTACCTTTCGAAACTCCACAGATGTCATTAGTAAATACAAACAAATGTATTAGTGCCGCCATCTCTTACTAAAATCGACATTATTAACCGAAACACCTACTATTAATTAGCCTTCCATTAATTTTGTTCTGTCTATTGTTTCATCTAGTACTTCTCTGATAATTTGGTTATAATATCCATATCCCTTCTGCCAACTCTAGTTAGTTTTAATATTTTAATCATTTTTTCATGCTTGATATAGCCAAATGCTTTAAGGTATTCTATAAAATATGTATACACATCGACATTCATATCTCTGCACTTTTGAGTTAATACGTTTAAGGAAAGTAGGATTTCTCGTGTTCCCGTCCATTTCAGAATCCAAACCTAGTGTGGTTTATTTGGCTTTCGCCTTTTTTGTTTATTCTGGTGTAAATTATTTACAGGAACACCATAATCCATAAGATATGAAACTGATCATGCGGTAGTCGTCGCATTGATGGGCATTATCATTTTTATTAGTAGAGTAATAAACGTTGCCTTCTTCCAACTATGGAGTATTTTCCCCTGTCCTAAAGAGTGTCTCAGAATGTTTTTCGTTTTTGATTCTTAAAAAACAAATCATCAGAATTAGTTCAGACTTGTTTAATTGCTGTTAAATTATAGAGTAGTTTTTGAATTTTTATTTATGAAAAACAACCATCCTTAAATGCACACCATCGGCTTCACAATCACTTAGCCACGAACTAAAATTTTTAATTACTCGCTGGAGCCATCGCTCTTGGAATCGCCTGGATTTCGTCTATGATTCTGTGTTTTAGAACATTTAAGTTGGGTGGAAATGGGTTGAAACCTTACTTTCTCTGCCAAAAAACTATTCGTGACGTGGGAAGTTGCTCCATTGTATTCCGGTTATAGTCAATCTGGTTTTCTGAAGCTAAAAAGTAATATGGCAATAACGATTGGAATTATCAGTCTGAGCGCGAACATGGTTATCCTCAAAAAAATAGAGACCGATTATTCCCAACGCTAACCTTAGGCGATTGTAGGGGTTTCTGACTCAGTTCCAGCGGATTGTGAGGAGACCCAATTCCCATGACCGTTGATGTGGAAATTCGATTCGTCAGAGAACTATATGTTGTTGAAATGGTTTTCCATTGCCCTGCAGTTTTTAAGTCATTTAGCTGGATCATCGGGTTAAATATCCTGCACAATAACAGTTTTATAGCAGTGGAAATGTAAATCTTTGCTAACAATGCAATGGATCGTGGATTTGTACAAATTAAGAGAATCTGCTCGAAACTTCATGTCCTTTTGCGTTAAGATGATCTATCCGGCATTGTGTTTCTAGTCTCCTCAAACTTGCGCACCCAATGTTTGATCAGATTCGCACTTCATACATTTTTCATGGTCGTTAAATTGAAATGTGCTCTGTAGAGATGCCGTACAATAATTTAAGAATTGTTGTCTTTATACAACGCACACACGCAAAATGCGCGCTGTGGTCCTATGAAAGGTTCCATCGCCGCTAAACTTGAAAAGTCAATCAAGCGTTTGGCCTCACTCCCCTCCCCCCGTTATCGGTATTTGGCGCGTAACAGTCAAAAGAAAAACGATAAACATTCTGAGATACCCTTTATATTATATTATAAGGTCACTTTTGCTATCTTGTTTGTACGGCCCTATTTCTCTTATGTCTCTACATATTTTCTTCCATTATTTCAGCTTATCTTCTCTCCCTGTTATTATTTTATTGTTGTTATTTATAGAATGAGCTGTTTATTGTTTTTTACTTCCGTTTGAAAATTGTACAACTTTCTTATAGAGGTTGAACATATCATGTTTGGCCTATGGTGTTTCTATTTCTTTACTAGCCATATTTACCTAGCTTCTCCGTATTTGCGTCATATCATTCTATTAAGTACTTCGTACGTCTCATCTTTAGGTGCTTCATATTTCCTTCTGTCGTTCATTTCTAAGATATTCGCCGTCGCCCATTATTGTTTTTTGTTTATGTTGGTCCGATTTGTGTTTCTTGGATTTTGGATATTGTTTCTTTTAGAGACCTCCATGCTGTTTCTCAACTCGAGTTATTACGTGTGTTTCATGAATCTTTCAGATATCTGTTTTTTTCCCGGTAATGTGGATTTTTCTAATTTCTTGGAATCAACAAAGCTTAAATTCTACGGCAACTGGGTTATGGTCATATTTTATATTGGCACAGGTATCGCTTACGAATGAGTAACATTTAGTGCAGAACTGTAAAAATCTGTCGCCTCTAGAATTTTTCTCATCAAAGCTAAATTTTTCAACGGCAGTATTTTCCTCGCTAGCACCAATTTTAGAATGAAACTCTCCCATATTAACTGTTATTTCCTTACGTTTTATGGAGCGCATTTGCTAATCTGTATTACTGTTTATCTAGGGGGCATTCGACAACACGTCCCACGATTCGATATGCAATGCTCTACAACGACGAGGCTCGGAACCCACAGTAGTCGCATGGTTCAGAGCAATGTTAACTCAGAGAATAATATATGCTGAGCTTAACAATGTAACTGTTAATGCGCTGTCCCCACGCGGACAGACTACTAGACGTCACTTTGAAAATCCAATTTCTCCTTGGAGATATTTCTGCCAAGTAAAGAGGATTGGGAGAGAAACAAAATCTTCCGAAAAATGAATCCTGGTAGTAAACTGATGGATCTCGATAAGATGAATTGAACCTTATGAACCCCAACTCATACTACCTGTTTCAATTGCTATTAGCAGAAGGGAATTAAAATCGTTGCTCTAAAGCAAATGTATTGAATCGTGGAGGCGAGCTCCTAGAATGAAGTGTGCTAAGGAACATATAACTGGGCCTAGCGCACGGTGGACTAAGGAACTTCTCTCCTTAGGAAGGAAAGAGCTGCGAATTGTGGTGGGATTGTTAACAGGACATTGTCACCTGAGGGACCATCTTTATAGAATGGATGTCGAAGGCGACCCGACGTGCAGATGGTGTTTGGAGGAGGATGAAACTGTTGTTTTAGTTTAACTAATGAGGTGGCTTGGATTCGCAAAGACGATCGACCTCGAATGACTGCATCTATGATGGGATATAAAGTGCCCAATAGAGGCCTAGGCATCAATGATCTAGTATCACCACCTCTTTTTCATTCATTCATTCATCCATCTCCTCTTCAGGCTTGTCTTCAGTTTTAGCAGTGTTACGCAGGCTTTTATTGGGACAAAATCTCGCACTGACGTGGCTATTTGTGATGTTATTAGTATTTTTTATTTTTTTATACATCAATCACATACAGGTGAAAAAATACATTTAATTTTTAGGTTTCAATTAATTTCTTGTTTAAATTAGATTTATCAGAGATAAAACGATAGTGATAATCAAACACTTGTATTCTAGAGTTATGCGTGAATCTATTTTTAATCATATACATATAGGTTTATTATGTGACTTTCTTGCTAAAATGGTCATAGGTATTAAATAATACAAATCCAAAATATCCTAAAATAATATATTACGTTAAGAAGCCCGGTGGTTGATCTTTTGATATTGAAATATGCCAACTAAATAATCATACTTAATTACAAGTGTAACAAACAATAAAACCTACATATAGTTGTCTGTATACAAAATATTTAAATTTTATTAGTATTATTTACCACAATTTGTTATGAGTCTTGTATGTTTATTGTCACAGATAAGAGGAATGAACAAAGAAATTAAAATAAGAAAATATTTTAGACTAATATTACTTTCATTTTATACGTCGCTACTTTTACATGTTTGATAAATTAATTTTTTGTTTTTAGATTTTGGCAGTATGGCCGATGGATAGATGTAACCATAGACGATAGATTACCTACTTATAGAGGAGAGCTAGTATTTTTACATTCAACAGAAGAAAACGAGTTTTGGAGTGCCTTATTAGAAAAAGCTTATGCGAAGTATGTATAAAAGATTTATATTATAATATATGCAAAATCGTAAAGTAAATTTTATGAATATTTTCACCCACTCTATTATATTTTTAGAATTGTCAACGAACTTTACTTCTTCATTAGCAATTCACTTAAAGTAAACAGTTATTTTTATTGGTCATTCTCAAACTCAATATACAAGTTTGAAAATATTATTTAAAATTACACGTTCTAATATCTGGACTTTATTATTTATATGTGTTACTCTACACTCAAAACCTAGAATTCTTTAACATAGTCTCACTCTAACATTGTTCTAAGTGCTAATTTTCTTCATTCTTACATAAAATTTTGTTTGTTGATATACATAATAAAAAATTATAATAATATCATAATCCAAAGGAAAACTAGCCACGTAGATCTGATGCACATAGCTACTAGGTCAGGTATAAGTCTGTGAAAACATTAACACTTGGCTCGAAAATGGTTTGTTGGAAATTTCTAAGTAGTTTCTTTATGGTATTGGGTATCAAAAGCTGCTCAAATTTAATTAACGTACCACAATTTTGTTGGAAAATTTGACTAGCTACCATAGTGTTTCATCAACTGCACCGTTTCAAAAATACTGCTTTAATATATGTACTTAAAAGTTTGGCAGAATTTTTCTAGAGGAACAATCCGTTTATGAATTGCAAACTTCAAATGAAGATTTTTAAATATAACGCAATATTGGCGATAAGAAGTTTAGCACTTATTATTTTTGTCTACCTCACTGGCATAATTTTTTCCACATTCTTTTGTCTGTTTCTTATCCTTTCGTCTTTCAGAACTAGGAGAGTATCCATTTTTTCCTCCAAAGAAAATTTTTCTCTTGAATAAAAATTATAAGTTTAATTGTTTTCTTTGTCAAGAAATAATCATTATTTTTTAGATGCTTCATATATTTAAGGCACATTTATTCTTTTCGTACCGTGGTGGCATAAAAATTCCGAAAATATAAAATCTAAACTCAATACTATTGTGGAAATATTAGATTCTTAAAATTTTTGCCAAGTGTAAATAAAAATTGTTTTCTTAAAAATTGGGAATACAAAATTGACACTTGGGTGTTGTTCTAAATTTCAGTAATTTTTTTCATATTTTAGTAACAAATTTTCAATTGAATCTTAAAAAATAGGGAATAAAAACTATACAAAATTGCGGTTTGCGAATCTTTAACTATTTTTTTATTATGTTTAACAAGGCTTGGTCTGGGAATATTAGTTTGAGCTCAGCTTTACTTTGGTGCTAATATACATTTAAGGTATTCATTTACATATATCAGAAATTTCTCTTTTTCATCGAATGATTGTGTGACTCATCACTAACGCCTGTAATACATATATTTAGCTATACTTCAAAAGCAATTTAGTCATTTGATTTGTGGAAGTCAAAACAAAGAATAAGTTTGATCGGCGAGTATTAGATTGCACCCAAATATATTTTTTTTGTTAGTCAAAAATTATGAGACAAAAGTTTTGTAGAAAAAGATGTTCTGGTAATATTATAAAAAAAAACGGGCTGCGGAATAACTTGGAAAATTAATCTTTTTAAAAATTAAAATTTTGGAGAACTATTATAAATTTAAGGAAAGCTGAACCCACCAGACCTCCTTTTTCCATCTATGCCCGCAGGCGACCTCAGTTTTATCAAATACAAATTTTGAATATCTTTTATTTCAGATTACATGGTTCATACGAAGCCCTTAAAGGAGGTTCAACTTGTGAAGCCATGGAGGATTTTACTGGAGGTGTTACCGAAATGTACGAAATGGAAGCCACCCCTCCAAATTTGTTTCAAATTATGGTGAAAGCTTACGAAAGGGCATCACTTATGGGATGTTCTATTGAGGTATGCTAATTAAATCATTAATAAGAATAGATAGAGGATAGAATTATTTTTAAAATTAAACACAAAAAATGATTCTTTGTGCTTATGTCATTTGGTTGGAAACACTGACATATTGCTATTAGCGTTCTGCCACACCTCTAATATTCGGTTGTCACTTGTTCACACTGAGTGGGATCAGTTTATATTGTAAGTTAATATTATTCTAGGACAGATATGTACAATTTTTATCATAATATCATTAGTGCCGACTGCTTCGATTTGTGAATTAACCTGTATAAATACGAAAAATCACAAAATATAATCTGTTATCGATACAAATACGCTACATTTTAACTTGTTTTTTCGGGACCGCACAGTGGGGAAAAATAGACAAAAGTTTCTATAAGACACTAATTTTTAAGGATCTGGATATATTTTTTTAATTACTCAAGACAACATATTCTAATGGTACACCTGTGATAATATCCTAATCTATGAACCCTAAACCTATGGACCCCAAACCCATAAAGCCCAAATCCATAAATTCCCATCCGACAAACTCCAAATTTCTAACTCTCAAACTTATCAATTGTGTTGCTATCGCATCCAGTTTAAAGTTTGAACTAATTTATTTTATATATGCTATTCACTTGTATAATATACTGAATTTTATTTATTTATAATAATTTAACTGTACAAATACAAACGATTAAAAATGTATTTTCTACATATGGAACGCCTTCAACATCGTGGGTTGTTGTTGTTGTAGAAAGCAATTCAAATTTTGCAGCTAGCTCACCAGGTAAATGTGGAATATTAATGAGGAATTATTTTAATTCTTCATTGATCATTTTGACACAAAATGTAGCCATAACTATGGAACCATATAGATATTTGTCACACAGGTGTGCCTCGAACATAAAATTGATTGCATTCCTGATCTCATCCTTATATTGATCTATAGTTACTTCAATATTGGACCAATCAGACATCTTTAACAGAAATAATGAAAACGTAAAAGTATTTTGACATGTGCAACAAATTTTAAAACGTAGTTGTATAACTTTTCAAACATAATATATGAATTAATTTGATGAACCGAAACTCAATAATGTTCGAGTATTGTTTTCAGAACTTCTAGTATTTCAGCCCCAGGTTTTGGCAAAAACTCCTCAAATGTGCTATTATCACTGTCATCGTGTAAGGCTACTAGAAGACTTTAACAAATCGTGTAGTCATTGAAGCCATTTTTTAAAAATTTTATACACTTTCCCCTTATTCATTTCAGTAAATCTCTTTCTCTCTAACAGCTCGAAATCTTTATGAACAATTCATTAATTTAGCCTAGATTTTTTTTTGAATACTTATTATTGAAAAAAAAATATTATGATACCAAACACTTTTAGAATACGTCACGAAACCAATATTTTATGTTTATGAGACCAATGTCTGCGTTGATATATTTTCCGCTGTTTCACCATTTCCCTTTATGCAAACAAAGTGAAGGTCATGTGGGCGGGGCCAAGGCTATGACTAGGAGTGGGGGATGGGAGAAATTGGGTATTCTTCAGTACTATCAGTAAAAATAAAACTAGGTTTTGGAGGGGAAGACTAGACTTTCAACTATCATATATAATTTAACGATAAAAATTAAATTTGCCCTGGTACATAACTTCAAAAATAGCGAAAAACGGTTATTTGGCACTTTTAAATTAGATATTGTGAAAACCCGAAGGAAAAGGGCATTCCTGACTTCTGATTCGTATTTAACCTGTGGAAAATCTTCGGGAAAGTATAGTCTGATTTCTAGTTCTGAAATTTGGCGGCCTGTACAATTTTTTAAATACTATAAAAATAGGAAATAAAACAAGCTAGGCTATTTGGAAGTTCACAACTTTTAACAGACGTAAAAATGTGTTTCTTGTATGATGTGACAAGAAAAGCGACCGGGTTTCCTTCGCTAAGGTGTTGGTATCCATTTTGAACATATATAAATTGTCTTTGTCACGAATGTCAACTGATATAAAATAATTTGAACAAATTGTTTACCCATCTCAATCTATAAAGTATTCAGACACGACTCTAAAGGAAATGGGTAGAATTTCAAGTGTCAATTGTGTTAGATGCAATCGATTTGATTTAGGTAGTAATAATTAATAATTTATTGAACATAGACCTAATTTTTTTCCTAAATTACTATTTTATCCTACTACTAGCCGCGTAGTTGTTCAAATTACCGAAACGTTTTATAGTAATCGGCTTTGATCTGTTAGTTCTCTAGTAGGTAATATCATATCAAATTTATTCAAAACATAATTTACCGGTATCAAATAAACATTATTAAGGCAGGTTTCAGTTTGCAATCTCGTAATATATTTTTATTGTAGCTTTTTTGGATTTGTTATCATACACATCTATTTCATATATCCTTTCATAAAAAAGTGGATTATCCATGTTACTACTGCTCTTGATACAAATTAAATTGAACTCATTATTATTTCTTTTTCAGCCCGATCCCAATGTCGTGGAAGCTCATACCCCTGAGGGCCTTATTAGAGGACACGCATACAGTATAACTCGTGTTAAATATGTAGATATTCAAACCCCCAATGTCACAGGAAAAATTCCGCTATTAAGGTTAAGAAATCCTTGGGGAAACGAATCCGAATGGAACGGGCCTTGGAGTGATGGGTAAATGGATTTCATTATTATTTTATTATAAAATTTAGGAAAATATCTTAATTGTACACAATGGTAAAACAAAATTAGTGTTTTTGTGGTAATTTTTGCTGTATGGTGACAGTTTCCAAAACTTGCATGTCCCTGACCGATTCTCTTTTTAAAAATGTAAACTTCCACTATAAGTGAAATTTCAAAAAATAGAATCAAAGAAGTTTTGAACTGTCGCTTAGTTTCGATTAGCGTAGAAGTAAACAATTTAAATAGAAAATAAAAATTAAATATAGGAATATGCAACTTATTTTGTTCTAACGAATATTATTTAGGCGGTACAGCCTGTAGATGTATTAAAAACGGCATTTTTCTGACGCCAATTAATATTAAAATATTTCCAAAATTTTGACTAAAATTCAAAAACGATCTAATATACAGGGTGTGAACCCAAATTTTTTGTATGCAGTTTTTTAAAGCTTTTGTAATATAGTTAGGCCTAGGATACGATGCTAACTTCATCAAGGACCACGGCGAATTGTTGATATTCATTAGCATCTAAAATGAGGTCCGCAATGACAACATCTTCTATAAGTACAAGAAGTAGTACACTTATTTATTTAGGAGATTAAACTTAATAACTGACCACATCATCACCAACAGATAAATTCTCCCAGTCAAAATTATAGACGTATAGACGCTAATATCTGCAGTTGTGGAAATCGAACATGGTTTAGTCCGAAACATAATAAAGCTAATCTTCAGAATTAAAAACTCTTCTAGTACGGAATCACTTCAAGATCATTCAACAAAATACCATACAGGGCCAGAGTGGAAGAAAAATGATCCCTAACCTTATATTTAAATACAATGATGTTAACATAGCATGAGAAAATTTAAACGCGAATATAATAAATAGTGCGAAAGATGCTTTAACATCAGAATAGTCGACATTAACAGAAAAAGAAACCATAAACCATGATTTACAGAAGATGTAAAACTTTTGGCGAATCAAAAGAAATATGCATATGTAGAAACAAAATATCTTACATTCTCGAGACAAAAGTTAAAGACAGAAAAACACCTGGTTTGAATAACGTTTTCCATAAACTTCAAAAATACGGAAACTATAATTAAAAAAAATATTTATAACATTATTTCAAAAGATTATTGCACCTCACAGAATCCCAGAAAAATTGAATTAAAATATAAAACACAAATCGATAACACTATCATTAGCAAGTTGTTAACACGAATCGTAAAACAATTAATTTTTAATCAAAAACAAAATAAATGAAGGGCAGCAGAGTTTCAGGAAGAATAGATCAACAATTGACGTAATTTTAATTTTGCAACAATCGATTGAAAAATTACTACAGTAGAACAAACATCTGTTTGTCTGTTTTATGTATCTATAGATAGTGGCGGTTCGTGACTTTAGTATCAATATGTGGTACGAAATACAGGATCATTTGAAAACATGTAAAACATTTCCCATAATAGCCACAGTAAGAAAAATGTAACTATATTTTGATGTTTATTTTAACGAGCTTAGAAAAGCTAATAATGTGATTCATGGAATCCTTAGTTATTTTATGAGTCTTTATTTGATCTCAAAATATAAACCAAACAAATTCATCTGTCTCTTTTTTCGACCAAGTTTCGACACCTCCAAATAACACACTGGTCATCTTTATTCTTTTACTCTGAGTTTCTCTTCTGTGGAGGGTACACTAAAAGGATTCTTTACCAAAACTAACTTTATTTGCAGTCATAGCGGCAAATAGCAACTTTTATAATAAAATAGAAATACACCGACGTAGAAAAAAATCATGTTAATAACTCGGTAATTACACTCCCTTCCAGTTTGAGGGTCAGCACCTAGACTGGCCTCGTCTCGGATAGGATGGTCACAACCAAACCAAGTTGAGAGGAGGTATAATACCGGCGTTCTCGTTCGTGGAGGGCGAATTTCACGCAACCGCTCGTGGGGAGACCAATAGTGTCATAAGTCGCTTAATCCAAAGGGGAAGGCATCATGCGGAAGAGTGCATAGTATACAGAGTAATGTATCTCTAATGATCCCTTCAGATTATCGAGCGCCCTTCTGGAGTAAGTAACCTTATCTCAGTAAGCGACTCTGCAGGAAAATGGACTAAACCTTATAACTTACTTGTGAAAACACTATGGAAACCCCAAGTAAAAAACGACCCTATTCCCTTGCACGCGACTGTGGAGGTCCTACAAGGTCTAACCACAGCACAACTGGAGGAAGCACAATCTGGACGCAGTAATATTGGTTCTACCCCAACAGATACTAAAATTTAGACCGCACATATCGTGGTAAGATAGTTTGGGAATAACACCCCAGCAACAAGGGCTCCGATATGTGGCTGAGGTCTGAAGAAACATAAACTTCCACAAAAAACTTTCTGGTGGACAGCATCAAAAGATAGCCACTGCAGCGACTAAAGCTAAAGAACGCATTGACCCCAGGAAAACCCGCACAACAGAAAACTTCGGTGGGAACAAACAACTCCCTGCGAAATCTGAAGAAACAGAAAAAAAAGCCGGGGACTCAAGTAAACCAGAGACAGTGGCAGCAGGTGTAAATCTAGCTCCTTCTAAATGTGGTCACTCCGAGTCCAGCACGCCATTTCTGGTACAGAGGTGGTTTAAAAGAATCAAGCCTAATGGGCTAGCTGAGGTAATATTCAATATATCAGCTGAAGAAACTTATAGTCAGGCTCTTACTGCACTGAGGATGACAGCTGTTCCGGACAATATCCGGAGGAAACGTTGACCCCAGGAACAAGTTAAACAAATTCAAGTCGCACTTGAAAAATAGAAGCGCGAACCTGGGAAAAGTACGCAGTTCACGGGTACATCTTATCAGCCATAGGTGCTGTTCGTGACCTATGTAGATAGGAGGGCGAAAATCTGGCTGGAGAGTATGGTTTCTCATCTAAGGATTGGGAAGGGCGCTATTCTAAGAGCTGATCTACCTTGAGACATTGTTAGAAATGCTAGGGCTGTGGTGTGGATTTCGATTGATACTATAGGAATCAGGGAACTGACAAAGACTTTTCAATTCTTGAAAACCCAGAATAAAGGGCTAAAAACAGAAGAATAGAGGATCCTCGACGTTCGAGCTGAGAAGGAAGGATTATCTCTTATGCTCTTCCTCGACGGAAAATCATTGAAGGAGCTGACCAGAACAGGGTACAAAGCGTATATGGGCCTTTCTTGGCTTATCTTCAGGGTAGAAGGAAGACAAAGAGGGCAGAACCTGACAGTATTACGGGTTCTACAAGTAAATTGCAGCATAGTAGGGCTACTTCTGCTACTTTAAACTCTTCTTTGAAGGTAAAGCTCTAGCTGAGGTTCGATTAATCCTGAAGGCTTATACTCAAAGGATGAACTTGTGAACAGGCTGCTATAACTGATTAAGGCAACCAACTCGTTCACATAGAACCATATAATAGAGGACACAATAAAACACTAGGCCACAGTGTAAGGGCTTCTCAACCCTGGCCTCGCTCAGTCAGTGAATCAATCGATAAATACACAAGCAATAACTAAAACTAAATTTAAAATAATATTTTGTTGAACTGCCAAGTGCAAACAAAACAAACACCAACGTAGAAATGAAAAACTAATGTCATCTGTTATTTGGCAACATGTGTGTCACTTATTCGATTTATTTAATAATAGTTCAGTTATTTAGAGTCTGGCATAAATTTTGTCCAACTTTAAACATAGGAAAATATTAATACATAGTTTCATCTTCCTTGCTTACATACGAGTCCTGATAGACCTCTTCGTTAGTCTATTGTGCCGTATCAATAAAAATATGGGTCAAGCTATTACTCTGTTGCCAGACGTTCAAATAATCAATATGGAAAAGGAAAAAGAATTCGGAAAAGTTTAAAGTAAAAATAATTTAAAGAAATGTTTTTAGAAAAAATTAAAGTGTCATGGCACTGTAGCACTACCCTAAAAACTGCCACAGAGTAAAAGTAACGGGCGTTTAAAAACTCTTCGAGAACATGATTTAGACTGAAACTATAATAAAGTTATATAACAGCTCAATATGAACAACATAACATGATCAAAAATAGCAAGAACTTATAAACTTTGCATTGTACGCGTCCAGCAATATACATATCGAACTGTAAAAACCTACACATATAGGTAAATAAAACTTCAAAAAATTCTTGCTATTTTTGAGAAATAAGTACATGTAGATAGAATGTAAATTCCTCATCTTTGAAACTCCAATATTAGTCTATGCCGTAGAGATTACAGAAAAGTCAAAAATAAAATTTATAATAATTACAACGGAAAAGAAAAGTCTCAGATGTGTCAAAGAAGTAGGTTTGAAAAAAAAAGCAAGAAGTGGCCAGATTTGTCAAATGAAGGCGCTGATACTGGAGAGATCACATTAACAGAATAGCCGGTGATCAATAGACATGTTGGGGAAAAAAACGAAAAATCCCATGCAGAAAGTTCGGATCGAACCACTAAAAGGTGGCACTCTAGTTGGACCTCCACCTTTTAGGAGGCTGTTATGCAGACCAAACACGATTAGATCTTAGAATAAAGAAGGATAAGGAGAAAAAGCGTAGTAATGTGGCTACCACCTTAGCTAGCTAACCTGAACTAACCTGTCACTGTCAATTTTTCTGGACTGAAGACAAGTGTTGAACTGAAATTTAGTATAGTAGTAATACTTATTAACTGTGTAACTCAATAGTTAACTCTTCAAAACTATATTTTTAGGAATTTAAACTTGGTGGTTTTAGAGATATTACTTTGAGTGATATTGGAGGTACACTGCGAAAATTGCAAAACTGGCTAATTTGAAGTTTAGCCGGCCAGTCTTAAGTTTAGAATTATACGTATAAGTCGTATAATACTTATCAATCTAATAGTAAATTTTTTGTAGCAAATTTGGCGGGTAAAGGTAAATAATGTTGTCAATGGTATGGAACTCTCGACGTAGTTGATCGTTTTGTTGAAAATACTATTGTTTCTGTTAAATTAAAAGAAATTTATGTTTGCTTTGAATGTCATTGTCAATAATTTTATACTCATCAAACTTCAGTGAATTCATGACCATGAACAAGATAAAACTTTGCTTTATGATCCTAAGTAAAATACTCATCGATAAAGCAAGATACATGACAAAATTAATTATATGTCGTATAGGGGTACGATTTAATCTAGACACCTTTATCAAATACTTTAATTTATAAACAGGAATAATTTTTAAGGGTCTTGCTAGTAATTGGTGAATTTTAATTAAATTTGATTAAAACAGTATACTTATAAATTATTTTTTATTTGTTTTAAAATATATTCTTTTCCCCTGTATCTTAAATAAGGCGCTTAATTTAGACCTAAAAATAATACTGAATAAAATAAAAATCTATTTGTCTCGATGTTATTTCTTGGTAAAATTATATTTTTGTATTTTATTACAGGGCTGCTGAATGGAGATTTATTTCAGAGTCTGATAAAGAAGAACTTGGCCTTACTTTTGATAATGATGGAGAATTTTGGATGTCCTTTAAAGATTTTGAAAAACATTTTAGCCGTCTGGAAATATGTAACTTGAATCCCGATTCATTGTCGGAAGAGGAGCTCAGAGAAGGAAATAAGAAAAGATGGGAGATGTCAGTATTTGAAGGGGAATGGGTTAGAGGTGTTACAGCTGGTGGTTGCAGAAATTTTTTAGGTAAATTAGATTTAGTTTAATATTTAAAGAATTTGATACAAATACCAGACTTAAACCCGATGGGCATATCAAATTATCCAATAAGTTCCGGATTTTTTCCAGGAGCTCTGTTCTTGAATCGGAGGATACACTTTTTAAGTGATCTGTTGGAGTATATTTTATCGAAACTATCATACGTTAATCACAATACCCGAAAAGTGTTCTCTTATTTCCAAGAATAACGACGTATTTTTCATTTTTTGTTTTGATTGCTTCCTAAAGTTGTTTACATAAGTTTTTTATATCGTATATTATATATGCTTTTACAGATTCATTTTGGCATAATCCTCAATATAGAATCACTTTAACCGAAGTAGATGAAGATGACGATGAGGGCAACTGTACCATGATCGTGGGTTTAATGCAGAAAAACCGTAGACAAATTCGCAGTACTGGTGCCGATCTTTTAACAGTAGGATTTGCAATATACCATGTAAGAAATATATAGAAATAATATTATAGGTTTTTTTGTTGGAATCTTAGTTTTTTGACTGACATATTTCAAAGAATAAATGATAGCTTTTAAACATTCAGATCTGATAATTTCATGGTTATGTTTAGGATAATCTCCACATTTACAATTGCGTTAGTAATCGTTATCATGATAATTATTTTAAGAATAGGATTATTTGTATGTGAAAGTATCAAGTCTCTTTAAAATACAATTATGTATAGTTTATTTGAGTTTATAAGTCAGCTCTATGATTCTAACAAGAAAGATCTTCGAGGTGTACGGGTGTCCCATTTTCGACACTTTCAGGGGGTATTGGAGTATTATCAAAGATAGTTTTCACTTTAGCGTCCTACTTTTTAACAAAACTAAAGATTCCGGTTTCAAATTTGTCATGGCTCTTTAGTTTTTAATCTACAGGGTGATTTTGAAAATCTTTGTTTTTTAGGCACATCCCGTATTTCCGTTATGAGTTAATTTATCGAAAAGGTAAAAACTGATTTTTTTATCGTTTTTTACGTATAGTTCAGTGGTGCATTAGTTTTTTTTCTAGAAAGTTTAGTTTTTGCGATATTAACCAAACTTACGCTTTTTTAAATAGGACATTCTGTATATTATTTTAGATATTGATTAAGTATAATTTAGGCTTTTCACAAAGATAGAATGTATTTATTATTTCATTTTGAAAAACAAGGTCACAATTCGATATTTTCTATAATTTACTTTATTTGAAACTGTAGCTATGGCTAATTTATAAGAAACAAATGCAAAATTTTGACAATAATAATTATACCAAAGATTAGGTACTTTAAAAGTTAATTTTAATGTTTTTCCATACGTTCAATTGCAAACACTTAATATTACATTTTTTACTTTAAAGAACACTGTTATTATTAAACTAGAATATTGAAATTTGATTGCAAAGAAACAAGTACAACATTATTTCATAAAACTAAAGTAACAAAAACAAAAAGAGAAACTAGAAACAACCAAGAGGTTTTTTAAAGATGGTTTTTAAAAATGATGGCCATTTTTTCGAATGCAATACAGCGCAGTTTTGTTGAGCAAATATGTAAATTATTGAAAATATCGAATTCTGACCTTATTTTCAGGATAAAATAAACACATCATATATTTTTGAAAAGCCTAAATTATACTTAATCAATCTCTAAAATAATATACAGGGTGTCCTATTTAAAAAATCATAAGTCTGATTAATATCTCAAAAACTGAACTTTCTAGAAAAAAACTGGCTGCTCCATTGAACTCTACGTAAAAGACTCTATAAAAATCAGTTTTTACCTTTTTAATAAATTAACGCATAACGGAAATATGAGATGTGCTTAAAAAAATGAAGATTTTCAAAATCACTCCGTAAATTAAAAACTAAGAGAGCCATAGGCAGATTTGACACCGGAATCTTTCGTTTCGTTAAAAGTAGCCATTTAAAGTGAAAACCGCAACCCTATATCTTTGATAATAACTCTAATACCCCCTAAAAGTGTCGAAAATGGGGTACCCGACACTTTGTTGATTTTTCTGATTTTGTGATATGTTTGTACTACATTAAAAAATATTATGTAGGTGTTTTTCCTTTCCGTACTAAGTCATCAATTAAAGTCTCATCAAAAAATGCATTTTCCGTAATATTTTGAAAACTAATATTTTTTTTTAAGACTCAAACGCTAAATTATATCATAAAAAGTGCTATCACCAGTCTAATCCAAGGGATTTTCGTCCCGTTATTATTTTAGTGGTAAATGTAATTTTGCATAAATTGTTAAAAGTAATACTGATATAAAAATAATTAAAAAATAAAATTGACGTGTCCCGTCATTTTGCAAGAAAATTTACTTACAGGTGTAAATCGAAATTTATCATATATCAGTGAATACTACATCTAACTTTGGTATAAAGCAACATACAAGTAATAATTTAAGAACCATTGCACTTCTAGATTTTCTAACGCCCTAATTTGTCTACTGAAGGGGTGGAAGCCGCCCTAAAAGTTTACGCCCAACAGCTTATTTCTTTATATTTCGAAAATTAATAACCCATTTTTTAGACAAAAGCCAAATTATTCATCGTGGAAAAATGCTATCAGGAGCGAAATTTTTACCCTCGAGGATTTCATCTCTTAACTATTTTTAACGCATTTATAATTATACACTTTTTTAATATAACATTTTCGTAATCAATTGGATTTTCAAATCGATCACGCTTTACATAATTTATAACCCTTTTTGAAAACCCCATTTTGTTAATCATAAATTTCATCATAGTAAAATATAGACTAAAATATTAATTTATCCAAGTTTCCTTTCATCGGCACGATTCCTAATGAAATGCAGCTAATTTTAAAAATATTATATCTAAAGCTGTGTAATAAAATGACATACGCGCTACCCTCGAGGGTGAAAATTTCGTTCCTTTCTCGAGATAAATAATTTTGTTTTTTTTTTTTAATAAAAAAAGGATTATTTTTGTTCAAAATATAAAAAATACGCTGTTGGATGCAATCTTTCAGAGCGGCTCTCATCTTTTGGAGGTACAAATTTGGGTGTTAGATTCCAATGGTTCTTAAATTATTACGTTTATGCAGATTTATGCCGAGATTTAATGTAGTATTGGTTGAGAAAAGATAAATTTTAATTAAAGATTTTTTACTCCTTCAAGTATATTTTCTCAGAAAATGCCGGGGCACCTCAACTTTATTTTTTGATTCTCTTTATGCTAGGATAATTTTTAACAATTTCTGAATACTTAAAATGTTTGTGTCAAAAAAATAACATTATGCCTAAAATAATGATCATAAGATGAAAATCCCATGGGTAAAAATTATACGGGTGACTATGCCTTTTTCTGAAGTCATTAGGTTTTTAATTTATTTAACAAAATTATTGGTTTTCCATAAATTACCGAAAATGCATTTTCTAGGAAAACTTTAAGGATGGTTCTGTGCTCTTTACTGTTTAATAACAGTCTGTTGATGTTGATGTCGATTTAAGCCAACTTGGTGATATCCGGAACATTTTCATTTAGGCGGTAAAAGGCGTCAAAAGCTTTTAGAAAATATAAATTTTTCTCAAATTTCTTGAAAACATGGTAACTGAAATTAATGATTTTTGGTGTGTAGTCTAATACTAAAATATGACGTTTTCTAGTGGTATACCGCCGGATATAAAGTAGTGTAAGTGTTATAAAAGTCACTTCACTTGTAAATATCACTTCTGCTTTTTATGTCATCAAAGTTATGACAACCTAGAGATTTCTATCCTTGAAAAATTTTCATTGGATGAGCGGTTTTGCCAGGAAAAAGATATTTTCAATTACATTAATTTGCTGTAATGATAAAACAATTTTGAAAATAAATGTTGGAAGTATATGTATGTATTTTAAAATGATTGAAAAAACTAACTAAAAAGAATACATTAATGAAGCAAATGTGCAAAGTGGCCGACATTTTACTAAATACATGTATTAACACTTTTTAAAAAATGAAATTGGACTCTATCTAATGTCTCAGGATTATATAAAAGATTGCCAGCGTTTAAATGAGCATCAATAATTCTTCGCGTGTGCTCACCGGAGTCTTGTATATATTTGTTTTAAGAGTGCCCCACAAAAAGAAGCCATGCTATTTACTGGTGCCTGTTCCAGTGCATCAGTTAGGGTATTGCTCATGTAAATATTGCCGAACAACAACGGAAAAATTGGGTGAGGCACCATCATGTACATACCATAGTTCTCATCTACATAAAATAGGCAAATTTTCCAGAAGTAGTGGTAATGTGTTTTTCCAAAAAATTTAGACAAATATTTTCATTTATCCTGTCTGTAATCACAACAGAACCAATAAGTAGCGTTCAATAATACCTGCCCAAACATTTATTTTAAAGTTATGCCGATGGTGTGCAACTTTAATAGCATATCGATTTTTATCCGCATAAACATGTTCGTTGTGCAGGTTGATGATTCCAGATATTATAAAGCATTCCTACCCAGAAACAAAATTCTTCTACCAAAATTTGGATCACTAATTCTTTTATTTCGAATATATTCACAAAATGCATGGAACCTTTTGGATGTGACATGGATGTAACAACTGCTCTTTTAAAATATGATTTACAATAGTTTTAGTGATATTCAACCCATGTTTTTAGCGGCGAGTACTGACACTTGGTTCTTCTTCAACTCTTTTCAAAATTTCCTTTTTTTTTTTGATTTTCGAGTTGTTCGAATATGACCGCTACCTTCAAATTTTTTCTCAAAGCTGCCCATTTCTAGGAGATGACGTAAAAAGTTCCCAAATTCATGTGGTTATCCGATAGAAATATATAGATTGTCACAACGTTAATGACATAAAAAATCATAAGCGATGGTTACAAGTTACGCTATTTTTATAATACTTATATTACTCTATGACCTGTCGCTATAGCACTAGAAAATGTCATATTATAATATTAGATCACGCAACAAAAATCATTAAAGTTAGTTACCACGTTTTCAAGAAATTTTGGAAAAATCAATATTCTCTTAAAACTTTGACATATTCTACTGCCTAAACGAATCAACCAATATAACTAAGTTGCCCTCAAATGTTGTAGACGTATTTTCCGGACACCCTGTCGAATACTTTGTAAATATTTCATTAACTAGACGTTGATGTAAATTCTTTTGGCAACGGGTACCGTAACTAGCCTTTTAAGTGCCCGGTGCGAGCTTCTACAACTGAACGGCGCCCTTGAAAAATGTATTAATCTTACTCGGCTCTGACAATAAAATAATGTCTAAAAAAATCCATCCAAAAACTAAATTTTTGTTTAACCATAGGTATTTGTTCGAAAATGAATGAGTATATAAAAATTAGATAAAAAAACGTTTATTCGAAACTATTTGCCAAAATACAAAATAATACAATTCACAATGACACCAAATACTAGTAGAGATAATAAAGATCTAAGAAGAACCGTCAACGCAAACAAAAAAAAAACAATTATCTATTTAAAGACTTACTTTACGCCCTGTCCTTATTGCGTCGTCCTTGACTACATTTTCATGCGACAGCTATCTTTCGTGGCCCATCGTCGAACGCAGGTACGTTTTATCAATTTGAACTAACTGAATGATCTCTCGCAGAAAGCTACAGTAACCGGCATTGTTAAAAAAATCTTCGTAGCGACTAGTAGGTTGGGAAACATTTCCTTTAAATTCAGTTCTGCTATAGCTTTAAGGAGACCCAGACTTCATTAACATTCATATTTATCAAATAATGTAGTCGGTTCAACTTGACTCTTCAAAGTTTCTAGTTCGGCCCAAAATGAAGTGGCATTTGTATCTACAGAATATTTGATATTCAAATAAGCTGCAATTTTTTTAGTTCTTCAACTGAATATGTAGTTATTTGTTCTCCCGTCAAAAAGTTGAAAAAGTGGTGAATGTTCTGTAGTTTTTTGGAATCGCCATGTGAATTCAGTAATTATTCTATATATTGCTTCACAGTCTCTTCTGAATCTGCCTTGTTAATCCCTTGATTAATTTAGAGGCTTTGTCGATATTAATGGTTTTCGACTGTAGAAATAGTTTCACTCTGTCAACAAATTCTAAAATTTGATCCCAAATTTGCAGAATACATATGAATGCATAGTTTTTTAGGCCCATAACGCTGTTAGCTCTAGCGATTGTTTCTGCATTATAATCGCTGTTACTTAGAATTTTTAGCACACACCAGATTTGGAGTATTTGCATGTTTAAAGCGACGTGTTTTAACAACAAATTTTTAAATGTTTCATTAAAGTTTCCCATTTGATCGTAGAACTCGAAAAAAAACTAAATATTTTCTAGACTATTCCAAAAAATGTAATCATATCAGGCGTCACACTAGCGGCAAGTACGCCAGACAGATTCAAAGAATGCGCTGCACATAGCACGTAATCTGCATTATCATTAAATTGTTTTATTTTGGCTTGGACTCCTTTATATTTATTGGCCATATTACTATCATTGTCTGTCAACTTCTAATTTTGTTAAAATTTCTTTCGACAATTCCTCGTCCGTTTTGCATGAGTTCTTGATGCGGTACGTCCTGGTACAATCAAATAGCATGTAAAAGTATTTTGCCGCACGAACGTCGTCTAAAATTTGTTTTTTGACCTCAAACGCAAGAATGTCTACTAACTCGCTTGGAATATATGGCGTAAACTATGAAATATTTCCTTCCACTTAAGAAAACTCCAGATCCTGATTCTCCAATATGCTCATGAGAGCCTCTGACAGGTAAATTATTTTCTGCACAATTATTCTAGTACACGCTTTTAAAATATGTTGCCACTTTTTTGTTTCTTGATCAATAGCCTTTTGTAAAGACGCATCTATTGTGGTCTTACTTTTTATTTGCTCTTCAAGCGTTTTCCTCGTAATAAAATTTTCTCTATGAAATGTAGAGTTTTCGTGCTCAGGGATACGTGGACTTAAATGACGCCAATCATTAGAACCTTTTTGTGTATCAGCAAGCGCCGGCCTTTTCTGTTTAGTCGAGGAAAAACCGAAAAGTATACATGGAAAACAAAATGTTGCATCTCTCTTTTTACTGTGCATCGACTGGGTACCAACTCGCCATTGCTCGTCTTTTTTTTGTAAATCAATGTACATGAAATTTTCGTCCTGCTTCGTTACCTTCAGGTGAATAAATATTTTTAACATCTATTCCTTGATCAGGACCTTTCTCGACAAGGAAATATCGGATGGGGTTAGTTAAGGATAACTATGAAACAGGATCGTTTGTGTCTATTTGGTCAGTAGCAGCAGTTCTTACAATTTGAATTTCAGAACTTATTTCCTTTTTTTATATTGTTTCCAAATCCAGACATATCAAGGGGTGTGAAAATGTCATTGGATATATCATCTTCCTGTCTATTTTCTAAATGTGTTTATTTTCTTAAAGAATATCCTAATTTTTTGGCTTCAATCTACCTCACGCATTTTTTTTTTAAATTCACAATCAGATGGACGTTTTTGTGACATGGTATTAGTTATAGCGTACGTGTCTAGGTTACGGTAGCCGGCAGCTAATAAAGATTCGCGAATCAGCTCTAGTCTAGTATATATAGATACTTGTATGCCAAATATTTAAATGGTCACCTAAAAAATGCCACTTAAAAATAAATATACTTAGAAAGGTACCTAACCCAAATAACATTTACAAGTCAGCTTTATTTATTAATGTTATCAGTCCATAAATGTCCGACTGCTGGGCACACCCACTCACTCCCACTGAAGACCGATCTCCCAAAGATTGAAATTTTAACCAAAAAATGCAGGCCTAAATAAAACTTTCTATACCGAGGGACAATCTTATTCACCACGATTAAAAACGCATATTTGGATACATGGAGAAATACTTACTTAATATGAATAAATTTTATTTCATATAATATGGGTTAACATTAACTAAATTTGTCTCTCAGTGTAGTAAAACTTTGAAATACAATTTTCCAACTTACCCAAACGAGTTTACCTTTAATTAATTTTAATGCAATGACAAAACGATATAATCTACGCTCCGAGTGCCCGCGACCAGCCATTTGAATGCGTTATGGTACTCAAAGTACCAGGGAATCCCCGAATTTCGGAATGGCTACGGCCACACTTGTCCCGCGCGTTCTGCAATATGCACCCGCGGACGCCCATCCACGGCTCGCCGATTTTGCGTCTTGCTCTCGATACGTAATGTTAACATTTATGATCGTCTATTATCATTAATGTTATTTGCTTGTAAGAAGAATATATCAACATTGTCTACAACCATCAAACAAAAAGAATATATCAGCTGTGCATCATGCTGATAGTAGGGCGCTTCTACACCCTTATTATGCATTACGCGATAAATAATAGGTATTGTATGTATGCTAACTACCGTGCGTGGCCCCAAATTTGGCCCTGGTCTGGTCATTTCTGCACCCTGTGCCTGGACACCGCTGGCATCGCCATAGTTACGGGACTGAGGGCAACCAACTAATTAATAATTACCACTGCATTAACAAATATAAATAATATTCATTCTCAATTTTATATTATAACATTTTTATTTTGTTTCAGCTTCCATACCCAGATAGAGTTCCTAAACCCTTAGACCTCCAATTTTTCAAATACAATGCATCAGTAGCACGTTCCCCATCTTTCATCAACTTGCGAGAAGTTTCCTGCCGATTTAAGCTACCGCCTGGAACCTACTGTATAGTGCCTTCAACTTTTGATCCCAACGAAGAAGGAGAATTTCTGCTCAGAGTATTCTCTGAGCATCAAAATAATATGGAGTACGATGGTTATGCTTCTAATTCGATTAGTTCAAGAGCACATGAGGAGGTCGATGATGAAGATGATGAGGGCGATGATGATGCCCCTTCCTATCATCCACCTCCTCCGCCAGATAGTGATTCGACACCTTCTGCACCTTATTCAAGTCCTGGAGGATACAATCCTTATCCGCAAAGTCCTGGGTATCCATCAAGTCCTGGATATCCCTCAAACCCAGGTTTTCCTCAGCCAGGTTATTCTTCAAATCCTGGATACCCTCAACCGGGTGGATATCCTTATCCTCAACCAGGAGGGAATCCACAACCTAGTTATCCCCAATCTGGTTATTCAAATCCTCAATATCCTGGATATCCGGGGTATCCACAACCACCCCAGCCTCCACAAAGAAACAGAGATAGAGGAGATCCTATAATTAACTTTTTCAGTAAACTATTTAAATAAAATTACAGTTTCCTTAGACTGTTAAACAATTGATTTGTATTTTAACAATTTAAAATTATGTATTCCGAATCTCTGATTCTTACTGCATTTGCATCTGAAGTATTGCCTTGATAAATATGATCGTTGAAATTATTATAGTTGTCCATGACGTAATTTTCTAGTTAACAATTTTCATTATCCACATCTCTAAATACACATAAAAATATAAAATAATGCCCTTTTTACTAATGCTTTAAAGACCACGCCGTCTCTAGCAATTTAAGACTTTACAAGTTGCCTGTTGTTCCAAAACTTCTACTATTTGAAATTTTTGACAATTACAAACGTTTTTAAAGTTGTTGTTCTTTAATAAACTAATTTAGAATAAAATATTTGAAATCAACTATCTACCTGCCGTTTGTTCCAACTTAGCTTTTTTATTCGAGTTAAAATTTAATAACACTTGCAGTTATTATCAAGATATTTATATTTTAAAATATGACATTTTTCGCTTTTTAATAATCTTTAGTATTTAAATAATGTAACTTAAGATTTTAAGTTATTAAATGATTATTTGATATTTCGATTTTAGTTTACCATTCGTTATTCAAAAAAGGTGGGGAATCTCTCAGTGGCGAGTAGTTTACATGAAAATAACATCATAGTTGGCTGAGATATTCTTCCTTAAACATGATGTTTAAATGTAGTTTTCTCAAAATAATTTTTTTTCCGCTCGATATAATGCAACCTTTCTTTGGTCAAAGTTGTAAGAAATGAACACCCTTAGAATGGTATATTGAATTTTTTATTACGTGTTAGGTAAACCAGGGGTGCGGTACACTAATTTTTTTTCACTGCCTTATTAATTTCATTCAATATTGAAATATGATTATACAGGGTGGGTAGAAAAGTAAGTAAAATCTTGCTAAAAAAATATCGAAAGACAGATTTTTTTAACTGTAACTAATAGAAAATCGAATTATCTATAAAATTATGTGGCTTGTTTCTATATCAATTTTTAAAGCTTTTGGAATTATAACACATTTATCATTTATTGGAAACATTAATTGTTAAACTAGTTAACATTTCCTCCATTAACTCTCAAACATTCGAGTATTGATATCATAACATGGTTGGTTGTTGCTACTTTCATCTTCTTGGTATCTAAAGACAGAAGAGTATATTTTACCCGACTTCCGACTTCTTGTTTAGTATCGATTGGAGTGTGGTAGCAAAGTTCCTTTACTCTGTTCTAAAGATAAAAATCTAGAGGGGTAAGATCTAGTGATCATAACATGGTTGGTTGTTGCTACTTTTATCTTCTTGGTGTCTAAAGACAGAAGAGTTTATTTTACCCGACTTCCTACTTCTTGTTTAGTATCGATTGGAGTTTGGTAGAAAAGTTCCTTTACTCTGTTCTAAAGATAAAAATCTAGAGGAGTAAAATCTAGTCATCTAGGAAGCCAACTTCACGGCCCTAATAGACGAATCTACTGTTTTCCAATAACTCTAAAAGTTTTTTACTGATATCATTGTTATAGTAAGCTGGTGCACCATCTAATTGATACCAGAAATTGAGTTGTGACTCCAGAGGTAATTCGTCAAAGTTACTGTTTTGATTTTGATACCAATTATAAATTGAGATTGTATTCTGCTAAACCTCAGGCATAATACGTCAAAGCCTCTTTCCGACAAGATGCTGGTTTTCTGTATCCTAATTATATGAATTCTTTCTATTAAATATATCTTCATTTGTAAATTTACCTTTATCTGTTCAAATCATTTTTTTTTTCAAAAAATTTGGATCCTCCTAAGTACGTCTTAGGAATATTTTGTAGAATTCTATTCGTTTTGGCGGATCATTAGGCCTCATTGCTTGAAGGACACTATGCATTCCATGCTGAAATAAAATTATTTCAGACAGACACATATGATATTCCCAAATATTTTTTGACTTAATGGTTTGAAACAGGTAAAAGTACAGAAAAATATTCCATCACATTTATTTCATTTTCTTCTCTACCTGTACTTTTGATATCTTAACACTACTATAATTGGTAAACTTCCAGACACACCTGCTTAAGACGATTCTGAAGAGACCCAGCAAAAACACCTTTTGAGGAAAAAAATTAATATATATATATATATATATATATATATATATATATATATATATATATATATATATATATATATTATTTTGTGTATTTATAAAGTTATAAAAATCATATTTTTGAAGTAGATCACTATACATACACAAAGTAATCGTTTATTCTGGTTTAACAAAGTGATTTTGTTGCATTGCAAGACGTTCGATGTAATTTAACTTTTTAAGTGGCCTTTGCGATATATAACGCCCTAAATCATTAACTGCTGACAAAGTCTGAGCGTGTGACTATATTGGAACTAAATCCTCTTCATCAGTATCGATATTATCACTTTGGATCTCCTTTTGGGTGCCATTCACATCTTTAATAACATCTTGGATTGAACGGATTTCAACGGATTACAACATTGTCATCGATGGAAGAATATCCGGGAAAATTCGGTAGTATCGCAGGTTCTGCTGCTTCCAACACGATATTATTTTCGTTATTTGAGAAATCCGCTTTCTTGAAACGATTTTTTATATTTTCGGAGTTAATTGCTTCTCTGGCCTCTGCAATGTTTATTATCGCATAATGCTCATGCAGGGGTCTTTTGCAAACCGGGTCTTCCATTTTCTTCAGAAAGCGATCAGTCATGTTCTATAACCTTGTTTGGGGACGTTTAGAATATCCTGGTTGATCGATTTCAACTTACTCGCGTATTTGACGGTAAGAAAACAAACTCGATAGTCCTTAGTTCAACATTTTTGGATGAGCAAGGCAGTTGTTAATGAATAGTATTACCCGTTTATAGTTTATCCGGAAATGATTATCTAAAGTTTTAATTAGCCCCTGGCCGATGCCTTGTAAGATGACATATAGGCGGTGGTCAGTATAGCGAGTGGCAGATGGCTTATTAAGCGGGAAGACGACTGATGTAAAATGGCGTATTATGAGGAAAATCGTATTAAGCTAGTTTTACTGTATTTTCTATTCTCATAATTTTTTTTTTGTTCATTGAAACAGAGTCTAGATAGCGCTCGTTAAACTTCCTTTAGATCCTGGATATAATTTTGGCAATGTCCATCTCGAAACAACAGAACAAAAATCTAAATTTTAATGTTTCAAAAATACTTGACAATCATTTTTTAACAAATGAAATTACCCATCAAAAATCTAGAGTGTGTTTTCAAATTTTTCACGTAAAATGTATTATAATTCCAAAAGCATCGGTGAGACGTGTAGAAACATGCCAGATAGTTTGATAAATTATTCCATTTTCTGTTCGCCACCTGGTTTTTTATACTTTTTTTTAAACAAGGTTTAACTTTTTTACCCACCCTGTATCACCTTATTTCAATATTGAATGAAATTAATAACCCGCTATTTATCTCTTAAGAATCTGTTGCAAAAATTTTAAATTTCTAATAGTAACGTCAATAAGGTATTTT
Source organism: Diaprepes abbreviatus (assembly GCA_034092305.1). Lineage (NCBI taxonomy): Eukaryota > Metazoa > Arthropoda > Insecta > Coleoptera > Curculionidae > Diaprepes > Diaprepes abbreviatus. The sequence continues at coordinate 129,090 of JASJET010000164.1, forward strand.
TATAATGATGCCGTTTTTACTTCCCAAAATTACAAAATAATTAAAATCATAAAAATGGTAAAAGATATGTATATAATGTGTCATAGAAAATAAGCTCAGAATCTTCCAAAGAATATAACAATTCAATAATAAGGAGGGTGTCTTATTTTAAATTTGGACTCTGATATTAGCTGGTGATAGATCTGACTATGTCACAGCAAAATATTGAAGGGAATCAAATTACTATCTGTTATAACCACAACCAAAATTTTAGAAAGGTTTCTTAAGTGGTTTTCTGAATATCTTTAATACGCCATCGAGTTCGGCGCACCCTATAGAGAAGATTTATGCCATAATCATTTTATTCTAAGTTACACTGTTTAGATGCCGAAGATTGTCAAAACTCAGTGTTGTGTACAGAAATATTCCGATAAAAAAATAGTCAAATATTAAACATTCGTATTCTGAAAATAGACTATTATTCTTGAATATTTCTTTTAAAATTAACTTTTAAACAACTAAATTAAAGGCAAATTATTACAGAAACCCCTGTACATTATTAATGCCGAATAATGTTAAGTAATTTGCATCGTTTTAGCACAAACAACAATCATGTGCAAAAACTATATTTTTTGGATAATTTTTGTTATATCCGCATTTTTTTATCTTTTCCATCCATCACTTATCCTTTAAAATTCCAGTTATTGTACAAATTATATCTACAGTTTTAGGTAATAGAGCATGGCCTTTAAATCGATAATTTTTCAAATGTTATGTTACTAATTCTGTATTATAGTTCCGCTAAAACATGTTGGTGGTGGTTACAATAAATTTGTTCGTTATGGGTATATCCTGTAAAACGTTATATGTTTTTAATTTTTAATAAACATGAATTTTTTATGTATGTAGATCTGTCTAGAATTCTCAAAATTTGTATTGATGTTTAATCGTGTTTCTTGTTATGTTCGATATTATTTTATGTTCATTTATAATGCATTTTGTTTTTGTTACTTTTGTTATTGTTTTTTGTGTTGTTACCACCTAAAACCTAATGATTTTTATGCATGACATCATAAGCTTATTTTTTTAATCACTTTTCGTTTAGACAATAGGATTTTTTTTACAAAAATTTATTTTCTGCGGCAGTTTGTTACAGTAGTCATTTTCTTAGAGACAGAAAATATATTGGCAATGTTTACTTGAAACGTGATTTAAACTTTTCAAATTGTGTGTTTACGTACTTTAATTTACCTTATTTGTTTAAAATCATTTCGTTTAGACTGATGATCATCTCCGTCCTAGATGAATGAATGAAATTTGCTGTAATAAGAAATAAAATTACGGTATCTTTTTTTCACTATTGTTTATCGAAATATAAAATTTATTAAGAAATTAGTCAATCAAAATACAAGCGGTTCTACGATGTTTTACCACATTTTAATTAAATTAATCTAACGTACGAGGGCGGTTTGATAAGTAACTTGGTTCGCATGTTAATAAATGGTGCTAGCGTCATCTGTATATGTATTCATAAAGTTTCTGACTGTAAGTCGTTGCTTGGCAGTTGCTTACACAGAAGTGTTTCGAATAACAGTAGAAAATGTATCAAATTGGAATTCGTGGTGTGCTTCAGTTCTTTTTTCTGGAAGGGAAAACGGGGAAGGAAATTCATGAGAGCATTTTGTTACATTTCGTAACTATGAGACTGTCCGACTTTGGCTGAATGAATTTAAGCAAACTATATCAAACATCGAAGATGTACCACGCCTTGAAACTTCGAGATTAGTTGTGATACCTGAAATCATCTATAAAGTCCAGAGGCCACAGGCATCCCAACGGAGAAGATTCACTTCATTTTATGTAATGAATTGCACATGAAAATTTTTGCGCAAGATGGATGTTGTGTTTACTCATTCCAGATCAAAAGGGAATTCGCATGTGAACATTTATCAACAAATTGCAAGTATTTGAGATGAATCCAGTGCAATTTTTGTGTCGTTTTATGATAGTTTATGAAACCTGGATACACCACTATGTCTTGTTCCTTTTGGTGGAGAGGCAATTGAGTCAGATTTTTGGAACGCAAAAGGAATTCTCCTAATTGACTAACTCAAAAAGGATACTACGCATCACTTTTGGACCGATTAAATACGGCAACGTCAAAGGAACTCCTGAGAATGACCAAAAGAAAGATGTTTTACCTTGGGTATGTACCGGTGTATCGAAGCCGTGTCGCTGAGCAAAAATTGACCAAACTGCGGCTTGGACTGTTTGCCTATTCACCAGATTTTGCTCTCTCGGACTAATACCTATTCTCAAATCCCGAAACTTTCCTGGCAGGACGAGAATTTGAGTCAAATAAAGGGGTCATACAGGAAGTAAACGAGTATTTTGAAAGCCTTGAAGAAACTCATGTTGGTCAAGGAATCGCGAAGTTAGAAAAATGTTGGGGTAAGTGTGTTGAACTCAAATTGTTTTCTTTATTATCAAACCAAGTTATTTATCAAAGCACCGTTGTATAAATAAATTTTTATATGGTAGTTGAAACAGAGCCATTATTATTTTTTATAAATTAGTAAATAAAGAAATACGAAATAGAAATTGCGTTACGCCCATTGACTTGGTTCCAGTGCAGATTACAAAACATTTTTTTTTGTAATGCAAAAATTTTCAACGACTAAAATGAAATTTTGCTTATTCTGGCACTTATAAATTGATCGACATCAGGTTGAATATCATTCAGGTATCAAAATTTAGGCGTATAAATGGATCTATTTGTCGCCAAAATAGAGCTGTATAAATATTTTATATATTTTAAATTACTGGATTGTTCTGTATGTTATATCACTGAAAATGGTTACTGTACACAGTAGTTAGAGTTTTAAAAATTCTGTTTAAATAATTTTAGGTTACCTTAAAAAGATATATTTATTTTAGATACAGTTTTAAATAAACAATAAACTAAGTGAAGCTGTAACAATGCAGTATTATTTTAACCTGGAAATTATCATGCATTTTAACATACCTCCGTAGGCACTATTTAGTTTCCTTTTCATTAACACTTTTTTCTTTTCGTTTAGGGAAAATGATGAAGCAATTGGTTTAGGCGAGTTGGATGAGAAAGTAAGTTTGAACTTATAAATTGGCTTGTTATCTTTTTATTGCATTAAGTTATTTTTTTCATATCATGCCTGCTTATTTGGTACAATGCGATAAGGAATGAGTTTATGTAGGTTGTACATTTTTTTTTGGTTTAATCGTTCGATTTTGGAAGTTATGGAAAAAAGTAAGAGTGTATGGGTTTAAAGATTGGCATTTAGTACTTTCTACATATTGGTTTTACACTGAAAACTATTTTGGACACTTAAGATGTCATCTATTAATGTAAGAATTATGAAAATTTACACAGGGTGCCACAAATAAAAGGTGTCCCAATAGGAACGCCGAACTTAAATTTCACCAATTTTGTGAAAAGTACAACCTTGAATATATGATTGCTGTAGTGTGTTACCATTATTAAGGCCCATTATAAATATGGAAAATGCTATGTAATAACTGTTCGAAAATTACGTGGAATTTTCGGTCGCGATAATACTTTAAAAGGAAGGCCACCTATGTGTCGTCGTGCTACCCGATCCGTTGAAAATATTTTCTCAGTACGCGAAAGTATTACCGAAAATCCTGGAACCTCGATTCGTCATCGTTTCCAACAAGTTGGTATTCCGAGAAGCAGTTTGCAGCGAATTTTAACGAAAAATCTCCATATGCATCCATACAAAATTCAATTGACACAGTAGCTAAAGCCAATAGATCACTCAATGCACTGGGAATTTGTTAATTGGGTTCTAGCAAAGCAACAAGATGTTAAATTTTCGAAGAAATTTTTTTCAGGGATCTCAATGGCTACGTCAACAAACAAAACTGCAGAATTTGGACAAAGAAAATCGTCAAGTTATCTACGAGGAACCTATGCACCCCCAACGAGTCATTGTTTGGTGTGAAATTTGGGCTGGCGGCATAATTGGACCCCACTTTTTCGAAAATGAAACCCGCTGTGCTGTAACGGTAAATGGTGAACATTAACGCCATATGATAACTGACTTTCTGTGGCCTGAATTCAACCTTATAAACCATGTAAACTTGTGGTTCCAGCAAGACGGTGCTATTTGTTACATGACGCATAAAACGATGGACTTGTTGCATGAAAAATTTCTTGGTAAAGCAATTTCACGCAAGGGAAGAGAAATTGGCCAGCGAGATCTTGTGATCTGACTCCCTGTGATTTTTTTCTGTGGAGTTTCGTAAAGTTTAAAGCCTATTCCAACATACCCACAATAATTTACCAACGTAAAGACGAGATTCGACGCGTTATTGGCGAAATTCAGCAGCAGATATGCGAAGATGCTATTAAAAATGCATTAAAAGAGCGAGGGTGTGCCAGCAGAGTCATGGTGGACATTTGTCGGGTATTTTGTTTCATGCATAATCGGAAGTTATGTACTTTGTATCGAAATAAAAATGAAGCATATTCTCAGATTTTTATGATATTTTATTAACATATCAAATCTGGTGTGATCAGGGGCGGATCCAGCAGCATATACGCATACACATTCCTAGTATAAGAGGCGCAATCGGGTTTATTTTCCTGAACTAAAAGCTCTTGAGGAGGAGCAATCGCAAGAAAAAACAAGTTTTCGTCGGGGGGAGGGGAGATGCCAGGAGCATACACATTCCTAATATAAGAAGCAGAATTGGGTCTATTTTCCTGAACTCAAAGCTCTTGAAGGGGGGGGGGGCGATCGCCCCCACCGCCCCCTCTTGGATCCACGTCTGATTGAGACACCCTTTATATTGGAATGACTAGATATTTCCTCTAGTATAAAAGCTCACAGTCATTACTTAAGTAATTTTCCGAGATAAATCTAGTGATGACCCCAGGTTTGACTTTGATAGTGGCGTTCAAGGTTATTTGGAGGTAAACTTTATGTTTTAGATGGAAACTGCTTTTTTTGACATCGGCAATCGAAACAGTGACAAATTTAAATTCAAATATGTTCTCAAGTTTTAGGTTCGACATAACCTCAAAGATCATTCTAAGGTCATTTAAACTTAAACAAGATATGGGTATCTCTGAGAATAAAAGCTGTTTAGAAAATTTTGTATCGAAAATAGTTATTTATTTTAACAAGGCACATTGGGTCGTGACCTTGACCTTGACCACGCCCTTGAGTCTCCAGTTGACTTGAAAGTATTTCTTTTTATATTAGAAACCTGTGTTTCTGAGTTCAAAAAAGTTATTTATTTTAACAAGGCACATTGGGTCGTGACCTTGACCTTGACCGCGACCTTGAGTCTCCAGTTGACTTGAAAGTATTTGTTTTTATATTAGAAAGCTGTGTTTCTAAGTTCAAAAATCGATAGAGCACAAATTTTTACAACTTTTTCGGAAGAAAATTGATTTATCATCAATCGGGGCGATTTGAAACAGGGAGTGCAACTCGGAGCATATCAGAATAATATTTTTTAATTTGCAATGCCATCTATCAGTAAACTTTTAAAACTTTTTATATAATTTGTTTGGAAGACAGACACGTCGCTTAGTTTGTTTCTAACAGTTTCAGTCGTTATTTGTTTAGTGATAAAAAATGATTAAATCAGGTAAAAAATTGTAGTGATTTTAAAATTCTTAGTAAAGTTCTCTAATTTTTCTGTTGTTAAAGTGTGTAGAATCTGGATAATTTTTTGTGAAATGTTAGTAAAATTTACTAAATTGATTTAAGGTTAGACTTGAAATTTTCCTATGCAGTAAATTTTAAGTTTTGCTTATACGTACTCTTTTTTTAAGGGCGACTCGAAACATTTTTGTGCGGACTTATAGGTGTAAAGTGGGTGGCCATCCTTATGCGCGTTACAATGAAAATAACTTAAGGGAGCCTCCGAGAAGTATTTTAGTCGGATAACAACGGTAAAGAAACTGTTTCTTCTTAATCTGAAACTAAATGACTATTTGATCTTCAATGTGATATTGCGAAAAATAATATTTTTCGATGCAAAAGACAATAGTTTTCAATGTAAGAAGCAATGTATTTTTAATGGTTAATTAAATATCGCTGCAGTTATTAAATCAAGTAATTTTAAAATAAACTTGTGTTATATTCAACTTTATAATTGTCACTACAAAATTTTTAAACCTAACACGCTTCTTTTTGTGCACTCAATCTTGATAATTACGAATATCTTTGTCGCATTGTACCAACAGCATTTCCATCATTTTATGTCATTAACCCTTGTGATTTATTTTTATTTTATTTTCTTGTATCCTGGTTTTAAATGAGATTCCCATTCCTCCGAGTGTCCCAAAGCTTGCCTCCAAATCCAAGAAATCCAGTAAAAAACAACTAAAAAAGATCGAGGTAACTGAAATTCAATAAAATCAACAAGAGGCTGATTTTGATCTTAAGGTCTCTTTTACAAGTTAACCTTTAGGTATAAATTCAAATTTTGTATTGCGAATAGCTGCTTTCCATTGGTAAGATTCAAAATTAAACATCAATTTACAGTTTAAATAGTTGGTCTTTAAGATAAATGAATATCATTTTAAGGAAGAGAAAATGATTTTCATTATGTTTTACAAGTTGACAAAGTAATAAACAAGAATATTACTTTCCCAACTTGCAAATTTTGCGTTTGTAGCTATCTGAGAAAAATGCATATATCTTTAGTATTAGGGATTATCGGCCAAAAAAATGGGTTATTAATTTTTATGATCTTTAAATCTGCCAATTTCATATCATAAATTAATCGCTTTTCTTGACGCGTTTTTTCTAAAATAACAATATCCGGCAGTGGACATATTAAAAAAGAAAACGGATAACCATTCAATAAAGCAACCTCTATTTCCAGACATCCAAAGCAAGCGAACTACAAAAATCAGTATGAATGCAAAGCAGAGTCGATAATGCTGTTATTATAAGTCAATTGAAATCGTTAAATTGATAGCAAGATATATAATGTGCGACAAAAAAACCAATAATTACGTAAGGGAGAAAGGTAACATGGAAAATGTGGGGCGAATATACAGAGAAACACCAGATTGAACAAAATAGGGTTCAATGAAATGCCAGAGGGAGGTGACAGGCTGTATGAATTTTGCCAAGATACAGAAATGATAGTCACTAACACATGGTTTAAGCTATCAGAGCGTAGACTGTATACGTGGGTAGCATCACATAATGCACAAAATACTACAAAACCAACAAAAAACCAAATAGACTACATTTTAATAAATAAACGCTTTAGAACTGCTTCAAAAGTATCAAAACTTATCCTGAAGCTGATATGGAGTCAAATCATAACCCGCTATGGAAACTAATTTAAAAACTTGCAAGAAAAAAACAAAGATAGGACCGATGGATGTGATTAGATTAAATCAGGACCACACAAGACAGAAAGTCACTGAAGAGATTAACAATAAATTAGCTGAATTACCTAACATTAATGAAAACGCTGAAACACTTTGGAACAAAATCAAAGACATCATCACCAGCACCTGTACCCAATACCTTAAGGGAGAAAAAGGACAAAAGAAAAAAAGTGGAAAATAGACTATATACTCGGATTCATGGAAGAACGCCGGAAAATAAAAAACAAGCAAAAAGAATACAGAGACTTGCAAAGAATAATATGACAAGAGATTAAGGCCGCCAATGAACGGCGAATGAAAGAGAGTGTGAAGAACTGGAGGAATTAAACCAAAAACATGACACATTTAACATACATAGAAATATTAAAGAAATTAGTGGAACACACAAAAGAATGCTTCCGGTGACTCTGAGTCAATGAATAGCTAGATTATAGACAACGAAGAACTAAAAGACAATTGGACAAAATATATTCAAGACACTCTTAAATATAACTGACCGGAGGATGTATATAATGGAGGTAACGTGTCTCCAATACCAGATATTATCAAACCTGAAATAATATACGTACTTGAAATTAGCAAAAACAGAAAAGCAGTAGGTAACGTGTCTCCAATACCAGATATTATCAAACCTGAAATAATACACGTACTTGAAATTAGCAAAAACAGAAAAGCAATTGGCCCAGACGGTATACCAGTTGAAGTGCTGAAGCTCATAAACGAAGAGAACATTCATTTATCTGCTTGTCAAATTATTCGGTGAAATCTATAACACGGTGAGATCCCACAGGACTGGTTAAAATCCACTTTCGTAACTATCCCTAAAAAACAACAACCGAGGAACTGTGCTGAGTACGGACTAATTAGCCTTATGTCCCATACGCTGAAGACCTTTCTGTGAATAATATATAGCCGAATCAGACGTAAATGCGAACAGGATTTGGACGACTCGCAGTTTGCCTTCAGGAACGCCTTAGGAACACACGAAGCACTATTCAGTATAAATCTGCTCCTGCAGAAATGTCGAAATCAAAGAAAGGACGTATTTGCTTGTTTCATCGACTATGAGAAAGCTTTTGATCGAGTCCAGCATTACAAGTTGATAGAAAAAACTCCCCAACATCAGAGTCGATAAAAGGGATATCCAAAGTATTAAGACTACATTGATATACAGCGGGGGGTTCGACAGGGATGTATACTATCACCCTTGCTATCCAACCTATATTATGATCAAATAGTTAAAGAAACAATAGAGGAACTGGCAGATTACGGCGTTAAGATAAACTGAGTGTCATTAACTACAATTAGATATGCAGACGATACGGTTATTCTGTCTGACAATATAGAGGGACTTCAGGAGCTTTTTAATATTATCAGTACAATAGGAGAAACATTTGAACTCAACATAAACGTAGCTAAAACTAAGTTAATGGTATTAAGTCGAACAACATACAACAACATCACGTTAAAAGTAAATGAAACGCAGATAGAAAACTTCGAAATATTTAAATACTTGGGAAGCATTATTGCGCGAGACTTGGACCCTGACTGTGAGATTAAGAGCAGAATAGAAATGGCGCGCACAACATTCAACAAAATGCGATCATTTTTATGCTTAACTTAAAACTAAGACAACAAACGACAGAATACTCCGTGTGGTCAGTATTATTATATGGTGTCGAAAAGTGGACGTTAAAAATAAAAACAATCAATCGTCTTGAGGCTTTCGAGATGTGGTTACATAGAAGAATGCTTCGCATCTCATGGGTAGAACATACATATAACACAGATGTTCTACAAAGGGCGAATATCAAGAGAACATTATTAACCACAAGAAAGTCCAGAAAAATATCGTATCTTGGGCATGTGCTAAGAGGAGAAAAATACCGCTTATTACAACTAATATTTGAAGGTAAAGTTGAAGGCCGACGGGAATTGGAAGAAAACAATAATCATGGCTCCGAAACATTCGACAACGGACTGGCATACGGAGTGCTGGACAGCTTTTCCATATGGCGGAAGACAGAACAACTCTTACTATAGTGATCGCTAATGTTCGGGAGACGGGACTGGGCACTTGAAAGAAGAATAAATGCCGCATGAGCTAGGCCAACAGCAAGACAATCACAAGTAAATCCATATTTAACAGGCGATTCGCTGTGTTTAAGAGGAAAAATTTTCCTAAAAACTAGAAGAAAACGATAAACTCTTAGGACAATTATGTATATGTCGCCTCAAATTCATCTCTTGGAAAACAGTGTTTTCGGAAGTGCACCTCTTAGAAATAAAATATATTTTTCTAACTTTTAAGAAAAAAGATTGAAGTCAGGTGAATAGTTGATATACAGCATCGCGAGTGATGTGAACAAGTGTCAAATGACAATGTCACTTATAAATGTTTTATATGAATTTTAGCAGTTATTTTAAACTCCAACAAATTAGGAATATTTTTAGTATAGCACACATTCAATTATTATATTGAGACATCTTAGTTTATAAAGAAAAGGAGAGATAGTGTTGTGTATTTCAGTTTATATTTTGAATTATCGGCCAAGCGCTTTCGGTTTTACTTAGACCATCCTCAGGGCTCAGACCCTAGAAACAAGAGAATATGATCAGTAAATAAGCTTTCTCAGTACTCACCAACTACACTCACTAGTTAAAGGGCACACCTCAACCTTGCCAACGCCAGCGCAGCCTTTACACAGTACAAATCACGTATACATTTAAAACCTCAATCCCAAATTAAAATTAAAACGGTTAGAACAATGTATACACTAATACTCTTATAAAGAATCAACTTTTACATTAACAAGTTAAAAGATAATACTTAATCTTAGTCTGTAGTCTCTGACACGTCTACCAAAATCCCCTGGGGCTCCATCTTGTTGAAAACAAATATCGTTTCTTCATATCAGGTCATTGTGTTGATCATGAAATAAATTAGTCAAATCAGATATTGCGTAGTAAATTTAATTAGGAATTAGCTGTCAAATTTCCGTGAAAGAAAAAAGGTCCTATAATATTTAATTTTTGGGGATATTCCGTATGGTGTTCGATCATCCAATGAGGATCATGGTCAAGTCAATACGTTATTTGTTGACGAAGTAATTAAGACAGAATATGGCATCACCAGAAAATAAAATATGGTTTATAAAATCAGATTGTAAGTTGATAGTGCCCATTGTTTCATGACCATCAAGATCGTCTCTTGAGAGTTCGTGAAGTAACATTGCAAAAAAGACCACCGTTTTGCAACTTTTTGTTAAAACATTCACCATTTGATTATTTTTGAATGAAAATTCATGTTCCATTGTATTACCGACAATAGCCACAATCATATTGATTATAAAACAGCTACTTCCCTAACGCCAGCGACACTCCAATTTAAAGTTTCCACGGATGAGGTATCGCACTCTATTAAACTTCAATATCTTTGATTTTTCAAGGAAAGTAATTCTTGATAAACAGTTTTGCTTGTTTTCGAGTTTTAAAAACAGTGATCAAAGTCATGATAACATATATAGGGTGTTCAAAGTATTCCAAAATGTAAAATTATTCTTAAATAAAATACTATTATCCGTGATTTTTTTTACAAATTTTATTAACTAATTTGTTCCGAAATAGAAACCTAATTTAATCGGACACATCTTAACAATAAGTCTGAAATAAAAAGATAATTATTCCACATGTTGAGCTGCTACTAGTAAACAGTTTTCTCATCTTTTCTAAATTTTTCGTACACAGATGCAATCATATTTGTCTTTATAGTTTCCACAATTTTTTCTTTGAGTAGGTCAATGTTTGTCATTGAAATTATTGTAAACCATTTGCTTTAAGTAGCCCCATAGAAAATAATCTAATGGGGTTAGATCAGGCCAATGAGCAGGCTAGGTCATTGGTCCAAAACGGTCAATCTACTTATCCTGACAGTGAATGTTTAACCAGTTTGTCACTCGTAATGTATAGTGAGCAAGACTTTCGCCTCATTGAAAAACAAAATTTCTTCTAAACTCTGAATATTCATCCTCCAGTTCAGCCAAAATAAAAGTGATTAAAATTTCCATATACGAATTTTGCACAGTACCTACAATTTTGTGACGAGACCACCCCATTGTTAAAAGTTACCTCGTCGGAAAACAAAATGTGTAAAAGAATTTATTAACTAAAATATTTGTTCACCCATTATCAAACAAAAAAACTCCAAACGGCCGGCATTAGCTCTATCTTGCAGTTTGTCAATAAATTTTGGTTTAAATGCCCGAAATTTGTTACTTACTAAAATATTATTAATATAAGAGTTGCTAACTGTACTTAATGTGTCAATTCTTTTCCTTAAGGACAATTTAGGATTTTGTTGTACTGTACTGTACACTTTTATTTATTTTTTTAATAAACTACGTATTTAGGCTTTGTTACTATTTTGATACAACTTAGTTAAATCAAATTTAAAAAAATGCAAATAAGAGTATTTTATCTAAGATTAATTATACATTTTTGAATATCTTGAACACCCTGTATATGTTATTTTAATTTTATCGCTGTTTTTGAAATCCGAAGGCGAGCAAAACTTTTTAGTAAGAATGACTTTTCCTCGAATAACCAGAAATATTAAAGTTTACTAGAATGTAGTAAACCCATCCAAGGACGCTCTGTATATAAAATTAATTTCACATACTTAATAGGGTATTAACATAGCTTAAAATAAGTACATTGACATCTCTAATAGGAATTGCTAGAGAACTACCAAAAATAATCTATTTTTCGAGCGTCTAAAGTGGGATGCTCCGTTAAAATTAAAAAAAAAATATGTTCAAACTACGCCAAGACTCATTTACAAATTTGAGTCATTTAAAATATCTCAAAGTCATTTAAAATATCTCAAAGTCATTTAAAATATCTCAATATTAAAAAATCATCTCTAATATCTAGTATTAAATTATCTTAAAAACACAACTTATTTGCATACCGTATAGGTAGCTAAAGAAGAGCCGACGCAAGAAGAACAGGAAGAGACGGATAAAATTTATGAAGTTTTCTTGAAATTAGCAGGGGAGGATAAAGAAGTTGATTGGAAAGAGTTAAAAGAAATATTAGATTATTCCATGAGAAATGGTAAGCTTTTCTTTGTATTATATTTATTTGTATTGGAATTAAAATTTTGTATATCTGGTTAAATTTTGAAGCATTTGTTGTATAATTTTTGTTTTAAAATTATGTTGGTTTAGGTTAAAAAAGACAAAGTTATATGGTTAAAAAAATATGAGAATTAAGAGCGGATCAAGGGGGGGCCATTGGGGCAATGCCCCCACCCCAAACTATGGATATCATATGTATTTACTTGGTTTGACAAAAAATATGAAGTAATACATTTCTGGTAAAAACTTTATGTTGTAACTACACCAAGGACGTACCTAAAGGTTAACAAATTATTTATTTTATGTACTTCACTGATTTTTTCTTTTTTGACATCGTTTTCTTTTAAATGTTAAATATATATATATATATATATATATATATATATATATATATATATATATATATATATATATATATATATATATATATGTTGTTGCTTAGTGTTTCACGGATGGGAACATGTGATTCAGTGTTAATCCGGGAGTACATCCGTTCGTTCGTTTGGTTTCTTATAGAAATTTGCAGACGTTTCGCCAAAATCTCATTTGGCATCTTCTGTGGTTGCTGGTATATATATATATATATATATATATATATATATATATATATATATATATATATATATATATATGTATATATATATATATATATATATATATATATATATATATACATCGATATTTCTTTCAATTGTAAACCGCATTTTTTACTTTAAAATCAGCGGCACATTTTTTTATATACGACAAAGTAAATAGCGATGTTGGCTATATCAGAAAATTTTCAAGAGAAATTACTGTAAAACTTTAAAATATAAAAAAAGAATTGGTACCATCTAAATTAAATATTCAAACTGGGTCATCCCTGGAGCGAGATATTTAGAGTTTCTTCAAAATGACCTCATTCTTGTACTAATAACTTTGTATCTAGACCCACAAGAATCCGATAGGTTCCAGCGAGACCTCTTTTTCTAACAAGATGGAGCGCCGCCCTAATACGCTGCTTCTGTTTGTACTTATTTGGATGAGATTTTTCCGAATCATTGGATAGGTAGAAGAGAAACAATTGAGTGGCTTGCCAGATCGCCAGATTTTACACCCCTCGATTATTTTTTGTGAGTATACTTAAAAACTAAAGTATATTGTTGTATGTGCCCCTTCTGATTCTAAAATAAAAAATGGGGTTTACAATTGAAAAAAAATATCGATAACGTTATAGCTTCTTCTTGAGTTACCCTGTATATTTCGGCATCACGTAATAAAACACTAAACTGAAACTAAAATTCGACGGATCCGAGCGTTTTTGCAAACAAGTACCTATTGAGTTACAATGAATAGTAGGTGTTGGCAAGAGATCTTTTACTTTACGGTCTATGGTGAAAATGGTTTCAATGTTGTGTCTCCTGAGAATTCTTGCGATCTTGTCTGTGGTGCCTCTTACATAAGGAATAAAAGCTTTGGAGCTATTCTCTTGGTTTTCGCGATTTTTTGAGCCCAGGTGTTTGTTTTTTAGAGCCTTTTCTATATATTCTTTTTTATAGCCGTTCTTTATTAGGGCGTCTTGCAGTATATTCATCTCTTTGTGATAATTTTCTGGATCTGTAAGGGACTGCGATCGTGATTTCACTACTGCAAATAATTGGGCGGGGTGGTGATGTGAATCGGCGTTGAGGTACCTGTTGGTGTGAGTGGGCTTTCTGTAGACAGTGTGCGAAAGCAAGCCATCCTCTTTTCTTTTCAGTAGGATATGCAGAAACGGTAGTTCTCTTTCCTGTTCTGCCTCCATGGTGAATTTAATTTTGGGATGTATACTGTTTATGTGTTCCAAGAAACTTTTGAGATTTTCTTCCCCATGTTGCCAGATAACGAATGTGTCATCTACGTAACGTAGGCACAGTCTTGGTTTGTGTGAAGAGGTCTCCAACGCTTTTGATTCAAAGTCTTCCATAAATAAGTTAGCGAGTGCAGGAGATAGCGGCGATCACATCGGGGCTCCCTCGACTTGTTTATATCGTCGGCCTTTACTTATAAAATAGGTGTTATCAAGACAGTGTCTAGCTAATTCGATGATATATTTTGGCAGACTGTATTTGTTTTCTATTACAGAAAGAGCCTCATTAACTGGTATTTGTATGAAAAGTGATATTACGTCAAAACTAACTAGACATTCTTTTTCTTGTAAAAAAAAAAAATGTAGGAGGCCGTTTTTTCGACGAAGGGTTGGAGAATGGTGGCTAGATGTTTTGCTAGGGCCTGAGTTGGAGAGCCAACAGAGCTTACAATTGGTCTCAAGGGGGCTCTGGGCTTGTGTATTTCGGGTAAGCCATAAAGTTTAGGACATATGGATGATTTTTCTCTTGGTGTGATCTTCTTCTTTATTTCTTCGGTAAGTGGAGATGCCCTGATCAATGTTTTGGTGGTCTTTTCTAGATAAGTGGTTTGGTCTCTGTTTATTGGCTTGTAAGCAGGATCGTTTAACAGGGCGATCATCTTTTCATGATAGTCTGTTTTGTTTAGGACCACTGTCGAATTTCCTTTGTCAGCTGGTTTGCGCAAAACGGCTGAAATTTCTTGGCGGATAATTTCTGCTGTGTCGTTGATTATGTTGTTTAGAGCTGTTTCAACTTCATATATTATGTTATCGGTTGGGATACGTGATGGTGCTATCGCGAAATTAAAACCTTTGGTTAAAACACTTTTGGCGGCTGGTGTCAATATATATATATATATATATATATATATATATATATATATATATATATATATATATATATATATATATATATATATATATATATATATAACTCCCTTTGAGTTACAATGAATAGTATAAAAGCATTATATATATATATATATATATATATATATATATATATATATATATATATATATATATATATATATATAACTCCCTAAAAAAATATCCTGATGGACAACAGAATCTGTTTCTTATGTATTTGGTAAGTTAAAATCTGTAAACTACAAAATAAAATTTATTGAACAACAAATCTAACCTTAACAAACATTACAGTAATTAAACCTATACAATAAGTTCATCATTATTACTATCTAAACCAATACTGTCGGGAGAAACTCTACAAAATGGACAATATCCATGCTGCAACAATTGAAGTTCAAAGTCATCGACATGAAATGCTTTGAAGCATGAACTGCAGATAGTAACATGTAATTCAGGTAGCAAATTTTTAAAATACTGATACTTTAGAGGATGCCCCCATTTACATATTAAGACACTTTCAGTTTGTAATGATAGTAAGTTTTTTCGATTTAAGACCACCGATTGAAATCTGTTTTCTTCATCATGGTTTATAAATTTGTAATGAAATGGATCAGATTCCTCATTTTCGTCATAAGTTTTTAGCTCTAAAGTTTGATGCTCTTCATTGATATTTTCGTGAAAGTCTTGATCTTTGCTTGGAGCGGGCGTTTCTATAAGTCTGACGGCTTCTTCGTCTGATATTCCTTCTTCAATTTGAAACTCAATTAGAGGAAGAAGTTCAAAACTAACAAATGAATATATAAATGGTTGTCCACAATTAACACAACCATTGGACGTGGACGTTAACGGATTATATGTCGAACATCTATAGCACATAGGAAGAAGTTCATCTGGATCATTGTATGGCCTTGCTCTTGAAGCGATAGTAGCAATCTCAACTTGCTCTTCAAATTTCTTTGGTATCCTTAATGACATTATTTTATCGAAAGTTTGTTTAGCTAATTTATTTGCACCCAATTTTCTAGCTTGCTTGGCTAGAGTAAAGTAAATTGCAAATAAAGATACCCCTAATGGTTTGTTTTTGCTGGTTTCAATCAGCAGAAAGCGTGAAATATTAAATAACGCTTCTGGCATATAAGACGTAAACGGTTCTTCTAGATATTTGTGAACTGTATTGTAAGCGTAGTAAATTTGAGCAAGTTCTTCATTTTCTTTGAATTTTTTCAAATACCAGTCCAGCTTGTTTCCAGCTTCTTTACATAAATCTAAATATTGTCTTGATATTATCCAGTAGTAAAAACTAGCATCATCAAATCGACATTCAGAAACTGCATTGGCAGTGAGTTGTTGAAAAACCTTAAAGGCTTCCTCTGACTTTCCCGCCTTATGAAAAGCCTTTTGAGCTTGTACAAATTTATCATTTTCGGCTAACCATTGGGCGTAAGGAACGTAGACAATAGCGTTGTATTGTGGTTGATTTTGAACTAAGGCGAAAGCCTGAGCCCATTCATTAGCTTCAACATGAAGTTGAAGAACTGCTGCTGAATCGCCCAGTCTTCGATATATTTCAGCAGCAGATGCTGATTGACCTAATCTCTTTAAATGTTGCGCGATTGTGTTTAGTGAAGTTTTATCCGATTTTTCCAAACGCCTTCCTAGATCAATAAGTTGGTCAGTCCATTCTTTTTCAGCATATATTTCAATTGCTGTTTTTATATCACCAACTGAAATATACATATCCGCAGCTGCTCTGTGCTCGTTAATATTCCTAGCCCAATCCGCCTTTTGGCGAATTAAATCATTGTTGTCTTTTGCTCCTAAAAATTCTTGAGCTTCATCGAACATTCTGAGATCAGTAAACATTGTCAAAGATTTACTTTCGTGGCCGGATTTTTGATATAACCGTGCCGCTTCTTTCAGTTTCCCTTTCATGGCATAAATATCACCTATTATAACGTCCCTGTTATAGTCGCCATTTTGTTGCCGTTCCTGAATTTCTTGAATCATTTCCAAATAATTGAAATCCTGTAGTTTTATAAAAGCTAATCTTGCCACATCGAAGTCTAATTGTTCAAGGGCAGAGTGGGCCAGTTCTTCCCAGTCTCCATCGGTAACACCCAAACAAGCGATTTTATAAGCGTCATTGAACATTTTCTTTTCGATAAATTGATACATTGGCGAGCTTAGTGGGAGATCTAGAGTAGTCATTGTAAAGCCATTTAAACAGAAAACTTTGGATCCAGATAAACCAACAACGAATCCGCACATTTTTTGAGTATGTGCTGGAAAATCTGTTACTTTAATTGAAAGGCAATTAGTTCCACTAAAAGCAATCATGTCTTCGTAATGTGTGTTAAATGCTACACTATTGGCATTATTTTCCTGATAGAACAGTTCCCCATTTTTAGCTTTAAACACTTGTAATAATCCCGATTCGTCCACCACAGCTAGTTTTTCTTTTCGTTGGCTAAGATCTAAACATCTTATTCCATCATTTACTGAGACCTTTAATAACGGGTGAATATTATCGAGATGTACCTCCCATACTTGTCCATTTTTAAGACCCAGAAGTAAACCTTCTTTACCTGGAGGACCACCAATATTTTTTATATATCTTATAGGGCTATCAAAATTCCATTCCTTTTCCCTCTCCCCTGAGAAAAACATACTATGCAGTGTTTTTTCTTGACATATTATAAGATGGTTGCTGCAGATAACCAGAAGACTGCAGTCTAGCTTTTGAGCTATTTTTTCTTTTGCCCTGTAGTGCATGTCATTGGAGTCTTTAGAAAACAGTTCATATATGACCACTCGCTCGGGTAGCTGGACCTTAAAAGTTAAATAATTTAAGAACAATTGTATGATATAATTATAAAAATGGGGATTAATAAATTTACAATATAAATCCTTGGAAATCTCTTTGGACAGAGTGTACAGGGTGTCTGATAAGTGTATGACAAACTATCGGCAGTGTACAGAAGACGTCAAAGTAACCCTAGTGTTTAATATAATTTTTTCCTAAGGTGTTCCATAACGGAGATATGGGGCTCAAAAGGGATATCCTGTGATTTAACTTTTGGGCTGTAGTTTCTAAGGAGACTTGTATATTTTAAGAAATGTTGGCATGTTACATAATTGAGTCAAATACGGACTTGGCACCAAACTGGCAGGCTCAAAATTTTGACAGGTGTCAGTTCTCGAATCTAAAATCTGATGTTTCAGATATTCTGGATAATTATTTAAAAAAAAGGTACTCAAACAACCAGTTTCGAGAAAATCTGAATATTCTAGTAATAGAAGTAATTAACCAAATAAATTACTATAACTAAATGAAATCACATAATAATCTACTACTACAAAATTAATTAATACTAGTTATCATTAGAAACCAATGGACTTAATAATTTAGAGTAATGCTAACATCCAGCGGCGAAACCAGCCTCTCTCTTTGGGGGGGGGGGGGCGGGGCTGTGATATAAAAATATAGTATGGCAAGTAAAAGCAAGTGGTCGACGTTGGGGGAGGAGACGAAAGCAGTTCTGAATTTGAACATCTTGGGTAGGTGATCCCAAGCGAACGCGAGCTGT
Organism: Diaprepes abbreviatus; assembly: GCA_034092305.1. Lineage (NCBI taxonomy): Eukaryota > Metazoa > Arthropoda > Insecta > Coleoptera > Curculionidae > Diaprepes > Diaprepes abbreviatus. The sequence continues at coordinate 147,954 of JASJET010000164.1, forward strand.
CGATGGGGGGAGAGAGATACAAACAACATTCACATTCCTAAGTAAGAGGCAAAGTCGGGTATATTTTTCTGATTCAAAGCTCGTGGAGGGGGGGGGGTCGTAAGGAAACGCAAGTTGCCGACGGGAAGAGATGCCGATAACACATTCAAAGCTTTTGGGGGAGGGGGCGTCCGCAAACGAACGCGAGTTGCCGACAGGGAGGGAGTGCCAATAATATTCACATTCCTAGCGTAAAAGGCAGAGTCGGTCTATTTTTCTGAATTCGAAGCTTACTTTGGGGAGGGGGGGCAATCGCCCCCCATCGCCCCCTCTTATTTCCGCCATTAATATATATTATGAATTTTCATCGATATCTCCAACATTATTCTATCAATACCTCTTTGGTTAACTTTCAATTTATTTAGTATAACTTTAGTGGAAGTTCAAATTTGAATTTTAACCGGTAAGATGCATTCATGAAATATTGGGGTTTTGGTGCCAATGAGATGCTTATGGTTAGTATATCCTTCACTTTCTTGTGGGCTGCCCAGCTTATGTTTTTTTAATTATCTCCAGTTCTGGCTTATTTTTCTAATAATCTTAGATATTTGCATCTGTTCTTGTATACATATATTTCGTCTCCTGGAAATTTGTTACTATGTCATTGTGGATTGTTGCTTTATGAACGTGTTTTACTTCACTTATTAATTATGCACAATTTAAAAAATCGACGATGTTCATTTCAAAAGATTGATCGAAACTTAAAAGAAACAAACAGATATGAAACCTAACTAAAACTTTACGAAAAATAAAAAAATGTGATAAAATCGTGGAAATCACTAAATTATCTCATAATTGTGTAAAACATTAAGTATATTTTCTTGTGTGCTTAATTATGCAGATGTTCAAAATGGGCGTCTTTTATTTCAATATGCTTTCGTATTCTGCGAATTTTTTCCTGATGTTCTCGAAATATCAATCCAGGATCATTTCGAATAAGATTGCAGTAATGGATTATCTTTTCAATCAACGCTGAATAAACAAACTATTTAAGATTCCCCTGAAAAGAAATCCAACGAATCTTGGTGGTCATAAAACTCGTACCAATTACCAATCCAACGATTAGCAAAAGTACATGTAATGCACTAAATTGTTATAATGCAGTAGAACATAGTTGTGCATAAACCAGATTTGCGCTTTAACTTGCAAGAGTACATTTTCTAGAAGATTGTTTAAATCTTGGTGCAAAAATTGTTAATTTTTTCTAAAACGAAAGCCCAGACAAATAATTCTCAATGATCCTCGTCCAAACGTTAATCATAAATCTTTATTGATGCTTAGTCCGTACTACTGCATGGGGATTTTTGTTCTAACAAACGTGTAAAGTGATAATGCGCCCCATGATCACGTATGCCGATATTGTACGGTGGCCTAGTACAACAATGCGCAAACACCGTTCAAAGAATGGCTTGTCTGGGAATAATGAGTGCGATAACGATGGAGGTCCTGGTGTGCCTAATCCCTCTCCACTGCCCTAAGGGCTGCTTGTCTTCTGAGTTGCTTAGAGCATCTTAGAACTGGAACGGGCGGCTACTCAGATGTCCAAGAAAGCGTGGTTGAGAGATGTGCGTCACTTCTCATGTAAACAGATTACATGGTGCCGCTTTTGAAACTTAACCACTCTCTTAAGACACTTTCTCCTGAGAAATAAATCCTGTTGCTTTACAAATGGTTGTCGATAAGATGAAAGAGCTGGAGATGAAGACGCGACTGCTGTCAGAGCGTAAAAATGTACTGAACAGTCTGACAAGGAACGGCTGCACAATTAGTCTCGTGTGGGTTCCGGCTCACTCGGGTATACACAAGAATGAGCACGCAGAGCGTCTGGAAAAGATAGGGTCCGCAATTGAACTATATGGACCCCAACCAATTTAATGTGTCTCAAAGGAAATTAAAATTGTTGCTAGAAAGGAAATTAATTGAAGCATGGAGAGAAGCTTCTAGAATGAGGCCAATGAACATATAACAAGACCTAGCGCAAGACTTACTAGGGAGCTTCGCTCAATGAGGCTTAGACATCGATGATCCAGTATAACCACCTTCTGTTCATTCATTCATTCATTCAATCAAACATGTAGTGTGAGAATTTATAACGCCGTGGCTTGTGAGCTACGTCAATAAATAAAACAATTCTAGTAAAATGCCGATTATCTTTAAATTTTTGTAAAAATTAGTTTAAGTAATTAAATCTTGCAGGAAAATCGCCTGTTCCTTTAAAACATGAAAAGGATCAAGTATTTGTTCTTGGAAAGTTTTGTGCGCCTATTTCAGCTTTCTTGCGCTGTTAGAAGGATTATCGTCAATCTCATTTTGCATGTGTTCTTCTAACTCAGATTTCTTGCTCTTTTCGGACGCACACAAATTAATTTTTCTTGAATATGGCTGAATTTTCGAAATAAATTTAAAGTAATTCTCGAAAGTATTTTAAAAATTGCTCTGAAAACGAGTTTAGTGGAGAGCCCATTCGTGACTTCCTTAGTAATGTCAAAGGTTGTTTATGGTCTGGATTCGTGGTCTTTATGAGTCATACAACATGTAAAAATTTTATTAAAATATACAGTCGGCTCACAAGCTACAGCCCAAAAGTTAAATTACTTGGTAACACTTTTGGACAAGTATCCCCGTCATGGCGAACCTTACGAAAAAGTTATATGAAATATTGGGTTTATTGACGCCTTCAGTACACTACCTAGAGTTGACATACACTTATCAGATATTCTGTATATGAAGGCATAAACTTTTAAGAAACATAAACTTCAACGTATTGTGATTATGAGATTATCATAAAATATAATTAATGATGACATTATAATTTTAGAAAATAAGCAATTAGGGCTACCATTTTAAGGCTCACCAGATGTCGTCATCTGCAAGTGAGGTAACTATCAAAAGTTGTTTGTCGTGAAACAACGCAATGATGAGAGTCCCATTGTGGTCGGAAACATAAGGTTTTGAGTTCTAAAGCTCGCTTCAAATAGTTATGCTTGATGACTCGGAATGACAACTGCACTCTATCAAAACATTCGCGTATTTGTAAATTTAATCCTAACATAATGCATAATTAAAGGATTCTGTTAAAGAAAATTATAAGTAAATACCATGCACATACTCTTTTACTATGTTTGGTTCTATAAGTAAGTTATTATTTTTATTACAACCTTGCAGCCTGTCAGCTCAAATACAAAACTTAGGACTTCTGGTTAAGAATATTAATGGTGTCGAAAAGGGGGTGCGGTGGCAGGGGAGGCACGGAATGAAATCAAAGAAGGGTCACAGGGCTGCAAACTTTAGATAAAAAAATATGTCGTCTTCAACATCTTTCAAATGAACAAACAAACATAAAATATTCTATGAAAAGAATATTTTGAGTTGTATTATAAGCATTTAAAATGTTTTTAAAAGTTGTAGTATGCAATTATTAATAATATTTAGTTCATAAATTCTCGATGAGGTTTAGCAACAGCGCAAACATTTTGTATTGTCAAATTTTTGCTTGTGAATTTCTGTCAAAGTTTTAACCTTTCTATGCTACATGTGTCAATGCATTATTTATCAGTATTATGTCGACAGTCTGACGAAAAAGTAAGTTTGTGAAAAAGGAAGTTCGAAAAATAATGAAGATACATTAATTTTACACACAAAACATAAAATAGGCATAAAACATCACGACGGAGTGTAAAGAATAAGGTTAGGTTCAATCTAATAATCCGAGCAATCTTAGCCCAGTCGAAAATGATGGGAGGACCAGCTAATGACGCAATGCATAGAAAAATTTGCTTTTGATGCCTTTTATTAGGCGGTGTTGCTCAATTTCAAATCGTAGTAGAGTTTAAAAAGAATATTAGATTAAAATTTTAGGCTGATGTTTCTTTCAAAGACTTAAATAAGAAAAAAAAACCTATAAAATCATTTTTAAATCGTACCACTATCTTTTTTATATTTTTGAACATGAAATTTATTAAAAAAAGCACATCACGTTTTAAGTGAACTTTCCATAAAAGCAATGTTATTTGGGGTTACTTTTCGCGAAAACCAAGGATAAAAAATATTTAAAAAATTCAAGATTATTTTTAACATCCTAAATAATGACATTTCTAAGACTCGTAAGTTTTCCTTCTCAAATGTCCGACTATAACATCCTTAACGCATATTTTAGACAAAAACTGTCATAATATACACACACATACTTATTTTGTATTAGTTCTTTTTAGTCTGGCTTAATTATGCAGTTCTGTTTTCCAGCTCTGATTTTATTGTGCCTACTTTCATTGGGGCGTACACTATTTATTCCACATTTCATCAAAAATGATTTCAATGACATCACAATCCAGAAAAAGTCGCAAAAAGAAAGGCGTAAATAGAAAATGTTCAGTCAACTTTGCCACTTCACTTCCAACTGTCGCCACCTGGTGGTGAATTAAAGAACGATAGCCCTCATTGTCATACAAAACAGTGAAATGTGAAATCTGATAGTATGGCGTTATATAATTGATACAACCTATCAGCAAAACGTGTAAATAATTCAATGGTTGATATACTTACAGCAAGCCTGTCTGTATAAATAGCAATTTTCTTAATAAGATCCCTGCATTTGATCCTCACTTTTTGCTCGGTAATAAGATGTTGAATAATTATATCTGTCATATGTTCTCTATAAGCATATCTTTCCCTGTATAGACCATGGACCATATTGAACACTAATTGGTAGAATGCTATAGTTCCATCTTCACAACCGAGTGCCTTAAATTAATTAAAAATCAAATTTGAATTGTTCCATTAACCTAAATTAAAAATTAATGCAACTGTTTTATTAATATTAGGTTTATTGTTTTGAACAAATACAAGGTGTCTGGTAAATATAAGTCAAACTCGGCAGCGTACAGAATAATAAATAACTCTAGACTTTCATATAATTATTTTCCCAAGGTGCTCCATAACCGAGATTTGGGACCCAAAAGGGGTAACCAGTGATTTTCCTTTTCCGTTATAGCTTTTGAATAGACTTGTATATTTTAGTGAAATTTTGGCACGTATAGCCGGCAAAAACACATGAATTCAGGACACAAAGAACCTTTGATATTACCAAGGAAGTCAGAAACAGACTAGTCTCTTAATTGATAGGCCCGAAATTTAAACGTGTCAGTCTTTAGAGCTAAACCTTGACTTTTAGGTACCTTAGACAATTATCAAGAAAAAAAAAGAACATTTTACATGTATTTAAAAAAAAAACACTTTAAAGAAAAATCAGTTTGTTTGCATCCAAGAAGAGCAAGAAATCCTGATCTACAAGTATATATTCTGGATCAGATTCCTGATAATCCTTCTAACCGTTTGCTAATGGTCAGGGTATATATATATATATATATATATATATATATATATATATATATATATATATATATATATATATATTGTGATTATTCAGTAATAAATGGTTATATCTATGGGATTGGCTGGGATACTTTGCTCGACAGTAATGACGTCAATATTAGTGTTTAACTTCTTTATAATGTTTTGTATCATGCTTTAGATAGGTCTGTTCCTATTAAGTGGTTTAAATCTTCAAAATTCCTCTCTGGATTTCGGGGGAACCTCGCACCTTAGTTATGAATAAAAAAATTGCATACCGTCGATGCAAGGAAAATAATTCGAGGCGCGATTATAATGAATTCTCGGTTTTGCGAGAGTGTTGTAAGGCCTTTTAGGCGAATTGCTTTGCTATCAAGTCGAATAAGATAGATAATTGTCTCTAAAGTATCTAAAAATTCGAGTTTTAGCTCTAAAAATTGACACCTGCATTTCCTCTAATTTCTTTTAAACACCAATTGTAGTATATTGGCCTGCTCTAGATGTTTGAAGTGTCAAATTTGTAAGTCATTAGTATGTCCAGAGATGGCAGAAAAAGCAAGAGTTGTTAAGATGGCGAAAATAGGTTTTTGTATTATTTTATGTTAGGAAATAAAATCCTAGTTTTTATCAAGTTGTTTGAGTTACTTTCGGCCCCAGATACCACACCAATACGAATAGTTAAATCTAGTTGGATAATTGTCTGGACAAAATGCATGTACATTTTGAACAAGGGAGAATGAAGCAGACTCGGTACTCCTTTTGGGCTCCATATCTTCATTATGGGGTACTTTGGGAAAAAATGATATGGGTTATTTTAACGCCTTTTGTACAGTTTGGCATACAGGGTGTCCGGTAAGTACCTCTTAATTTCTCGGGAGCATACAGGGGAGGTCAAAATAACTCTACTTTGTCATAAAAAAAAATCCTAAAGTGTCTCTTAATGGAGATATAGAGCCCTAAAGGAGTACCCAGCGATTTACCTTATCCGATCCAAGTTTTGAACCGACTTGTATAATTTATAGAAATTTTAATATTTCATAGAGACCATTAACATTCATTAAACCATACTACAGTAGATGTTTTAGATTATCAGAGAAGTCAGGAGCGGATTTGTAATAATACTCGTTGGGCCTAATTTTTGACAGATGTCATTTTACAGAGCTGAAAACTGATTTTTTAAATTCTTTGGTCATTCCTCTTCAAAAAAGGTACTTTTAATTTATTTCGATAAAAATGACCGTTTTCGAGATAGACTTTAATTTATGGGAAAGCGCTGTCTAACTCTTCGAAGGCAAGAAGATGTTATGCTGAAAGATTTGCAGCTCAGATATTGTCAAGTCCAAAAACCTTTCAAAGGGTTGATCGGTGAATTAATTTACAAGGTTTTTAAAATGCAAAAATAGTGAAAACGTTTAAATGTTATTTTGGCAAATGTGCAATATGGGCTCCACGTACTTCAATACACTTTCTTATTCTTCGAATATTTTCCCGCTGTACTGCAAATAATATTTCGGCATTATTACGGACTTAGTTAGAATGCTGTGCTATTCTCGCCACTAGTTGTCTAGTATTTACTAGTGTAAAATAAACTAGTTCTGTTAGATATCCCCCAGAAGTAAAAGTCTAGGGGATTTAGGTCTGGAGACCTTGGTGGTCATAAAACAGGCCCATCCCGACCTGTCCATCCAGTGTTGACGTACTATACGGTTAAAATAAGGCGAAACATCGTCATGCATGTGCCACATTTGCATTCTTCTATTAAGAGGTACGTCTCCAATAAATTATGTTAATTTTACTGCAAAAATTGTAAATAAATTTCACCATTGAGTCTTCTTTTCAAAATAAATGAACATATAAGGTTATTTCCGATTATGCCAGCCCACACATTTACAATATATCTTTGTTGGTCTTCTTCCTCATTCAGCCCTTTGCGTCCACTGCTGGACATAGGCCTCCCTCATTCTTGTCCATTGTGCTCTATCTTGAGCGATTTGCATCCAATTTGTTGCAATTCTCCAGCGAGTAGGGGGTCCTCCTCTACTTCTTTTGTCTAATCTCGGCCTCCACTCGAGTAATCTCTTCGTCCACCTTCCATCACTGATTCGGGCGACATGTCCGGTCCAGTTCCATTTGAGTGTGGCAATTCGGAAAATTACGTCGGTAACTCTTGTCTTTCGTCTCAGGTCTTTATTTCTAAGTCGGTCACGCAGCGATATACCTAGTATTGACCTTTCCATTTTTTCTGAACTATTTGCAGCGTTTTAGAAGTTGCAGTTGTCAATGTCAAAGTTTCGGCACCGTAGGTCATAACCGGTAACACATATTGATCAAATGTTTTATGTTTTAAAGAAATTGGTATATCGCTTTTAAAAATGTCTTTAAGTTTTCCATAGGCTTTCCATGCGAGATTTACTCTTCTCCGTAGCTCGCATGTTTGATGATCTTTTGTGATCTTTATTTCGTGTCCAAGGTATATGTATTTTTCCACAAACTCCACTTCGTAGTCCTCAATATTGATATTTCCACTAGGTACCAGATTGGTCATAGATTTTGTTTTTGATATATTTATTTTTAGACTCACATTGGCGCACACTAGCTGAAGTTCATGTAACATTATACATATCCCTTGAGATTATCGGAAAACAAAACTATGTCGTCCGCGAATCTCAAATTTGTTAATCTTTGGCCGTCTACATTCAGGCCTCTTTTTTCCCAGTTAAGTTTTTACCAGGCGTTTTCTAGTACTGCAGTAAACATTTTAGGCGATAAGGTACCACTCTGTCGGACTCCTCTGCCAATTGGGATATGATCCGTGTTTCTGTGTAGTTTCACCGACATAGTTGCATTCCTGTATATATTGTAAATTAACTTTGTGTATCGATAGTCAATGCGGCATGCTTGTAATGCTTCCATAATTTTGTCAAGCTCTACCGTATCAAAGGCCTTATGGAAATCTACAAAAACCAGAACGAGTGGTCGATTGTATTCGATAGTTTTTTCTATTACCGTTTTTATGCTTTGTTGGTATATGTTATGAATTATACGGTGCGGATTTTCATCAGCCCAAAATTGTAAATTGTGTGAGTTTATTATGTCAATCCGGCCCCATTGGTAAACAAAATGAGGTTAGAAAAGCTTAGATTTAGGTTATGTTGCTGTATAAATCAGTTGGAGTATTGAAGTCTTGCGGGATACTCATCCGGAAACGTGTATTTTTTCAACGTGGTACGGGTGAAGTAACTGTTCTGTTAGAGTTTCATGTTTGGAGGGTTGTTAGTAATATCTTGTAAAATTTGTTCCTCTAAGTGAGGATCTCGTGCTCTCCTGGGAGGGCCGTCATAGCCACGTCGCGGAAAAGATGACTCTGAATAAAATAGGTAAAAAATTAATTTTAATAATTATTTTCTAATTATCTTTTACCTGTTTCCCTTAAGCTTCGATCAACCCTTTGGAAGGTTTTCGGACTTGGCAATGTTCTAGCTGAAAATCGTTCTGCATCAACTCTTCTTGCCTTCAAAGAATTTGACAGAGCTTCACCATAAATTAAATGCATATCAGCATAATCTGCATAAGAATATTTTTCCATTTTTTAAAATTATTTTTACTTAAAGGTGATTTTGACAAGTTCCGTCGATAGTAATTCATTATGTAGGTATTAACAATAACGACCTGAATTTTACCTGTTTGTCTTTAGCATTAGTAACTTTTGAGTCTTTCCCATAAAAACCGGTTTATCTCGAAAATCATCAGTTGTATCCAAATAAATTAAGAGTGCCTTTTTTGAAGAGGAGTGACAAAGTATTTAAAAAATCAATTTTCAGGTTTGTAAAATTACACTTGTCAAGAATTAGGCCCAACGAGTGTGGAGGCTAGTCCGTTCATGATTTCTCTGATGATCTAAAACATCTACTGTAGTATGGTTTAATAAATATTTAAGGCATCTATAAAATATTAATATTTCAATAAATTATACAAGTCGGTCCGATACTTATAAGGTAAATCGCTAGCTTTAGGGCTCTATATCTCCGTTAAGGAGCATTTTGGGAATTTTTCTTTTATGACAAAGTAGGATTAAATTGACCTCCCCTATATACTCCGAGAAATTATGGGGTACTTATTGGACACCCTGTATAGTTACCCGACACTCTGTGTACTATTATACATATTTTAAAATATACTTACCACAAAATTTCCACTTGGATCAGCCTCACAACACCAAACCCAGGAACTTTGTTGATCTCCAATTATGCCAAGTTTAATACCCTCTCTTGTGTAGAGTTTGCAGCATTTATTTAGTCCACCTATTAGAATATAATCACCTTGAGGAAAATATCTTACTCTGAGGGCGTTATATCCTAGACTTCTTTCTTTTCCTACTAGTTTTCCTCCAAGAGTATAAAATGTCAAAGTCTTATTCCAATCTGTGACACAAATAGTATCTGTTGGGTCGTCTTTGTAGGTACTCCACGATATAGCCCATACAGCAGGACTATTAGGTCGCTCTATCTTACTTTTTTCTTCTCCTAATTTATTTCTGATCGATATTACTCCATTATTAAGTGCTAAAGCTAAATATTGACCGTCACTGGTCCACGAACAAGAGTTTATTCTAATATTGGTCTTATGTTTTTGAACTGATTTTTGGTCCGCACTCCAAAATGCAAAATCAGTGAGTGCACAAGATGCTAATTGATGAGATAGAGGATTGAAAGCCACACATTGTACTGAATCATTATGACTATACTTTAACAGTCCTTCAAGTTTGTTGGACCAAATAATAACAGATTTGTCGGCACTGCCACTGGCAAATTTTTCTCCGTTCTTTGCATATGAAACTGAATGGACTTTATCTTTGTGACCTTTTAAAAGTTGAATAAGTGATCCATCTGACGTATCGTAAATTAATACGTGATTTCCACTTGCGACAATTAACTGGGTGCCATCGGGATTAAAGCATAGGTCGTAAATGCTAAAAATACATTGAACATAATTATAAAGTCTTCAATTTTTTATTTCTATTATTTCTTTTAAAACGCTACAATAAAGTGCTAAATAAATACCCGGTTGAAAATATAAAATAAATACGAGACGTTAATTGAAAATAATTATAATCCATAAAACTAATTAAAATTAAGAAAACTAAAGGGTATTTTTTTTTGAGGTATACAATTATAAAATGAATTAAAACACGTATAAATAATGTTAATAGCTATGGTTATGGCTTTATTTAAAAGATAATTGTAAGCCATTAATGTTTAAATATGATTTTGGGCATATGAGCTCCACGGCTGGCTCGAATGAAACGCAATTGGGAAGTCCAATTTTCGACCATTTTATCGAGCAACTGGGGCCGTATATCAGCAATTATGCGACGAATGTTCCAAGTGGTCCAATGTTTGTGGGTTATCGGCGTAGATTAGCGACTTTATATATCACGAAAGAAAGTAATCCATAGGTGTGAGATCACACAATCGTGGAGGCCAGTTCACAGGTCCGTTAGGCGAAAATATGCGCATAATGAATGTTTCCCGTAATAAATTGATTGCGTCGCGCGCTGTGTGGTATGTTGCGCCATCTTGTTGAAACCAAAGCTTTGTCAATATACCATTCAACTGAGGAACGAAGAAGTCAGCAAACATTCTTTAAATAAATACGGGGTAATGATTCCACCTGCCCATAAAGCACACCAAACAGTGACTTTTGTTGGATGTAAGGGCGTCTCAATAAAGGCTTCTGGGGTTTCTCCGCTCCAAATTCGGCAATTTTGTTTATTAACATAGCCATTCAACCAAAAATGAGCCTAATCGGCGAACAAAATTTTGCGTTGAAAAAAAGGATCAAGTTGAATATTATGTTCGGCCCATTCATCGCATGTACGGCGCGCATGATGGTCACGCGGTATCAATTCTTACACAAGCTGGATCTTGTAAGCTCCTAATTCAAGATCTTTCCGTAAAATCTTCTACAAAGCTCCAATTGTTGTGTACGATGGCGAATCAACTCATTCGGATCCTCCTTAACACTACATTCCACAACACCAATTACTTCTTCTGTGCGCACTGTACGACGTCTTTGTGGATGCGTATGATGAACCAGAGTGTACGTAGTGCGAAAACGATCCATGGTTTGCCGAATAACTTGCTGGGATGGATGATTATGTTGATCGTAAAATGGACGTAGAACTGAACACTGATTCTCAAAATAAATTTCCAGAATTTTCAAGTGTTGTTACTTTTTTTTACGGAAAATTTTAATTAACTAAATTTAAGTGGATATTTTAAAACATATTCGAAAATATTGCTACGCTGAAACAAAATCTTTTCAATTAATAAATTTTTAAATTGTTCTTATATCAAAGTGATGTTCCTGTTTGGGATTTGATAAAATTGGGATCCGTATTGTATCCGTTTTAAAAGTAGTTATGGTGTTGTCAGAACTTTATTTTGGGTTAGTAGTCAGTTCATAATTGTTTTAACGATTGCGTTTGAATAACTGAAACTTAATTTTGGAAGAGTATATAGAAGAGCAAGCAGTAAAAATTGCTATAATCGTTTTGCCTTATTCAAAAATTACTTATATATAAGCTCGTTTAGCAGCGAAATTATATGATAAGCTCACAATATATATTTTTGAATTTACTTTTCCTTTTTACTAATAGCTAAAGGAAAAACAATATATGTATATACTGTAGGTATATCCAAAAAGCAGAAAAAAATATTTAGCCAAGAAAATAAAGATATGTTTTAGCAATTTTTAATTTTAATTATAAATTTAAAAATACCTAAAACATTGTATTTTTTAAAAATGTTAGATATCTAGTTTAATTTATGAAAATATATGGTACTTTTAGTGGTGCTCTATATTTTAACATTTTAAGGTGCATCCACAGTACGTTAAAATAGCATCATTATTTTTATTTAGTTTCTATTGTTAATTATGTGAACTTTGTAGATTTCTTGAATTTAAAAACTCTGGTGATTTGCATTTTTAAGATTAACTATTCTCCTAATTATGAGAAACTATACCTAAATTATGTGATGAGAGTTAAAAATTACCATACGTTCTTGTTACACAAAATAAGGTATGTTTAATTATACATGGTGTTCGAATATTCGACCGAGAAAGCTTCACAGGTAACGGCCCTCTGGAATTAATGAAAAATGAGGTAGAAACATATACCCTTCAATTGCTTAATTTTCAACATACAGGGTTTTAAAGTATAAAAGTAAATATGATTTTTGTGCCATAATTCATAAATGATAGAAAAAATGGTTTAAAAATTGGTACCTTGTTAATTATTATCAAACTTAACATGAAAAAATATAAATAAATATAATAAATCTCTTCCATCATACAGGTAGATTTAAACAAAAATAAATTTGTTTGAAAGCTGTTAGGATTAGTGAGGGACGGGTTTTTTGATGATTAACAGAGATAAATATTTTTACTCAATTTTGCTTTCAATTTTTTGGCTTGTCGTGACTGCTTTCAGTCTTAAAAATTATTACAAATGCACAATTCACAATAAGTACCAATAAAAAGAGGATCTAAAATCTTATGATTATCGGTGAATATTATTAGATATTACTTACCTATTGACGATAATAATAATAATAATAATAATAGTTTAGGCAACCACAAATACATACTTTTACTTTATTCTAACATATTAATTAGTTTAAATAATGCAGTTAGAAAAGGATAGCATAGAATCGGGCTGTGACAAGCAATAAAAGATACCGTGTATCAACACTTTTCCAAATGTAAATAAAAATATTATTACGTTATTCACCATTCAAATAATTGGGTTCAAGTTCTGAGGTTATGCGATTTCTACGGCGGAATTGGTTGATAAATATACTAAATTTGTGTTGTTGATAATTTTAAGTTTGTGAGTTAATTAAATTTCATCTAGCGTCTTATTCGTTTTCCTATTTTTTTCACCTTCAGTCTTCACAAACTTTGATTTGAGGTCAGATAACTCAAAAATTGTTTTTTTATAGTTTATAGTTACAGGTTAGTTTATTTTGGAAGAACCAGGACGAATCCAGGGGGGGCGTAGCTTGGACATGTGGTACATTGAATTAATTCTGTCAACTCGCTTTCGCTGATCATCCTGTACTGTCTTGTATACGAGTGGGTGGTTTGTTCTTGTGATATGCATATGCCCCCCCCCCCACAAGGATAAATACTGGATTCATCCTTCTGCAGAACAGTAAATAAGAAATTAAAAACATACTATAAATAATGGTCATCCAGCCAGTAATGTACGGGGTGTCCCATTTTCGACACTTTTAGGGGTATTGGAGTTATTATCAAAGATATAGTTTTGCGGTTTTCACTTTTAACGGAACGAAAACGAAAGATTCCGGTGTCAAATTTGTCATGGCTCTCTTAGTTTCCAATCTACCGGGTGATTTTAAAAATATTCGTTTTTTAGGCACATCTCGCGTTTCTGTTATGTAAAAATTGATTTTTATAGAGTCTTTTACGTAGAGTTCAGTTTTTTCTAAAAAGTTTAGTTTTTGAGATACAAGGTCACAATTCGATATTTTCAATAATTTACTTTGTTTCTAACAGTAGGCCATGGCCAATTTATAAGAAACAAGTGCAAAATTTTGACAATAATAATTATACTAAAAATTAGACACTTTAAAAGATAATTTTAAAGTTTTTCTACATTTTTAATTGTCAACGCTTAATTATTATTACATTTTTTACTTTAAACAACATTGTTATTATAAAATCAGAATTTTGAAATTTGATTGAAATAAGAACAACATTATTTCGTAAAACTAAAGTAACAAAAACAAAAAGAAACACTGAAACTAAAAACAACCAAGAGTTTTTTTAGAGTTTTGTTATTCTTCTAATTGCATTTAAAAGGTCTATTTTGAAGAGTTTGGATGGCCAAATCAATCGCATCATGAAGTTCCGCTATAGATTCATGTCGTGTCTTATACACTCGACTTTGCATAAACCCCACAAAAAAATCCAAAACGAAAAGATCGGGAGATTATGGGGGCCATCTTACTGACCCATTGGTACCTATCCATCTTCGAAGAAAGTTATTGTCCAGAAACGACCTTAACAATCCAGAGTTGTGGCTCAGAGCACCGTCTTGCTGAAGATAAATGGAATTGAAATTAGCCAATGGAACATTTTCAAGAAATTCTGGAATAATTTCCTCAAGGATTTCTAGGTATCTACGTCTGTGAGGCGCCTTTTAGACATCATGTAGGCTATGCGTCGGCCCAAAATAAAACAGCAGATCCCAACCCCGAAGCGCTTGTTGTGTCCTTTTGAACATTAAATGGTGATTTTCTGCAGACCAATGCATCGTGTTGTGAAGATTAAAAATTCCTGCAATTGAAAAATAACATTTTGTCAAAATATTCGTTGGTGTGGTTTTGTTCTAAATACCATTGATGAAACGTTACTCGACGCTCATCATCATCGGGGTGTAAATGTTGGACTATTTGAAATTTATATAGATGGTGTTTATACATATTCAAAATTTTTTCAGCGTCAGATTTTGCTACCACCTAATTCCTTTGTTTTTTTTTATAGGATGATGAAGTTGTTGCTGCTGCGTAAAATAACACATTTGGGTCTTTTCTCTCCCTATCTTCTTTGACGTATATTTTGGGACGCGGCTGAATAAAATATCAGTGTTCAACTAGGGTTGCCTTCTTTCTCGATACCTAATATGAACAAAATCGCCAGATATGAGAAGTTATTCTAATGACTCTTTAAATACATTATCTGTTGAAATGTAATTCAGAAGCTTCTTGGTGGACTTTAATTGCTTTGTATAAAACATACTAACATATTATATTTTCACAATTATCATAAACGGCCATTGTAAATGCCAGATAAATAAAAAGTAAAATAAAAACACCTATATAATAAAAATATTTCCTAAATGATAACAATCTGACAAAACTGTGAAGTTTTGGACATCTGCCTTTCGTTTCTTATAAATTGGCCATGGCCTACTGTTACAAATAAAGTAAATTATTGAAAATATCGAATTCTGACCTTTTTTTTTAAATAAAATAAACATATTATATATTTTTGAGAAGTGTAAATTATACCTAACCAATATCTAAAATATTAAACAAGGTGTCTATTTAAAAAATCAAATTTGGTTAATATCTCAAAAACTAAACTTTTTAGAAAACACTGACTGCCCCACTGAACTCGTAACGTAAAAAACTATAAAAATCAGTTATTACCTTTTTGATAAATTAACGCATAACAAAAATACGAGATATGCCTATAAACAAAGTTTTTCAAAATCACCCTGTAAATTGAAAACTAAGGGGGCCATGACAAATTTGACACCGGAATCTTTCGTTTGCTTAAAATTTAGATAACTAAAGTGAAAACCCCAACACTGTATCTTTGATTATAACTCCAATACCCCTTAAAAGTGTCGTAAATGGAACGTTCCGTACAAATTAAATGGATTTTAGAAACCGCCTTCCACTGCAGCATGCCACTGGATTAGTCAGAAGCGTATTTTTGGTAAAAATTTGAGACCGTTTGAGGCCTTTAAAGAAAAGCTTGTTCACCAATTTTGAAACAATTTTTTTTTGTCATTTACGAATTAATGCAAAAAACATATTGATATTTAAACTTTAACACCACGTATCTTGAAAATTAAGTACTTAAAGGGTTTTTGTTTTTATCACACTTTTCGTTAATTTGCGTTGAAGGTCAAATATCTGGACATTGTAACATAAAAATTATACTTTCTGGGCAGTTTACCTGGAAAGACATATCTAATAAATATTTTTAGTAATATTCTTATTCACACATATCAATACGGTAATTAAAAATAGAACAAAATAAATCAGAATACCTTTGACCATTTTTCTCACTATCTTGTATTTTATCAACCCATTTTGGTATGGTCCTCATCTTCCCTCTAATATATTTTCAAAATAAAGATCCTTTTAATCCAAACGGACCCATACTTTTATAAAAATCTTTAATATTATTCCACACGTTATTTAAAGAGCACAAACCAAGCACAATAAAAGTCAAGCGTTTATGTTGACATGCGAAGCGGTTACCAAGGTAACGAACAATCGCCGGTTAGGTTGATTGGCCTACTACGACTACCTGTAAAACGTAGTTTTCGAAGGAAGGCGATTGCCGAAAGCTGTTAAAATGTATCGACTGTGCAAGAAAGCTTCTGGTTAAGAGACCTTGTGTCCGGCAGGTGGAAGAAAAGTATGATGCAAGAAGCTCATTATTTAAATAATTTTAAATTCATAAATGTATCGCGCTTTTTTTGCTTGTTCCTCTTAAGTAACGTGACTATTTTAATTTTTACTTAAAACGAAACATTGTCAAAATTATGGTGATATTTATAGCGTCATAATCAAAAACGAATTTTATATGTTGAAAACATATAATTACTTATTTTTACTCGAATAGCTCAGCCAATTACCAGTTTTGCCAATGTTATTTCTAAGAAATAATGTATTTCTGTTTCATATTTTTTATTATACTAAGTTATGTTTATCGTAAATAGAACTGAAGCAAACTAGTGGGGTATACTACAAAAAAGAGACCAACGAACTTAATGCAGCGCCCCCTAATAGAAATATAGTACAACAATCACAGACTGAAAATGAAGAGAGTTTCATAAATCAGCTGTGTAGTTTATTATGTGGCCACTTTTGCAAGGATACTCCTTTGGCTGAAATAATTCCAAAGCCCAAGCAAAATACAACTCTTATGGCCACTTTCGCCGGTATGTGTTGGCATGATAGATTCTAATGCATGAAGTTAAAATGCTTATCAAAATCTAACATTTTGGTTTATTAAAACAGGAATATTTAAAATTTTGAAGAAAAACTAACATATACGATTGCAAATATTTCTTTTCTTTTTTATTGCTCACAGCACTTCTACTTTTTAATTTGATTGAGTAAAACGTGCAAAAACACGTTATTTATGGTCACTTCCATTCACATATTTTAGCATGGTAGACTTTTATGCATGAAGTTAATGTAGAAAGCATTGCCTGTCAAAAACTAACACTCTAACTTATTAAAATAGAAGTATGTTGATGTACTATCCATGAATATGTTTACAAAGTTTTTCTTATTTTATTGTGTATTTTATTTCTGCCCTACTATGTTATTTTTGTTAAATAATTGAATGTGGTACTTAACTATATATTTACTTTTCTTGTCACACATCAATGGCTTGATTTATTAAAATCTTTAAAAAAGTTGGTAAAATATTAACATGTAAGTTTTCAAGCACTGTTTTTGATTTATTATATTTATTATTGCAAAAATGTTTTATTGGATAAAATAATTTTTAAATGAACGCAACATACATCCATTGGGTTTACTTTCGATGATATATTTTACTGTCCATGAAAATTAGACAAAAAAAAACTTTTTTGGAAAAAAAATGTAATTTGCGATTTTGTTATTGGAAAGTGTATATTTTGGCATCCTGAAAAACATATTTCGATGTTAACATTGAGAATTCTGTGCTAACAGATTGGCGGAACAAAATGGTGATTTTTTCGGTTTTTCCAGTTTATCTCGAAAACTAAAAATTGTATGAAAAAAAGTTTCAAACAAAAGATGTAAAAGAAAAGACAAGCAGAAACTAATAAAGCTGCTGACAAAACATTCCGATCTACGTTTGTCCCTTCTTATTTTTTTTATTGAAGTATGGCAACAAATCCAACAAGAAGTTGAATAAATTGCGCTTTTTAATTTACAAGAAATACTGTTTGAATCAGCATCGTTTAAATTAGAATCTTTGGCCCCAATATATATATATATATATATATATATATATATATATATATATTTAATTTCGAGATTGTAGTTTGTAAATAAATATGGTTTTATTTTAAACAAAGAAAAATATCATTTCTTGCGAAAAAAAATTATATTTGGATAACTAGCGGCACCACCGTTTCATATATACTAATCGATAGGTAATTCAGTTATCAACAACTTTTGTTTTAATTTTTTTTTCATAAAGGGTGTTTTTTTTATAGAGGTATAGAACTTTTAAATGGAATAAAACAAAGATAAATTTTTTAAATTGACATGAAATTTACTTTATTTGAAAGATAACCTTCTGGCATTATAATTTAAATATGACTTCTGGCATATGACCGCCACGGCTGGCTCGGACGTAGTCTAATCTGGAGGTCCAATTTTCGATGACTTTTTCCAACATTTGTGGCCGTATATCGGCAATAACGCGGCGAATGTTGTCCTCCAAGCGATCGATCGTTTCAGGCTTATCGGCGTAGACTAGCGACTTCACATATCTCTACAGAAAATAGTCTAGCGGCGTTAAGTCGCACGATCTTGGAGGCCAATTCACGGGTCCGAAACGTGAAACTATGCGGTTACCAAACGTTTCCTTCAATAAATCAATTGTGGCACGAGCTGTGTGACATGTTGCGCCGTCTTGTTGAAACCACAGCTCCTACACATCATGGTTGTTCAGTTGATGAACGAAAAAGTCAGTAATCATGGCTCTATAGCGGTCACCATTGACTGTAACGCTCTGACCAGCATGGTTTTTAAAGAAGTACGGACCAATGATGCCACCAGCCCATAAAGCACACCAAACAGTCAGTTTTTCTGGATGTAACGGTGTCTCAAGATACACTTGAGGATTATCATCACTCCAAATACGGCAGTTTTGTTTATTGACGTATCCATTCAAACAAAACTGAGTTTCATCGCTAAACAAAATTCGCTTATGAAAATCGGGATCAACGGCAATCTTGTTTTGGGCCCATTCACCGAATGGGCCTTGCTAGGTGATCGTGTGGCTTCAATTCTTGCACGAGTTGGATTTTGTAAGCACGCAAACCAAGATCTTTCCGCAAAATCTTCCATAAAGCGAATGGACACATATCCAATTCCTGTGCACGATGGCGGATAGACTGATTCGGGTTTTCCTCTACGCTACGCTCTACAGCAGCAATGACTTCTTCTGTACGCATTGAACGACGTCTCTGTGGATGCGTATTATCATTTAGAATAAACGTGGTGTGGAAACGTTTCATAGTTAATCGAATTAATTGCTCTGATGAACGATTATGTTGACCGTAAAATGGACGTAGTGCGCGATACGTATTTCGAACAGAACCATGATTTTCAAAATAAATTTGCACAATTTGGAAGCTTTGTTCAGGCGTCAGTCTATTAATGTTGAAATGCCAAACCAAACTAAACATAAATCACTTGACAGCTGACAAAATGACCGCCAGTTAAAAAAGTGTTGCTAACTTAAAGTTTTATACCTCTATAAAAAACACCCTTTATAACCTTTAATTTTTGAGATAAAATGATAAAACCGAAAAAAGTGGCCATTTTTGGTTTGCCAATGTTAACATTCAGATATGTTATTTGGTATGTTGAAATATCCATTTTCCAATAATAACATTGCAGGTTTCATTTTCTTTGCGACAAAAGCCTAATTTCCATGGAATATTATTATGAAAGACTTCAATGCATGACAAAATTAACAAAATTATTGAAATAAAAATATTTATAGAGCTTGATTTATTATTTATAAATAATTTTACAATCACCTTTTTTCTTTATTCTGTTGCTAACGCTATTTTTGATTTATTATGTTGCCAATTTTGTAAAGTTACTTTACTGGTATCTTTTAGTATGATAGACTTTAATGCATGAAGTTTATGTAGAAAGCTTTGCCTGTCAAAAACTAACATCCAAATTTATTAAAATCGAAAATTTTAACGAGTTTATTAATAACTTTCCAAACACATTTTCTTACGTTTATTGTTTACTTTAATTTTAATTTACTATGTTCCCCATTTTGTTAATATTAGTGTGTTGCGTACACCAACAAATAAGTCATATAATTGACTTTAATGCATTAAGTTATTGTGAAAAGTATTTTCGTACCTACTTTTCTGCTCAAACATTAATACCTTGAAATATTAAAAGTCATTTGAAAAGTTAGTTTGATTTACTTTTTGTTTCGACAGTGTTCCGTTGGTTAAAGTAATTCCCAAACCAACCAAGGGTTACTTTCCTTCAGTATGAAATATTTTATTCATACAGTTACTGTAGAAGGCCTTGTCTGTCAAAAACTGACACCCAGACTTTTTAAAATAGAAAAATTTCAAGAGATGGACATACTAGCCATTAATAAGTTTACAAACAATTAGATTTTCTAGTATTTTTTCTAGATTTATTATTTTTATTGTTTTAAAAATGTTTCGATGGATAAAATAATTCCTAAATCAATACAACAGAGTTACTTGTCCTGGTAACTTTTGATATGATATTAATATGAAAAAATGAACCTTTTGATTTACTAAAGTTAAAATATCTTAACCAAGTTAAAAAACAATTATGAGTATAGGTTTTGTAGCATTTTTCACTTTCCTATATCATTTAATTTTTGGTTTTATTTGCGGAAAAATGCTGTTTCTGCATTAATAGTTCTTAAACTAATTTGAAATATACTGTACATTTTTTGAGAACTTGTGTTCTGTTAAAGGTTATGAAATATACGATATTTACAGATCATGGAGCATTTTTGATTAAGTGTAATTTATCTTTCTGATTCACAAATATGCAAACACTAGCTATTGAGGTATAGAACAAGTTAAAGGTAATCAAATATCGAAATAATTGCAAAATGTTTGGTCTTTCAGATAATTACTAACATAAGCGATAATTAATTCAATAATTTTTTAGATCTCACTAAAAATGGATTCTCTAAAGACATATGTCGAAGTATGGTTGCCATGATGGATGTTGATAGATCTGGGAAATTAGGATATGAAGAATTTAAAAATTTATGGATATCTCTTAGAAACTGGAAGGTATAAACTTAAATTTTGAGTTTCATTTATTATTCTACTTCGGAATTATAACTTTTTTAGAATGTGTGGACTTATTACGATAAGGATAAGTCGGGTACCTTCAGCGGTTTCGAACTTCGACAGGCAATGCATTCAGCGGGTTACCGTTTGAATAGTAAAATTTTAAATGTATTGATGCATCGATATGGAAATAAGAATGGAGAAATACAGTTTGATGACTTCATGATGTGTGCTATTAAAATTAAAACTATGCTTGGTAAGTTGGTATTAAAGTGATTAATATATACATATTGGGTAACTATACCACAACCAAAACCCTCAAAAATTGAACGTGTGAATAGTTAATGGAAGAGTCCCAGGTCCTTATTTCTTTGACGCCATCCTCTCTGATGCGAGATATTTTGAGTTTCTTCAAAATGACCTTATTCATGCACTAATAATTTTGTATCTAGATCCACAAGCACCCTATATATACCTGACCTTTTTTTTAACAAGATGCGATACTCTTGTCCGTGCTTATTTCGATAAGGTTTTTCCAAATCGCTTGATAGGCAGAAAAGGGACAACTGAGTGCCAGCCGGATCACCAGATTTGGCCTCCCTTGATTATTTTTTGTGGGGGATACTTAAAAACTAAAGTATACTTGACCCAGCACAATAATTTAGAAGTCCTAAAAGTTCGAATATGCCAATAAGTACCAAACATAAACGCACATTTCATCGACAATGTTCAAAAATAATTTATTCATCGCTTTGGCTGTTGTCATATTGTTAACGGGGCCCTATGTAAACATTTTTTAGTTGGAAACCCCATTTTATATTTCAGAATCAGAAAGGGCACATTTTCTACATACGACAAGGAACATATCGATGTCGGTTACATAAGCAAATTGAAAAAAAATACTCTAAAACTCTAAAATATGAAATTAAATGATTAACAATATACTAATAGCCAAAGCGATAAATAAATTCTTTTTCAACGTTGTCGATGACATGTGTGATTATGTTTCATACTTATTGGCGTATTCGAACCTTTAGGACTTCTAAATTGTCGGGCCGGGTCAAGTAAACTTTAATTTTTAAGTATCCCCACAAAAAATAATCAGGGGCGGCCAAATCTGGTGATCCGGCTGGCCACTCAATTGTCCCTCTTCTGTCTATCAACCGATTGAGAAAAACCTCGTCCAAATAAGCACGGATAAGGGCACTGTAGTGGGGCGGCCTTCCATCTTTTTAGAAAAAACGGTCAGGCTGGAACATATCTGGTCTTTGTGGGTCTAGATAGTGCATGAATAAGGCCATTTGAAGAAACTCAAAATATCTCGCACCAGTGAGGGTGCCGCCAAAGAAATAAGGACCTACAACTCTTTCATCAACTACCGCCATTTGATTGCGTGACGGTAAATTAAAAAAGGAATATTCAAAACTCGATAAATGAAACGTGCTTCTCTAAGGATAGAGGTCGCATTATTTGACATCGGCAACCAAACTAACTACGAATTTCGCAGCAAGTAAAATGTCGCACTAACGATCTCCCCAAGAGAGCTGTTGCGCGTTTTTTAAGCCAACAAATATAAAAAGAGAGATAAGTTTTCGTTCGTGTAATTCTAAAATAAAATAGGAAATTCTCGGAGTTCGCATAGCTGAATATATATATATATATATATATATATATATATATATATATATATATATATATATATATATATATATATATATATATATATATTCAGCTATACATAATACAAATACATAGATATATAGGTATACATCCCTTCACAGTTATAATTCAAATCATAAGTTAGAAAATGTGTTTTTCTGATGAAATTTGCTTTGACTAACGGTTTAAATATTGTAACCTCGAAAACTGTAACATATACCCAGATGGTTGAGATAAATTTTCTTCATCTCATATTAGAAACTTAACATATTTTTTCCAACGTATCTGAAAAACTTCTCAAATTTTTATTTCAGTTTTTGTTGTATTCTAACGCCGTAATTTAAAAGAGAAAATATCTTATTGTAGAAGTTCTTTAAGCTCTCAACAACGACATTTCTTTAGTTGATTAACTTACTTACCATCATGCTTTGTATTTTTAATGGTCTTCGGATAATGCAATTTGGATGTATGTGAGATTAGAAGTAAATCTAAAAGCAAAAGTTTCTTTTCAAATTCTAAAATAGGCGAAGGACTTGTAAATTTGTTTAAAATTCTAGCGTAATTCTAGTGGTATTGGGTTGATGAAATAGGTGCGAAACAAAGTGAATTAAATTGTGAAGAATGGTAAAACACTGTTTTTGCAAAAAGTAATAGTATTAAAAAAAAAGAGGTGAGTGGTGGAATATAAGATTTTGTTTTGACGCACAAAATGATATAGTTTTTTTTTTCACGTATTCAGCAACTTTGACTGTAAACAGTTGCATGATTTGGAATAGGCTTGACGGCCTCTATGAATCTAAAATCTCTTTGATCCGTAGCCTTTGCATGTATGTAAGTCAAGCGATTTGCCTCGCAGTGTTGAGATTTGGGTTTAATTTCTAGAATCTGTCTTGGGTATTGCTGTGTTAGTGCATGTTTAAATAAAAAACATATTGTCCTAATATCGATTATTTTAAATTTTAGTTGTGTAGTGGCCGTATACGCTAGATCGCAAAGCTAGGGGGAATTTGATTTCTTCTCGCTTAAAATGAGTTTCCATCAAGAGGTATTCATATTTAAAAAAAAACAATATTTTATTGTAATTTTTCCTGTCATTACTAATTTCAACTAAAAACTTGTAGTGAAAGATAGGTATTACACCAAATTACCTGTGTTTGGTGTTATGATATTGTAAATTCCATTAAAAATGTATTACTACATTGAGCTGAGTAAAAAAGGTTACGACATATCCAGGTGCTGATATTGGGTCACCACAATCCTATAATTCCCGATATTAATGTTTAGTTAAAAAAGATAAAGTAAAGTACTTGGCAGAAAAAGTTTAATATAATAGATATAAAAAAGATGAGAAGGAAACAAACATCAACAACCACATGAAAGAGATAAATTTTACCAACAAAGTAAACGAAATGTGGAAGTTATTTCATAATCTATCAAGATTAGTGGAGAAACGTGTTATAAATAACACTAAACATAATAAACAATGATGGATGACTGAAAAAGTATTAAACATCATGGAGGAAAGGAGAAAGTATAAGAACAACATAGAGGAATATAAAAAGAAGCAAGAGGAGGTCAAACAAAAGATTCGTGCAGCTCGGGAGAAGCGGATGGGAGACAGAACAGAAATAGAGAAATTCAACAAAAGAACCCCTAATATACTAGTAGATACAACAGGCAAACCTCTCATTGATGAACAAGATATCCTTAATGCCTGGAGTTCCTACATAACTGAATTATTTGAAGACCAAAGACCAAACATATTAGACGATGTGCATGGAGATAAAGGAGCGGAAATTCTGAAGTCACGAGATTCTTCATGATATAAGACGTGCAAAATCCAAAAAAGCAACCGGTCCAGACGACATTCCAGTGGAACTCCTGCAATTGATTCATGAAGACAATATAAATGCGAATGTAGCCTAGAAGAGACCTAGTTTGTGTTTAAAAATGCCCTTAGTACTAAAGGAGCGCCATTTGTTCTAAATATACTTCTCCAAAAGTGTCGAGAGCAACGTAAAGACATTTTCGTAGTACGAGAAAGCGTTTGAAAGGTTATATAGTATGTGAAGCTCATAGATATACTGAAGAATGCTGGTGTGGATGGCAAGGATGTGCGGATTATGGGGAGTCTATATTGGCGTCATAAGGCAGCGGTCTGAGTTAATGGTAAGCTTACCAAAGAATGCCAAATTCAAGGAGGCGTTAGACAGGGATGTATTCTGTTTCCTCTGCTGTTTAATTTGTATTTGGATAAAGTTTTTAAGGAAGGCATACATAACAAAGTATTTGGGGTTAAAATCAACGGCGAACTAATAAACACGATTTGTTATGCCAATCAATATGGCCATCATCAGTGAGAGCCTTCAGGGTCTACAATAACTCTTAAATCTTGCCAATAGGGTGGGGAAAGAAGTGGGACTCAACATAAATGTTCCTAAAACTAAATTTATAGTTTGCAGTCATCTACTCCATCCAGACGCTTCAGATAAAGAAGAATCGTATCACCCCGCACAAATTTTCTACAAATGAGATCGCTTTTCTGCAATGACAATCAAAGTTTAAAACTTCACCAATGGTTAAATGTTACATCTGGTCAGTGTTGTTGTATAGAACGGAGGTGTAAATACTGAAAGCTGCCATTTGGAGGCATTTGATATGTGGTTGCATAGGTGAATGCTTCGAATACCCTGGGTAGCTTTGCAGCCTAATATAGCGGTTTTATATCGGGCAAATGCTGCTTGTGAATTGCTGACAACTGTAAAATGTAGAAAACGAACATATATTGGCCATATTCTCTGAGGAGATCGGCACAGAATTCTTCAACTGATAATGAAGGGTAAGATCGAGGATTGGAGAGGCGTTGGAAGAAAGCAGATCTCTTGGCTGAGAAACATCCGAGAGTGGACAAGAATACACAGTGCTGAACAGCTATTTAGAATAGCAGAGAATCGTGATTAACTTGCCATTGTAATTGCCAACGTCCGGGGGACTTAACGCTGCACAAGACAAAGAAGAAGAAGTCATTGAGTTAACCTTGATTTTTACTTTATTCATCAATTTTTACCTATTTTTTTAAAGCTTGGTTTATTCCTTTTATAAACCCGAAATGTGTCAAGAATAATTGCTTATTACGAGTATATATCTGAATTGCAATAAATGTGATTTGTTATTAAACAATTTAATAGTTTTTCTTTTCTCCCAAAAGACTTGGGAAATTTGAAAAAATATCTTATTTAATATCAATATTTAGTATCTATATAGTTTGTGTTATAATGCAAAAGTCAAAAAATCTGAATAGTGTCAACCTACATATTGCATTGCATTTATTTTTATGGTATAACGAGTATACATGTATTTTAATATAATTTTTTTTTCAGATCTTTTTAAAGCCAAAGATAAATCAAATATAAACACTGCCACGTTTTCATTGGAAGAATGGATGGAGAATACGCTCTATACGTAAAATTGTGACAATCTTTGTATTATATAACGCACCTTTTTATTGCTTATCGATATTTATTTTTATATATTTTTAACGATATACGTATCGACTTTCAAAATTAGTCTTGTCAGTATTTTTGCGAAATTTTTTTATCTAAGAATTTTACCTATTTATTATTGTGATGATTCTATGTATTGTTAAAATTTCGTGTGTATTTTACAGCCAAAGAACAATTTAAAATATATATTATATTAATATTTTATTGCAAATAAAATGTTATGTACTGAATTATTTATTGTTTTTTTTTTGATTAGAACAACTCGTGTCAAGTACTGCCTCGAGTGTCGAAATGAGTTAAAAATAACGGAGAGTGATAATAAATCAGAGGCATTAAATTTTATAGATAATTATCGATATATCGAACACATTTTGATAAAAATTCTCACCCCTACTACCACTGTCCTTAAGCGATAAACACCGATCAATATGGTGAGAGCTACAAACAAAACTAATAGTTCGGTATAGTTCAGTAGACCTAAAAGGGCTGTTAGACTATACGGTTTTTAGAATTTCTAATTAGGATTTAGAAATTGAGGAAATTTAGAGCTCGCTAATTATATCGCCCTAAATTTACCGTGGCACCCGCTCTATCTAAGTACGTAAAAATATGCCTTATCCTAGCCATGGTATGACAATAGAAAATAAAGATGAAGTGCTGGGCCAACGGCACCGTAGTATATGGTATATAATATCTTTATTTAAACAATCTTGATAGATGTGAATCCACAAGTATGACATTTCGGGAACCTATAAAAAATTCTCCAACCTAACCATACGGTCGCTTGCATCGCTTACATAGTGATTTTATAGATAGCTCCTACATTATATTTACTTGTCAAGCAATAATTATAATAAAAATATATTTCTTAACATATGCGCTCTTTCTTTCTGTCTACTGTGTTTAAATTATCAACTTGAATGAATTTTAAAGTTAGATCATGTTAATAAATTCGGGAGTAAGGGTATTGTAGATTTGGTTATTTCTTGAACCACCAGATATTAATTTCAAAAAATGTATTAGTATTTAAAAAAAATATATAAAGTTTATGCCAAGTTAAAATAATAAATGCGATTGTTTTCCTGAACTCCCACTATGAAAAATAAAGAAGCGATTGTACGAAAGGGATTATTTTCCGGTATTTTTCACATTGGTGATTTCAGAGAGGTTTTAGATAAAAGCGTTAGTCATTTAGTACCCTAAATTTTCTATCGCAGAATAAACAAAGAATGCAAAATGTTAGACTTTAACACAAATACAATTCCATGAAATAAAAAATAGTCATCAATTTAAAATATATATCGAGCGGTAAAAATAACAGTGAATGTAATAACTGGTTATATAGGTAATTTCTTTGCTGCCATCTATAGGTCAGATATATAATCAAGCATGCTTTGAAATGTATTCTAAATAGACAGTGTGGACATCGAACAGAGAGGTATAAGGTTCTTATCAGAGATGTCGACACTATGTCTGTTTGGAAAACAATTAAAGGTAAATACCAACTGACGTTCCCCACATGTAAATTAAAATTTAGACGGAACTTTCCAAATTTTTATTAAAATTAAAATCCTGTTTTTTAATATTTGGGAAGAGGTAGTACATTAGTATTAAATAATAACCTACATTTATTATATTTTAAAAACAGCATTATTACAAACAACTTATAATTGTACAAAGCAGTCTATTGAAATTGCAACAACAGTTAAATTGAATTCAAGTGATCTTGAAATTTTAATAAATTAAATTACATAAATTTTTTTGTGAAAAAAAATTACAAGTGGCCTGGTCGGTTTTTATGTATCTCCTAGCTATTGCTGGGCTGCTTAATACAGCAGCTCAACAATAATAAAATAAAGAAGTTAAAATGTTGTTTTTGCACGTAAGCTCTGAGTATCTGTTCCATACATATACAAAATGTCCTTTCCAGAAATTTACTTGATATTTGGCAGAAAAAAATTCAGCCTCAATGAAATAATGTAGTTTAAATTTCAAACTGTTCTAAGTTGAGAATAAAATATTTTATTTCAATCGATAAGTGTAACAATAAGTCAACAACATTTGAACCTGATTAAAATGATTTTCTTATCTTTTTGTTTTGAATATTTTCAGCTTTTTAACCTCAGTTTCTCTAAATGAAGGTTTGTTTATTGACATATTTGATACAAATTATAAAAATATCATCATCGGAATGAAACCTGCCAATTAGAAGGTTTAACGTGTCAGTAAGTTTTTTAATCTAAGAATATTTACCTATTTATTATTGTGTTGATTCTTTGTATTGTCAAAATTTCATGTGTATTTTTCAGCCAAAGAACAATTTAAAATATATATTATATTACTATTTTATTATAAATAAAATAGTATACACTGAATTATTGATATAATAGATTAGCACAGCTTGTGTCTAGTGTTGCGTCGAGTGTTGAACTAAGCTAAACTAAAGGCATGAAACAAATAAATAATTATCGGTATATCGAATACATTTTGATAAAAATTCTCACTCTTAATAGCACTATGGTGAAACAATGAAGTCAGCTTTCAATATACCGAGAAGTACTAGCAAACCTAATAGTTTGAAATATCCCAGTGGACCTAAAGGGGCTATTATACCCAGGCGCGGATCCAAGAGGGGGGTCGATCGCCTCCCCCCAAGTGCATTGATCTTAGGAAAATAGACCCAATTCTGCCTTTTATACTAGGAATGTGTATGCTGCTGGCATCTCCCCCTCCTCCGTCGACAGTTTGTTTTTGCTTGCGATCACCCCTCCCCCCAACGGTTTTGGATTCAGGAAAATAGACCCTATTCTGATTATTATATTAGAAATGCGTCTGCTGCTGGCATCTCCCCCCGTCGATACTTGTTTTTCTTGCGACCCCCCCCCCCCAAAGTTTCGAATACAGAAAAATAGACCCGAACCTAGTTTTTATACTAGAAATGGAAATGTTGCTGGCGACCCCCCCCCTCCGATCGACAACTTGCGTTCCCTGGCCAGACTATACCTTTGTGACCCCCACCCCAAGAGAGTGGCTGGATCTGCCTCTGATTATACCGTTCTAAGTAGTTTATGAGAACTTCGACATTTACCGTGGCACCAGCGGTGTCTAAAAAAAAAAACGTAAGGGAAAGAGCTTAACAAACAACACTCTATTACATTGCATCTACTATTTTCCTTTAAACAATCATGCTAGTTTTAATTCCATAATTATGGCATAATTTGGTGATAAAGGTATTACAAAGTTGGTTATATTTTGAACCAGTATACAGGGTGTCCAAGATAAGGATCCTAAGCATGGGGATCTCGGAAACAGTTGGAGATACGAGGTCGGTTAAATTAGAGAAAAGTTGCGCAATTTAGTGCTAAATTAAACGCAGTTAAAAAAATTTAAAAAATTCAAACACTTCCGGAGATTTCCGGAAAAAAACGAAATTTGGCAAAATCGTTTTTAATTTTTGCAGGCTTTATTTAAAGAGATATCCGAAAATAAAAGGTAGATTCTCATTGCCACTTTTTATTTTTTATAATTTGGTCTAAACAAAATTTAAATCCGACGTTTCGTTTCTGAGATACCATCATGAACTTTCATTTTTTATATGGAACAAAAAAAAGTATCCCATGTATTTGATAGCATTTTTTATTACAAATTCAACGGTGTATCACACTTGCATATCAAGTGTGTAGTTCATTGGCTTTTATAAAACTGATATACCTTTCTCTCTCGCTCTCACGGAGCTCTTATGGAAAGTACTTGAACTACGTATTCGATATGCAAGGGTGATACACCGTTGAATTTGTAATAAAAAATGCTATCAAATACATGGAATACTTTTTTTTTGTTCCATATAAAAAATGAAAGTTCATGATGGTATCTCAGAAATGAAACGTCGGATTTAAATTTTGTTTAGACCAAATTATAAAAAATAGAAAGTGGCAATGAGAATCTACCTTTTATTTTCTGATATCTGTTTAAATAAAGCCTGCAAAAATTAAAAACGATTTTGCCAAATTTCGTTTTTTTCCGGAAATCTCCGGAACTGTTTGAAATTTTTAAATTTTTTTAACTGCGTTTAATTTAGCACTAAATTGCGCAACTTTTCTCTAATTTAACCGACCTCGTATCTCCAACTGTTTCCGAGATCCCCATGCTTAGGATCCTTATCTTGGACACCCTGTATATTAATAAATCCAAAAAATGTATTAGTATTTTTCATCGTATGATATGTTAAATATATGTCTAGTTAGAATAATGAAATGTGATTGTTTTACAGAACTCCCAATGTGAACAATACAGACGTGATGTGCGAAAATGATTACACTCGACAACAGCCATAATGTATCTAAATTAAAATCGACTAAATTTTACCATTTTTGGTGTGCTAAAACCGAAACTATCTTTTAAATATTAGTTCAAGTTTTAGAGATACGTGATGTAATATCTCCCTATATATTAATAATGTAACCGCAAGAATGCACGTGGTATAGTTATATTGTTATAGACAGGTGCTACGTTGCCAAATATGTATTTTTTCTCAAGTTAAGGAAATTTTGTACAACTTGGCAACACCGCATGTGGAATCTCCAGGCATGACTCCCATACACGAAGTCCTAACCTCCAGGCCTCAAAGTAAGGGAGATTCATTTAAATCCAAGTAAATCGACTTTTATGTCTGCTTTGTACTGAACAGCCTCTGTATAAAAACAAATGACAAACGCCACTATTGCGAATATTATGGAATTGGATAGAACATTCTTGAATATTCTCTAAAAATGTGGAAGCCGTATTTGGGTATATAAGGAGCTGCAAAGCAGAGGGGTTAGTCGTCAATTGAGATTGTAAAATATCTCAAATGTTTGTGGTGAGATGACTTTTGCGTCTCAGAAGCGGTTCTATTACCCCATTGATAAAAAATACATATCAGCTTTATTTCGGTTACAATATTGGGGATCTAGTCAAACAGTGGGCTCCACATATATGCTGTAACGCATGCGCTTCAAGTCTGAGAAACTGGTTAAATAGTAAAAAACGATCTATGCGGTTACCCTAGTTGAAAATATGCTATAATCGTACCAAAAAATGGATTGCAATATGTCTCTAAAAATCCATTTCCTACCTTCACATCTGGTCTTTTTCCTGACAACTGCGGAGGTGTAATTGATGAGCACGGCGAATGCTTCTATCAGGATATATCAACAATGGAGGAAAGGTACCAGGGAAAGTGGAATGCTTTCATGCTTGGCGACTACAGTTGGACTCTTTTTAGTGATGCTCCAGAAATAATTCACAAACGAGAAGCAAAAAGACAGAATATTTAGTGTCTCTACTAGTGTAAAAGTAGGTATTTTTTAAATATTAAGTTAAAAATAAAATAAATAAAACTTCTTGAAAATTGTAACTAAGTTTTTAATTTCATTGTCATTTTTGTGTTCTGCACCACAAAATTTAAAAAAATGCACTTTTCATATAAGATACAACAAATAAACTAAAGTTTGTTGCGTTGTGGATAACTGACTAATTGTACGTTGTAACAAAATTTCACAGTGCGAGCTTTTCTCTAACCAACTACGTAATTTTTAGATCTATAATTGTGGTGCAGCAATATCACTTTTTCTGCTATAATTCAGAATAAAACAAGATTGTAGAATTTTACAATATTCTTAAAAACAATATTTTAAAAACCATAGGGAACAATACCTGAAAAATATTATCTAAACTTGATTAAAATAGAAATTCTGTTTCCTTCTCTACACCAAACCTGAATTTTAAAATAATATGGTGAATATTCAAAGCAGTTAAGATGACTGAAATAAATTAAATTAAACGTTGGTCCTGAAATAATACTAAATATTTTAAGTTAATAACTCAACATTATTTTTTGTATAAAACATGCAAAATATTGCGGTATCATATGAGTCAACATGTTTAATATTCAAAATCGGTAGGGAAATTACATCACGTAGACACATGTTAGCCATTATAGTTCAAGCGAGGTATTGTTAGTTGATGATTTCCATCAAAATGTTGTTGTTGTACTTAATTTTATGAGTCACAAAGTTACTTACAGGTCAATATTTTGTAGAAAAGAAATAACTTTAGGGGATAGGAATTTGTTGTTCTTCATACTGTTAATACTGTCAGTAAGTTTTGCTTTAACATTACAAAAAAAAATATTTTAAAGTAATTTTCAATAATTATTAGTCCTGTCTAAAAATAATTATAAATCTTTATATATATTAGAAAATTATGTATTTTTATAAGCTACTTGTTTTGACTGACTAACATATCAACGCACAGCCCAAACTAATGGAGATAGAATCATGAAATTTTGGGAAAAGTTTGGCAACTCTATGTAAGCATCCATTAAGAAAGGATTTTTCGAAACTTGCACTCTAAAATCGTGAAAAGGGGTAAACTGTACTTTGATAAGTTTGTCCATATCTCTTCATGAAATAAAGTTATTTACTCGATATTGGTTCTAAAAGATGGCCAACGACGTACTATATTATATTATGTCAAAAATGTGGTTGTCGGACTTGCATTGTCTTTATTTTTGTTTATTTTTACGACGTTTCGATTAGGTTGTATCTCTAATCGTTATCAAGTACAGACTGAATATTTTGTCTTAAGGTTACGAGCTTATATAAGGGCAAAGTTTCGCTTCACTGTACATACCTTAATAATTTGATGTTACAAAGTAGTGTTTGCCAAAGATTAGATATCTCAACACTGGATCTACTGAAGATTCCATTATTATTTTTAATGTAAGCTGCTTCTATAATTTTTTTTACGTGTTGGGTACCATATATATTGCCGCAGCTTTAGACCATTTTATATGGTGTTGTTTATCCCAGGCGTGTTCTGCAATACCTGATCTTGACATTCCTCTTTTTGTGTATGAGTTTTATGTTCCTTAATTCTAACTTCTCGTGGTCGCTTGGTTTCTACAATATACATTTCACAACACTCGCATGGAACTTTGGAAATGCAATCTTTCTTATCGTCAGTTTTTGGTTTGTTTTTTATTAAATGATTTCTAAATGTATTTCCTGATTTAAAGGCTGTTTTTTATTATTATGTTTGTCAGTTCTTCTTATTTTCTTCGAGGTTCCCTTAATGTACGGAATCGTGAAGAAGAAATGTGTTTCTTGCTGTCCAGTTGTCGTTGTTTTAAAGTTATTTATAACATCGTCAATTAATGTTAAAGGATAACCATTCTGATGTAAATCGGACTTAATGTTTGCTACCTCTTTTTCCGTTGAATCGGCATTATTGCTTATAGGTATATCGCGATTATAGAGGTTGCGTATAGTTCCCCGTTTTGTTACAACAGAATCACTAGAACTATGATTAAAATATTGTTCAGTATGTGTTGGCTTCGTGAATACTAAAGTTTTAATTTATTAGTGCAAAATACAACTGTACATAAAAAGTAAGGTTATTCAACGCAAATCAGCCGACAATCTAAAGCTGGACCTATATCTAAACCGACTTGGCATATGGCGCAGATGACGTCATACTTGCAGTAGTGTTGTTCATTGTTTCTTTTTTTTTTGTTCTGATCCGTTTAGCAAATAGTCACATATTTCTTTAGTTTAAATTGCAATTCACATAGATTGTAAAACAAAATCCTTTTTTTTATTGTTAAATATAGATTTTAACTCTTTTTGGAATCGGGGTGTTTTATTTTTGGATCTGGTTGTTTCCTGTTTTCGATAATATCGTCGCTTCTTCTTACCGACGGGTCTAAAACAGGTGGCGCTTTGAATTTATATAACCCCACGACCCTGAGATTAAGAGCATGAGAAAGTGTAATAATAAGTTAGTGAAGTTATGCCCCTAAAAAAACAAGAAAATATAATTTTTATTTTATTTTATTGCCAAACCATAAAAAATTTAAAATTAGGTTTATTTTTAGCATAACTATTTCTTTTGCCGATTTAAGAGTTTGATTTCTAAGTTTTTATCCTTATTTTAATATAAAAAGGTTTATATATCGACATTACTTACTTATTTTCTGAGCAGTTTCTCGAAGTCGGCGCTCAATTAAAAAATTATAGAAAAACGTGCAAACCACACATAGAGATTCGCAACTAAAGCAAAGAGAAGCAGAATACAAATCAAAAGCTATAAAAACATTATAATAATGACATGGAAAAATTATCAGTCCACCTAGAATAGCTTTAAAAATTACATTAGTTTTACTTTTATTGCTTTGACTGGTTTGATTTAAACTTGCATGTTAAAGTTTAATATTTGTCCTTTATCACACATAGCTTGAAATGAACTATATGCTTATAATTAAAAAAAAAACCTTAAAGATAAATGCGATAGAATATAGGGGAGATGATAATAATCTCCCAACGATTTTAGTCAAATGAAGTGTCGTCTGGCCGAAGTTTAACGGAAGGTCATAAATGCCGCCTCGTGGCGTCGTTTAGCGCCCAGGTAACTTCAGGTCACCCCCATTATGAGGGGTCAAAAAGGGACATTTTTCACCTTCTCACCCCTCTAATAATGGACACGCGCTAGTCGCGTGCAGGACAGACGGTATGCATCAATCTACATTAAGACTAAAAGCTTTCTTAATGAATTGCGCATACAAAAGTGAGGGTAAAAAGCGACCGCTGGTTTTGTGGGAAACGTAAATGAAATTTAATTTGAAAAGAAAAACAATAGATTTTGTTGGTTGGTTTAAATTTTAAGAGACATTTATATTACTAAATTTTATTACAACTTTAAACGGTATGTTCTGCACTGTTAACATAAAAATGCATCTGCAAACATACTCCAATTTGTTTAAAAAAGGCGCAAAAATTTATTACAAATATCCGAAAGTTTTAAATTATAGGGGGAGGAGCCTAGCAAATGATAAATACATAAAAAGGTACTGTTAGGTTGGCTCCGTTTCATATAAACGATGGCCAAAATCGGAAAATTCCATTTTCTGACTGTAGAATTTCCCGTTAACATTTTAGAGAACAGTTGTCTGAGTGAGCGTAGGTATGAAAATACCTTTAATTTTATGTTTTGTATGTCAAAATCGACAAAAAATTTATCGAGATAATTGCGAAAAACCCCTTTTTGCACTATTTTATAAATGTTAATAACTTTTACGATAATGATCGAAAGTGACATATAACAACTTGATGATGAGGCCATTATAGATCTTTATAAGTGCACGAAAGTTCAGGTTCGGTTAAATAGTTTATGAGTAATTTCAATTCTTTTTTTCAAGACACCAAAAGTGTAAACAATTGTTGCTTAGAAGATAATGCTTCTAGAGACATTTTAAAAAGTAGAATGTATTTTTGTAAGGTCAAACTACAAGGAAAGTTATAAAGTAATATATTTATTCTAAAATTGTTGTTAAAAAAGTGAGTTAAAGAAGAAGTATTTTTCTTTGCTTATAAACAATTTTGTTATTTTTCATTGTACACACTTGTTATTAGGTGGACCAAGACATTTTTAAACGGAACTTCAAATTGGAATGCAATCTCTCTCTCTCTCTCTCTCTCTTTTTTTACTATATCAGTAAAACCACTGAATATAAAAATGAAATAAACTGAGACTAACTTTGGTCAATTCTGGTGAGTAAATCGTTACAACATAATTTGCAATATCCTGAAATAAAATTTTAAATGAAACTTTTAAGCATCAAAGTTATAATAATGATACCACACCATTAAATACATTTCTAGCATATATAATCTTGGCCAATGATAAAAAAACATACATTATGCAATAAATAAATTATCATGGCTGCATCGCAGAGCGGATACAATTAGTAATGTTAAATTAGATGCTATAAATAACTTAGCAATGAACATACAAAGTACTTAATTAATTAATGATCAAATTAGCAAATGTTCAGAGGATTAACATGTTCTTAATTTCAGTGCTTGGAGGGAGAGCTAGCAGCTTGAAAAAGACATGAAGTGGAGTTTGGAGCATTTTTCCGTTGGGTAAAGATCGCACTTCTGTGGAGAATGAGGCGGCATGATAGAGATATCGTTAATAAGAAAATTCTTACGGACTTGGAACCACAGGGACTTGGGACGATAATAGCCCTGGACCGCCAGGATCTGGGACGATAATAGCCCTGGACCATCAGGGCATCCGACGATAATAGGCCTGGACTACCAGGACTTGGGAGGATAATAACCCTGGACTAGCAGGACTTGGGACCCTATAACAATATTTTTGTGCTTTAAATGCTGCTCAAAAAAATAAAATAAGAAAGGCTTACCTTTTGTCAAAGAGGGTACCACAAAAAAAGCACATTATCAGATAATACTACATGAGGAAGGTTATTTTTCAGAAAACTTAACTCGACCGGATGTAAAGTGAGAAATAAATGATTTTCATATTTAAGATCCTAACGTCGGTTATGCATTCCCCCTCCAAGGAAACATTTTCGCTTCGTTTGATTGCTAACAGCTGTGCGCGCCACATCGTGATTGTAACATTGAAGTCAAAGTATTATTATCGATAGAGATCATATATACTCAAATTTGCATTCGAACGGACAGAATAAGGATGGCAAAAGAATGGAAACGCTTTGCGTTTCGAGGGACAGGATGTCTAGGGATGAAGCTAAACACACTAATTACATACTTATAATTTAAATTAAAGTTATTTTTACAGCAATTTCTTGACTGACTTACATGGTTAATATATTATACTGCTCTTATAAATAAAAATGTTACAATACAGTTAATTAAAAAATAGATTAAAAATAATTCATCGAAAATCTATCTAAACTTTGAATTCAAAACTGGCGCTTTTCTATTCTCTGTAGCAAAAGTATAATTTTGGAAAGTTTTCAGTTGATTTTTGACACTTCTATGACAAAACAATCTATACTTCTGATTCTTTTTGCCCTACTTTTAGCAACATAGAAAATAATTTACATTTTTTCTTAAAAATAAGGCAGAAAGAAAGGATTTAATATTCGGTTAATTACATTAAAAAAAAGATCCCCAAATTGATAAACAATACGCAGAAATAATATTCTTATATATATATATATATATATATATATATATATATATATATATATATATATATATATATATGTAAGTGATAAAAAATAATTCCTAATACCCTTGGGAGAGAACACATTCACATTTAAATGGAAATAAAAATTCAATTCATTGATGATTAGCTTCATCTATTAATTACAACAGTAAATTAAATTAACTGATTGTCAAGAAAGGTATTTAATTGCCACAGAGAGTGCTACCCGAACTCGATTAGAATTTCCAAGATTCAAAAATTGAATAATTTTCATTCAAAATTTAAAAGCTGATAGCTTATGTTGGCGAAACCACAAGCTTTAAAAGACATTATATATATTATTAGCATCATGGCAGTCTACTGAATTGTATTTTATATTTTTAGAAATAAATGCCTCTTTAAACCTTTAATCGCGCTTTATTTAAGTACATACATATTTCTGTTTTTTAAGAAAAAGTCTTTTTTTATTGTGGAAAAACTTTAAACTTTTGACCTCCGCCTTACCTAAAATTTCGAAAAATCGATGACGACTAACTAGAAGAAAATTTAATGTACAAAAAAAAATTTCTTCATTTAAAACAAGGCATGACCCATAATTTATCCTAATTTGGTCATTTTTTTCCCTAAATATGCTTTTAAAGCTCCTTTATATTACGTTTTTAGATTAAATTTCTACAAAATATTCTGTACTGAACCTGTAACTAAAATATCAGACAAAGCAATAATTATTTCTCAAATTGCAAGTATCAATGGTACTAATCTAGCCAGAATAATTGATGCTTTTAGCGTATGAAAAATAACTGTAATCGTCATGGTGCTTCGTAGGGGCCCTAACCACAAATTATCAGTCTTTCTACTATTGGTGACACAACTATGGGTTGCCCTGTAATTTTCATCGGCTAGGTGACAATTATTTACCTCGCAAATAAAAGCACAATATGTATGTATAATTCTACGTATTATGTCGATGAATGGATTTAATGTTTGAGACAGACAGGTGGGTGAGAAAATATGGCGAGAATTTTTAATATGTAGGTTGTATAAGGTTATATCTATACATATAGTTATATTTACAACTTAACAATATCATATTCCTAAATTACAGATTAATACTTGATCCTAATTTATTGTAAACTTTCTACTATGAAAAAATCATCATGGTCTGGTGAGTACCTGTTAATTTATCGGGAGCATACTGGGGAGGTTAATATAACCCTACTTTATCACAGAAAAAATTTCCTAAAAAACCCTTAACGTAGATACAGAGCCCTAAAGGAGTACTCAGTGATTTACCTTATCAGCTTTAAGTTTTGAACCGACTTGTATAATTTAATGAAATCTTAATATTTTATAGAGACCATAAAGACTCTTTAAACCATATTCGATCATCAGATAAGTCAAGATAGGACTTGCAGCCACATTCGTTGGGTCTAATTTTTGCCAGGTGTCATTTTCCGGAACTGAAAACTGATTTTTCAAATACTTTTGTCATTCCTAATTTGTTTCGATAAAACTGCCGATTTTCGAGATAAATCCGTTTTATGCGAAAAACTCAAAAGTCACTAATGCTAAACACAACAGGTAAAAATAAAATACGCAGTGTGTGCTGATGTACTTTAATTCATGGGGAGGCGCTGTCTCACTCATCGAAGGCAAGAAGATGTTATGCTGAAAGATTTTCAGCTCAGAAATTGTCCAGAAACCTTTCAAAGGATTGAACGCGGCTCAATTAATTTACAATGTTATTAAAATGCAAAACTAATGAAAACGTTTAGATGTTATTTTGGCAAATGTTTAATATGGGTTCCACGTATTTCAATACAGTTGCTTATTCCTCGAATATTTTTCCATTGCACTGCAAATAATATTCCAGCATTATTACGGACTTCGTTAGAATGCTGTGCTATTCTCGCTAGTAGCTCTTCTCTAGTATTTACTGGTGTTGAATGAACTAGTTTTTTATGTCTCCAGAAGTAAAAGTCTAAGGGATTTAGGTCTGGAGACTTTGAAGCCCACCTTAATCTACCTATCGAGGATCAAAAACGTTAGTTAAGTATTGACATACTCTACGGTTTAAATGAGGTGGGGCACCATCATGCATGTACCACATTTCCATTCTTCTATCAAGACGTACGTCTTCCAATAAATTATTCAAATTTTATCATTGAGCCTTGCTTCCAAAACAATTGAACTTATAAGATTAATTCCGATTATGCCAGCCCACACATTTATAATAAACCTTTGTTGCTGTTAGTTTTAAATTATAGCGTTCGGGTTTTCATCAATAACAATAATGTAAATTGTGTGAGTTTCTTATGACATCTTTTGTAAAACCGGTTCGTCGATAAACAAAATAAGGTTAGAACAATTTAGATTTAGGTTCTGTTGCTGTATAAACTAGTTGGAGTATTGAAGTCTTGCGTCAACGTGGTACGGGTGAAATAACTATTAAGTTAAAGTTTCATGTTTAATCCAGTTTGTAATATTGTTTTGTGACGCGAGCTTTCTTATGCTGTTTGAAGGGTTGTCAGCAATATCGTGCAAAATTTGTTCCTCTACGTCAGGATCTCGTGTTCTCCTAGGAGGGTCCTCACTGCCACGTCGCGGCAAAAATGACCCTGAATAGAACATATAAAAAATTAATTAATTAACTCTAATAATTATTTTCTAATCATTGTTTACCTGATTCCCTTCAATCAACTCTTTGAAAGGTTTTTGGACAATATTCGAGCTGGAAATCTTTCAGCATAAAGTCTTCTTGCTTTCGAAGAATCAAATTCTTCGCCATAAATTAAAGTCCATCAGCACAGTATGGCTGCAAGTCCGTTCCTGCCTTCTCTGATAATCTAAAATATCTACTGTAGTATGGTTTAAAGAATCTTTATAGGCTCTATAAAATATATAAAATTTTATTAAATTATACAAGCCGATAAGGTAAATCGCTGGGTGCCCCTTTAGGGCTCTGTATCTTCGTTAAAGGGCATTTTAGGGTTATTTGACCTTCAGGAAACATTTACTCAAACATTATACGGATGGAGCTCTGTGGAGGCTCTTTTCATGTTATCGGGCCCTAGGTGGCGGTATGGTTCTTTGCATTTCTCATAAATTTCAGTTCGAGCTGTTCCAGGTAGTATAGACTTATACAGATTTTTGCTAAGGTAAAATTTCTTGCAAGTAAGTAGAAGACTCTTCAGTACTACACCGGTTGTTGATAGAATTATGGGGATCGTCCGAAAGCTATTCATTTCCCATTGCCTGCATACTTGTTCCTATATATCTATATTTGGCGATCTTATCATTTTGCTTATTCCTTATGTTGTTTTTGTTGTTAAGAAAGGAGATTACTATTCTTCGATCTTATGTTTTATCCACTAAAATAAGGCCTGTTCTGTTATGTGAGACTACATGATAATTAAGCACAGTTCGATTCCAGTACAACTTGAACTTGTTGTTCTCCAGTACAGGTTTCCGGCTGTATTCATAGTATTGCACTTTCTTTACCTGCCAACTCTTGTTGAATGATCTTGGAGGGTGAATCGTTTCTCTCCTTGTACTCTGATGCGACAAATGTTTGGCGTCTTCCTGATATGCCCTGGATTGTCTTTAACATTTGACATCTATATCGTGCATTTTGCGGTACTATTTTACAAATTTTTTCATATTTTCAGTTTCATGAAAAACAAAAACATTTTCTGTCAGAAATCGTCTGCAAACATTCTGGCAATTCATTTAAGAGATAAAATAGTGGCATTTCTAATAGAGCGAAAGTAACAGGTCTTTTTGCGGGGCTTCGGTGATAGTAGATCGGGCAGTAGCGCGTGGAAAATTAGAGAAATGGACGCAGAAAATAACAAATCAGAAATTATCCAAATTATTGATTGATAAGTTTAAAAATTATGCATTGTCGTGCCACATTCAGTTTCTCCATATATAGAAGTTAATGTAAGCGCTGGAAGGAACAGTGAACCATAGTTCAACTTACAAATTAAATAATACAGTGTAACGAAGTTACTAATTTTTAGGCATGAGTATGTTCGCCGGGATTTAATTTATTTATTTTACATTCGAAGAATTTGATTTTTGCGGGAAAAGATTGCTTAAAGTTTCAATATTACCGGAATATAATTAGATTTACCGCGCTCTGCCGGGAAATATCATTTTCCGAGATTTTCAGAGCATCCGACCGTAGTAATCGCGCGCCGCATACAGCCGTATTGATTCGCGGAGAACTGTACGTTCTCCACCCGGGTCAACAGTCCAAACGGACTGGACTGGGTCGCTTGCCGGACCGCGCCTTCCTGGTCTAGCAATGTAGGTGAGGCTAGGCTTGTATGTATATGGTGTTTCACTATACACTTCCTTCCTTGCGCCCGCCAA
The DNA here is from genome assembly GCA_034092305.1 of Diaprepes abbreviatus. Lineage (NCBI taxonomy): Eukaryota > Metazoa > Arthropoda > Insecta > Coleoptera > Curculionidae > Diaprepes > Diaprepes abbreviatus. The sequence continues at coordinate 189,765 of JASJET010000164.1, forward strand.
TTGCCAGCATTGCCGTGGACCCTTGGAAGAACGGGCAATGTTGTGTCATCCTACCATCACTGCCGAGGAGCCTTATAAGAACGGGCAGTGTCGGTTCCTTTCCTAATTTCCTACCGCTATTGGTCGACATTGTCGGGGACCCCGTAAGTTTAGTTTTGTTTCCGTATTGACCAGGAATGTGTTTTACCGCCAGGTGCCCTCCGATGTTCGTTGATAAGGGCGCATAACAACTGTCGCCCCGACGCTTATCGCCGCCGCCGCGTGAAGAGATCGCTGCCGCGTGTAGAGATCGCCGCCGTGTAGAGACGTCGCCTATCGCCGATCGTTGCCGGGTTATTGTTACCGCGTATACCGCCGTCGGTCGAATTTTAATACGAAGCGCCGTGAACCGTGAACGCGGATTTTAGATACGGGGCGCGATAATTTGGGTACGAGTTGTCGTGAATAGCGTCGCAACCGTATAGTACGAGGTACCTGAATAGTGTCGTGAATGATACCGCCGGGTTACCGTCTTTAGCGCAACCGAACAGTATGAGCTACCGTGATCAGCTCTCAAAACATACTCTTGCCCTCCAGACCGTTTATTTCTTTACATTATTGTCCATCTTAAATTGTAAGTTAGTTTTAGCCCATGTCTTTGTATAAAAGAATGGAATACAGGATACAGGATGTTTTATAATCGTTTGTTTCATTACCTAGTCCCATTTTTACCATTACATGTAACAATTGGTAGCCGGCAGCCAGCACTAATACGCACAATTGACCCCTGGCTTGCCGTTTCTCCACTGTAACAAGCTGCCCAGTGCATAAGTGGGCCGTCGACCACATGAATCCCGAGGGTGGCGCCCGAGAACCGACCACCAAATGGATGTTTTGACCTTCAGGCAGTCAAACCGTTGATCAGTTGAGAGAGCAGGGATATCCCGAATATAAGTAGATACCGCCGAACCGATACCCCTGCGCTGAGCATTTGACCGATGACTGTCTGCACGGGAAATATCCACTGATCGATGTTTCGCTGCCGTGAACGAAGTAGATCCGTAGAGCACGACCTGCTCCCCGCCTACGAAAACGCGTCACAACAGGCTGACACCATTTCCGATCCAGAAATGAGACTAATACTTTTCCGAAGGTTTTTAATGCGCTAAATACGAATTGGACTTCCGATTCGACCTATCAGCTTTGGTTTTTGAGACATTCTAACCTAAAAATGCAAAAAATGTTTTTTTGTTATATTGGAGGTTATATTTCAGTATGGCATCGACATGACATGACATGAAAGTACTTCTCATTGCCTCAAAAACCCACTTTAAATCGTCTCAAAATCTCTTTTCGTTTCTGAGATGACGTTTGTGGAAAATTATGGTTTTGCCGATCATTTGCATCATATGGGTAGCAAAAAAAAAACTTGCGAAATACTGAAAAAGTATTAATTTTTCGAAAAATATGTAACAGGAATAGTTGCCTGGAATGACCCGGGGTTTTTGGGATCGCTTATCATAAATTTGAGGTCAGAATTTGATAATTTCGATATTCAAGATGGCGGATTTAATATGGCGGATGTGAATATAGCAAAAACTATATGATGATTTCGGCCGAATCTTGTTACTCGGGATTTATGCAACAAGATTCTCCCAGAATCACCTATTTATTATGGTTCTTCGATTTTTACACCCGCCATACTGAAGCCATCTTTTGGATATAATTTTTGACTTACCTATGTGGTGCAAATGGTCGGCAAAATAAAAAATTTTCACAAGCTATATCTTAGACAGGAAAAAATATTTTAAGACGATTCAAAATGGGTTTTGAAGGCAATGAGTGGTACTTTCAGATGTCCTGTCGTATCGTGTCGAAAAGTTTCATGCTACACTAAAACATAACCTCCAGTATAACAACAAACAGCGTGTTTTGGACTTTTAGGTTAAAATATCTCGAAAACAGAGCTGATGGGTTAAATTGGAAGTCAAATTCGAATTCACCGCGTCAAAAACCTTCAAAAAATATTGTGTCATTTCTGGGTCTGATATTAGGGGAAATTTTGTCGGCCTGTGTAATTAGCAGAAGAAAGGAGGGAAAGCTATCCAAAATATAGAATTTCTTTAACACCAGTTGCTGAAATTAGGAAAATTCAAACAGTATATTGGCGAAAATTTACACACAACCTGGAGCATGACTTAAATGAAGTACAAAAAAAAGGCTGGTAAAAGTTAACAGCTAGAAAAAAAAACGATTAATGAATACATGTAAAGCAAATCTGTAAGTTTAGTCGAATGGGAAAAATACCTCAGGGCTTTCTTTTATTATATTCCCGGGCCCGTCCTAAAGCCGGATGCACTGCGGCCAGAGTAGGCCTATTGTGCTCACCTTAGACATTACAGCCATTCTGTCAACCTAGCCCGCTGGCTCAGCCTGTACAGTCCTGCTAAGGAGTGAGTGAGTATTTCTCCCGGTTCCAGACTGACCCGAATGTTTGTTGTCTAAATCTCACTAGTGACTCACAGTCACATATGATATGCTTCACCGTTTCCTCGGCTTGTCCACATAGTCTGCAGCCAAGTTTTCCGTTATATAGATTCATTCTATTCAGATGTACTTTGACGGCCATGTGTCCCGTCATTATACCCGTAATAGTCCTTAATTGGTTCCTACTCATTTGTAGTAATTTCCTTGCCAGTTTCGGGTCAGGATTCCCAATAAATAGCTTGCAGTGGTTTAAACCCTGTCTGGTCATCCAGTGGTATTTATGTTCTCTTTTGATCCATTTTTTGACTGCTTCCCGGGTCGCGCACCGCGGCACCCAAAGGCCGGTTCTGGAGCTATCTATTGAGATGCCGACCCTGCTTTAGCCAGCTCGTCAGTTTTTTCATTTCCATGTATGCCTTCGTGTCCTGGTACCCGCTTTAACATAACTCTGTTGTCTTTTGCCAGAATTTCCAGCTCACTCTGACATTCACCTCAGAGCTTTATATGACACTAAAAGAAAAAATGAATCTGAAAAGGATACACTGCTATTTAATAAAATTCTAGAATCGTCAATAATCATTAACATGAGTATGGCCACCTTGTTTTCAGAAAGGGTGAAAAAATATCTTTGATAATTAAAATATTTTACTTTGCTTGCCACCACTATAGCTGCTTATTAATCTAATAAAGGAACCGTTGAAATAGCGGGTTATAAAAATAAATGAACAACAAGGATTCATGCACAGCAGTAGCCGGATAAAAATCCATTAACAATATTGTTCTAATGTTGTTTTTGCTTGCTTCATATTTAACCAAAGCATTCTAGAAAATGTTATAAAACGAATAAGGGAAAAACCTATAATCTAAAGTCACTAATATCATATATATCACGTAACATGGACAACAGATCAGATTTTAAATAATATGTAAACTCTAGGAGGCAATACAGAGGGAAACGGAATCAGGCCATTTATATTCAAACGAATTTCGGACGAAATAATAGAAGAAATTTAGTTACTGAACCTGTAATGCCGACTAGAGAACAAAAAAATCTAGTTTTCTAAACCGACGACGCAATAATCTTATCAGTATTATCTATAAAGGCAGATTCAGATTATATCAAGTAGCTTGTCTAAAGAACATGACCACCTCGATAGAATAAACTCAAGCAGTGATATTTTCAAGACATCCTGTAAGGTGCAAGTTGCTGGTGGAAGGAAATCATATTAAACATGTTATGCAGTTAAATATTTTGTCATAAACCTGTCAGGTAACCATGACTTAAAATATGATCTAAAGCCAACAAAGTCGCATTTATATCTGGTTCGTCTGGATAATCGAAATAAAGCTAGAATCTATCAGGTCGGCAAGAAAGTAATTTCGGTTTTGAAGTGTGAAATACAACTTATTTTTTTATATAAAGATTAAACTTTAATCAGTTATATATTTTTCATTTTGTTCACTAATCTTTTGTTATCATTCTTGCGGTTTCATGATTCCGCACTCATAGAAATGTTGGTACGTATTAGCACCAAACTGAACTAAGTGCAATTTAAAGTCATCATCATTTGTGAAAGTTTTACAATTCATAGAGTTTTGCAGAACTCGAAATACATGGTAATCAGTTGGTATCAGGTCAGGTCTGCATGAAAGATGTGACATGACTTTCTGACCAATCTCCAACAATTTCCTACTAGTTCCTAAAGATGAACGAGGCTTTGCATTATTATGATGGAACGCAAGTCCTTTGTGATTTGCCAATTCTGGCTGTTTTTTTATTACTTCATCTAATTTCATCAGTTCTTGACATCAAATATCTGAATTGATCATCCGGCCTCTTAGAAGCAGCTCAAAATACACAATATCTTTGTAGTCCCACCAAATTGACAGCAAGACCTTTTTTGGAATTAAATCAGCTTTAGATATGGTTTGTGCTGGTTCATTACGCCTGAACCATCGTCGTTTTCGAATAATTTTATTACAGATGACGTATTTTTTGTTACCAGTGATGATTCTTTGCAAAAAGGGTCGATTTCATTACATCTGAGATGCATATGACAAATATTGATTTGTTGTGTTAAGCGCAATCCAAATATTGAGCTTATTACCTAGTTTAAGATATTCAAAATGATTTTCAATTATTGTGTGCGATATTTTGAACAATTATATGACGATTCTCTTCAATTAAGGCTTTGATTTGGTCATTATCAATTTCAGTGGGTTGACCAGAACGTAGGTTATCTTTTAGTTAAAACACTCGAAACGGAAACTTCACATATCTCTTGCTGAGCTTTAGCAGTCTTTTTCCTATACGGAAATAAAAATAAAATAGGCCGAAAATGTTCGTTTCTGCACTCCAAGTAAAAACTGACCCTAAACTAACAGCTACAAACAAAATTATGCACAAGGTTCTTGTATAGTAACTAAAATGTGACTGATATCAAATGTCATATGGAAAAAAACCTTAACACTGAAAAAAGTCTTGCAAAACAATTACAACGCTTTCTATGTGTGACAACCAAAAATACTTTCTTGACGACCCAATATAAGGCACGTGTAAGGCTCATATAAACCAATAACAGCGAAAAAGAGCAGGCATTAATAAATCAAAACGAGCTTTTTGATATCATGGAAATATTAACATCCATAGCAGGTAAAACACTACGAGATCGGATAAGAAACGAAGATATAATGTGCGAAATAAATAATGTACCAAGATAACTAAGACATAGAAAGCGATTTTGGCGTGATTACATATGGAAATTAAACCCTAATGGCTGGCACTCTGAAGATAATCCATAGGCTCTAGGAAATGAACATACCAACAGGTCGTACTATAAGAGGAAGAATAAATCACTTGAAATAAAAGGAAATATAGAGATATCACAGAGAAAGTAGTTTTAACCCTATAGCAGGGAAGAAATAGATTGAACTCACCAGTGACAGAAATGCTCGCAAAATATTAAAGGGGGCCAATATCCAGGCAGCTGAGAAGCAAAGAATATGTTTTTCTTCGAAATAATTATAAGTGCGTTTAAACGTAGGAAAATTAAAAGTCAAACTAATTTTTCTATTTTATTTATTCTTCGCTTAAATTTGATTTATATCTCATCTGATAATGTTGAATTTGCCTTAACAATTTGGTTAAGTGAAATGCTGCCTCAGGATTATTATACTCTTCAAATTTAAGTTTCGTATTTTTCGTCTCTTTTGGCGGTATACTTGCTTGGCTTCTTTTTTCTTTCAATTGTTTTACTTGTTGTTTTAGAGCTAACACTTCTTTATAAAGGGACATGACCATCGTGATTTCTTCTTCTTTTTTGGTGAGTTCTATTTCCAGTCGTTCAAGTTCTTTAATTGTTTCTTCGTTTCCGCCTCCTACGCTTTTTTCAGATAAGTCTTCATATTTTCTAAAAAAAAAATTCTATTGAACTTGTACCTTCTAACTCAGTAACAGGTTTAATTTCCAAACCAGCCCAAGAAGGAAAGTATACCAACAGAACTCCTAAGATTTCAGTAATTTTTTGATATGTTGTAGGCCACGATGAAATAAGAGAAAACACTTTAAGGAGGTGAAATCTGCCATCAAAGTTTACCCTCGAAAATGGATATTCCAATATATCTCAGATTCTTATTGGAATTTTCCAATGAAACAAATTGTGTATTACTTCTAAAGTTAATGTGCAATTAATTGATGCAGCTTCGACTACAAGTGTTGCAACCCTTATTTTTTGCACTGAAAAATTTTCTTTTTTCTGTCTATTTGGATAAAAAAAATCAAAATTAGTTAAAGAAAATTAGAAAAACTATATTCGTTAATTGAATATAAAAGTAAAGTTGATCACTTCTAGATTATTTTCTCAAACCACTCTTAAATAAAAAATTACCCTCCATAAAGTTTTGTCAGTATGCTTCAGCTTCTGACTGATATTTATGCAAGTAATCAATTTGCATGTTTCTTTTAACGCAAAACTAAACTGTCTGATGCATTTAGGGTTGCAACCCCTAATTTTTATTTTAAAAATTTTAACCCATTTGATTTTATTTTTATAAAAGAAAATTCAAATGAGCTTTAAGTAGTTTGAATAGGTATTTTTGCTGAATGAATACAAAAATGAAGATAATCTTTTGAAGATAATTGTTTCTAACCACCCGTGAACGAAAATTTCATACCCTAAAAAAGGTTCCTTAATATCTTTTACATTCTAATTGATATTTTGCCAATAACCAAATAGTATATTACTTTAAATGCGGAAAGTAAACATTAGGTGAAAAGTGATGTGAATGAAGATGTGAACTTTCACTTCATACTTTGACAGTAAAAATCGTATTCTGGAAAAAACAATATTGCCAGATATGAAAGTGCTAATACCCGTGAATTTCAAAAAATAAAATGGATGACAGATTAAATTGAGCTGTCAGATCGAAAATGTCCGTAGAATGCTTTGTCACCATTTTAGGTAAAAAGTAGTTTTGGTACGTCAAATTAACCGTCAAAAATAAAAAAATAGCGTCGTTGCTGTTATTGTCGTGTAGTTATTGATTGCCATATTTGTACTTTGTCTGGATTAAATTTATTTTATATCATTTAGAAACTAAGAAATATATATCAAGCCATCAGTCCAATATTTGAGTATAAATATAGACCACAAAATTATCTTAAATTGGCACTCTAGAACTGTTAAACAAAAATGCGTACAAAGAGCCAAATGCTTTTGAAGTCTTATATATAAAGAAAAAAGGATATCAAGAAAAACAGCAACTCATATATATATATATATATATATATATATATATATATATATATATATATATACAAAGAAATATACTGACGTCAATTGGAATACATGTCCCCTATATACAATAATTGCAGAAAGCACTGTATATAGGGGATTAACTGGATATATTTCGATATGGTTTTCATTCTTGTATAGAGTGTATCTCTTGGAACATTTTAGTGAAGTGGGGAACAGGAAGAATCTCGTGAAACATAAGCTGTTTTTCACTTAATTGTTGAAAATAATTTGGAAATATATGTGAAATTACTCAAAACCCGCATGTTCTTTCTTTAATACGAGTAGTTAGGTAATGAAAATGCCTATTTCGTTATTATAATTAAAAAAAAAAAGGATAATAATTTTATGGTTTTATAATAACTCTCTTGTATTTTATGACTTGATGTACACGTTTTAATTGTAATCTTAAAACTTACGTGTTTTATTGCATATTTGGCGTTTTTTCTAGAAGGAACTAGAACTTATTTATGCGTAACAAAGACGCTTACAAATATGCATAACATATGTATCAAATTCAATTTCATTTGGTTATTTTCTTGCATTTAGACTAACCTGTATTATGAATTCTGTTTCAAAAGGGTGATGTTTTACGACGACAGCGATAGTGTATGAACTCAAGTGGAAATTATATTAATGCTTTTGTTTTTCTATTAGAATGGTCATTGAGTTTTTTATAGCATAACTCTAAAACCATCTTTGGTAAGATATATATTAGTATATAAACTTACTGATTTAAAGATTCAAAATCTGAGTGCAAGTTTGTTAGTACTTCTTTCAAATTTTTTTCTCTTCCTTTTATAGGATCCTCCTTTTGAGTTTCCTGATTGATAGGACTAGGATTAACTGTTTGAGCTTGAGTTTGTTGCGGTGTAGCACTCTTTACTATGTAATGATTCCTTGTTGTTCGGTAACGTCGCAGTCGTGTTTTTAATCGATTGTTATCAGTCATCTACAAAATACTTTAGCTTACATATCAATAAGGATATAAGCAAGATGTTTAATCTTAAAGAATATTGGAGAGTATTTTTGGTTATGTAATAAATTCAAATGCTAAAAAAATCTATATAAAGATGAAAAGACTTTTTACAGTTTGTAAGAAAAATACATTGTTTTCATTAATTAAGAAAAAGAGATTAGAGAAACTAGACAAAGCACGTATAGATAACTTGATCAAAGATGTATTAAAGAAGATATATTATCATGCAAAATCGACAATAAGGTTGCATGAAGATTTGGAGCAGATCAATATTATAAGAAAATTAGGATAAGGTGATTCAATGTCGCCAAAACTCGTCACATTAACCTTGGAAAAAATCGGCAAATAATTGGATTGAAAAAATGTGGGGATTAATATTACTGGATACATAAATTCTTATTTAAGATTTGCAGACGATAATATTCTACTAGCCAAAACTGCAAAAGACCTACAAAAAATGATAGTGGAATTAGAACAATAATCTAAAAAAGTAGGTCTAAATATGAAAATAAAAAAAAAACGAAAATATAATTATATATTTTCATTTTTTTGTAGACCTGGCAAGTAATAGTGACTAATGAAACCATGATCGTGACATTTTATTATTAGTTGATATTTGTTTTTAAAAGGTTCTTTAGAACCAATATCTCAACTTAGAATAATAAATAAGAAAGCTGTAACTACCTGAGAATTAACAGTATTTTCAGTAAAAGATCTATTGTTTCGTTGATGTTTACGGTCTACGTGTGGGAAGCCACCGGTATTTTGAGTAATGCAGGTGCATTGTTCGTTGCTAACGTTCTTGTCAATACTCCAAAGTGGTGTATTTTTAGTTTTGATTTCCATATCTCCGGATGGTCCTACAAATTATATAGAAAACATATTCTAACATTTTAAATAGTGTATACCTCATTTGTAACAATATAATGTAAGACATTTTCATGTTAGTTGGCAAATTAGAAGAGAAAGCCTTAACAATAATTTCAAGTCGTGTCAACAACTTGGCAAGAAGTTAGAGAAATTTTACTGATTTCATTTTCCGATCAAAGATCATTTTCTTTCTTATTACAAGAATTACATCAATTAAAGCCACACAATAAAGAATATTGCTATTCTTTTGGTGTAAGGTGTCAGTATTTTAGATGTCAACAGTGATATTTCTTTAAGTCAACCAGAAAAATTCGCCCAAATAAATAATATTGAAAAATAAATTTTAATAACTTTTGAAAACTACCTTCCATCTCAAATTCAATTATCTGTAAGGTTAAAGAAGCCTGACAGTTTGGAAAAAACTATGCGATATTTATTGGAAGAAGAAAACTTTTTCACACACAATGCACCAAGACCAAGTCAATTTAATAACTTTGCACCAAATTTATCAAGGCCGAATTTTCAAGTTCTGTTTATACAACAAATGCATAAACAAAACCAACAGAACGATTTTCCGAGCCAGCCTATAAATGTAACGTTAAAACAATTACCTTAACCGATATTTTTCCAGTCAACAAGTTTTTGGGAAACCAACTAATGTATGGAAACCAAAAGGGACTTTAAAACCAAAACCTACTCTTATGTTAATAGTAACAAACAAACAGCTCAGAAACGAAAAACATCATTTAATTACAATCCAAATAATTTTCAACCACAATTCTGACCTTTTATTTTTGAAGGACTTTGTGTTATAGATAATAGATAATATAGAATGCACACAAAATGTGCTGATTTTGGCGTAGAAGAAACTGAAGACGTTCAGATAACCGAAATCCAGAAGAACTTGTAAATGAAGAACCCACAAGAAATAATGACGAAACAAATTTCCAGCAAGTACCCTTTATTGCCAACCAAAGATAGAATTAATTTATATATATAATCGAAAACTTCCCTATATTAAGATTTTAGGAGTTGATAAACCACTCAGATTGTCTTTAGATTCAGGTAGCCATATGTCCTTGTTAAATTCAGTCTTAGCGGATAAATATTTTTATGAACATATAGTTATAAAACCAAATACAATTAAAACTTTAAATGGACAAATAACGAAATTGAAGCTCATATTCCGGCTTTTGAATAATTTAACTTAAAACGAAAGTTTTTATTCTTTTTGACTTTCATAAGTATTTTGATTGAGTACTTATTTACCGTGATCGCCATAACATGGGATTTGATTGGAACGTACAGAAAGGTTTTCTACAAAAAGATAACAACAAATTACCTGTGTTCCAATGTACGCCATCTGATTATGATTGTCATAATATAACATTTAGTGACAATGAAATTTTAAGAACAGTAATACCTAGAGATGTTGTAAATGATGGAGAATATTATATTCCAGAAAGAAAAATTAATGCGCATTGTTTAATTCCAGAATATATTATGAACGCGAATAATATACAATAATTATCTAATAGAGGAATTAAAGATACAAATGCAACTTTATCAAAAACGCTTAAAAGCTATTTCGTAAGGTTAAAATTAAATTCGAGTTATTATTATTTAAGCTCCACTCCTTTTACTTGTATTGTATATGTTTGGACTATGTCTATTTTGAAGGGTCAAAATTCGAATAGTCCTTTTTCCTAAAAAGTGTAGCACATTCTCGTACACAGCCAAGATTAAGTGTGTGGTACGAAAAGTTCACACGTCCACATTAGGAGTTTATCTATAAAAATAAGTTATGTCACTGATTCCTTAAGTTATATATATATATATATATATATATATATATATATATATATATATATATATATATATATAAATATATATATTTAGTAAAGGAGACTCACGATATATTTTTTGTTATTATTTTAATATTAACGTTTTTTCAAAGTCAACAAAGCAGACAGGCCTGTATACACATTCTTTTATTAGAAAATATATATTTGTTGTTATTTTTTGTTAGTTTTGTTTACTACTATATAAACATATGTTTTCCTGAAAAGTGAATCCCACATACACAAACACACACACCATTACACACACACAGCGAAGATCAAATACTTCAGGGCCAAACCAGTGAAGATCAACTGTATTAAAAATGTATAGGTCGGTACTAGGAATTAACTTAAAGAACTAAATGTGTATATAATTCTAAATTGGAGTACATTCCCATACAAGGTTAAGGTCAAATATGGGCTTTTCAAAATATGCTGAGGTCAAGGTCATCCAGGGCCGGACTTGACACACATTATATATTTGCTCTGTCAGAGTCGAGGTTAAGGTTGAAACCAAGGTTAAAGTCGAGCTTGAGGTCAATGCCAAAGTCAGAGTCAGACTAAAGGCCACAGTCTGGATCAGAACCAAGGCTAAAGTCTAGGTCAAGGTCAAGGAGTGAGAGGTGATTCACTTTTCCTATTTGCACACTACTGAGGTGCTTTTTTACACCACCCCGTGTTTACCTGTTATTAACATGGTTTGCGTTTTCGGCGAATCTGCAGTCTCTTCATCTCCTTCTTCTATTGTATCATCCGGTACATTTTTGGCTTGTTCTTGAAGCTGCTGGATATTCAAGTATGCTTTGGAAAGTGGACATTTTGATGCAGTTTGTCTAAAAATAAGGTAAAATTTATTAAAACAATGTAAACGTAAAGTTATTGGTTATATTCTAAACATCGATTTTCTTATTAATATAGGACCGCTCTTGCTTTGTTTCGGAGATACATGATGTTAAATTTTTATATTTTTTTGGATATTTTGAAATATTCCCGAAATAATTTGATTAATTTTTAGAGAAAGTCAAATATTTCTTGATAGAAAAGAGCTACAAAGATGAGCAAGGGAACATTTAAGAAGGAAAATAACCGTAGAATTTAGGAAAATTATGGTGAAATTCTAAGCTCAAAACAACAATTCCACAAGTATTATAAATTGCAAAAAAATCGTTAAAGAAAGAAAAAAAGGGTTAAATATTAAAGCTATTCTCATTAGGAGTAATTCTTTTTTACTAAAGTTCTATTCTAAGAAAATGAATTTTCTATATTTGAAACTTTGTCTCTAGGAAGACGACTACTAAAATGAAAAGTAGATCTTCTCAAGACGTCCTGTATATGATTTAATTTATTTATATTAAATTGTTTCCAGATCTTTGTATCTTAGGATTTTTTTATATTTACCCATATCAGCATTTCATGGGGACTAAATAATGGAAATGCAATTCTAAGAATTATTTTACATTTTACTGATAATGGCAATTTTAATATAATAGACAATGAAAACAAATACCCACTTGACTGGTTAAAATCAACGTTAATTGTGGTGCCCCAAAAAAAAACGCCAGCATGTATAATAAGCATCGACTAATACTCGTAAAATTGGTGAGTCATGTATGAAAAGTATTTCTTAAAATTTTACACAATAGAACACATGAAAAATATGAAGTAAACCTTAAAGATACTCAATTTGGCTTTAGAAGTGAAATGGGGACTAGAGAGGCACGAAGTTCAAGTGCTGATCCAAAACTGTTGCGATATGCATAAGGATATATTTCTGTATTTTATTGACTGTAAAGAAAAGAGAAATAAATGAGAAAAATGTTCGCTGCATACGGAATCTATGCTGGCATCAGACGGCACACGTGATAACAAATAATGCAGTTACATGTAAATATAGAAACATGCAGATAGGTGAATCAAGGGAATATTTTGTAACTGCTCTCAATATTCTGAGATTATTTTTGAAGAAACATTTGATGATAGAGAAATAGACATTAGAGTCAATGGACTATTTATCAGTAATATTATATCCAAAATAATGGAACATTAAATAAAGTGGTATTAAAACTAGCAGATAGAATTGTTTTCCAAAATTGATTTCATAGAAATACTGCGTGTCTGATAAGTACCTCCTAATTCCTCGAGAGCATACAGGGAAGGTCAAAATAATCCTACTTTGTCTAGAAAAAACATTCCTAAAGTGCCTCTTAAAGGAAAGCTCTAAATTGGTACTCGGCGATTTGCCTTATCGGTTCTGAATTGACTTGTATAATTTAATAAGGTTTTAATATTTTATAGAGGCCATAAAGGTTCGTTAAACCATTCTACAGTAGATGATTTAGATCATCAGAGAAGTCAGTAACTGACTTGCAGCCACACTCGTTGGGCCTAATTTTTGACAGGTGTCATTTTACAGAGCTGACAACTGATTTTTTAAATACTTCGGTCATTCCTCTTCAAAAAAGGTATTCCTAATTTATTTTGATAAAACTTGGTTTTCGAGATAAATCGATTTTTATGCGAAAAACTCAAAGTTTACTAATGGTAAACTCAAACTGGTAAAAATCAGGTTATTATTGTTAATACCTACATAATGAATTACTATTGGCGGAACTTGCCAAAGCAGCCTTCCAGTGAAAATAATAATTAAAAAATGGAAGAATATTTTTAGATAGAGTATGCTGAAATACATTTAATTTATGGTGAAGCGCTGTCAAATTCCTTGAAGGCAAGAATACTGTAGGCTGAAAGTTTTCCAGCCCGAAGATTGTCAATTCCAAAAACCTTTCAAAGGGTTGGTCGAAACTTAAGGAAAACAGGTAAAAGATGATTAGAAAATAATTATTAGAGCTAACGAATTAAATTTTTGCATGTTTTATTTAGCACGAGAGCACGAGACGCTTACGTAAAGGAACAAATTTTGCAAGATATTGTTGACAACCCTTCAAACACCATAAGAAAGTTCGCGCGCGCAATGTTTAATGAAACTTTAACAGAACAGTTACTTCACCCGTACCACGTTGAAAAAGTCACGCTATGTCTCCGGATGATTATCCCGCATGACTTCAATATTCCAACTGATTTATACTGCAACATAATCTAAATCTAAATTTTTCTAGCCTTATTTGATTTATCGATGAGGCCGGTTTTATAAGATATGGCATAATAAACTCACGCAATTTACATTTTTGGGTTGATGAAAATCCGCACTCTATAATTCAAAATAAACACCAACAAAGGTTTATTGTAAATGTGTGGGCAGGCATCATTGGAAATAACGTTATAGGACCATTTGTTTTGGAAAGAAGACTCAGTGGTAAGATTTATTTACAATTTTTGCAGCAAAATTTAAATAATTTATTGGAAAACGTACTTCTTCATAGAAGAATGGAAATGAGGTACATGCATGATTGTGCTCCATCTCCTTTTAACCACAACACTAACGTTTTTGGCTCTCGATGGATAGGTTGAGGCGGGCCTATTTTATGGCCACGAAGGTCTCCAGACTTAAATCCCTCAAACTTTTACTTCGGGTGACATCTGAAAGAACTAGTTTATTCAACACCGTACATACTAGAGAAGAACTACTAGCGAGAATCGCACATCATTCTAACGAAGTCCGTAATAATGCCGAAATATTATTTGCAGTGCAGCGGGAAAATATTCGAAGAATAAGAAAATTTATATTGAAGTACGTGGAGCTCATATTGAACATTTACCAAAATAAAATTTAAATGTTTTCACTATTTTTGCATTTTAATAACTCCCTCTCTCTTTGTCAACCTCTGTCCATCCACTCCTGGATGTAGGTCTCTCTCAATTGTTTCCATCTTTCTCTATTCTTTGCCAATCTCATCCACTGTTTGCCCGGCACTGTCCTTATGTCGTCTACCCATCTTTTTTGAGGTCTTCCCGTACTTCTTGTTGTCTCCCTCGGTCTCCATTCCAGGATTCTTCGTGTCCATCTGTTGTCCTCATATCGGGCTATGTGACCAGCCCATCGCCACTTCATCTTTGCAACCTTCTTCATGATGTCTTTGACTTTCGTTCTCCGTCTAATCCTGTTTCTTAATGATATTCCAAGCATGTTTCTTTCCATCGCTCTTTGGACTGTTTCTAATTTTTTAGCGGACTTTTTGATGAGGGACATAATCCATATGTACACACCGGTAATATGCATGCGTCGTATACTTTTCTTTTTAGATTTATGGGAATTGAATTATTTTTCAGGATGTATGCAAGTTTACCGAAAGCGGCCCATGTCAGCTGTATTCTTCTTTTTATTTCAGCATCCTGGTTTGATTTCCCTAGTCTGATGTCATGACCCAAGTATACATAGTGTTCGACGTTTTCTATCCTCTGGTTCTGTATTGTTATGTTTGCCTGTTCGTGGCTCATTATTTTTGTTTTGTTGTAGTTGCTATTAAGATTATGTCATCAGCAAATCTGAGATGGTTCAAGTATATTCCGTCGATGTTTATACCTTTGATGTCCCATTTAAGTTCCTTAAAAATGTCCTCCAGGACTAGACAGTTTTGGCGAGATAGTGTCCCCTTATCTCACTCCCCTTTGTAGTTTTATGGGGTTCGTTTTCGTCTTAATGTCTATTTTTATTTGAATGGTTGCATTTTCGTATATGCTCTTTATGATGTTTATGTATCTTGAATCGATTCTTGCGTTTTCTAAGGATTGTAATACTGCCCATATTTCGACGGAGTCGAATGCCTTCTGGAAATCTACAAAAGCGTACGTTATATTCGGTGCACTTCTCAATTAGTATTCTTATGGTGTGTAGGTGATCTGTGGTGCTAAAGTGTTTTCTGAATCCAGCCTGTTCGACAGGTTGGTAAAAATCGAGTTTGTTTGTTATGCGGTTGGTTATGATTTTGGTTAACAACTTGTAGGTGTGTGATAGTAGGGATATTGGTCAGTAGTTCTCAATATTTGTATTGTCCCCCTTTTTGAATATTAACTTTACTTCGGAGTTATACCAATCCTATGGAATTTTTCCCTCTTCAATTTTTTTATTAAATAGAATCTTCAATATTTGTTCTATTTTTCTGCCGCCAATTTTCAGCATCTCTACTGCAATTTTATCTTCTCCTGCACATTTATTGTTCTTTAAGTTATTTAGTGACATTCTTATCTCTGAGTTTGTTACTTCTGGAATTTCCTCTGAGCCTATGTTGAGTATGGTTCTTTTTGTTCGTTGTTGCTCTTGTTGTGCGTGTGGCGAGTATAGCTTGGTGTAGAATTCTTCTATGGCTCTGCTTATTTCCTTTTCGTCCTGGACGGTCACGTTTTTCGCGTTGTTTATTTTTATTATTCTTGTTTTGCCTCTTGAGTTTTTTGTTTTTAGTACTTTCATGTTGCAGTTTTCACTTATTGTGTCTTTTATTAGTTTATTGGTTTAATTTCTATTCTCTTTCCTTTTTAACTTCTTTGTTTAGAGTTTTGAAACTGTTGTTCGATCTGTCCTTTCTCGTGTTTCTTTGAGAAGTCTTAAGGTATTTGGTTGTAGTTTGGAGGTCTTTGTTATTTTTGACTTTGAGCAGACTTTTTTAACCGATGTGTTTATGGTTTCTTTTATTTTCGTGGCTAGTTCGTTTATTTGCATTTGCTTTATTGTCTGTATTGGTGTTAGTCTCTTTTTTAATTCATTTAGATAGTTGATTTGTTCTTGTGTCAGGGTTTCCGTGGTTGGGTAGCGTTCTTGTTGATGAGCTTGTTGCGTTCGGTTCTCATGTGTATCTTGATCTTCGCTCGTACTAATCTGTGGTCGCTTCCTGTATAAAACTTATTTAGTGTTGTCACGTCGGTACATATGTTTTTCCTATTAGAGAGAATATAGTCTATTTCGTTTTTAGTTGTTTTGTCTGGGCTGTTCCAGGTCCACTTACGTTGTTTGGGTTTTTTTTATAAAAAGTATTGAGGTAAAATAGGTTTTCGTTGTTCAGGTAGTTGTATAACATCTCCCCTCTCTCGTTCCTATCACCCAGACCGAAGTGGCCAATATAGTGTGTCTCCCTGCTCTTCCTTTCCGATTTTTGCGTTAAAATCTCCTGTAATTATTACGAAATGTGTTTTCTCTTTTCTTCTTGCCGTTACCAAATCTTGACAGAAGGTTTCAGCTTCTTCGTCTTCTGAGATTTTAATAACATTGTAAATTAATTGAGTCCTGATCAACTCTTTGAAAAGTTTCTGGACTTGACAATGTTCGAACTGGAAATCTTTCAGCTTAACATCTTCTCCGAAGAGTGAAACAGCACTTCCCCATAAATTAAAGCACATCAGCACACCCTGCGTTTTTTATTTTTACCTGTTTGTGTTTGCACTAGTAACTTTTGAGTTTTCGCATAAAAACTGATTTACCTCGAAAACCGTCAGTTTTATTGAAATATAATAATACCTGTCAAAAATTAGGCTCAGTGAGTATGGCTGCGAGTCCATTCCTGACTTCTCTGATGATCTAAAACATCTACTGTAGTGTGAGTAGTGAACATAACCCGATTCTCTCAATCCCCCCACTCCTCGACCTTGACCTTGACCTTGCTTCACCCCTCTTTGGCCCCGCCCACATGTCCTTGTCATTGACCTTGAAAGTGCACGTGTGCTTTGGCCTTGGCCTTGTGTTCAAGGTTGTGTGTGTGACCTTGACCTTGACCTTGGTCGAGACGACCTTGACTTTGTTGAAGGTCATCTTGGGTGTGTGACCTTGAAGTAGTTATTTGTGCATTGTAATAGTGTGAGATGATCTTGAAATGATTTTGACCTTGCAAATTGTTCTATAAATTGTGTGAGTCTACTTGCATTCATTCAGTGTGAAATGTCAGATACGGAACTATCTAAAGAAAAAATTATAGAGCAAGTCGGCAGAGTAATTTGTTTATATCAGAGTAATTTAAAAAGTTTGTGTGATTTTGAAGAGAAGGATCTAGCATTTTTTCCTCTCGAATATTTAAAAACTTGCGTTGATACGCTGAGTTTACGGCAAATTTGGGATAAGCTGCCAGCGTCATATCGGTGTAACAAGGAACTACAGTTAAGCTTACCCTGTTACATTCACTATGAACAAATATATCGTCATCATATAGATGGGCCACCACCAGCAATAAAAAAGTGTCGTGAATGTAAAAATGAGTGAATAATATGAATAGTGCTTTGCAAGAGACAGTAAAAAAATTGGGCGATGAGTTCACTGAAACGGCTAATAATTATTTCAATGATGCAATGAAAAGTCGAGCAGAATGGGCGTCGCGCTATTGTGATTTGGCTTATGAATATGAAAAGGCTGCGAATGCATGTCGTAAATATTGCAGCAAAACAATAAATTTACAAGACTTTGTTCGTGAGATAAAAAAGTTGGGGTTTAGTGACTGTTTGGAAAAACTGATTAGGTTCATTGCAGATCCGGTTGTGTTAGATGAAATTAGAGTGTAGGACTTAAGTTTAACGTAGTAGTAGTTAATATGGAAAGTTTAGTGCGAGAAATGTACGAGGAATTTCTAATTTCTGCAGCCGGTTCGGAATTTTACGCATATGAAATGCAAGATTCGGAGGCTCAGGACTTTAGTGTATTTTTTAAGTATATGGACCATGCCGAAGTGTGTCTTTTAGCTAGTATAGTTTGTAAGAATTTTCTTAGAAATAAAAACAAACACTTATTATTGAACAAATTAAGGAAATTAGGTTTAGGTGATAATGTTAAACGCATAGAAGAATTGCAGAAAAAAATCAATGAATAAAGTACATAAAATGTAGTTATTTGTTTCATTATATTTTGTCCTTGAAGTTATCCTTATACCAATTTAAATGTGTGACGTCATTTGACCTTGAATACTCCTCCCACTATTTCTATCGTTAAGCTACCCCCACCATTGTTACAATTCGACCTTGAAACCTCGCTATAAAGGTTCGTGGGAGAAGAAGTGACTTCAAACAGTCGCAGATATCAGTGGCATAAACATCAAATATTGTGTTCGTGTAGTGTTCTGAAAGTGCTTTTATATTCACGGTAATTTTTGGATTTATATACCATTTTTTCAATAATGAGTATTGCAAAAGAAACTCTAGATGAAATTAATGAAATGTTTAGCAAAGATTTCGAGGTTTTAGAGAAAAAAAAGGTTACCGAAATGATTGTAGGCAAAGTGTATAAAATTGTAAAGATGGTTTCAATGACTACACGATTTGGTAAAACTCTTTTAGTGGCTTTACACGATGACGGTGATAATAGCACATTTGAGACTTTTTTACCAAAACGTGTGGCCGAAACACTACCTGACGATATTGTAGATATTATGAGTAAAACTAAAGATAAATACACTCTAACTTATTTGGGGCAGGGCACTAGAGTTTTTGGAAACAATACTCGAACATTATTACGTTTTGGCTCATTGGAGTAAATTGTATGTAAATTGTTTGAAAAAAAGGATGTAATTAAATTTAAAATATAGTTGCACATGTCAGAATACTTACGCGTGTTCATTATTTCTGTTAAAGATGTCTGCTGATGCGACGACGACGACGACGACCGCCAACGAATGTGTAGATAGATACATATTTTGGTTGGGGAGAGAATTAAGAAATAGGGCTCACGATATGTTAGATAGCGTAAATGATTGGTCGCATACTGATGTAACCAAAGATCAATATAAGAACGAGATCAGGGATACAATCAATTTTATGGCTGGGGCACACTTGTGCGACAAATTTTTATATGGTTCCATAGACATGGATACATTTTGTGCTGAAATGGTTGAAGAAGAATTAAAAGAATACCTCGTCAATATTCCACATTTACCAGGTGAGCTTGCTGCAAAATATGAATTGGTTTCTGCAACAGCAACAGCCCAAGACGTTGACGATCGAAATAGTGTCGGATGGGATAGAATTTTGAGCAACGAAAACGAAGACATGGAAAACTAATTTTTTATAATTTTTGTATTTGTGCAATTAAATAACTGTAAATAAATATCTATTACAATCACAGTTTTATTTTATTTCTTTTATAAACATACCAACCCAGTAGATCATAGTCAGTGTTTCTTTTTCTCAGCTGAAATATTTAATATAAGTAGGGCAAATAAAAATAAAATAGTTTAGTAAAGATTGAAAATGAGTCGAGGAAACAACACAATTGATAAATTTGGTCGTCAGAAATATAATGAAAAATATCATATATTATCTGGGCCACAAGGGATTGGTTTTAAACTTACAGCGGATGGGCAGTATGATATGGGTGGAAAAATCATAACCAACTTAGGCGAACCTAAAGATGATGACGATGCTGTGACAAAACACTTTGTTAATAGAAAGTTTTAAAATTTTGCAGTTGTAATATGTGACATATTTAACAAGGATGTCCTCCCCATGATATACAAAAATAATAGTGAGCTTAAAACAAAAATTGAAGTTATGCAGAAAATACTCTATCATCAGCCTTTAAATGACTCATTAAGCGCACTGTCGTACGACTCGACTTCAAAAAAAATCTAAAAAAAGCAGGTTAAAGAATAGGAGAACGCACTCCGAGTGGCATAGCCTTGAAGATAACGTCGTAGTCGTCGGTGAATTGGACCTTCCCTCCAAGAATATTGAAATGTTATTTATGTGTATGATGTTTTATTGTCATTGTTTTTAATAATGAAGATTGAAATAAAAAACTTTATTTTACAATATATTGTTTATTTATTTTACATTTTAAATAAAAAATATAGTCATACAATATGTTATTTAAACAATATTAGCTTTATCTATCCAAGAGTTGAAGTGGTTGGGAAATCCTAGCCATTTGACAAATAATTGTTCGATGTGATTTTTCTTGCGTTGTCTAAGGACCTTTTCTACTAGATAAACGTCAGGACTGCTTGTTTTTTGTAGTTCTGATTCGTAAAAACACCCTCTTATAGGCTGACCTTCTAACGATTCCAACAAGTAAGTAGGTGGATTTGTAACGTTAACTTTTACAACTTTAAACAATTCGGTTGACCAAGAGGGCGTATATCCTTTCTCGAATAAGCTTTTGTACTTGCTAATACGCACAATGTCACCCATGGAAAACTTAAATTTTTTAGGTACAATTTTTAAATAATCATATGCTTTAATATGTGTTTTTTCTTGCACGTCTGCAGGCTTCATTCCAATGGTGCGATGTTTCGAATGGTTATAGGTTTTTGTTACTGCCGATAATATATGTATCCATTTGTAAGATCCTCTTGTCGAGAATTGTTTATATAAATTATTTTTTAAAGTCCTTATGACTCGCTCAACAATTGCAGCTTTCTTTGTGCTGTAAGTGGAATAATGATTTATATTATATTTTTTCATCAGGGCTTGAAAGTTTGTATTATAGAACTCCTTTCCTTGATCACTTTGCAGATTTGTTGGTGTATATGATGCCTCTTCAATGATGCTTTTCATCGCATTAGTAACTTCTATACCAGTCTTGTTTTTTATGGCTTTGGTATAGAAAATTTCGAGTAACAATTTATACAGACCAAAATATAACGATAACCATCGTTTTCATCAGCATACTGTTGCATTTCAGCCAAATCAATTTGCCACAAATCTCTGTATCCTTTTATTATCGTGCGCCGTCTTACAAAATTTTTTCTAGCCGTTCTATGTAGTTCATTAACAATCTTGATTTTTTCTAGACTGGGCTCCATATTATTAATAATACTAAAGGTTTCAGATCGAAGGAAGAACTGAATAATATCATTAAATATTGAGCTTAATATATTATATCTTCTTCTCGTAATTCCTCTATGATTGACATAATTTCATTTTCGTGTCCAGTGTGACCGGCCATTTTGGAACTCCACAACAAGCGTAAACGATCCACCAACTCTTTAGCTTTGTTCCAGTAGACATATTGAAATTTTTTCGAAGATAATTTCTTTTTTGTGGGTAACTGTAGTTTTTCCGAGAGATTTTTTCTTGTAATAGTACCACCTAATTTTGTGCCCATTATCAGAGGTTTAATAATTCGTAAATATTTGTTCCATCTGGTCTCCCGTAAACCATCACTTTTTTTAAAATTGTTGTAGACAGCATTCGTTGATTCCAAAATTTCCTTGTACGTTGAAAGTACATTATCACTTAATTGTTGTTGTTCCTTGCCTACACTTGGGGGTGTTTTAAGAAATAACAAATCATAAAGTGCCGGTGATCCACCATATTCTGCAATATTTTTCCCTTTTTTGTATAAGACAATATTTCCATTTCGAAAACGCACCTCTAAATTACCAATAAAATTTTTGTTATGATCTGTTTTTGAACCAAAACGTACACCATATACAGTATCGTATAGAGATGGTTTCAAACGTAATCCTTTCAGGTGTGCGTTTAAAGTATCGGAAGTTGTGGTGTCAGCGGATGCGAGAGATGTATTAGTTGATGTCGAGGGTGTATCAAACACCGATTGGCTAATATCTTCTTTTGAAATGCGATGCTGCTGCTGCTGCTGCTGCTGCTGAATAGGTGTGGAGGTTTGAAAGGAATGTGTAGGTTGGGGAAAACCTGATATTTGAGTCGACTGCACTGATGTACTGAGACTATGTGACTTTGTAGCTGGATAATGTTGTTGCTGTTGTTGTTGCTGCTGCTGCTGCTGCTGCTGACGTTGCTTAACCACATCAGATATAGTTGTCAACGGCTTAGAAATGGGTTCGTAAAACTTTTCCAATTCCACAACATTAAACTCTTTAGCCGCTTTAATTTGTTTAAATTTTTTTCTGACGGCATTGGTAGCTTCCACTAGTTTACGTTTTAAGTCGATCGCGTTATTCATGATGTTAACAAAGGACGTTTCAACAATCAAATGAGCATTTTCCCTTATTATTACAGTAATATATAGCTATCAAATCCTTTGCGGTATCTTCCCGATTTCACATCACTGTCTTTATCAATTACTAAAAATCCATACTTATTATCCCAACATTTTGAGCACATTTCTTGAAATTGAGTAAAAGTTAGATCCGGTGAAACGTGGTCGGAAAATATGTGTTTCATATTCAACTCATCTTGTTTAAACATAATAATAAAATTGGCGTTGTCTCGCACAAGCTGTTTAGGCACTCGCGAATATGTTTGCGCTAGGTAAAAGGAGTCGATATTTTTATGACGTCCCATGCTAAAGTACGATCTTATAACATCTTGTTTTTCACATATAACATCATCAAAGATAAATATAGAGTTTGGTTTTGCATCGGACGGTTCCAAAATATTACTGGAATCACTAAAGGCATAGTAGCCTAAACCTTTGATGGGCGCTAAAATTTTCCTTAAATACTCATATTTCGGTTGATACAGAGATTTCGAGTAAATATAGACATTTTCGAAACGTAGCCCAAGGGGGTGTGTAAGCAGCGAAATCATGACATTAGTTTTTCCACAATTGGATGGACCAATTAACAGGCCGCGAATAGAGGAAGGAAGTAAAGGACCGTGTCTCTTCATTATCTTCTTTTCAAATCCAAGTCCGACTTTTTCATCGAGATTGTCAATAGGAAGTTTTTGTTTAAGATCGATAACGCGCATCTTAGGAAAATTTGATATTTTATAGGCAATTTTTCACAAAAACTGTCATTCAGATGCCGAGCGTCAAACGAAGTGGACGGTCTCACGTTTCCAACAAAACTGGATACGGTATTGTGAATTCGTTAATAAATAAATTACCATTCGAGGTACACATTCCTGGTTATCAATATTGCGGACCCGGAACAAAAGTAATAAAACGTGTGACAAGAGGTGATCCAGGCATTAATCCTTTGGATGCCGCATGCAAAAAACACGATTTAGCCTATTTACATAATAAAGACAACATAAGTGCGAGACATCGAGCGGATTACGAGCTCGAACAAAGTGCTTGGAATAGAGTAAAATCGAAAGATTCCAGTTTAGGTGAAAAAACAGCAGCTTGGTTAGTTACAAACATTATGAAAGGAAAACAACGTTTTGGTATGGGTGTACCATCATCATTATCAACAAAAAAAACATCTAGTAAAGGCACGCGTCATACAAAAAGGAAAGGTGTTAATAAAAATCGACATGTTCGGAAAGCCAGTTTCGGAACAGCTATTCGACAAGCAGTTCGAAGGGAATTATTAAAAGCCGGAAGTAAAAATGTGTTGGAAAAAAATGTCATGAATGCATCTAAAATAGCTCTGTCGGCAGCACGTAGATCGGTAAAAGCGGCAGGTGGCAAAAGGAAGGTTCGTACACCGAGAATAATACCGATTCCTAAAACTGGTGGAATATTACCATTAATACCAATTTTTGCCGGGTTATCGGCTTTGGGTTCATTAGCCGGCGGGGCAGCGGGAATTGTGCGCGCCATAAAAGCAGTAAAAAAAAGCAGCGAAGATAAAACCGGTGCCGGCCTGTATTTAAAATCGAAAGGAAATGGTTTGTTTCTAAAGCCATATCGTAAAGGTATGGGATTATTTTTAAATCGTAGATCAAAAAACTAATTGAATCCCTACCTCGAAGACCACTATCTAACATCGATATAGAAAAATATGCCAAAAAGAAAAGAATAGGACACTTTCGAGGCGTTTATATGAGGGATTTATTACCTAGACAAGGTCCTCGACGTTACGAAGCAGCAATAGTGAATTTGGATAGTACGCGTGGTGCAGGGACTCATTGGGTAGCTTATAGAAAAAATAATTCTAAAGTAACATATTATGACAGCTTCGGCGATTTACCCCCACCGATCGAATTGGTACGATATCTACAAACGGGATCGGAACCATCAAAAATTATTTACTATACATACGATCGTCAGCAGGATTTTGGAACAGTCTGGTGTGGACATTTGTGCTTAAAGTTTCTTGTCGAATCATCAGCGTAAAAGATGTCATCATCATCATCGTCACCATTAACACCGCAAATGGATCGCAATAACTATACTAAAATGTTGCAATCACTGAAAGCATTTCATCTAGCCGGTGGATTAAGGAAAATGACCGTGAAACAGTTAGAAAACATGCCCAAGGAAGTAATGATTGCATTAGCCCCAAATGAAATTCCATTCGTTTGGGAAAAGTTGCCGGAGCATCTTAAAAGCGATATCGATATATTAAAATATCAGTGCGGTTGCAAACATTATTTCAGCAGCAGCAGCAGCAATTTAAACGAGGTTATGACTGATGAGGATCTTACGGCTAGAAAAATATTTTGTTGTTATTGCAAAATCAGCGATGTGCGCATAAAAGCAGAAAATAGCATAAAAACATCACTATCTAATGCAGTGAGAAAAGGTGTGACGATGAATCTTTTTAAATGTTGCCGCTAAGAATAAAACCGAGATGTGTGATGTTTTAATGGTTAGTCATGTCTTATACGTTCACACTAACAGGACACTCGAGCGTCTTAAGCGCCGATTTTTATCCACCAGTCGAATTAAATAGAGAAAACAAATATGGTCTGGCATTGCTGGGATTTTACACATACAATTCAATTTTTAATGTGGACGAAAGCAACAATAAGTTTGCCTACATGAAGGAGGGTTACACCACCGAGCCGATACAATTGCAGATTCCACCTGGGGCCTATGAAATAGATGAGATAGGTAAAGCTATGTTGGAGGCTTTGAGGATTTCAACTGAAGAAAAGAACGATGGAATCTTTTACTTGGTTGCTAATAATAATACGTTGAAATGTGAACTGAAATCCCAATATACTATAGATTTCCGGGGAGAGGCGAGTATCGGTAAAATGTTAGGATTTAATCATACAGTGTTAAAAAGAGACAAAAAGCACGAATCAACCGAGATGGTGGAAATAATGAAAGTACGCATCATACGCGTAGATTGTAATATAATTTCCGGAGCATATATGAATTCGGTGGAAGGTCATACCTTGTTCGAATTCGATATCGACGTGGAGCCCGGTTACAAAATCAGTAAAGAACCACAAAATAATATTTATATGCCGTTAATGCCGGCAGGACGTCAGTTTATCGACAACATTACTCTTCGCATCTTGGACGATAGCGGTGATCTAATCAATTTTCAAGGCGAGAAAATAATCGTGAAATTGGAACTGAAGAAACTTTCATAGAAATGGGTTTTTGCTTCAATCGTCAATTGTGTGTGCTGTCGACTAAGATGGGGGAACCGCCGAAACATAATAAAAGTAAAAGAAGAGTTAACGTCAAGGTTAGTCGTCGTCCAGACGTTAGATCACAAACATCTCAACAGTTATCTGCCGAAGACTATAAATTTTTAAAATCAATCGGTCTTAAAGTGCGAAAATGATTTCCACCACCAGCGATAAAATAGAGGTTTTCTCCGAGCCCATCTTGGACAATTCCATTATTAGTCTAGAAGAGCATACGTATAAACCATACGGATCTCCATCATTCAACAATTCGGATGAAGTCCGTATCCCCATTAATTTTCAAGATATTATACTGGATATCGCCGAAAGTTACATATATATCGAAGGAAAATTTAAACCCATAGACGCAACGAAAAGATGTTTTTTATCAAATAATGCCCTCGCATTTTTGTTCGATGAAATTCGCTACGAGATGGGAGGTGAACAGGTCGCCGTGGTTCGTAAACCTGGAGTTACGACGACATTAAAAACCATGGTTTCATTCGGAAGTTTGCAACAAAGATCTCTCATGACGTGCGGATGGGGTCTCGACGAAGCAAACCAAGATATCGTAGACACGGCAAGTAACGTATTCTCCGGGAAATTACCCTTAAAATATCTTATGGGATTCGCCGAAGATTACGCAAAAGGTGTTTTCAACGTAAAACAAGAGCTTATTATGATTATAGCTCGCACTTTTACCAATTGTTACGTCGGCGAAGTAGAGGCAGAAATTAGTATCGACAAAATCGAATGGAAAATTCGTCACATCATTCCAGACGACAAGCAAAAATTGAAAATACTGTCTCGCATTAATAAAGGAGGAAACAATGCCAGTATTCAAATGGCATATCGTAAATGGGATCTGTACGAATTACCAGCTTTAAGGCAAACATCTTCCGACGTGTGGGCCTTGAGAACGAGTACAAGTCTGGAAAGACCGCGCTATATAATCGTCGGGTTTCAAGACAGCAATAATTGCGACAAGAAAGAAAAAAACGCAACCCAGTTTACCCACGCCGACGTATGCGACATTAGACTGTATCTGAATTCAACCGTTTATCCATACGAAAGATGGAATTTAGATTTCGCCAAGAAAACTGTACGCAGCAGCCTATTACAATTACGAAAACTTCCAAAGCAGCTACTACGGGCGCGAGATAAACGATCCGATGATAACGTTCGCGGAATATATGAAAAACCCCGTTTTTATTATCAATTGCAGTCATCAACCAGAGGCGATTAACTCATCGACAGTGGATGTAAAATTGGAGTTCCAAACGAGAAAGAATAAATTCCCCAAAGACACTAAAGTGTACGCATTAGTTATTCACGACTCATTTTTTAGTTATAATGTATTAAACGGTTCGGTGACCAATAAATCTATATTTTAATGTATCTATTATATGTAACACAAAATAATGTTCTTGAATCAATAAATTTGTAATGAGTGAAGTAGTAGTTTTATATTTATTTGAAACCCAACCAAAAAAAAAAAGCTGGCGGAAAAGCCCGCTCTTTAAGAAAAGAGTACGGGAATTTAGAAAATGGTGGTTTATTAAGTGGAAAAAAGAGCTTAAATAACACAAGAAAAAATTTTTAAGGCAAAATATGAAAACAACGATTTAGAAAATTTGTAGGAAAGTAACGGTTAGGAATAGGGAAAAAAGTTATAAGAAAAAATTATAGAGGAAATCGAGTACTATAAGCAAGCATTTTTCTCGATAGTAAAAACGTAAAAAAAATTTTTTCAAAAAAAAATTGAAAAATGGTGAATGCGCGCCAAAGTTGAAGTTTTGGAGCAAAATGATATTAGGAAATTAGAAAGAGAATTTTTTTCTACATATGGTAGTACTTTTCAAAATTCGGAAAGATGAAATTTTAAGAAAAGGGTTATAGTAAGTTAGTAATTTGGATTTTTTAAAGCGCTGTAGCTCGGGAACCGTTCAAGATAGAAAAAAAATAAAAGCACTTTGATAGCCCAAAATTTTGAGGAGAATGCGATGGTGTAAAAAAAATTATAATTTTTTTTTTTTTTTGAAAATGCTGAATACGCGCTAAAGTTGAAGATTTAGAGAAAAACGGTATTGGGAAATTAAAGAGAGAACTTTTTTCTACATATTGTAGTATTTTTGAAAATTCGAAAAATGAAATTTGAAAAAAAGGGTTATAGAAAGTTAGTAATTTGAATTCTTTAAAGCGCTGTAGCTCGGGAACCGTTCAAGATAGAGAAAAAATAAAAGCACTTTAATTACCTAGAATTTTGAGTAGAATACAATGGTGAAAAAAAAATTTGGAAAATCTTAAAAATGACAAAAAATTTAGACGAAAAAATTGAAATTCTCGAGTTATGAGGCTAGGGCCGCCGAACGGGAGTATGTGGAAGTTGTAGGGGGAGGTTTTTTTTTTTTTTTTTTTTTTTTTTTTTTTTTTTTTTTTTCTAAGTCCACCACCGCCTCCCCCACCCTCCCACCCGCGGAGGGAAAAAAAATCGATTTTTGATGGTTTCAGAGCGATTGCGCGGCTCCTTCACCATTTTCTCGCAATTTTTGAGGTATCGATTTTTTTATTTGCGGTGACAGAAGTTCGGAAATTTTTTTTTTGGATTCTAGAGAAAATTTCCCACAATATATGTATTTTTCCAATTTTTTATCGTCAACCGTTACGATGCCAGAGCCCATCCAAAATGCGATGAAAAAATTTTTTTTATATTAGCGAATCGGGAAAAATAGTGTGATATACTTCAACTCTTCCTTATTACGATTCCGTCAAAACATTTTCAAAATTTTCCTTACCTTGCCTGAAAATAATTAAAATATATGCATAATTTGCATTTTTTGTAAATATGTAGCAAAGTAATGGTTAGAAATATCAAAAAAATTTATTTGAAAAAAATGTAGAGAAAGTCTAGTACTATATGCTAGAAAAGTGGAGGGGGGTAGTTTGTGTCCATACCGGAGATACGGTGAGTTATAAAATCATATTATTCTCAAACTTATATAATGCATATATGCACTCCACCTTACCCCCTCCAACTTTTTGAATGTATATAGAGGCCGGTATTAGAATTATTTCATCATTACACATTCGATCGGCAAGATGGAAGATATACCAAAAAGGATCATTGGCATTGTCAGGCCATTCGTGCCCGGCAAGATATGCAAGTGTGAGGAGTGCGGGGGTACCGCACCAGGAGCGGCACCTTCGGCACCGCCTGCAACGCCGACACCACCAGCGACGACGACGGTGCCGCCAATGAGAAGACCAAGGGCTGCACCTAGGTCGGTGTTAATATCGTTGGGTATTACTCCACGGTAGGCACCCCACCCTCCCCCCAGGCCCTTTTAGGGCCACAAAAACGGTCCTTTTCAGGACCACATTATATTTTGATCGTAGTTTAGTAATCGTCACTTATGGGGCGAGATATTCGTTTAACGACGATTTGTCTCGTAGCTTAAGTGCCAAGTTATATGCTTGAGAACCTATGAAAATGTTAACAGTTCAAACAAGGTTTCTATTATTTTTTTTTTGTAATGTATTCTTCACAAAATATTAAGAATAAGTCTTATTGTCTAAACAAATCTAATTCCTTATTTAAAGTTTTTGAAAAAAATCAATAATTCTATAAGCTCTCACCAATACATAACATTTAGAATCCGTTGGTGGGGTGGGGGTAGTTCTATATATATGAGACTGGGTCAGTTACACAGTCATATATTCATCAACCCTCATACGATAAACATGGAGGAAGAAAGACCCGCCAGCCGAGGCTCATCCATCTTTAGTGATGACACCGTAGCCGACAACGTTGGAGACCTGCAAGTCTTCGACGACGACGACGAGGTGGATTTTGAAATTGACGTCCTACGTTGGGACGACTTGGATGAGCCGATTCCGCTAGTATATGACCATGATCCGGGTCTAGTGGAATTAGACGACGCGGGTGATTGGGTCTTACAAAGACTCGAAACTCCGTCGCCGCAGCCAGAGCCGGACTCGACGGAAGATGCGGTGCTGGAAATTCCAGCATCACCAACCCCCGACGACCCACAAGGCCCCTGCGATTCGTCAAGCTGGTGGTCGACCAGCGAGGATGGGGCACCATAAGCCCCACACTCTCCCTGGCCCTTTTTAAGGGCACACAACAACGGTCCTTTTCAGGACCACAAAATACTTTGATCGTAGTTTTAGTACATATTAGTACTTTGTTACTAATATTGTATGTATAGAATATACAATATTAGATACAAAGTATTAAAACTTTAAGTGCTGGTGGAACCCAGCTAAATCGTTCGTTCGTATTTGAGACCACAAACAACTTTTGGTCTCAATACGTAATATGACATTTGTTTTCACCCCCCACCATTAATTTGTCTCTATATATACGACCATCAATACTTATTACAATCATTTTAGTTCAACATGTCAGGGACTCAACAACAACAACAACAACAACAACAACAACAACAACCCATCCAATGCCCTGTGGTAGATTCTACCACAGAGAATTGTTTGGAGTGGGAGCCGAACGATCCTAGATGGGATGAACTTTGGCGGTTCATCATCGAATACACAGAGGACAGCACCGCCACCCCCGCTGATGATGATGACGGGCCGTGCGACTCCACAACTCAATAAAAGAGTCGCATGTTTTAAAACCAAACGGTCCTTTTCAGGACCACAAAATAATTTGATCGTAGTTTTAGTTGGTTATAATACTTTGTAACCAATATTTTATGTTTTTTTCATAAAAACATACAATATTGAGATACAAAGTATTAGAAGTTCTGGCGACAGAACCTTAACTTCATAAACCGAACCATGTTTTAGCATACTTGTAAATATTATCAGAAAATATTTACAACTATTGCTATTGCGTAGTTTTAGTGGATTATTCACTTTTTTTTTTTTTTTTTTTTATTACCTAATATTATGTGGGACAGGGCCTATATGAAATAACACACAAAAATAAATTTTCAAGTCATTTTTATTCTCATTATAAAATATAAAAAATTTGATCAAACACTTTTTTATTAACTACAATATATATATATATATTTACAAACTTAATACTATAAATTAAAAGCTAATATCTACAACTACCTAACACCTACTACATAATTTATTAAAGTCCTCTAATTGTCTTTTTAACCGCGCAGATTTCACCTTTTTTATCTCTAATTGTTTTTCAAGTTCTATAATGTCACTGGCACACTCGTTCACTTCATTCACTAACCGTTTTTTCATGGCATAAATGTCAGTCAATTTGGTCTTCTGAGAGTTGGTGAAGTCTTCGACCCACTCCGGTTGTGATGGCTCGGAAGAAGACGCGGTTTTATTTGGTGAAGACGATGACGACGACGACGACGACGAAGCAGCGGAAACTTCATCGCCTTCAAAACACCGCTTAAACCGCTTCTTCATGGGTTTCCGGCACCCCAATATCGGCGACAGTGGTGCTGGCGCTGGGGAAGACTTCACCTCCGACACTATTACATTCTCGACGCTGGCCGGTGTTGGTGGCGTTGGTGGTGTTGGTCCATCGGGGCCTTCTATGACTTCCACTTCTACTGACAGTGGCTCTTGCGGTGCTGTTTTTAGGAAGTCGGGTAATGGAACAGGGGTGGAGGGACGCTTAAAGTTAAACTTTTTCTTCTTCCCTTGTCCCACACCTTTAATCGCCGAATAAAATGTTTTTTTATCGGCGATTTCCGACTTCCGCATAGTCAAGAGCTTTTGCAGTTTCGACGCTTTCGGAGAAGATTCCCTAGGCCGCGATGCTTTTCGCACAAC
The DNA here is from genome assembly GCA_034092305.1 of Diaprepes abbreviatus. Taxonomy (NCBI): domain Eukaryota; kingdom Metazoa; phylum Arthropoda; class Insecta; order Coleoptera; family Curculionidae; genus Diaprepes; species Diaprepes abbreviatus. The sequence continues at coordinate 221,612 of JASJET010000164.1, forward strand.
CACATCACTAATCACATTAATTTTTGGCTCTTTCTCCTCCGTCCAGCATTCCAGGAATTGCGCTGCCGACTGAACCAACTCCTCGTCGCGACCATCGTTGAGGGCTCGGTCTTCGGCATCTTCATGCTCCACGCCATTCCAGTTCTCGAACACCCCCGGACTTAGCACCTCTAAACCACTCATGTTATCGAGCATGCCTTGCTGTGAACCGCAGCTCACGTCAAGAGCATCTAAAAGAGACCGTACACTAGACATTTTCGATATTCCAACTCACACAATTAACTTTTTCTTAGCACTGTACTGTTTGCTGTTCTGACGAACTGTGAAGAGCTCGAGCCAGCAAGTCTGCTTTTATGCCCATTTCCCCCACTACACCGCCTTTATTCCTTTTGTTCGATGCATTAAGTATAATATTTAAACTTGTCAGATGCAAGGCCAAGGCCAAGGCCGACGTAACCGGCAATACCAGGGTCGTTTTCAGGGCTGTAATTTTCATGGATTTTTTTTTTGTCCCTGTCAAGGTTATTTTAAAGAAGCATATAAATATAGTACTAAACTTGTTAGATGCGAGGCCAAGGCCAAGGTCAAAGTACCCGTCAATGTCAGGGTCGTTTTCGAGGTTGTAATTTTCAAGGATTTTTTTTTTGGTCCTGTCAAGGTTATTTTAAAAAACAAGGACATTAATGAACGTGCCATCCAGAGAAGAAATTGGGTCATAGAAGAAGCTTACCTGTACAGAAGAAATTAACATGTATTTTATTTCTTAATTTTTAATTTTTTGTTTGTTATTTTTTTTATTTTTTTTTAATAATAAAAAGTAAACTCAATCTTTTGTTATATTTTAATTTTTTTTCAATAAAACAATAGTAAAATGAATCTGTATGTGTATTTATTAAACATCACCTAAAATACGTTTTGCAATCCATATTTTTCTGCAGAGTCCGTTTATTAATGAAATAGAACCATATATTAGGGTGAAATCTAATGGTTTCAAATCAGTCTCACATAACAATGTCAGAAGTAAACACTATTGATAAGTTCGGTCGCAAAAGAAAATTTAAGGATTTTAACTTTATGCGAGGTCCTTCAGGAATAGGTTTTAAACTTACACCTAATGGAGATTACGACATGGGAAGCAAAAGATTGTGCTATTTAGCAGAACCTCTTGAAGGAGACGATGCGACCACACGAAATTATGTTGATAATAACCTTGCTCAGTGTGTGCAAGATACGCAGAAAGCTTTACATGACTCAACAATTGTTATTAAAGATATATTCAGAAACCAACTTGAAGGTTACGTACGCAAGAAATTAATTGAAACCGGTCAAGAACTTAGAGGATACATTGATGATACTGTTATTGCAATATATGAACTTAGGCAAGACGAACTGCGTGATGAACTTAACTCTAGAATGTTGAAAATTGAAAAGACTATGGAGGATCTTGTCAGCAAACCTGTTTCACATTAAACATTTACTCGTAGACCTGTGCGTTTAATTTACTATTAGACAAATTTTTCAACAATAACTTTTACAGTTTGTTATTTGTCGACACTTCATTATATTTATAATTTTAAAATAAAGGTTCAATAAAAAAGCAATCAATCAATGAATACATGTTTTTTATTTAAAAAAAAAAAAAAAAAAAAAAAAAAAAATACAATACTATCGTTACATATTAATGTTGTATGTTTAATAGAAATAATAAAAACAATACAAATAATGAAATATGGATTTTCCAGATTACGTGCTGTCCTGACTTAGAAATGATTCCAACACGGTGACTAAATTTGCTAAGTTTTCTTCCGGGTCTGTTTTGTAAAAATCTATGTCTGCATGCCCCCAAGGTAGAGTTTTGGTTGAACTGGGAATTACATAACGTTTATCATCGCTATGTGACAATGCTACTTTATTTATTATGTTGGTATAAATGTTATGTAATTCACTTCTAAATGTCTTCATCTTTCTTAATATCAAACCACCCCGTTCAACAATTCTTTGGTAGTCTTCCTGATGAAGGTCTTTCTCGATAACACATTTTTTGATACCTTTGGCTTTTTTTAATTCATTATTAATGGACTTTACATAATAAGCCTTCGCGCCGGTACCATAAAAACTTATTATCGGATCACCAGGAAACTCATCTTTCATTCTACCAACTACAGAATTACTTTTAATTATGTTGAAATTATTAATTTCGGGGTAATTTGATGTATCGAATTTTTCGGGGTTTTCTGATATAGTTTGATAAAAGTTTTCCGTATACACTTTTAATATAAGCGAGTCAGTATCGGTGTAAAGTAACGAAGCATCATCGCCAAACTTGGATTTAATAAAATTATAATAAAAATCGTATATTACAGTCTTTGATATATCTAATATGGAAAAACCGATATAAATTGGTTTATTGTACAATATTTTAACTTTATTCATATGTATAGCAACAAAGTTCTCGGTAAATATCGAGCTACTATTGAAATTGGGGCGGGATATTAGTGCTCTAGCTCCATTTCTGCCTACACTGTTCTCCCAATGTGTTACTAATTTTATATCCTTTCGATTTTCCACATTTTCCATAGTTTTACCAAATATCGCGTTATTTTTTAATTTAAAAGTGTCCTTCGCAAATTTTGTGGTGGCCTTGTTACGTAAATTGGTATTAAAATCAATATACGATTTTAGCCATTTTGATTGCTCAAACTGTAATACTCGATGGGTTTGCATTACCACTAAGCCGTTGGCGATGGCTTGTTTTAAAGTTCTATAGTGTACAATGTATTTTTTTTTATCTTGTAAATTGGGAATTAATTTCGGTAATTTAGCGTTTTCTGTTGGCGGTATGATATTTTCTACTAGAAATGGAAGATCAGAATGTGCATCATGCAACTCAGTCGGATAATGCACATCCACTTCCAAAACGTAGCCATGTAAACTATCATCACCAACAGCCATAATATTTAAATCCAGAATTTCGCGCTCGCTTAACCATCGAAAACCACCATATGGTAATGCTTGTGACATACTATGACCATATAGATTTGTAGCATCAAGGTATGTTATAAATGAAGAAGGTTTTGTTGGGTCATAGTCTGGTAAAAAAATATTATTAGCGATGTGCTTCCTTTCTGTACACTGGCTTATGCCGCCGCGTATACCTTTCTTAAAAAAATGTATCATGTCTATATCAGTTAAGAGCTCTAACTCTACCTTAGTCATACGTAGCATACAATCAAATGATAAACTTGGAAGGGTATAGTAATGTGCTGGATCAAGTTTATCGAATTTTAAGCAATTATTCCGAAATTGCTCAAAAACATCACACAATAGCAACACATCTGATTTTAAATACACGTCCGAATAGTCCCCCAAAGTTTTACACCCAAACAAGCGCCATACTTCTTTTGCTCTTCTATAGCTTTCATCGCTAATATGTTCTTCCCGTAAATTATCATAAAATTCATCTTTACTTGGAAGACATGTATTTTCCATTTTTTCTATAGAGTCAATAAAGCTATAGGGAAAAACACCCTTTTGACGCATCAAATTAAATTGGTTGATATTTGAAAAATGTTTCCGCGTTTCAATAAAATCGTCGTCGTTTAAACCGCTGCCTAAATTTTCCAAAGACGTTGACAGAAATTTAAAACTATCAATAAATCGCAACTTTAAATATTTCCTCTTGACTTTTCCACATTTACTATCAAAATAATCGTGCACATAAATGCTTTTGGTAAATGATATGTACTTTTCCTTACTTTGAGCCAAAACACCAATTTTATCCCCATATTTACATAACTCTTTTATAAATAAATGGCTGTCGTAGCCGCTTAAGTTATGAAATATGATAGGGATAAAAGAGGGTAATTTATAATTTAAATTACAAACGGAATGTGCAGCACCAAATCTTTTTGCACCAGTTATGTGACAGTGGTCTCGTACTTTAATCTCACCCTCTTCAAAAGGGCCTTCACATATACCACATATTTTAGCATCATTAAACTCCCTTTTTTCTTCAGGCGTTAACGGTTTCATAGGCTTAATGTCTTTTAAATATGTGTTGTATAGAGCCCTTAAATCACACTCGATACGATCCACAAAGACTTGAGCTGCATTATTCCCCCGAAATAGCTCAAATTTCGAAAGTGAGTCGTCAAAAGAGCATTTAATTAAATAAGCAAAAGAATATGGTTCATGTTTAAAACTTTTTACAGTGTAAGAATTTTGTGGGTTTGGTTGTACCGTTTCAATGGGTTTTAAAACAGATTCGAAATCTGCATAAACCACGAATGGAACGCGCATTTGCTTTTCTATACCCTCGAATTTTAAAATATTTTCCGGCACACTCTTTCCAAATTTATCGATTTTTAAATCCACTGAGGGTGTTTGCGTGAAAATGTGGTTACAATCGTAGCTTTGATGTAAAGTTAAAGCTGACGGTGTACTAAAATAAATAAGGCAACCATCACAGAAATATATTTTATGTTGTTGACAACTAATTTGACTTGAAACTAAACGTGATAAATCCCGAATCCAACAATAATGACTCTTTGAACAAGTCGTATCGCAAAAATGTTCACCGCCATCTTTACTACTACAGTCTTTTGTAATTAACAATAAATTTACATGCCTATCCAACTTTTTTGACGCATACCTCAGTGGACCAATAACTTCATGTATTATTTCATTATTTTCATATTTAGATTCCAGACCGTATACGTTAATTGATATGTTGTTCATTTCCTCAAATTTTTTAATGTCACGTAATTTTACTGGAAAATCCATACCTGTTACATTTAGCACTCTAGAAAAATGGGGGTAGGATGTCTTCTGTGAAGGCTCTGCTGTTGGAGGAAACAATGCTGATGTTACAGCCCACGCAAAGCAAAATTCGTCCTGGTTAATCACATTGACGACAGCTCCTTTCTTTTCAATAGAACACGGCAACTTGATGTATGATGAGCCACCCATAGGCATATACTTGTTGATACCAACTTCCAAGTATAAAATTCGCACAAGAGCCCATCCTATAACAAGAAAAATAATATATAAAAATCAGTTTAATATATCGGGTTTTGATTTTTCCATACCTGAATCTTTCTCCTGGAACTCTGTCGCCTGCGTTTTTATTGATTCGGTGAAAGAATGGTAAACGGCATCCAAATCACTTTCTACACTAATTATTTGATTAGCAGTGTTGAAGGATTTTTCACTGAATATTTCTTGTGATGGAAGCATGTACTCGCCAACAGCTGTCATGTTAACTTTTAAAGCATGATGCACACGCAATAAATTATTAACAAGTTCCACCACCTTGGATTTAATGTCTGCAAAGAACATTACGTAATCGGAATGCTCCATATCACTGCTAACCCGATAGGTTGCAATTCTTCTTTTGAAGGCACATTGAACGAGTTGCACACCATGACATACCGGCAAACATGAATTATTTTTATGTTGTTGTGTTCGTTTATGCGCTGACATATGATTTATTGGAACATCTACATTACATGTAGCGCAATTAATTACCGGAATCGTCGATGTATACTCTTCAATTCGGAGCCGTTTTCCTCCAGGCACTTCATTAAATCTCGCCGCACACGATTCTCTTTTATGACGTCTCATATTATAACTCTTAGTAAACTTAGAACCGCAATTTTCACAAACATATGCCATGATTTGTCAAATATTAACACATGTACTACCTATACAAGTCAGAGCCAACTGATGAATGAAACTGCCCCATACTCTATATAAAACCATTCAAGGTCACCCCCAACCACGTAACATATCTTCAAGGTCACACACCCAAGATGACCTTCAACAAAGTCAAGGTCGTCTCGACCAAGGTCAAGGTCAAGGTCACACACACAACCTTGAACACAAGGCCAAGGCCAAAGCACACGTGCACTTTCAAGGTCAATGACAAGGACATGTGGGCGGGGCCAAAGAGGGGTGAAGCAAGGTCAAGGTCAAGGTCGAGGAGTGGGGGGATTGAGAGAATCGGGTTATGTTCACTACTAGTGTGGTTTAATGAGCCTTTATGGCCTCTATAAAATATTAAAATTTCATTAATTTATACAAGTCAGTTTGAAACTTAGAGCAGATAAGGTAAATCGCCCGGTACCCCTTTAGGGCTCTGTATCTCCGTTAAGGGACACTTAAGGAATTTTCTTCCTATGACAAAGCAGGGTCATTTTCACTTTCCTTTTTGCTTCCGGGAAATTGAGAAGTACTTACCAGACATCCTGTATAGAACATTTTTAAGCTCCAGGGAAAACTAATGAGTAAATAATAAGGGATGTAAAAAACTTTTAGTTTATAGGAATTCCTAATAATTATAATAAAATAATAAATACTTACGCTATTCTAGAATTAATCGTAGATATCAACGTCGAGAAAGGTTTACTATTCAACTTTTCAGCTGCTAAACCAATATTATGAGCCAAAGTTGGCGATATTCCATTAATGGGTTGCCTATTTTTAATAATATTCATTACTTGTTGAATGTTTATTCCAATATTATGGCTCTGAGTTGTAGAGATGGCCGCGCAAAATGGTATAGTTTTTAGATTTAGATTTCCTAAGTAGCTCTTCGCAACTTGCTTCATTCTTGAAGCTACTGTAGGAAGTTCATAATTTTTGCTATAGCAACAACTCACAGTAGTCCTCGGAGCTTCCGGAGGATCATAGCTATATTGATTGCTAACACCGTTTTGATAGGTTTGATCAGTTCTAGCTGAGTGTGGACGAGGTCCATCATAATTAAGCGCTTGTATATTGAGCGGTGGTACACCATCAACTTCTTTGTTATCACCACCACTTTTCCTTTCATTTTGTTGTCTAGACTTCTTTAAGTTACTATCATCAGAGTCACTGTGCTTAACAGCATCATTATGGTAAATTTCTACTAGGTGATTATTTTTGGTATTTAATTTATTCAAGAATCTATTTCTCATAACCGTGGAAGAGTGTTTTTCTAAGATGCCAGATGATTTGGAAAGAGCTGATTTTATTTTCTTTTCTATTCTCGAAGCTTTCTTTATCGTAAGCTGTGAAGCTGTTTTTCCCGATTTAGCTTTTCTTTTTTGTCCCCGTAGTTTGGATGTTAGAGCTTCTGAGCTTTCTATTTTAATTTCCGGAACAATCCCTACAACTTCCCGTTCTGATCTCCTAAATTCTTCTTGGTTCTGGCTATTTTCTGTCGATAAATTTACAGAAAATATCATTATAGCATTGGTTAAATATAATACTTATGATAAAAGTTGCAACACCTCCTAATAATCTTCCATAATAAACTAAAACTAACATTTTTATGCACCGCAGTAGTTCATTTGGTGTAATGAGAAATTAATTAAGTTACTTTTTGTTTTGTTAATAGTTGATCAGTGGCGTAGCTACCGGGGTGGTAGTGCAACACCTCGTAATAATCTTCTATTATGAACTAAACCTAACATTATTTGTATGCACCCCAGTAGTTCTTTTGGTGTGATGAGAAATTAATTCAGTTATTTTTTGTTTTGTTAATGGTTGATCAGTGGCGTAGCTACCGGTGTGGTAGTGATGGCTGTACCACTCGGCGCTGAGTCACTTTAGGCGCCGCAGGCGCCATCCAAATCCTATTATTTTATGACTGCAAATGAACTTTGTAAGTTCGAATATATATATATATATATATATATATATATATATATATATATATATATATATATATATTATTCTAAAAATATATGAAAAATAAATAAAGACAAGACGTTTTTTTTTAAATTGATCAAATTTATTAGTTATTCTAATACTAAAAAAAAGTAATCTTCTTATCGGCCAAAATTCTCCATATTTCAACAAACAGCGCAGCGCCGCGTCATGTGTAAATTGTCGACAAATAGTAGCGACACTGCGGCGAGCACCTATTTTCTTTGAGGAGTGCCGATAAAGGCAGAAAGCGAAAAGAGGGCAGTGAATAATTATTTTGACGAATAGTTCCTATTTTTCTATACGCATTTTTAGAACGATGTGTTAAAAAGTTGGAAAGGATACGTATTGGGTAGGTATGAGATAATTTTATTATTTTCTTATATTTAGTTTTGCCTTGCATATTGTGAAGTTAAAGTAAAGAGTGGTGAAAATATTTATTGTATTTTTTTAAAGAAAAATAATAATTAATTGTGGTCTATATATATATATATATATATATATATATATATATATATATATATATATATATATATATTTATAACGGGTGTCAACGAATCTATTAGACAAGTCATAATTTCTAGAGTATTAAGTGTATCAAAATGAGAATTGGTACAGGTAAATGTTATGTGAAGAGGAGAGTTTTCGCATATTTTCCACTTTCCGGTCACTTCCGGTTTCACCGGAAATGGCCCCGGTTTTGAATTCTTAAATAGAACACCCTGTATATTTTAACATCTTTGGATTTCTGAGACAATTTTAGATCAGAATGTGACATTTTAAAAACTTTTTACGTCTATTTCATTTTTTTAGAGCCACTTTCAAAATTGCATCTAGGTGGCCATGATCGGACGCAAACTAATCTAACGGGTGATGTCAAAAAAATACAATCGCAAAGTTTTAGTGACTAGTATGAAAGACAAGAATAAGACAAGTTGACAAAATTACGTTTTCATTTCTAACTATTAATTTTCAAATGGCGACCCCTTTTTGACAACTACTTTTCGAAAAAAGCATCCAGTATTTTGCTTAATAATATTTAATTTCTGTTCTTATGTCTAATCCAATCGCAAATAAATTAGTACCGTTAGATTCGTCAAAGAATGCTTTTTTCGAAAAGTAGTTGTCAAAAAGGGGTCGCCATTTGAAAATTAATAGTTAGAAATGAAAACGTAATTTTGTCAACTTGACTTATTCCTGTCTTTCATACTAGTAACTAAAACTTTGCGATTGTATTTTTTTGACATCACCTAAGGCCCTTAGATTAGTTTGCGTCCGATCATGGCCACCTAGATGCAATTTTAAAAGTGGCTCAAAAAAAAATGAAGTAGACGTAAAAAGTTTTTAAAATGTCACATTCTGATCTAGAATTGTCTCAGAAATCTAAAAATGTTAAAATATATAGGGTGTTCCGTTTAAAAATTCAAAACCGGGGCCATTTCCGGTGAAACCGGAAGTGGCCGGAAAGTGGAAAATGTGCGAAAACTCTCCCTTTCATATACCATTTACCTGTACCAATTCTCATTTTGATACACATAATACTCTAGAAATTATGACTTGTCTAATAGATTCGTTGACACCCGGTATATATATATATATATATATATATATATATATATATATATATATATATATATATATATATATATATATATATATATGTTTATGCGGATTTCACGGATTCCTTCGTGTGAGATGCAATAGCAGTGGATATATCCACATTATGCCGTTGTAGTGCTGAAATCACATTCAGCAAACGTACAACTATATGCAGCTCCGCGTATAAATGAAGTAAAATGCGAACAGTAAATGCAAACTTCTCTCCATCATATCCTTTCTGTGTTATAGGTTGCACAGTTAGAACAAATTGTTATAAAACTCAATTTATCCTATTCCACCACCATCGAAATGATGGCCTACCTGTACCACCATACCGAGAAGTAAGTTAAAACTTACCCTCCCCGCCACAGTGATACGGCAGAGGTACATGTTTCGTCTCTACTAGACTCATCAGGGTACCGACATGCACCTGGCTGTGCAAAGGACAGTATTTGCATGCTTCCTTCCGATCTGTCCTTTGCACAGCCAGGTGCATGTCGGTACCCTGATGAGTCTAGTAGAGACGAAACATGTACCTCTGCCGTATCACTGTGGCGGGGAGGGTAAGTTTTAACTTACTTCTCGGTATGGTGGTACAGGTAGGCCATCATTTCGATGGTGGTGGAATAGGATAAATTGAGTTTTATAACAATTTGTTCTAACTGTGCAACCTATAACACAGAAAGGATATGATGGAGAGAAGTTTGCATTTACTGTTCGCATTTTACTTCATATATATATATATATATATATATATATATATATATACAGGGTGTTTGATACATCGATAGAAAGTTTGGAAGAAGTGACAGAAAATGTAATTTTGAATATTTTATGCCATATATGCCTTGGTACAAAAATGCACGGTTGTCCAGTCACAGCACATTTTATAATTTTTCGGTTTTCTGGAAATTGGTGATTGAAAAATTAATTTTTATGATACTGGTATAATTTTTCGGTTTGAAATATTTGTTTTCTTATTCTTTGCTTCATACACTATAATAACAACAAAAGGACTTAAATTAAAATAACACACAGAAAACTGGCACTCAAAAATTTTATTCATCTACAAAAATTCAAGTTTCAGTCTTAGATTTGAGTGATATTTTTTTCGAACAGTGAGAAAATAAATGCATTCAATTTATTTTAAAAATAACTTTGTTGAATAACCTTTACAGTGGTTTATCGAAACCTGTATCAATAAAATATTAAATCCATTAAATTCAGGGAACATATTCATATAAACGAAATTAACAATTCTTTCTATTTATTTTTACTTTCCCAAAATTACCAAAATCATATTAAGTATTATTTTACACGTTATATTCGAAATGTGAGCCATTATTTCTAATACATTTTCTGGCCTTTTTCCTCACTTGGGTGGTGGTTATGCCTAGTCTCATTTCTTCCCTAAGTGTGACAGCTGCATCATTAATTCTTTCAATCAGTTGATTACGGTCCATTATCAACTTTATAGTCAAGTTCTTTCATACGTCCCCAGATGTGAAAATCTGTAAGCGTCAAATCTGGGGACCTCGCAGGCTACAATATGGGACCATTTCTTCCAATCCAACGATTAGGGAATGTTTCATTTAAAAAATCTCTTACGTCAAGCCGATAATGTGCTGGACATTTGTCCTTCTGGAAAATTATTCTGTCTCTTACGTTCAATGGTATTTCATCTATGATGTTCAGCATTTCACTTCGTAAAAACTCTAAGTAATTGTCTACGTTTAAATGTTCAGGAAGGAAATACGGCCGAATGAAAGTTTTCCGATTACCCCTGCCCATTCATTTGATTGTGGAAGTTGGTGATTCACTCCCGAAAAAATTTCGATTCATCGGACCATAAAATACTTTTTAAGAAAAGTCCATATTCCAAATCAGCATTTAACAAATAACGGCGGAACAGAACTCTCCGTACTGGATCACCTTATTCAAGGCCTTGCACCGGGTGTATTGGAATGAATGTTTTTCTTCAACTTTCAAAACGTTCTACACTTTCAAAATAGACAAGTTAAATTGATTAGCTACATTTCTAGTACTCGTGGTTCGATCTGCATCAAATGAATCCAATATTTGTTTTCCTACTTCGACAGCATGTCTGTCTGCATCCAATCTTTCTCTGAAATAAAGATGACCGGTTTGATAAATACGGAGATATGTGTTAATAAAAACTTGTACATTGGGAACTCTTCTTCCAGGAAATCGATCTCGGTATAGTCGTTGAGCTGCAGCTGCATTGCTGTCTGCTCTACTATACATGAAAATTATATCAGCGTATTCTAAACTGGAAAAAGAAGCCATCATTTTTTCAACAAGGCAATTTTAAATTTTGCAAGTGAACACTGAACTGGTATAAAACACAATGGCAAGACGTGTGCGACCAGCACTAAAGCCGATATCATCTGTATGGCTGGCTAAAAAAACTGGTTAAAAAAACAATTTTGTTTATGTTTATTTTAGAAATAACAATTACCGGCCTGGTGAACAGAAACATCCAAACATTAGATATTTTGTATTTTAATTAAATAAAGAAAAAGTGAATAGAGAAAATTATTAGTTTCGGTAATATGAATGTCTTTCCTGAATTTAATGTATGTAATATTTTATTGATACGGGTTCCGATAAACCACTGTAAAGGTAATTCAATAAATTTATTTTTAAAATAAATTGAATGCATTTAGTTCTCTCACTGTTAGAAAAAAATCTCACTCAAATCTAAGAATGAAACTTGAATCTTCGTAGATGAAATTTTGAGTGCTCAGTTTTCTGTGTGTTATTTTAATTTTAGTCTTCTTGTTGTTATTATAGTGTATGAACCAAAGGATAAGAAAAAAATATTTCAAACCGAAAATTATACCAGTATCATCAAAATTAAATTTTCAATCACCGCACCACAGTAAACCGAAAAATTATAAAATGTGCTGTAACTCGACAACCGTGCATTTTTGTACTAAGGCATATATGGCATTAATTATTCGAAATGACATTCTCTATCACCTCTTCCAAACTTTCTATTGATGTACCAAACACCCTGTGTATATTAATTATAGGGAGAGTTGAGAGTAGTTAGTATAGTAACACAACTATTAGTACTATGTAGTGCATTAAATTTGTTGGAAAATTTGTTCTTCCTGTAGGATGTTTTACGTTTTAGATCAGCCTAAATTGTAAAAAAAATAAAGGAAAAAATTCAGTGGTTGGGCAAACTTAAAAAGAAAGAAAGAGCAAGTAATATAAAAAAGGCAAAGTTGCCGAAAATTAGGGTTTATTTTTCAACGGGAGTTGGGAAGAGGAAGCGTCATGTACGGAAATTTCAACGCCAATAAATGAAATTACAGTTTAGACTTAGACAAACTTGTGGTAAACGATAAAGTAAATTTAAATTCTTTTGAAGTGCCTTTACAACTGGCAAGAATTGAAAATAGTTTTGGTTTCGCCGATGAAGACCAAATGCTAGAAACGTTAATAAAACAAAAATATCCTACAGAAAGAGGTTAATGTGAAAACATTGTTCAAAGTGACAAAATTTAGAAATTATTATGGGCCTTGCAAAACAAAAGACATTGATTTTCCAAAAACTAATGGTAGGTCATTTTCTGTTGTTTATTACACTTCAAAATCCTGATGCGGATTTATTGTTGACAGTAAGTGGTTGTGTTACTCTATTAAGCTAGACTGTTGTTACTGCAAACTGTGTTGACTATTTGCTGATAGAAGAGGTCAACATTTTAAGTTTAGTTGGATCAATGGAATATCTAAATGAAAAATTCTAAGCCAAAAAATTGTAAACATGAAACTGGCGGTCCACTGATTGCCACTTATGACGTCTTGTCTATTCTTGATCAAAATTTTGAAAAAAAAAATTATAAAGAAGGTGACATTGACATTGTCTCTATGTAATGGACTATTTAGAGGCCATTCGGAACATGATAATGATGACTCCAAACAGGGCAATTTTCTAATAATAATACACCTGTTATAGCGTTATAACAGCATTTTACAAAAGTTACTGGAACTTTCAAAAGGTTCAACAATATACTTAAGCCTAACTATACAACATGAATTGATTTATATCTTGAGAACCGAGGTAGAAAACAAAAGAAAGAAAAAGAAGAAATTCACTTATAATTTTAGACACTGCGCAACATATATGTAAAATAGAACAGTAAAGTATTGTTTCAAGCTATATTCTTTTTCATAAAAATGATAATAACGAAATCATACAGGTTAAATGTAAAGAATCTTTTTCTGGATTTTACCCCATAACACTGAAGGTGTAAAAAAATCGTTATCAGTTTATTTCAGGAAAAAACATCTCTATTAAAAAGTGTAGAGGACTGGGTTACGACGGTGCTGCTGTTATGAGCGTCGCTTATAACGGCTTGCACTGTAAAATTCCCAAGTTAGAAAAAAATACTCAATACATTCAACACTCGTAACTTAAATTTCGGCGTTATATTTCATATAAAATAAGAATATAAATAGTTATGCATGTTAAAATCACTATAGAAGATTATTACCTTTTAAAAAACTATTTAACATTAAGTGAATACATATAAGTAACAAATGGTGTAAAAATGAACAATAAATTTCACCAAGATTCTTTTGGAAAACTCACTTGAATCAACTGCAGTTGAAACTTTTATTCTCGGTGTTGCAATCTGGGAGTGTATCTCAGATAATCGATTTACAGAGTTTGTAATACCATTTAAAATATTGTTTATGGTTCTTACTGCGGCTCCAGTATTATCAGTACTAATAGCATTGGACGTTTGACGACTTACTGTGGTACTCCTGAGTGGAATATTTTTAGAATTTTCGTCGATGCTTGTTGTTGACTCATCTAAAATGTCTAAAAAAGCGAAATAGTTTTTAAATAATTCCTTAATGTGAAAGAAAAATCTAATGATTAAAACGTTTCTAATATATAGTGTGATTCAACATAATACTATAGTTACAATCTCAGATAATCAGATTATCAAATTGATTGGAGTATATGCTCCAAAATTCTTCTACCCCGATGAAGAAGAAAAACTGTTTTATGAAGATGTAGAAAAGGCAAGCAAAGATAATACATGTAAATAAGACATAGTTACTGTGAATTTTAAGGCATTAATGAGACAACAAAGAAAAGGAATTGGAAATATGGACTTGAATAAAATTTCTCAAACTTGCAGCATTTTTCATTCGAACTTACAAGAATTTAATTAAATACGTAATAGTGCTAAATACATTCATATCGCTAGTGATCTTAGGCTAGTCATTGCAAGGGTAACTACAAGTAAGACACATACAAATACAGGAAAAAATTAATAATAGACTTACACCAGCAAAATAGAGATCCATTGAGAAATAAAGTAAAAAAAGTTATCTTCTTGAGACGCAAGAAACTAAGGACGTAAATTAACTATCATAAAATCTCACAATGACAATAATAAAAGCAGTATCACAGAGAGCAGGAAAAAAACGGAAGAGGAGAGTAAAATTTCAACTCAAATAAATAGAAGTATAGAACAGCGAAGATTGTTATATAGAAAGGGCCAATGTGCAACAGATCATTATTTAATAATTTGATGAGAAGTAAAAAGAATTAGTCGAAAAAAACTGCAAAATATACAGTAGAATATATCAACGAAAAAAATATAATTCTTAAATGTGTAAAAAATTAAGCAAAATGCGGGAACTGCACCGAAACAAAAAATACACAGGAAATAATAAAAATAAAATCAAACTATTATTAACAACTATGTATATTCATCAAAACTAAGCGAACCACTAACAACACATGATGACTCTAATCTCTCAACCTTAACTAAAAGGACATCAAAAGGGATTGGTAAATTGCAACTAGATAATGACCCACAACGAGATACTGTGGCCTATAGAATCGTTTAAGAGCTACAAGGTACTGAGATCTGATAATGTCATCCCAATGGTTCTAAAGTAGGGCAAGAAGCTCATCACTCTGGTACTCTGTAGAATCTTAAGAGCAATCATAGTTACATCTTGGATAAGGTCTTCTTTTTCCGAAGCCTGAGAGAGAGACTACTCTCAGAGAAATCCTTTAGACCAATTAACCTGTCATTTTTTCGCTGAAGCTGCCAATGAAACTAGTTGAAGGCACATACAGATAATCTCTCTAGAAAAGATGCCACTACACCCAATCAATCTAGTAAGGAGAACAGAGTCCTTCTTGATATTACAGTAGCATTCGACCATACCTCTTTGGTTTCCAGAATAATGTTCTGGAATATATCAACCTTCTCGGAGTGGGTGTAGTTGTCCATGGTAAATAGTAAAATAGGCTTAGAAATTTAGAATGATGACCTTATTTTAGTCAACTTCTTAGACAATTTGTCAGTAGTCAAATTATTAAATGCCATTGCAAAAAAGTCACTCGAAAAATTATTGTTATAGGTTTAAATTATTACTACAGTTAATTGGTTTATGCATGTACTTGAAAATAGTTTTCCTGGTGAAACCGCTCATCCAACGATAAATTTTTAAGAGCTTTCAAATATAAGCGATTATCCGAGAGAAATATCTAGGTTATCATAATGTTGATGACGTAAAAAATCAGAAGTGATGTTTACAAGTGACGTCAGTTTTATAATACTTACACTACTTTTTTGTCTGTTGCTATACCACTAGAAAACGTTTTTCAAGAAATTTGGGATAAATCAATAATTTCTTAAAACTTTTACGTTTTCTACTGCCTTTTTTTTTGGGTTTTCGGTTCGGTCAGGGGAATTCATGATTAATTTATTTCTTCATAGATGTTTTATTGTTTTTCTGTCACAAAGGTTTCGACTTTATTATTGGTCTTCATCAGTGTGTTTTCTACAAACAATTTTCGAATAGTTAGCAGTTAGTTCACATGAAGTTAAAATACCGTGAAATTTTTCTATAACAATAGCAATTTCCAAAATATACAAATAAATATTAAACATTTTTCACAAAAGATCGTCACATCTTTAAAAGTTATTTACAATTAAAGTACCCAAAACATAACAATTTAACATGTATTACTATATTAAGACCAGGAATAACTGCGTTCAGTATGCAAATAAATCTATTTTCGTACATGTAAACTAACAGCTAACTATTCGAAAATTGTTTGCAGAAAACACACTGCTGAAGATCAATAATAAGGTCGAGACGTTTGTGACAGAAAAACTATAAAACATCTATGAGGAAATAAATTAATCATTTATTCCCCGGACCGAACCGAAAACCCAAGGAAAAAGAAAAAAGTATATACATATATATATATATATATATATATATATATATATATATATATATATATATATATGAAGTAAAATGCGAACAGTAAATGCAAACTTCGTTTCAACCATATCCTTTCCGTATTAGAAGTTGTCAAAACTTACCCTCCCCGCCACAGTGATACGGCAGAGGTACATATTTCGTCTCTACTAGACTCATCAGGGCACAGACATGCACCTGGCTGTGCAAAGGACAGATCGGAAGGAAGCAGGCAAATACTGAACGCGGCTTCGCCGACTTCCCGCCGGATGGCGTATACATGTTTATGCGGCTTTCACAGATTCCTTCGTGTGAGATGCAATAGCAGTGGATATATCCACATTACAGGTAGGCCATCATCTCGATGGAGGTGAAATAGGATAAATTGTTTCTGTGTTAGAGGTTGCACAGTTTGGATGAATTTCTACAAAACACAATGCATCTTATTCCACCACCATCGAGATGGTGGCCTACGTGTATCACCATATCGAGAAGAAAGTAAAAACTTACCCTCCTTGCCACAGTGATACGGCAGAGGTACATGTTTCGTCTCTTTCTAGACTCATCAGGGTACCGATATGCACCTGTTTGTGCAAAGGACAGATCGGAAGGGGGCATGCAATACTGAACGCGACTTCGCCGACCTCCCGCCGGATGGCGTATATACGTTTCTGCGGCTTTCACGGATTCCTCCGTGTGAGATGCAATAGCAGTGGTTATATACACATTTTGCCGTTGTAGTACTGAAATCACATTCAGCAAACGTACAACTATATGCATCTCCGCATGTAAATGAAGTAAAATGCGAACAGTGAATGTAAACTTCGCAACATCATATCCTTTCTGTGTTAGAGGTTGCACAGTTTGGATGAATTACTACAAAACACAATCCATCCTATTCCTTACTTCATTTACATATGGAGATGCATATAGTTGTACGTTTGCTGAATGTGACTTCAGTACTACAACGGCAAATTGTGGATATAACCACTGCTATTGCATCTAATACGGAGGAATATATATATATATATATATATATATATATATATATATATATATATATATATATATATATATATATATATATATATATATATATTTGGCCTTCAAATATATCAATAAATATAATTATTTTAAACTTTAGACATAATAAAAGTTTTGTTGAAACTGACAACAGTTTTTCAGTAATATTCGAATGTATAGAAAAATATTTTAAGGAAAAGGATTTGTCATACCAGACGTCCGATCTTTTACATTAGAAATCTTTCTTGATTTAGGTGGAGCATTTCGACCAACGCCGTAAACTTGCTTCATATAATCTAATTGGTCCTTTAAATTATTACACCTCGATTCAGCCATCTCTAACTGCTCTTCAATATCTAAAAATATATTTAAGTAAGATTTTGGTATGACAATAAAATCAGAAAAATTATATTAGGCTAAGCGCATGTTACGAATTTTCGTAACAAAAAAAATATTTAAGAAATCACATTGCAATTTTTATACTATAGCAGTTATATTTGCCATATGAGAAAACCTAATTTATTTATAACTCATCGAAATATATTACACATGCATTTGCAGAATTGTTTATATATTTAAAATAATATTGAACAATTCTCTTTGTCAAGGCTCTGATCTGTTGCTATTTGAGTTTCGGGACGACATCCTACTGTACGAAGTTACTAAATTTTTGGGCAAGTGTAGGTTCGCCGGGATTTAATTTATTTAATTTACATCCGAAAAATCTGATTCTTGCGGGAAAACAATGTTAAAGGTTTCAAGATTACCGGTATATAATTAGATTTGCCGCGCTATGCTGGGAAATATCATTTTCCGAGATTTTCAGAGTCCGACCATAGTAATCGCGCGCCGCATACAGCAGTATCGTATGCGCGATCACCGCACACCGTCACACGTCAGCGTAGTGGGAGCTCGGGCCGTCTATTTAAGTCCGAGCAGACCATTATTTCGCTGAGAACTACACGTTCTCCACCCGGGTCAACAGTCCAAACGGACTGGACTGGGTCGCCTGCTGGACTGCGCCTTCCTGGTCTAGTAATGTAGGTGAGGCTAGCCTTGTGTGTATATGGTGTTTACCATACACTTCCTTCCTTTCGTCCTACCCCTCTAATGGCCAGCATTGCCGAGGACCCTTATAAGAACGGGCAATGTTGTGTCATCCTACCGTCACTGCCGAGGACCCTTATAAGAACGGGCAGTGTCGGTTCCTTTCCTAATTTCCTACCGCTATTGGTCGGCATTGTCGAGGACCCTTATAAGAACGGGCAATGTCGCTCCATCCTGCAGACGCTGTCGAGGACCCTTATAAGAACGGGCAGCGTCAGTTCCTTTCGTTCCTTTCTACCGTCACCGATACACACACTCACTGATGCCGTAAGTTTGTTATTTCCGTAATGACCAGGAATGTGTTTTACCGCCAGGTGCCCTCCGATGTACGTTGATAAAAGGCGCTAAACAACTGCCGCCCCGACGCTTATCGCTGCCGCCGCGTGTAAAGACCGTCGCCGTGTAGATACGCCGCCTATAGCCGATCGATGCCGTGTTATTGTTACATACCGCGTATACCGCCATCGGTCGAATTTTAATACGAAGCGCCGTGAACCGTGAACGCAGATTTTAGATACAAAACGCGATAATTTGCGTACGAGCCGTCGTGAATAGCGTCGCAACCGTGTAGTACGAGCAGTGCTGTCAAATGTTCCACAGAAAAATACTTGCAAGTTTTATATTTATTCCTGGCAATTCCTGGCAAAATGTGTATGATAAGAAAAGCCGATATTGTTGAATATTAGAAAAAGACAGATGATAATAAGATTGTCCATCCTTTAAATTTTAGACCGCAAAACCATAAAATAAAGAAAGAACTACATGTGAGAAGCAAAAAGAGATAATAGAGAGATTTAATTGTAGAGATGGGGCATCTTATCGATTTTCAT
This sequence comes from Diaprepes abbreviatus, assembly GCA_034092305.1. Taxonomy (NCBI): domain Eukaryota; kingdom Metazoa; phylum Arthropoda; class Insecta; order Coleoptera; family Curculionidae; genus Diaprepes; species Diaprepes abbreviatus. The sequence goes on from JASJET010000164.1 coordinate 241,132, forward strand.
ACACTTGCCGTTAATTGTATGTACATTTTGTCTTAATATTTTATTAGTTTTTGAGTACAAGACATCTGTTCCTGGCAAATCCCTGGCATGATAGTATTCCTAGCAAAATTACTGGCACAGCTAATTATTCCTGGCAAATTCCAGGAATTACTGGCAAATTGACAGACCTGAGCACGAGGTACGTGAATAGCGTCGTGAATGATACCACCGGGTTACCGTCTTCAGCGCAACCGAACAGTATGAACTACCGCGAACAGCTCTCAAAACATACTCTTGCCCTCCAGACCGTTTTATCTGTTTATATTATTGTCAATCTTAGATTGTAAGTTAGTTTTAGGCCATGTCTTTGTATGAAAGAATATAATACTGGATACAGGATGTTTTATAACCGTTTGTTTTATTACCTAGTCCCATTTTTACCATTACATGTAACAATTGGCAGCCGGCAGCCAGCACTAATACACGTTATTGACCCCTGTCTTGCCGTTTCTCCACTGTAACAAGCTGTCCGGTGCATAAAGTGGGCCCTCGACCACATTAAATCCCGAGGGTGGCGTCCGAGAACCGACCACCGAGTGGATGTTTTGACCTTCAGGCAGTCAAACCGTTGATCAGCTGAGAGAGCAGGGATATCCCGAAGATACGTAGATACCGCCGACCAGATACCCCTGCGTTGAGCATTTGACCGATGACTGTCTGCGCGAGAAATATCCACTGACCGATGTTCCGCTGCCGTGAACGAAGAAGAGCCGTAGAGCACAACCTGCTCCTATTGCACCCCACCTACGTAAAAACGCGTCACACTATAATATTGACTTTTATTTGCTATAACTTGGGAAATAATTTGAATTTTAAAACGATTAAACGCTGAGAATATTCCTAAAAATATAAACAATTTATCTTGCCAAAAAAAAATAAGTTTTTAAAAATTTCTAGGAGGTGTAATCTCTTGTGTGCCCAAATGAATTAATTTTACTGTACTCTCATTACAATTACCACTTCCAACTTCCTTGGTTAGACCTATAGCAGTGCTGAACGATTAATTCAGTTCAAATGCAATATAAACAGATAATAATTATCTTCAAAACAATTTTGAAGTTATTAAATTAAAAACTACTAAGTCAATTGTAATAAGCAAAGTGCCCTTAAGATGTAAACTAGTAGTGGATGACAAACCAATAGAACAACTCATGACCTTTAATTACTTAGGAGTTGAGATATCCGCAAACCAAGACAGAACAAGAGAAGTAAGAAGCCAAGTAAACAAGGCAAATAGAATCTCAGGAAGCCTGACGGATATAATATGGCACAACACATTCATGAGCAAGGACGCAAAAACAAAAATCTACAAGACCTGTATTCGACCGATAATGATGTACGCAATAGAGACGAGAGTTGACAACACAAAAACAAAATCAATTCTAAGAACTGCCGAAATGAAAGTACTAAGAAGAATATCGAGATACACATTAAGAGATCACATATGCAATTCAACAATACGCGAGGAACATGGAATGCAGGATATAGTAAGATGGGGACGCAGAAGAGCCTGGAATGAGCACGTAGGAAGAATGGCGCAAAATAGGATAGCGAGAATCACCCGAGATGGAACACCGGAAACCAGAAGACCAATAGGTAGACCACCTAAAAGATGGAGAGAGTCCTGGATTTCAACATTAAATGAGATGAATGATTGAGTTGGAAAAAACAGGCTGTAAAACTATAACAAGAGGAAGAAGAAGAAGAAGAAGAAAATAAAAACAATTATGTTAGAGAAAAATCTTGGGCATCTTTTCCACAGAAATAGATCTAACTATTTTACTCTACTATTATTATTTATAGACCTTGTTGAATGGTTGGTATAAGTAAAATTTAAGTATAAGTGCGCCCTACGATATTTTTTCCAGCTGAAGGTTATTGCAAACGCATCCACTGCGCGCATTGCGTTTTTTGAACAATTCTGCAAATCTATGTGTAATGTATTTCGATGACTTATAAATATAGGTTTTCTCATATGTTAAATATAACTGCTATGGTATAAAAATTCGAATGTGATTTGTACAATATTTTTTTATACGAAAATTCGTAACATGGGCTTAGCTTAATATCTAATAAGATATTTTAAATTAGTTAGGATATACTCAGAGTACGAAAGTCTAAATGCTGTCATTTGATTTATGACGCCAATAGCCCATTATAGTGGTACAAAAATTATTGAGATCGCATCTATATCGTAGACCGTATTTTTAATGATAGATATGTAGTGTATTACAAATGATGTAATTATTAAAGCTTACAATTGGTCCTAGGGTGCGAGAAGTTGGATTCTTTGCGAGTATCTTTAACCAAAATGAATGACCAACAAGAGACTTAAGAGGTCAGGATATGGAAAAGAGCTGTTCAAAGGAAGTCGAAGGATATGGCGACATCAATGGAAGATATCATATATGGTTCAGGAAATGCAGAATGAAGACAATTTTTAAAAATGTTTGGTTTTGAACGCTGAAAAGTTACTTTTTTTCTTTTGTGGTTTTCTTAGAAATTTGTTTTTCAAACTGGTGAACTTTTCAAGATCTACCCGATTGATATTGATAAAATTTAAACCACATATTCTTAATAATATTTTCTAAGATGTAGCTTTTTTTATTAGATGTCGCGTTTATTTTTTATCAGTTTTTTTGAAACTGAAAATTCTGATAAAAAACAGATTTTTTTTTCAAACACTATCATTTAAAAAAAATTAATTTTTTTTTCTTATTCTACATCTTAGATATTGCCTTTCTAAATAATTATTTTTTCAGTGGCTCATATCTGCGCCATTTTAATTCTTTTTATTCGTTTTTCTCTTTTAAATTATTCATGAAAGTACTATGTATATGTGTATAATAAAAGTTTATATAATTAATAGCTGTGTTAAAAAAATTATTCTCTTTATAGACATTTTTTTTCTCAGCGCCAAGGTGGTGTAACCTCATAAAGCTCTAGTTCCTCAAAATTGGGCATACTGCTTTTTCTCAGTAGGTAAGTTTTGATTCTATCGGATTAGTAAACCTTCTGTTTATATACCATTGACTAGATTTTAATTTATTAGATAGTAAATTATACTACTTTACAGACAATTTTTGACTGTAATGTAATAGGCAATTTTTGGTTAATTTTTGGTCTCTAAATGCGAAAATGATGGTAAAAACTTCCTAACATGTAAGATTTATGATTTTTTCAGCAAAAATCGATGAGTATTTTAATCACATTATTTTAAAAAGTCATTTGTAATATATCGGGGCGCGAGGTCGCCAAATTTACGTTTCCCATAAGTTAGGGAAGTTGTGCACAATATGGCAATACCACGTGGAGATGTCTAGCGATGACAACTCAAAGACGAAGTCTCAACCCCCTAGGGCTTAAAATAACGAAAGTATTCATATAAACCCAGATAATTCCAAATTTCCCTCTGCTCCGTAGCCAAACCTACTTACAAATGGCCCCTGTATACGAGAAGTATGCCGTCTCTTTTCGAACTTCTGATACCCGATGTTTCTAGAAAATATCAGAAGTACGGCACGGTTATGAACGCAGCTAACCAGCAGTCGTACCATCAGTAATGGTTTACCACGAGTAGTGGACAGTATTAAATAGAGAGCGAAGTGTGCTAACAAGCCAATAGTTAGAGCCTTATATTTGTGTTGAATAAAGTTAGTTGACGTCTGTAAACGTAGTATCACATCTCCGTACCGTACAAAAATGTCTTAAGTACAGAAACGTAGCTGTGTTAACTTCGCCGAAAGTTTTTGCTACATATGTCAGTTTACCGCTAAATCACAGAAATGGGCCATTAACAAAATTATCAAAGTAGCTTACCATCAAGTATTTTGGATGTCTTGTGGGCGATCAAGATAAGAACTGGGCTCCTTACTTATGTTGCCAAATCTATGCAGCAAATCTAAGTACCTGGTTAAATGGCAAATGTTCTTCTGTGCCTTTTGCAGTTCCAATGATTTGGCGAGAACCAACAGATCATTTTAACGACTATTACTTTTGCATGGCCAAAGTGTCTGATTCTTAAAGAAAGAGCAAACATAATATCGAATATCCGGGTATTCCCTCAGCAATAAAACCGGTTCTTCATGGAGAAGGTTTGCCAGTTCCAGCGCCCCCGGCAAAATGGGAGGAAGAATTAGAAATGTATGATGATAAGGCAGAAACCGATAATATATCAGAAAATTAGTATTCTTATTTTCCCGCAAGTGAAGGGAAAGCAGCTCATTTAATCAAACATCCTGAATTAAAAGATCTAGTTCGGGACTTCCACTTGTCTAAAGAACGTTCTGAAGTATTAGGGTCTAGATTACAACGATGGAATTTATTAGCCACTGGAACAAAAGTTACAATATTTAGGAATCGTAACCAAGAGCTATCCTCGTTTTTTATTCTGCAGGATTTGCACATAACCCGGACGAATGATGCCTATTAATAGATCTTGTAAAATAAATTTAAAAATAGTTCTGCTCCATAATGACAACAAAAGACTCTTTATTCCTTTTGTACATGTAGATGACATGAAGGAAACATACGAAAGTATGTCACTTAATCTAAATGCGATAAGCTATGATATGTCTTTTTCTTCTTCTTCTTCTTCTTCCTCTTTTATTTAAGAGGACGTCTTGTTTTTCTGCTATATTAAGCCTTCTGTGATGTTGATGTCCAACATTCGTGCCATCGTTTTGAAGGTCGACCAGTGGTCTTCTAGTGTTTGGTATCTCGTTCTTAGCCCATTTTACCCATCGATCGTCGCCCATTCTGTCCACATGGTCCATCCAATATCTTCGCCTTTGATCTCTTAAGGTTATTCCTTTGATTGTTCTTAACGTTTTCATTTCAGCCGTTCGTAGCATACTTTTTGTTTTAGATGTTTCGGCTCGAGTTTCCGATGCATAGGTTAGTACTGGCCTTATCACAATTCTGTAGATGCGTACTTTGCTCTCTGTGGACATATACTTATTTTTCCAGATTATGTCCCTCAGGCATCCTGATATCTTTTAGGCCTTATTGGCTTGTGCTTTGACTTCCTGGTATAGATTTTTATTGCTTGATACATCAATTCCCAAGTATCTGCAAGACATGCTTTGTCTGATAGGATGGTTTTTCACCACCAATTTGCATCTGACAGAATCTTTTGAAATTATGATATGTATATGTGGTAAATATGTGGTGACCTAAAGGTCATTGGACCATTACTGAGACATCAGGGTGGATTGACTAAGTATTGCTGTTTTATTTGTCTTTGGGAAAGTAGAGCAACACAGAGCGATTACCAAGTGAAAGAATGGCTTTCGAGAGATAAATATATTCCAGATCAAGCTAACGTAAAGAATATATATCTTGTTGATTCCAAAAATGTATCGTTACCTCCATTACACATTTATACATTAAACTGGGATTGATTAAAAATTTCGTTAAAGTATTAGATAAAGAAGGACATGCGTTTAAAAACCTTAAATAAATTTTCCTAAACTAAGTGATGCTAATCTTAAGGATGGAATATTTGTTAGACCACAAATTAGAAAAATACCAAGGGATCAACAGTTTTATCAAAAATTAAATAATGTTGAATTAGCTGCATGGAGTCCTTTTAAAAAAATTGTTTTGAAGTTTTTAGGAAACAAGAAATTTAAAAACTACGAAAAACTTGTAGAAGACCCAGTTGAAAGCACTGCAAAATGAGCTATCGCATGTCTCTTAAAATACACTTCTTGCACTCTCATTAAAATTTTTTTCCAGAAAATTTGGGTGTGGTGAGTGACGACCAAGGAGAAAGATTTCACCAAGACATATTATAAATGGAGCAAGGCCACCAAGATAGATGGGATCAAGAAAATAAACTAAAGTCAACATTTGCAAAAAAGTTATGTACAAAAGACTTACTATAAATGTATTTTCATGCGTATTTTTGTAAATATTGATATACTTAAAATATCTTGTTTTTTTTATTGTTTTGAATTATTGTAGAAATATTATTTAAAAATTTTTGTATTAAATAAAAATAACTGATACATTTTAAAGCTCAAAATCTGTATATGGTGGAAAATTTTCTTTTTTGAAATCACAATCAGGATGCTTCAAACTCCCAAGTTAGTCGAGGTTTAAAGTTAGAGCAGTTCTTATTAAATTACTGTTGTTACGTTGAAGTCTGTGTACCTAAACCTACAAAGTTTAATCTCAAAAATGGTAAATTTACTATGTTAAAATGGAAAGATAGTTCCGTACTCTTGGGCATGCGCACTATAAAATGCTAACCATCAACAGAACCGAACTTCAAAAATGTATTGTTGTGCCAAATGTACGAAAACACTTTCAGATGCTCATTATACCGAAAACTCAAACAAATACAAGAAATAAATAAGTCACTTAAAACAGTATAGGTCCGTCCAAATCGCAAACAATTCACAAGGCAAAAACCACAAAATAAAAAAATTGAATCGAACCGGTACTGAATGAGTGACGCTATCAAATCAACTACTTACTTAGTTTTAAAACGTCTTAATTGCTACAATTATTTTCATAACTCATCTAATTATTAATAATATATGTACATAATATATTATCTGTTAGAGCTTCAGCGAACACCGACAGCAACTGCCAGGTTAGCAGGGTTGTAGCTCTTCAAGTGGGCTGCGGCTGGTGTTCAACCCAGAGTAATAATGACAAGAAATAGACGGATTTTATATTTCAGTGTACATTTCAAATTATTACTATCGGCCAAGCGCTTTCGGTCTAACTTAGACAATCCTTAGGACTCAGACCTCGTCAAAGGGCACACCTTAATCCTGCCAGTTTGAGAAGAGTCTCCAGTCGCCAGCGTAGCCTCCAGACAGAACAAGTCGAATACAATTAAAACATTTTTTTAAATTTTTGTCCCAAATTCAAATTAAAGCTAAAACATCCAACACACTGCGTACATTGACATTATTACGGTGTACAACCTGTTAATAACTTATTAATAATGACAAGTTCATCTGTTAACTCATCTTCTTCCTGTTAAATTTTTATCTTTTGCACAACTCTCTTTCGGGCTTTTTGTAAATAACGAGGTCCATGAAATATACAAATTTTACGGTCAGTTTTTCTTGGCACACAAACACCTATACGCCGTGAGCACATATTTCAACAAAAAAGCATAAAGTTAATGAAAGTGGATAAGTCCAAATGAAAAAACCAAAAAAGAAATAGACCCCATACATACATCAACCAAGTGAGTCTTATCAAATGTTACGGTGTTAAACTCATTTAATACAGGAGTGATCATCGACTCGTAAGGGCCAATCTTATCAAAAACTTCTACAAATATAAATGCAGGTTAAAATAACACAATAGATTGGACTCCCAAGCGCTTAAAGCCAATAGAGAGTCATATATGAGAGAATCGGGAGCGTTACTACAAAACCAGAAATATATCAAAGAATTTGTCAACTATATACTGGAACATCTGACGAAGATAATTGCAGAGACAGCTACAAAGGTTATAAAAACAGCAAGAAGGAAAACCGACAAAATTACAGAACATATAAAACAAAAAATAGAAGAACGAAGAACATTATACAGAGAAGGTAAATACGCTACCGATATCTATAGAAAAGAAACCCGACGCATTATCCGGCAAGACCTAGAAAGACACTATGAACAAAAGATCGAACATATTATCGAGGACAACAAAAATATGAGATGCCTGAGAAAGAATCATAGAGAAAAGGAAATCATAAGTACAAGGAACATAGAAGGAAATGTGATCAGAAATAGAGAAAAAATGCTAAAAATAACCATTGTACACCTCACACGTCAAAAAACCAAGTGATATCGGAAAAAGACCGAACGTGATAAATATGGACTCGGAGAATATGTCGGAGGTCAGTGAAGATGAAATCCTTTACGCCCTAGAGTCAATGAAGAACACAAGATACTTGAAGATGGCGATATTGTTATAGAAATTAAGGAAGCAAAGGAAATAACATTACCTACTATTTTGGAAACAAGGAAAAATACCAGCAAACTGGAATAATTCGAGAGTTATTAGAGATATTTAAAAAGGAAGATACAACGTTACTAGAGAACTACCGTCCAATAAGCTTATTATTCCAGATATAAACTTCTCACTAAAATCATTACGAACAGAATAACTGAAAAGCTAAGTGACTAATAACCAGTCGAATAATGGCCTTCATAGATTATTAGGAGGCATTCGATTCTCCTGAGCACTGGGTGATATTGGAGAAACTAGACTCTGATCGAATAGACTATAGGTACAAACAATAACTAAACACATCTACGAACATTCCAAGTCAACAATTAAATGCAGAATCCGCCAAAGTGATACGCTATCTCCAAAATTATTGACCTTAGCTCTTAAAGGTATCTTTGAAAAACTAAACAGGTCAACCAAGCGTATTAGTATTAACGAGAGATACCAAACCACTTAAGATTTGCTGATGATGTCGTTCTCTTTTCCGATAACCACGAAGAACTACAGGTCATCATGAACGAACTAGAAGAAACAAGCAAAAAGAAAGATCTAAAAATTAATATAAAAAAGACCAAAATACTGTGCTTGAACATCCAAACATAGAGATAAACGGAATCTTAATAGACAGTATTACAGAATACGTATACTTAGGTCAAACAGTTACGCATAAAAGGAAAACAAAAACTTAGAAATAGAACGACGAAGACGCTTAGCATGGACAGCTTTTGGAAAGCTTTCGAATATTCTAAAAAACAAAAAAATTTCCCAACATTAAAGATCCAGGGTATTTGATCAATATGTCCTCAATGTTTTAATATACGAAGTTCAAACCTCGACCCTCGCGAAACAAGTAGTGACAATACTGAAAGTCACATATAGAGCAATGAGAAGATTGATGATAGGCATGACACTGAGAGATAAGAAGAAAAACTTGCGGATCAGGTAGAGAACAAAAATCCCTGATGCGGGGCAAATAAGAAACTCGTAAAATAGGACTACTCTAGACATGTAACAAGAGTTAGAGACCAAAGATGGAATGAGAAAATCAAAGGAAGGGGGCCATTTCTCAGAGAATGCCGAGCACTCAACGGATTGAGGCAGAGATATTTCGAAGGTACCATAGAATTACCCAAAGCAGTTACGAAAGGTCAGGTACCGAGGCTGTTTGGATTCAGCGGTCGACTTCGAATGACTTGTTTTCATGGTGGGGTGTAAAGGGATGAAAGAGGCCTAAGCATCGAATCTTATTAACTTATTTAATCATCTAAGATAAATGAGACTTTGTCCATATTAAACATCAGAAATTCAGTGTTATTCTATTATATATAATTTATCCTGTATGATATACCTAGATTGTAAACATTAAAGAAACAGGTATTATTGCAAATTAAAACATCAAATTGTCAAATTGTTACAAGCCGAAAATGTCAAGACTTGACAAAACATAATATTTTTGTCTCAAATGGAAATTCCTTCACATGATAATGTTGATCTTCAGCAACGAGTTCAGCCCATATCACAACAGCATGTTGTAATTTTACATGAGAAATTAGTCAAGAGGAAATCCGATCGCTACATAATAAATTTCGGTTTAGCTTGTCATCAATTAGGAAATACCGTTACCCTTTTTACTTCTCAATACAATAAAGGAGAATCCATAGAAGATATTAAGGTTAGTTGAGAAAAAAATAAAAAAAATTATTCAGTTAACTTTCTTTTTCATTAGTTTTCAGATAAAATAAATATAAAATACTCAGCATGGTGGATACCGCGAAGCATATTTGGTTTTTTTCGAGGAAAAATGTCCGCATTTAAAGCAGCATGTATGGCATTAAGATTAATTTTTCTTCCTCCTAAAGAAAGGCCAAGCTTAATTATTCTCGATATTAATGTAGTGGCCTTGTATATTTTACATCTTTTTACAAGATATAAATTGTTTTATGTAGAATCATTTGACGAGATACGAACTAAACCTGATATTTGTGAGCATTCGACACACTCTCCATCTTTACTCGAGGCTAAATTTGTAAAACTTGCTGATGAAGTGATTGTAGAAACGGTAGGATTTGCTGAAATTTTTAGAAATTCATTCCCGTCGGTGATAAAAGAACCTGTAGTAATATATCCTCCAATAGATATAGGACTCTGGAATGAACCTGGAATAAAAATTCAAAGAATAATTCCCGATCTACTGGAGAATACAATTTTGTTCCTTTCTATAGGTAAATTTAGAAGATCATCAAATTTTAAATTAGCTTTGGATTCATTTGAGCTCTTACTTCAGCTGATAGATGACAAAGATATTACCAAACGTTTTCAGCTTGTTATTGCTGGCCACTGTAAAACTTTAGAAGAAAAATTACATTATAACGAACTTGTATCTACAGCAAAAGAACGAATGTGTGCTTCTCAAGTAACTTTTCTTAAACAACTTCCCATTATACATGAAAAAACGTTAATAGAAGAGTCAGCTGTTATGATTTATCCGTCTCGAACGGATATACAAGCAGATTTTATTTTAAAAGCTATGTGTCTTGGCAAACCAATTGTCGCTACCAATAAAGGTATTGCTCCCAAGTTGCTGCAAAATAGAATTTCAGGAGTAACAACTGAGCCTGACGCAAATGCTATGGCACACATTTTAAGAAAGCTCATGATGAGCCCCCATTTACAGTCATTTATGGGGGAAATTGCTAAAGACGCTTTCCAAAAGAACTACTCTTTTAAGAGTTTTTGTAGAAACCTGAATAGTTTAATCGTAAAAGAGAAAAATAGATCTGTACATTCCTCTCTTAAAACAATAGTAGACAATACCAGGGAATTCTAAAAAAATATTCTTGTAGAAAATATTCTTAATAAAGTTGTAACGTAAATTGTAATGTAATTTGTTTTTATTTACCTTGTAATCTAATATCATTTGTTTTTTTGCCAGACCTGTCACCACTGCCCTCTTCATTGTTGTTGATCTGTTCTGTAAAATGTAATTGTCATATTTTTAAAGATTATCCAGTATGTGGCAAATAAAAAAGTTGTCTTATTCTATAATTTTTTTCAAGATATAATGTGAAGTGTTATTTGTTATAGGTACCCACTGAGTAGGGATAGTGAATATTTTTGAGAAATTATTTAAAACCATGCACAAGTACTTAATGCAGCCCAAAAATTTGTCACTTGACAGCTGTGACGTCACATGTTTACAAATACTAGTAAACTGACAGAGAGAGATAAAGTTTTTTCGTAAGTTAAGCTATAATTTAGTACTCGAAAAATTCCTTCAGTGAGATGTTTGTGACTGTTTGTTGGAACAAAGAAATTCAAAATTTGGTTTGATGTCTGAAAGTGTGAGTCTTATATCAGGTTCTGCTTTTAACCTGCTTCCGTGCTTCCCTTTCTGGTAAGTGTATGTTGAAAATCCTTCTGCACATAGATGTGTTGTATAAAAGGGCAATAAAACTTCAATGACTTTTTTGGCCAAAACAGGTTACTCATTTCTTACACTGAGGCAAAAATCCAATAAAGAGTAATCTTTAAAAACAGTTTTTAGAGAATTGTCAGCATAAGTCAATGAGCTTTTCTTTTTCCAGTAAAATTAAAGAAGTATCCGGAGTTATATCTTCTTGGAAAGGGCTATCAGTTGTGCGATTCAGATATAATATGTTTATTAGGAATATAATCCTTGAACGTTAATTGAAGTTGTTTGAGATGTTCAGTAATATTCCTTTTAATATTTTCGTTAAGTTGAATTTAATTTTCTAATAAAATGGTGCTGAAAGAACCAAAATGTTCATACTCATACATTGAAACCTAATGTTGAACCTGTTTAGTATGGCTGCTATTCTATCATGTTCAATAAAAACGGTAATATCTGCGCCTTGTAAAGACAACTCTAAATCATTTAATTTAGAAAGAATATCGGCAAGTACGCAAGTCTTTGTAGCTAAAGAAGATCAGATCCAAGCTTGCAGTAGGCTTTCAGCAAGCTTTCAAAAAAGTTCTGAAACCTTACAAAAAACTTTCGTGGAATCCTGTGGTAATTACCAAATGTCCGCAACAAATACTAAAGGAAAGACGTTTAAGCTTACTATAACCTTTCAGAAAATCAAACATAAGATATTTTGAAAATTTACTTCAAGATTCACGTCAGTTTTAGAAAGTTTCTACTTGGTATATATAACCTTATAATAACAAAATACTGCGCAGTGTCTAACAGGGTCATATACACTATAATAACTTTAAACAAAATATACAGCCTACAGATCATACACGGATATGTACCAACGGAAAACTCAGAAGACAAAGAAGCTGCAACCTTCTATGAAGATTTGGTAACGGCAAGAAGAAAAGAAAAAACACAATTCGTAAAAATTACAGGATATTTTAACGAAAAAATCGGAAAGAAAGAGCAGAGAGACACACACTATATTGGCCACTTCGGGCGGGGCGATAGGAACGAGAGAGAGGGGAGATGTTATACAACTACTTGAACAACGAAAACCTATTTTGCCTCAATACCTTTTATAAAAAACCCAAACAACGTAAGTGGACCTGGACCAGCCCAGACAAAACAAATAAAAACGAAATAGACTATGTTCTCTCTAATAGGAAAAACATATGTACCGACGTGACAACATTGAATAAGTTTTATACCGGAAGCGACAACAGATTAGTATGAGCGAAGATCAAGATACACATGAGAACAGAACGCAACAAGCTCATCAAACAATAACGCTACCCAACCACGGAAACCCTGAGACAAGAACAAATCAACTATCAAAATGAATTAGAAAAAAGACTAACAACTCGCTTTTTACCAACCTGTCGAACAAGCTGGATTCAGAAAACACTTTAGCACCACAAATCACCTACACACACCTACAATCCTTAGAAAACGCAAGAATCGATTCAAGATACATAAACATTATAAAGAACATATACGAAAATGCAACCATTCAAATAAAAATAGACGACAAGACGAAAACGAACCCCATAAAACTACAAAGGGGAGTGAGACAAGGGGACACTGTTCACCCTAGTCCTAGAGGACATTTTTAAGGAACTTAAATGGGACATCAAAGATATAAACATCGACGGATTTGCAGATGACTTAATCTTAATAGCAAGTAATCTCCAAGAATTGAACGAAATGCTACAACAGCTAAATGACGTATCCGCATCTGTAGGCCTTAAAATGAACTACAACAAAACAAAAGTAATGTACCACGAACAGGTAAACATAACAATACAAGTAGTGAACATAACCCGATTCTCTCAATCCCCCACTCCTCGACCTTGACCTTGACCTTGCTTCACCCCTCTTTGGCCCCGCCCACATGTCCTTGTCATTGACCTTGAAAGTGCACGTGTGCTTTGGCCTTGACCTTGTGTTCAAGGTTGTGTGTGTGACCTTGACCTTGGTCGAGACGACCTTGACTTTGTTGAATGTCATCTTGGGTGTGTGACCTTGAAGTAGTTATTTGTGCATTGTAATAATGAGGGATGATCTTGAAATGATTTTGACCTTGCAAATTGTTCTATAAATTGTGTGAGTCTACTTGCATTCATTCAGTGTGAAATGTCAGATACGGAACTATCTAAAGAAAAAATTATAGAGCAAGTCGGCAGAGTAATTTGTTTATATCAGAGTAATTTAAAAAGTTTGTGTGATTTTGAAGAGAAGGATCTAGCATTTTTTCCTCTCGAATATTTAAAAACTTGCGTTGATACGCTGAGTTTACGGCAAATTTGGGATAAGCTGCCAGCGTCATATCGGTGTGACAAGGAACTACAGTTAAGCTTACCCTGTTACATTCACTATGAACAAATATATCGTCATTATATAGATGGGCCACCACCAGCAATAAAAAAGTGTCGTGAATGTAAAAATGAGTGAATAATATGAATAGTGCTTTGCAAGAGACAGTAAAAAAATTGGGCGATGAGTTCACTGAAACGGCTAGTAATTACTTCAATGATGCAATGAAAAGTCGAGCAGAATGGGCGTCGCGCTATTGTGATTTGGCTTATGAATATGAAAAGGCTGCGAATGAATGTCGTAAATATTGCAGCAAAACAATAAATTTACAAGACTTTGTTCGTGAGATAAAAAAGTTGGGGTTTAGTGACTGTTTGGAAAAACTGATTAGGTTCATTGCAGATCCGGTTGTGTTAGATGAAATTAGAGTGTAGGACTTAAGTTTAACGTAGTAGTAGTTAATATGGAAAGTTTAGTGCGAGAAATGTACGAGGAATTTCTAATTTCTGCAGCCTGTTCGGAATTTTACGCATATGAAATGCAAGATTCGGAGGCTCAGGACTTTAGTGTATTTTTTAAGTATATGGACCATGCCGAAGTGTGTCTTTTAGCTAGTATAGTTTGTAAGAATTTTCTTAGATATAAAAACAAACAATTATTATTGAACAAATTAAGGAAATTAGGTTTAGGTGATAATGTTAAACGCATAGAAGAATGGCAGAAAAAAATCAATGAATAAAGTACATAAAATGTAGTTATTTGTTTCATTATATTTTGTCCTTGAAGTTATCCTTACACCAATTTAAATGTGTGACGTCATTTGACCTTGAATACTCCTCCCACTATTTCTATCGTTAAGCTACCCCCACCATTGTTACAATTCGACCTTGAAACCTCGCTATAAAGGTTCGTGGGAAAAGAAGTGACTTCAAACAGTCGCAGATATCAGTGGCATAAACATCAAATATTGTGTTCGTGTAGTGTTCTGAAAGTGCTTTTATATTCACGGTAATTTTTGGATTTATATACCATTTTTTTCAATAATGAGTATTGCAAAAGAAACTCTAGATGAAATTAATGAAATGTTTAGCAAAGATTTCGAGGTTTTAGAGAGAAAAAAGGTTACCGAAATGATTGTAGGCAAAGTGTATAAAATTGTAAAGATGGTTTCAATGACTACACGATTTGGTAAAACTCTTTTAGTGGCTTTACACGATGACGGTGATAATAGCACATTTGAGACTTTTTTACCAAAACGTGTGGCCGAAACACTATCTGACGATATTGTAGATATTATGAGTAAAACTAAAGATAAATACACTCTAACTTATTTGGGGCAGGGCACTAGAGTTTTTGGAAACAATACTCGAACATTATTACGTTTTGGCTCATTGGAGTAAACTGTATGTAAATTGTTTGAAAACAGGATGTAATTAAATTTAAAATATAGTTGCACATGTCAGAATACTTACGCGTGTTCATTATTTCTGTTAAAGATGTCTGCTGATGCGACGACGACGACGACGACGACCGCCGCCAACGAATGTGTAGATAGATACATATTTTGGTTGGGGAGAGAATTAAGAAATAGGGCTCACGATATGTTAGATAGCGTAAATGATTGGTCGCATATTGATGTAACCAAAGATCAATATAAGAACGAGATCAGGGATACAATCAATTTTATGGCTGGGGCACACTTGTGCGACAAATTTTTATATGGTTTCATAGACATGGATACATTTTGTGCTGAAATGGTTGAAGAAGAATTAAAAGAATACCTCGTCAATATTCCACATTTACCAGGTGAGCTTGCTGCAAAATATGAATTGGTTTCTGCAACAGCAACAGCCCAAGACGTTGACGATCGAAATAGTGTCGGATGGGATAGAATTTTGAACAACGAAAACGAAGACATGGAAAATTAATTTTTTTTAATTTTTGTATTTGTGCAATTAAATAACTGTAAATAAATATCTATTACAATCACAGTTTTATTTTATTTCTTTTATAAACATACCAACCCAGTAGATCATAGTCAGTGTTTCTTTTTCTCAGCTGAAATATTTAATATAAGTAGGGCAAATAAAAATAAAATAGTTTAGTAAAGATTGAAAATGAGTCGAGGAAACAACACAATTGATAAATTTGGTCATCAGAAATATAATGAAAAATATCATATATTATCTGGGCCACAAGGGATTGGTTTTAAACTTACAGCGGATGGGCAGTATGATATGGGTGGAAAAATCATAACCAACTTAGGCGAACCTAAAGATGATGACGATGCTGTGACAAAACACTTTGTTAATAGAAAGTTTTACAATTTTGCAGTTGTAATATGTGACATATTTAACAAGGATGTCCTCCCCATGATATACAAAAATAATAGTGAGCTTAAAACAAAAATTGAAGTTATGCAGAAAATACTCTATCATCAGCCTTTAAATGACTCATTAAGCGCACTGTCGTACGACTCGACTTCAAAAAAAATCTAAAAAAAGCAGGTTAAAGAATAGGAGAACGCACTCCGAGTGGCATAGCCTTGAAGATAACGTCGTAGTCGTCGGTGAATTGGACCTTCCCTCCAAGAATATTGAAATGTTATTTATGTGTATGATGTTTTATTGTCATTGTTTTTAATAATGAAGATTGAAATAAAAAACTTTATTTTACAATATATTGTTTATTTATTTCACATTTTAAATAAAAAATATAGTCATACAATATGTTATTTAAACAATATTAGCTTTATCTATCCAAGAGTTGAAGTGGTTGGGAAATCCTAGCCATTTGACAAATAATTGTTCGATGTGATTTTTCTTGCGTTGTCTAAGGACCTTTTCTACTAGATAAACGTCAGGACTGCTTGTTTTTTGTAGTTCTGATTCGTAAAAACACCCTCTTATAGGCTGACCTTCTAACGATTCCAACAAGTAAGTAGGTGGATTTGTAACGTTAACTTTTACAACTTTAAACAATTCGGTTGACCAAGAGGGCGTATATCCTTTCTCGAATAAGCTTTTGTACTTGCTAATACGCACAATGTCACCCATGGAAAACTTAAATTTTTTAGGTACAATTTTTAAATAATCATATGCTTTAATATGTGTTTTTTCTTGCACGTCTGCAGGCTTCATTCCAATGGTGCGATGTTTCGAATGGTTATAGGTTTTTGTTACTGCCGATAATATATGTATCCATTTGTAAGATCCTCTTGTCGAGAATTGTTTATATAAATTATTTTTTAAAGTCCTTATGACTCGCTCAACAATTGCAGCTTTCTTTGTGCTGTAAGTGGAATAATGATTTATATTATATTTTTTCATCAGGGCTTGAAAGTTTGTATTATAGAACTCCTTTCCTTGATCACTTTGCAGATTTGTTGGTGTATATGATGCCTCTTCAATGATGCTTTTCATCGCATTAGTAACTTCTATACCAGTCTTGTTTTTTATGGCTTTGGTATAGACAAATTTCGAGTAACAATTTATACAGACCAAAATATAACGATAACCATCGTTTTCATCAGCATACTGTTGCATTTCAGCCAAATCAATTTGCCACAAATCTCTGTATCCTTTTATTATCGTGCGCCGTCTTACAAAATTTTTTCTAGCCGTTCTATGTAGTTCATTAACAATCTTGATTTTTTCTAGACTGGGCTCCATATTATTAGTAATACTAAAGGTTTCAGATCGAAGGAAGAACTGAATAATATCATTAAATATTGAGCTTAATATATTATATCTTCTTCTCGTAATTCCTCTATGATTGACATAATTTCATTTTCGTGTCCAGTGTGACCGGCCATTTTGGAACTCCACAACAAACGTAAACGATCCACCAACTCTTTAGCTTTGTTCCAGTAGACATATTGAAATTTTTTCGAAGATAATTTCTTTTTTGTGGGTAACTGTAGTTTTTCCGAGAGATTTTTTCTTGTAATAGTACCACCTAGTTTTGTGCCCATTATCAGAGGTTTAATAATTCGTAAATATTTGTTCCATCTGGTCTCCCGTAAACCATCACTTTTTTTAAAATTGTTGTAGACAGCATTCGTTGATTCCAAAATTTCCTTGTACGTTGAAAGTACATTATCACTTAATTGTTGTTGTTCCTTGCCTACACTTGGGGGTGTTTTAAGAAATAACAAATCATAAAGTGCCGGTGATCCACCATATTCTGCAATATTTTTCCCTTTTTTGTATAAGACAATATTTCCATTTCGAAAACGCACCTCTAAATTACCAATAAAATTTTTGCTATAATCTGTTTTTGAACCAAAACGTACACCATATACAGTATCGTATAGAGATGGTTTCGAACGTAATCCTTTCAGGTGTGCGTTTAAAGTATCGGAAGTTGTGGTGTCAGCGGATGCGAGAGATGTATTAGTTGATGTCGAGGGTGTATCAAACACCGATTGGCTAATATCTTCTTTTGAAATGCGATGCTGCTGCTGCTGCTGAATAGGTGTGGAGGTTTGAAAGGAATGTGTAGGTTGGGGAAAACCTGATATTTGAGTCGATTGCACTGATGTACTGAGACTATGTGACTTTGTAGCTGGATAATGTTTGTTGCTGTTGTTGTTGTTGATGTTGTTGTTGCTGCTGCTGCTGACGTTGCTTAACCACATCAGATATAGTTGTCAACGGCTTAGAAATGGGTTCGTAAAACTTTTCCAATTCCACAACATTAAACTCTTTAGCCGCTTTAATTTGTTTAAATTTTTTTCTGACGGCATTGGTAGCTTCCACTAGTTTACGTTTTAAGTCGATCGCGTTATTCATGATGTTAACAAAGGACGTTTCAACAATCAAATGAGCGTTTTCTCTTATTATTACAGTAATATATAGCTATCAAATCCTTTGCGGTATCTTCCCGATTTCACATCACTGCCTTTATCAATTACTAAAAATCCATACTTATTATCCCAACATTTTGAGCACATTTCTTGAAATTGAGTAAAAGTTAGATCCGGTGAAACGTGGTCGGAAAATATGTGTTTCATATTCAACTCATCTTGTTTAAACATAATAATAAAATTGGCGTTGTCTCGCACAAGCTGTTTAGGCACTCGCGAATATGTTTGCGCTAGGTAAAAAGAGTCGATATTTTTATGACGTCCCATGCTAAAGTACGATCTTATAACATCTTGTTTTTCACATATAACATCATCAAAGATAAATATAGAGTTTGGTTTTGCATCGGACGGTTCCACAATATTACTGGAATCACTAAAGGCATAGTAGCCTAAACCTTTGATGGGCGCTAAAATTTTCCTTAAATACTCATATTTCGGTTGATACAGAGATTTCGAGTAAATATAGACATTTTCGAAACGTAGCCCAAGGGGGTGTGTAAGCAGCGAAATCATGACATTAGTTTTTCCACAATTGGATGGACCAATTAACAGGCCGCGAATAGAGGAAGGAAGTAGAGGACCGTGTCTCTTCATTATCTTCTTTTCAAATCCAAGTCCGACTTTTTCATCGAGATTGTCAATAGGAAGTTTTTGTTTAAGATCGATAATGCGCATCTTAGGAAAATTTGATATTTTATAGGCAATTTTTCACAAAAACTGTCATTCAGATGCCGAGCGTCAAACGAAGTGGACGGTCTCACGTTTCCAACAAAACTGGATACGGTATTGTGAATTCGTTAATAAATAAATTACCATTCGAGGTACACATTCCTGGTTATCAATATTGCGGACCCGGAACAAAAGTAATAAAACGTGTAACAAGAGGTGATCTAGGCATTAATCCTTTGGATGCCGCATGCAAAAAACACGATTTAGCCTATTTACGTAATAAAGACAACATAAGTGCGAGACATCGAGCGGATTACGAGCTCGAACAAAGTGCTTGGAATAGAGTAAAATCGAAAGATTCCAGTTTAGGTGAAAAAACAGCAGCTTGGTTAGTTACAAACATTATGAAAGGAAAACAACGTTTTGGTATGGGTGTACCATCATCATTATCAACAAAAAAAACATCTAGTAAAGGCACGCGTCATACAAAAAGGAAAGGTGTTAATAAAAATCGACATGTTCGGAAAGCCAGTTTCGGAACAGCTATTCGACAAGCAGTTCGAAGGGAATTATTAAAAGCCGGAAGTAAAAATGTGTTGGAAAAAAATGTCATGAATGCATCTAAAATAGCTCTGTCGGCAGCACGTAGATCGGTAAAAGCGGCAGGTGGCAAAAGGAAGGTTCGTACACCGAGAATAATACCGATTCCTAAAACTGGTGGGATATTACCATTAATACCAATTTTTGCCGGGTTATCAGCTTTGGGTTCATTAGCCGGTGGGGCAGCGGGAATTGTGCGCGCCATAAAAGCAGTAAAAAAAAGCAGCGAAGATAAAACCGGTGCCGGCCTGTATTTAAAATCGAAAGGAAATGGTTTGTTTCTAAAGCCATATCGTAAAGGTATGGGATTATTTTTAAATCGTAGATCAAAAAACTAATTGAATCCCTACCTCGAAGACCACTATCTAACATCGATATAGAAAAATATGCCAAAAAGAAAAGAATAGGACACTTTCGAGGCGTTTATATGAGGGATTTATTACCTAGACAAGGTCCTCGACGTTACGAAGCAGCAATAGTGAATTTGGATAGTACGCGTGGTGCAGGGACTCATTGGGTAGCTTATAGAAAAAATAATTCTAAAGTAACATATTATGACAGCTTCGGTGATTTACCCCCACCGATCGAATTGGTACGATATCTACAAACGGGATCGGAACCATCAAAAATTATTTACTATACATACGATCGTCAGCAGGATTTTGGAACAGTCTGGTGTGGACATTTGTGCTTAAAGTTTCTTGTCGAATCATCAGCGTAAAAGATGTCATCATCATCATCGTCACCATTAACACCGCAAATGGATCGCAATAACTATACTAAAATGTTGCAATCACTGAAAGCATTTCATCTAGCCGGTGGATTAAGGAAAATGACCGTGAAACAGTTAGAAAACATGCCCAAGGAAGTAATGATTGCATTAGCCCCAAATGAAATTCCATTCGTTTGGGAAAAGTTGCCCGAGCACCTTAAAAGCGATATCGATATATTAAAATATCAGTGCGGTTGCAAACATTATTTCAGCAGCAGCAGCAATTTAAACGAGGTTATGACTGATGAGGATCTTACGGCTAGAAAAATATTTTGTTGTTATTGCAAAATCAGCGATGTGCGCATAAAAGCAGAAAATAGCATAAAAACATCACTATCTAATGCAGTGAGAAAAGGTGTGACGATGAATCTTTTTAAATGTTGCCGCTAAGAATAAAACCGAGATGTGTGATGTTTTAATGGTTAGTTATGTCTTATACGTTCACACTAACAGGACACTCGAGCGTCTTAAGCGCCGATTTTTATCCACCAGTCGAATTAAATAGAGAAAACAAATATGGTCTGGCATTGCTGGGATTTTACACATACAATTCAATTTTTAATGTGGACGAAAGCAACAATAAGTTTGCCTACATGAAGGAGGGTTACACCACCGAGCCGATACAATTGCAGATTCCACCTGGGGCCTATGAAATAGATGAGATAGGTAAAGCTATGTTGGAGGCTTTGAGGATTTCAAGTGAAGAAAAGAACGATGGAATCTTTTACTTGGTCGCTAATAATAATACGCTGAAATGTGAACTGAAATCCCAATATACTATAGATTTCCGGGGAGAGGCGAGTATCGGTAAAATGTTAGGATTTAATCATACAGTGTTAAAAAGAGACAAAAAGCACGAATCAACCGAGATGGTGGAAATAATGAAAGTACGCATCATACGCGTAGATTGTAATATAATTTCCGGAGCATATATGAATTCGGTGGAAGGTCATACCTTGTTCGAATTCGATATCGACGTGGAGCCCGGTTACAAAATCAGTAAAGAACCACAAAATAATATTTATATGCCGTTAATGCCGGCAGGACGTCAGTTTATCGACAACATTACACTTCGCATCTTGGACGATAGCGGTGATCTAATCAATTTTCAAGGCGAGAAAATAATCGTGAAATTGGAACTGAAGAAACTTTCATAGAAATGGGTTTTTGCTTCAATCGTCAATTGTGTGTGCTGTCGACTAAGATGGGGGAACCGCCGAAACATAATAAAAGTAAAAGAAGAGTTAACGTCAAGGTTAGTCGTCGTCCAGACGTTAGATCACAAACATCTCAACAGTTATCTGCCGAAGACTATAAATTTTTAAAATCAATCGGTCTTAAAGTGCGAAAATGATTTCCACCACCAGCGATAAAATAGAGGTTTTCTCCGAGCCCATCTTGGACAATTCCATTATTAGTCTAGAAGAGCATACATATAAACCATACGGATCTCCATCATTCAACAATTCGGATGAAGTCCGTATCCCCATTAATTTTCAAGATATTATACTGGATATCGCCGAAAGTTACATATATATCGAAGGAAAATTTAAACCCATAGACGCAACGAAAAGATGTTTTTTATCAAATAATGCCCTCGCATTTTTGTTCGATGAAATTCGCTACGAGATGGGAGGTGAGCAGGTCGCCGTGGTTCGTAAACCTGGAGTTACGACGACATTAAAAACCATGGTTTCATTCGGAAGTTTGCAACAAAGATCTCTCATGACGTGCGGATGGGGTCTCGACGAAGCAAACCAAGATATCGTAGACACGGCAAGTAACGTATTCTCCGGGAAATTACCCTTAAAATATCTTATGGGATTCGCCGAAGATTACGCAAAAGGTGTTTTCAACGTAAAACAAGAGCTTATTATGATTATAGCTCGCACTTTTACCAATTGTTACGTCGGCGAAGTAGAGGCAGAAATTAGTATCGACAAAATCGAATGGAAAATTCGTCACATCATTCCAGACGACAAGCAAAAATTGAAAATACTGTCTCGCATTAATAAAGGAGGAAACAATGCCAGTATTCAAATGGCATATCGTAAATGGGATCTGTACGAATTACCAGCTTTAAGGCAAACATCTTCCGACGTGTGGGCCTTGAGAACGAGTACAAGTCTGGAAAGACCGCGCTATATAATCGTCGGGTTTCAAGACAGCAATAATTGCGACAAGAAAGAAAAAAACGCAACCCAGTTTACCCACGCCGACGTATGCGACATTAGACTATATCTGAATTCAACCGTTTATCCATACGAAAGATGGAATTTAGATTTCGCCAAGAAACTGTACGCAGCAGCCTATTACAATTACGAAAACTTCCAAAGCAGCTACTACGGGCGCGAAATAAACGATCCGATGATAACGTTCGCGGAATATATGAAAAACCCCGTTTTTATTATCAATTGCAGTCATCAACCAGAGGCGATTAACTCATCGACAGTGGATGTAAAATTGGAGTTCCAAACGAGAAAGAATAAATTCCCCAAAGACACTAAAGTGTACGCATTAGTTATTCACGACTCATTTTTTAGTTATAATGTATTAAACGGTTCGGTGACCAATAAATCTATATTTTAATGTATCTATTATATGTAACACAAAATAATGTTCTTGAATCAATAAATTTGTAATGAGTGAAGTAGTAGTTTTATATTTATTTGAAACCCAACCAAAAAAAAAAAAAAAGCTGGCGGAAAAGCCTGCTCTTTAAGAAAAGAGTACGGGAATTTAGAAAATGGTGGTTTATTAGGTGGAAAAAAGAGCTTAAATAACACAAGAAAAAATTTTTAAGGCAAAATATGAAAACAACGATTTAGAAAATTTGTAGGAAAGTAACGGTTAGGAATAGGGAAAAAAGTTATAAGAAAAAATTATAGAGGAAATCGAGTACTATAAGCAAGCATTTTTCTCGATAGTAAAAACGTAAAAAAAAAAATTTTTCAAAAAAAAAATTGAAAAATGGTGAATGCGCGCCAAAGTTGAAGTTTTGGAGCAAAATGATATTAGGAAATTAAAAAGAGATTTTTTTTCTACATATTATAGTATTTTTGAAAATTCGAAAAAAATGAAATTTGAAAAAAAGGGTTATAGAAAGTTAGTAATTTGAATTTTTTAAAGCGCTGTAGCTCGGGAACCGTTCAAGATAGAGAAAAAATAAAAGCACTTTAATTACCTAGAATTTTGAGTAGAATACAATGGTGAAAAAAAAATTTGGAAAATCTTAAAAATGACAAAAAATTTAGACGAAAAAATTGAAATTCTTGAGTTAGGAGGCTAGGGCCGCCGAACGGGAGTTTGTGGAAGTTGTAGGGGAGTTTTTTTTTTCTAAGTTATATAATGCATATATGCACTCCACCTTACCCCCTCCAACTTTTTGAATGTATATAGAGGCCGGTATTAGAATTATTTCATCATTACACATTCGATCGGCAAGATGGAAGATATACCAAAAAGGATCATTGGCATTGTCAGGCCATTCGTGCCCGGCAAAATATGCAAGTGTGAGGAGTGCGGGGGTACCGCACCAGGAGCGGCACCTTCGGCACCGCCTGCAACGCCGACACCACCAGCGACGACGACGGTGCCGCCAATGAGAAGACCAAGGGCTGCACCTAGGTCGGTGTTAATATCGTTGGGTATTACTCCACGGTAGGCACCCCACCCTCCCCCAGGCCCTTTTAGGGCCACAAAAACGGTCCTTTTCAGGACCACATTATATTTTGATCGTAGTTTAGTAATCGTCACTTATGGGGCGAGATATTCGTTTAACGACGATTTGTCTCGTAGCTTAAGTGCCAAGTTATATGCTTGAGAACCTATGAAAATGTTAACAGTTCAAACAAGGTTTCTATTATTTTTTTTTTGTAATGTATTCTTCACAAAATATTAAGAATAAGTCTTATTGTCTAAACAAATCTAATTCCTTATTTAAAGTTTTTGAAAAAATCAATAATTCTATAAGCTCTCACCAATACATAACATTTAGAATCCGTTGGTGGGGTGGGGGTAGTTCTATATATATGAGACTGGGCCAGTTACACAGTCATATATTCATCAACCCTCATACGATGAACATGGAGGAAGAAAGACCCGCCAGCCGAGGCTCATCCATCTTTAGTGATGACACCGTAGCCGACAACGTTGGAGACCTGCAAGTCTTCGACGACGACGACGAGGTGGATTTTGAAATTGACGTCCTACGTTGGGACGACTTGGATGAGCCGATTCCGCTAGTATATGACCATGATCCGGGTCTAGTGGAATTAGACGATGCGGGCGATTGGGTCTTACAAATACTCGAAACTCCGTCGCCGCAGCCAGAGCCGGACTCGACGGAAGATGCGGTGCTGGAAATTCCAGCATCACCAACACCCGACGACCCACAAGGCCCCTGCGATTCGTCAAGCTGGTGGTCGACCAGCGAGGATGGGCCACCATAAGCCCCACACTCTCCCTGGCCCTTTTTAAGGGCACACAACAACGGTCCTTTTCAGGACCACAAAATACTTTGATCGTAGTTTTAGTACATATTAGTACTTTGTTACTAATATTGTATGTATAGAATATACAATATTAGATACAAAGTATTAAAACTTTAAGTTCTGGTGGAACCCAGCTAAATCGTTCGTTCGTATTTGAGACCACAAACAACTTTTGGTCTCAATACGTAATACGACATTTGTTTTCACCCCCCCACCATTAATTTGTCTCTATATATACGACCACCAATACTTATTACAATCATTTTAGTTCAACATGTCTGCGACTCAACAACAACAACAACAACAACCCATCCAATGCCCTGTGGTAGATTCTACCACAGAGAATTGTTTGGAGTGGGAGTCGAACGATCCTAGATGGGATGAACTTTGGCGGTTCATCATCGAATATACAGAGGACAGCACCACCACCCCCGCTGATGATGACGGACCGTGCGACTCCACAACACAATAAAAGAGTCGCATGTTTTACAACCAAACGGTCCTTTTCAGGACCACAAAATAATTTGATCGTAGTTTTAGTTGGTTATAATACTTTGTAACCAATATTTTATGTTTTTTTCATAAAAACATACAATATTGAGATACAAAGTATTAGAAGTTCTGGCGACAGAACCTTAACTTCATAAACCGAACCATGTTTTAGCATACTTGTAAATATTATCAGAAAATATTTACAATTATTGCTATTGCGTAGTTTTAGGGGATTATTCACTCTTTTTTTTTATTACCTAATATTATGTGGGACAGGGCCTATATGAAATAACACACAAAAATAAATTTTCAAGTCATTTTTATTCTCATTATAAAATATAAAAATTTGATCAAACACTTTTTTTTATTAACTACAATATATATATATATATATATATATATATATATATATATATATATATATATATATATATATATATATATATATATATATATTTACAAACTTAATACTATAAATTAAAAGCTAATATCTACAACTACCTAACACCTACTACATAATTTATTAAAGTCCTCTAATTGTCTTTTTAACCGCGCAGATTTCACCTTTTTTATCTCTAATTGTCTTTCAAGTTCTAAAATGTCACTGTCACACTCGTTCACTTCTTTCACTAAGCGTTTTTTCATTTCGTAAATGTCTGTCAATTTGGTCTTCTGAGAGTTGGTGAAGTCTTCGACCCACTCCGGTTGTGATGGCTCCGAATATATTAACGAAGAAGAAGCGGTTTTATTTGGTGAAGACGATGACGATGACGACGACGACGACGACGAAGCAGCGGAAACTTCATCGCCTTCAAAACACCGCTTAAACCGCTTCTTCATGGGTTTCCGGCACCCCAATATCGGCGACAGTGGCGCTGGCGCTGGGGAAGACTTCACCTCCGACACTATTTCATTCTCTACGCTGGCCGGTGTTGGTGGCGTTGGTGGTGTTGGTCCATCGGGGCCTTCTATGACTTCCACTCCTACCGACAATGGCTCTTTTGGTGCTGTTTTTAGGAAGTCGGGTAATGGAACAGGGGTGGAGGGACGCTTAAAGTTAAACTTTTTCTTCTTCCCTTGTCCCACACCTTTAATCGCCGAATAAAATGTTTTTTTATCGGCGATTTCCGACTTCCGCATAGTCAAGAGCTTTTTCAGTTTCGAAGCTTTCGGAGAAGATTCCCTAGGCCGCGATGCTTTTCGCACAACCACATCACTAATCACATTTATCTTTGGCTCCTTCTCCTCCGTCCAGCATTCCAGGAATTGCGCTGCCGACTGAACTAACTCTTCGTCGCGACCATCGTTGAGGGCTCGGTCTTCGGCATCTTCATGCTCCACGCCATTCCAGTTCTCGAATACCCCCGGACTTAACACTTCCAAACCACTCATGTTATCCAGCATGCCTTGCTGTGAACCGCAGCTCACGTCAAGAGCATCTAAAAGAGACCGTACACTCGACATTTTCGATATTCAAACTCACACAATTAACTTTTTCTTAGCACTGTACTGTTTGCTGTTCTGACGAACTGTGAAGAGCTCGAGCCAGCAAGTCTGCTTTTATGCCCATTTCCCCCACTACACCACCTTTATTCCTTTTGTTCGATGCATTAAGTATAATATTTAAACTTGTCAGATGCAATGCCAAGGCCAAGGCCGACGTAACCGGCAATACCAGGGTCGTTTTCAAGGTTGTAATTTTCATGGATTTTTTTTTTGTCCCTGTCAAGGTTATTTTAAAGAAGCATATAAATATAGTACTAAACTTGTTAGATGCGAGGCCAAGGCCAAGGTCAAAGTACCCGTCAATGTCAGGGTCGTTTTCGAGGTTGTAATTTTCAAGGATTTTTTTTGGTCCTGTCAAGGTTATTTTAAAAAGTAATACATAATTAGAGTACCGCGATTGAAAAGTACAACATATTCAAACATCATGTTGCCAACCGATGAACAACCTAGTGAAGCAGCCAAAACATACAGTCATATACCAAAAGCTTTTTATTTAACTTGTCATCATTGTAAAAGACTAGGTATCTGCTGGCGAAATGATCTTACGTACGACTTCAACTACATTGACCTTTTCAGGGTTAAATTTGTACAATGCGGCTTTTGTGGACTAGTTTACTACCAGTTCAAGGACATTAATGAACGTGCCATCCAGAGAAGAAATTGGGTCATAGAAGAAGCTTACCTGTACAGAAGAAATTAACATGTATTTTATTTCTTAATTTTTAATTTTTTTGTTTGTTATTTTTTTTAATAATAAAAAGTAAACTCAATCTTTTGTTATATTTTAATTTTTTTTTCAATAAAACAATAGTAAAATGAATCTGTATGTGTATTTATTAAACATCACCTAAAATACGTTTTGCAATCCATATTTTTCTGCAGAGTCCGTTTATTAATGAAATAGAACCATATATTAGGGTGAAATCTAATGGTTTCAAATCAGTCTCACATAACAATGTCAGAAGTAAACACTATTGATAAGTTCGGTCGCAAAAGAAAATTTAAGGATTTTAACTTTATGCGAGGTCCTTCAGGAATAGGTTTTAAACTTACACCTAATGGAGATTACGACATGGGAAGCAAAAGATTGTGCTATTTAGCAGAACCTCTTGAAGGAGACGATGCGACCACACGAAATTATGTTGATAATAACCTTGCTCAGTGTGTGCAAGATACGCAGAAAGCTTTACATGACTCAACAATTGTTATTAAAGATATATTTAGAAACCAACTTGAAGGTTACGTACGCAAGAAATTAATTGAAACCGGTCAAGAACTTAGAGGATACATTGATGATACTGTTATTGCAATATATGAACTTAGGCAAGACGAACTGCGTGATGAACTTAACTCTAGAATGTTGAAAATTGAAAAGACTATGGAGGATCTTGTCAGCAAACCTGTTTCACATTAAACACTTACTCGTAGACCTGTGCGTTTAATTTACTATTAGACAAATTTTTCAACAATAACTTTTACAGTTTGTTATTTGTCGACACTTCATTATATTTATAATTTTAAAATAAAGGTTCAATAAAAAAGCAATCAAGTAATGAATACATGTTTTTTATTTACAAAAAAAAAAAAAATTACAATACTATCGTTACATATTAATGTTGTATGTTTAATAGAAATAATAAAAACAATACAAATAATGAAATATGGATTTTCCAGATTACGTGCTGTTCTGACTTAGAAATGATTCCAACACGGTGACTAAATTTGCTAAGTTTTCTTCCGGGTCTGTTTTGTAAAAATCTATGTCTGCATGCCCCCAAGGTAAAGTTTTGGTTGAACTGGGAATTACATAACGTTTATCATCGCTATGTGACAATGTTACTTTATTTATTATGTTGGTATAAATGTTATGTAATTCACTTCTAAATGTCTTCATCTTTCTTAATATCAAACCACCCCGTTAAACAATTCTTTGGTAGTCTTCCTGATGAAGGTCTTTCTCGATAACACATTTTTTGATACCTTTGGCTTTTTTAAATTCATTATTAATGGACTTTACATAATAAGCCTTCGCGCCGGTACCATAAAAACTTATTATCGGATCACCAGGAAACTCATCTTTCATTCTACCAACTACAGAATTACTTTTAATTATGTTGAAATTATTAATTTCGGGGTAATTTGATGTATCGAATTTTTCGGGGTTTTCTGATATAGTTTGATAAAAGTTTTCCGTATACACTTTTAATATAAGCGAGTCAGTATCGGTGTAAAGTAACGAAGCATCATCACCAAACTTGGATTTAATAAAATTATAATAAAAATCGTATATTACAGTCTTTGATATATCTAATATGGAAAAACCGATATAAATTGGTTTATTGTACAATATTTTAACTTTATTTATATGTATAGCAACAAAGTTCTCGGTAAATATCGAGCTACTATTGAAATTGGGGCGGGATATTAGTGCTCTAGCTCCATTTCTGCCTACACTGTTCTCCCAATGTGTTACTAATTTTATATCCTTTCGATTTTCCACATTTTCCATAGTTTTACCAAATATCGCGTTATTTTTTAATTTAAAAGTGTCCTTCGCAAATTTTGTGGTGGCCTTGTTACGTAAATTGGTATTAAAATCAATATACGATTTTAGCCATTTTGATTGCTTAAACTGTAATACTCGATGGGTTTGCATTACCACTAAGCCGTTGGCAATGGCTTGTTTTAAAGTTCTATAGTGTACAATGTATTTTTTTTTATCTTGTAAATTAGGAATTAATTTCGGTAATTTAGAATTTTCTGTTGGCGGTATGATATTTTCTACTAGAAATGGAAGATCAGAATGTGCATCATGCAACTCAGTCGGATAATGCACATCCACTTCCAAAACGTAGCCATGTAAACTATCATCACCAACAGCCATAATATTTAAATCCAGAATTTCGCGCTCGCTTAACCATCGAAAACCACCATATGGTAATGCTTGTGACATACTATGACCATATAGATT
Organism: Diaprepes abbreviatus; assembly: GCA_034092305.1. Taxonomy (NCBI): domain Eukaryota; kingdom Metazoa; phylum Arthropoda; class Insecta; order Coleoptera; family Curculionidae; genus Diaprepes; species Diaprepes abbreviatus. The sequence continues at coordinate 271,268 of JASJET010000164.1, forward strand.
TGTAGCATCAAGGTATGTTATAAATGAAGAAGGTTTTGTTGGGTCATAGTCTGGTAAAAAAATATTATTAGCGATGTGCTTCCTTTCTGTACACTGGCTTATGCCGCCGCGTATACCTTTCTTAAAAAAATGTATCATGTCTATATCAGTTAAGAGCTCTAACTCTACCTTAGTCATACGTAGCATACAATCAAATGATAAACTTGGAAGGGTATAGTAATGTGCTGGATCAAGTTTATCGAATTTTAAACAATTATTCCGAAATTGCTCAAAAACATCACACAATAGCAACACATCTGATTTTAAATACACGTCCGAATAGTCCCCCAAAGTTTTACACCCAAACAAGCGCCATACTTCTTTTGCTCTTCTATAGCTTTCATCGCTAATATGTTCTTCCCGTAAATTATCATAAAATTCATCTTTACTTGGAAGACATGTATTTTCCATTTTTTCTATAGAGTCAATAAAGCTATAGGGAAAAACACCCTTTTGACGCATCAAATTAAATTGGTTGATATTTGAAAAATGTTTCCGCGTTTCAATAAAATCGTCGTCGTTTAAACCGCTGCCTAAATTTTCCAAAGACGTTGACAGAAATTTAAAACTATCAATAAATCGCAACTTTAAATATTTCCTCTTGACTTTTCCACATTTACTATCAAAATAATCGTGCACATAAATGCTTTTGGTAAATGATATGTACTTTTCCTTACTTTGAGCCAAAACACCAATTGTATCCCCATATTTACATAACTCTTTTATAAATAAATGGCTGTCGTAGCCGCTTAAGTTATGAAATATGATAGGGATAAAAGAGGGTAATTTATAATTTAAATTACAAACGGAATGTGCAGCACCAAATCTTTTTGCACCAGTTATGTGACAGTGGTCTCGTACTTTAATCTCACCCTCTTCAAAGGGCCTTCACATATACCACATATTTTAGCATCATTAAACTCCTTTTTTTCTTCAGGCGTTAACGGTTTCATAGGCTTAATGTCTTTTAAATATGTGTTGTATAGAGCCCTTAAATCACACTCGATACGATCCACAAAGACTTGAGCTGCATTATTCCCCCGAAATAGCTCAAATTTCGAAAGTGAGTCGTCAAAAGAGCATTTAATTAAATAAGCAAAAGAATATGGTTCATGTTTAAAACTTTTTACAGTGTAAGAATTTTGTGGGTTTGGTTGTACCGTTTCAACGGGTTTTAAAACAGATTCGAAATCTGCATAAACCACGAATGGAACGCGCATTTGCTTTTCTATACCCTCGAATTTTAAAATATTTTCCGGCACACTCTTTCCAAATTTATCGATTTTTAAATCCACTGAGGGTGTTTGCGTGAAAATGTGGTTACAATCGTAGCTTTGATGTAAAGTTAAAGCTGACGGTGTACTAAAATAAATGAGGCAACCATCACAGAAATATATTTTATGTTGTTGACAACTAATTTGACTTGAAACTTAACGTGATAAATCCCGAATTCAACAATAATGACTCTTTGAACAAGTCGTATCGCAAAAATGTTCACCGCCATCTTTACTACTACAGTCTTTTGTAATTAACAATAAATTTACATGCCTATCCAACTTTTTTGACGCATACCTCAGTGGACCAATAACTTCATGTATTACTTCATTATTTTCATATTTAGATTCCAGACCGTATACGTAAATTGATATGTTGTTCATTTCCTCAAATTTTTTAATGTCACGTAATTTTACTGGGAAATCCATACCTGTTACATTTAGCACTCTAGAAAAATGGGGGTAGGATGTCTTCTGTGAAGGCTCTGCTGTTGGAGGAAACAATGCTGATGTTACAGCCCACGCAAAGCAAAATTCGTCCTGGTTAATCACATTGACGACAGCTCCTTTCCTTTCAATAGAATACGGCAACTTGATGTATGATGAGCCACCCATAGGCATATACTTGTTGATACCAACTTCCAAGTATAAAATTCGCACAAGAGCCCATCCTATAACAAGAAAAATAATATATAAAAATCAGTTTAATATATCGGGTTTTGATTTTTCTATACCTGAATCTTTCTCCTGGAACTCTGTCGCCTGCGTTTTTATTAATTCGGTGAAAGAATGGTAAACGGCATCCAAATCACTTTCTACACTAATTATTTGATTAGCAGTGTTGAAGGATTTTTCACTGAATATTTCTTGTGATGGAAGCATGTACTCGCCAACAGCTGTCATGTTAACTTTTAAAGCATGATGCACACGCAATAAATTATTAACAAGTTCCACCACCTTGGATTTAATGTCTGCAAAGAACATTACGTAATCGGAATGCTCCATATCACTGCTAACCCGATAGGTTGCAATTCTCCTTTTGAAGGCACATTGAACGAGTTGCACACCATGACATACCGGCAAACATGAATTATTTTTATGTTGTTGTGTTCGTTTATGCGCTGACATATGATTTATTGGAACATCTACATTACATGTAGCGCAATTAATTACCGGAATCGTCGATGTATACTTTTCAATTCGGAGCCGTTTTCCTCCAGGCACTTCATTAAATCTCGCCGCACACGATTCTCTTTGATGACGTCTCATATTATAAATATTAGTAAACTTAGAACCGCAATTTTCACAAACATATGCCATGATTTGTCAAATATTAACACATGTACTACCTATACAAGTCAGAGCCAACTGATGAATGAAACTGCCCCATACCTTATATAAAACCATTCAAGGTCACCCCCAACCACGTAACATATCTTCAAGGTCACACACCCAAGATGACCTTCAACAAAGTCAAGGTCGTCTCGACCAAGGTCAAGGTCAAGGTCACACACAACCTTGAACACAAGGCCAAGGCCAAAGCACACGTGCACTTTCAAGGTCAATGACAAGGACATGTGGGCGGTGCCAAAGAGGGGTGAAGCAAGGTCATGGTCAAGGTCGAGGAGTGGGGGGATTGAGAGAATCGGGTTATGTTCACTACTAATACAGAACCAGAGGATAGAAAACGTCGAACACTATGTATACTAGGGTCATGACATCAGACTAGGGAAATCATACCAGGATGCTCAAATAAAAAGAAGAACACAGCTGACATGGGCCGCTTTCGGTAAACTTGCATACACCTTGAAAAATAATTCAATTCCCATAAATCTAAAAAGAAAAGTATACGACACATGCATATTACCGGTGTGTACGTATGGATTAGAGACCATGTCCCTCACCAAAAAGTCCGCTAAAAAGTTAGAAACAATGCAAAGCGCGATGGAAAGAAACATGCTTGGAATATCATTAAGAGACAAGATTAGAAACACCGAGATAAGACGCAGAACGAAAATCAAAGACATCGTGAAGGAGGTTGCAAAGATGAAGTGGCGATGGGCTGGTCACATAGCCCGATATGAGGACAACAGATGGACACGAAGAATCCTGGAATGGAGACCGAGGGAGACAACAAGAAGCACGGGAAGACCTCAAAAAAGATGAGTAGACGACATAAGAACAGTGGCGGGCAAACAGTGGATGGGATTGGCGAAGAATAGAGAAAGATGGAAACAATTGAGAGAGACCTACATCCAGAAGCGGATGGACAGAGGTTGACAGAGAGATATATTACCTTATACGAAAGCATTCAATCAATATTTCTGAAAGTTTTTGTGGAATCTTCCAGTAATTACCTAATGTCTGTGACAAATACTAACGAAAATATTACGTCTAAACTTAAGATAACTTTTCAGAAAAGCATAACGTAAGATTCTTAGTAAGCGTCAGACAAGACTCCTGTAAGGTTCTGAAAGTTGTACTTGATATTTATTACCTTACACTAAAGCATCCTGGAATCTTTCAAGAAATATTTGTGAAAGCTTTCATAGAAGTTTCCAGTAATTACCTAATGTCCGTGACAAATATGAGAAAGGTTCCAACTAAGCTTACGTTAGGCTACTAAAAGGTTATCGTAAGCTTAGACGGAATCTTTGTCATACCTTCGGCACAAACAGTAAACAAGACAGTGGTAGCATCTCGATAGATCACTCAATAACACTTTCAAGAAAGGTATACTATATACGACGCTTACACGATAATTTCACGAATTCTTAATGGAAGCTCCTGTTTGAGTTTGCAACAAAGCATCCGTCAATATTTTAAGAAGGTTATAGAATGATTACAGAAAGCTTTCTTAAAAGAATCCATTTGGAATGATGGAAACTTTTCTTGAAATCTGACTGCAGCGTTCCACTAAACTTCAAAGTTTGCTTATTTCTTCTTCTTCTTTAGATGCCGTCCTCGTTCCGAAGTTTGGCTATCATCAAAGCTATGCATATCTTTGACATTGCAGATCTAAACAGTTGGCAGTTGTTGCAATTGTACCATTCTCTTAAGTTCTTTAACCATGGATGCCTTCTTCTTCCTATGGATCTTCTGCCTATTATTTTTCCCTGGATAATTAATTGCAGCAACTGGTATTTATCTCCCCTCATAACATGTCCCAAGTATTGCAGTTTGCGTTCTTTAATAGTAAGTACTAATTATTTCTCTTTCCGTATTCTTCGCAAAACCTCCACATTTGTTACTCTCTCTGTCCACGATATTCTTGATATTCTACGGTACATCCACATGCCAAATGCTTCCATCCTCTTGGTATCAATCTTTTTCAATGTCCACGCTTTCATTCCGTAGTAAAGAAGTGACAGCACGTAACATTTCACAAGGCGAATTTTAAGTTTAAGGCCTAAATCTCGTCCGCAGAACACCTTCTTCATTTTAATAAACGTAGCTCTAGCTTTTTCCACTCTGATTCTGATTTCTTCAGACCTATCGTTATTTTCGTTGATAACATTTCCCAGGTAATTATATTCTCTCACACGTTCAATTCTTTGATCATGCACGGTTATGTCAGGGAAGTTTTGTGGTGATTTAGATACTACCATTATTTTTGTTTTACTGATGTTAAGTGATAATCCATATTCTTCACTGCATTCTAATCCTGTTAATTAGTATCTGAAGATCCTCCGAAGTTTCTGCAATTACAACCGTGTCATCGGCATATCTCAAGTTGTTTATTCGGATGCCATTTATTTTAATACCTATATTTTGCTCTGAAAGTGCTCTGTTTGCGATGTCCTCTGAGTATAGGTTGAATAAGATTGGTGAAAGTATACATCCCTGTCTTCCGCCTTTCTTAATCTCGAGTTCCTCCGTTGTCTCTTGCTCTATTCGAATATTCGCTTTCTGGTAATAGTAAATCTTGGAAATAATCCTGATGTCTCTTTTATCCAAGTTTTTTTCTACCAGCAGTCTCATTAGATGATCGTGAAGTACTTTATCGAACGCTTTATTGTAGTCAATGAAGCACATATACATATCTTGGTTCATATCTAGACATCTTTGACACATGACGTTAAGTGCAAATAGTGCTTCTCTTGTTCCAAGCCCGTTCCGAAATCCGAATTGAGTATCACCAATATTCACATCTACTTTTCTGTCAATTCTTGTGTGAATCACTTTGAGAAATACTTTTAATGTATGTCCCATGAGACTTATTGTGCGATGGTCAGTGCACTGTTTTGCGTTTGCCTTTTTTGGTATGGTGACAAAAGTTGACAGGAGCCATTCTTTTGGTATTTCTCCTGTTTTGTAAATGCAGTTAAAAAGGTCGACAAGAATATGCACTGATTCACCTTCCACAAGCTTGAGAAGTTCCGATGTAATCCTATCTGGACCCGGTGATTTACCGTTCTTCATTGTTTTTATTGCTTATAGTATTTCTTCTTTAGTTATGCCTGGTCCTTCGTCGCCTTGTATGTTATCTATATTAGGTTCTTGCCTTTCATCGTCGAACAATTCTTCTACATAATTCTTCCAAGTCATATGCTTTTCTTGTAGATCGGTTATTATTTCTCCATTTGCGTTGCATAGTAGATTGGGACGTTTCCGTTTTTGTATACCTGCCAATTCCTTTATCTTTTTATGTAAATTAAAAGCGTCATGCTTTAGTTGCAGTTCTTCAATTTCCTCGCATTTTCTTCCATAAAAAGTTTCTTTTGCTGTCCTTATTTCGTTTCTGATTTGTTTGTGTACTTCATTATATTTTGGTCTACATTTTTCCATGCACTGTCTTCGCTCTTCCATAAGTCCCAAGAGTTTTTTTGTTATCCACTCTTGTCCTTGTCCTTGGCAGGTTTTATTATGGCCTCTTTTAAATCTTGCCACTTGTCTGCTACATGCATATTCTGTGTCTTTGTAGAAAACATTCGTATGTTATCGTTGATATGTCGTTTTAAATCTTCTTTGATTTTTGGATCTTGTAAGCGGTTGATATCTATGTGATCTATATTTTTTTTGTGTTTGCTTATTTGATAGATTTTAATTTTTTTTCTTTCAAGATTTTATGTTATCAGAAACTTGTAAGAAGGTTTCACAAAACTTTCTGAAAATATGTAAATATATCTTAGACATTAGCTTTCATAAGATTTACAGTAAGGAAAATATATTACAGACTTACACGTTGCTTTTATGAATTCCTAACAGAAGCTTACATTCGATTGTGTAACAAATTACATATCAAGATTCCAAGGAGATTACTGCACGATTATAGCAAGTTTCTTTGGAAGTATCAATTTAGAATAACAATTTTTGAAATCTTGCTGGCGAGTTACATTTAGCTTTTCACTTTGCTTACTTGTTAGATTACTTATTCTTTTCTAAGAAGATTGTATGTTATCTTTCAGAAAATTGGAAGAAGGGTTCACGAAACTTTCCGAAAATATGAAAATATATCGTATCTTTCATAAAGTTTTCATTAGCCTTTCGAGAAAAATATATAGGAGGCTTCTATGATGATTTCATAAATTCTTTATGGAATCTTCAATTCAAATTTGCAGCAAATTACAGAAAGCTTTCTTGAAAATATCAATATGAAATAACAATCCTTTTTTGAAATCTTACTTAAAAGTTACATTAAGGTGCCCACTTTGCTTACTTGGTAAAACAATGTCCTTTCTTCGAAGACTGCAAGTTATTTTCCAGAAACTTGCAGGAAGTTTCCATGAAACACATTTTTTTATGTTTCTTACAATCTTTCACAAAAGATTGACTGGGATCCTTTAAAAAATTTGTTTATAAGTTTTCTGGAAAGTTCTTGGAAAGTTACTTAGGAAACTTACAAAAAACTTGTATTGGAAAGTTTTCATGCGACGTGTGGAAGCTTTCATGCTATGTGAGACATACAAGATGACAAAAAAAAATGGATGGTCAAGAAAAAATGATCGAAATTCAGACTTCAGTTGAAACAAGCGGGTCAAAAGCTTACCACGACAATGTATGAAGTAGTAAATAACCGTGGAGACTTCAAAAGTCAAGCGCACGGAATAGACGATAGACGAAAGTTTGTAGTACGCGATTTTATAAATTTTACGGCGTCGCTTAAAGAACTGGATAGTTCTGCAGGAATACGCTTACATGCCAGTGTCTATCTATGAATACTGCAATCAGTCCATTCAATATTCTTATTGATCTTGTTTACCCGCACGACAAGACCAGAAAATGTTCTGGTCATTGATTTTTGCACCATCAGTGCACATAGCCAAACAAAAATCCCAATTTATTTAATTTTTTTTAAAATATCGAAATGGCTGCACCTGTCGTATAGATTTTCAGTGGTTTTGCAAATAATATATCTTCTTGAAAGGAATTCTTGAAAATATATCTAAAATAGATAAGTGAGACTGCAGTGTTTGCTACATCGATCGACTCGTCAAGCTGAATAACTAAATAATTCAATTTATTTTTTTTTAAATTTCACTGCCCACATCATTTGCCAAATCATTAATTCTCCGCGACACTGTGTTGTTTGATACGGAAACAAGGTCAATTTTCTTTGCCGTTGTTTCTTCAAGCATGGACCTCGTGATGTCTTTAGCACACGGTCCAATCAAATTTTAAGCTCTTCTATGTGCTTGTTTAGATTTTGCAATTCTGTAGGGGAGAGTGGGGAATCCCGGAAGGCGGGTAATGACGGACAAGCCAGTTTAGCTATGTTAGAAAAAGATAGCAGATATTTTAACCGCCACAATTGCGAGTCGCGCCCGAATGCAGTGCCGAACAGTGAATGGTGATGTGAGGTCGCGTTCGCCGTACAAGGTAAGTGAACTCGATTATTTTTCATCATTTTCATCTTATTTTTTAATAAAATTGAATACGTGTGTATTATTTCAAGCTAAACATAAGATTCACGTTTTTTTTTTCAAGTGAACTAACGTCTAATTAAGCAACGTTTGTAAGTAATCGCCAAGTGCATTACGATATTCTAACCTCAAATAATTATATAGATTTTCGTTTTTTTGTGAGTCGGGTAATGGCGGACGATTTGTGTGGGGTAATCATAGACATCCGTAATTACCCCTGTATGGGTTATTATAGGCCAAATACCCAGTTATATAGACTTTTTTAAACCTACTCAAATAATTTTTTATAAACCTACCTAAACCTTTTTATATTTCAGATGCCTCGAAATTACCAAAGAAAGACGGAGACCAAATACAAATTAGAAGATTTACAACAGGACGTCAGGAACAAAAAACTTTCATTAGGAAAAGCAGCTATCGTTTACTCTATACCAAAAAGCACTATACACGACCATCTTAATAAAGAAATTATAAAGACCCCAAAAAGTGGAAGAAAGGCTATATTTTCTGAAGATCAAGAAAAAGAATTAGAAGAACGCATTTTAAAACATCACAAATGGCGGGGAAGGACTGGTTTTATGGATTTCGAAAAAGGCATCCCAACATTTCTCTCCGCAAACCTGAATCCACTTCTATTAATAGAATTACAGCGTTTAATGAAACAGAAGTGAGAATCTTTTTTGAAAACTTGGAAGCTTTACAAAGGAAATATCAGTTTGATGCCAATCGCGTTTACAATGTTGACCAGACCGGTATTTTTAACGTCCAGAAAAATTCTAGAATTCTAGCTTCGAAAGGCCAGAAACAAGTCGATATGGCTACAAGTGGTGAAAGAGGCACAACAATAACAATTGTTTGCGCATTCAGTGCTTCAGGAAAGTATGTCCCTCCATTTTTTATTTTCAAGAGAAAGCGAATTAATGCTCATCTATTTCATGGAGGCAATGCTGATATGGTTGCAGTCGTGAGCGATTCGGGTTGGATTAATGAAAACCTATTCATAGATTGGTTACACCATTTTATCTTTTACGCTAAACCAACTATTGAAGAACCTATTCTTCTTATTTTAGACAACCATGAAAGTCATATTAGCCAGGCTTGCTATCTGCTTTGTCGCCAGAATGGAATAATACTGCTATCTCTTCCACCACATACGTCACATCGTATGCAACCGCTGGACTTAACATATTTTGGACTGCTCAAAACTGACTACAACAGAGAATGTGACTTATACATGGCTTCAAATATAGGCCGAAAAATTACACAGTATGAAGTTGTCGAGCTTTTTACTAAAACTTTCAATCGAATCAGCAATATAGGAAAAGCTGCAAATGGTTTTCGGGCAGCTGGCATTTGGCCATCAGATATAACAAAATTTGACGAACATTTCTTTGATTCGACATCACCTGATGTGCAGACAGCATCGACATCAAATATGCAAAGAGCAGTAACACCTTATGCCCAGATAGCACCGACACCATCTGTGTAAGAGCAGTAACACCTGATACCCAGATTGCACCAACACTATCTATGCAGAGAGCAGTGTCACCTAATACACAAGTAGTTCCATTATCAGTTATGCAGCAGCGATCAGTAACACCTTTACCTGTGTTGGACAAATCAATTCCACTCCAAGATGTTGTTAATGTTCCCCAACTGCCACAACAGAAAAGTAGGCAATGTTCCAGAAAGAAACATTCAATTATAATCACTAGTACCCCTATGAAAGACGCTTTAGAAGCAAAGGAACAAAGGAAGAAAAATAAAGAAGAGACAAAAGAAAATGATAAGTCTGTACGAACCACTGAAAGAAAGAAAGATATGAAGAATCTTAAAGCATTTGAAGATGATATGAATGCTAAAGATAGGAACGTACAGCGCAAGAAAAATGAAAGACGCTTTAGAAGCAAAGGAACAAAGGAAGAAAAATAAAGAAGAGACAAAAGAAAATGATAAGTCTGTACGAACCACTGAAAGAAAGAAAGATATGAAGAATCTTAAAGCATTTGAAGATGATATGAATGCTAAAGATAGGAACGTACAGCGCAAGAAAAAAGAAAGTCAACAAAAGTGCTACAAAGGTTGATGAAAGGAATTATTCTCTTATTTGTAATGAAAAGTATGAAGAACCAATCACAGAAGATTGGATAATGTGCATCAAATGTAAATTGTGGGCCCACGAAAACTGCACGAGTGGTGTAAGCACATAAAGGAGATTTATCTGTGATTTCTGTGCCATTTAGACTATGTCCGTGATTACCCCATATACCATCCGTAATTACCCCCCAAGCTGTGGGGTAATCCCGGACATCAGAGGTTTTGTTTTTTGTTGAAATTTGATTTTATTTTTGAAAATTTATCTAAGTTGATTATGAGAACATAAGAATGCTTAAGTAAATATTAAGCAATAAATAAGCCTTGTAACTTCATTTGGTTTTATTGTATTTCAGTTCTCCCTTAAGTGTTCGCAATTACCCCACCTTCCCCTAACTAACTTGAAACGATGCCTTGAGAGCTATTTTACTATCTTAGTTTAAATATGTTAGAAAAGAAGAAACACTAGACTTTTTATTACTTGCCAATTTTCTTTTAAAATACTTAAAAGGTTTATCCTTTTGATCCAAGGTGTCTACGAAGAAGAGATCGTTTTAAACTGCTGTTTGCTAGAATTTCATTACACATTACACAAAGTGGTTTAGGTTCTGACTTTTGTAAATAGTCACTGTCACACTTTCGTCTCTTTCCTTTCTTTCACTCTGTTCGCCTATTTTTTCTTTGCTTTCAGTCTGGCAAGACGGTAGTTAACTACAACTACCATACTGTGTTTGTTCAAAATCAGGGATTAATTTTTCATGGATCGATAGTAGAAGAACCAATTGATTGCTCGTCCAGCTTTTCGTTAAACTTGACACAAATACCACTCTTTAACCAACGACACAAGAGAAGTGTGAGACGACCGCCGAAGAGCTAGATCGATCACATACAACAATAGGTCGGCAAGCATTGATACCAGATAGCTAAAGGCAGAATCGAGTGGAAAAGAAGAGAGGAATGGATTGCAAAGGGTTACTGAAAAAAGGAGCAGAACCAACGATTCATCATAATTTACGGAGCAATAATTTACTTTCACGTTCGATTGCGCATGTGCGATTTGTAATGCTTGGGTATGTGTTGTAATTTATTTGTACAAAAATAAATCCCTAAACTAGTTTACACTACTAATATTTATGTACACTCTATGCATTAACTCATTTATCTTTTTGAAATCATTCGCGGTTCTTAAGCCCATCGTACGATTCAGTTCAATTCTACTCTTCCTTATATGTGACTGCGGCGTTTTTCTATCGGCAGAATTTATTATCGTTCTTTCGTGTGCAGTCGGGAAAAGTCTTGGTTCGCCGAAGTAGAAGTTGCCAGTTCGTTCGAGAATGTATTCGTATCTCTAGCGGCGTAGCGACTCGTCGCCTTACGGATTGTTGTCTGTTGGGATGTTTAGTTTAAAATTCCGGCATTACAATATTTTTTTAGCGAATCTTCTTTATAAAGTTTGCGAATACCTGGGGGTTCGCAAACCAATGCATGGGAAACTCTGATTTAAGCTTAAGACTGGTCCAAGATACTAGACTAGTCATTAAATTTTGGACCTGACACATACTAGATGGCACCGCTAGTCAATATTATAGCCAGTGTTTGAAGTAGATGTGCTTTTTTTTGAATGGAAAAATTGTAAAATTGTGCATTGATTGTATTGTATGTATAAAGAAGGTTTACCCGGGAAGAAAATTCATGAAGGTATGGTGAATATATTGGGAGGATGCTCTATCATACATAATAGTAAAAGGTAGGTATCTGCTTTTAAACATGGTCATACCAGCATTGCAGATAAAGAATGTGAAGGTCGTTCAGAAAGTGCTATTCTTCAAGAAATCGTTGTACAGGATGTGGTAATGGAAGGCCGCTGATTAACTGAGGATGAATTTTGCTAAGGCCATAAGCATTTTGCATGGTTCAGTATATGAGATCTTGGTTAATGTTTTCGATATGGGAAAGCTAATGGTAAGAAAGGTGCGACATTTTGGAACAAAAACGCATTGGAGTGTAACTTCCTCAAGAACATGTCAACCATTTTATACGTTCAGTGGTTTGTAACTATAGAGGAGATTAAGGCTTACTACTATGATTCTAATTGGCGACAACAAACATCTGAATGGACTAAGCCTGTTTCTTCCGCTCTGAAGCAGACAAGAGGGTCAAAATCTTTTAAAATGGTTATGACATCAGTTTTTTCGAATATCAAAGAAATTTTGTTAATCGACTACTTCGAAATCGACAGAACAATAATATGGCAACCTTTTGGATCAGCTGGATGTAAAATTTGAAGACAAAACCTTGTTAAGCGAAGAAGAAAATCATATTTCGTCATGATATTGCATCTGCTCATGAACGAGCTTTAATCGGTACTAAACTAAGTCAAATAAGATACGAATTGTTGGAACATTCACCCTGTTCATCAGATGTGGCTTTCTCGGACTTTCATTTATTCCCACAACTCAAGAGATTTCTGCATAGAAAGAGTTTTTCATCGAATGAAGAAGTAACTGTAGCCGTAGAGAAGGCCTTCTGGGAAAGCATTTCAAGGATGGAATACTTACATTGGAGATTTGCGGGAAAAGTTTATTGAACTTAAGGGTAATAACATTGAAGAATAAAATATATTTCAAAACCAAACTCATAGTATTTCATTGGTAGGCGTAAAACTTAATTAGTTTAGTATTTGGAGTATACTTAAGAGCCAATAGGTTATGAATAATAAAAAACGAGTGACCAATGACAAGTATCTGTATCGTTTAATTCTAAGGTTTATCATTTAATTCTTAAAATTTTTGCTATCGCCGAACATTGCCGATTTAATATAAGTTTACGGTTATTGCCAAGGAAATGGTTGAGAGCCGGAGTATACTGAAAAGACTTCGAAATAGACTCATACTAAACCACCAATCATTTGCTGTTGTTGAAAGATATCTTCGAGAAACCGGTAGTTTTGCTCCTGCAAACATTGAGTATGGGCGAAATCTTACGAGTAGGACACTGGAGGTTGAAGAAGAAATTTTAGAACAGATTGGAGAAAATCCGAGTCTGAGCACTAGACAGTTGGATTTGACACTTATAGTTGCTAAAGAAATAGTAAGTAGGAATTTAAAAGAACAGCTGTTGCATCCATTCCACCTCCAGAGAGTCCAAGAGGTTTATCTCGTGACCTCGAATTGAGATTAGACTTCTGATTCATTAATAAACGAAGAGTAAATGATATAAACTTTGCTTTAAAGAAGAGGTACGACAAATTTACATAATTGGTACGCTGAGAAAAATTCATGTCCAGCAGGAATCATTGGCGGATTTATTACACTGGACAACAGCCAAATTATATCTAAAATAAAATCGACTAAATCTTACCATTTTTTGTGTATTAAAACCGAAACTAAATTTATTTTATTAATGTTAGTTTAAGTTTTAGAGATACGTGATGTCATGTCTTCCTGTATATTAACAATGTAGCCGCAAGATGGTATATTTGTATTGTTATAACAATAGAAGGGTGCAACGTTGTCAAATAAACGTTTTACACAAGCAAAGAAAATTTTACAAGACTTGGCAATATCGCATCGGGGATCTCCCCAGCTTAAAAATCATTTAACCCTATGTAAATCGACTTTAATGTCTGCTTTGTACTAAACAGCATCTGTATACAAATAAATGACAAACGCTACTATTGCCAATGTTATGGAATTGAATAGAAAATTCTCGAATATTCTCTAAAAATGTAGAAGCCGTATTTGTGTATATAAGCAGCTACAAAGCTGAGGGGATAGTTAATAGAAGTTAGTGAGTCGAATTGAATAGCTGAAATTGTAAGATGTCTCGAAAGTGTGTAAACAATCCAGATCACTTCTTTGGTGAGCTGACTTATGCGTCTTAGAAGCAGTCTATGATCCCATTGATAAAAAAGGCATATCAGCTTTTTCTCGGTTGCAATATTGGGTATAAAGACAAACCGAGAGCGCTACATATCTGCTGTAATGCATGTGCTTCAAGTCTGATAAACTGGTTAAATAGTAAAAAACGATCTATGCGGTTTGCTGTCCCAATGATCCGGAAAGAGCCTTGAAATAATGGTAATGATTACTATTTCTGCATCATACTTCGTGTTGGGCAAAGCACAGGTATATTCAAGAAGAAAAAGTCGGTTATCAATTATCCAAATATACTATCTGCCATGAGATCTGTGCCTCATAGTGACGAACTTCATATTCCAGACCTCCAGAAACATTCACTTACAAATCAGATAATAACGATATAACGATTTCTCAAGAAGAAGGTATGCCATCAACATCAAGAGATTCTGATTTCTCACCCAACACGTTATTCCGCCAACCGCACAAAATAATCCAATCAGAATTAAACGATCTTGTGAGAGACTTAGAACTTCCAAAAAGTAACGCAGATTTACTAAAATCAAGATTGCAGCAGTGGAACTTATTAGAAGATGATTTTTCAGTATGTTTTTCGTAGACGCTATAAAGGCCTAGCACAATTTTTTAACATGGAAAATAACTTGGTTTCCTGCAATAATATTAGCGGCTTATGGGCGGCTTTAAATACTATAAGCCAGAGGAATGGAGATTGTTTATAGACAGTTCAATATTGAGTTTAAAAGCAGTACTATTGCGTATTGGAAATATTTTACTGTCCATTGCTGTTGGATATGCAGTTCGCATGAAAGAATCATACGACAATATGAAGTACCTATTAACAAGTATAAAATACGATGAGTAATGGTAGATTTGTGGCGACACAAAGGTAATTGCACTTCTACTTGGGTTGCTTAGGCCTAATGAAAAACTTTGTTAAGACACTGAATACAGATGGGACAGTTTTTCAGTACCTGCGTCAGAAATTTCTAAGGTTAAGTGAATAAAAATTAAAGAAGGTTGTCTGTTGAGCAACAGATTTGAAATATTCTGAAAGACAAAAATTTTGACAGTACTCAGTCAGATATTGAAAGAATGCTTGATATGATTTTGGTATTGTGGTCACTAATTTCTTTGGAAATAAAAAAGCTGACAATGATGTTATCTTGTTTAAAATATCTTGTCATTGTATTAAAAATGGGTGGCAATATGTCTCTAAAGATTCATTTCCTACACTCAAATCTGGACTTTTTTTCCTGACAAATGCGGAGCTGTAAGTGATGAGCACGGCGAACGCTTCCATTAGGATATATCAACAATGGAGAAAAGGTACCAGGAAAAGTGGAATGCTTCCATGCTTGCCGACTTCTGATGAACTCTTGTTAGAGATGATCCAGAAAAAAATCACAAAAAAACAGCAAAAAGACAGGATATTTAGTGTCTCGACGAGTGTAAAAGTATATATTTTTTATTAATTCGTTAGAAATAAAATAAAAAAATTTTGTTCTTGAAAATTGCTACTAAGTTTTTAATTTCATTGTCATTTTTGTGTTCGGCGCCCTAAAATTGACAAAAAATGCACCTTTCATACAAAATACAACAAATAAACTAAGTATATTTCTAGTAACTACATTTTCAGTCCAACGAGTGTTATATACAAAGGAAAGATAAGGAAAAATACTTTTGGTACATGATATTTTTATATTATTAATAATTTCAAATATTTGACCTCTTGGTCAGTTACTAGTTAATTTTTTTATTAATTTTAAACATGAGAATATAGGATGTATGATAAAATTTTTCTTACCTGAAATTAATTTGATTATAATTTTTTTCTTATATTTCCTTAAAATATCATTAATTTTCGATTTTTATCTATGTACGGTATTCGCCATAAACCAAGTTAGTCCACAGTTTTCATTAGTAGACTATTGGCTTAAGCCAAATTTTTTCATTAAAAACTTGTTGTACCGAGTGGAAACAACTTAACTACAACTTGTAAATTCATGCACTTCTAACTTAAAATTAACATATTTTGATCCTAAAATCATAATTTCTATCCAATTTTAGAGTGATTTTCCTTGTAATTACACTTTTTGGCTTCGACGATTCTCGTTAGGTATAATAATAAAATTTATAACCACTTCCTACTTACCATTGAAATTCTCCATTCCATGCTGTTCACTCCTAAAAAAATCCGCACTCATCTTTGCTGAAAATGCTCTTCCACCTAATTCAATTTTTTTTCTATTAAATTAATGCGCTTTTAAAAACCATATACAAAAAGGGAAATTTATGAAAGCATTATTTGACAACTTGACGGAGAAATGTCATTGAACGGTATTACCAAAAATATCTTGATGAAGTAATTGTTTTGTTTACCTTTTGTACCACCAAAAGCAAAAATGTGAAAAAATGGTTTCTCGCTGAGTAAACAGAGTGTCAAGTTTTGTTTCATGGATTTTATATGGTTTGTTCCAACCCGCGTTAGAAACAGTTTCTGACCGTCAGGATTTTGCGCATTAACTTATTTCACATAATATTTAAGTTAATGCGCAGAATCTGTTTCTGACGCCGGTTGGAACGAACCTATAAAGTCTTTAGGCTGAATTTTCAAATTGGCTAAATAAAAGTGAAAAAAGTGATAGAGTGTTTAACATATTTCAAAATATGCGTTTCAAATGCACTTTTAAATAAAATTTTCGAATTTTTGTTATGTCTATTACTTGAAAATAATTTTAAATTAGTGCCGTAAATTTATACATATATATATATATATATATATATATATATATATATATATATATATATATATATATATATAGTTACAAACTTTATAGCGTTGTACATTTCCTAGTATTAGTTTGTGTTCGTAGTTTGTATGGTTTTAGGTATATTTTCTAATGTAACGAACTTTGTAGCGTTTTATATTTCATAGTATTAGTTTGAGTTTGCAGTTCATAGGGTTTTAGATATATTTTCTACAAGTTTATGATTTATTTAAGTAATTTTACCTTTGTTAAGTTCCTCAAGAGACGACTATGAAAGAAGGTCTGGAACTTTTTAGAGAATTCGATTTCCTTATTTTTAATATGGAACGCCTATGATGGAAGGTCTAGAAATCGCCGGATTATTCCTTTTTCTTAGTTTTATCACACCATGTAGTATGGAAATCCTTCTAGAGAATTAGGGAATCTTCCGGCATCGACCAAAAGGGTATATAAAGGGTCCAGATCTGCTTTCTCGGTCAGTATAATTTGAGAGCTACTTGACGCAACTTGAATTAAGTTGACAAGTGTCAAAAGTAAGGTTGAGAATAAAAATTATTTTGAAAGAATAGTGTGTTCTATAATACAGAGTGTGTCCGAAGATCGGCCGTCCGGAACAAATTGGTGTCGGAAGTGGATCAAATCCAGAAGAGGTTAATTCAGGTTAGAAAATTAGAAAAAAGTGAACAGAAATTATATGCCAGTGGAAACTAGGAAACAAAAAGCAAAAATGGAAGAACAACTTCAAAGTAGTTTAAATCAGATGTTGATGATGATACAGGACATGAAAACAAGTCAAGAAGATATGAAGAGAAGCCAAGAAGGTATGATGAAAAATCAAGATGATATGAAATAAGAACTAAAGACAAGCCAAGAAGGTATGACGACAAATCTAGACGATATGAAACAGGAATTAAAACAATAATTAAAAACAAGCCAAGATAATATAAAATAAGAACTAAAATTAAGCCTGGAGGACATGAGACAGGAACTTAAGATAAGTCAAGAGACATGAAACAAGAACTGGAAGAAGACATTAAAAAAAATCAAGACGATATGAAGCGTATAGAACAAGAAATGCAACATGAACTTAAGACAAGTCAAGAATATATGAAACGCATAGATCAAGAAATGCAACAGAAGATTAATAAAATTATAGAAGACGTACATGGCGAAGTACAACATGAGGTGACAGGAATCCACAAACAGGTGCAACAGTTACATTTGCAAATAGAGAAGGTAGCCAGTACAGGTATAATAAAGGTAGATGGTGTTCCTGCAACAAGTGTGATGAAGCCACCTACCTTTGACGGCAAGGTACCTTGGCTTACCTATGTCCGTCAGTTCGAAGCCGCCGCCACCGGCAATAACTGGAGTTTACCGGAAAAGGCACGTGCTCTTGTTCCAGAACTACGAGGTGAAGCTATGGAGGTCCTACGTAACATTCCCGAAGAAAAACAGAATGATTACGAGTTCATTGTTAGTTTTCTGGAGATGCGCTATGGGGAAGCACACCTCCAAGAAGTTTATAAAGCCCAACTCCAAGGAAGAAGACAAAAATATAACGAAAGTCTTCAAGAATATGAGGCGGACATCATGAGGTTAATAAATTTAACCTACCCAACATACCCAGAAGAAATAAAGTGAATAGTTTTATTGAAGGTTTACGCGACCCAGAAACAAATCAGACACTAAGAATGGCCAGACTGAAGAAAATATCCGAGGCTCTTGCTTATGCCCTTCAGTTTGAGACAGCCAAACAGACATCAAGGAACCAAGAACGAATCATAAGAAGAGTCAGTGTTTCTCGAGATTATCGAAAAATCAACGAGAAAATTTTCATGAGGCTTATGAGGGAGTTGCTAGAATTTTTGAATGAAGCGAAAACACAAGATAACAAAAATACAACCTTTCGTAGTAGAAATAGAATTCGTTGTTGGAAGTATGGTCAAGAGGGGCATCTACAAAGCCAGTGTACTTGCAATACTGTTCCTGACAAAGGCCCTGATGACTATCGGCTTAATATTGCTAATATAGGTGATGATGTTCGAAGAAGCGACTTAGAGAAAGTCTTTGCTCCTTATGGTGAACTTAAAGAAGTCTGGTTAAGTAATAGTATTCCCTGTTTTGGATTTGCTGTTTACAAAGATTAAAGAAATGCTGCAGTTGCTGTCAAGGCTTGCGATGGAGTTGAAGTATGCGGTTGTCGCATTAGAGTAACTTATGCCAGACCGAGAAGAAGAGATCAGGGTCGCCGGTACCATTCGAATACCATGCGTTGTTATCAGTGCGGAGACAAAGATCACTTTTACAGAGATTGCCCGGAAATTACTGTTGGTGGAGACGATAGAAGAAAGGACCATTCCGGAAGACATAGAAGGAGTACTCGCGGCGACCGAGGAGAATGTGACGAGAGGGACCGTGACCGCGAATGGGGCTACCGGGGAGCTGCTTGGTTTAACGGCTTTCTTTTTTCCTAAAGTGAGGCTGGAAGCGTTAATTAGAGATGTGAGGTTCCTTTGGTTTTTGTTCGTTGGATAATCCTACGATGTTCGAGAAAGTAGGACTCCCGTGCTCCTCCGAACAGTCCTGCTCTAGCTTTTTCATCTTATCCAAATTAATCTGTAAACCATCAGAATTTCTCGGGAGATTTTGTTCATCCTCCAATTCTCTCTATCTGGCAGAAGTATCTCAAGAGAGTGGTTGAGTTTCGAAAGCGGCTCCATGTAATCTGTAAGCATGAGAAGTGATAGACGTCTCTCCACCACGCTTTTCCAAACACTGAGTAGCCGCCCGTTCCAGTTTCGAGATGCCCTAGGCAACTGAGATAATAAACAGCCTTCAGGGTCTCGTTCTCTATGTATGAGTGGAGAGACTGTAGGTTCATCAGAACCTCCAGAGCCCTAATGGGTACAGTCCTCATCGTACTCAGTATGCCGACACAAGCCTTTTTTGAACAACTATTGTTATGTGTTTACATCTCCCATTTATTGTGTCAAAAAAAAAATTTAACCGACGGTGTTATTTGTAATTAAAATTAGTACCATCGCCTAAAATTAAAGTCTTACTAAATTATGCTCTATGAAATCACTGCTAAAAGTTCTTAGTAGCCACAATCACGAATTAAAATATCGGTAATTGCGGACAATCTTGTAAATAGTCATACCTACTTATTATTTTATGTAAATTTTCCGTAAACAAATTAACGGCAAATTTCTTACTTCAATAACCTAGAGGTTTTATTTACGAGAAAAAACAAACTAGTAATTATTTTCTTTTGTCGTGATACAACTATGTCATCAAAATTTAAATGTTCACTCATAATTGTTTTTATCTGTCTAATAATATGCAAAATAAACAAACTCCATATAAATGTAAACATGAAAAATTTATCATTTACATTTTTAGTTTCTAACATCGTGATTAAATGAGTAATTTTGTAGATTTCATAATAAAGTTATTGAAAGGAATTGAGGATGCAAATATAATATTTAATAATTCAAACTTTCATTGATTCACAAGTACTTACGGGTATTATTTTAATTGAGAATCATTTTACATGTAATTAGCAAAAGTCCAAGTAATACAGATTTCCCGACGAAATTCTTTATATTTGCTAAAGGTAAAATTACTTTATTGCAGAAATTGTTTTAGAATGTAAATAGCGTATAGTTACCCTTTCATTCTGCAGATATTTACTAAATATTTAACCTTATTTCTTTACTTTTATTTTCATTTTTATTAATTAATAGATATCCCAGAGTTGATTACTATACTCCTCCCCAACGAGGCTTTAGCATTTCTGTGGCTTCTTGAGAAGGATATCTCCCTTCTAGAATAGCAGCCATGGCAATACAACATGTGTAAGTATTTAATCTTGAGAGAAAAAAATACCGTTGACTTTTTCTTTGATTACGAAGGGCATAAATAATCCCCTGAACATTTCAAGAAATGCAGAACACAATCATTGCAGTAAACGCATTCACTTTGAATTTTTGAGTGGTTCGATGTTTCTATTCCATGCGATGATTTTTAGTTTGTAATAATGGACATAGACTGTATATATCGATGCTTGTATATATAGAAAGTTTAACTATTTTCTTCAAACTCAACTAAAAAGAAGACTAGACGACGTAGGACGTGCGCTCGGAATAGGGGACAATTCCGACCGCACGTAATTATTGAGGCTGAGTGCCAAACCCAACAACCTCAATATCATACAGGAGTACGCACCAACAAAGGACTCAACAGACGGAGACGCAGAATAGTTTTATGATGAGATCAAAGAGTTGCTTAGGCTAACTAAAAAACACGAACTCAATATAATTATGGGCGATTTTAATGCCAAAATCGGAAACGGCAGCTTTGAGAATATAGTTGGGCCATATGGACTAGGTGTGAGGAATGAAAGAGGTGATCGACTTCTAGAATTTTGCCAAGAACAAGAACTAAAAATCACAAATACATGGTTTAAACTTCATCCTCGCCGTCTTTATACCTGGAAATCCTCAGCAGACTCAACACAGAGTATTGTGCGAAATCAGATTTTATTATTATAAACAAAAGATTTGGTTCAACTGTAAAAAGAACTTGCACATACCCTGGAGCAGACATACCCTCTGACCATGTTTTGCTGATGGTCGTTGTAAAGATTGCACTATCAAGCATAAAAAAGCCAACAACACAAGTAAGGCTGGAACTGGATAAGTTTAAGGACTCTGGGATAAGGATGGAAATCAGTAATGAAATAAACACAGGACTTCAAACGATAACATCAAACATTGGAGTAGAACTAACTCAGTCTTGGGCGAAGATAACAGATACCGTAATGAATACTCTACAGACAAGACTGGGATACAAATCAAGAAACAAAAAGCAGAAATGGATGACCGATGAAATTCTGCTTTTAATGGACGAACGACGGAGACACAAGAACGACGCAGACCAAAACATCTATAGAAGAAACATCCATAAATTAATAAAAAAAAAAAATAAGAATAGCGAAGAATGACTGACTTAGACATGAATGCACTGAAATAGAACAGCTGCAAAATAGACACGATCATATAAATTTGCAGAAAAAGCTGAAAGAAACTGCTGTATTATATAGTTTGATTGGCCCATCAATTACAAAGAAGAGATTGGAAAAGCTATCCATAACTTAAAATAAAACAAAGCAGCTTGACTAGACAAAATCCCGTCAGAAATACTCAAATTCCCAGATGAAAGAGTTGTTGCGGCATTGCATAAAGTTTTAAACATCATCTACAATACGGGTCTCTACCCCAAACAATGGCTATGTTCTAATTTTTTTCCCTTTACCAAAGAAACCCAATGCAAAACGATGCGAAGATCACAGACTTATCAGTCTAATGTGTCATACATTAAAGCTTTTCTTAAAAATAATACACCAAAGAATATACAAGAAACGTGAAAGAGACGTGAGCGACTCTCAGTTTGGATTTAGACAGGGATTAGGTACAAGGGAGGCGATAGTCGCAACACAGGTACTGATACAAAATGGCTATGACCAAAGAAAAGATGTGTGCCTATGTTTCATAGATTATGAGAAGGCTTTCGACCGTGTTCAACATCAAAAGTTAATGCGACTCCTCGAGAGGCTCGACATCGATCAAAAGGACATCCGATGCATCCAAAATTTGTATTGGAACCAGAATGTATAGGTAAAAATTGAAAATGGTATGTCCAATACTGTACAAGTTGAGAGGGGAGGGAGACAGGGGTGCGTACTATCTCCGCTCCTATTTAATCTATATTCGGAGACAATTTTCTGAGAGGCCTTAGAAGATGTCAAAAAGGGCATTAGAGTGAATGGTGTATGGATCAACAACATTCGTTATGCCGATGACACGGTTTTGATAGCCGAAAACATAGATGATCTACAACAAATAGTAAATATGGTTGGACAACACAGTGCATCTATGGGTCTGAACATCAATACTAGGAAAACAAAGTTTATGATCATCTCCAGAAACTTGGATGCATTTACAAACTCCGGAATAACATTTGATGCAACGCCCATTGAAAGAGTGGACAAGTTCAAATACCTGGGAACATGGCTTTGTGAGGATTGGACATCGGACAGAGAAATAAAAAGCCGTGTTGAGCAAGCCCGGCAAGCTTTTCTGAAGCTTAAAAATGTGCTTACCTGTTCAGAATTCGATATTGACTTGAGGGTGAGGTTTATGAAACGTTACGTATGGTCAGTGCTTCTTTATGGCGTGGAGGGTTGGACCCTAAAAACGAGTAATATCAATAAACTGGAAGCCTTCGAGATGTGGCTGTATGGCAGAATTCTTAAAATCTCATGGACAAAGAAGAAGACAAATGAGGAAGTTTTGGGGCGTGTAGGAAGAGAGCGTGAACTATTCGAAATAGTAACGAAAAGAAAAACAGCCTATCTGGGACATATCATGCGAAACGAAAAATATGGGTTCTTACAGTTGATGATTGAGGGCAAAATTGAGGGCAGAAGGACAATGGAGGGGAAGAAAATGTCTTGGCTTCGGAACATAAGACAATGGACAGGGTTACGTGATATACAAACACTGATCCACACCGCCCGAGATAGAGAAGCAATGGAGCATGTGATCGCAAACATCCATTAATGGATATGCATCTGAAGAAGAAGAAGACGACGTAGCTTTTGGTATATCTATGTATTTCTCCAGGGAAATTTTTAAATTATTTTGCAGAACAGGATAATGTACAAGGTATCCCAAATTAGACACTTTTATGTAGTTTCTCGTTAATAGCATAAACTCCTAAACTAAAAATCACGCAAACAGAACTTCGAAATTTTCTTTTCTTTTGAAGGTACAGGGTAAAATTGAATTGTTGACAATTTTTATAATGCCCTGTAACGTCATTATTCGGAAAGATACTACAACATGTTGGACTACTTGTTTTTGTAATAATTTAGGTGTAATCTAACAGTGTACTATAACTGTAACTTTAATACGAGATGTGGTTAAAAAGTTATTCATCCCAATTTGGTTATTTCAAATCGAACACCCTATATATTTTCAGATGTTAAGATAGTGTTTTTAATTATATTTATAACAATATACCACACTCTATATTGTTAAAAATAACCTTAAATTTAATGCAAATTTAATGTCCATTCTACATTAAATCAAAGATTATAATAGCTACCGTAATAGTCTTTGATTAAATTTGATGATTTTGTACTTTAAATCGTGAATAATTTATATTTACTTTAAATTTTGTAGCAAATTTATTGAAATATCAGTTCATTGTACATTAAATTTGATTAAATGGTATCTTAATCAGACAGCAGCTGGCCGACCGCGGTGGTGGGGGGAAAGCTGCCGCGCGCGCCCGAGAAAACTGAATTGGGAGCATCAAATTGTCCATTGGCAATAGTAGGTTCAATGTGGTAGGGGCTGTGTTCTTCGCGGCAGCCACCTGTTTGGAGGACTCTCAGTCTAATCTATGCTTGGCTGAACTGAACTGAAATTGGATTGGAGCCACTTTATTCCGCTGAACAACTGATACCACCCAAGGTATCAGAAACAATATTTTGTAAATGCAAGAAAGGCTGCAAAACTGGATGTAGTTGCCGCAAGCACGGTTTAAAGTGTTCTAGATTATGTGGTTTTTGTAATGGAGATGATTGTACGAACGCTGAGTACGAAAACGAATCGAGCGATTAAAATGAGATTGATGATATTCTCAAAAATATTTTTGTAGACGAGTGTAAAGAAAACGATGAACATGAACCAAAAAAAAAAAAGAAAAGAAAATTGACCGAATAAAAATATTTATTTTTATTAAAAATTTGTATTTTTTAATAAACCTTTTTTATCAGTCCTGTTCTACGACATTATTAAAAGACTCCTTACACAAGTATCAATTTTTTGTGTTAAAAAGAAATTAAAATATATTCAATAGAAAATACATAAATAATATCCAAAAATTCAGATAACTATTTAATTGTTATGTTTAATGTTAATACTTTGAAAACTTAATTCTTAATTTGTTACAGTACAAAGAAGTTTAAATAATAATTTTCTGTATATTATGAATGCAAATTACATTTGAAATAGATCATAGATTCGAAAAACGCTTATTTCCACAAATGATAAATTAATAATGGTTATTCGAAAAAACTGATTGCACCAGTGTTCATAATTTTTCGAGCTACCCCAGATTAAAAAAAACATCGAAATTGATCCATTCGTTGCCGAGAAAAGCCGAATTTTTTCGAGCGCCTCGAATTTGAAACTCCCAGTGCAGTCTCCTCGCGCGCGCTGTAGCCAAGGAAGTTGGAAGGGGTAAAAGGAAGGAGAATACCCTAAACTAAATTTGATTCCTCATGTAACTCTGTACTCCCCTCAATGTGGCTATGTTACACTTGCGCAGTAGGTCAAGGGACAGGACTGGATTTGAGAAACCTCTTATTTATATTGTTATATTGAAAAATTACAATTTAAAGTTCAGGTTATAAAACGACTAACGAAGTAAACACTGCCTTAAAAGAAATTTAAACATAATTCTAAATAAAATCCTATCTTATCAACAATGTTAAAAAGGATCTGGCCATATGGATTAACTATAAGTTACTCCTCTTTTATGTTATTATTAAGAAAGTGTTTTCCATGTACGTTCTAAACTTTAAAATAATTAATTTCTAATCAAAAGAAAATGAAATGAAAAAAATGATAAAAACTATACACTAGCGCAAACAAAACTTTAAAATCGTCGATCAATTAAAAGATCTTCAGTATAATCTTACATATTGATGTAATACAAAAAACCTAGGTACTTACCGAAAATAATGAATTTCCGGGATCGAACCACGCGATTTACAAAACAATACCATACACTGATACATTGTTATAAATTAAAGTCTATACATATGTCTTGACAACATACACAAATATAAATTCCGAAATTTAACTAATGATACTGCACCGCACAACAAAGAAAATACACGTCGAGGACGATGGCAAACAACCGCATTAAACATAAAGAATACGCCGGGACGCCGGTCGTATCGCAAACCCAGCCCTGGTTTCCCGTTCTCATATTGCTAACTTCATGCAACAAATTTACTACGAAATTTCTTTTTGCGCTTGCTCCACATAGCCAGGCGATGTCAATTTATGACATTTATTTTCTGCATGGTGGAACACTTTTTTACGCATTTGACCTATTTTTGTAGTTTTCCTATCCCTTCCAAGTGTCTTCGCGGCAGCGTTCCCCCCACCACCGCGATCGGCCAGCTGCTGTCTGACGCTCCACTTTCTGTACGGCTTTTTATAACAAAGAGTATAATTTTTCCAAAACCCACAAACTATTTTCAAAATATAAAGTCTTTGTCCACCCGATGCCGTTGGATTCGTTTCTTAATTGATATAAACAAAGTAGCTGCGAATTTTTGAAAAAAGAAACTCTAACTCGGCCCCTATTGGTCGAAAATTATTTTTTTTTTAAATCTTCGTTTTGAACTTAGCTATTCGAATTTTCAAACTAGACATTTTTATGATGTTTGGGAGAGTCTCCAGTTGCATTTGTTTAGAACAAAAAAACACCCCCTATTTCAAAACAAAAAACAAGGGGTTAAAAATTAATATTTTCGTTTGCCCATAGTAAGGCATGAAAATTTGGGTCTTTATGAAAAGCCTCACGTTTCGAACACCCTAAAAAGTTCATTTTACAAGAAGTATAACAATAAACAAAAAGCGTCTCGAGATAAACAAATAGCAATTTCTCGGCAACAACTAGACCGATTTGAAAAAACAAAATTCCGTTTTATTCGAAGCGGTGAGGGCTTCCTTTTAAGAGCAAAAAAAAATTTGCAATAAATAATTTATATGCAAAAACGGCTATTTTTAGAAGTTTTTTTTGACTTTTTTGCAAAAACTAATCGACGAAAAAAAAACCGGCGATAGCTCAAATTGTGGGTTTTTTGATTCTCTACAACTTTTATATGAAACTTATAAGTCCATGTTCGGCTAGTTTGGCTTGTAAAATCAAAAAACCTGTTTTGGTCAACTTTGCGCCCCTCTACAGCGGCCCCCTTACATGATATTCTCTTTCATGGCATATGAGGTATGTTCATTGCCCCCAACAACCTCGAAAAGGTTTCATGTCTCCTCGAATTTTTGTCACTGTTTTCGGCCATTGGTTGGTCTAACTGAGCTCACCGATTAATGATGCGGGACATAAAGTTCCATTGATAATTATTTTTTTGTTATATTTCGAAATCTCATAACCCATATTTTTAATTTCAATATAGATATAGGACTCCATTATCTCTAAAGAAACTTCTTGTTTTTTTAATTAAATATCGCATTAATTAAAGGTCTGGGTTCAATAAGGAATACACCTATATTTCCAATTAAACCATAATTCGAAACTATTATTCACTGTAATATGAAGAGGAAATTAATCTGCCCACATAGACGGGTACATTTTTATAGTTAATAAGTATTTTTACCGCCATAACGGACCAAGACAAGTTAATTGGCGTCACGCTTTCTGTGCCATTTCTATAAAAATATTTTACAGTAATAATAATTATAAATTGTCATAGTAATATTGTAACAAAGCAACCACAACAAAAACGGACATCTTAATCATATGTTATTACGATTCCTATTGCAGAAATATGATTCACCTTTGAACTGATTTAATTATAGGGAAATACTGAATAAAACAATGAGAATAGATCCCAAATAGAGGCTAATTTTTATTCAGTGGTATATTAAAATACTGTAAAATTGCTAGATAATTAAAATATTGATAGATAAATAGATTGAATAATATTGCAAGCAAGGGTTGAGACTCCCTGACACTGCACCCTAGTGACTTATTAGATCTATTTGAACAGGTTGGGTGTTTTAATCAGATTTAGGGGATAACTACTTAGGTTATTATTTATAGTGTTTTAAATAATTAAATTGCTAATTATATTTTGGACAAAACACTCTAGAAGTTCGTGTTCCATGTAAACGAATACGTCGAAAACGCTTTGGTGATCTGTTGATCGCTGGATCAGACATGGCTTATCCGGCTTGGTCCCTTGGAACTTTATTTTTTTCCAAATCTCAAAAGATTCCTTGCTGGAGAGTTAGATTTCGAAGTGTGGAGACTATATCTGTGAGAGTTAACTGACAGGTGTTTCAGTTCTTTGTCAGGATTTCATTAACTTAAAAGATAATAAATAAATGTGAAAAATGGCGACTTTTGAGATTTTTTGCTTATAAATGAAAAACATTGGACTTTTTCAAAAATATGATTGAAACAGCTTATATGCTCTTCAAAACTTTTAAAATAAGCTTTTGCACGAGTTGATTGTTCTATTGGTTGCCAAAAATGTAAAAATTTATTAACTGTTTATTAAACAATAAATTTTGTGAAAATGAATCTACGACTTATATATTTCGTAAACACATGGATCTTTGAGTTCCTAATAGGTGGTAAAAATCCCATCAAATCTTCAAACAGTTTTTGCAAAATTGCAACAGTTTATTCCAGAGACCATATTTTTGCAACATTTGTAACGCAGCAAATAACACAGGTTTACAAAAAAAAAGTGGATGCCTATTTAACCATACCATTTTATACTTATGTAATTGGACGCCCTGAATCCAAATCTGAGGTTCGCTAATCCCTATCATGTCAGTTTCAAGGCTATTTCAAGGTCAAATGGACTAAAATTCACTAAATAAGATCAAGTTGAAAAAATCAACTAAAAAAATCTGCCCAGCTAGATCGAT
Source organism: Diaprepes abbreviatus (assembly GCA_034092305.1). Lineage (NCBI taxonomy): Eukaryota > Metazoa > Arthropoda > Insecta > Coleoptera > Curculionidae > Diaprepes > Diaprepes abbreviatus. The sequence continues at coordinate 299,949 of JASJET010000164.1, forward strand.
GTCCGTTACATAGCAGACAGCCGAAAATCAAAACTCCCAAAACCCCGTACCCCACGCACAGCTGGATTGACGTCCATTACACAGCAGATATATAAGCGGAGTTAGTTATTATGAAATAGTAATCCAAAACTTAAGCTCCTAAACTCATATAACCCACGCATAATTAGATTGATATCAACTACCCAGCAGACAGGCGAGCGGATCGAGTTTTTAAGGCGAAAACCAAGCTCCCAAAACCACACACTCGACGTGCAGCTATATTGATGGCCACTACAAAGCAGACAGGCGAGCGAACCAAGTTTTTATAAATATGCCAAAATATAATATAACCACAGAACCCACGCATAGCGAGATCAATGCCTGTTACGTAGCAGACAGAGGCGAGAAACAAGGATTTATGAGTGCATAAAATAAAACTCAAGCTTTCAGAAAACCACATACGCCAGGCACAGCATGTATGAGAGCTTGGGATTTGTGTTATCCATTTATAAAAACTCGTTTCGATTGCCTTGCTGTTATGTAATGGATATCAATCTAGCTGCGCATGAGATTTGTGGTTTTAGAAGCTTGGGTCTCACCTTGAAAACTCGCTCCATTGACGTGCCTGTTTATAGCGAACATCGATGTAGCTGCACGTGGAGTACGTGGATTTGGGAGCTTGAGTTTTGACTCAAAAACTCGATCTGCTTGCCTGTCTGCTGTGTGACGAATAGCGATCTAGATGCGCGTGGGTTGTCATATTTTACAGATTTATGTAGTGGTTTTTTTCAATTTGACCTTGAAATTATATTAAAGTGTCCTCTGGTTAACCTTGAAGTATTAAACAAACCAAGAATTCAAATACAGCGCTTCCAAAAGTATATATATCTTTTTTAAAGATTTATTTAGGAGATTTTTCTCAATTTGACCTTGAAATGACTATGATGTGACCTCTGGCTTAAACAAACCACGAATTCGGATTTAACAACATCAAAAAACAATATATCTTCTTTTTCAGATTTATTTTGTAGGTTTTTAACAATTTGGCCTTGAAATAACGATGGTATGACCTCTGTCGCACCTTGGGGGATTAAACAAACCACGAATTTAGATTTGGCCACCCCAAAAACGTACATATCTTTTTTTCAGATTTATTTAGTGTTTTCTTCTCAATTTGAACTTGTAATGACTCTAAATTAACCTCTGGTTGACCTTTGGTGATTCAACAGGTCACGAATTCAGATTCAGTGACCACAAAAACCTACATATCTTCTTTTTCAGATTTATTTAGTAAATTTTACTTCATTTGCCCTTGAAGTGACCTTGAATGTGACGTGATAGAGGTTAGCGGACCTCAGATTTGGATTCAAGGCGTCAATTTATATAAAAATAATATAGTTTAGTCAAATATGCATCAACTCTTTTTTTGTAAATCTATGTAATATACTTGTATGTATGTGGAAATGGGGAGTAATGTACTGTGATCTAATAGATCGGTTGTGTTCCCCTTCTGCTGCCAAAATATTAGGAATAAAAAGGTTTCGTGCTTCACCTCTCAAATTCTGCACTCGCTTTCTTTGCCAATTCGAATTCCTTGAGGTGTCTCTTCAGGTGGCAATGCCCCATCAGGATTTCCGTCAGAACTGCAAGTTAGTTTTTGCTTAGGTTTATGCATTCCTTTAATTTCTTGTGGTCGTAAATCCCGAGAAGTATCTTTGTTTGTCTCATTCCTTGCAGATCCAGTTCTTCCAGTATTACACTGCTACTGATTCCACAGAAAGGTTTGGACCCCAGAACTGGTGTCTCAGCCCCTTTTCTCGCGAGCTTGCCTACTATTTAATTTCCCTCTAGCCGGTGTTTACCGGTACCCATAGGAGTACCACAAGAGGGTAACTTTATTATTTTTTACTTAATTTGTTTAGTTCCTTTAGGCATTCTCAGATCATGTTGGAGCTGATTACTTGAGAACTCAGCGCTGTGATGGCTGCTTGACTACCCCACATGCTAATAATCTTCTGTCCGCTAGAGTTTTTCTCTTTGCTGAATTAAATGCATTTCCTGATGGCGTATATTTCCGCCTGGAAGATGCTTGGTGACTTGCCCAACCTTTCATGGTGTCTGGTTCTGGGTTCATTCACTCCTCTTCTAGTTCCGTCTTTTGTTTTAAAACCGTTTATATACCATATAATTGAATTTCTGTTAGTTCTCATGCTTTCCAGACTGGTTCTTTTACTCCAGATTACTGCCATTATTGGACAAGAAGATATTTTGAGTCGAATGAATGGCATTATTTTATAAGGCGTCATCTTGTCATCCTAAGAAATATAGCAACTTATCTTCGAGAACAATAATATACTGCGTCAAAAGTCTTGTAAAAATTACAGTATTGTAGGAAAATTTTATAGGTGGCAGTGCAGTTGGGAGGCAAGAAAGTTCTTAACGACCCACTTACAATATACAATCTATCGATTTCAAGGCATAATATCTATGTTTTTATCCTTAATTTTTCTGTATAAAAGTTTGTTTTTTAACATATACATGTATTATAAATTAGAACAATATAATATGCAATAGCTAGAACACCTTAGTTCCATGGTAAAATTTTTTATATTTCTAATTTATAACATTACCATTGAAAACTATGATTGCATAAAAATCAACATAAGTTTCAAAATTTTTTAGAATCAGATTCATTAAAAAGCTTTAAATTTAAACCCGATCTTGTAACCGTCGATCTTCTAATTGGTCAGTTTTGTTTTCCTTATCTTCTTCTTCTCCAGGTGCCACCTCCTATCGGAGGTTGGATATCATCATTGCCACTCTCACTCTATTTGCCGCTACTCGAAAAAGTTCTACTGAGCTACAATTGAACCACTCTCTCAAATTTCTCAACCATGAAATTCTTCTTTTTCCGATATTTCTTCTTCCTTCTATTTTACCCTGCATGATCAATCTAAGCAACTCGTATCGCTGGCCTTTCATTATATGTCCAAGATATTGCAGTTTCCTTATTTTTATGTTGTTAATTATTTCATAGTTTTTGTCGATCGCTAGCAATACTTTTACGTTTGTTTTTCTCTCCGTCCAAGATATTCTCAACATCCTTCTGTAACACCACATTTCAAACGCTTGCAGTTTATTTGTGTGTTCTTATTTTAGTGTCCAGCCTTCCAACGCATACTGCAGCATTGAAAATACATAACATCTTAAAATTCTCATTCTTAGTTCTAGAGTGATGTCTCTGCTGCACAAAATGGTTTTCAGTTTTACAAACGCACTTCTTGCCATTTCTATTCTCGTTCTTATTTCTGTTGTTTGTTCATTATTTGCTGTTGTCCAGGTGCCCAAGTATTTGTATTTTTGCACTTTTTCTAAATTCACACCTCGCAACTTTATGCTTGTTTGCATGTTTTGTTTTTTAGTTATTACCATATATTTAATCTTTTTGGTGTTCATTTTTAATCCGTGTTGCTTGCATACGTTATTTGTTTCGTTCACTAGTTCTTGGATTTCTTCAGCGGAGCTAGCTATGATAGCAGTGACGTCTGCAAATCTTATGTTGTTTACAGCTTTTCCGTTTATTATTATTCCCTTACTTTTCGTTAACAGTGCTTCTTTGAAAATTGATTCACTGTACACATTGAATAGTAGGGGTGACAAAATGCATCCTTGTCTCAGTCCTTTTCCTATTTCAATTTCCGAACTTGTTTCGTTATCTACTATTATTTGTGCGCGTTGATTCCAATATAGGTTAGTTATTATTCTTAAATCTTTGTTGTTTATGTTTATTTTTCTTAGAATCTAAACTAGTTTTTCATGTCTAATTTTATCAAAAGCCTTCTCGAAGTCAACATAACAAATGTGTGTATCGGTGTTCATATCCATACACCTCTGTGAAAGCACATTAAGTGCAAACAACGCGTCTCTGGTGCCTATACCATTTCTGAATCCAAACTAATTATCATCTATCCCCTTTTCAAGTTCTTGATAAATGCGTCCGTGTATTACTTTTAAAAACACCTTGAGTACATGGTTTATCAAAGATATTGTTCTATATTCGCAGCAGTCTTTTGCATTTTTATTTTTTGGAATAGCGCAAAAGGTGGAGAGTAACCTTTCTCTGGGTATATTCCCCGTTTTATATACTGTGTTGAACAGATCTAGCAATATATCCATGGTATCATCATTCATGCATTTTAAGATTTCTACTGGGATTTGATCTGGACCTAGCGCTTTTCCATTTTTGTTGTTTTTTATAGCTGCTTTTATTTCATCTTTCAGTATCGTTAATGCCTCGTTATATTCTATTTAAATCTGCATCTGCTCTACTCTATTGTTTTTAAACAGGTCTTCGATGTATTCTGTCCATTTTTTAAGTTTCTCTTGGGTGTCTAAGATTAGCTTGCCTTCTGCATTCTTAAGCAGTGTCGGTTCTCTCTTTCTGTTACTATGAGTTATCTTTTTTATCTTTTTGTGCATATTAAAACTATCATGTTTTCTCTGATACTCTTCTATTTCTTCACATTCTTCTTATAGCCATTTATTCTTCGTTAGTCTAATCTTGTATTTGATTTGCTTGTTTTCCTTATCATATTGTTATAATTTGTATTATATGTGTTACCAAACATAATTGTAAGAATATTACGGAAGAAAAGCTACAGATAAATACATTTTTGCATGTTTGGTAATAAAAGAAAACGATTTTCCGATTCTTGTACTTTTAAGGTGGAAAACTTGATTGACTTGTTGCATTTATCAATTTAAACTCTTTGTTGGAAAATTATATCATGTTAGTGAATTAGGAGGTTAATGTTTTAAAGTGAATTTAGCCCGAAATGAATTTATATAACAGTAAGGAAGGATAAATAGTAAATAAAACATTAACAATCTGACATACACATCTCAAAAACTCAACGTTTTTCGTTTTAATTTTTGAAACTTTCTCCCTAAAATACATATATTCCCAAACATGATTAATTTTATATAGTTTTTAAAATGAATAAAAAGAGTCCCATAACTATGTTAATATTCTCCAGCAGAGTTTAATCAAGTACGTCATAGTAATTTTCGTTCGAATTTATTCATCACATCAGTCGTGGTCACAAAAATCATATCGACTTTATGAATAAGTTTTGTATTTGTATAATATAACTAAACAATTTTCAAATCTTTTTATCTAATAAATTTAAAAAATATAAAAGTTTTGGAAATAACAAGAAATTGTCTGCACATTGCAATGCTATATCTCAAAAAAAGAAACTTTTCTTCTGAGGTACAGCGTTATATATATATATATATATATATATATATATATATATATATATATATATATCAATATCATGAATTCAAACTTACAACCGGATGTCAAACAAAACCTTCGAGAAAAACCCAGCAGTGTCGAAGACTCTACATACTTCCAAAGATCCATCAGCAAAATGCCCCTTTAAGACCCATCGTCAGTGCTTACAATTCTGCCTCTCGAAAACTAGAAAAATACTTTGCCGGCACGTGTGGGAAGGACCGCATCTTACGTGAAAACTCGGAACACTTCTTAACAATTCTACGCTCCGTGAGATTTGACAAAGATGACTTCATGTCAAGCTTCGACGTAAAATCCCTGTATCCGATCAAAAAGAAGATTTCCTAACTTACGTCATGAATCTCACTAGACATTGTCTTAAGAACGCATACTCCTTATCTGACGGCCAGGTATAAAGACAAGTGGATGGCGTTGCCAAAGCTCATCACTATATCCAGCTATTGCAAATCTATTCATGACATATTTTGAAACCAAAGCTCGTGAAGAATCCCTCCAGAAATTCAAACTCTGGTGTCGTTATGTGGATGATGAAAATGTGATATGACCCCATTGCAAACAACAGCTAAACTGTTTCATGATTTAGTTAATTCTATATATCACAGATATATAGCATTGCCATGAGCTTATAACTATTTCCAGCTCTTGAAAATCTATTCACGATGTATTTTGAAACCAAAGTTCTTGAAGAATCCATCTACAAATCAAAACTATGGCGTTGTCACGTGGATAATGTATTTGTGATGGCAAACAACAATTAAACTGTTTCCATAATTTTTTTAATTCTATCCACCCGAAGATACCGTTCACTCAGGAATTTTATAAAAGCAATCAGCTCCCGTTCCTAGATGTCCTAGTGACAAAAATGAAGGATGGACACCTGAAACAAACATTATATCGAAAATAAATTCACAGGGACAGATACCTCAATCCGGCAGATTGCTTTGGAAACATAATAAATCTACAATGTACCAACAAAATTAAAAATAGGCTTACCTCTAAGAATCGGACAAAATCGATCTGGAAAATCATGGCGTATATATCTTAAAATCGCATATGATACTTGCAATTAAACATATAAAGGTTTGATCAACAAAAAGAACCTAAGAAAGCAATATTAATTCTACGAAAATTGAAAGGAACAGCACTCTGAATAACAGAGATGACGCACTTAATCCACCACCACCAACGGCATTTAAAAAGGAGGTAGAGCCAACGACAACCAATGGATACGTTCTACGACCGAGTATAATGCACGTAGTGTCGTATTATCAACAAGTTACCACCGCTTCCCGACCAGAAACGACTTCGAATACTAGTACCGAAATTATTGTAGTACGACACAGAGTGTCTAGGGAATGTACCAATGGCATCACTGATGAGTCCAACATTGGTGCTAAAACGAAACACCAAAAATTTTTCCTGAAGGTGACAAGAATCTCTCGATTTTCGACTCAAAAAGCACACAAGCCCAGCCAATATTCCGGATATACTTTCAGTTAATTTTCACAAATGAGTATAGAAATTCTGTTGTATTATTTGCACACAGGGGACATTCTCAGCGATAATAAGACAGCAGCATACTAAATTTCCTTTGCCGATCTTCAACCAACAAACACAAAGGATGCCAAGTGAGATTTTGGCGAAAAGCGGGCAAGTTTCTACAAGAAACCAAACGACCGGATTAATACTAGCTGACATGTTTCCATCTTTAAAACCCCACGCTATAACATGAAGAGTGATAATTGAGATGGCATTATTTAATTAAAGAATTTTATTTCTTTTTTAAGGATTTGAAAAATAATGTTTGAAGAACAACAAATTATATATATATATATATATATATATATATATATATATATATATATATATATATATATATAATTCGTGGAGTCTCTAAACGTATTTATTCCTTATTGGAATAAAATGAAGTTGCCTTTTGAAGGTGCCTATTTTAAACCGTGGATAATCGTACAAGGTGTTAATTTCTTTAACTAGAGAGAGCACTTTGAAATAGTGAAGCAGTTATAATTGGTAAAAAGTATTGAGTACTATGATGTACTATGAATTCCTATTCACAATGATATGTAATAAGAAATTGCAAAATTATTTTAGCGTGATGCTGGTATAATTCATTATGAACACATAAACGCATGTGTATTATTATCGTATGATCTAATAAATGGAAGAAAAATAATTAGGTATTAGGAGTTCTCCAATAAAAACTATGAATATAGATTTCTAGTAAAATATTTTATACTATTCGTTTTAAAACTTGAATTTTTTGTTTTATGTATATGAGACAATTATAAAAATATTATAAAAAAACGAAGCAAATCCTGATGGAATGTTTATATTTTAAAAAAGTCGTAAAATTAAAAAAGAGTTTATTTAAAAAAGAGAAGTGATTTGTAATTTGCTTTCCCTTTTTTTTTGAAGTTTGAATGTTATTGGGCTAAACCGATGACACCAAATCTATTTTACAAAATTGGAAATTTATTGAAAAAAATTGTCATAGAATTTCTTGAGAAATTTCAGAGGGGTTAAATGTATCGTTCAAAATATAAAATGATTTGGACTGGCTAAGAAACTCGATATTTATATTCCGTATAAATTGAAAGAGCCTAACAAATAAAACCGACCTTTTTTTTTTAAAAAGAATCATCCTGGTGATGAAAAATGGGTCATCCACAATATCATTATTCGAAACGATCAAGATGAACTAACACAACCTCATCTATAAGTTGAATTGCATCCAAAAAAGGTCATGCTGTCAATTTGCTGGGATTACAAAGGTGTTGTGTATTTTGAGCTACTTCCAAAAAGCCAAACGATCAATTCAGATATTTATTGTCAATACCTAATGAAACTAAATGAAGCAATCAAAGAAAAACGGCCAGAATTGGCAAATTGCAAAGGAATTGTGCTCCATCATGATATTGCACTCATTTTTAGTAATTCGTGGGAAATTATTGGAGCCAGGTTGGGAAGTGATGTCACCTCCTCCATACAGCCCTGACCTAGCACAATTTGATTACAATTAACTTCGAAGTGTGCAAAGCACTTTAAATGGTAAAATTTTCATTAATGGTGATGACCTTAAATGGCACTTGGTTTAGTTTTTCGCTGATAAGGACCAACATTTCTTCGGAATTATGAAGCAAGAAAGATGGAAAAATACATCGAATGAAATAGAAAATATATACTTGACTAAGGTTTATTCTTTGTTAAAAAAGACAATTTTATTTCACACTACAAATTCGAGATAACTTTTTTGCCACCCTGATACTTTGGCTGATTTTTAAAATGATATTGCATCAACTGCGCCGATAGTTTTTAGCTCTGTAAAATGATATTTGTCAAAAATTAGGCCCAGTCAGTGTGGCTGTAAGTCTGTTCCCGACTTCTCTGATGATCTAAAACATCTACTGTAGAATGGTTTAATGAGTCTTTATGGTCTCTATGAAGCTTCGATCATACTCTAGATATAAACAACAATAGATTTGTCTGAAGGCTATTTATAGTCGGTGGGGGAGACGCTTTTTTGATGTTTGACAGACATAAACATATTTACTTATCTTGTCTTTCAGTTTAATTGCTTATCGTGAGTTTTTTCGGTGTTTTTAAGTGTTAGAAATTACTATAAATGCGAAGTTTACAATTAATATTAACGAAAAGAGGATTTAAAAACTTATTTTTATCGGTAAATATTGTTAGATTGTTTACATATTGAAAATAACAATAATTAAAATTTAGGCAACCATATATTCATACTTTGTTTTCAGAATTGACGTACCTAGGGGTATGTTCGAAGGACGCACCGATGATACTCCTTTAAATAATGCAATTAGAAAAGGATAGCATAAAATCGGCATGTCTGTACCAAGAAATTAAATATCTACTGTTTATCAACACTTTTTGAAATATAAATAAAAGTATTATTACGTTATTCAGCGTTCAAACAACCGGGCCCTAGTTCTGACGTTATGCTACTTCTACAGGGGTATGTTCGAAGCTATGAAGAGTCACTTCAGAACTTAGAACCAATAAGGTAAATCGCTGGGTATTTTATATATATATATATATATATATATATATATATATATATATATATTATTATATATATTTTTAGGAGGAAAAAATTTTGAAAATGCCTTGAATAAAGGGCGAAACGTCAATTGTTTTGTATTTTTATTAAATATAGAACCTAAACCCAAGAAAAGACAAAATAAAGAAAAATGATACATATATATATATATATATATATATATATATATATATATATATATATATATATATATATAACACAGAAGAGATATGATGGAGAGAATTTTGCATTTACTGTTTCGCATTTATTTCACTTACAGACGGAGTTGCATATAGTTGTACGTTTGCTGAATGTGATTTCAGCACTACAACAGCATAATGTGGATATAACCACTGCTAATGCATCTCACACGGAGGAATCCGTGAAATCCGTATAAACATATATATATATATATATATATATATATAAATATATATATATATATATATATATATATATATATATATATATATATATATATATATATATATATATTTACAGTTGTTATAACTATTTACTTATACTTTGTAGTTTTGGAACAAACATCAATATCGGAGTGGGCTTTATTGTATTCAAGAAGATAGATGGGTCTGTGAGGAATATCGTAGTATACTCAGACAGAGTTATACTTCTAGAAATAAATGCGAGACCGATTAACATCGATGTAATACAGGTGTATACACCTACAGTAGACAAGTCAGAAACCGAAGCTGAACAATTTTATGAGCAAGTCCGGGAAGTTTTGCACTCATTAAAGCCTCAAAATATCAATATAGTGACGGGTGATTTCAACATAAAGGTCGGTAGCATGATTGAGGAGAGTGTAACAGGGGCAATTGAGTTAGGTGACAGAAACGAACGAGGTGAAATGTTTTCCAATTTCCAATTTTGTAGTGATGAAAAATTTGTTATCAAGAACACTTTCTATAAATTAAACCCTAGATGACTCTATACCTGGAAGTTTCTTCAAGATGGACAAGAAAATACTGTACGCAATCAAATTGGCTTCATTCTAATCAACAATTGATATCAGAATGGCATTACATGTGTTGCCACCTAACCAGGAGCAGACATCAGCTCAGATCATAATCCTCTTGTTGCGAAATTCTATTTTTAATGTCAACTACTACCAAAAAGACGTAGACCCCGAAAATATTCAGGCATTAAAACAACCCGCAGTGCAGGGGAGCATGAAGACTACATTGGAGAGGCCTTGCCAAGAAAATAACCCTAGTCAAGAATTTGCAGCTGATAAGATCTGAATTACGCTAAAAACAAATATCCAATCCAACCAAGTTTTAAAGCAAGTCGATATTAAACAACTTTTTAACGTGATATATGATTCTGGACAAAACCCAGTGGATTAGTTAAAGTCTACGTTTATTGCTATCCCAAAGAAAACAAACCCCAAGAACTGCGAAGACTATAAACTCATAAGTTTGATGAGCCACGCTTTTAAAACGTCCCTTCGAATAATTCATTCAAGAATATACAGAAAGTGTGAGGATATGAGTGGCGACACACAGTTTGGCTTTATCAAGGAACTTTGCACTAGAGTAGCTCTCTTCTCAATGAAATTACTTATGCAAAAGTGCTATAACCAAAGGCAAGATGTTTTCATGTACTTTATTGACTATCAGAAAGCTTTTGACAACGTAACACATGAGCCGCTATTGGAAAGATTACAGAAGATCGGTATAGATGATAAAGATATTACAATAATAAAGTAACTTTATTGGCAACAGTTAGTTGAGATCCGTATTGATGGCGATCTGTCAACAGTGACCTTTAATATACTGAAGGGAGTCCAGCAGGGATGTGTGCTGTCGCCTGTTTTGTTTAATATTTACGTTGAGAAAATATTTCAGGTAGTATTAGAAAATGAAACGCGAGGTATCAAAGTCAATGGCATCCCAATAAACAATATTCACTATGCAGATGATACTGCAGTCTTAGCTAACAACTTTGAAGATTTCCAGTAATATTAAAAAAACTCATCGAGTGCGGCGAACAGTTCGGAAAGCATATTAATACCGCCGAAACAAAAATGATAGTGATTAGTAGGCATCAGTACATCACTCGTCTTAACATCAACGGGGAAAATATTGAATGTATCGCACGGTTCACGTATCTTGGTGCTACTCTGAATGAAAAGTGGGAATGTGACGAAGAAGTGAAGGGAAGAACTGGCCGTGCAAAAACAACTTTCTTTAAACTTAAGAATCATCTCCTTTACAGAAATATGCCACTATACACCCGAATACGTGTGGTTTAGTGTTATGTATGGCCTATGATACTATATGGTGCTGAAACTTGGTCACCTAAGGCTGAAAAGCTGAATCGGATCGAAGCTTTTGAATTGCAGACACTCCGCTACTACTGCAAATCTCCTGGACTGCTTCCATAACGAATGATGAAGTTCTACGAGGAGCTGGCTTAGAAAGATAACTAATGGACACTGTAAAACAACAAAAAGTGTCATATCTAGGACATATAACAAGAGGACCTCGTTACTCCATAGCAAGGCTAATACAACAGGGAAAAATTGAAGGCAGATTGGGGCCAGGTCGAAAACAACACTCTTGGCTTCGCAATATAAGAACTGGTATGGTATATCAGACGCCGCAACCATATTTAGACAGGCTAGTTATAATGTGACCATGAGATGGGCAAATGATCGCCGACGTGTGCACATGACACCCGAATAAGAAGAAGATCAATATCTCAGGATTATTAGTAAAATATTGTTACAAAGCATTATTCCTGATTGGAATTAAATCCTATTATGAATTGCAAACTGCAATACTTGGGACATGTTATGAGGGGAGATAAATACCAGTTGCTGCAATTAATTATCCAAGGAAAAATAATAGGCAAAAGATCCCTAGGAAGAAGAAGACATTCATGGTTAAAGAACTTAAGAGAATGGTACAATTGCAACAACTGCCAACTGTTTAGATCTGCAGTGTCAAAGATACGCATAGCTTTGATGATAGCCAAACTTGGAACGAGGACGGCACCTAAAGAAGAAGATGAATTGGTGCAATAAGACAGGGTTCATTTTTATATTTGTTTTTGTTAAAAATCAGGTTTCACAATATACATGTAGTCAGTGGATGTGAGTAACTAGATTAGAGCCTGAATTGCTAACAATTATTTTACATACAAAAAGTGACTATAACGTATAACTTCTGTATTTTTATTATTTGTTAGAATTAATCAATACGTGTTGCTAAAGTATTAACTAGATCGAGTTGTTTGATTTTCTGTTAACTCTACCGTAGCGATTATTTTAAAGGAAACGGTTATTGTTTCCTATACATTTAACTTATCACAATTGTAATTTTGATAATAAATAAAAAATTTTAATATTTACGACTTATCAAAATTTAAAAGGAAAACTACCGCAAACAACATGGAATGTATATTTAATTTTAAAAAATAACGGGTTTCTATAAACTTACATAAAAATTATCTTTTTCATTTCCCGTAATATAGACGAAAAAAATTAAAGCTTGTCAATATTGTTTCATCATTAAAAAGAACATGTTTCGTATCCGTTTTTAATACCATCCAATATTTGGTTTTGTCTTATCAGCGTCCGGTATAGTTCTAGATACATTTTTATCCGTTTACTCTTTTAAAATTTTTATAACAGGTGTTAAGGAATTCAAGTTTGTTGTAGACATGTAGTATGCTGGGTTGCTTTATGAATGACCTTTTCGTATAGTGCAATTATAAGTAAAGAAACCTTGAAATTATATATTCCTAAAAAAATTTAATTATTTTAAAATAATATATATTTTAGTAGTATTATTATATTTTAACAGACTACAGCTGAGGAGAGAATTGTATCATATAAGAATTGATCAAGAAAGGCAGAGAAACTGTTTGCATCTACAGATTCTTTTTAACAAAGACCTCAACGAAGTATCTGTATTTGAAGATATTAAGCTCTAACAGTACTAATTTACAAAAAAACTGACTAGAAAACGACAGACTTGAAGTTTTATTATGCAAATTCAAAATTCTTTATTCATGTCATATATACAATTGTTCACCTAAATTATAGATCATAGTATATATTAGTCATTAAGAATAATTTTCTGTTAGAAAGTTAAAACTGAAAAGAAGTCACCAATATTGATCATTACTCACTAATTAAAAAATTAAAATAATGAATCACAAAATTATAATTAAACATGCTCCAGGGGAATAAACAGCATTACAAACAATTTAAAAACATATTATAAAGGAAAAAATTATACACGCACTGCATTCAGTCTTGGTTAATAAGATTATAGCTGAAAAAGTCATCTATCTTATAGGGCGTTCTACCAATTAAAATTCCTTGAATCTTTCTCGTAAATGTTTGTGCTGGAGACACCATATATTTATAGGAACTTTATAAAAGGGTTTGACACCTTTATGATCTAGTTTGTTTTGACATTTTTAAATTCTATATTGAGTAATTCGAAGATTATTTGTTTCTCGTGTATTATAGTGATGTGTTTGCCCCTGTATATGAAAGTTCTGAATATTTTTTCTGATGTAAAGCACACTTTGTAAGATCTTTGCAGTCATCCCGATATCCAAGGTCCTCAATAATCCTGTTGACTCTTCTTTGCAATGCAAAAATTTGACCCGCACATGTTGACCCACCCCATAGGTCATGGTCATGTCAGAATAAAAAGACCATAGTATCGTAGCAGACTAGAACGTTTCACCCACAATCTCTAAGAAGTCTCAGCCGCAAAATATAGCTATTTAGTTTGCCAGATGTTCTTAACAAATGCGTCCCATTGAAGCCCTTGGTCTAATTAAACACCAAGAAATTTAACTGGTTGTTGGTAAGTATTGTTCTCCAATTCCTTCAGTGTAAAGTTCATTTACTGCATTTTTTCTTGTTGAACAACAGTTTCTTAGACTGAAACCAAGCTACAGCCCTCAACTGTACCTTACAGCTGGCCCCTCTGACCACCTCAGTCTTATCCCCCATAACATTAAAATTTGACAAAAAGGGTGTAAAGAGCATAATTTTCAGCCAATGATAAATCGTTTAGAAAGATAAGGAATAGCAGTGGACTCAGAATTGAGCCTTTTGGAACTTCAATATTTAATATTGTTTTGAAGGAAGTTATTTCTCTCACTTTTATAATTTGAGATCGATCACTCAAATATGATTGAATTAGATGCGTAATGTGTAGGTGAAAACCAGAATGCCCAAGCTTGTCGAAAAGAGCCCGATGGGGAACACAGTCATAAGCCTTGCCCAAGTCGTGAGAGACTGAAATACTATATTGACAATTATCGAATGAGTCCATTATTCAAGAAAGTCAGTTTAGCACTGCATGAACTGCGCCCTTGCCTTACCGGAATCCAAACTATGTGTTTGAAAAATGATGATTATTTTCAAAGTGTAAAGTAATTTTTTTGCTGCCAGCTTTTCAAAGACTTTAAACAGGACTAGCAAAAGAGAGATTGGGCAGTAACTAGAGATATTAGACGGAATATCCAGGTTGGAAAGAATTACCAACCACAGAATCAGAGAAATTATGAGCGTGCAGTATTCAGTTGTAGACGAAATTGGAACCCAGCAGTTGAGATGGTATGGACACGTACAGCGAATGCCAGAGGAGAGACTGCCGAAACAGATTTTAGAGTGATCACCCTATGGAAGACGGAAACGATGTAGACCACGTCTTAGTTGGAGAAAAGGAATCGGCGGAGACATAAGAGATATAGAACTGGAAGAGAATCTCTGGAGAGACCGAGATAGATGGCGATTGGGATCGGAAGACATGGAACGTTGTAAACCGATATATATATATATATATATATATATATATATATATATATATATATATATATATATATAGCTTGATTACCCTTCTTATAAAAAATTTAAAGTAAATGCGCCAAAATTATATTCCCACACAAACATAGGCACATTTTTCAAAAATTTCAAGTAAAAACGTTATTTTGCTTGCAAGTTCAGTGGGTATGTTTGTAAAAAAGTTGTTAAAGTGATCCGGTGATATTTAAGTGTTATTATTTACCTTTTTATTACCTCTTAACAACATTTTTTTGAAGAAAATCGTTGATCGGTCCTGGAATGACCAGCCATCAGCCCTGACTTAAATCCCTAGAACATCTATTGTATGCGTTAAGGAGATATATGCAAATGGCAATTAACTTACTGCAACTGACAAAGGCCTTGACTTTAATAATAGGGGTATATACCTCAAGAAAGAATTCGACTTTTGGTCAAATAATATGACTCATCGATATCAGAAGGTAATACGAGTAAGAGGAGGAATCTGTTACAAAATGCTGTTCAAATTTCTGAAGAAAAAATATGTCACCATAGAATTTTATTTAGATGTTATTTTTAGAGATTTAGTTAGAATCAGTGTAAAAATTCTTTGTCATTTAAAAATAATATATTTCAGTTTAAAATAAAATTACTATCACGATTATTCTGTGATTGAATTTATTAAAGTGGTTTTCAGTTTTCATTTTGTGCAGTATAAAGTTGTGTTATTTGAGATAGGTATGGTAAAATAAGGTCAGACTCGGATTAGACCTGAAACAGCAGTTTTCTAACATCACCATGGCTTATTTGTTCTATTTCCATTCTTACTTGTATAATGGATGTTTTAAAAATGTTGCGAGGAAACAAGCAAAAAACCCGTTATGTATATCGCAACCGTTATAGTCATCTTAACCAACACAATGTCGCTACTTTACGAAAATTATAATCCAAATTATAAAAGTAGCTGACAACTTATAATCTCAATTTTATTAACTTTTCTTCATTTGCATATAAAGTAAAACATCTCATAAAATTATGGCCTGTTGCATTCCGGGGTCATGCAAAAATTATTGTTAGCCGTTATAAACTCGTATAAAGTTAAAACTTTTTATTTGGTTGCGACTTTTAGTAGCAATAAAATGTAATACTAAAATCATTATATTTCTTGAAAATGTTGTTAAATAAAGGACTTGCTTATAGGTTGTGGTGTAGAGTCACAATAACGACAATTTTTTACTCAATTTTGTGACATCTCGATAGTAGAAAATTTAAAGTATATGGAAACATATTTATCAACAAAAATATATACACATATGTAGATAATCAA
The DNA here is from genome assembly GCA_034092305.1 of Diaprepes abbreviatus. Taxonomy (NCBI): domain Eukaryota; kingdom Metazoa; phylum Arthropoda; class Insecta; order Coleoptera; family Curculionidae; genus Diaprepes; species Diaprepes abbreviatus. The sequence goes on from JASJET010000164.1 coordinate 316,474, forward strand.
GAAAATACTGAAAATCTGAAGTAATGATAATAATAATTTGTTAACTAAGACATTGTGTTTATTTATTCTCTATTTAAGTAAATCCCTTATATAAGCTCAAGTCAGTTGACCTTATTATGACAATATAATGTAAATTAAAATACATTGTTGCTTGGTAATGCCTATAAAATAAATATAGGTCTAATGTTCGTACTTTGGTCAAAACGATAAGGAACAACCGCATTACCACAAAATATTGTATCTCATTTTATAACATATTATCAATATATGGCAATTTATAAGTATATATATTCAGAAGCATGAAAAAATTATAAATATGTTCATATTTTATAAATGGGTAATTTAAAATTTTATTCTTATAGAGTGTATCCCACGACTTACTGTCGCGATCGATTTCTCGGAAAATAGACATCGGAAAATTTTTAAAATTCGGCTAAAATATTTTCAAGATGATGGTACTTCCAGTTATACCGGAAGTTGATGCCTTCTTGCTTATTTTAAAAGAAATACCCTATATGTTATTTTCATTATAGACATATATCCTATACCTAAATCTACCTATTTTTGACATGTTTTAGATTTTATGTCAAAAATGGAGTTTATAGGTCTAAACATAAGTATAAATTTCTCCTAAATGAAAACCTTTATTATTTAATTGGGATTGATTTTGTTTTAGAGTATTTTAGTGTACTATGTCAATATTTTAAATGAATGTGTATTCCACTAAAAGAATAAATTAAAAATTTACTCTACAGATGGATTTTAACCAAGGAAACTGAGACAGTACGTTATGTTATCACCCTAAGACCTAAAACCATTAACAAATTTATCCATTTTTATTACTTTTGGGTCGTTTATCTGTCTTTCTGGAATTATAGATATTTAAAAATGTGTCGAAGAAATTTTATCCTCATCAAAATTAACAATGTTATATGTTAAGTCAGGGATAAATTTAGCACCACCAGAATGTTTTGTAACTGAACAATTTTCCCATTATTAGGAAACAAACGAATAATCAAGTAAAATCACTACAATCCAATATATTTGTTTGATTACATGTACAAAGAATTCACATGACTGTCTGTAAGAAGATTTAAATACGAGCAAAATGAATAAAAGGATAATCAATTTTTTCTAGATGTTATCGGTTTCTTCTAGTTATAAAAAGACAGAATAGTTTTATCAACTCTTCTGTATAAATAAAAATTTTATTAAAAAAATTGAACCGACTTCTAAAAGTGCGCTAAAAAGTGAAAAATAACTATACATTTTTATATCAAATTTTTGAAGTCGGCGCCAAACTAATATCTAATAAAATGTGAACTTTCTTACCATAATTTGTATATATTAGTAGTTATTTATTTCACTTAGAAATAATTTGGCGCCGATTTCAAAGCGCAATTTTAGAAGTCGGTTCAATTTTTTTTTTTAATTTTATTTTTAGATTTTTAGTTTTGAATTCATTATGATATTCATAAATTATTTGAACTAAGCACTAATCGAGATTAGTTAACCTCGCAATGATTACCCGTTTTATTCAAAGTTGTAACTCACCCTAAAATGAACCACTAAGAATTCTTTGATTCTTAGAGTTCTCCAAATACCTGTGAAATTATATCAAACTATTAGTCTGTCATAGTAAATCTACTAAATTTCAAATTAATTTTAGATTGATAATATAGACCCCAAAACCTTCCAATATCGATATATAAAATACTTAAGACGTAAATTTCTTATCCCGATATATTTTATATTGCATGTTGAGTTTGTATACGCCCCAAGAACTCCACAATATCAATTTTACAAAATCGGAAAATGTAACATGTACAGTTCTTCATATTGTATCTTATCAACTTAATAGTTGTAAAAAATTAACTTTATATTCGTAATACAATACCCCAAAAAAACCCTAAAACGATTCAGTCCCACCTTTGAACAAAATCGGAGAATGTAAAATCTTTAGTCCGCTATATTGGATTCGTCAAATTGAGTCCTGAAAAAATACTTTTAAATTCATAATTTACACCCTCAAGAACCCTTATATCAATTCTGGAGAAAATCGAAAAATGTCAAATTTTCAGGACGCCGTATTGAATCCGCCAGATTGAGTTTTTCAAAAAATATTCTAAATTCGTAATTAGAACTAACAAAAATCCTCCAATACTGATTTTAGACAAAATCGAGAAGTGTGGAATTTTTAACCGCCATCTTGGATCTGCCATATTAATTTTTTTTAAATAATTTCAGATTCGTAATGCGCGGTCCCAAAAACTCCCCCATATTAATTTTGACAAAAATCGGATAAAATTAATTTGTTATTTGCTATATTGGATACGTCATATTGAATGTTTTAAAAATAATTTCAGATTCGTTATGTGCGACCCCGAAAACTCCCCCGTACCAATTTTGGAAAAAATCGGACAAAATTTAATTTTTTCTACCGCCATGTTGGATCCGCCAATTGAATTTCTTAAAAATAATTTTAGATTCGTCATGTGTGATCCCAAAAACTCCCCCACACCAATTTTGGAGAAAATCGGACAAAATTAATTTTTTTTGTCCGCCATATTGGATCTGTCATATTGAATTTCTTAAAAATAATTTCAGATTCGTTGTGTACGACCCCAAAAATTCCCCCGTACCAATTTTGGAGAAAATTGGTCAAACTAAATTTTTTTGGCCGCCATATTGTCAGCGCCATCTTGGAATTTACTGTACCAATTTCGTCCAAAAAAATATGGGACCATCGCAGCAACTTCCTGAATCTAACGTAAAAAAATTCATTGAAATCGGTGCCGGCGTTCCGGAGTAATCGGTGTACACACATAAAAAAACATACATACTAGACGGATTAAGAACCTCCTTCTTTCAGAAGTCGATTAAAAATAAGATTAAGATGTTCATAAGCCAATTTGGGATTTAGGTATGCGGCATAAAATTGCTGACGTCCTCTAAAAATGAGAGGACTGAAACTTTCGAGAATGAAACTTACTCTACAGGGTGTATAAACGGAGATAGTTACCAGCGGGGTATCGGGGGACGCAAGTCTGTCTTTTATTAAGTATTAATGGCTGTATTCTTTTGAATAAATTATCACTGATCAAAGTGAATAAAGTGAAACTGATAACTTCATATTTTTTTGAATATGCATTTACTTGTCATTGGGTCGAAGTGATCATGATTACTTCAAGTGACAGAACTGAAAGTGATAATTACTCAAAAGAATATACCTAATCTTTGATCACGATTTGAAATTCGTTAGAGGCGGTACGGTGTTCAGAATAGTTATTAGAAAATTACTTGTTGCGTATATTCAGTGTTTGAGAAGGTTCTTTCTCTTGATTTTTTATTTATCTAGGGAAATCCTGTTTTATTTCACTTGCGAAAAGAACGACTTTGGTACTGCTTATTTAAGCAATTTATATAGATGAGTTTTGTGTTTTATTCTTTCCTTGATTAATCATTTAGAACAGGAGCAACTATTTTATTATTTTACCATTGTTATTCAATATTAATTGTAAATAATTTCGTTTTCTACTTATTTTTGTTAATAGATTTGAGTGTTTTGAGAAACTTGCGATTGAACTCGCTGTTGCTGATTAAGAGCTTCAAAATGATAGGCGAGATCTGATTAACTAGATAGCAGGTTTTCCAGAAGTTCTAAGTTTTGGTATTGATAAGCCCTAAATAACCTGCAGTTGTTTAGTACTAAAACAGCAAGAGCAGAGAGGAACGATCAGACTTTCAGAGTGCCTTTGCCACTGTGATATTTATTTATAGGTTTTTAGAATAGCTACTAACTAATAAGGGCCAGCAGTAAATTGTGGGTGAAACAACCATACGCTACCTTCAGCCATGGTGAAAACAAACAGGTGAGGTGGCCAGATAGTCCAATCTGGTTGGGTGGTTTTGGAGGGATCTCATGAACATCCCCTGTGTTTGCGATGAATGCGGAAAATCAAAACACATTAAATCATACCTTTTTAGTCGATTACCCTAAATTATCGAATATTGTTACTTCTTCCAGTGATAATGTGGAGCCTGATCTAATCAGTTTGGATCTAGTTTTTCCTAACCATACTCTTACTATGAACACTATGAATAAACCTGGGGGGAAAATCTGATGGGGTGCGCTAGAGTATAACAAAACCGCAATAAGATTTGTGAATCAAAAATAGATGCATATTCGGATTCTACTAATCTTGTCGTTATAACAAGTTTTTCTATTTTAGATGTTGTATCGGAAGTAAACGATGTGCGGTCTCGAATCCAAAACTGCAAATTCAACTAGCAAGCATAGATGGTGCCAAATGAGCTTTTGGCAAAAAGCCTACCAGTTTTCACACGAAACCAAACTAATGAACAGATGTATTCTTAAATTAATACTGAATGACGGAGTGAGTCATTGTCAATTGGGTTGTAAATTTGCGGTTCAGTAGACTTTTACTGAAAACTTTTTACTGAAAACCTAACATAAAGAACATACACCTATAGAAAAACATACCTGTAATCCAGGAGAGAAAATTTTTCCACCATGTTTCATTAAATTCATTGAAACGATTTTCGGTTTGGGATAAACATAGTGATATGTCGAAATAGGATAATAATTTGTCTCTTCACCTGATTGTATAGGAATAATAAGGTATATTCGTATCATCCATTCTTTAAAGAGTAGAGCTCTTAATAAATTTTAAATTGATAAATTATCTTAATTTATATGAGTATAGGGCTTATGAATTAAGAAGCCCATTTGAAAACATTCCTACAGCGATTTTCTTAGAACCATAAAAAATAGTAAGTTTAAAAATGCCAACCAGCAATCATAAACAATTTTATGCAAATCAATTTCTGATTTACGACAATACAAGAGAAAACTTATTTAGTAATGATGAGTCCATAATGGGATTTCTTTTTTGTTTATTAACTCTTCTGGCTCAAAAGGTACTAAATAATTTACAGTGACATTCCAATTGTCTTGAAAATAATTAAAAATAGCCATTTCAGTGGCGGTTCGTCGAGTAAAGCAAGATAAGTTTATTTATCTAAAAATTGGATTAAGCTGAATAACTGTACGAGAAAAACTATTTAACTACTCGATAACATAACCTTTAAAGAAATCAGAAACTAAAAACAAAGATTCCTCAGTTCCTCGTTTCAGAAATTAGACTAGTCTTAAAGCAGACAATCTTGGATTACACAGCACGACATAAAATTTGTACATTGAATAAGAATAGTAATTTCTAGTAGATTTTGGTTTGCTGAATTCGAATTCGGTCTCAGAATTGCTCCATTATATCAGGTTTTTTTTTTTAAATATCCTAACCTAAAAGTACAAAAAACGTGGTGGTTAAGGTCGGAAATCAAACTTTTGAGGCTTTCTCACAAACGAAAGGGGTTAAACAGGAGTCTTGCATCTCTTCAACCTGTTTAAAACTCATCTCTGCAGCGCTTTAAAATAGTGGATAAGAAAATGCAACCCCATGGAATATGGATAGAGGACACTCACTTGTACACAATCCTCTTTGCATGGACACCTGCAATGAATGAGCGAGGAAAGGATACCATATATCATAATACCGATAACGACTCCTTTAAACGTATTTATTTTGTAAAATGCCATGGAAGAAAATAATGAATTTTGCAATAATTAAAAAAACAAACACTTGGCCCCAAAAAATCGCGAAAACCAAGAGAATAGCTCCAAAGCTTTTGTTCCTTATGTAAGATGCACCACAGATAAGATCGCAAGAATTCTCAGGAGACACAACATTGAAACCATTTTCACCACAGACCGTAAAGTAAAAGATCTCTTGCCAACACCTAAAGAAAGAATCCCTCTAGAAAACCAGGGAGTGTACGAAATTCCATGCGGAGAATGCACCTCATCTTACGTAGGCCAAACCAACCGTAAAACAAGCGCCAGAAGAGACGAATATATGAACGCTGTCAAGCAAAAAACAACTTCTTCTGCTCTGGCCAAACACTGGTTAAACACAGGACATAAGATAAATTTCTCGGGAACAAAAATGCTATCGAGATTGTCCACAAGAGTTATAAGGGAATCCGTTGAAATTTCAAAGAGGCCCAACAACTTAAATAGCAGAGATGATAGCCAACGTGTGCCTAATACTTGGAAAAATCTGCTTACAAAACATCAACCAATACCACTTAGTAACGAAACAAAAGATTACAACTCGGCAACGCAACCACAAACACTGGGAACAGGGCCGATGACGCGCAGTAGGTCTCGCAACCTGATGGGCCGGAACTATTCGGAAAACGTACCGACAGCACCGGAGTCGCAGGCGTCAGTTCGCTCGTAGACGCCATACAGTGAGCTTTGAAAATGGTCAATGAGATTTCACGGAAACGTCAACGAGTAACGAGACGAACCGCACTTGAAAATGCCAAATGAGATTTTGGCGAAACGTCGTGAAAACGATTTTTTGAACAAACGGATTGAAACCCGGAATAACCAAACTATTCATATATATATATATATATATATATATATATATATATATATTATTCAACGGAAATCTAAAACCCTATTTGCGATGTGCGTGGTCTTTTTTCTATATATATATATATATATATATATATATATATATATATATATATATATATATATATATATATATATATTATTCGACGGAAATCTAAAACCCTATTTACGATGTGCGTGGTCTTTTTGTTGAAGATTCTTTATCGACTACAATATTTTGTTTAATTTGTTTTTTAAAGTGTAATTATAGAATTACAATAACTAAACAAATAAATTAGCAGTTCTAAGTGTCACCCATGTAGTGATTCTTTTTAGATATGGGCATGTCTATTTAATATTAATAAATTGCAGATATTTAATTTAATTAAATGGCAATAATAAAATAATTAATATATAAGCAATTAAATTTAGAAGATGTAAACAACAAACAAATAACATTGTATATACTTAACACTGACTACAATATGACTAATGTACTGTTATTAGTACATACATGGTATACATATATCTATGATTTATCTAAAGGCAAATATGAATAGTAATAATAATGTTTATGACACTGAAAAACCACAATAATTGTTTAAATGATTGTTTGTCCATCACAAAGGCACCGACGTGATAAATTAATCAGGAAATCGTAACGTGTGAGTAACATTTGTTTGTATTTTCTAGAAAAGTCCAGGAAAATATTTTATGTGTGTTTAAGATTGTCGAATAAAAATAAGAAGCAAGATAGCAAAGGTTATTGTTTCCAAGTTATGTAGTTTTTAATTACTGATGAGGCTATACTGACTTATTTCTTACTTCATAATTACAATAGTTTAGGTTAATTATTTTTTCTTAATATGGAAATTAATCAAATATTAAATATCTATCCAATGTGTGCATCCTCTGTACTTCTTATGACAATCAAGGACAGCTGCAGGTTCAGAATTTTATATGGAACATATTGGAATTTTTTTATTGAACATTTGTATTTTCATACTATCTTTTGTATTAATGCTTAGATATCACAGATAAGTTTAAGTAACGCTGTAAAATCCTCTCACGTATTCCAACTTGGATTACGTTTCTATCCTCAAAATATCAGTTCAAAGTTGAAAGGCATGATTGTTAATGTAGCTGATGTCAGTAAAAGTATATGGTTTTAGTTTACCTCTTGTCCAGCTTAAGTATCCAGAACCTACTAAGGCGGGTCTTGGTGGGAACTTCGGGTTCTATTTTTTAAGTAAAATACCAGCTTTTCAAAAACATCATCTTTGTTTATTTCAGCATAAAATAAATATATGGTAGTTTTAAAAATAATATTGTCCAAATTTTCCTCTCGCCCATTTGTGCAGATGACTATTCTTTCTGCAAATTTGTCTATAACATATTGGTGTCAGTGCGTTTCAATTTCATTACTAACTCGAAAAATGTTTCATATATCAGTTATTTCCTGCTAATCTTGCTCTCGGTCCAATACAGCTCCACTGACGAGATCATAAGGTGATCGAAATGCGTATAGAAAGAGGACCAGAGCGATATTTGCAGGAAATAAACTGTTTGTACATATATTTTTCATATTCTCTGCCTGAACGGAGAATTACATATATAACAAACTATTTAAATACGGCAGAAAAATTTTTTTATTTCTTACTGAAATTCTGATTGTTTAAAATTTCACGTTACTCCGTTGATTCATAGATGTCTTTCGACTGGCGATATTTTTCAGTTTGACATCGAAGTTGGTAGACGACAGGTGTAATATCCTGCCGACATACCTTGAAATTTATGGTTCATATATCAGTTATTTCCTGCTAATGTTGCTCTCGGTCCGATACAGCTCCACTGACGAGATCATGAGGTGATTGAAATGCGTATGGAGAGAGGACCAGATTGATATTTGTAGGAAATAAACTGTTTGTACATATATTTTTCATATTCTCTGCCTGAAAGGAGAATTACATATATAATAAACTATTTAAATACGGTAGAAAGATTTTTTTATTTCTTACTGAAATTTTGATTGTTTAAAAATTTCACGTTACTCCGTTAATTCATAGATGTCGTTCGAATGGTGATATTTTTCAGTTTGACATCGAAGTTGGTAGACGGCAGGTGTAATATACTGCCGACACACCTTGAAATTTATAGTTCATATATCAGTTATTTCCTGCTAATGTTGCTCTCGGTCCGATACAGCTCCACTGACGAGATCATGAGGTGATTGAAATGCGTATGGAGAGAGGACCAGAGCGATATTTGTAGGAAATAAACTGTTTGTACATATATTTTTCATATTCTCTGCCTGAAAGGAGAATTACATATATAATAAACTATTTAAATACGGTAGAAAGATTTTTTTATTTCTTACTGAAATTCTGATTGTTTAAAAATTTCACGTTACTCCGTTGATTCATAGATGTCGTTCGAATGGTGATATTTTTCAGTTTGACATCGAAGTTGGTAGACGGCAGGTGTAATATCCTGCCGACATACCTTGAAATTTATAGTTCATATATCAGTTATATCCTGCTAATGTTGCTCTCGGTCCGATACAGCTCCACTGACGAGATCATGAGGTGATTGAAACGCGTATGAAGAGAGGACCAGAGTGATATTTGCAGGAAATAAACTGTTTCTACATATATTTTTCATGTTCTCTGCCTGAAAGGACAATTACATATATAACAAACTCGAAAAATGTATTGATTCAGGTCAATAATCCTTTGAGGATTGAATGTATTTACATTGGTTTCCACAAAGTCCCAAATAAAAAAATCTAGAGCAGTTAGAACGCGTGATCTTACAGGCCAGTTGATGACACCGTTTTGAGAAATGATGCGGCTATCAGAAAAACGTGTCCATAATAAAATCAATGTTTTCCTCTTTTGCCGAAATAACATATTGTCATAAGAATTTTCTCAAGATCTTCCGGTAGCGTTTGCTATTGACATTAACCATGTCACCATCGTCATTTTTTATGAAAAAATTGCCCTATTATATCTTCAGCCCATATAAAAGTTCCTAGTCAAATATTCGAAAGTTTTCACGTCCCCATGCCAATTTTAATTGTTAATAACCTCCTATGTGGAAATAAGCTTCGTCGGAAAAAGTAATTTTATTGCAAAACTCAGCATTAACTCTAACTTGTTCTAAGATAAAATTAGCTATTGCACGGTGATGCTCATAGTCTGTGAGCTTTAGATGCTGACTTGGTTGAATTTTGCATATGTGTAGAGCAAAATCTGGAGACAAAATTCAAAGTACAGTTGTTATGTTGAATTGTTGAAAATGGCTATGAACGGTTATTCTGAAATTTTTGCCAACAGATTTACTTTCTCTAAAAATGTTTTCATAATATCGAATTCAACAAGGACTGGTATCTTTGGATCAAGAACTGAATAAGATTGTGAATTGCGTTATCACTTGGCATATGAGTAGGCCCAATAATTAAACGTAAACATTTAAAAATATAAAGATTCTAGGCTGTTCAAAAATGATTTCAATCATAATCTGCCTATTGGGACACCCATATTTCGTTTTAGTGCTAACACTAACTGAATAACAGTAATATATGAAGATTGGTTCCTATGTTCTTCATGGAAACTTGACAACATCTGTACCTTATTTTTTATATAATTGCTTAACGGTGCTTCAACATTTTTATGGCATTCTGAAAGCAATATTTTTCAATCTCCTAAAACCTCTATTTATTGCGGTGATAACTGCATGGCTTGAAAACTTTTTGCTACATATATTTTTCTTTTGGTTTTGAGAAAGGCAGTTATCGAGTAAGTAAGGTTGACATATTTCAAATCCAGCTTCCATAATAGCAGCTATAAAAATACAACATATGTTACTAGGTGCGATATCCTAATAGCAAAGCACTTATTTTTCCTTTGACATTTTCTTTCATTATGTCTCGTAATTTTGAGAAAATTTGCCTTGATAAATTTCCGCATTCTCAACCTTTTTTTTTAAATAATCGCTATAAATGAAAATCTCAAAAATCGGAGGCCATTATTTTTCCACCAGACGCCTGCTGTATTTTGATTTGGTGGAGAACCACGATGATTCTATTCCATACTATAGCTATCGATTTCAGGGTTGGAGTAGTAAACCTGTTTCATATAGATATTTTCAAATTTCTAATCGTTCTAATAGGTTTATTTTTTTGACTTATTATTTCGGCATGAAAAAGTTATTCCTCTATACCTTCTTCACAAGTAGTTTTTATAATACAGAAAATCTATATAGTTATCTACCTATTACAAATATGTTCATATAAAAGTAATAATAGCAAGAAGAAACAAAATCTCGGATATAAGAAATCCTTTTGAAACCATAAAAAAATGTTCCGCAAGTAAAATTTTATAGAAATTTCTAGAATTTAATTCGCAAACTTTGTAATTTAGTAATCAAAATAGGATATCAAGATCTTTTTGTGTTATCTGGGTACATACAATACACTCATAAGTATCTCTAGTCTTTTTTAGATGCCTTCTTTTAAAATGAGAACGTCAGATGATAGACTAGAGTAGACTATTCTGAACTAAACTGAACATTTACTGGAAAATGCAAAACAGCACTTCCCGAAGTCACTCCTGCCGGAACATCAGATTGAAAGTGCCATCTGTAACCTAAAATTGGTAAATGGTAACTCTTGGAAGACTCTGCGAATAGACTTTAGCTTCAGGTTATCCAAATAAAACTCGAGATACGTGTACTCAACTATGAAGAGTATCTGTAGTAGAAAGGAAATAAAGCAATAGTTATATTATTTGTCAGAAAGAATTAAAATTTTCCTCACATTATATTGGCAATGTGAATTACACATAATTAAAATTGATTTGTGACAAATATATTTTAAATACGTTATTTACAAATTCAAAAAATTTGACTACTTATCTCCTTGAAGGTATTGGTTTTCGGATATAGTCACTAAATAATGGTCTCAGGCAAAAGGAATAGGCTTGCAAAAGAGTTCAGCACATTGAACGTGTTAATATTTCTTTGAACCTATCGTGGAATCATGTAGTTGTCTTCTATTTAATTGATAAATGTGGCCAAAAATAAAACAGATGCAACACATTCGCCAACAAACTTAATAATGTAGTAGAAGTTGTTCTATTAAGGACGAATCTAATATATTAAGAAAAATGTAGCTACTATATTAGATTATTGGTATAGTTACTAGTTTCAAGAAAAGGATGAACCTTGAGGATAAAATGTATGTTGAAGGAAAGGGATAAAGCAGGCCCCTGATTTTGATGCAGACCAATCAGTCACAGATGATTAACAATTTTAATGACTGCAAGTTCAATCTGTTTTAGAGGAAAAGGTTGAATTCACAGAATGTCCAAATTGAACTTTTTAATAGGCATCTTCCAAGAGATTTTTGAAACCACGGTTCTAATTACCCTGAACAATAGCCAAAACGTATCTAAAATAAATCGACTAAATCTTACCATTTTTGGTGTGCTAAAACCTAAACTAAACCTATTTTTAATATTATTCGAGTTTTAGGTTCACATGATGTTATGTCTCTCTATATATTAACAATGTTACCGTAAGAATTCATGTGGAATATTTGTATTGTCATAACAATAAAGTACAACGTTGTTAAATATACGTTTTCTCCAAGTTAAGGATAAAAAGGCATATCAGCTTTATTTCTGTTGTAATATGGGGGATCAAAACAAAGAGTAGGCAACACATATCTGCCGAAATGTATGAGCTTCAAGTCTGAGAAACTAACTAAATAGTAAAAAACGATCTATGCGGTTTGCTATCCCAATGGTTTGGAGAGAGCTTCAAATCATGTTAATGATTGCTATTTCTGCATCATAGTTCGTGTTGGGCAAGGCACATCCAAGAAGAAAAAGTCTTTTATCAACTATCCAAATATGCCATCTGCCATGAGACCTGTGCTTCATAGTGACGAACTTCCTATTCCAGAACCCCCAGAAACATTAACTTACAAATCAGATAATAACGATACAACGATTCCGCAAGAAGAATATTTGCTACCAACATCAAGAGATACTGATTTCACACCCACGTTATACCGCCAACCGCACAAAATAACCCAATCAGAATTACACGGTCTTATGAGAGACTTAGAACTTCTAAAAAGTAAAGCAGAGTTACTAAGATCAAGATTGCAGCAGGGGAACTTATTTGAAGAGGATGTTTCAGTTCTTGTTTTTCGTAAACGCCATAAAGGCCTAGCATCATTTTTAACATGGAAAAGAACTTTGTTTTTTGCAATAACATTAGCGGTTTATTGGCAGCTTTAAATATAAACTTCAAGACAAAGGAATGGAGATTGTTTATAGACAGTTCAACATTAAGTTTAAAAGCAGTATTATTGCATATGGGAAATATTTCACTGTCTATTCCTACTGAATATGCAGTTGACATAAAAGAATCATATGCCAATATGAAGTAACTATTGATAAGTATAAAATACGATGAGCACCAATGATAGATCTGTGGCGACTTAAAGGTAATTGCACTTTTACTTGAGTTGCAGCTAGGCTACACCAAGTTTTGCTGTTTTTTGTGTGAATGGGACAGTCAGGAAAAAAAGGCATTTCATTACAAGAGAAAAGACTGGTCCGTTCGACAGTCATTAGAGCCAGGGAAAAAGAATGTACAACATATGCCATTGGTAGACCCCAAAAAAATTTTGATGCCACCAAATATTTTGACAGCACTCTATCAAATATTGAAAAAAATATTTGGAATGACTTTCGCCTCGTAGTCACGAATTTCTTCGGAAATCAAAAAGCTGATAATTACGTTCCTCTTGTTGAAAATATGCTGTTTTCGTATCATAAAATGGGTTGCAATATGTCTCTAAAGATTTCCTATATTCACATCTGGACTTTTTTCCTGACAACTGCGGAGCTGTAAGTCATGAGCAAGGTAAACGCTTCCATCAGGATATATCAACAATGGAGAAAAGTTACCGGGGAAAGTGGAATGCTTCCATGTTTATTGACTACTGTTGGACTCTTTTTAGAGATGCTCCAGAAACAATTCACAAAAGAAAAACAAAAATACAGGATATCTAGTGTCTCTACAAGTGTAAAAGTATGTATTTTTTATTTTGTTAAAAATAAAATAAAGAAACTTGTCTTTGAAAATTGGAACTAAGTTTTTATTTCATTGTCATTTTTGTATTCAGCGCTGCAAAATTCAAAAACTGAAACCGAACCATAATCAATTTACCGACACGAAAAGCGATAAAGGATACTAATAAATAAACCTCACAAAATCGCGACTACAGTTAAGAACGATGCCGATAGATGGCGAGATGTATACAACTACTTGCGAATTTTAATTTTTGAATAAAACAGAAGTAAAAATAAAAAAACGATAGTTACACTAGTAAGAGTTAACGTCAATAAACCAATAATCTGCTACCAGCTAGAGAACAATATTTGAGAGGAAATCAGGCTTTTATTTTAATTTATGTCGTGGAACATATGTTAAAAAGAGACTGACTATGTGAGACTGAAAACGCCAGGCATTTGGGTGATGTCGTCTTTCGTTGATAATGTAAAACAAACTCCATATAGAGTACAAATTTTACGAGAAGCCCGTTTCAACATGCTGTGTTTTTAAAAAAGTTATTCGTTTTTTTTTTTAAATCGACTAGGAATTTATAGGACAATCCATTTGGAATTAATTTAAAAATCTGCCGACAAAGGCCTAAGTAAATAAGTATAACTAGCACCATTAGGTTAAATGTAATAAAAAACAATTATATAAGAGAAACTTAGCTCAACCAACTGAAAAAACTTTATACTATCCTTTAAGCAAATTATATTAGACAAAATATGAAATCTAATACAAACGGCGCCATCTCTCAGCATTCCACGTAATCTGAATATAAAATCTCGTAGAGATCTGTATATATAAACCAAAAGTGGATAATATACTTGCAGTTGGGTGTATAAAAATACAATTATATAAGAGAAACTTATCTCTCAACCAACTGAAAAAACCTTATATTATAAGGACAAACGTGCTCTGTTCTAACACAGTTAGAGACAAAGCACTATCTCAGATTGCAAGAATACCAGGAAAGGGTGGAAGCCTTTCATATGATAGTGCACCGCCATCTGTAGACCGGTTTCGAACTTGTTAGTTCTCGTCAGTGCAGAATAGACCAGCGCATTTCAGCATCGGAAAAGTAAATCCCTTAAGCAACTTATATTAGACAAAAGGTTTTTTCAGTTGGTTGAGAGCCAAATTTTCCTTATATAGTTGTATTTTTATACACCCAACTGCAAGTACATTATCCACTTTTGGTTTATATATACAGATCTCTACGAGATTTTATATTAAGATTGCGTGGAATGCTGGAAGATGGCGCCGCTTGTATTAGATTTCATATTTTGTGGAATATAAGTTGCTTAAAGGATTTACTTTTCCGATGCTGAAGTGCGCTGGCCTATTCTGTACTGACGAGAACTAACAAGTTCGAAACCGGTGTACAGATGGCGGTGCACTACCATAGGAAAGGCTTTCACCCTTTTCTGGTATTTTTGCAATCTGAGATAATGCTTTGTCTCTAACTGTGTTAGAACAGAGCACGTTTGTCCTTAAAGTATAAGGTTTTTCAATTGGTGGAGAGCTAAATTTCTCCTATATAATTGTATTTTTATACGCCCAACTGCAAATATATTATCCACTTTTGATAATAAAAAACATTTGTCAATTTATTTTCCGTTTTTAGTGTAATTGCTTGAAGTTAGTTTATTTTAAAAAAATGTTTTTTGTATATATATGTACAAATAAATAGAGTCAAATTAAACCCAATATTTCTTGTCCATACAAAACACAGGTAGTGCTCATTGATATTCCATTCTTTAAACCAGAAGTGACACAAAATGCGTAGGCCTAGTAGGTCCACATATTGGTTCATTATGTTTACAAATTTATCCGATTATATTATACATTATCTTAATCCGTTTTTGAGATAAAATCATTCAGACCCGCATGAATACGATTATACCTCACTTCGTTTTATAATGTGTACCTATTGTATTGTGTTTTGATTGATATTATGATTGTTGGTTAAATAAATATAATAGTTAATACGATTTAATAAGAGTTGTTTAATTTAATTTGCTCTTTTATATCAACAAAAATTGAGCAATGTGGATTTTTAGTTAGAAGTTAAGCTGCAGTAATAAGTGTGTTTTGCCGCTTTGTTAAAAAATCTAAAATTGGGATACAGTGGGTGTTAAAAAATAAAATCTTACAATCATATTTCGCTTGGCACCAATAGTGTAAATAATAGAGAATGGGATTAATTACTATTTATAAAGGACGATCTTTTAGAAATTTGGAAAGTTCTAGACTAAATGTATTGGTACCTGTTGGTTCTGTATATCAGATATATTTATGTCAACAATAAGAAATAAAATTTAGTACAATTTTTTTTGAGAAAAAAGATGTCTAGTTGCAAACACATACGAGGAAACTAAGGTTCGTATCCGGCGACGATTTGTCTAAAACTTGCTAAAGTGGTAAATAATAAAAAATAAGAAGTCACTTATTTTCATTCTGCTGAAAAATATTTTGAACGGATGAAATATATCCCAAAATGTTACCCCCTCCTCCTAAATCCTTATTAACATCCTTTTTCTAGTGATTGTTTGAAGGTCATAGACAACGATCTTTCTTTAAGGTAATTGATATCTGTTGGACTTCCATTGTCTTTATTACTTTAAGAAATAGACGGATTTTATATTTCAGTGTATATTTTTTAAATTATTACTATCGGCCAAGCGCTTTCGGTCTAACTCAGACTATCCTCAGGACTCAGACCCTAGAAACAAGAGAATATGGTCAGCAAATAAGCTTACTCAGTACGCACCAACCACACTCACTCGTCAAAGGGCATACCTTAACCCTGCCAGTCTGAGAACAGTCCCCAACAACGCCAGCATAGCCTCCACACAGAACAAGTCATGCAATAACAACTCAAAAGAGTGAGGTTATGCCACACACAGTCATAGCATAATCTAGCAATAAAAATTGTCCAAAAATTAAAAATATATACAAGTATGTGTAAGCCTGAGTAGAGATTTTCTGTACGAGTTTTATTTTTAATTTCTTGTTAATTGTATTTCAAATCAATAATTCACTGACAATGAGCAAAAAAAGAAAAAAGGGCAGAAAGAAAGGGCAGTAAAAGTTTATTAATCTATAGCGTTACTGTTATCGGTCATTTTGTGATATATTTCGAACACTTGGGTTCAGTGGCGTGAAATAATTTCCATTTTTGTAAAAAAGTAATAAAATACGCGAACATAGGCGTAGTTGAAATTTGTTGAAATGTGTTAACTGTTAATATATTTAGAAAGAAGTGCTTGAAACTGAAAAAGATGATCAAAATTATTATAAGATTGCACCCCACGCAATCACAGCTCCCAGGCATTTAAATTGTTTAATGATTTAAGGAAAAAGTTTGAAAATGGGGTTGCGGTTATTTACTTTGTTCATTCTTACATTGAGGCAATGGTCGGGGTTTCTTTTTTATCTCCCTGCATATTTCAAGATTCTCTCTGTAATCCAAGGTTTTAGAGTTATTACCCCTGGAGTGATATAAGATTTTACTATTATGAGTTGGAGAGAAACTGTGTTTGGTTAAACTAATATGGTGACCAAACACAGAGGCCTGAGATTTGTTAATATGTTCTCTAATTCGGACTGCTAATGGTCTAATAATTTTTCCTATATACGTTGAAGGGCAGTCTGGGCAAGAAAGTTGATAGACCCCACTTTTTTTGAATATGAGATATCAATTGTTTGTTATTGACCAGATGGGAACTGAGTTGATTTACACTCTTAAATGAAATCTTCATGTTTTGAGTGTGGTTTGTTAGAGTCCGTGCTATTTTATTACAGAAGTGACCCAAGTACGAGAGTGGGAAAAATTTCCCTTGCTGACTTTCATTGTAAGGAGTCGAGCTGTAAGCCTCTTGAGATTCTTTCTTGTTTTTAATTTTCTCTATATATTTATCGATGACTATATGCTCATACCCATTGTTAACGGCAATTTGCTTCAGAATATTGACCTCGTTGTTGTAATCCTCCGCTGACATGGGAATCTTGAGTAATCTATTAACATAGCAGTTTATTGAGGCCATTTTATGTTATAAAGGGTGGTTAGAATTAGAAGAAATTATGTGATCTGTTTGGGTGGGTTTTCGAAAGATTTTGAAACTGAGAGAATTATTGTTTTTTTTGATAGTTAAATCTAAGAAATTAAGTTTGTTTTCGGTTTCTATTTCTAAGGTAAGTTTTAGAGCAGGATGCAGAGAACTAAGACTATTTAGAACATTAATAGCTCGTTGTTCATTGCCCAGAATAACTGTAAAACAGTCATCCACATAACGAAGCCAGTTAATTATCTTGCTCTCAGAAATCAATCTCGGAATTAATGCATTTTCCAAGTTGTCCAGGGAGATGTCTGCTAAAAGAGGAGATAGAGGATTCCCTATTGCCAACCCCGAGGGTTGTTCATAGTATTTGTTATTGAAAGCAAAAAAAGTCCTGAGATAAACAGAACTGAAGAAGGGTCGTTATACTAAGTTGGTTGTCACTAGAGATGTTGTTGCTGTCAACAGATTTGATATGATTGGAAGAGTTTCCATCCTCGGAATCGACGTAAATAGATTGTATACATCGAAGGAAACAAGCAAAGAGTCGTCTGGAATGGTTACAGAGTTCAGTCTTTTGACCAAATCTGTGGAGTTTTTGAGGCAAAACTTAGGCTTGTCTTTGATAAGCTTAATCAGAATTGTGTTTAAAAAAGAAGACAGTCTCGAAACGGGAGTATTGGTAAAACTTACAACAGGTCGAATTGGTACTCCTTGCTTGTGAATTTTTGGTAATCCATATAAACGGGGTAAACACGGGTTAGAAATTAGAAGATATTGATTTCCATTATATTCTTTTAACCATTTTTAGGTGAAACTGAGTGAATTCTTAAGTTTACAACTATTTATAGTAAAAGTTAATGCAGTGAAACGTGATCTAGATACTTATGTGTGCTACAGTACGGTCCCATCAGTGATAGTTAGATCTGACAGCATCGGTTGGCAAAAGTCATTTTGGTGCCTTAAGTCTTAAAAAAATCACAATATGGTACAAGTATCTAATTTTTTATTTAGGCATAAAAAAACTTATACCAACTTGTTTTAAATTTATTTTGTCAATACTTTAATCGTAAAAATTTATAATTATTATATTTTATTTCCACTTTAATTTCTGTAATATTTAGGATCGCAAAATAATAAAATTTAAAGTCAAGTTAGGTATTTCATATTTTTAATTATAAAAAGTATGCAAAAATCAGGCCTTATTTATTTATTTTTTTACAGAAAGTCATAATATCTCAAGTCAAGTTCTTAATCCTTATTATTATTAAATATGTTACAGGAATATCAGTTTTTACTCAGGACAAATGGGTAATTTATTGGAATGGTAATGCTAGGGCAATGTGTTCGTTTAGTTTGGTTAATATTAATATGAAATTTTTTTAAAAAAAATTGAACCGACTTGTAAAAGTGTGCTAAAATGTGAAAAATAACTATTAATTTTTATAAGAAATTGAAATTTTTGAAGTCGGCGAAAAACTTTTTAGTGCACTTTTAGAAGTCGATTCATTTTTTTTTATAAAAATTTTATTTTTCGATTTTTAGTTTTGAATTCATTCTGATATCCATAAATTATTTGAACCAAGTACTAATCGTGATTAGTGTACCTCGCAATGATTCCAAGGTGGCAAAAAATACCCATCTTATCCAAAGTTGTAAATCACCCTAAAATGAACCACTAGGTATTATTTGATTCTTAGAGTTTTCCAAATATCAGTGAAATTATGTCAAACAAATATTTAGTCTGTCATAGTAAATTCAATACCTTAAATTTCAAATTCAGTTTAGATTGGTAATATAGGCCCCAAAACCTTCTAATATCGATATTTGAAGAACTTGAGACGTAGATTTCTTAGCCCGAAGCATATATTATACTGTATATTGATTTTGGATACGCCCCAAGAACACAATATCAATTTTAGACAAAATCGGAAAATGTAAAATTTTAATTCCCTCATATTGTATCTTATCAACCTAATAGTTGTAAAAAATTAACTTCATATTCGTAATACATGACCCTGAAAACCCCCTAATACCAAATCTGAAAAAATGCGAATAACGTAAGCGTCTTAATCTAATCTAAATCTAAACCTATCAAAGCCCCCTAGTACCAATTTTGGATGAAATCAGGAAAATTTCTAGACCGTCATATTGCATCTGACATATTAGATTTTCTTAAAATAATTTTATATTCCCTATTTGCATCCTCAAAAACGATTCAGTCCCCTTTGAACAAAATCGAAAAATATAAATTTTTTAGTCCGCTATATGGGATTTGGCATATTTAATCCTGAAAATTTTTTTTTAAATTCATAATTTTTACCCTCAAGAACCCTCTAATTCAGTTTTGGGGAAAAGAAAAATGTAAAATTTTTAGGACTCATATTGAATTCACAAGATCGTTTTTAAAAAAATATTTTAAATTCGTAATTAACACTAACAAAAATCTCCCAATACTGATTTTAGACAAAAGCGAGAGATGCAGAAGCTTTAACCGCCTACTTGGATCCGCCATATTTAATTTTTTTTTAATAATTTCAGATTCGTAATGTGCGATGCCAATAACTTGCCCATATCAATTTGGAAAAAAAATCGGACAAAATAAATTTTATGTTCGCCATAGTAGATCCACCATATTAAACTTTTAAAAAATAATTTTAAATTGGTTATGTGCGACCCCGAAAACTCCCCTGTACCAATTTTGAAGCAAATTGAACAAAATTGATTTTTTCGCCCTCCATATTGGATTCGCCACATTGATTTTTTAAAAAATAATTTTAGATTCGTAGTGTGCTATCACGAAAACTTTCGTCTACCAGTTTAGGAGAAAATTGGACAAAATTGATTTTTTCGTCTGCTATATTGAATCCGCCATATTGAATGTTTTTAAAATAATTTTAGGTTCGTGATGTGCGACCTCGAAAATTCTCGTGTACCAATTTTGGAAAAAATCAGACAAAATTGACATTCTTGGCCGCCATATTGGATCCGCCATATAGATCTTTTTAAAAATATTTTGGATTCGTTATGTCCGACCCCGAAAGCTTCCTCACACCAATTTTGGAGAAAATCGGACAAAATTAAATTTTTTTGTCCGCCATATTGGATCCGCCACATTGAATTTTTTAAAAGGAATTTGAGATTCGTTATGTACGACCCCGAAAATTCCCCCAATACAAATTTGGAGAAAATCGAAAAAAAAACTTTTTTTGGCCGCCATATTGTCAGCGCCATCTTGGATTTTACTGCACCAATTTCGTCCAAAAAAATATGGGACCACCGCAGTAATTTCCTGAACATAACGTAAAAAATTTAACTCAAATCGATGCTGCTGTTCTGAAGTAATCGGTGTACATACATAAAAAAAACATACATAGTCGACGAATTGAGAACCTCCTTCTTTTAGAAGTCGATTAAAAAATTCAAAATAACCAGAAAAAATGAGCCCAAGCGAACCGCGAATCCATGACAACTCTATATCCAATAAATCACACATTTTGGATGTGGCCTAGCGTGTACTAATATGTAGTAAAAACTGACATTTCCTATAACGTAATACATATTATAAATGCTTTTTGCGGTTTTTAATGCTTGCAAAAACGTCAATTACTTTATCAAAGTTGATTTCTTTTGCGCATTAATTTTCTATACTTAAAATAGTCAAACTGATTAAACGTTTCCTACTAATATTATTTTCTAAAACATTTTTAACTACGTTCAGTTTGAAAAATGATCTCTCAGCAGAAGAGGAAGTTACAGGAAAAGATAAAAATATTAATAATGCAGTACACACAATGCGAAAATTTGATAAGCTGGTGTAATTTTTACTAAATATAAAATCAACCAGCTCATTTATTGTTGATAATTCTTTTCAATCTTCACGAAAAGCTGAGTGAAAATTGAGAATTTTGGTGGCAAAATTATCAGATAAGTCATCTTCGTATTTTTTTCGTAAAATTTCAACCTGCTTGTGTAACTTAGTATCAGTAGCGGTGGTCATAAATGAGGGATCAAGGAATTTCAATCTAGCAACAATATTTTGAAAACTAGAGAGTAGATTATTTGATTGATATGACGTAATATCCAAAATATTATTAAATGTATTTTTTTTTTAATTTTTCTTTTGCTGTGAATTTTGTATCCGAGACAAGTTAGTTACAAAATGTTTTGGATTTTTTTCCTTTTTTAGTAAAAAAAGCTTCAATATCCCAATTTGCTACTAAAGCCGAAGAGTCAAATCGAGTTTGATCATATTGGTGACGCAGTTTACAAAGTTCTTCGTACGCATTTTTAAATAAATTGGAAGTCAGCACAATATTAGACTTTTTACTTTGAAGAACTTTAGAAACTATGTTCATAGAATGAAGAATTTTGGAAAACGATACAATAAGAAATAAAAATGCAAACTTTTCTAATTTTTTTTTAAATATTTTTGTACGGTGAGAGTATATTCTCTAAAAAAACACCCCTCCTTATAATTCATAAACCAAAGCTAATATAAAAAACTGATAATATATTTGAAATTAGCTTCAAAAATTTGCTTAGAATGATGTAAAATATTCGATGCAATAGACATGCTGTTGAGTGGTGTTATCTTCGAAGCCTGCTGTTGAATTGATGGTTACTCATGCTGCTTACGTAGTACTACAAATATTAAATAATATTTTTTTTATCGATAACTGCTTATTAGGAATTCTCCGTCTCTTTTCGCTTGGGGCTGACATGCAAATTGATGAATCGTCAGAGAGAAAGAAACACACGCAAACATTACTAGTATATTTGCGTCATAGCGGTTTAAACAATTTTCAGTGTTTTAGTTTCTACAAGTTCCTTTAAAACTCACAAATCTTCACCTTTCATATAATACACCAAAATTAGGATTGCCGTAATCCTTAAATTATCTTACTAAAATTATTAAAAAAGAATAAACGAAAAATTATTAAAAACTTTGTGAAAAGCTTAAAAACTAAACAAAATTGGGAATGGTAGATAGAACTTTAGAACGGAGGGAGAAAAATTCAAGTATCAATTCAAAAAAATATCAGTTTGCCATTTAGGTAAAAGTGTATATTTATTGTAATCTTAAAATTGTCCTACAAAGGATTAAAATTTACATTTTTACGATATGTAGGTGAAATTTTAAAAATTGAATAGAAAAGAGCTCGAGTTAAAATGTCTTGAAATTTTCCGTAAAAAATGTATGATGATCAAAGACAAATAAAAACTTTTGGTTTTATGGCTAAGCTCGTTCTAATATTCTCCTTACAGACCTTAAATCACAATGGATGTACTGCTTTAAAAATGAACCTAGATGGATTACAATTATAATTGTGGGATGAGCTTAACTGTTAATAAATTGTTTGGCAATATAGATAGCTTAACCGAGTGACCCTACAGCTTATTGTGGTTTTACAAAATAATACTTCAAACTACATTGAACAAGCGTTGAATTAGTAAAAGAAAAATTTTTTAACCATTAAAATATCTTGTCTAGAGATAGATAGATAGATAGATAAATTTATTTCATTATATTTTGTTCAGAAAAATACAATTGTAATATGTCACAAAATAAAAAATAGGGTTAAAACTATCTATAAATTACATTAAAGAAGTCCTAACAATATGCTCTAGAAGAAGTCTCCATGTATTCATCCACTAAACAGAATGCATGCTCTAACAAAAATTCCTTTAATTTAATTTTAAATCTCATAAAGTCTAAATCTTTAAATGTTTCAGGCAACGGGTTGTATAATGACACATTTAGTGTATTTTTCTTAGATCTCTCTAGTCTATACCTCGAAGGCCTAATTAATTTAACTGTGCTAGTGCTATAAGAGTGAAAGTGGGAATTTTGGTGGAATTTTCCATAGTTTTTATGAATCTCCAATAGTTGGTATAAGATAAATAAACTAGGAAACGTTAGCACCCGCAATTTTATAAAGTGTGGCCTACAGTGGTCCGTATAATCGACACCAGAACAAGTCGAATAGCCTTCTTCTGCATTCTAAAGATTTGAATCGCGCCAGCACAGCAACCCCGAAGGTGAACACCGTACGAAATATGAAAATGCAACAAGGAATAATAAACAGAGAGAAGGGTGTCACAGTAAAGAGACCCACGAAGTTGCCTGAGAACAAAAATAGAGGATGCCAACTTATTCCGCCATCATGCAATGTGAGAATTTCAGTTCAAAACATCGTCCAAACTGATACCCAACAAGGTCACCGAAGAACCATCAACCACTCCACGTTCATTCATGAAAAACAAATTCTCTGTTTTTTCTTCATTTAATTTAAGGGAATTATTAGCAAACCAACATCTCGCACGCTCTCCCATAACATATATTTCCTTCATTAAACATTCTGGGTCTATCTACCTTTATAAATTAGCGCCGTGTCGTCAGCGTAACAGATACACAGACCCGGCGACAAATGCCGAAAGAGATCATTGATATATATATATATATATATATATATATATATATATATATATATATATATATATATATATATATATATATATATATATATATATGAAGTAAAACGCGAACAGTAAATGCAAACTTCTCTCCATCATATCCTTTCTGTGTTAGAGGTTGCACAGTGAGAATAAATTGTTATGGAACGCAATTTATCCTATTCCACCACCATCGAGATGCAATAGCAGTGGATATATCCACATTATGCCGGAGGAATCTGTGAAAGCCGCATAAACATATATACGGTATCCGGCAGGAGGTTGGCGAAGCCGCGTTCAGCATTTGCATGCTTCCTTCCGATCTGTCCTTCGCACAGCCAGGTGCATGTCGGTACCCTGATGAGTCTACTAGAGACGAAACATGTACCTCTGCCGTATCACTGTGGCGAGGAGGGTAAGTTTTGACTTTCTTCTCGGTATGGTGGTACAGGTAGGCCATCATCTCGACGGTGGTGGAATAGGATAAATTGCGTTCTATAACAATTTATTCTCACTGTGAAACCTCTAATACAGAAAGGATATAATGGAGAGAAGTTTGCATTTACTATTCGCATTTTACTTCATTCATATACGGAGCTGCATATAGTTGTACGTTTGCTATATATATATATATATATATATATATATATATATATATATATATATATATATATATAATGAAAAGAAGAGGTCCTAATACCGAACCCTGCGGCACTCCATATCGTACCGCAACAGGCTCAGAAAGCTCTCCACCATATGCGACTGCTTGCATTCGGTTTGACAGAAAAGATGAGAGCAAATCGAGGGGAACGCCTCTTACACCGTATCTATGAAGCTTTCTAATCAAAAGTTCATGAGAAACACAATCAAAGGCACGATTGAGGTCACACAGGGAGAGCCCCATGCTTTCCCCACCTTCTATTCCCTCAACCGCGCCTTCCACAACCACAGCAACTGCCTGAATAGTCGAAAAATTCCGGCGAAAATCAAACTGTGAAGGATGCAAAAAATTGTGATGTTCTAAATAACCACCCAAGCTGCTTTTCTTTATTACCTCAAATACTTTTCCTAATAACGGAATCAAAGATATAGGTCTATAATTTTACATGGAATCGATATCAGGCGCAGATCCAAGGGGGAGCGATCCCCCCCCCCCCCAGAAGCTTTGAGTTTAAGAAAATGGACCCGATTTTTCCTGTTATACTACAGTTTATTTAAGAACTAGAGAGAGTAATAAATAATTTTTTACCCTATTTCTCTTCGCAAACTACTTATGTTCTTTAGTCCGGTGTCTTTAGCAAAATCTGTTAGACACATATATTTTTCATAGGAATGGGTTAGAAATTTTATAATCAAAATTACCGGTCTATAATAATGGACTAAAACGTAGCCTTATTCTCACAAAAAATTCGAAGTTATAATTTAAATACTTACAAAATATCCATTGTCAAAAATACAAAAAGGTAAACATATACAAAAAAATAATTCTTCCATATAATATTAAAATATTTTTGGGGCTATCGATCATTTTATTATAAATTAAAAACATTTTTAGGGTATTTGACGTTTCGGTTTATTTATTTCTTAAACCATCTGCAGAATTACAATTAAACACTAATAAGGGATTTAAATGTAATTACTTTTTTTATGTTGTAATTAATATTAGACCTACTTATTTTTATTTCTATTGTACTAATATCTTAATTTAATTTACTTTATTATATGGAAATACGCTAGCCCCAAAAAAATAAGATAAACATGTTAATTCTACACGCTTAAGAAAAAGACACAAACACTATAATAAAATAATAAAAAACTTACAGCTAATTAGAATTAAATATATATAAAAAAGAGTGGAACACACTAAAACAAAAATATATAAAAAACATATAAACAACATTAAACAATAAAATACAACAAAAACAAAAATTTAAATAATAAATTGTGTTTACACTAGTAAACATTACGTATCTAATTCCTAATCAAAGTCAGTGAAACTATCTTCGCTCAAATTAATTATAATTGGTCTCTCTATCTCACCGATTGTGAGATCGAGTTCTCACATTTTGTTTTATTCTTTTATTATATGGATTTTTCCCAATTTTCCGCAGTAACTTTATTCAAAAAAATCTTTTAAAAGTTTAGTTAAATTACCAATTTTGCTAATTGTGTTATTTCTAGCAACTCTGCCTTTTACTTGGGAGAGATATTTACTTCTCCAACGGACAGTTTCCGAACGATTTATAGGAACAGATTTTCTATCTGTTTTTCCCCAGCAAAAATTAAGTTCTCTGAGCAATTTCCAGAGATCAGTTCTTTTAATTTCAGGTAAACACGATCTTCATTGATTTTAGTTAGAATTTTGTAGACAGTTGGGATCTGCCTCTCATAATAAAATGTATATACAACCCCTTTAATTGGAGTTTTCATTTCTTCTTCCAACGAGGTTTTTCATCTGCCTGTGATCGAATGTGGCTTGGGAGTACTAACAATTCCAGTCGTTTTTTCTCCTTCAGTATTCGGTACATAGTAGATTTTCAAACTCCTGTCATGTTGGAATACATCTCAATAGAGCTTTTAACATAATTATCTAGATATTGATATCTTAGGGCATCATAAACATTCATCATAATAAGTTTTTCGTTAAGGAAAAATGCCCTGGTTTAACGATTTTGGAATAAATATAGAGGTGAAAGCCATATCTTTTGGGTATCTCACTAATCTCAAATAATATATAAAAACAAGCGCAAACAAGATAAATCACTAAGAAAAACTGTAAGGTGTACTTTGCTCACTGACAGAAATTAAATTAAACTATCAGAATTTTTATGTTGCAGTAAATTTATAAAATATATTTAAATATAATGAAATATAATTAGATTTACGGCAGTTCTCCATTACCAGCGGCGTTGGAGCAGGTTCGTTGGAGGTTTCGGTAACAGTTTTATTATTCTCTCTAATTCTTGAATAGAGTATAGGAATGTGTATACTTGAGATCGCCCCCCCCCCTCTCTGAAGAGCTTTGAGTTCAGGAAAATAAAATCCGTTCTGCCTTTTATATTAGGAATGTGTATGCTGCTTGCCCCCCCCCCCCCCCCCCCCCGTTGACAACTTCTTTTTCTTGCATACTGTACTTTTGCGATATCACCGCCCCCCCCCCCAAAGAGAGAGGCTGGATCCGCCCCTGATCGACATTCTCTTTATTTAAGCAAAGGAACAGTCCTTACTATCTTTAGACAATTCGGAAAATTACCCTGATGCAGACTACAATTACATAAATGCTTCAAAGGTTTGACCAAATAGACACTAATCTCCTTCACAATAGCGCTACTTATATCATATATGTCAAAAAAGTTAGAAATATATGAAAATTTGCAAACTTAAAAGCAACTTGCGGATGTCAAATTACTCAACAAATGTATCAGATTGTGATATTACACTTCATATTTAACGTTCCGTAAATAGCGAATTTCATCACGTTAGTCCATTTGTATGTAGTCGTTTTATAGCCTTGTCGGATTTGTATCTTTTGTAATTAAATTTAACAGATACATACTTCTAATTAACCCAATTGATGTGGAAGGTAGGAATGAAAAAGTTTTTTTTTCGTTTACCTCAACATTTTTTATTTAGTTATATTCACTAATAAAAAAAATAATAAAAATGTTATATGTGAATTAATATTTTGAATAAAATATGTAAGATTTAAAATTGCTACGGATCCTAACTAACATATTGCGTCTCATCGTTTTTAAATTGTTCTTAAACCTAAGGTTTTAACGAAAAAAAAACTGGCATAGAGTAAAAATCCGTAATATAAATAAGCTGTTCATTATAGGTCGATCTACAAGACAAGTAGTCATGAATGAACAAGCAGCAATGTAAACAGAAAATAAAACCTTAAGAAGACGGATATCATCTTATTATACATTCCAAATTCGGTACATAAAGCTCATTTTAGACTTATCTGTAAAGCCGCTGATCTTTTGTGCTTCAATCTACTACAGGAAATTGCAACGTCATAATCTTAATCTGACATCAAAACAGTCATAAATATACAAGGTGATAACCATAGATTTAAAAGTAAATCTGTTTTTAGATTTACTTCATCATAACGAACTAGATGATAATTGTTTGTATCAATGATAATTAGGAGTAATTTTTATATATATTAAATATATAATTAAAATTATAAGTTGTGCAATTATTTCTATGGTTATTATTGGTAGGGTAAGCTGCCCCAAATGTGTGCAGTTCATAAGACTAGTAAGAACTGTTATTTTTTACAGATGTACACGAATCGGGCGCACTTTAGTTGTATTTTGACAGCCAGCATATATCTCTTTCCACCAAGAAACTGAAAGAAAATATTTGTCTATTTTTCAAATTGTATGACAAGTAATTTACAAGTTATATCGCATTTAAATCTGTAAATATACTACTCTAGTAACAACGCTTCCAGTAGATTTATAATAGTTGTCACCAGGTAGCATCATGACTTTCCAAATTTATCACTATCAACAATTGTGCACATAGCAAGAGCGAGTATGGTCTGCGTTTTTTATAGTTCCAGATGGCACTAAAAGAACAAAAAATCAATAGATTTAAATGTTTTAAAGAAATACTAGATATTGCTCGAAAGTTAATGTATTCGAAAAGTAAGATGCCGTGCTCTAGAGAAGACTTAATTAAGATTAATCATTGAACAGAAGTAAAATATTTTGATTTACACCTGCCTCGTGATATAAAGGGCAATTGAAAAACGAGGAGGAAAGTTTAACAAAAAAGAAAGTGCCAAAAATTGTCCGCAAATCAACCTAGACTAGAAATAATGCTGATTTCCTACATTCAGGGAAAATTATAAAGAGGCGATTACCAAAGACTAAATTCAATTCGTCTGTATAGGATGGTGCCATGATAATTACACGAGGGGGCTTTGTACATGTAATATACTAGGCACGCTCTTAGTATACCATACACATTCACGCAAACGATAGTGTGCTCTCTTGATAAATTAGTAAGACAATAGTAAACAAAGTTTTTACTTACTGAGAGTAACTGTAAATAATACTTGTAAGTTGTTCAGCAATATATTTTGGCTTGTATAAAGCATTTTATTTATGAACGATTTTTTTCAAAGCTTCATTCTTCTAGAGTACCTTCTTCTTCTTCTTCTTTATTTAACAATTTACATCTATCTGTGGAAATATGCCTCCTCTATTTCCTTCTACATTTTTCTGTTGTATTCGATATTCAACCATCGTCTTCTGACCACCTCCTTAATGTCATTCATTTTTGTCTCATAGCTTCCATTCGGTTGTTCTCGTTGTTTATCTATTGTTGTCCATTCTAGCAATATTCTTTTACTTACATCTTCAATTCACAATCTTTCCTTTATACATTACAACTGTTCAAATTACTGTTGGTAAGAGAGAACTGAAACTATTGCTACAAAGCAAATTTGCTGAAGGGAAGCCCCTGAAATAAGATGCGTCACAAAACATATAATTGGACCTAATGCACCGTTTACTAAGGAGCTTATTTTCCTGAAGAGGAAAGAATTGCGGATCGTCGTGGGATTGCTGACGGGATATTTCCACCTGCTAGACCATCTATATATGATTAGCGTCGCGGATGACCCGCTATGCAGATGATGCTCGTAGGAGGATGAAACTGTTTACCATGTTCTCAATGGGCTGAGGCCGAGACGTTTCGGGGATAAAATAATATCACCAGAAGGCTTCAAGTATACACTATTGGAGGTAACATGCAATGCACCGCGCGCGTTATAAGGCAAAGAGAGAGAGGGAGAGAGAGAGAGAGAGATAGTGCGAATACAAAATCGTACTACTTCTCTCGCTCTGAACGTTCCCATTATTTCGAAGTGCGCGCTGTACATCGCAGTTCGGAGCGAGATAGACACGACTTTGTATTCGCTCTCTCTCCCCTTTGTTGTCTAATGCGCGTGGAACATTGCATGCTGCCTTCATTAGTTTATGTTTGGAGCCCGGAGCTGTTTCCTCGAACTGGGGAACGTGAAGTAAACGGTGAAGAGGTGGCGAATGCGTATTCTTGAAATGTTCATCACTCATATCCTCGTTCGCCCGGTGGAAAGCAAGCGAACGATGAAACATGCGCAAATGAAATGTAAGCCGCTAAATGGCACATTTATCGCACGGATTTGAAAATATAAAATAGTTTTAATAATTTGTATTTTATTTTTGGTTGTCCAAAATAACTCGTCATTAAAAAAATAATATATTGACGAACCGTTTCTTTAAGACGTTTTATTTTTTGAAAAAACAGTGAAAAGTTAATTAGGTGGTACCCCGAAATTTTTTATATTTCAAATTATTACAGGAGATTCTGTTCATAACTCAATTGTATGAGCGTGCTATTTAAAAATGTTTTTCTAGGGCCAGTTCTGCTTATGGATTTAACATAAATACTTGTGTCCATCACAGCCGAGTACCTTAGTTTTAAACAGTTAGGTCCAACATAATTCTTTTCACGACGCAACTTATAATAAATTTGAAACATAACAATTTGTGAGCTCTCTGAAACTTTTATTTAAATAAGTAACAAATTTCATATTTAAATTACATTAACTACAGCAGGTCTAATTAGACTGTGTTAAACACTATACCAAACTACAATTAAATAAATATTATGATTATAATTTATCGGAACATATAAATATGAACCCTACAGACCAACGAATAAGGTCCTTCAACATAAAAACCTTATTTATGGTACATTTGATCTTCAAGTACATTAAAAGATGAATGTGAGATCCGCCAGTATCTTTAATGGACGTCATCTATCTGGCCTCTAGTTTCAGTCCCTGATCTTAAACAGTTTCTTTATCATTGTTTGTTTCAGGTTTTCTTTCAAATTTAGTTGTCAGGATAGAACGTCTTGCAGTAAGATGCTGATAATTTGTGAATTCATACAATAAATAACTGATTGGATAGTTTCCGTAGTGGATTGGGGTGATGGTTTTTAATTATAATACGTAGAGTTGTAATTTCCACCATTTCAAGGTTTATCAGTGCGGTCTTTCTACGATCACTGTATATAGGGGCATGTATTCCAATTGACATCAGTATATTACTTTGTATATATGAGTTGCTGTTTTTTTTATATACCTTTTTCTTTATATATTAGAATCCTAAAATACTGGCTCTTTGTATTCATTTTTGTTTAATAGTTCTAAAATGTCAATTTAAGATAATTTTGTGGTCTATATTTACACATAAATATTTGACTGATGGCTTGGTCTATAATTCTTGGTTGTTAAGTGATATAAAATAAATTTAATCCAGGCAAAGTACAAATATTTTTATGACAATCAATAACTTCACAACAATAACAACAACAATTTTTTTTTACTTTTGACATTAATTTGACGTACCAAAACTACTTTTTGCTTAAAATGGCGACAAAACATATTACGAACATTTTCGGTCTGACAGCTCAATTCATCTGTTATCCATTTTATTTTTGAAATCCGCGGGTTTTAGCACGTTCATATCTGGGAACTTTGCCTTTTCAAGGATACGGCTTTTACTGTCAGAAGTATGAAGTGACAATTCATATTGCCATTCAAATCACCTTTCAAATCACACTTTCGAGGATACGGGCCCTGAAGCAGTTAGATAAGGTCAAGTAACAATGCTACTTGGATTCGCAAAGGCAATCGGCCTCAAGTAACCTACGGTCCTGGTGGAATTTAATGAGTCTAACGAGAGATAAGCATTAAGAATTGAGTATCACCACTCTAATTCATTCATTCATTCTTTTTAGAGTTGTTTTTACTATATTTCTAAATGTTTGTTAGTGATTGATTTTACTGTAGGCCTTATGAAATCCAGTTTGCTGCGATATTATTAGCCTATTCTCTATTAGCTTTGCTAACACTTTCTACATATTTATGGTCTGAAATTGTTAAGATCGTTCTTTCCCTCTTTTATTTGACAGCACTAATATTGCATTATACAAATATTTTCGGATCGCTTCCTGTATAGGCATTTATTGAATAATATTTTGAACTTCTTACTTAGTTTCACACCTCCGAGTTTTATCAGTTTCAGATTTATCATATCTGGTACCTTGTTGTTTTTTTAGGTCGCTAATAGCTTTTTCTGTCATCAGTTTCCACCTATATTTTGAATTGTTCTTTTTATTTTTGTTTTCTGATTTTTGATTTGTATGTTTTCGTAGCGTTTCTTTGCTATTTCTGTAGTTTCTTTCCTATCGTTTGATTTTCTATTATTGCCTCTTTTTAATTGATATATCATACTTATATCGTTACTGAGCTTCATGTAAGGACTTTAAAACTTTTATTTTCCTCTATAATTTCTTTATTATATTTATGTCTTTCTTGTTTAATTTTTTTCCGATAAGCTTGTATATTTTGGTTTATTTCACTATTCCTCATTTAGCCTCACTTGCTATTTCTGCCTTCTTCCCTGTAAGTTCTTTTGCTTCTGGTATTCATTTCATCTAAACAGTCTCTTTCTTGTATATTGTTATACCATAGATTTAACATGTTCTCGCTTTCGCGTTCTTTGCGTATTTGTATTTTATTTTGTTTTATTAACTTTTCGCGTTTTTTTTTTGTGTTTAATGTTAGATTTAATATTTTACCCTAATATAACTGTACTGCTTAAATGTTTATATTTTTTTAGGAATAGGGTTTTTAATTAATAACTGATACTAAGTGCAATGTTATTTAAAAGTAATCGTTTGCATTATTACAACGGTGCAATATATACAAAAGAATTGTTGGGGACCGATAATTTAAACTTAATATCCTTAAAAGAGCTAAAAGAAAAAAATTGTCGGGGAAAAAACTATAAGAGAAACATGGTAACTGTTGAATCTTTATTAGTCCAAGCCGTAGGTAAAAATTAGTGATGTTTTTGACGTAAATTCCGAGATGGATGAGACCTACCCAGGGGTGTTGGGGGAATGTAAAAACAAGCCTTACATAAGATATAACAGCAAAAAATAGGTTGGGGCCAAGAGGGGGGGGGGGGTAAATTTGGCTAAAATAGGTTTTTTGAATATACAAGCGAAGTAACGCATTTTGAGAAAAAAGTTTCAAATATAAGTTGTAGAAATTTTAAAAATCTTCAATTTGAGCTATTGTGCGATCATTCTTGCTAATTTGTTATTGCAAAAAGACCAAAACCCCTCCAAATCGGCATTTTTTATATCAAGTATTT
Organism: Diaprepes abbreviatus; assembly: GCA_034092305.1. Classification (NCBI taxonomy): domain Eukaryota; kingdom Metazoa; phylum Arthropoda; class Insecta; order Coleoptera; family Curculionidae; genus Diaprepes; species Diaprepes abbreviatus. Next base: position 349,833 of record JASJET010000164.1, read on the forward strand.
ATTGCAAAATTAATTTTTTGCACTTTTAAAGGAAAGCCCTCGTCTTTTTGACCAAAATAATATTTGATAATAGTAAATCGGATAATTTTTTGCTGCGATATTACTAATTGTTTATCCAAAGACGCAAAATGTTGATGGCTATAACTTTTTTTTGAGTGAACATTTTGACCTCTACAAAGGTTCAATCTCTTCGTGAAGGCCTAAATTTTCATATTTTTTTTAGAAGCAATTGAAAAGCTTAATTTTCAACCCCTTATATATCGCTTTAGAAAAGGGGATGTCTTTTTTAATAAAAAAATAAAAATTGTAGAAATTTTAAAAATCTACAATTTGAGCTTTTATGTCTTTATTTGTCGTCAATTTATTATTGCAAAAATGCTCAAAAATCCTTAAAATCGTGTATTTTTTGCATATCAATTATATATTGCAAAATTAACTTTTTTTGCTCTTTTTTGATTTTAATGGGAAGTCCTCGTCATTTTGAACAAAATTATATTTTACAATAGTAAATCAGATAATTAGTTGTTGAGATTTGCTATTTGTTTTTCCCAAGGTGCAAAATATTAATTGCTATAAATTTTTATTGGGTAAATATTTTCACCTCCACAAAGCTTAATCTCTTTGTGAAGGCCTAAATTTTCATATCTTGTTAGAGACAAAACAAAAAATTAATCTTCAACTCATTAAATATCGCTCTAAAAAAGGGGTGTGCCATATTCATAATTTTTCGAGCTACAAAAAATAAAAAAATATCGAAATTGGTCCATTCGTTGTTGAAATACGGCGCTGCTGATTTGAAGCTCGCGCGAGAGGTTTATATTTTGTTTAAAAAAATATCCCCTTTTCTAAAGCGATATATAAAGGATTGAAAATTAAGTTTTTCAACTGCTCCTAGAAAGATATGAAAGTTTAGGCCTTCGCGAAGAGATTGAACTGTCGTATTATTCAACATCTTACCGTCATCCTCCGGTCAGATTTAACTTCAAATAAGAGATCCGAACATAAATAAGTACGACGACGGGTGTCTGGGAAGGTGTCAGTCGAAATCCCACTGACGAGTCCTACGACTGGCACCGGGACGAAACACCCAAAACATTTTTCCACGAAGCACAAATTAAAGCTGCCAGGGGCCGGCCTAACTGCGACAGAACCTTTGTGGAGGTCAAAATGTTCACTCAAAAAAAAGTTATAGTCATCAATATTTTGCGTCTTTGAATAAACAATTAGCAATATCTCAGCAACAAATTATCGGATTTACTATTATAAAATATCATTTTGTTCAAAAAATCGAGGGCTTAAAAAAAGGTCGATTTTGAGGGTTTCTTGGCCTTTTTGTGATAACAAATTAGCAAAAATTATCGCACAATAGCTCAAATTGTAGGTTTTTAAAATTTCTACAACTTTTATTTTAAACTTTTTTTCGAAAATCCGTTCCTTGGCGTGTGGATCCAAAAAACCTATTTTAGAAAAATTTGACCCCCTCTTGGCCCGTTCTATTTTTTGTTGTTACGTTTTAGGTATTTTGTTTTTAAATTGCCCCCAATATCCCTTGGTAGGTCTCATCCTTCTCGGAATTCACGTCACTATGTGGCTTGGACTATATGGTAAATTTGACTTTTCGCCAATTTATTTTGCTACAATAATTTTATTAAATTAAAATTAGAATTATTATATCGTTTCTTAATAATGAATATGATTTAAATAACAGCAGCTCTATTATTATTTGTGAGTCACCTAGTACAACCAGTAAGAACTTTTACTGTGAATGTCTTTATAGCTCACTTATTTATCAGATACTAAAATTATATGACCTTTATAGTGCTTCTGAATATATTGCCTATAGTAAATTTTACCTGTGGGAGTTCTAGAAATTATAAATTATGAATATCACACTAAGGAGTTAAAAAGTTCTTTTGATATTAATTTTGGATATTATCACTGAGTTTTAGTTTTTCTGGGCAGATTCTTCCAGTTATAGACAGTTAAACAAATATTCAACCACTTTCCTGCTGCTGGTTTCCAAAGTACAGAAAAACTATTTTATATGCCAGGCCTGATGTTCTGGCTGCAAAAAAGAATAAGTTATGTGCATAATTTTTTTCCGATTATATACCTTTTGAAGTTTTTTATTATCTGTAAATGTCATTCAATTTTAAAAGTTAGTTTCTTTTAAAACTAGTATTAAAAGTTGATTCGCCCTTAACACTGATTTCACCATCAATAAGGACAAAGAACAGTGTATTTCGCAACAAACTGTCGCGATCGAATTCTCAGAAAATAGACTTTTAAAAACTTTTAAAATTTCTCAGTTTACTAAAGTTGATGGGAGAAATTCTCTCTATTTCTTGTTATTTGACAATTATTAATAAAAATAATGTCGGAGCGATTAAATTATACGCTTGAGGATTATTTAAATTTGTTTATTATCTATGAGGAATGTAATAAAGTTTTATTAAGAACATGCCAGACATTTGCTGATAGTTATTCAGATAAACAGAAACCGTCATGGAACAGTGTTAAACGAATATTGGAAAATTTCAGAAATTTTGGCATCGTTAAGGCAAAAATGCATAAAAGAAAACCTATTCCCATTGATGAAAATGTCGAATTTATCATTCTGGGATATTTTGCGAGAGGTGAGATAAGTGACTCTGCAAACAGGAATCTCGAAGAGCTGAATGCATAGAATTTTGTTGAAACACAACTTCCACTCTTATTTAATATTTTTGTTCAACACTTAAGAGATACTGATTAGCCGAAAAGAGTGTAATTTTGTAAATTTATATTAACGATGATTTTAGACGACCCTCGATTTTTGGACAACATCCTCATGCAGTAAGATTACAAAATTTTCAAGAAACCTGGCAAATGGCATTTTGTGTTGTAAGAAATGACAGAATAGTAAAACTCCACTTTTATTAAGAAAAATTAAATGGTAATTTATTTTTGTTTATTTATCTATTAACATCAAAACCCAAAAACAATAATTAATAGGGCCGTAATACAATATAACAAACAAAAAAACATATATAACAAAATAACAAAAATAGTATCATAATATCACGTAATAAAATATAACACAAAAAAACGTACTTATTACAAAATAACAGAAATAATATCACAATAGCAGTCCCAGAACTACAATAATACTGAACAGGAACGTAAAAACTGGGTATAACTCGTACTCAGATCACACGATTGCGACACCCTATTAAACACAGAACACATTCGATATATTGGCGACATACAATATACATTAGTCCTAGGTATCCTTAAACGAAAGTATACACCATGCCTGCTCGTCAATCGTGGCACATTAAAATTTAGCTCGCCCAAAAGCTGAGGACAAACAATCTGAGCGTTGACTAGCTTGTATGTATAAAAATAAAACTGAATGTAAGTTACGTCTCATTTCAAGACTTTGCAAACTAAATTTATCCAGCAACAGTCGATTGTCTATCCCGACCGGTGGGTACACTCCCTCAGTTTTCAACCACAAATACTTCATAAACTTGCGCATATATATTATAAATTGGAGCCCAAACAAGTGAACAGTATTCAAGTTTACTTCATACTAGTGCTATAAACAATAATTTTAGGCTTTCAATATTCTTAAATGATCTACAGTTTCTAATAATTAAACCCATCATTTGATTAGCTTCAGATACTATTCTGCTATAATGAAGGTTAAAGTTAAGTTTAGAATCCAATACAACACCCAAATCCTTAGCTGCATCAACTCTTTTAAGTAGGTCATTATTTATTTGATAACTATATAGAATTGGAGATTTTTTACGAGTTATAGACATCACTGAACATTTGCTCACATTCAATAACAATTGATTACTCACACACCACCTCTGGACTGCACTAACACTATTTTGTAATCTATCACAATCCTCCTTCGACTGAACTTAGACGTACATTTTTAAATCATGAGCAAATAGTAGAAATTCAGCATGAATTGATTTAGTGATATCGTTTATAAAAATTAAAAACAAGAGAGGCCCTGAGGTACCCCTGAAGAGGCCGTAAAACACTTTGATTGAAAGCCATTATATTGGACATACTGAGACCTATTAAATAAATATGATTTAAAAAACCGCACAAATTGATCAGTAAAACCAAATTTCGCAAGCTTTGCCAGAATCAAACTATGGCTCATCTTGTCAAAGGCCTTTGAGAAGTCGGTAAACACCACATCGACCTGGCCGCCCGCATCCACAGCATCCGCTGTAAACTGCAGAAAAGACGCCAGATTGGTGGATGTTGAAGTACCCCTCAAAAATCCATGCTGTTTTGTAGACAACAAATGTTCGACTTTGTTGATAATAAAATTATACAGCAGCATCTCAAAGATCTTAGAAAAACCACATATCAGAGTGACAGGCCTGTAATTTTCCACTTCGGTTCTATTTTTGCTCTTAAATACGGGACATATTTTAGCTACCTTCCATCTCTTGGGATACACTAGCTGCTCAAGAGAGGCATTAAAAATTTTACATAGAGGAGCAGCTAAAACATTTATAGTGTCTTTAATAAGAAAACTTGGAACAAAATCTGGTCAGCTAGACATTTTAGGTTTAAGCCCTTTCGTAATTTTCATTATAACCTGTTCCGTAAAGACCGGAACTGCAACTGTATTATTGCCCAAATCCCCCAGACTAACCTCTTCAGTAGACGATATTCCATTATAAACTCCCTTAAAATACTCGGCGAAAGCCTTAACAATATCATTAGGGTGATTGAAAGTTTTACTCTGATAAGACACTTTGTTGGGAATAGCGCAGCAATTTTTTTTTTGTTGAACATACCTCCAAAATGATTTGGGGTCATTTCCAATATCTCTCTCTATACGCTCAATGTAACGCCGATATGAGGCCTTTATCATCCGATTGGTCAGCGATCTCAGCAATTTAAATTTGTTAAAATAAATGACACTTTTCGTTTTTCTATACTTTCTAAAAACACTATTCCTACGTTTCAAACTACGAATAATATCCGCGTCATACCATACAGGAAAAGAGCGACCCTTATTTTTGAAGAGTGGCACGGATCTATCTAATATTTTATACAACATTTCATAAAACCGGTCGCAACACATGTTAACATCTGAGTACCGATCCAGCTCAGCCCAATCAGCGGATGCAAGGTCACCATAAAGAGAATTAAAATTAGCTTTTTTAAAATTGTAGCACTTAAATTTACTGCTACTATTCACGAGGAAACCCTTCCGCCGAATCGGGCCAAGCTCCAACTCAACCGCCAGCGATGGGTGATGAACATCCTCCAAGATCATTGGACCTTCATCTCTCCGCACAACACGATTAAAATTAGCAAATATTAAGTCCAAATATCTATTGTTGACATTAACAATACTGTTGTATTGGTTTAGGGAGAAAAAATCCATAAAGTTGTAAGCCAACTCACTTTTAGGATCGTTACCATATCTGTAATTGTCAAATTTAGAGATGTTATAATCACCCATCACCAGAAGGTTCCTATCATAAAGATATTCCAAAGATTCAATAAACTCTAAGAATGCCACATAATCAGCCACGACACAAGACGGAGGTATGTAGATTAAAATTAAAACAAATTGAACAGAGTCCACAACAATCCATAATGCATAAACAATACAAAGCAAATTATGTCCTCATTTTAAATTATATATTAACTTTTATAAGAGGAAGATATTTAAATATTCTAGAAGAGTTAGGAATTTACCTCTGGCGAAACACAGGCAAATTTTTTACTATCACGATAGCGCCCCACCCTACAGAACCGTTCCAGTTACTAACTTCTTACAAGTAACATTTTATGTCAATTGGATTGCCAATTGGACCTTTCCTGTGAACTTTTTATTCTATTGATTTGGCTGTCTTAAGACCTTTTCTCATTTATGGGTGCCTACCCCGTGTCTTGTTATCCGAAACTCATCGTCGGATTTCAGGGGTTTTTGACGTCATGGGTAAAAGATGCCAGGTTGTTCACATTTACGACTTTTTCACTAAAGTTATAATTTCTAGTAATTTTTTATATTGTACTTTTGGTATAATTTTTTTACATGCTTGCTAAATGCCAACGTTCTGATCTATATTTTATTTGTGTAATTTGTGTCGTATTTGTTTTATAAACTATTCTAACGTACTTTTTGTTAAAAAATGGATATCGGGGAATCAGTACTCATATCAATTATTTGCGGAGCAGCAATTCTTCTGTTGTCTAAGCAATGTCGGTTGTGGGTTCGCCCTTGGCTGCAACAGAAGAACAAAGAAATTTCAGTTATATCACTATGTCTATAAAATCAGGCTGAGAATCGTGTTTTTAGGTATTTTTTTCAAAAACTCGCCACTCAAGGCTCGGCACTCCGACTTTTCACCCACAGTCGTAACGCACAAAGTATTTCACCAATGCCATGAAATTCGGGGTAAGTGAGAAAAGGCCTTTAGATTATTTTATATGTGGAATGATAAAAAATATTGTTTATTGTAATCCAGTGATAACGATGGAGGACTGTATGGCAAGAGTAAGGGATGCGTTCGAAAGTTTATCTCCAGATTTAAATAGAGCGGCTACCCATGAAAAACTGATTCGTATATGAGGAAAATGTTTGGAATTTCAGGGTGGAAATTTTAAACATTTATTGAAATAAGTTGTGTATGTAAGCATTTTTACTATACAAAAAAATAAATTGCTAATATTAACCTTATACAAAGTTGCTCTTATGCTAAATAAGATAACAGTAAGATATTTACAGTAAAAAAAATACTTTTAACGATTTTTTTCAAATAAGTATTTAATGTTAGCTTTTGATCACTCTGTATTTATTTATTATCAAAATATCAACACACTCTACTAAAGTAGATCCCGTTCCAGAAGGAAATCATAGGGCAAATTGATAGTTATGTTTAGGCCTGCAAACGCCATTTTTGACATAAAATTTGAAACATATCAAAAACAGTTAGACTTAGCTATACTTTATTATACATAAGATATGTCTCATTTTACGTAAAATAAAATTAAATAACGTATAGGGTGTTCCATTTAAAATAAGTAAGAAGGCATCAACTTCCGGTATAACCAAAAGTTCCACGATCTTTAAATTATTTTAGCCGAATTGCTCCCATTCAGTTTAGCAAACTGCGAAATTTTAAAATTTTTTCAGTTTAATCGCCGCTATTCGGCGTGGGACACCCTGTATAAGTTATTAATTTTATTATTCTACAATTCAGACGATTAGAACAGTGGCGTAGCTGAAAGCTCGAGGGTCCTTTTTAATTTAGCAATATAATTTAGTTAGTCTGCGGGGCCTAGACGCAGACAGTGATCATTTTTTGGTTAGGGCCAAATTTCCAACTAAAAGAGCAACAGGCCAAAATAGATTTCCAGGTGGAACACTGAAGCTTTCAAAGACACACAAAAAATAACTGCATACCAAACCACTCTGGAGAGTGTACTAGGATCTGTAGCAAATCGAAACAATGTAGACGAAACGTGGGAAATTATTAAAAATTCAGTTATACATAGTACTGAAACCACCATAGGAAAAAGAAAGAGCTCTAAAAGGAAGAAATGGTTTGACAACGATTGTGAAGGAGTCTTAAAGTCAAGGAACCAGGCCCGACTACCAATGCTGCAAGATCCAAGTGAGCAAAATGCACAGAAATACAGCGAGGCCAGAAAAAAGGCAAAGAAAACAATAAAAGTGAAAAAAAGAGCATGCGAAGAAGGTATTCTTGAAGAACTAGAATCAAATAGAAGGAACAACAGAACTAGACGTTTCTTCCAAGAGGTACAGGATATAAAAAACGGATTTAGATCCAGAATTGGAACAGTAATAAAGAATGGCGAAGGTAACCTTATTACAAATGAGGCTGAAATGATAGAGACCTGGAGAAGATACTTTGACGAGCTACTGAATGTCCAGGCAGATGAAGCCCGGCCTGAATATACATACCTTACGGCCGAACCCATAGTAGAAGAACCTACAGTGGAAAAAGTGTCACGAGCTATTCAAAAACTTAAAAACAACAAAGCCCCAGAAAACGACACTATACCGGGAGAATGTTTGAAAAAGGGAGGAGAAACCTTGAAACGTGCTTTCTACAAACTCATCTGTCAAATATGGAAAGAAGAAAAAATACCAACCTCCTGGAAAGAAAGTGTGATAATACCAATACTTAAGAAGGGCGATAAAACGTGCTGCTCCAATTATAGGGGTATATCCCTTATCAATACAGGATATAATCTTCTCTCTAATGATCTTAGAACGATTGACTGCGTGTGTGGAGTATCAAATAGGAGATTACCAGTGTGGATTTAGAAAAAACCGCTCAACTGTAGATCAGATATTCACGATTAGGCAATTAATGGAGAAATGTTGGGAATACAACAAAACATTGCACCAGCTATTTATAGATTTTAAACAAGCATACGATAGCATCGTAAGAATGGATTTGTGGAATGCCATGGCAGAACTGGGCATACAGAAGAAGCTAATTAACCTCAACAACTGCAGTAAGACTTGAAGGAAGATTTCAACCTTCTTTACAATCAACAGTAGTCTTAAACAAGGTAGTAGTGAACATAACCCGATTCTCTCAATCCCCCCACTCCTCGACCTTGACCTTGACCTTGCTTCACCCCTCTTTGGCCCCGCCCACATGTCCTTGTCATTGACCTTGAAAGTGCACGTGTGCTTTGGCCTTGGCCTTGTGTTCAAGGTTGTGTGTGTGACCTTGACCTTGACCTTGGTCGAGACGACCTTGACTTTGTTGAAGGTCATCTTGGGTGTGTGACCTTGAAGATATGTTACGTGGTTGGGGGTGACCTTGAATGGTTTTATATAGAGTATGGGGCAGTTTCATTCATCAGTTGGCTCTGACTTGTATAGGTAGTACATGTGTTAATATTTGACAAATCATGGTATATGTTTGTGAAAATTGCGGTTCTAAGTTTACTAAGAGTTATAATATGAGACGTCATAAAAGAGAATCGTGTGCGGCGAGATTTAATGAAGTGCCTGGAGGAAAACGGCTCCGAATTGAAGAGTATACATCGACGATTCCGGTAATTAATTGCGCTACATGTAATGTAGATGTTCCAATAAATCATATGTCAGCGCATAAACGAACACAACAACATAAAAATAATTCATGTTTGCCGGTATGTCATGGTGTGCAACTCGTTCAATGTGCCTTCAAAAGGAGAATTGCAACCTATCGGGTTAGCAGTGATATGGAGCATTCCGATTACGTAATGTTCTTTGCAGACATTAAATCCAAGGTGGTGGAACTTGTTAATAATTTATTGCGTGTGCATCATGCTTTAAAAGTTAACATGACAGCTGTTGGCGAGTACATGCTTCCATCACAAGAAATATTCAGTGAAAAATCCTTCAACACTGCTAATCAAATAATTAGTGTAGAAAGTGATTTGGATGCCGTTTACCATTCTTTCACCGAATCAATAAAAACGCAGGCGACAGAGTTCCAGGAGAAAGATTCAGGTATGGAAAAATCAAAACCCGATATATTAAACTGATTTTTATATATTATTTTTCTTGTTATAGGATGGGCTCTTGTGCGAATTTTATACTTGGAAGTTGGTATCAACAAGTATATGCCTATGGGTGGCTCATCATACATCAAGTTGCCGTGTTCTATTGAAAAGAAAGGAGCTGTCGTCAATGTGATTAACCAGGACGAATTTTGCTTTGCGTGGGCTGTAACATCAGCATTGTTTCCTCCAACAGCAGAGCCTTCACAGAAGACATCCTACCCCCATTTTTCTAGAGTGCTAAATGTAACAGGTATGGATTTTCCAGTAAAATTACGTGACATTAAAAAATTTGAGGAAATGAACAACATATCAATTAACGTATACGGTCTGGAATCTAAATATGAAAATAATGAAATAATACATGAAGTTATTGGTCCACTGAGGTATGCGTCAAAAAAGTTGGATAGGCATGTAAATTTATTGTTAATTACAAAAGACTGTAGTAGTAAAGATGGCGGTGAACATTTTTGCGATACGACTTGTTCAAAGAGTCATTATTGTTGGATTCGGGATTTATCACGTTTAGTTTCAAGTCAAATTAGTTGTCAACAACATAAAATATATTTCTGTGATGGTTGCCTCATTTATTTTAGTACACCGTCAGCTTTAACTTTACATCAAAGCTACGATTGTAACCACATTTTCACGCAAACACCCTCAGTGGATTTAAAAATCGATAAATTTGGAAAGAGTGTGCCGGAAAATATTTTAAAATTCGAGGGTATAGAAAAGCAAATGCGCGTTCCATTCGTGGTTTATGCAGATTTCGAATCTGTTTTAAAACCCATTGAAACGGTACAACCAAACCCACAAAATTCTTACACTGTAAAAAGTTTTAAACATGAACCATATTCTTTTGCTTATTTAATTAAATGCTCTTTTGACGACTCACTTTCGAAATTTGAGCTATTTCGGGGGAATAATGCAGCTCAAGTCTTTGTGGATCGTATCGAGTGTGATTTAAGGGCTCTATACAACACATATTTAAAAGACATTAAGCCTATGAAACCGTTAACGCCTGAAGAAAAAAGGGAGTTTAATGATGCTAAAATATGTGGTATATGTGAAGGCCCTTTTGAAGAGGGTGAGATTAAAGTACGAGACCACTGTCACATAACTGGTGCAAAAAGATTTGGTGCTGCACATTCCGTTTGTAATTTAAATTATAAATTACCCTCTTTTATCCCTATCATATTTCATAACTTAAGCGGCTACGACAGCCATTTATTTATAAAAGAGTTATGTAAATATGGGGATAAAATTGGTGTTTTGGCTCAAAGTAAGGAAAAGTACATATCATTTACCAAAAGCATTTATGTGCACGATTATTTTGATAGTAAATGTGGAAAAGTCAAGAGGAAATATTTAAAGTTGCGATTTATTGATAGTTTTAAATTTCTGTCAACGTCTTTGGAAAATTTAGGCAGCGGTTTAAACGACGACGATTTTATTGAAACGCGGAAACATTTTTCAAATATCAACCAATTTAATTTGATGCGTCAAAAGGGTGTTTTTCCCTATAGCTTTATTGACTCTATAGAAAAAATGGAAAATACATGTCTTCCAAGTAAAGATGAATTTTATGATAATTTACGGGAAGAACATATTAGCGATGAAAGCTATAGAAGAGCAAAAGAAGTATGGCGCTTGTTTGGGTGTAAAACTTTGGGGGACTATTCGGACGTGTATTTAAAATCAGATGTGTTGCTATTGTGTGATGTTTTTGAGCAATTTCGGAATAATTGCTTAAAATTCGATAAACTTGATCCAGCACATTACTATACCCTTCCAAGTTTATCATTTGATTGTATGCTACGTATGACTAAGGTAGAGTTAGAGCTCTTAACTGATATAGACATGATACATTTTTTTAAGAAAGGTATACGCGGCGGCATAAGCCAGTGTACAGAAAGGAAGCACATCGCTAATAATATTTTTTTACCAGACTATGACCCAACAAAACCTTCTTCATTTATAACATACCTTGATGCTACAAATCTATATGGTCATAGTATGTCACAAGCATTACCATATGGTGGTTTTCGATGGTTAAGCGAGCGCGAAATTCTGGATTTAAATATTATGGCTGTTGGTGATGATAGTTTACATGGCTACGTTTTGGAAGTGGATGTGCATTATCCGACTGAGTTGCATGATGCACATTCTGATCTTCCATTTCTAGTAGAAAATATCATACCGCCAACAGAAAACGCTAAATTACCGAAATTAATTCCCAATTTACAAGATAAAAAAAAATACATTGTACACTATAGAACTTTAAAACAAGCCATCGCCAACGGCTTAGTGGTAATGCAAACCCATCGAGTATTACAGTTTGAGCAATCAAAATGGCTAAAATCGTATATTGATTTTAATACCAATTTACGTAACAAGGCCACCACAAAATTTGCGAAGGACACTTTTAAATTAAAAAATAACGCGATATTTGGTAAAACTATGGAAAATGTGGAAAATCGAAAGGATATAAAATTAGTAACACATTGGGAGAACAGTGTAGGCAGAAATGGAGCTAGAGCACTAATATCCCGCCCCAATTTCAATAGTAGCTCGATATTTACCGAGAACTTTGTTGCTATACATATGAATAAAGTTAAAATATTGTACAATAAACCAATTTATATCGGTTTTTCCATATTAGATATATCAAAGACTGTAATATACGATTTTTATTATAATTTTATTAAATCCAAGTTTGGCGATGATGCTTCGTTACTTTACACCGATACTGACTCGCTTATATTAAAAGTGTATACGGAAAACTTTTATCAAACTATATCAGAAAACCCCGAAAAATTCGATACATCAAATTACCCCGAAATTAATAATTTCAACATAATTAAAAGTAATTCTGTAGTTGGTAGAATGAAAGATGAGTTTCCTGGTGATCCGATAATAAGTTTTTATGGTACCGGCGCGAAGGCTTATTATGTAAAGTCCATTAATAATGAATTAAAAAAAGCCAAAGGTATCAAAAAATGTGTTATCGAGAAAGACCTTCATCAGGAAGACTACCAAAGAATTGTTGAACGGGGTGGTTTGATATTAAGAAAGATGAAGACATTTAGAAGTGAATTACATAACATTTATACCAACATAATAAATAAAGTAGCATTGTCACATAGCGATGATAAACGTTATGTAATTCCCAGTTCAACCAAAACTCTACCTTGGGGGCATGCAGACATAGATTTTTACAAAACAGACCCGGAAGAAAACTTAGCAAATTTAGTCACCGTGTTGGAATCATTTCTAAGTCAGGACAGCACGTAATCTGGAAAATCCATATTTCATTATTTGTATTGTTTTTATTATTTCTATTAAACATACAACATTAATATGTAACGATAGTATTGTAATTTTTTTTTTTTTTTTTTTTTTTTTTTTTTTAAATAAAAAACATGTATTCATTGATTGATTGCTTTTTTATTGAACCTTTATTTTAAAATTATAAATATAATGAAGTGTCGACAAATAACAAACTGTAAAAGTTATTGTTGAAAAATTTGTCTAATAGTAAATTAAACGCACAGGTCTACGAGTAAATGTTTAATGTGAAACAGGTTTGCTGACAAGATCCTCCATAGTCTTTTCAATTTTCAACATTCTAGAGTTAAGTTCATCACGCAGTTCGTCTTGCCTAAGTTCATATATTGCAATAACAGTATCATCAATGTATCCTCTAAGTTCTTGACCGGTTTCAATTAATTTCTTGCGTACGTAACCTTCAAGTTGGTTTCTGAATATATCTTTAATAACAATTGTTGAGTCATGTAAAGCTTTCTGCGTATCTTGCACACACTGAGCAAGGTTATTATCAACATAATTTCGTGTGGTCGCATCGTCTCCTTCAAGAGGTTCTGCTAAATAGCACAATCTTTTGCTTCCCATGTCGTAATCTCCATTAGGTGTAAGTTTAAAACCTATTCCTGAAGGACCTCGCATAAAGTTAAAATCCTTAAATTTTCTTTTGCGACCGAACTTATCAATAGTGTTTACTTCTGACATTGTTATGTGAGACTGATTTGAAACCATTAGATTTCACCCTAATATATGGTTCTATTTCATTAATAAACGGACTCTGCAGAAAAATATGGATTGCAAAACGTATTTTAGGTGATGTTTAATAAATACACATACAGATTCATTTTACTATTGTTTTATTGAAAAAAAATTAAAATATAACAAAAGATTGAGTTTACTTTTTATTATTAAAAAAAAATAAAAAAAATAACAAACAAAAAATTAAAAATTAAGAAATAAAATACATGTTAATTTCTTCTGTACAGGTAAGCTTCTTCTATGACCCAATTTCTTCTCTGGATGGCACGTTCATTAATGTCCTTGTTTTTAAAATAACCTTGACAGGACCAAAAAAAAATCCTTGAAAATTACAACCTCGAAAACGAGCCTGACATTGACGGGTACTTTGACCTTGGCCTTGGCCTCGCATCTAACAAGTTTAGTACTATATTTATATGCTTCTTTAAAATAACCTTGACAGGGACAAAAAAAAAATCCATGAAAATTACAGCCCTGAAAACGACCCTGGTATTGCCGGTTACGTCGGCCTTGGCCTTGGCCTTGCATCTGACAAGTTTAAATATTATACTTAATGCATGGAACAAAAGGAATAAAGGCGGTGTAGTGGGGGAAATGGGCATAAAAGCAGACTTGCTGGCTCGAGCTCTTCACAGTTCGTCAGAACAGCAAACAGTACAGTGCTAAGAAAAAGTTAATTGTGTGAGTTGGAATATCGAAAATGTCTAGTGTACGGTCTCTTTTAGATGCTCTTGACGTGAGCTGCGGTTCACAGCAAGGCATGCTCGATAACATGAGTGGTTTAGAGGTGCTAAGTCCGGGGGTGTTCGAGAACTGGAATGGCGTGGAGCATGAAGATGCCGAAGACCGAGCCCTCAACGATGGTCGCGACGAGGAGTTGGTTCAGTCGGCAGCGCAATTCCTGGAATGCTGGACGGAGGAGAAAGAGCCAAAAATTAATGTGATTAGTGATGTGGTTGTGCGAAAAGCATCGCGGCCTAGGGAATCTTCTCCGAAAGCGTCGAAACTGCAAAAGCTCTTGACTATGCGGAAGTCGGAAATCGCCGATAAAAAAACATTTTATTCGGCGATTAAAGGTGTGGGACAAGGGAAGAAGAAAAAGTTTAACTTTAAGCGTCCCTCCACCCCTGTTCCATTACCCGACTTCCTAAAAACAGCACCGCAAGAGCCACTGTCAGTAGAAGTGGAAGTCATAGAAGGCCCCGATGGACCAACACCACCAACGCCACCAACACCGGCCAGCGTCGAGAATGTAATAGTGTCGGAGGTGAAGTCTTCCCCAGCGCCAGCACCACTGTCGCCGATATTGGGGTGCCGGAAACCCATGAAGAAGCGGTTTAAGCGGTGTTTTGAAGGCGATGAAGTTTCCGCTGCTTCGTCGTCGTCGTCGTCGTCATCGTCTTCACCAAATAAAACCGCGTCTTCTTCCGAGCCATCACAACCGGAGTGGGTCGAAGACTTCACCAACTCTCAGAAGACCAAATTGACTGACATTTATGCCATGAAAAAACGGTTAGTGAATGAAGTGAACGAGTGTGCCAGTGACATTATAGAACTTGAAAAACAATTAGAGATAAAAAAGGTGAAATCTGCGCGGTTAAAAAGACAATTAGAGGACTTTAATAAATTATGTAGTAGGTGTTAGGTAGTTGTAGATATTAGCTTTTAATTTATAGTATTAAGTTTGTAAATATATATATATATATATATATATATATATATATATATATATATATATTGTAGTTAATAAAAAAGTGTTTGATCAAATTTTTTATATTTTATAATGAGAATAAAAATGACTTGAAAATTTATTTTTGTGTGTTATTTCATATAGGCCCTGTCCCACATAATATTAGGTAATAAAAAAAAAAAAAAAAAAAAAGTGAATAATCCACTAAAACTACGCAATAGCAATAGTTGTAAATATTTTCTGATAATATTTACAAGTATGCTAAAACATGGTTCGGTTTATGAAGTTAAGGTTCTGTCGCCAGAACTTCTAATACTTTGTATCTCAATATTGTATGTTTTTATGAAAAAAACATAAAATATTGGTTACAAAGTATTATAACCAACTAAAACTACGATCAAATTATTTTGTGGTCCTGAAAAGGACCGTTTGGTTTTAAAACATGCGACTCTTTTATTGAGTTGTGGAGTCGCACGGCCCATCATCATCATCAGCGGGGGTGGCGGTGCTGTCCTCTGTGTATTCGATGATGAACCGCCAAAGTTCATCCCATCTAGGATCGTTCGGCTCCCACTCCAAACAATTCTCTGTGGTAGAATCTACCACAGGGCATTGGATGGGTTGTTGTTGTTGTTGTTGTTGTTGTTGTTGTTGTTGAGTCCCTGACATGTTGAACTAAAATGATTGTAATAAGTATTGATGGTCGTATATATAGAGACAAATTAATGGTGGGGGGTGAAAACAAATGTCATATTACGTATTGAGACCAAAAGTTGTTTGTGGTCTCAAATACGAACGAACGATTTAGCTGGGTTCCACCAGCACTTAAAGTTTTAATACTTTGTATCTAATATTGTATATTCTATACATACAATATTAGTAACAAAGTACTAATATGTACTAAAACTACGATCAAAGTATTTTGTGGTCCTGAAAAGGACCGTTGTTGTGTGCCCTTAAAAAGGGCCAGGGAGAGTGTGGGGCTTATGGTGCCCCATCCTCGCTGGTCGACCACCAGCTTGACGAATCGCAGGGGCCTTGTGGGTCGTCGGGTGTTGGTGATGCTGGAATTTCCAGCACCGCATCTTCCGTCGAGTCCGGCTCTGGCTGCGGCGACGGAGTTTCGAGTCTTTGTAAGACCCAATCACCCGCGTCGTCTAATTCCACTAGACCCGGATCATGGTCATATACTAGCGGAATCGGCTCATCCAAGTCGTCCCAACGTAGGACGTCAATTTCAAAATCCACCTCGTCGTCGTCGTCGAAGACTTGCAGGTCTCCAACGTTGTCGGCTACGGTGTCATCACTAAAGATGGATGAGCCTCGGCTGGCGGGTCTTTCTTCCTCCATGTTTATCGTATGAGGGTTGATGAATATATGACTGTGTAACTGACCCAGTCTCATATATATAGAACTACCCCCACCCCACCAACGGATTCTAAATGTTATGTATTGGTGAGAGCTTATAGAATTATTGATTTTTTTCAAAAACTTTAAATAAGGAATTAGATTTGTTTAGACAATAAGACTTATTCTTAATATTTTGTGAAGAATACATTACAAAAAAAAATAATAGAAACCTTGTTTGAACTGTTAACATTTTCATAGGTTCTCAAGCATATAACTTGGCACTTAAGCTACGAGACAAATCGTCGTTAAACGAACGGACTTAGAAAAAAAAAAAAAAAAAAAAAAAAAACCTCCCCCTACAACTTCCACATACTCCCGTTCGGCGGCCCTAGCCTCCTAACTCGAGAATTTCAATTTTTTCGTCCAAATTTTTTGTCATTTTTAAGATTTTCCAAATTTTTTTTTCACCATTGTATTCTACTCAAAATTCTAGGTAATTAAAGTGCTTTTATTTTTTCTCTATCTTGAACGGTTCCCGAGCTACAGCGCTTTAAAGAATTCAAATTACTAACTTTCTATAACCCTTTTTTTCAAATTTAATTTTTTCGAATTTTCAAAAATACTACAATATGTAGAAAAAAGTTCTCTCTTTAATTTCCCAATACCGTTTTTCTCTAAATCTTCAACTTTAGCGCGTATTCAGCATTTTCAAAAAAAAAAAAAATTATAATTTTTTTTACACCATCGCATTCTCCTCAAAATTTTGGGCTATCAAAGTGCTTTTATTTTTTTTCTATCTTGAACGGTTCCCGAGCTACAGCGCTTTAAAAAATCCAAATTACTAACTTACTATAACCCTTTTCTTAAAATTTCATCTTTCCGAATTTTGAAAAGTACTACCATATGTAGAAAAAAATTCTCTTTCTAATTTCCTAATATCATTTTGCTCCAAAACTTCAACTTTGGCGCGCATTCACCATTTTTCAATTTTTTTTTGAAAAAATTTTTTTTTACGTTTTTACTATCGAGAAAAATGCTTGCTTATAGTACTCGATTTCCTCTATAATTTTTTCTTATAATTTTTTTCCCTATTCCTAACCGTTACTTTCCTACAAATTTTCTAAATCGTTGTTTTCATATTTTGCCTTAAAAATTTTTTCTTGTGTTATTTAAGCTCTTTTTTCCACTTAATAAACCACCATTTTCTAAATTCCCGTACTCTTTTCTTAAAGAGCGGGCTTTTCCGCCAGCTTTTTTTTTTTTTGGTTGGGTTTCAAATAAATATAAAACTACTACTTCACTCATTACAAATTTATTGATTCAAGAACATTATTTTGTGTTACATATAATAGATACATTAAAATATAGATTTATTGGTCACCGAACCGTTTAATACATTATAACTAAAAAATGAGTCGTGAATAACTAATGCGTACACTTTAGTGTCTTTGGGGAATTTATTCTTTCTCGTTTGGAACTCCAATTTTACATCCACTGTCGATGAGTTAATCGCCTCTGGTTGATGACTGCAATTGATAATAAAAACGGGGTTTTTCATATATTCCGCGAACGTTATCATCGGATCGTTTATCTCGCGCCCGTAGTAGCTGCTTTGGAAGTTTTCGTAATTGTAATAGGCTGCTGCGTACAGTTTCTTGGCGAAATCTAAATTCCATCTTTCGTATGGATAAACGGTTGAATTCAGATACAGTCTAATGTCGCATACGTCGGCGTGGGTAAACTGGGTTGCGTTTTTTTCTTTCTTGTCGCAATTATTGCTGTCTTGAAACCCGACGATTATATAGCGCGGTCTTTCCAGACTTGTACTCGTTCTCAAGGCCCACACGTCGGAAGATGTTTGCCTTAAAGCTGGTAATTCGTACAGATCCCATTTACGATATGCCATTTGAATACTGGCGTTGTTTCCTCCTTTATTAATGCGAGACAGTATTTTCAATTTTTGCTTGTCGTCTGGAATGATGTGACGAATTTTCCATTCGATTTTGTCGATACTAATTTCTGCCTCTACTTCGCCGACGTAACAATTGGTAAAAGTGCGAGCTATAATCATAATAAGCTCTTGTTTTACGTTGAAAACACCTTTTGCGTAATCTTCGGCGAATCCCATAAGATATTTTAAGGGTAATTTCCCGGAGAATACGTTACTTGCCGTGTCTACGATATCTTGGTTTGCTTCGTCGAGACCCCATCCGCACGTCATGAGAGATCTTTGTTGCAAACTTCCGAATGAAACCATGGTTTTTAATGTCGTCGTAACTCCAGGTTTACGAACCACGGCGACCTGTTCACCTCCCATCTCGTAGCGAATTTCATCGAACAAAAATGCGAGGGCATTATTTGATAAAAAACATCTTTTCGTTGCGTCTATGGGTTTAAATTTTCCTTCGATATATATGTAACTTTCGGCGATATCCAGTATAATATCTTGAAAATTAATGGGGATACGGACTTCATCCGAATTGTTGAATGATGGAGATCCGTATGGTTTATACGTATGCTCTTCTAGACTAATAATGGAATTGTCCAAGATGGGCTCGGAGAAAACCTCTATTTTATCGCTGGTGGTGGAAATCATTTTCGCACTTTAAGACCGATTGATTTTAAAAATTTATAGTCTTCGGCAGATAACTGTTGAGATGTTTGTGATCTAACGTCTGGACGACGACTAACCTTGACGTTAACTCTTCTTTTACTTTTATTATGTTTCGGCGGTTCCCCCATCTTAGTCGACAGCACACACAATTGACGATTGAAGCAAAAACCCATTTCTATGAAAGTTTCTTCAGTTCCAATTTCACGATTATTTTCTCGCCTTGAAAATTGATTAGATCACCGCTATCGTCCAAGATGCGAAGAGTAATGTTGTCGATAAACTGACGTCCTGCCGGCATTAACGGCATATAAATATTATTTTGTGGTTCTTTACTGATTTTGTAACCGGGCTCCACGTCGATATCGAATTCGAACAAGGTATGACCTTCCACCGAATTCATATATGCTCCGGAAATTATATTACAATCTACGCGTATGATGCGTACTTTCATTATTTCCACCATCTCGGTTGATTCGTGCTTTTTGTCTCTTTTTAACACTGTATGATTAAATCCTAACATTTTACCGATACTCGCCTCTCCCCGGAAATCTATAGTATATTGGGATTTCAGTTCACATTTCAGCGTATTATTATTAGCAACCAAGTAAAAGATTCCATCGTTCTTTTCTTCAGTTGAAATCCTCAAAGCCTCCAACATAGCTTTACCTATCTCATCTATTTCATAGGCCCCAGGTGGAATCTGCAATTGTATCGGCTCGGTGGTGTAACCCTCCTTCATGTAGGCAAACTTATTGTTGCTTTCGTCCACATTAAAAATTGAATTGTATGTGTAAAATCCCAGCAATGCCAGACCATAGTTGTTTTCTCTATTTAATTCGACTGGTGGATAAAAATCGGCGCTTAAGACGCTCGAGTGTCCTGTTAGTGTGAACGTATAAGACATGACTAACCATTAAAACATCACACATCTCGGTTTTATTCTTAGCGGCAACATTTAAAAAGATTCATCGTCACACCTTTTCTCACTGCATTAGATAGTGATGTTTTTATGCTATTTTCTGCTTTTATGCGCACATCGCTGATTTTGCAATAACAACAAAATATTTTTCTAGCCGTAAGATCCTCATCAGTCATAACCTCGTTTAAATTGCTGCTGCTGCTGCTGAAATAATGTTTGCAACCGCACTGATATTTTAATATATCGATATCGCTTTTAAGGTGCTCCGGCAACTTTTCCCAAACGAATGGAATTTCATTTGGGGCTAATGCAATCATTACTTCCTTGGGCATGTTTTCTAACTGTTTCACGGTCATTTTCCTTAATCCACCGGCTAGATGAAATGCTTTCAGTGATTGCAACATTTTAGTATAGTTATTGCGATCCATTTGCGGTGTTAATGGTGACGATGATGATGATGACATCTTTTACGCTGATGATTCGACAAGAAACTTTAAGCACAAATGTCCACACCAGACTGTTCCAAAATCCTGCTGACGATCGTATGTATAGTAAATAATTTTTGATGGTTCCGATCCCGTTTGTAGATATCGTACCAATTCGATCGGTGGGGGTAAATCGCCGAAGCTGTCATAATATGTTACTTTAGAATTATTTTTTCTATAAGCTACCCAATGAGTCCCTGCACCACGCGTACTATCCAAATTCACTATTGCTGCTTCGTAACGTCGAGGACCTTGTCTAGGTAATAAATCCCTCATATAAACGCCTCGAAAGTGTCCTATTCTTTTCTTTTTGGCATATTTTTCTATATCGATGTTAGATAGTGGTCTTCGAGGTAGGGATTCAATTAGTTTTTTGATCTACGATTTAAAAATAATCCCATACCTTTACGATATGGCTTTAGAAACAAACCATTTCCTTTCGATTTTAAATACAGGCCGGCACCGGTTTTATCTTCGCTGCTTTTTTTTACTGCTTTTATGGCGCGCACAATTCCCGCTGCCCCGCCGGCTAATGAACCCAAAGCCGATAACCCGGCAAAAATTGGTATTAATGGTAATATTCCACCAGTTTTAGGAATCGGTATTATTCTCGGTGTACGAACCTTCCTTTTGCCACCTGCCGCTTTTACCGATCTACGTGCTGCCGACAGAGCTATTTTAGATGCATTCATGACATTTTTTTCCAACACATTTTTACTTCCGGCTTTTAATAATTCCCTTCGAACTGCTTGTCGAATAGCTGTTCCGAAACTGGCTTTCCGAACATGTCGATTTTTATTAACACCTTTCCTTTTTGTATGACGCGTGCCTTTACTAGATGTTTTTTTTGTTGATAATGATGATGGTACACCCATACCAAAACGTTGTTTTCCTTTCATAATGTTTGTAACTAACCAAGCTGCTGTTTTTTCACCTAAACTGGAATCTTTCGATTTTACTCTATTCCAAGCACTTTGTTCGAGCTCGTAATCCGCTCGATGTCTCGCACTTATGTTGTCTTTATTATGTAAATAGGCTAAATCGTGTTTTTTGCATGCGGCATCCAAAGGATTAATGCCTGGATCACCTCTTGTCACACGTTTTATTACTTTTGTTCCGGGTCCGCAATATTGATAACCAGGAATGTGTACCTCGAATGGTAATTTATTTATTAACGAATTCACAATACCGTATCCAGTTTTGTTGGAAACGTGAGACCGTCCACTTCGTTTGACGCTCGGCATCTGAATGACAGTTTTTGTGAAAAATTGCCTATAAAATATCAAATTTTCCTAAGATGCGCGTTATCGATCTTAAACAAAAACTTCCTATTGACAATCTCGATGAAAAAGTCGGACTTGGATTTGAAAAGAAGATAATGAAGAGACACGGTCCTTTACTTCCTTCCTCTATTCGCGGCCTGTTAATTGGTCCATCCAATTGTGGAAAAACTAATGTCATGATTTCGCTGCTTACACACCCCCTTGGGCTACGTTTCGAAAATGTCTATATTTACTCGAAATCTCTGTATCAACCGAAATATGAGTATTTAAGGAAAATTTTAGCGCCCATCAAAGGTTTAGGCTACTATGCCTTTAGTGATTCCAGTAATATTGTGGAACCGTCCGATGCAAAACCAAACTCTATATTTATCTTTGATGATGTTATATGTGAAAAACAAGATGTTATAAGATCGTACTTTAGCATGGGACGTCATAAAAATATCGACTCCTTTTACCTAGCGCAAACATATTCGCGAGTGCCTAAACAGCTTGTGCGAGACAACGCCAATTTTATTATTATGTTTAAACAAGATGAGTTGAATATGAAACACATATTTTCCGACCACGTTTCACCGGATCTAACTTTTACTCAATTTCAAGAAATGTGCTCAAAATGTTGGGATAATAAGTATGGATTTTTAGTAATTGATAAAGACAGTGATGTGAAATCGGGAAGATACCGCAAAGGATTTGATAGCTATATATTACTGTAATAATAAGAGAAAACGCTCATTTGATTGTTGAAACGTCCTTTGTTAACATCATGAATAACGCGATCGACTTAAAACGTAAACTAGTGGAAGCTACCAATGCCGTCAGAAAAAAATTTAAACAAATTAAAGCGGCTAAAGAGTTTAATGTTGTGGAATTGGAAAAGTTTTACGAACCCATTTCTAAGCCGTTGACAACTATATCTGATGTGGTTAAGCAACGTCAGCAGCAGCAGCAGCAGCAGCAGCAACAACAACAGCAACAACATTATCCAGTTACAAAGCCACATAGTCTCAGTACATCAGTGCAGTCGACTCAAATATCAGGTTTTCCCCAACCTACACATTCCTTTCAAACCTCCACACCTATTCAGCAGCAGCAGCAGCAGCAGCATCGCATTTCAAAAGAAGATATTAGCCAATCGGTGTTTGATACACCCTCGACATCAACTAATACATCTCTCGCATCCGCTGACACCACAACTTCCGATACTTTAAACGCACACCTGAAAGGATTACGTTTGAAACCATCTCTATACGATACTGTATATGGTGTACGTTTTGGTTCAAAAACAGATCATAACAAAAATTTTATTGGTAATTTAGAGGTGCGTTTTCGAAATGGAAATATTGTCTTATACAAAAAAGGGAAAAATATTGCAGAATATGGTGGATCACCGGCACTTTATGATTTGTTATTTCTTAAAACACCCCCAAGTGTAGGCAAGGAACAACAACAATTAAGTGATAATGTACTTTCAACGTACAAGGAAATTTTGGAATCAACGAATGCTGTCTACAACAATTTTAAAAAAAGTGATGGTTTACGGGAGACCAGATGGAACAAATATTTACGAATTATTAAACCTCTGATAATGGGCACAAAATTAGGTGGTACTATTACAAGAAAAAATCTCTCGGAAAAACTACAGTTACCCACAAAAAAGAAATTATCTTCGAAAAAATTTCAATATGTCTACTGGAACAAAGCTAAAGAGTTGGTGGATCGTTTACGCTTGTTGTGGAGTTCCAAAATGGCCGGTCACACTGGACACGAAAATGAAATTATGTCAATCATAGAGGAATTACGAGAAGAAGATATAATATATTAAGCTCAATATTTAATGATATTATTCAGTTCTTCCTTCGATCTGAAACCTTTAGTATTATTAATAATATGGAGCCCAGTCTAGAAAAAATCAAGATTGTTAATGAACTACATAGAACGGCTAGAAAAAATTTT
Source organism: Diaprepes abbreviatus (assembly GCA_034092305.1). NCBI lineage: Eukaryota > Metazoa > Arthropoda > Insecta > Coleoptera > Curculionidae > Diaprepes > Diaprepes abbreviatus. Next base: position 373,771 of record JASJET010000164.1, read on the forward strand.
GTAAGACGGCGCACGATAATAAAAGGATACAGAGATTTGTGGCAAATTGATTTGGCTGAAATGCAACAGTATGCTGATGAAAACGATGGTTATCGTTATATTTTGGTCTGTATAAATTGTTACTCGAAATTTGTCTATACCAAAGCCATAAAAAACAAGACTGGTATAGAAGTTACTAATGCGATGAAAAGCATCATTGAAGAGGCATCATATACACCAACAAATCTGCAAAGTGATCAAGGAAAGGAGTTCTATAATACAAACTTTCAAGCCCTGATGAAAAAATATAATATAAATCATTATTCCACTTACAGCACAAAGAAAGCTGCAATTGTTGAGCGAGTCATAAGGACTTTAAAAAATAATTTATATAAACAATTCTCGACAAGAGGATCTTACAAATGGATACATATATTATCGGCAGTAACAAAAACCTATAACCATTCGAAACATCGCACCATTGGAATGAAGCCTGCAGACGTGCAAGAAAAAACACATATTAAAGCATATGATTATTTAAAAATTGTACCTAAAAAATTTAAGTTTTCCATGGGTGACATTGTGCGTATTAGCAAGTACAAAAGCTTATTCGAGAAAGGATATACGCCCTCTTGGTCAACCGAATTGTTTAAAGTTGTAAAAGTTAACGTTACAAATCCACCTACTTACTTGTTGGAATCGTTAGAAGGTCAGCCTATAAGAGGGTGTTTTTACGAATCAGAACTACAAAAAACAAGCAGTCCTGACGTTTATCTAGTAGAAAAGGTCCTTAGACAACGCAAGAAAAATCACATCGAACAATTATTTGTCAAATGGCTAGGATTTCCCAACCACTTCAACTCTTGGATAGATAAAGCTAATATTGTTTAAATAACATATTGTATGACTATATTTTTTATTTAAAATGTAAAATAAATAAACAATATATTGTAAAATAAAGTTTTTTATTTCAATCTTCATTATTAAAAACAATGACAATAAAACATCATACACATAAATAACATTTCAATATTCTTGGAGGGAAGGTCCAATTCACCGACGACTACGACGTTATCTTCAAGGCTATGCCACTCGGAGTGCGTTCTCCTATTCTTTAACCTGTTTTTTTTTAGATTTTTTTTGAAGTCGAGTCGTACGACAGTGCGCTTAATGAGTCATTTAAAGGCTGATGATAGAGTATTTTCTGCATAACTTCAATTTTTGTTTTAAGCTCACTATTATTTTTGTATATCATGGGGAGGACATCCTTGTTAAATATGTCACATATTACAACTGCAAAATTGTAAAACTTTCTATTAACAAAGTGTTTTGTCACAGCATCGTCATCATCTTTAGGTTCGCCTAAGTTGGTTATGATTTTTCCACCCATATCATACTGCCCATCCGCTGTAAGTTTAAAACCAATCCCTTGTGGCCCAGATAATATATGATATTTTTCATTATATTTCTGACGACCAAATTTATCAATTGTGTTGTTTCCTCGACTCATTTTCAATCTTTACTAAACTATTTTATTTTTATTTGCCCTACTTATATTAAATATTTCAGCTGAGAAAAAGAAACACTGACTATGATCTACTGGGTTGGTATGTTTATAAAAGAAATAAAATAAAACTGTGATTGTAATAGATATTTATTTACAGTTATTTAATTGCACAAATACAAAAATTATAAAAAATTAATTTTCCATGTCTTCGTTTTCGTTGCTCAAAATTCTATCCCATCCGACACTATTTCGATCGTCAACGTCTTGGGCTGTTGCTGTTGCAGAAACCAATTCATATTTTGCAGCAAGCTCACCTGGTAAATGTGGAATATTGACGAGGTATTCTTTTAATTCTTCTTCAACCATTTCAGCACAAAATGTATCCATGTCTATGGAACCATATAAAAATTTGTCGCACAAGTGTGCCCCAGCCATAAAATTGATTGTATCCCTGATCTCGTTCTTATATTGATCTTTGGTTACATCAATATGCGACCAATCATTTACGCTATCTAACATATCGTGAGCCCTATTTCTTAATTCTCTCCCCAACCAAAATATGTATCTATCTACACATTCGTTGGCGGTCGTCGTCGTCGTCGTCGCATCAGCAGACATCTTTAACAGAAATAATGAACACGCGTAAGTATTCTGACATGTGCAACTATATTTTAAATTTAATTACATCCTTTTTTTCAAACAATTTACATACAATTTACTCCAATGAGCCAAAACGTAATAATGTTCGAGTATTGTTTCCAAAAACTCTAGTGCCCTGCCCCAAATAAGTTAGAGTGTATTTATCTTTAGTTTTACTCATAATATCTACAATATCGTCAGGTAGTGTTTCGGCCACACGTTTTGGTAAAAAAGTCTCAAATGTGCTATTATCACCGTCATCGTGTAAAGCCACTAAAAGAGTTTTACCAAATCGTGTAGTCATTGAAACCATCTTTACAATTTTATACACTTTGCCTACAATCATTTCGGTAACCTTTTTTTTCTCTAAAACCTCGAAATCTTTGCTAAACATTTCATTAATTTCATCTAGAGTTTCTTTTGCAATACTCATTATTGAAAAAATGGTATATAAATCCAAAAATTACCGTGAATATAAAAGCACTTTCAGAACACTACACGAACACAATATTTGATGTTTATGCCACTGATATCTGCGACTGTTTGAAGTCACTTCTTCTCCCACGAACCTTTATAGCGAGGTTTCAAGGTCGAATTGTAACAATGGTGGGGGTAGCTTAACGATAGAAATAGTGGGAGGAGTATTCAAGGTCAAATGACGTCACACATTTAAATTGGTATAAGGATAACTTCAAGGACAAAATATAATGAAACAAATAACTACATTTTATGTACTTTATTCATTGATTTTTTTCTGCCATTCTTCTATGCGTTTAACATTATCACCTAAACCTAATTTCCTTAATTTGTTCAATAATAAGTGTTTGTTTTTATTTCTAAGAAAATTCTTACAAACTATACTAGCTAAAAGACACACTTCGGCATGGTCCATATACTTAAAAAATACACTAAAGTCCTGAGCCTCCGAATCTTGCATTTCATATGCGTAAAATTCCGAACCGGCTGCAGAAATTAGAAATTCCTCGTACATTTCTCGCACTAAACTTTCCATATTAACTACTACTACGTTAAACTTAAGTCCTACACTCTAATTTCATCTAACACAACCGGATCTGCAATGAACCTAATCAGTTTTTCCAAACAGTCACTAAACCCCAACTTTTTTATCTCACGAACAAAGTCTTGTAAATTTATTGTTTTGCTGCAATATTTACGACATGCATTCGCAGCCTTTTCATATTCATAAGCCAAATCACAATAGCGCGACGCCCATTCTGCTCGACTTTTCATTGCATCATTGAAATAATTATTAGCCGTTTCAGTGAACTCATCGCCCAATTTTTTTACTGTCTCTTGCAAAGCACTATTCATATTATTCACTCATTTTTACATTCACGACACTTTTTTATTGCTGGTGGTGGCCCATCTATATGATGACGATATATTTGTTCATAGTGAATGTAACAGGGTAAGCTTAACTGTAGTTCCTTGTTACACCGATATGACGCTGGCAGCTTATCCCAAATTTGCCGTAAACTCAGCGTATCAACGCAAGTTTTTAAATATTCGAGAGGAAAAAATGCTAGATCCTTCTCTTCAAAATCACACAAACTTTTTAAATTACTCTGATATAAACAAATTACTCTGCCGACTTGCTCTATAATTTTTTCTTTAGATAGTTCCGTATCTGACATTTCACACTGAATGAATGCAAGTAGACTCACACAATTTATAGAACAATTTGCAAGGTCAAAATCATTTCAAGATCATCCCACACTATTACAATGCACAAATAACTACTTCAAGGTCACACACCCAAGATGACCTTCAACAAAGTCAAGGTCGTCTCGACCAAGGTCAAGGTCAAGGTCACACACACAACCTTGAACACAAGGCCAAGGCCAAAGCACACGTGCACTTTCAAGGTCAATGACAAGGACATGTGGGCGGGGCCAAAGAGGGGTGAAGCAAGGTCAAGGTCAAGGTCGAGGAGTGGGGGGATTGAGAGAATCGGGTTATGTTCACTACTCAAGGTGATGCCCTGTCTCCACTCCTCTTTAACGTCGCCTTGGAGAGCATCGTGTGAAAAACGAACACAAAAACGCTCTTCAATCAAGGTCCGCGCATCATATTGGCGTTCGCTGATGATATCGATATTGTAGGTAATACAACTACCAGCGTCAAGGAAGAGTTCTTCAAACTGGAAAATGCCGCAAAGAAAGTTGGCCTACGAATCAACAAAGAAAAAACAAAATATATGGCTACAACAAGAACGGAACGGCAAGACACAATAGGACAGAACGTGACTATGGACCACTACAATTTTGAAAGGGTCCATCACTTTAAATATTTGAGAGCTACGATCACCTCTGACAACAACATTACACAAGAGATTAACAACAGAATACAAGGAGGCAACCGCGGCTGTTATGGGCTGCAAAAGATAATGAAATCGAAAAATATATCCCGCCGTACGAAAATCAGAATATATCAAGTAGTTATAAGACCGGTAATACATATGCATGTGAAACATGGACGTTGACAAAACAAAATGAGAATAGACTGAAAATCGCAGAAAGAAGAATGCTTAGAGGGATATACGGACCGGTCGGGGACAACAACACAGCAATATAGAACGAGAACAAACAAGGAATTGGAGGAACTATACAACTAGCCATGAGAGAGAGAGAGAGAGAGAGAGAGAGAGAGAGTTCAAAGTTTTTCGGAACCATCTGCCTGTTGAGGACTTAGTTTTGGAGCTTCTGAACAGCTAAAAGCGTCGTTACAGGACGCGTAGTTCCTTTTTTTAAGCATCCAAAAAACTCCAGAACTCGCAGTTATGCAACAATTAAATTGTGAGTAATCGCTTTTATTTCATTAACAATGTTTTTCAAATAGAAAAAATTTTACCCCGCGTTTTAAATGGAGGAAACTTCAAACATATATATATATATATATATATATATATATATATATATATATATATATATATATATATATATATATATATATATCGGGCAAACGATCAGCTACGATTTCAAATAAGAAAGTTTTGAGCACTACAAACTATGACCCAAGTCTCTATTGAGACTGATTTTGTCGACATTTTATTTTGAGTTAAAGTTGCTTCTTGCACGTTGTGAGTATAGGTAGATACTAATAGACTGTCATAGAGGCCGTGCGTTCAATGGTTTTAATTAAAGTCTTAAAGTGATTTCTTGATATATGTATATTCAATATAAATCTAAATTCCCTGCATACTTATCCTTTTATGATAAATAATTACTGACACACTGCGTTAAATGGATTGTAAAGTAGCAAGTTTATTGGAGATAGATTAAATTGAATTCTAAAGTTTTTTTGGGTGAACGGCACTGGATCAGAAACGTTTGGCTCCGGAAAAACTGCAAAGAGTGTTTCGTTTCTTTGTAACAATGAATCACACATTATTTAATAAAAAAGCAAGTAAAACAAACTTTTTTTATTGAATTCCTTCTCTTTTTAGTGTAACTGTAACATAAGAACTTTCATACTTCCCGCAGGATGTTTTTCTTTACAGTTGAATAAAATTGTCCATTTATCACCAATTACCCATCGATCAATTCGTTTTACCTTGGTTGTGCAATAGTTTACATCTCGTGCTCGTTGACCTACGTTAGCTGAACAAAGTGACATTTTTAAATTTGATGGCTGAATGCTCGGAAAAATTGCCCCATTGTATTCTTATAGGTTATTTCCGGTCATGCATTCACAATCAAGCAAATTACAGTGCAATTTGGAAATCGGTTCAGATTTATGTAGTTTACGTTTGAGTCTAAGGCCGAATAAAATGTCATTAAATGGGTCAATAATAAATTTGGATATTTTATATACAGTATTACATTTAATGTAAAAGCTTAAATAAAGTTACGAGACCTTGGTATTTATTGTTCATCAAGTTTATTAAGATTTATGGCTTTAAACAAAAATATGTTTATTTTTAAAACAGAATTGATGTTTAAGAAAAAATGAGCATAAAATTAGCTTATTTCGTTGACTTCGCGGAACAAAATGTGTAGTCATTGAAAGTTTATGATCAGCTAATGCTGCAAGAAAAGTTTCAAGATTAGCAGCTGTTTCAATTTTGATAAACTAATTATCAAAGTTGACGAAACTGAGTTGTATAATGTTTTTCCGTTTGATTATAATTTTTTTCATTTCAAATCTAATATCTTCTCAATGAAAGAAAATAAACAAGTTTAGCTCATCTTATTTTAAAGCTTAGGTTACGTAGAATATCAAAAAAATACCAGTGGTATAAAAAATTATTCAATTAACCGTTTAAATAGCGAGGGTGGTAAACATGCAATCTTAGATGAGTATAACTACGGTGAGACGAGCTCATGACGCGCGCATGACGAGTGTGCGACGAGCTTGCAACAAACCTCTTCGATCTTTGCTGGTTCGAACGCTTATCTTCGACGCTCGGCGCCAAAAGAGATTTATAGCGTCTGGGCGGTGTAAACCAATAAAGGGTAAAAAAATTTTTTTTTTGTTGAAATCCAGCGCACCACGTAAATTTTTCAAGAACCTTTTAGTTAATAAAAAGTGCGCATTAAATAAAAAACGAAAACCTCCACGATCCTGCGTACAGCCAGAATCGGAACTTTTAGCCGATTATAAATTCCAACATAGTAGCGGACAATACAAAAATTTTACCAGAATATCTCCTACCAATTTTGAATACTTATTAAACAAAATAGGACCAGTTATATCCAAAGAAGAAACATTTCTCCAGAATAAGTTCAATAGATTTTAATAAACAATGGTATGGTGGTACTTGAAGCACAATATTTCCATTTTTTTAGCCAATTCGTCTATCATATGTTTCTTAAATTGTCTTTATTTCTCGTCCGCAATTTAAAAGTTCCTTCTTTAGCAAATAGTTCTTAAAGGGAATATGTTTTCTTGATAACAGATCTGTAATATCATTTTTTTCAACTATGTTATTGGCAACTTTTCCAGTAGTCTAGAATGATAACTGGCGTTATTGAAAACTATAACAGACCTTTTCGGAATGAACTGTATCACTTGAGAAAAATTTTTTTGAAAGATATCCGCCGTCATTTATTCACTGTAATCTTTGGTAGATTTCAATTTGATTTGCAGCAAAACTCCTATAAATCCATTAACACCTCTAATATGAGTTATAATGAATTTGCTGCCCTTCCCGAGTAAGGGTTTTAAACCTGTCGACAACTCTTCTAAGACTGCTTCAAGAAAAATTGTCATATTCTTATCTTCATACACTTTTTGTACTATGTGTCCTTTAGTGAGACAGCTTACATCCAGATAATTTTCTTTGCCTTCTTTGTGATATTTTCTAATGTTCCGCAAATACTGTCTTCTCTAAAATAGTATTTCCTCTGTATCACCTCCATTTTGATTTTCCCTAAGAGAAATTCATTTTTGTCAGCACTTTTACAGATTAGTTTTTGCCATGCCAGGCACATTCTCGTCTTGTTTCACAACTTTCGAACCTTTATCATTACTTGCTTTTTATCTTTTAAGATATAATTCGTAAACGGGTCTTCTTAGTATGTTTTTGAAACATTCGTATAATTTTTTTCTTCTCGGAGACGGTTTAGGCCGCACACAGTTCCACTTTTCCTTCCCTTAATTCTCCTGTAAGTTGTAGATTCGCTAAGTTCTGTTATGCCAGCACTTTTCGAAAATAAACTACGCACCCTTATCAAAGTTCTTGGTTGAACAAGCGAATTTTGCACATTTGAAACTATTGTCTTGATTTTAAATCCAAAACACCTACAAAGTTTTGAAGTAAAATAAATATTTTCAACAGCTAGCACTGAAAGTTGTAAGACAATAATATAGCAAGGCTTTACACTTATACACAGCACTATTATATTTAAAAATGTCATTACTGTTAGTTGCCCAATTAAGATATATACTTTAAAACCTAAATATCTTTTAAGTATATTACTCTCTCCTCAAATATATATTCAGACACATACATTATCTACTCCTTACTTTATCCGAATTCAGAAAGCCGAATTGCTATTCTTTTGGTTTATGGCTCTTTACATAAATTTCTTGTGCATATAATTGTCATACTTTGTCTGACAATGAAGAATAAACGACAACTTTGTTAGTTTTATGTGGTGGGATTTTACCGTAAAAAATATATTAATCAACAAACGAAAATATGGGCGATAATAGCGCACTACCTTGTATAAAAAAATACTCAGAATTCAAACTTCTAGCAAATTCATAGTTCCAACATATTAGCGGATAATACACAAATTTCATCAAAATCTCTTCGTTATATTTTGAATATATGTTAAAAAAATAAAAATATATTTTCAACAGCCCATTTCCATATGGCAGACGCACTCGAAATTTTCTTCTCGCTGGTCTTTGCAAATTTTCTGGCGCAATTTCATTTCACACATTCACTTCTTTTCTTTTCTAAAATTTCTGTCCATGACGGACAAATTTTGGAATTATTTGCAGGTCTCCTGTAAATACAACATATTTTCTTCAAACCACTCCATATTCACCTCGTGTCTTTAGTCTTGAGTGCTGCGACTATCGGTAGAGCTACTCGAAAATAATAGAACTATAAAAAAATTGACTTCTTGTAACCCAACCAGGGGCCGATCCAGCCTCTCTCTTTGGGGGGGGGGGCGGTGATATCACAAAAGTACGAAAGCGAAAGCAGGTTGTCGACGGGGGGGGGGGGGGAAACACTAGCAACATTCCCATTTCTAATGTAAAAGGCAGGGTAAATTGGGTCTATTCTTCTGAATTTCAAGCTCTTGAAGAGTGGGGGGGGGGGCAATCACAAGAAAAAACAAATTTGCCGACCGGGGGGAGGATGCGAGCAGCAAACACATTCCTAGTATAAGAGGCAGAATCGGGTCTATTTTCCTGAATTCAAAGCACTTGGTGGGGGGGCTATCTATCGCTAGAAAAACATGGTTGTCAACGGAGGGGGGGGGAGTGTCAGCAGCATACATATTCCTACCATAAAATGCAGAATCGGTTCTATTTTCCTGAACTCAAAGCTCTATTCAAGAACTAGAGAGAGTGATGAAACTGTTACCGAAACCTCTAACGTACCTGCTCCAGTGCGCAGGTAACTGAGGACTGCCGTAATTCTAATTATATTTAAATATTATAAGCTTTTATAAATTTACTGCAGCAATAAAATTTCTGATAGTTCAATTTAATTTCTGTCAGTGAGTAAAGTACACCTTACAGTGTGTCCTTAGTGATTTATCTTCTTTATGCTTGTTTTTATATATTATTTGAGATTAGTGAGATACCCAAAAGATATGGCTCCATATCTATATTTATTCCAAATTCTTTAAACTAGGGCATTTTTTCCTTAACGAAAAACTTATTACGATGAATGTTTATGATGCCTTAAGATATCAATATCTCGATAATAATGTTAAAAGCTCTATTGAGATGTATTCCAACATAACAGGAGTTGGAAAATCAACTATGTACCGAATACTGAAGGAGAAAAAAATGACTGGAATTGTTAGTACTCCCAAGCTACATTCGATCATACAAACTGTAGTCAAAGGAGTTGTACATACATTTTATTATGAGAAGCAGATCCCAACCGTCAACAAAATTCTAACTAAAATCAATGAAGATCCGGATTTACCTGAAACCAAAAGAACTGAGCTCTAGAAATTGATCAGAGAACTAAATTTTTGCTGGGAAAAACCAGATAGGAAATCTGTTCTTATAGATCGTCCGGAAAATGTCTCTTAAATAAAAAGTAGAGTTGCTAGAAATAACATAACTTATAAAATTAGTAATTTAACTGAACTTTTGAAAGATTTTTTTAAATAAAGTTAGTGCAGAAAATTGGGAAGAATCCAGATAATAATAGAAAATGAGGAAACTCGATCTCATGATCGGTGAGATAGAGGAAACAATTATAATTAATTTGAGCGAAGATAGCTTTACTAACTTTGATTATAAATTAGATACGTAATGTTTACCAGCGTAAACACAATTTATTATTTAAATTCTCTGTAACATATAAAAATTAATTACATTTGAATCCATTTTTAGTGTTTAATTTTAATTCTGCAGATGGTTTAAGAAATAAATAAACTGAAACCTCAAATATCCTAAAAATGTTTTTAATTAATAATAATCTGACCGATAGGTCCAAAAAATTTTTAATATTATTTGAACGAATTTATTTTTTTATATATGTTTAACTTCCTGTATTTTTGACAATGGGTATTTTGTAAATATTTAAATTATAACTTAGAATTTTTTGAGAGAAAAAGGCTACGTTTTAGTCTGAATGTACCTAAAACGATTTCTATGCCAAAATTAAAAATAATAAAAAAACTGTTGTGATTTGTGTTAAATATGTCAAAATTATCTATATTTTCTAATGTATGTGAATTATTAAGAAATCATAAGAAAGAAAATAATATAAAAACTTTTTATTTAAGTTTTTAATCGAAATAATATTCTATGCTATAAATACTTAGTGATAAAATAATCCTCTTTCTGACGCCTATGACAAGGATTAAAATCCTTTTTAACACTTCACATCCAAATATCTATTGTTATCCTATCCAAATAGTTTATTATTATAGACCGGTATTTTTGATTATAAAATTTCTAACCCATTCCTATAGAAAATATATGTCTAACAGATTTTGCCAAAGACATCGGAATAAAGAACACAGGTAGTTTCCGAAGAAAAAAAAGGGTAAAAAATGATTTATTACTCTCTCTACTTCTTGAATAAACTATAGTATGAGGCAAAATCGGGTCTATTTTCCTGAACTCAAAGCTCTTGGGGGGGGGGTGATCGCCCCCACCGCCCCCCCTGGATCCGCGCCTGAACCCAACTGCATTATTACCTCCTTTAAAACCTACCAACGATGGCCCTCGATAACAATACAAATCGACAAAATTTAAAGTAGTCTTGCTGGTAGTTCGAGGAATACTCGTCACGCGCTCATCTCGCCATATTTATACACATCTTTATTAAGGATTCTCTATTTACTCCCTTGATGTATATAAGATTTTTCATCATAATCTAAGCATAATTTGGCATTTTTAGTTAGCACAGCGGGTCAAAAACTGTTACTTTCAGCCTGGGTGTTATAAAAACATGTGTTCAGTTGTTGTAAACTAAACTAATCATCACGTAGCAATTGCCATCTACTTATGATTCAAGTCCTTTGATATTTAATTTTTTTAAAGAAAGATCTATTAGAGACCCAGCCACTTTTAAGGCAAGATTAGTCGGAGATCCAGGCACTCAAGACAACCTCTATTGAAGATCCGGCCACTGAAGACTCCAGCTACTCAAGGCAAGATTTATTAGAGACCCCCCGTATTTTTTCTCGCTAAGAGTGGGTTCCTGTTAGTAAATCGCGGATAAACTTCTTTTTATGGTAAAATGTCATCGATATAAATAATTGAAGAAAAAAAACATTCAATTGAACATACAGGGTCGGAAATAAAAAATAAAACTCTAAGGTAAACGTTTAAAAAGGAATTACTATGTTTTATACCACTAAATTTTTATTTAGAAACAGTAACTGAAGTTTCAGCTCACAGAGTTATTTTCAAACTGAATTACAAATATAGGCTAAATAAAATAAACTTATCAAATTACGGATTTCTAGTGGCCCCACAAATAAAAATCAACGCGGTTAATTTCTGGGCTACGCAAGGAGGCCCAGGAAATTTACTAGCGCGACCAATCCACCGATGAAGGAAATTTTGATCGAGAGAAGTCCAAATTACAAGTGGAAAGTATGGTGATGCTCTATATTGTACAAACTACATATTATGCCTTATGTTTAAACGTACATAGCCTAAAAACTAAATAAGTTATTTTTTAAGAATTACAAATATGCATCATCAATGTCTTTGTGGAAGTTTCAATAAGCCCATCGAGTAATTGTCGATGATATCTCACCAAATGTTTACCAAAAAAGGGCTGAAAATATTTTTCTCTCGGCGGATGTGGATTTTCAAGAGTGTAATAATGATTGTTTCTTCATTTCAAGATATCGCGTTTGGTGACAGTAAATAATATATCAGGTTTCCATTTTTTTTTCATTTAATAAAAACTCAGAGAATTCCATTCTGGCTGATAAATTATTTTCCAATAAATTTTGTACAGATGTAAAATGGTAATGATATATGAATAACAAGGCTTATTTCTCAACTTTTCTAACAGGTATTGCCACAAAACTGTTAATTAAAATATCTTTTTCTATTCAAAAGGTGACACTTAATTATTGGAGTCACAAAATCACCATACATCCTGTAATGTGTAAAAAATCTGCTTATTCATAATAGACCTAAACACATTTAATGGAGAAAGGTGCTAAATTTGTATAAAAATGAGTAATCCATTTCGTCACCACAGATTTTTTCTAATTACATCTAAGTCATACCGTCATCTAATGCGCATTGGATGATCGATAATTCTACAAAACGTGAATTGCTTATTTGCCTGAATGCCTATAATTACCAATTGCTATGCTTTGATCCGTGAAAAATTATGTGGTAGCACAAAAAATATGTATACTATTTATTTTAGAATATGATTTATAGGTAATAAATCAAACTTAATAGATATTTGACTGTAATATAGAGTGAGAAGAAGTTTGCCAAAGTATATTTTATCATAACCAATAAAGTTAAGAAACTAAGATCCAAGAATATCAATTAAGGGTAGTTTTCTATATCACCTGATTCCTATGCCAGAGCAGACTTCAAAAAACGGGTAAAGTCCTTGGTAGAATCTGGTAAAATACCAGTATTGGTATATTTCCCTAACAAAGCGATGATATATGAAGACCGTAATTTAAAATCTTTGATATACGGTTATGAAGAACCTTAGACACTACCCTTTTGTGTTTCTTTAGTCTCATTAGCAAAAGTTCATCAGGGTAGCTATTCAGGTTCTTCATAGGAAGTGATCATTCTCTTGAGAGAATAGGGACAATCCCATCTTACGGTTATTCTCTCGATCGTATATTACCGTATTCTCGTACGATGTGATAGGAGATCGGAAACAAAATCTAGTAAGCTATGTTGCCAAGCGTCAATAGTGTATGTAACCATATAAATTGTGCATTTAACCCTAAAAAAGAATGTGAATATGGACATAACCCTACTTAGCAAGCAAATGGTCGAATTTAAAATGAATATAATAAATAATATTTTTAACCTATTTAATATTCTTAATGAGAGAAAAGAATTAGAAAGGGAGTTTTATAGAGAAAAAAATAAATATGTAAAGACACAGATCGAAATATTTTACTGGTAAAATAGCCGTTATGCGTGAAATTAGTTCCCCTATAAACATGTAAAGGATACGCGAACTAAAATTAACATTTTCATTTCCTAAAATACAAATTTAGTTTATTTTCTACTGCTTTGGGGGAAGACGGATTTTCTTTATTTTTGTAAAAATGCTATTTTTTATACTCCCTATAAATATCAGGGAATGAATATACAAAGACAAAAAAAAACAAAATGAAATCTGTAAAAATTTATTTCATCAATAAAATACCTTCTGCATATTTGAAATATATACATAATATCTGGCTAATAGTAAAATTATTAATTTTCCCTAAAGTAGTTGCTGATAATGTGTTGTTGGATCGGTCTTGCTTCTTGTAGATCAGGGTGTATCTCTTGTTCTTGATGAACATTTCCCATATTAAAAAATTATGATCTAACTATCTTTTGAAAAACATCTAAATTTATTCTTCAAGACACCACATCTTTCAACGGTACTCCATAATGAACAGATATCTATTAAATCTTTCCTTTGGTGTCCCCAGTTATGAAATATCTTCCAAAGGCCATGGCCTTAAAAGAAATCATGAAAAAATTAAACTTGGTTCACTTTCCTTCATATATTTAAACATGTTCTAAATAATAATAAATTATCAGTTTACTGTACAATTAATTTACCTCAATCTCCAATGAGGTAAAATAAATCTGGGTTTCTTCTATAGATCATTTCCATTATATGGGAAATGTTAGATTCATTTCAAATATAAGAATCATGGGTACTACTAGGAAATTTAGCATTTATATTCATGATTTATAAAGTCTCATCACAAATTCTAGGTCATCTGTTACTGATCTTGTAATTGCAACATGAGTGCCGTCAATGTACCCTATAATACCAGGGAAATTATGTTTAGTATAAAACCTAAAACATTATAAAAATCTCGTATATTTCAAAATTATCTTACATATTACCTATTTAACATCAGTTTTAATTCTTTTTTAAAAAAACAAATTACATTTATATTTTAAGTTTACAAAATATGTATTACTGCTAGCTGTCTATAATTTACAATTCAATAGAAAATTACCCAATTGGACAAGCTCATAATTCATTTAAATTTTGTAGCAATTAGATCCACTCTGAAACAGCATCTGGGTTTTTCTTCTACAATACTCCAACTGACACTTGGGCGACTCACTCCAGAAATATATTCAACCCAGTTATTTTGTAGTAGCAGCTAGTCGCAAAAAATCCAAGAACCTACAAATATTTATATTTTAATAAAATTATATTAATATGGGTACCTAAATCTAAAAAGAAAAATAAATATTAGCTTAACATTCTCCAAATGTTTTAAAAGTAACTAAAGCAGGTAATATATTGCAAATATGTATAATCCAACCAAGTAAAAAAATCATTAATGACTTGCTACTCTTGCATATGCTAACTTTATAGCTACCAAATATTACTATGACCTCTGGCAAAGATGATGTTGCCTCCTTTCAAGCCCTGAGAATTCTATAAATTGGGTTATTTTTAGTACAAAATATCTTCGCAGATCTTTATCAAGCCAATAAAATAAATTAAATGAAGTAGAGTCCGTCAAGTTCCACAAATATTTATATAATAGATACTTATCTAAACAGCTTCGTGAATTCTGAATCATTTAAATTTCCAAATCGACACAACCGTGGTAAAAATCGACGATTATAATTTGCCATTTGTTTTTCCGTTAATCTGACACCCTCTGGTCCATCGTGGTTCAAAATTACTTCCTCAATACCCATTTTATATATGTATATTTGCGAACAAAAATATTTTATAAAATTTACAATATTTTCAAACAATCATGAATTTTCTTCAACTTTTATAACCTAAAAATGTCGCATAATGACGGGAATGATAGTATCGTTCTCTCAAAATCTCGTCGTTCTCTTGGTTCGGACTAGTAGAACAAGTTCTCTCAAGATTTGATGGATGTGACCATCGTTGAAAATTACAGAATACGGTTTCATACTTTTTCGTGAGAACCACGCCCACTTTCCATCAAGATGATCGTTCTCTCAAGAACGAGAATAGCTACCCAGGAGACATCGACCGAGTGGAACGTTTCTTATTTTTTTAGACGGGAGCTAAAATGATGAACTAGTTGCAGACGTGATAGATCATTTTGTTGGTAACAGAAAGTACTAGCTTATTCGAAATTTTTTAGAGTTCATACTCGACAATTCTGAGTTCTACTGATCTATTTCCAAACTGAAGTATATCTAAAATACTTGGAGATTCGTTTAAGTACCAAATAGGAAATTTTTGGCTGTATGCTTAAAGCGACACACCCTTATGAACAAACGGGTTCATGACTATCTTTTTATATAAAAATATATTCACATTTTAAAATTCGTTTTTTTTTATATGCAATTTCCAAAAGGACGTTATAGCGTAGAATATTTATGTTGTAATGTAGGATTTCACAGATAGTTGAATATGTACTGGTGTTTTTTGAAAGAAGCGAAAGCAACTTTCAGAAACAGAAAAAACTGTGTAAGACTTACACATACAACTAAGCAGGCAAATTCAGCTACTACTCTGGGATAACGGGGAAAAAACTTCTTTCTGGAGAGAAGAAACCGACATGGATTAACAAATTAATAAGCAAAAGAAGAAATTTGCCCAATTACAACAAAAACTCCCCACCGGACCAAGCCTATAAACATTACAAAGTCGTCCATAATATCTCCCATTAATAGCTTTCAGAAGACGAAAAACAAGTTCTATGTAAAGGCTTTAACTACGCAGTAACCCCAAAAACCATACCAAATAAGGACATTATTTCTGATTTTGAAGCCATCTTACACCACAAATCAGAAGGAGAATCAGAACTAATACGATAGGAGCTAACTCGCATGCTAAGAGCCAGAAAACCACCAAAATCAAATATATAACACTCGGAAATAAAAGACCCAAATAATTCTAAAACACCTAAAAGTAAGTTACAAGAGGTCCAACTACATATCTCGAAAAAACGACAGCATAATCAAAACCGCCAAACTCATATCTCAAAAATTCGTATCACCTGGTCAGCATACTTCAAGGGCTAAAACCGCAGAAGAATTACATTCTTGTTAGCGTGGACATCAAATCACTGTATCCAAGCATGCGCTAATTGGCGAGGCTCTAGAGCTAGAGCACATATTCTTTCTATGAAAATAACTTCTACCCACAGAGAGATGGTGCTTCTATGGGATCTTCGCTATCACCAGACAGCGAAAATCTTTTTATTAAATCTTTCTAAACCAAAGCCCTAAGAAAATCCGAAACAAAACATTTTCATCATATGACCACACGGAAGATCCAAACAGCATTCGTCACCACATACAGTTCACAATGGAGGTCGACGCCAATAAGCAGCTACTTTTTCTTGACCTTCTAATCACCAGAGAAGATGACCTAAGTATTGATTACACGGTGTACCGAAAACACAAACAGATACCTGAACGCCGAATCCCACCATCATGCATCACAGTTACAATCGGTCGCCAACACTATGATCTCCAGATTCTTGCGAGTAATCAAACCCACGAACCGCCAATAAAAACTCAAGAATAACACAACGGCTCTAAAACAAAACAACTACAAAGAACACAATATCAAAAAGGCCATAAAACAGAACACAAAAGCAATAGCAAAGAAAAAAGAAGAAGATGACAAATCCAAACCAAAAACCACACTGCCATACATAAAAGGTGTAACTGACGTAATTGGAAGAATTCTGAGGAAGCATGATATATGCACAATTTACAAGCCACAAACAACAATGTACAAATTATTGGGCAATCGCAAAGACAAAATTCGTTTGGAAAACCAGGGAGTGTACTTCATCCCATGTAAAGATTGTGAAAAAGAGTATATCGGCCAAACAAACAGAATAATCTCTACCAAATAAGGAAACCACATCGGCTTTGTTCCAAAATAATCAGGAGACAGGACACACTATAAATTTCCAAAAAATCAAAATAGAAAATACTAAAAATCTTAAAAAGAGAGATGATGCACAAAATGTTTCAAATACATGGAGAACTCAACCAAAAATAATACATCAGAAAAATAGCACAGCGAGCCAGGTAGAACAAAAATATAACCTGAGCAGGCGACAAACTATAATAATCTGGAACAAAATTTTTTTAAAACTGAATTTTTCAAATGACAATCAAGCAAGCAAAACTCCTTACATTGAGAGGGGATTTTCCTAACACAAATTTTCTTACTACTTCAACTTATTTTCTTAAAGTAATAAGTAAATATATACTAATTTAGATTTAATAACATATTCAGGCGAAGAGTGTATTGTTTTATTTTTACAGAAACTTATAGTAAATATTTAATAAAATTTAGATAATTTCTAGACACGCATAATTATATTTAAGCGTTTCATATTATTTGAAATAATTTGCCCATTCCCCATTCCGGGAGTAATGCAGAGATATAATGAGGTAACACTAAATGACAACGGGGAACAACTCATACAACTGTGCGCCCAAAACGAGATGAGAATAAATAACACCTTCTTTCTACATAAGTGACAATATAAACAGACATGGGGAAACACCCGAGAACTAGAATCAACCATAAACTACATAATAACGAACAGAAAAGTGTTACCCCACCAAATACTCGATGTCAGAACTCTGAATTCGTCAGACCTGGGAAAAGACGACCACTGACTAGTATTATAAATAAATACCGGTCGCAACAAAGTATAAACAGAACGCACAATCATAAACATACCTTTATTAAATACAATATCGAATCATTCGCTAACGATAGCACAAAAGTATTGTTATCAGCAGAGACTCTCGGAGAAAATAAAAGCTAATACAATCCTAGAAAATGACGGAGTGGAGAAAGCCTGGGAAAAACTGAAAAGAAATATACAAGAGAGCGCCAGGGAGGCTAACGGAACACGAACAGTTAGCACGAACAAGCGAAGCAATACAAAACCATGGTTCACAGAAGAGGTGAAAATACTAACAAAAGAAAAACGACAAGCATTTACAAAATACCCACAGCACAAAACAATAAACCATTTCGAAGAGTACAAAACGGTGAGAAACAGAATCAACAGTCAAATAGTTCAACTAAAGAAAAAATACTGGGAAAAGTATTCAAAAGACATGCAACACGACCTATATGGAGGACAAAAGAAAATATGGAACATGCTGAGGAACAGAAAAAAAACAATCAATGAATACGTTCAACTAAGTCCAATCGACAGCCAACAATGGGTCAGCCATTTTAAGGACTTACTCCAGGCACCAGCTACAAAAAACAACGTAGACGAAAACCAACAAAAAATCACAGAACTAACAGATGTTAACATCAGTGAAGCAGAGATGCACCTGACAATTAAGAAAATAAAAATAATAGCCAACAGTATCATAAACAAATTCGATGAGCCAATACAGAATATTAAAATTCTTATTGAAAATGCAATGAATACAATGTCCAAATTCATTTAGTTTTTATCGATTACAACAAAGCATTTGATTCTGTAGAACAATGGGTCATATTTTAGGCTATGAATAGATTCGAGATACCGAGATCTTCTTAAATATATATATGAAAAGACAAGTTAGTATTAATGATTAACTAACAACCGTTAAAATAGCTTTAGAACTGGGAATTAGATCAAGAGATACTATCTCGATGAAATTTTTTACGTTGGTACCATAAGATGTCTTCAAACAGCTTAATTGGAAAAAAAAGCATCAACGTAGATAGAAGATACCTGAGCAACCTCCGATTTGCAGATGACGTGATCCTAATTGGTAATAGCTTACGGGATCTACAAGGAATGGTCCAAGAATTGAAAGCAGCTTCAGAAAAGTTGGGTTGACTATGAATCTAACAAAAAGTAAAATCCTGACTCCAGATGAAATACCAGTTTACGTTGGAAACAATAAAATTGAGAAAGTAGTAGAGTATGTTTACCTAGGTCATGAAATAGTACTGGGTTAAGAGAACCAATAAACCAAATTGAGTAGGAGGATGAGAGTGACATGGACAACCACCGGGAGACTGAGCTACGTCCCAAAGAGTCCCCACATACCGATCAACCTTAAGACCAAAGTTCTTAACATATGCATTCTCCTTGCAATGACGTATGGGTTAGAAACAGCAGCACTAACAATGAAGACAGCTAATAACCTGTAAACTACCAAAGAATTATGCTGGGAGTAACTCTTAGAGACCACTTACGAAATGAGAAAAAATAGGTCGACGAACCAAGGTAGAGGATGTAATAAAATGTGAGGCAACTTTAAAATGGACTTGGGTAATACACGTTACTAGTCAGAAAGCGGATGTGAGGTGGACGAAACGCATACTATAATGGAGACTGTGACGACACAGAGAAGTGTGGGATGCCGAGAATGTGAATCCATGTCATACAACAACAGGTCAGCACCATAGTACCATATAGTTAAAAATAGATTGGAGTGAAAAAGATGAAAGGAGGTCTACATCTAGGAATGGATGTCAAAGCGCTGCTGAAAGAAGAATAATAATAATAAGAAGAAAGACAATATAGCATTGCATCCTTTTTAAAATGGAACGAAACCTTTAAATGTCACTCTCCTGTTTGAAATTCCTAGAAAAACATGAAAGAGTAAAAAGTATTGAGAATACCACAATATAATGAAAATTTAAGAAATTTATTGTTCTCAAACCAATATGGTCCATGACGGTTGCTACTGTATGGGAAAGTCTGGGGCCAGTTAAACTGTACGAGCAGTACAGTTTTATATGTCTAGTTCTCGGATTGTTCCGATATTGACTCCTTAAAAAATGTCCTTATTTAAAGTGTAATGAAAACCTGTTCTTAGAACGATTTCTTAAGTAACGATTTTTGATATATCATTAACAGATGGATTCTGTAATTACAAAACTGTTAACAACATTGCCACAATGTGCAACTGAAAAAACTATAGAAATAGGTGCGCAAATGTACCACAACCTATAACATGTCGTTTATTTTCTTGAATAAGTGTACCAAATAACCATAATCTTACAATTTAGAAGACTTTATTACTATTTACAATGGTCATATCTCACAGAATTATAGGCATTTATTAATTTCGTTACGCAAATGTAAGACAACGGCATTAATTAATAGCTACAGAATATACATTGTAACCGTGTCTGATATAAATTAGTGATTTTTTAATAAGTGAACTGTTTATTATGAAAACAGAATAGTCAATGAGAAAACAACGCAGATAGAGACCGCATCAGTATTACTACAATTTCAAAAATTATTGCAATATTACTTTATTAAGATAATAAAATTATCGTACCGCATTATCGTTATAATTAAAATTTCTGACTTAAATTTTTTTTTCACAATTATTCCGAAAATAGGTATTTAGTATTAGAATTTCTTGAACCATAATAGTTTGTACTAAATTGTCCAATTGTCCAACTTTGCATTAATTTAACTTTTGCTGTATCTTTTACTGTTTATGAGATTCCATTTGTGAATGTTGAATGTATACACAATTGGATGTGGCTCTATCCTGTGCACTAAATATGTGTTAAGCACTTTTAACACTATGAGAAATTTTGAATCTTAAAAACTTAGCTTTCTTCTTCGCAAATGTTAAAAAAATGCTGTTAACTGGGGAAACGAGTCTTACATAATAAAATATATGTAAATATTGAACGAAAATAAAAGGAGTTTTTGAAAAAAATGTAAGCAAAATTTATTTTTGGCAGTACGCGAGAAGCATCGTATTTTATCTTAAAGTTTTTCACCAAACTCACATGACGTTGAGTTTTTGAGTTTTCCGTCTCACGTGCTAGCTCTCTAACCAAGGTATGACAGTTTTTGAGCAACTTCTTTGTCCGAACGGTGTGATTGATATCAACTAATGTTGATGGTCGTTTAGGATTTCGATCATCTTCGATATTTTAATGGCTCTCAATTAATGCCATCACCTGAAAATCTATAAAGGTTTTACAATATTCCAGAAAAGGCAATTTTGTTCGAAACCACAACTGATTTGGACATGGCAAAAATCGCCATGAAGCACCAACAACCTCCAACCACTTGTCTCTCTGTAGCTATATTTAGTCGTAATTTAACAGATGTTTAAAAGTTTACAGTATTCATCTGTTTAAAAGTTTTCCATTAAGAGTAATCCATCTACGTTAAGTCCGGTGAGCAGGGCGACTAATTTGTAGGAGCTTTATTACCTTAGTCGATCCATCGATTTTGAAAATTCTCATTTAAATCATTTCTAAAATTTAATGTGAAGTATGGAAGTGCACCTTCATTCACGAACCACATATCTTGTCTAATAGCCAGTGGAAGATCATCTAATTTGTCAATACTAAATCTGTAAATGATTCCTGCGCATACGTTAATTCTATTGGTGGTGATAATGCATAACCTTTATTGCATGCATACCCGTTCTTGTAAAGCAATAAATAATATATGTATATATATATATATATATATATATATATATATATATATATTTTAATTTACATCACGCTCTGTCCGTTCATTAATGAATCGACAGAAGCCTAGTCTCAATGCGAGGTTGATAGATAATGAATGAGAAACAAAAGTAGTGATACCCGATAAATGATGCCTAGGCCTCGTTGGGCCTTTTATATCTCACCACAGCTGCAGGTCTTTCGAGGTCGATCACTTTTGCAAATCCAAGTTACCTAACTACTCCCGGTAACAAAATTATATCTCAGAAATATCACTGTCTCACTCTTTTCAGTACTAGACACTCTCTGAGGACATGCTCAACAGTTTCATTCTCCTCCAGACACCATCTGCACGTCGGGTCATTCGCGACGCCAATCTTGTGACAATGGTTCTTTAGGTGAAAATCTCCTGTCAATGGTCCCACCACAATTCGCAGCTCTTTCATTTCTATGGAGAGAAGCTCCTTAGTAGGTCGTGCATTAGGTCCACCTATATGTTCCTTGGCACACCCCATTTCAGAAGGTCCTACCCACGATTCAATAAATTACTTTCCAGTAACAATTTTAGCTCCATTTTGCTAACGGCAAATAGGACAGGTAGGATTGGCTGGGGCTCATGTGGTTTAATTGCGGACCTCATCTTTGCCAGACGGTCTGCTTTTTCATCCTCGTGTATACCCGAGTGACCAGAGACCCACGCGAGTCTGATTGTGCAGTCGTTCCTTCGTCAGAATGTTCAGTACATCCTTGCACTCAGATACCAGTCGCAAAGTTACGACAGAGACCTTCAGTGTCATTATCGCAGCCGTATTTTCCGAGAGAGAATTTTCTAACTACCGTACTCCTGCCGAACACTACGGCTCCAGCTCTCGTATTCTATGTATAAGTAAAGAGGACGTCCAGAGCCCTAGTGGAGGAAGTCATCATGGCATCATTATTCCCACACAAACCACTCTTTGAACTTTGTCAAGTCAAAGACGGTGTTTGCGCTTTATTCTACTAGGCCACCATACGATAGCCGCGTACATCATCATGGGATGGATGTGTATATTCAAAATTACAGTCTCGGTGTTAGCCCCAATGTGCACCCAAAGGCTCGTTTATAAGCCCAGAAAGCATATATAACCTTCTTGATTCGAGCCTCAATATGATCATTCCAGCTTAGTCGTCAGTTTAGAATTACTCCCAGATATTTAACTATTCCCTTGTATTGAAGGATGTTGTCCATTTTAGCCTTATCCGGGTTTATTATGAGCCCTTCACCGTAATACCATCGCTTTACAATCCGGAGGATCCACATCATTTGTCCCTCAGGTTCCGGATATCGTGACCAGGACACAAAATGACCAGATCGTCGGCATAGGAATGTGTGTACGAACCAGCCCCATTTAGTTCATTCAGCAGGCTGTCCACTACAAAATTCCACAGCAAAGGCGATAGAACTCCTCCCCGTGGACAGACCCTTCATGACAGTGCTTTAACAGTAACACTGGTAACCTCAGGTCGAGAGGAAATAGCTCTCATACTGTCTGGAGGAATGAATGCAACAAATGTTCTTTTAAAGTTCTATTTACTGTATCTTTCCAAACCTCTCAACAAGTCTCTGATGCCCAAATTTTGTCTTCAAGTTCTAGTGTTCTAGTCATAAAATTTCGTCCATAGTGAATCCAGCAAAACTTCTGGTTTTGTAGGTATTTGGAAATTTTTCTTTGTATACTCTTAACAACTCACGACGATTTTCTTGGCAATAACTGTAAACTATTATCAAATTGATCATTTCTGCATTAGTGTGATGTTCAGCCATCGCGAAAAATTTAGGAATTAAATGATAAATTTTAAAATAAACGATAAAAGTTTGTCAGATTGAATTCCTTGATAATACTCTCTGTACTTGTTAGCTCACTGCGATGTAAATTCTTATTGTTGTATATTTCTTGTATCAAACCTAAGCCTGGATAAAGTGTGAAGCTGTTATTAAGATAAATATTTACAAAAAAGGTTGAAAATAATTATAACTTTTACAATCGGTATTTCGGAAACTATTAACCTTTTGATAAATTGGACAAGATCCTCGTCTTTAACCTCAGGAATTTGTGCTATCGTTTTGTTCAGATCTTGTAGAAATACCCTGTAGAACATCGAAGAAGAGAATATACTTTTTTAATGATTTTTTCACTATTTGAAATTTAATTTTTTTGTTAAAAAGCGCAGAAAAAAGGAACATATTTAAAATGTTATAACTTATTAAATTTGTTTGTTGAAAAATTTAAAAATTATACACATGTCAAAGTAAACAGATAAGCCCAACCAAAAAAAATTTGAAAAGTTAATTTATGTATTAAATGCGTTCTCTATCTGTGTTGTTTTCTTATTGAACAAAGGCATTAATCATTGTAAGTTTGCAACATCAGGGCCATTACCATAAGAGAATTATTTGCTTTCCTAGAAATTCCTATTATTTTTACTCTTGAATGTGGATAAAATTTAACTTTTGTAGAGCTAACGAGTGGGCTGTTTAATTGTACTGTACGAAACTTACACATTGTGATTATTTAGTTGCTACTAGATTCTAGGAGTCTTCTATTATTTATTCTCTATTATTTTAAAGCAAAGACAATTCTAATTGTTGAGTTGGATAATTTGTAAAGATGGGGTTAAATATCACTTTTTAAATTTTGTGAAAGGAGGTGAAAAGTATGAAAAGTTAATGATTTTTTTTAAAGAAATTCATAATAATAATACAAATCATCAGTAAGAATTAGTGTGAGTACCGTTTAGTGGAAATATGCCATTATACCTTCCCTCTATATTAAGTCCGTCATTCTCATACTTGCTGTTGCTCGCCCCCCTAACATGCAGTCGTGAAGGATATGATCCCTGTCTTCTTTATCACGGCCATAGCTGCACCCCGCGTAGCCCATGCCACCGAGACGGAACCTCGCGAGGTAGCCGGGCATGTTTTCATGGTCGATTATCAGCTGTGTCGTGTTGCTTTTGTCATCAAATTCAGTCTGTCCGTCCCCACTAACTATACCTCTGGTCTAGGAATACCGGATATATAGCTTTCTACCCTTGGTGTCATTATTCCAAGTCTCATGCCGTATTTTCATCATTCTTCCCGCTTGATCCTTTGCCACGTCTTTGTCGCCAATTGACCTCGATGTTGTATCGGCTCTATACTCTCGACCAATCGCAGTCCTCGAGTTCTTGTCTGCGACTTTCATTCGTTCACCTTGCCTTTCCCCCTCTCGCCTGCTCAAAAATACGAGTATGTGTTTCCAGAACCCTATTCCAGGGCGTATCCGCCCTTTTTAAGAGGTCGATAGCCACTCGTGAATCCGTCTACACTATCCTTTTCTCTCCTTCAACATTCTCATCCTCATCGTGATTTCATCGACTCCTCGGTTCAGCATCTAGCACTTTTAGCTTGTCGGTGGTCCTAATCCCACCGTCAAGCTTAAGCCCATTTATCCGGCCAGTTCAACCGATAAGAGCGACCACGCCTGATACTAGCGTCCACCCAAATGTTTCCAACCAGTCTACTGTCTTCCCTTTCCCACTCTTTCCATACACCCTGTTCCCTAACATTTAGGGCAAGTCCTTGTGAAGCCTGCTCCCTATTCCTTAACGGTAATATTTCCTGAACTATTTCACTTATTACCGCCGCTCCTATTTCTACCGGTGCTATTCTCGCTAGTACTCCAAGCGTCAATATCGCTACCGTGTTGTACGCCCTGTTTACCATCAATGGGAAAGGCCTCTCAATTGCTCCTAAGTGCCGTCACTCCCCACACATTTGCTCCATACAATATTGCTGGTTGTATGGCTCTTTTGTAAACTAGCCTCACAGCTTCTTTGTTAATATTACTTTCTTCTTTGTAGCGCCTCATCTATACTGCAACTACATTTATTCTCTCCCTTACACTCTTTGTATGCTCTATGAAGCTAAGTTTTGGGTCAAGCAGCACCCTCACGTACCGGACCGTCGGAGAGATTGGTACTAAAGGTTCCCGAGGCGAACCGTGGGCGCCCTAATCCGACCCCCTGCTTCAACGAACATAGTTACAGTTTTTTCATTGTTGTAAACCAACTCATTCTCACGTTGCCAGATCGCTTCCCATCGCCCCTTATGATCAATAGATGATCATTCGCGTAGGCTTGATAGCGGACAGCTTCCTGGCAACCTCTCGCGATCACATTCATCCTATTGAACCAGCGTCAGTAAGATAGGCACCACGTTCTCCAGAGTTAAATATGTGTGACTCCTTTTTGTGGGGCGCTCTTAAAACAGAAGTAAACAAGTCTCCGGTGAACACCCGCGAAGAACTATTGATGAACATTTTAAATGCTGACAACCATTTTAATAATCCTGAGATAATAGAGTCTAATTTCATGTTTTAAAAAATATTATTAAGTATATTCAGTAAAATGGAGGTCACTTTGCATATTTGCTTAATTAATATTTTCTTTACATTTATTTTAAAAACTGTTTTATTATTACAGAAAGCTGGTGTATGCATGTAATTGAAAATATTTTTTCCTGGCGAAACTGCTATTACGAGGAAAAATTTTCAAGAGGTAAAAAGGCTTCTAAATAAATCCGATTATCCGATAGAAATACCTAGGTTGTTATAGGTTGATGACAAAAAATCAGAAGCGATGTTTACAAGTGACGTCACTTTTATAACATTTACACTACTTTATAGCCGGTCGCTATACTACTAGAAAATATATTATAGAGTTAGATCACCTGCCAAAAAACGTTACCGAGTCTTCAAAAAATTTGAAAAATATCAACATTTTCTTAAAACTTCTTCGTTTTCTACCGCTGGAGCGAAGCAATATCGTATATATAACTAAGTTGGCTTAAATTGACATCAAGTATCTGTTATAAAACGTTGTACACGTATTTTCTGGACACGAGATATTTCAAAAATATGTAGTATACCAAAGCTTCTTGGTTTAACAAGAAATCTGTTGTTCTTATTCTTCTTCAAGTGCCTTCTCCATTGCGGAGGTTGGCAATCAAAATAGCTATTTTAATTTTTGAGGCAGTTGTTCTAAATAGTTGCTTTGAACTGCATCCAAACCATTCCCTTAGGTTTTTTAGCCATGAAATTCGTTGTCGTCCTACGCCTCTTCTGCCACTTATTTTGCCTTGGATTATGAGCCGTAAGAAGCTGTACTTTTCTCTCCGCATAATGTGTCGGAAATATTGTAGTTTTCTCTGTTTTACTGTTATCTCGACTTCCTTTTCTTTCCCCATTCTTCTCAACACCTCGGCGTTCGTAACTCGATCCACCCACGAAATCCCCTGAATTCTTCTATAGGTCCACATTTCAAAAGAGTTAAGTCTTCTCATTGCCTCTCGATTCAGTGTCCATGCTTCCATTCCATAATATAGAACACTGTATACGCAACATTTAGTCAGTCGTATTTTCAGGGCAAACGTTAGATATTTGCTGCAGATAACCTTTTTCATTCTAATAAAGTTGGTACGTGCTTTTTCGATTCTGGTTTTTATTTCGACGGTATAGTCATTATTTTCTGTTATTAGGGTTCCCAAGTAAGTGTACTTCTTAACTCTTTCTATGTGCTGGCCTCCTACCATTAGGGTTTCATTATTATTGGTGTTGTTTTTAATAATTATCATGAACTTGGTCTTTTTTGTGTTAAGAGAGAGTTCATATTCTCCACTAACTTTTAATATTTTATTCATTATTTTTTCTAGGTCTTTCAAACTATCAGCTATTATTACGGTGTCATCTGCAATAATACCTGACAAAATGTTATTTGTATAAACAGATTAAAAATACTTTATTGTAATTACTCTCTTACCATAATTTGCATATATTAGTAGTTATTTATTTCATTTAGAAATAGTATGGCGCCGACTTCAAAAATTTCAATGCCATATAAAAATTTATAGTTATTTTTCACTGTTTAGCACACTTTTAGAAGTCGGTTCAATTTTTTTTATAAAAATTTTATTTTTCGATTTTTAGTTTTGAATTCATTATGATATCCATAAGTTATTGAAACTAAGTACTAACGAGATTAGTGTATCTCGCAATGACTCCAGGGTGACAAAAAGGTACCCATTTTATTCAAAAACTTCCCCATATCAATTTTGAGAGAAATCGGATAAAAATTATTTTTTATCCGCCATACGCCATATTGAATTTTTTAAAAATAATTGCAGATTCGTTATGTGCGACCCCGAAAACTCCCACATACCAATTTTGGGGAAAATCGGACAAAATTTATTATTTTGGCCGCCATATTGGATCCGCTATATTGAATTTTAAAAAAATATTTTGGATTCGTTATGTGCGACTCCACAAACTCCCCCATGCCAATTTTGGAAGAAATCGGACAAAATTAAATTTTTTTGTCCGCCATATTGTATCCGCCATATTGAATTTTTTAAAAATAATTTCAGATTCGTTGTGCACGACTCAGAAAATTCCCAGATACAAATTTTGGAGAAAATCGGACAAAATTAATTTTTTTGGCAGTCATATTGTCAGCGCCATCTTGGATTTTACTGCTCCAAATTCGTCCAAAAAAATATGTGACCACCGCAACACCACAACTTCCTTTACATAACATAAAAAATTCATTCAAATCAGTGCCGCCGTTCCGGAGTAATCGGTGTACATACACAAAAAAAACGTACATAGTCGACGAATTGAGAACCTCCTTCTTTTAGAAGTCGGTTAATAATATTATTTGCTCCTGCTTTACAAGTTGTTTATGAAAGTTGATATTCTCACGTAGAAAATAAAAATTAAGTCAAGTACATGCAAACCTTTGTAACCAACGAGTATACTCATAAGTACAGGGTGAGTCAACGATTGGATGAAGTAGGTTTGTGCCTTTTCGGTGAAATTAACAAAGAAACTATATTTATTGTTTGATACAGTTTATTTTTACGCAGATTTTAAAAATATTTAGGACTCTACAGGGTGAGCCAAAAAACTAGGACAGCATAAATTGTATTTTTTTTAAATAGAACAGCCTATATACGAATCGTATTTTCGATTTAGCTTATAATTTTAAATCCTTTTTATTAAGGGTTATGTGAAACATCACAATCCACCGCTAATCGTACTACCAAGAAATATAGGTATCATCCATATCACATGGAATTACACCAAGAATTGCATGGACAGGATTTTGAAAGTCGTGTAAACTTTTGTCGTACAATAAATGCGGAGATTCAATTAAATCCAAATTTATTATGCAAGGTAATGTTTAGTAATGAAGCTACTTTTAGAAGTAACGGTGCCGTAAATAGACGCAACATGCATTATTATGCCACAGAAAACCCATTTTGGATTAGAGAGGTGCAACATCAAAACCATTGGTCATTAAATGTTTGGTGTGGTATTCATCATAATCGAATTATTGGACCCCACTTTTTTAATAAACCACTAAATGGCCAGAGTTACCTGAACTTTCTACAAGAAGAACTACCCCAACTGCTTCAAGGTCTCGATAGGGATGAGCTCGACAGTATGTGGTTCCAGCACGATGGTGCGCCTCCGCATTACCATCGTGAAGTTCGTGCGTTTTTGGACCAACGATATCCGCAAAAATGGAATGGACGTGGGAGTTTCATTGAGTGGCCACCAAGGTCTTGCGACATCACCCCATTAGATTTCTTCCTATGAGGTTATATTAAAAATAAGGTGTATGTTAATCCACCAACAACAGTGGAAGATATGCGAAACAGGATTAGGGATACCTGTAGAACAATAACGCCACTAATTTTGTCCAGGGTCCGAGAAAATCTGCAAAAAAGACTAAATTTGTGCATTGCACAAGAGGGTCGTTTATTCGAACACTTATTAAAAAGAAATAATTAATCTCAGTATTTAATAGGTATTTTTTTTGTTTCAATTTAGTATAAAAGTAAATATGTATTTGCCTTGTCGTTATTGTTGTGTTAATTTTTTCACATTATGTTTAATTAAATTATTGCCGTTGTAATATAACGAATAATGTATTTAATCATATTTAACCACATTCTGTTTGTTTCTGTAGTTTCTTTTTATTATTTTACATGGCTACTATGATAATGAAGACTATTTCTGTAAAAAAGTATGGAAAATAAGAAAAACTGAAATATCTCAAAAACTATTATAAATAGGTATAGGATATATTGAACAAAACTTTTAGGGTTTTTATTACTCTATTAAATAACATGAAAACATACAGGTTGTACCATTTAAAAAAAAAAGATATTTATTCATTTAAACTTGTTCAAATTTGAGCCGATGTGTTCAACACCCTGTAGCTTTTATTGCAAATATTAGGTAAAAATTATATTAACTTGTCCTTGGCCTTGCTAAATTCCAAATTTGAATATATTTGTCACAAAATTGAAAACGTTATTTAGGATTGAATTGATGCTTGAAAATGTGACTTTTTTTCTTTAAACTTAATTATCTCAGAAACTATAAAGTTTTGTTATAGTAAACCCTTAATAAAAAAGATTTAAAATTATAAGCTAAATCGAAAATACGATTCGTATCATCCTAACATCCTATGATGTTCTATTTAAAAAAATACAACTTTATGCTGTCCTAGTTTTTTGGCTCACCCTGTAGAGTCCTAAATATTTTTAAAATCTGCGTAAAAATAAACTGTATCAAACAATAAATATAGTTTCTTTGTAAATTTCACCGAAAAGGCACAAACCTACTTCATCCAATCGTTGACTCACCCTGTACAAACAGCTTCCAAAACTTTAAGTAAAATTCCAACATATCAAATATTTTAAAGGGCTCTGATATATTTCACTGTGTTTATTAAACATATTTTTACATTCTAAACATTTACCTAATTAGAAACAGTTTTCCAGTTTTTTTATACACATTCCCTTATTCAATAAGGTTTAAAAATTTAAGCTATTCTATATTTGGTCATCAAAACATACTTAGTTTGTAAAGAAAACAGTTAACCAAATCAAACTACAAAATAAAAAGTGTGTGGTTATTTTCCCCATTCTGCTCTTCTCTAGTTTCTTATAAATAGATCAAATTGATGAATAGCACACGGCTTGTTGACACAATGGACCACAAACCACACAAGTTAACAAAGTGAAAAGACCATCCAAGTATAACTCATCATTACCCGATTTTACGGTGTTTTATGGAACACGAGCGGAGTATTAAATTGAAGACATAGGCGTAACATTTATGTCTTTATTTTATTGACCCTCAAGAACAAATTTAATTAAACTATACCGGGCACAAAAAATTGAAGAAAATAAATATAGTGACCCAGTTTAAACTCCATTTCTTAAGAGTTTAAATATGATACATAAATTAACCTTTTTAATAGATTAATAAGACCAATTACTTTAACAAGTTACCGTTTTTCTCCGTCAGAACATATAATGGTCTCATCAGAGTAACGAATCAAGAATAAAATTCACAGAAAATAACTGTCTATATAGAGGGACATGTCGGCAAGACAGGCACTTTTGATGCTAGACTGTAAAATATCAACAATCAAATAACATATGTAAAGGGTGTTTTTTATAGAGGTATAGAACTTTTAAATGGAATAAAACAAAGATGAATTTTTTAAATTGACATGAAATTTACTTTATTCGAAAGATAACCTTCTGGAATTATAATTTAAATATGACTTCTGGCATATGACCGCCACGGCTGGCTCGGACGTAGACTAATCTGAAGGTCCAATTTTCGATGACTTTTTCCAACATTTGTTTCCGTATATCGGCAATAACGCGGCGAATGTTGTCCTCCAAGCGATCGATCGTTTCAGGCTTATCGGCGTAGACTAGCGACTTCACATATCTCTACAGAAAATAGTCTAGCGGCGTTAAGTCGCACGATCTTGGAGGCCAATTCACGGGTCCGAAACGTGAAACTATGCGGTTACCAAACGTTTCCTTCAATAAATCAATTATGGAACGAGCTGTGTGACATGTTGCGCCGTCTTGTTGAAACCACAGCTCCTGCACATCATGGTTGTTCAATTGATGAACGAAAATGTCAGTAATCATGGCTTTATAGCGGCCACCATGGACTGCAACGTTCTGACCAGCATCGTTTTTAAAGAAGCACGGACCAATGATTCCACCAGCCCATAAAGCACACCAAACAGTCAGTTTTTCTGGATGTAACGGTGTCTCAACATAAACTTGAGGATTATCATCACTTCAAATACGGCAGTTTTGTTTATTGACGTATCCATTCAAACAAAAGTGATCTTCATCTCTAAACAAAATTCGCTTATGAAAATCGGGATCAACGGCAATCTTGTTTTGGGCCCATTCACCGAATCTACGCCTTGCTAGGTGATCGTGTGGCTTCAATTTTTGCACGAGTTGGATTTTGTAAGTACGCAAACCAAGATCTTTCCTCAAAATCTTCCATAAAGTGAAAGGACACATATCCAATTCCTGTGAACGATGGCGGATAGACTGATTCGGGTCTTCCTCTACGCTACGCTCTACAGCAGCAATGACTTCTTCTGTACGCACTGTACGACATCTCTGTGGATGCGTATTATTATTTAGAGTAAACGTGGTACGAAAACGTTCCATAGTAAATCGAATTAATTGCTCTGATAGACGATTATGTTGACCGTAAAATGGACGTAGTGCGCGATACTTATTTCGAACAGAACCATGATTTTCAAAATAAATTTACACAATTTGGAAGCGTTGTTCAGGCGTCAGTCTATTCATGTTGAAATGCCAAACCAAACTAAACATAAATCACTTTACAGCTGACAAAATGGCCGCCAGTTAAAAAAGTGTTGCCAACTTAAAGTTCTATGCCTCTATAAAAACACCTTTTCCAATACGAAGTAGTGAAAAACTTGTGCTATGACTAACTATGAATAAAATTCGACAGAGTGAAGTTAGTTGGAAGTAAACTGTCCACCTTTTCATTAACTTTCTCTAGGAGGAAAATGTTAACTTGTTAAACTCACTCTACAACCGTAAAGATTGTTTTATATATTATTAAATTTTTAGGTCAATTACTTCATTTTAAACTCTACGAGTTCAAAAATTTATGGAAAACTGGTACTGTAAGTTTACTTATTCTTAATGACTCCGAAATCCTTCGTCGCAGCAACAATTTTGATCGTTCTCCAACCGATTTAGAGACCGCTATTAATATTAATAATCTTCTTAAAAAACGAAAATCACATAATTAGAAACGTGATATATATATATATATATATATATATATATATATATATATATATATATATATATATATACAGGGTGTCCAAGATAAGGATCCTAAGCATGGGTATCTCGGAAACAGTTGGAGATACGAGGTCGGTTAAATTAGAGAAAAGTTGCGCAATTTAGTGCTAAATCAATCGCAGTTAAAAAAATTTAAAAATTTCAAACACTTCCGGAGATTTCCGGAAAAAAACGAAATTTGGCAAAATCGTTTTTAATTTTTGCAGGCTTTATTTAAAGAGATATCAGAAAATAAAAGGTAGATTCTCATTGCCACTTTTTATTTTTTATAATATGGTCTAAACAAAATTTAAATCCGACGTTTCGTTTCTGAGATACCATCATGAACTTTCATTTTTTATATGGAACAAAAAAAAGTATCCCATGTATTTGATAGCATTTTTTATTACAAATTCAACGATGTATCACCCTTGCATATCGAATACGTAGTTCAAGTACTTTCCATAAGAGCTCCATGAGAGCGAGAGAGAAAGGTATATCAGTTTTATAAAAGCCAATGAACTACACACTTGATATGCAAGTGTGATACACCGTTGAATTTGTAATAAAAAATGCTATCAAATACATGGGATACTTTTTTTTGTTCCATATAAAAAATGAAAGTTCATGATGGTATCTCAGAAACGAAACGTCGGATTTAAATTTTGTTTAGACCAAATTATAAAAAATAAAAAGTGGCAAGAAGAATCTACCTTTTATTTTTTGATATCTCTTTAAATAAAGCCTACAAAAATTAAAAACGATTTTGCCAAAATTCGGTTTTTTCCGGAAATCTCCGGAAGTATTTTGAATTTTTAAAATTTTTAAATTGCGTTTAATTTAGCACTAAATTGCGCAACTTTTCTCTAATTTAACCGACCTCGTATCTCCAACTGTTTCCGAGATCCCCATGGTTAGGATCCTTATCTTGGACACCCTGTATATATATATATATATATATATATATATATATATATATATATATATATATATATATATATATATATATATATATATATATATATATCGGATCAGAGCTATGACTAAAATTAGAAGCAATCAAAAAAATCGACTAAGGGCTCATTTTGAAGCTTAGACCGTCTACTTTCAAATTTTGAGCGCTCCTTTGAAAAATCAAATATGGCGGCTCTAATATGGCGGCCGAAAGTCGGAGAAAAATCGAGTGTATAACAAAAAAAGCTTGTAAAAATAAAAATTTGCAACTGATCGGGTCTTTTTTAGCTCAGATTGTAGGTGATGGACGCCTTTAAAAAGCTGGTGTGGTAGGTTGACAAAATGTAACATGGCGGTCAAAAATCAAATATGGTGGTCGAATTTTTGAATATCAATCGATTTGCACCAAATTTGGTATACGGGGGTTCTTTAAGTCGCTGATCATGAATCTGTGATCGGATTTGCCAAATTTATGATAGGGGATCAGTTCCTTAGTCGAAAACATAAAACTCTGATAAAAAAATGTCCTTTATCTGCAATTGGTGATATGTTTTTCCAGTTTTAGACAATATTGAGTTGTCATCCTGAAAATATTAGTTTAAATACATTTTAACGATCTAATAATTAATATTTAATAATTAAATTAAGAGGTAATAAGTACTAAATATAGATATTTAAATAAATGGCATCCCAATAAACAACTAAAGATATGCCGATGACACTGTTGTAATTGCAGAAACTTCGGAGGATCTTCAGATACTAATTAACAGAATAGTAGAATGCAGTGAAGAATATGGATTATCACTTAACATCAGTAATACAAAAATAATGGTGGTATCTAAATCACTACAAAACTTCCCTGACATACCCGTGCATGATCAAAGGATTGAACGTGTGAGAAAATATAACTACCAGGGAACTGTTATCGACGAAAATAACGATAGCTTTGAAGAAATCAGAATCAGAGTTGAAAAAGCTAGACGTACGTTTATTAAAATGATGAAGGTGTTCTGCGGACGAGATTTAAGCCTTAAACTTAAAATTCGCTTTGTGAGATGTTACGTGCTCCCAGTTCTTTACTGCGGAATGGAAGCGTGGACATTGAAGAAGATTGATACCAGGAGGATCGAAGCATTTGAGATGTGGATGTACCGTAGAATATTAAGAATATCGTAGACAGAGAGAGTAATAAATGTGGAGGTTTTGCGAAGAATGTGGAAAGAGAAAGAATTAGTACTTACTATTAAGGAACGCAAACTGCAATACTTGGGACATGTTATGAGGGGAGATAAATACCAGTTGCTGCAATTAATTATCCATGGGAAAATAATAGGCGAAAGATCCATCGGAAGAAGAAGGCATTCATGGTTAAAGAACTTAAGAGAATGGTACAATTGCAACAACCGCAAGTTCTGCAGTGTCAAAGATACGCATAGCTTTGATGATAGCCAAACTTCGGAACGAGGACGGCGCCTAAAAAAGAAGAGGCACTAAATATTCTGTTATAAATATGGTAATTTTACTCTCTCTGCTCTTTGAATAAAAAGTAAAAAACTAAAATAAATAATTCACTGCCATGAACCGCCTCTGTCTTCGGATGATGTCAATTTTCATTAAGGGGCCCCGATATGGCACCGCTACAAAATCGACTGTTAAAGGGAAGAAATTAAATCTTCTTTGGGTGTTTTTATGGTCAGTTTATGGGTATATTGTGATAAGTATGTGAAAGCTGAGAAATGCTTTTAGTTTTAGAGATAACTGGTAATTAAATTTCAATAAGGATATGTCAAAACATTCAAAGACTAAGCTTTAATGACTGATATTGGGTGCGAATTTAAAAATCAATTTGCTTAAGAAGATAAGTTATTAAAATGTAACAATCACCATAAGTATCTGTAACTTATGTGAAATTTTATGACCATATATGAATTAATAAGAATTTTTAATTTTTATTTTATTTTATTTTTATTTATTTACACTGTTCTACCGAACCAGAGTCCCTATTATTAGGCAGGAAAAGAACACTATCATATAAATCCTAATATTACATACATAACACAGACAGTATAATAAGTATAACATAGTCTATAAATCAATACATGTAATTGTAAATAAACGATTTGAGAACAGATTAATTATAGTGAAATATACCATATCTATCTTTCAGGCTATCATAAAGGGAACCAATTGAGTATAATGGGGAGAATTGTAATACAATAGTTCTTGGTTTCGGCAAATAGAAAAATACTGGAGACCTAATTATACCTGGAACATAAAAATGAACTCTCGCGAGCAAATTAGTTGCCAAAATCTTCTTATTTACCAGTTTATATAATTTGCTTCTATTCCAGTTTGCTTCATACAAGAGAATAATATAACGTGCTTATGACCTGGACCGACCGAAATTCTTGATTAGATCTCACTATAAAGCCTAGCGTTCGGTAAGATCTCGATATTACATCTTTAATTTGATTAACAAGTTAAGTCTGCAGTCAAACGTGACTCCTAGGTCTTTAATGTGGTTAACCCGCCTCAGAGAAGCACCATTGATCCCATAATCATGCTGCATAGGCATTTTAGTTCTTGACAATTATACAACTTGTCTACGTTTAGGGGTGATTTGTTTTTTAGATATCAAGAATTTCATGAGATCCAGTTCAAGGGTCAAGCAATCGCTAGGGCTTCGTATGTCCCGGAAAATCTTTAAATCGTCTGCATAAAGTGGGCAGCTGTTATTCAACCCACATGTGATATGGTTAATAAAAACATGAAAAAGTAAGGGACCTAAAACAGATCCTTGAGCAACACCCGACATTAGTATAAAATTACTAGATCTATGACCAATCAAAAAATCTAACAAGATTGTCATTAAAACCAAAGTTCAACAATTTAGAAAGTAAAACACCGTGATAAAGTCGATCAAATGCTTTGGAAAAATCTCAATAAATATCGACCTGAGTGCCAGAATCAATATGCTATGAGACATACCGCGCAATAGTACAAAGATTGATTACGGTTCACTTTCCAGAAGCAAAACTATGCTGCCGTCTGATCATAACAGGCACTATGTAAAAGGATATTTATTCCTGAAGGATCTGCTCAAATACCTTTACAAAATTGTACATTGTTGCTATGGGGCGATAAGTTTCCACCCAACTTCTATCATCCTTTTTAAAAACCCGACAGATTTTTGATTTCTTCCACAGATCAGGAAAAATAATTATGGATAAAGGGTCAGCAAACTCTCAAACACAATTCCTTACGACAAACGAAGAAATGAAATTAGGAGAAAAGGTAAGATTTGTAACCATGACTAGAAGTAGTTATATAAGGAGTAGAAATAATAGAGGACTCATTAAATAATTTCGCAAATGAATTGACGGCATTAGTTACTTCCCGTCAAATAACATAGTGGGAATTCTATTTAAAAAAATATAAGGTTTATCTATAACTCAAAATCTGATGCCTGATGATAAGTATGCCAGTGGATTTTACGTAAAAAGCTCTACAATAATCTGTTTCCATTCTTTCATTAACTTATATATTAAGAGATCTGAGGGAGGCCCTAAATGTAACATTTAGCCCTATATCCTAAAGACAAAGAGGTCTAGGAAATTTGTTTTGTTGCATCTTTTGTTTAGTAAAAAAGTAGCGCAAGTTCTTACCTTTATAATAAATTGCAAAACTGTCAAAAATTTGAATATACTGTACATCCAAAAATAGGATGGCTCTTTGTTTAACAAGGACGTGAAGAGGCTTATTGAGGGGTCATCTCTATTTTATATTATGAATAGAGATAGAAATCTGTTGCCCTTAAAAAGCTGTGCTAAACGCGATTACCTACATGACAAAATTAACGATTCTTCCAATAAAACTAATCACGTACGGACTAAAATCAATAAAAGATTGGGCAGATCTGGTAGGAATCCCAATATTCCACATATCCCTAAGGCGGATGATGTCATGGAAAAGATAATATCAATGATTATTTTGCATCACGCCATGACAGAGGATGAACAAGAAATGAATATTACCATATACCATGTATTGTGACCCTGTTACACCCAGTGAAGTTGCTTCGATTGCCTATATCCAGAGCAGATGTGCTTATATCCATTTAAAGACAGTAATTAACTCTATATCTGAGTCTTTCTTATTAACTTGTCATTACTTACTGGTGAGTTAATTTCCACATGTTAACAATTCTACCTCTACGAGTATAGTGTTGATCTTGGTGTTCCATAGTTCCACAAATCCTCTAATTTTATTTTTTTTTATAAATAATTTGTGATTTCATATATCGAAGGATTTTGTAATTAAACATGCGGATGACACATCCATTGCCATTTCAGAGTAGGCCTATTATCACTAGAATGTTATGGCGACAGTGTGTGGGACATTTAGTGTGTGGTGTATAAAATAGAGCAATTTTAAGCTGTAATAAAACTTAAATTGTCATAGTTGGTAAATAACTTTCTCGCGACAAGTATATTAAGCGATGATCTATTTTATCTTATTGTATCATTTTGTAGTACAGGGAGCTACTGTTGGCATTAATACAATCTTTCTAATCAAGAAACATAAAATATAATCTTTAATACCTAGGCTTCCTTGGGCTCTTTGCATTTCACCATGGCTGTAAGTCATTGTAGGCCGATCGCCTTTGTGATATCCAATCAGCCTAGATAACTGAACTGACCTAACGACTCCAGGTTACAATATTGTATCTCCGAAATATCTCTACCTCAGTCTGTTGAAATATCTCTACTTCAGTCTATCGAGTATTGGGTACTTTTTGAGGATATGGTCAACAATTTCATCCTCTTCTAGTCACCATCTGCGCATCGGATCATCTAAGATACCAATCTTATATAGGCGGTTTCGCAAGTGACAATGTCCTATCAGCAGTCCTACAATGATTCGTAGTTTTTCCTTTTCCAGGAGAATAGGTAGAATAGGTTCAAGTCTATTTGGCTTAATCGCGTACCCAAAATTTGCCATCCTTTTTCTCGTATATGCCCAATCGACTTGACATCCACACGATCCTCATTATGCAGCCGTTCCCTGTTAGATTATCCAGCATATCCTTGCACTCAGAACACCTGTCGCGAAGCTACGACTCTAGGTTTTAGTGCCAGTATTGCAGTCCTACTCTCTAAGCATATGTTTATCGCCTATCCCTCTCACAGAGATAGCCACCTTGCAGAATAAATTTCTTTTTGAAAGATCATTGAATGTTATCTGAAAGACTCCCTTTTATGTTCGATAACAAAAAGCCTGATCTTGCAATTACCTACAAGATTACATACGGATTTATTATGCCTTCACGCTATTACAAAATATACAAACAGTTCAATGTCAAAGGGCTATTTTTATCATTAAAACATAAGTTTTTAGAACTTAGTTCATATGGAGACTTTTGATCTACTCTTCCAAGATTGCTAGGATCATAAGTTTCGGAGCCATTTGCCATAAGAAAAGGGCGGGGTCCTTTACGATATGTGGTGTCATTTTTTACTATTTTCTTTTTTTTTAAATCATAACTAGAAAATTAGTGAAGCTAATATAAACATTTTTGACGTACATAAATAGTTGTTGACAGAGAATGGAAATCTCAAAAAAATCTTTTTCATTTGGTATTTTATAGTACCTACCAGTAATTCAGTATATGGAAAAGAATATCTCAAAATCTGCCTTCTGCCGCCTTATTATTCCTCCAATCTGTCATTTAAAGATTCTATATCATTCACCCGATATCGCCTTGTCATACTTTTAAATCCTCGCCTTGTGATAACAATAAAAACAACTATCTGGCTAATATTCTTAACGTCTATTTTAAATATTATGAAAAATTTGTAGTATTTGTATACTTTTTAAAATATCTATAGTATCTTTAGTGCACATTTCTTGAAGATATCTTTGAAATATTCTTTTGATAACTTGATTGCGGAATATTAGCTTTGTTCGCTGAAAGGATTTAGAACCGATTCTGAACTAATACGCATGCGCATTTGAAATAGTACCGTTCGCGGATACAGAGTTCTGAATTTTTAGTTACAGTCCTATAATTCGTTTAAGATCGATTCTGAACTAGTTCTACCGGTTCTAAGGATTGAACAAGAACTGTAAGTTCGGAATTTTACGCAGCGCCAGCTTTCATGTTGCGGCCGCAATGTGCTAGTATTTGACAATTGGTTTTATTTTATTTTGGTTCTTTTTAGTTTATGTCGTTTGTTGCATTTGATGTTCCAGTATATATTTTATTATATTATATCGATTTTACTTTAATTAATGTTAATCTACCTAAAATCTTATTTGAGAAGTTAAAAAAGTGTTACGTTTTAGTTTAAACTTAATTGTGTATGTAATGTATAAATGAATACTCCCATTATGTCAAATCATTTATCGTCCAGCTATGAGGACTTAGAAGAAATTTTAGAGTTATTCAAAATTCCTAAAAGCGCTAATTATTTTGAGGAAATTTCGCCCCCCATTTTCAGTTAAGGCGGGTTTTCCTAGCAGCGTAGCATTTAATACGGTCGGCGTAAAACGTCGAGAACTTCTCTAATGAAAATCAAATGCAGGCGTTTTTCTGCACTGCGTAAAAACGACTTGCGCCATCTTAATATGGTCGACGGAACAGGACGACTGCTCTGAAAGCATTTGTACGCTGCGTATAATGAAAGAAATGCTCCGATATTTTGCTAAAAATGAGCTCTAAAACAACAGATCCGTTTTAGTGCTACCGAGGACGAACAATTGGTAGAAATAGTGATTGGTTACCCTATTCTTTGGAACATGAAGCTTCAAAAGTTTACAAATGTTATCAAAAAGGACACAATTTGGAATGAAAAGGACAAAATGTAAAATACGCTTTAAATTTTACTTCGTCGTCAAGCAGATGTCTATGGATAAGTAATTTAAATGCTCCTTCGCTGCTTCTATTTTGTAATAATTGACTAGCAGAATTTCTTCTTCTTTCAAAAATTTTGTCTTGTAATATTAATAAAGCCAAAGCTTTTCTTTTACTTTTAGATAAATTCATCGCGACGGTCGTCAAACAACTGACAATCCTAGGAAAACACTTTTAGGCAGCGCATTGGTTGTTGCGTTGCGTCGGCCGATTACGTTCTATGCCACGCAAAATGTGCGTTGCTAGGAAAATCCGCCTTTAAGCCGATAAATGGTACAAGAACCGACACATCGCTTCATTGGCTTTAGAGTTTTATATTTGCAGGAAGGAGATTTTGAAAAAGTTACAACATTATAAAGTGTGTTATGGTTTGCAGTAAATGAAGTTGGATCGTACATGGACGTATCAAACCGGTTTTTAGTTTTGTTAAAAGATGTTTTTTGGAAAAAAAAAAGAAATTGGCCTTAAACTATGGCGTTTTATTTTTAGTTTAGAAAAAACCCACATCTTTTTATTAAGCGTATTTTTAGATTTAGATTTACCTTTGAGCTCTCAAAACATGAACATAACACAAAATAAAGAACAAACAACCGATCTCGGTTAAAATATATATATTTTTTTTTATCAAAAATTCCATTGAGCAAAAAACATGACGTTTTATTCTAAAAGGAACTGATAGTTAGGCTTTACATTATATAAGAACAATAATTATAACTATATATTTCTTTAAAATAATACAAATATCTAACCTAACAAAAGACACAGTTCTAAAAGTTATTTAACACAATTAGTTTAATTAGCATTTAAGACTGTATGTTAAATCCAGAACAAGAAAATTTAGATGTTAAATAACGAAACTCATACCACAGTAGACGATTCAAAGTTCCGAAATCGTTGACGGAAAAAAATTCTGAACCTGTTAATAACTGAGCATGCGCTGTACGACAATCCCGAACTAATTCTGCACTCGTTCTGAATCGGTTTGGAAAGTAATCCGCGAAAAAAGCTATTATGTTATATTATTTTAGAATATTTCTTCGAAAACTAGTTTCTTTATTGCAATTTCCAATTCATAGATAGAAATACAAGTATTTGTAATGTCAATGCTTTTTAAAGAACTTTTTGAATTATTTTTACAAATGTTCGTTTCAAAACCCGAGGAATTTTTTTGCTCGAGCAGAACAAAATATTATCACTATTTCCAAAATACACCAATTACAAATAGAAGTATAATTTTTTCTTTAAGGGATGACCTATAAAATGCCTGCTTCCCAACAATATAAATAAGTTTCAGAATTATACTAACATAGATTGGCAAAAAATTGACTCAAACGCTTCGAAATTTAGAGCTTGTTGTAACCCTTGATTATGGAATTGTGTGTCTTATTTTGTCAGTTCTTTAAATATATAAAAGAAATAATATAAATCACCTTCCAAATTAAATATAGAAAAATTTAAATTGACTTTTATTATTCTAAAAACAAAAAGATATATCTTTTCCCATAAAGTTAATTTCTTGTTTAATTTTATTTCTTAAATGTGTTTCTTGAAAATGATATTTATCACCGCATCAATTCCCATATCAACGTAATACAATTTCCTGGTAAGCGTCCACTATTATTTGATATAATGTTAGAGAAAATATTTTAAGAAATTATATTTTGTTTAATAAAACTACCAAAATTAATACTTTTTGAAATTTATGTATTTATGGGTGTTGGTTTATGATAAATTACATATTATTACTTCTTAAAAACTACTAAAAGTGTCAAAATAATAAAATAAATTCAAAAGAAATTATTTAACTAGTCATGCAAACCTCCCCCACGCACCTCCGCAGCAAAACATGGCCACCCACCGAAAATCAATGGTCGATTCCGCCAATCATTTTCCACTTCTAAACGCAGCCGCCGAATTTTCCTGCAGAGAGTCGACGCGACGCTCATCACTTTTCCGCAAACGACGCGCCGCGCGTCTATGTAAACTCCTGCTAACTGATAAACCCACGTTGTTGGTCGCATTCCTGGTAGAAGCCTGCGATTAAATTTCATGTCAGTCGCGCTTTCATACCTGGTAAATTAACCGCGTTACAGCCTAGCAGGAATCATAAACCACGTGGATTTGAAAGGATTGTGCATGTTTTGTAGATGCTTAGTATAAAGTGATATGTTTTAAATAAATAACGTATTTTATTTTTTATTTTAGTGCTTCAATCACGCATTTTATTATAAATAAATAGACAAACGAAACACTTAAGTATCATAAAATGCAATAAGCGGCTCATATTCTACTTGCATTAAGTGTACGATACATTGGCTCAAAACATATTTGTAATGCTTTGGAAAATTTGCCTATCTTTGTCCGGAGAGCTCACATTTTAATATTATCAGTTTGTTAAGCTTTCTTTAAACATACCAATAAAGTATACTTATAGCTTAATATAATAACGCAGTTGTCACTCGTACTGTAATTTTTTCAGAAAAGCTGATTGATAACTTCTACTGCTTCAAGATCAGTGACATTTTGTTAAACTTATAGTCTGGACTTAATTTTATA
The DNA here is from genome assembly GCA_034092305.1 of Diaprepes abbreviatus. NCBI lineage: Eukaryota > Metazoa > Arthropoda > Insecta > Coleoptera > Curculionidae > Diaprepes > Diaprepes abbreviatus. The sequence goes on from JASJET010000164.1 coordinate 417,326, forward strand.
GTTTGCCCAACAAACTTACTATTTGACATTTTCCGAATAAATTATATTAAAGTAAAAATAATAATTCCGGCTTAAAAACAAAAAAAAAAAGCAAAAACTCAACGGTTTTTGTGTTGTGTGAGTGACTTGGTGTCGTAAGCCCCTCAAAAAGGGGCTACTATGAATTCAGGAGCGTGCTGTGTAGCTCTTTCTAATAGTGAAACCACGGATCAGCTGGTACCGTATTTAGGTGATATTTGGAACATTCAGCAGGGAAATAGTTCGCAAGCGTATTTGGATACGTTACTACTACAAATGCAGGTAAGTTTTATGTACAACACATCGCAAAAAAATGTGTTAAATATAGAACTAAATAAAATGTATCTATAACTGTAAATAAGAGATAATTACGCTACGTTTTATACATAGAAAAAGGGGACACCGCAAATGTTTAGTAAACATAAATAAAGATTAGTGAATACGTCACTTTTTTTTAATATTCAGATAAAAAGATGAGCATAATGTTACGAAAGGTCTTAATAAAGGTCAGTGATAGCGGATCCGGGTTTCCTTTAACCTTTAGAATTACAATTCTTGTATTTGACTGTGCGTTCCATATGCCAATGACGTCAACAACTGTCAAATAATCGTGTCACTTATAATTTTTTTAAATGGAACAACCTGTATGTTATAAGTTATTTAAAATCTCCAACAAATTTAATATATTTTTGTATAACCTACTCTACGGTTAAGTTCAACACTAAATATAAAAATAATAAAAGCCAACTATTTAATTAAATATTCGAATTGTTTTTCTTCAGCCATGTCAGTGTCCAAGCCTTTCAGAACACTCAGAAAGCACATTCCGTAACTGTGGATGAGGAATATCATGAACTGCATTTGAAATTCTATTTTCAAGATCATCTAAAGACTTCGGTTGTGTACTTACTATACATTACAGTCTTTAAATAGCTTCGAAGATTGAACTCTAATGGGATTAGAGCGGGTGACCTAGGAGATCATTCAACAGACTCTCTTCTTCCTATCCACCTTCTAGAAAATGTTTCATACAGAGAGTCTCCGACATGTCTTGCAGGTTGCGCTGGCGTTCCATTTTGTCGGAACCAAACCGCGTTTCTTAATATTAAGTTGTGTTGACCATGAAGTAAATTAATTAAATCAGGTTTAATTCTATTTCATATTAAATTTAAGTGAAAGACAAAGCTGGTGAAAGATGCCTGCCTACACATGCAGTTTTTGAGGATATTACGTATATTGTTCCATCATACAATGAGAATTATGGTCAGACCAATTCTGGCCGTTGACTAAGTCATTAAGACAGATGTGGCTTTATCAGAAAATAAATATGGTTTACAAAATCAGTTACTTTACTTAAAAAAATTGCATACGTTTATCATGGTAGTCTTCTGATAGTTTTTGAAGACACGTGACTTTGTAAACGTGCATTTCCTTTTCATTTATTGTCATTCGTAGCAGTTTTCGGACGCTCCATCTTTAGTAGGTTTTTTACATCACCCAGATTTTCAAAATTATGGAATATCCCTTGTTAATACGCGCTTATTATAAGACAAAATATTAAATTTCAGATTTAATATGTCCCAGGCACCTTAAATAAATTAAATAATCTAAATAATACGGCATACAGTGCTAAAACTCCAATTCTTCGATTGCTAAAACGGGGGAACCCAGAGAATAAACGGCGTGATGGCGGCACTTTGACTTGGTGCTTCCCCGATCTCAGATCTCGACGTCACCACTGCTATAAAAGGGAAAAGGCAGCGGCATAATTAAGGATATTACGAGTTGCTCTTCTTGAGATAACTCGTCATTTTTTTGATTGAGCTTAGCTATCGGAGGCCACGTTGACTCTTCTATTTTTTAAGCAGCTCCTGGTTCTTAAAGTAGATTGTCTTTGACAACATAACATTCTACAGACAATAAAGATCGTGCACGTGTCTTAATTTCTGAAATTCATATCGCTGATAAAAAGGCGAGGTCAGCGACGCGTACGAGTTACTTAACCTACGCATCCTGACTTAAAAATAATTACCAGAACGTGACAAAGTGAAGATAGCCTGATATTTACATTGTGACTAATAGTCAGCTTCATGTTGACTATAAAGTTATGAAAATCCCTATTTGACATATAAATCACGAACGTGACAGTGGTGAGTAAATAATCCCTAAAAACAGTACTGAATTAAAAAAAAAGAATAAAAAGTTAATTAAGAGTTAAGGATGAGTGTTATTTGATAACCTCTTCCTCTTTGGCTATTTCTTTAGAAGTGTTCCTTTGATAAAAAAAAAATTAATTTTCGTTAACTCTGAGCTTCGCTCATTCTCCCCTCCGCCGGTGAGCGAGAAGAAAAGTGAGGCGGCTAGAGTTTTCATTCTAATCGGGAGGTTTGGCGCTTCGGTTTTACACAAATAATTGATAATGCAAAAATTCTTACAATAAATTAATCCCTACGGAAACGAACTTCCACGTTATCTGATGGCAGTGACATAAATAACGACTCCATAGGCCTAGCGGTGCGGGGTGGGAGACTCAAACTTCCAGGGGCGCCCTCAAGTCCCTTAATGAAAATTAATAAATACGAAGGATCAAGACGGGTGCAAAATACTACTAATCTGCATTCAAAAATCTGCGGAGGGGCGCCCATACTCTTAGTTACGCCACTGCCTGAAGGATAAAATGAATCTAATAAACCTGGTAAATGTGGTAATAAGACCATATTCTCAGAGATGAATATAAAAATACCGAATAATGGTGAGATGCGTTGACGTCTCGCTAAAATCGAAAAATAGTTGAAATCGCGAAAGGTAGTGGAAAGAGACCATTGGAAAAAATTAACTAACACTCAGTAAATAAAACCGTTAATACAACATGGAATCCGAAAACGGACACGATTGTTATTGAAATTGACAAAATTAAAGAAAAAAACAAAAAATACTCATACTCCGTTAATACGACATATCCTGTTGGTATTTTAAAAATCAAAATTTCAGTTAGAAATATGTTTCTCTTCTTTCAAGCAGAGAAAAAGGAAAGAATATATAGAAACAGTTTATTTCTTGCAAACACAACTCTGGTTCTCTTTCCATATGGTCTCGTCAGTGGAACTGGTTTGAAGCGAGAGCAACATTCGGGAACAACTGCTATATAAAATATAACTCCTAAGCATGTCGGCAGGATATTACAATTTCGGACTACTCCGGTGAACGCATAGATGTCATTTTGACAGGCGATATTTTCCAGTATGACATCAAAGTCGGCAGATTTTTAATAATTAAATGGTTGTTATTTTCTCTAATGCAATGCAAGTCTTATTTAAGGATAACCTCACGCAAGTTCTCTATGGACTGATTCTCTAAATCAGATTTAGTGACTTTGCAAATCCTCTTAAGGTTCCATTAATTTCCATTTATTCTTGTGGAAATTATTGTCGAAAAAGAATTAATTATTAGTACGTCGTGGGCTGTTTCCCACCCTGTAAAAAATATTTTCTATTTCATGAGCTAAAAACTCATTTTCCATAAATTTGAGCACCATATATTCTAAAATTTCTAGGTATTTAATTGCTGATAAACCTCCTTCATAAATTCTGTAAACTAATTGGTTTCCTGTAGTAAATAGGTAAAACCAAATTCGAACCTCTTTTTCTTTCAATCCTCATAAAGCTTATTGCAGAAGATGGTAGTCCTAGTATGAATAATTCAAAAAGCTCCTGAATATGCCTGTTAGAAAACTTCTATTAATAGAAACTAGATTAAAATATTGCTGGTTTTAGATATTCGATTCTGTTAATTGAAATTTAAAAGGATTTAAAATAAAATATAAAACAGCTGTTAAAGGAAACCATTCTGAAATGGGAGTTTAAAAAATTAAGCTATCAACAAAAAAATAAGCTCTTGCCTTACAATTAAAAGTTTGACTAATCTTTAAAAAGAAGATGTATATTAAACTAAAGAGAAATAGGCATGAGGGTTCTTAGTTTTGTATAATATATATCAACTTTAACAATGATTTACTGGCTTAGTAAGGTGCTCAAATCAGTGAAAATGGAATGTTTACCAAAATAAAGACAAAAGTAGACTATCAAAAAATAATTTTACCTTAAGGAAAAACTTGAAGGCAGAAGCTAGCAACGGAAAGCCGTGATTTGTACTAGCCCTAACCATATGACATGTCTAGTGATTGACGTCCGAACTTCCGTACATTAATCGGGTATCGCACCTGTCCATTTTTTCAATGAAGGTGCATTCAGATCAAAAGATCTGCGATAAACGCTTTAACGGTAACTTTATAACGTTGTCGAATAAACGGTTGAATAGGGGCCATCAGAAAATAAGCAAATACAGTAGAGAGTAATAAGAAAACACAAAATACATAAATATTTCCACCTGATTGTATAAAACACTCTAAAACTGTAATATTAGTAGACCGTCAGCTGTGAAATGGGCTCATTATTTTCTCTATTTTATGGAGGGCTAAAAGATCAAAGTGAATTTGTGTAAAAAGTCCATGAGGTCAATCCTGGCAGCCCCTTCAAAAATTTGGTAAATTAATATTCATTTGCAAAAAAAAATCTGTTTTTTTTTCTGATTTCAAATTGTCTGTCATCGAAGTGAAAGAGTAGTCAACCAAATTGAATTCAGGGAAAAAAATGGCGGACAAGTTGCAATGGTCGAATGGGTGGAAATGTAGGGGTGAACTTGCAAGAAAAATGAAAAAATACTGATTTATTTATGTCTGTTAATGAATAAGACGAAAGATATACTAACAAATTGTGTGTAACAAAATGACAGACGATAGGCCCATAACCATATCTGTTTTTCTGTGGAAAATTATGATAAAATCTCTACCAAGTTTTCACGATCAGAATTTATCTACTGATGTGGCTACTTGAAGATAATTCTAATTTATGAAGGCTATGAATTTGGCAGATAAATTGAAAGTTGGGAAAACTGTGGCAGACAAAGGAAAATAAAAGTTAAAATTTCGCTGATTAATTATTGTCTGCCATTTTGTATTGCGATTAGGGATATCATAAAATATTCATATCTACATTGGCAGACAACTACAGCGCTTCGCAAATTTATAAATAAATAAAAAAGTTGTAGAAAAAGAAGTGAAACTTTTCCTGATTTATTTTTGTCCGCCATTTTGTATTTCGATTAGAGGTATCATAAAATGTTCATACCTAGATTGGCAGAGAAGTGCAGCGTTTCACAAATTTATAAATAAATAAAAAAGGTAATACTTGAAAACATATATTACAAAATGCAGGTTCCATATTTATGAATAAATTTCCCTGATTTTTTTTTGTCTGACATTTTGTATTTTGGCTAACAATAAATATTTTTGACTATAAATGTAACTAAAAGTTGCACAAGTAGATGTAGATATATAATTTCGTACAAATCTTTGTGACTTTGAAATTTATTAATATAAATTGCTGATGAGAAAAAGGCACTTTTTGTTTTATACACAAATAAAGTATCTGCGTTGTATTTCTCTAGTTTAACTTTGATGAGATTATAACAGCTTAAATTACATCTTTCTTATTTCGCGAATAAAACAGTTCTTTTAAAATTCTTTTAATATCGAGGAATTTTAAATACTTTGAAAGTATTGTAAAAATAATGACAATCATATATTTTATTAAACATTTTTATGTTATAACAATTATTGCTGTACGATAATTGCAATGACATCTAATTGAAATTTCATTATTTCATTCATCAATCTATAAATTTTAAAACATTTCGACTGAAATGTTTAAATAAATTAGGAACAAATAATTTATTTTATTCGAAATCAAGTGTTTTTGAAAATAAAAATAAGTTTAGAGAAATGAACCTCTACACACTCTGTTAAAAAAATCAGTAGTTCATTTTTCACATTCAAATTTGGCACTTAAAAAATGTTACGTCAGTATTTATACTGCGCAAGAATAAACAGATATGTGGAGTGAGTTTGAGTATTTTAACGTCTGAAATTTTAATTCTAATAATGCTCGCTGTCCGTTATACAAAACGTGGCAATGACGTTACTTTTTCATACAACTATTAATGTTTTCTTCGAAAAATTTTATATTTTACAATATAATGTACCATTGCAAAAATAAAAAAACTGGCGCATAAAACTAAGCAAGAATAATTAGAAATGTATTTACTTACTAACTCTCTGATGGATAAATTATGACGAAACGCTATCCACGTGGACGCAAAATTGCCTTTTTTTGTAGAAAAAGATTGCTTATGAATTTTGAATATTTAACATAAAAATCATATACTCCAACATATGAAATGAAAACATAAAAAAAAACAACAAATTTCTACACCTATACGTATATATTCAATACTAATTATATAACTTAAATATTTTCAGATGTTATATTACACTCGTGTGTGTAACTGGTGTATGAGAGATCATCCGGGATTGTTGATTCATTTGCGAAGCGCTTTACGTATCTGCCAATGTAGCTATGAATATATTATGATACCGTTAATCGAAATACAAAATAGCAGACAAAAATAAATCAGAGAAATTTTCACTTTTTTCAACACCGTATTAATTTATTTATAAATTTGCGACGCGCTGTACTTGTCTGGCAATATAGGTATGAACATTTTATGATACCTTTAACCGATATACAAAATGGCAGAAAAAATAAATCAGGGAAATTTTCCCTTTTTTCAAGCAACTTCTTTATTTATTTATAAATTTGCGACGCGCTGTACTTGTCTGCCAGAGTAGGTATGAACTTTTTATAATAAGAGGAATACGTGAGTTTTATTTTTATGTAGATGCTGATCGAGGAAACTTGGTCGAGATTTTCTCACAATTTTCCACTGAAAAACAGATTTGGTTATGGTTAAACCGTCTGCTATTTTTTTACACACAATTTGTTACTATATCTTTCATATTGTTCATTGGCAGATAAATCAGGCTTTTTTCTTTTATCTTGCAAGTTCACCCTACATTGTCTGCCATTTTTTTTCGGTGAATTTAATTTAGGCGGCTACAATTTTACATAAATGGCAGATAATTTGGGATCAGGAAAAACAGATTTTATTTTCAAATAAAAATTAATTTTTTAAATTTTCCAAGGGGCTGTAAAGGTTGAACCCATGGACGTTTTTCACGAATTCACTTAGATCTTTTAGCCCTCAAAAGGGCTTAATAAGATGATGTGTTTCTTGTGACCAGTACCGGGTGTTATATCTATTAAAAATGCCTACACTTATAAAATAAGACTCGTCATGATGAGGGTTTTAGGGTGTATAATTTACATTTTCCACACTGTGCTTAATTATTTCATTTGCCTCGTCTTACATAAATTTTATTAAATATTTACAGGCATACTATAAATAAAATCATTTGTTCTGTAGGCCTTAATGAAATTATTCGTTTGCCAAGGATATATAATTCCAGGCAATTAAAGTCGTACTAAAAGCTTTATTGGAGCAAATTAAATTTTCAATACTCGTAAACTAGATGATTGAAATATCATCATCATTGCACAATTTTATTACCACGCGACCTACATTTAATGGGTTTTTAATTGTCCCATCTTACACCTCTCCATCTGTTCGATGACCATTAGCCACCCACTATATAATAAAAAAATAATAGGAATTATCTGCATTGGTAAATTATAGATAAACGTTTATAGTGAAATACCAATGAAAATTTTATATTTGTTTTAACATATTTTTCTCATTAGAGCTTAAAAAATGCCAATAATCTTTATTAGTTTGAATTTTATTCATAGTTTTACGAGCATTGCACGGCTTTTAAAATTTACGCATTAAAGAAATTTTACCGTTGGGAAAATTTCGAAATTTAAAAAGTATTTGACTATTGGGATCTTAATTAAATACAAAAAAAGGTGCCTATAAAATAAAAACCAAATCATACGTAATAAGATATAAGTAGACAACACGATAAATTGGGACAAACCATATATTTTAAAGAATTTTCAAATACATTGTTGGACAAAAGTGCTTTTGTTCCTTTTAATTAACTATACAGGGGGATTCTCAGGGAAATTTATTGATCGATTGTGGGAAAACTATAATTAGGAAGAATCTGAAAATTTGACAGTGTACTAACGTGCATAGGGGAGAGCGAGCTTAAATATTTTTAAGATTGCGGAACTTTCGGTTATACCGGAAGTAGATGTGAATTTGCTTATTTTAAATAGAACACCCTATATATTATTACATTTTCAATTTCTACGTAAAATTCTACATATATTTTATGTGTAATATTCTATACTTGAGTCTCACCGTTTTGGACATATTTAAATTTTTATGTCAAAAATGACGTTTGCGGACCAAATTTTAACTATGAATTTTTTCCTATAAGAAAGTCTTTATTCTTTAATTTCGGCTAGTTTTCGGTAGATGAAGATCGACTTTAGTAGTCTTTTTATAATATTTTGAAAATTATTAGTAGAGAGCGGTCAAAAAAGAAGAATAAAAATTGTATTAAAAAATCGTCAAAAGTCAATTTTTTCAAATAGAATGCACCCATTTTTATAATTTTTTCATATTAAACATTAAAAATAAGAGTAACTTTGTATAAGGTTGTCTATTCCAAAAATTTGTAGTTTTCAAAATATTGGCAATTCAACACTTTTCTGTTGTAAAAATGCTACACGGCTTTTAGGTTTTGTTATTAGTTGGCCATGACGGCGAGGCGTGGTGAAAATAAAACAATCGGACCCTACAGAATTGTCACTATTTCTTGCTATTTGACATTAATTAATATTAATCGTGTCGGGTCGATTCAATTACACGCACGAAGATTACTTAAACTTATTTATTATTTATGGAGAATATGATACAGTTATTTCAAGAACATGCGACACATTTGTGATTCGATATCCGCAGAAACAGAAACCACTACCACCAAGTGTTAAAAGGATTATAGAAAACTTCAAGAACTTTTGATCCATAAAAGTTAAAAGAAATAGAAATAAACAAAAAATCAAAAATGCAGTAACATATAGTTCTATATGTTTCATTTAAAATAAGCAAATTGACATCTTCTTCCGGTATAACGGCAGGAACCTTGAAATATTTTAGCCGGTTGTCCCCCATGCACGATAGTACACTGTCAAATTTTCAAATTCTTCCTAATTATAGTTTTCCAACAATTGATCGATAAAGTTCCCGGACTTCACCTTGAATATTACGCCGATATTATAATATAATAAATATATGGATGCTCAATTAGCCGCATACCCATTGCATATTATTCCAGGAGTACATTCGTTCGCTAGTTTGGATTCTTGTAGACGCTTGCAGATGTTTTGCCAACATGTCATTTGACATCTTCGGTGCGTGCTAGTTGACGATAGCCAATTTATGTATTGATTATATTAAAATATCGGGATTTTTACTTTTGCCCGATAGTATATGCAGTGTGTTCCATGACAAACTGCTGGGATCGATGTCTCGCAAAAACAGATTGGAAAATTTGGCAGTTTATGGTGGCAAATCGGCTAAAATATTTTCAAGATGGTGGTACTTCAAGTTATACCGGAAGTTGATGCCTTCTTGCTTATTTTAAATGGAACATCCTATATGTTATTTCATTTTTAGATTCTGTGCAAAATTATAGACATACTTCATGTATAATATCCTATACCTAAGTCTAACTGTTTTTGACATATTTTAAATTTTATATCAAAAATGGCTGTTGCAGGCCTAAACATAACTATTATATATCTATATGAAAGGATTCATTATTCAATTGGGTTTGGTTCTTTTCTAGAAGTGGATTTACTTTAGTATACTGTGTTGATATTTTGATTATAAAGAAATACAGGGTGGTCAAAAACTAACCTTAAATCAGGATGACTTGATTTAGTGACGTAATTTTGCCACACTTTATTCGAAAGCTTGTACCTTTCTGATAATTTTGATATATTTTTTTAAAGTTTATGTATATATATATATATATATATATATATATATATATATATATATATATATATGTGAAGTAAAATGCGAACAGTAAATGAAAACTTCGTTCCATCATATCCTTTTCGTGTTAGAGGTTGCACAGTTTGAATAAATTGCTACAGAACACAATTTATCCTATTCCACCACCATCGAGATGATGGCCTACCTGTACCACCATATCGAGAAGAAAGTCAAAACTTACCCTTCCCGCTACAGTGATACGGCAGAGGTACATGTTTCGTCTCTACTAGATTCATCAGGGTACCAACATGCACCTGTTGCCTGGAAAAATATTGAATAAGGTACAGTGGCGGTATCTCGATGGCTCACTAAATAACATAAGGGCAATACAAACCAACAATGTTATATAAAATCGCCATATGATGGCACGACGGTAAATTCAAAAAGGAATATATCAAAATTTGATACACGAAACGTGTTACTCCAAGAATAAAGGTCGCATTATTTGGCATCGACAACCAAACCAACCACGAATTCCGCAGTTTAAGTCAAGTGTCGCAACAACAATTTCTCTAAGAGAGCTGTTGCGTGTTTTTTAAGCCAGTAAATATAAAAAAGAAAGAGATACGTTTTCGTCCGAGTAATTTTAATATAAAATAGGAAATTCTCGGCTATGCGGACATAAAGACCGTTGATAAATATAATTCTAATGTTACAAAGTGCGGAGGTCTCCAAGATAATGGGAATGCTCCGGGTCCAAAGAATGACGACAGCGCTGTTTCGTTCCAGTATGACATTCATCAGGCCATTGCGTTCGGTACAAACAATCATTTTGCATTTGTGTTCTATAAACAGATTTCACAACAACGGTCTTTATGTCCGCATAGCTGAGAGTTTCCTATTTTATTTTAAAATTATACGGACGAAAATTTATCTCTTTTTCTATATTTGTTTTCTTTAAAAACAGCTCTTTCAGAGAGATCGTTGGTGCGACACTTTACTTAAACTGCAGAATTCGTGGTTAGTTTGCTTTCCGATGCCGAATAATGCAACCTCTATCCTTGGAGCAGCACGTTTAGAGTATCGAGTTTTGATATATTCCTTTTTTAATTTACCGTCGCGCCATCACATGGCGGTTTCATATAATATTGTTAGTTTGCGGTGCTCTTATGTTATTGAGTGAGGTATCGAGATGTCGTCACTGCGTTTTATTTACTATTTTTCAACGGTGATATATGTCTATAGGTCACATATGCGAGATGATGATTTGTACCGAACGAAATAGTTTGATGAGTCTTATACTGAGACGAAACAGCGCTGTCGTCATCTTTCGGACCCAGAGCTTTTCCATTATCTTGGAGATCTTCGCATTTTTTAATTTGAGAATAATATTTATCAACGGTTTTGATGTCTGCATAACTGAAAATTTCCTATTTTACTTTGAAATTACCCGGACGAAAACTTATATATATATATATATATATATATATATATATATATATATATGTATATATATATATATATATATATATATATATATATATATATATATGTATATATATATATATATATATATATATATATATATATATATATATATATATATAATCGAAGGTTTTCTGCATTCCGTGTATGTGCTGAGTCCCTCTCAGGACTGTAAGGCAGCTGACGTTTCGGTGAAATTTCATTCACCATTTTCAAAGTTTGACGTCTACGAGCGCTTGTATTTAACTTTCAATCTTATTACGGATGAAGCTATATGTAAACAAATACTGTGGAGCGAAAATACTGTTTTCAAAAGAGTTGTAATCAAGAGAACTTGGCGTAACGAACATTTTTCAAAATTTTGGAGCAAATATGTTGAGACCATTTTTCTAGAAAATTTTTGCCGAATGCTTTTTGTTTTCTTTTTTCTTTCTTTCATTTCCTTTATTATTAATAATCACAATGTTTTATCTAGAATTTTTATAGTTAGCTGGTGAATAGCGATAAGCTGATACTGATGATAATTTACATGGTGATGGAAACGTTGTGATTACCAACAATAAAGAAAATGTCCAATCATCATTAAAAGCAAAATTTTGATTAATTTTGTTTAAATTATTTTAGTTTTAACTTTTATCGAATTTAAACTATATAAATGTTTATTTCTGTACCATTTTTAGCATTATTTGAAATCCTTTATGAGATAATTAATCTCTATTTACTTAGATCGCCTGTGGTTTACGTTTCACTTCAGGTTGCAATCCTTCTTTCCAGCAATAAACTAGCGTACATGTGCTTCGTCGATATGACCAAGGCGTTTGACAGAGTACGCTTAAAGGACGTCTTAGAAATTATGAGAACAAAAGGTCTAAACCATAGGCTAATTAACCTAATATACGATATTAACATCCAGTGCAAAACAAAAATCAGAGTAGGACATATAACAACGGAAGACATATATGTAAACACAGGAATTAGACAGGGCGATTCGCTCAGCCCCTTCATATTTAATCTAATAATGGATAAAATAATAGAAAATGCCCCCAGAACAGCTGGATACAAAATGGGAAACACATTCTTCCATACCGTCTGCTATGCGGACGATGCTATTGTTATTGCAGACTCTGAAGATAATCTCCAAAGACTACTGCACTTTTTTAACACTAAAGCGAAATAATTAAATATGCTCATCAACACCGAGAAGACCAAATGCTTAGTAACATCCAAAGAACCAATACGGTGCAAGTTAGAAATCGACTCCAAAATTGTCGAACAGGTAAATCACTTTAAATATCTGGGAGCAGAAATAACGAGCCATGGAAACCTTTTTAACGAAGTAAGAGAGCAAACATTGAAAGCGGCTAGAATTTCTGGATGCCTAAAAGAAATTGTATGGAAGAACAAATACCTTAATACCGAAAGCAAAACTAAGATATATAAAATGGCTCTAAGACCCATCATAACATACGCGGCAGACACAAGACCAGATACAGGCAGAACTCTACAAATGACGAGAACAGTCGAAATGAAAACATTAGGAAGTATATAAGGCAAAACTCTACACGACAGAATACGGAATGAAGATATCAGATAACAATGCGGGATACAGGACATAGGAAGATGGGTTAGACAAAGGCGAAGATTCTGGAACAAACATATAGGGAGAATGGAGGACGGTAGACTCGTTAAATGCGCAAAAATGAATAACCCAGTAGGAAAGAGATCATAGGGAAGACCATCAAAATGATGGCGAGAATGCTGGACCTCATCCCCTGGGGAAGACGTGATGGTAATGAACAGGCAATAGCCTACTAGCATGGTTAACTGTGTTAGAAAGAAGAAGTAGAAGAAGAAGACATAAAAGCAAAATTTCGATTAATTTTGTTTAAATTGTTTTAATATTCGGTTCTGCCCATTTGAAGTTATACAAAAGTTGATTATTGTTTGTTTGAAATGTGACGAATTTATTATTTCATGTAGCCTTAATATTTAATTAATTAAGCTTTTGTTGATACTAAATAAGAACCTTTTCTTTAACTTGGTTTTTACATTAAATATGCATCAAGGTTCATAGATTTTCTTAGTTTGGGAGCCATTTTGAGCCTATCTCTCCTACTGAGCAAGAATAACGAAATTTTGTTCACATAAGAATTATACTTTCCTCGAAAATCCATGTTAACAAGTAAACCCCAGTTTTATTAAACGCAATACTATGACTAACATTTAATGATAGCGATCAATAAGAAATATGTTATAAGCATATTAATCTTGGGTTTAAGTACCTCGTAAGTAATAATAAAAGTATTAGGTTAATATCACAACATCATTTAATTTTCCGACTTTGTTTTATCTAGGTATCGATTAAATCCCAATTAAATCTGCCTAATACCAATGAGAGGCTTACAAATAAAAATTTAGTAATTTAAATTGATTTCCAACCAAGAAGCATTAAGTACATATGAACTTATACCGAACAATCAATTGATATAGGATTACCGGGATTTTGGTGTAATTTTTTCGGTTGACATGAAAACTTAAATGCCACATAAATCCATTTACTGTTACAATTTTATGTCTTTTTATTTTATTTTTAAATCATAAATGTCAGTAGTTAGAAATATATTCCCATAATCTTATTTAATCGTTTTTATTAGAATTCTTTCTTTTTTCGATATAATAAGTCATAAAGTGAATTAATAAATTAAACTTAAAGATGGATATGTCCATAATAAAATAACGAGTTTTTTTGACTAAAGCAAATTCAGAAATCATTCTACAATGTGTTGATCTTAATTTTTGCTAAGTTATTCAAAATAAAAAAGCTAATTGTGCTTTATAGGCCGGACGAGTTAACCACAAAATGAGGTGTCCGGCTCCGATTTTAATGAAACTTCAGTATGTTGTAGAGGGTACAAAAATAAGAGACACGTTTTTTTTTCTGCAGAGATTCATTTTAACGGGATGAAAACAGCCCCTAAAGTTCACCCCTAAAAACAGTGTTTTTGAAATATCTCAGGTTCTAAGAGAAATATATTTACAAAATAAAAAGAAAATTACTTGTTCGAAATGATGTTAAACTATGATTTTTTTTTCACTCTCAAGGATATCAACCCTCATTTTTTATAAGGGTAATTCTAGAAATTACGAAATTTAATATAATTGAAAATATTTTCTTCACGAATACCATAAGTAACTTAAGTTGACATGTTTCGGGATTTCTAAAATTAACTAATAAAACAGGGTGTAAAGTATTTGGGGGTACAAATACTTTTTTTCTTTAATCTCAAATTCTAATTGAGATATCTTTACAAAACAAAATGGAAATTACTTGCTATTTGAAGTGCTATTGAACTAACGTATTTTCATCCCCTAAGAATATCATCCCTTATTGTTTTATAAAGGTAAACCATCTACTTTCCCTGAATTTTTTTTATGAATACCATAATAAACTCAAGTTGACATATTTCGGGGTTTCCAAAAATAAACTAGTAACAGAGGGTGAGCTAAATACTTTTTTCTAATATCTCGATTTCTAATTAAGATAACTCTATAAAATAAAATGAACATTATTTTTTATTCGAAATGATATTGAATTATAGTGTTTTGACTCCTAGCAGTATCATCTCTTATTTTTTATTAGGGTATACACGTAATTTAATTGTAAAAATTACGAAATTTAACGGAATTGCTTAAAAATATTTTTTTTTCAAAATATTTTAGGTCACCTAAGTAGTGTTTCGGAGTTTCTAAAAATAAACTAGTAAAAGAGGGCAAACCACCCCCAAGTATTTTTTTTACATCTCAAGTTCTAATTGACATAACTTTACGAAACAAATTGGAAATTACTGGTTCTTTGAAATGAAGTTAAATTATAGTATTTTCCTGTTGTCATTTCATACGTGTATAATTATACTTAAAATTGGCAAATTTCAGTTTATATGAACGTTACAGAACTTTTTTCTTTTAATTAATAAGAAAATATAAACCTATTTCATTGGTCAAGCATTTATGTCTGTAAATTATTATAATTTATGACAAATAGTGATTTCTATAATGTTCATTTAAATTAAAATTTAACAATTTTAAGAATAATATATATGTATGATATGACAGTTTCCTTTATAAAAAATAAGGAATAATATCCATTGAAGTGAAAATACAATAGTTAGCATCATTTTGAATAACAAATAATTTTAATTTTGTTTTGTAGAGATATCTTAATTAGAACTGGGAATATTAAAAAAACGTATTTGGTTATGGCTCATCCTCTTGTACTAATTTATTTTCGGAAACTCTGAAACACGTCAATTTAAGTTACTTATTGTACTCGTAAAAAAATATTAACAACAAATTTGATTTAATTTCGTAATGTCCAGAGAAACACTCATAAAAAGTAAGGGATGATATCTATGGGGTTAAACAACATGGTATAACCTCACTTCAACTAACAAGGAATTTCTACTTTGTTTTGTAAATATATCTTAAATTAAAATTTAAGATTTGAAAAAAATTTATTTGGAATTGACTCACCCTCTTTTACTACTTCATTTTTGAAATCCCAAAACATGTCAATTTGAGTTAATTATGGTATTTGTGAATAAAAATATTTTAAGACTATTTCATCAATTATCGTAATTTTTAAAATTAAATTACGTTCGCTAATAGATGGTTTACCGTTATAAGAAACAAGGGAAGATATTTTTGGAGGTGAGAATACTATAATTCAACATCATTCTAAATTACAATTAATTTAAATTTTGTTCTGTAAAGATATCTGAATTAGAACTTGAAATTTAAAAGAAAAACGTATTTGAAGGTGGCTCACCCTTTATTACTAGTTCCTTTTTAGAAACTTCAAAACCCATCAACTTAAATTACTTATGGTATTCGTGAAAAAAATATTTTCAAACAATTCTATTAATTTTCGTAATTTTTTGAATTAAATTACGCGTGTAAATGTAGGGTTTACCTTAATACCAAATAAGGGGTGCTATCCTTGGGGTGAAAATACAATAGTTTAATATCATTCGAATAACAAGTCATTTTGTTTTGTAAAAATATCTTACTTAGAACCTGAGATATTTCAAAAATGCTGTTTTTATAGGTGAACTATAGGGTCGATTTTCACTCCGTTATAATGAATCTCCGCAGATAAAAAAAACTCATCTCTTATTTTTTTACCCTCTACAACATATTGAACTTTTTCGAGTTCTAGGAAAAGCTATTGTTTTTCAGTAAAAAAGTTTCAAACAAAAGTTGTGCGTATTAAAAATACGTACAAAATGAGCCAAGGCTCATCCGAATCGGATAATTTCTTCGTTAGTTATTGCAAAGATCCTGCTAAAATAGCTGTTTTTCAATTGTCAATAAACAGTAGAAAAATATATTTCATTTACTTTATATTGCACCGAAAGGAGCCTCTTGCTGCATACAACAAGTGTGCAAAATTCAAGAAAAAATATTTAAAGCTTTTTGTACAACTAATTTGTTAATTACTTTTTATGTTTTTTTGATTGTTTATTCTCAGTGATCTAGAGTAGTAAATAAATAAAAAAAATTACCATGTGTTTTCTTGTACATAATTTGGCGACAAATAACAGTCGCAACTTGTTTCATGCTATAACTCAATAAATATTAATGATACATTAAAAATCAATCTGATGTTTAATATTCCTAATTAGTAGTATACTGTTGACCACTGTAACGATTTTTTCGTAATTTGAAAAGCATGTAAGTACGGTAAAATTGTAATTATAAATAAAATGTATAAAAGTGCAATAATTTGTTTATTGCTATGGTTAACAATAATTTAATTGCAAAAACATATCATCCATTATTCGTATCTAGTCGAGAAACCACAGATTAAAAAAAAAGATTCTTCGACCAATATTCGCCGAGATAATGTAAATTTTTCCGGCAGAGTAGGTGCAACTTTAAACTATTGGAACATCAACTATTTTGAAATAGTTGTTTTGAAAACTGCTACATACAATTGCTTAACCATTTCAATATGAGTTCCTACTTAAATAATCCCTTAATGTTAATAAATAAGGCCGCAGCGACTTTTTGAAAAAAAAATCTCAGCTTCTAGTGGTCGTACAGAATTTTTTATTTTAAAATGTGCACCAAAATCTCACCTGTTACGTCCACTTATCAGTATTTCGATATCAACAATTGTCGAAGAGTTATTCTATTTGTTCATAACGAGAAAGACCAACCCTAACTTTGTTTATCTATTTCAACAATTTAAAATAAACAATTCATTCATATAAGACTCAAAACTTCATTTACGCACCCGCAGACCGCTGTACGACCTCTAGGTCGCTGAGAATAAACAATCAAAAACAAATAAATAAAAGGTTATTAACAAACAAATTGTACAAAAAGTTTCCATTATTTTTACTTGAAATTTTGCACACTTGTTGCATGCAACAAGAGGCTTCTTCTTGTGCAGTATAAAGTGAATGTAATATATTTTTCTATTGTTTATTGACAACTGACAAAACAACCATTTTAGCAAGTTTTTTGCAATAACCAACGAACAAATTATGCGATTCGGATGGGCATTTTGTAGATATTTTTAAAGCGCACAACTTTTGTTTAAAACTTTTTGACTGAGAAATAAGAGCTTTTCCTAGAACTCGAAAAAACTGTTTCTTTACATCTTAATTGTTAAATAAAACGTTTTCCCCAAAAAAAAAATGAGAAATAAGATACTACATAATTACTATTATCATTCTGAAGGTTTCTACGTAGTCAGAAGTCTATTAACAATAAATTTTTTTCTAGATGCTAATTCTGTCGGCCTATTAGACTTTTCTACATATAAAAATATACGTTGAAGTTTGTAATGCTAAGGTTGTGGAGTACAAATACCTTAAAAATTTCTTTGCATAACAAATTTATATTTTGCATTGAGCTATTTCTATTTTATGCTGTAGTTTCTAACGCTAAGGTTGTATAAATAACTTAAAAATTTTTCCACATATTAATTTTATATTTCCACTAAACCATTTCTATTTGGGTTGATATTAAATAATTCTAGGAATCAGACAGAACATAAGGAAAGTCGTTTTTCTGATAACTTAGTGGATTAAAGCGGGGTCAAATGAGATGAAAAAAAATTATTAGCCGATGAGTGTTGCTTTACAAAAAGGGTTATAACAAATCTACATACAAATAGTTAAGCGCGAGAACAATCAAGCGTCATCAATAATATTCGTCTGAACTAAATCAAAATTAATTAGTCATTGCATCGATCAACGGAACTAGATAGTATATTGAAAATTTTCGGATTCGCTATAAGGATAGTAGTGGGAATAGGGGGCTTCTAGTTGACCCCCCCCCACCACTTTTTTGATTGGTCAGCCAAGAATGACCTTGTTTCTGATTGGCTGCCCAAGTTCGCCCCCTATTCCGATTGGTTTCATAAACTCCGCCTCTTTTTGCTCCACCTCCTACCTCCTTCCTAACCACCACAGTAGTTGGAGGGGAGCTGGTAGCAGTTGGAGGGGAGCTGGTATTTTAAACGATCGAATCTGAGCGAACTTCAGTCATTCGTGCGCGATGTCAAATAGCGACCAACAACAACAACAACAGCAACTCATTGAACGTGTAGGCCAAGTAATAATTTCCTACCAAAAACACGGAAAAAATCTTACCGATTTTGAAGATCAAGACTTGGCCTTCTTTCCCATCAACTACTTGAAAACATTCGTCGATTCACTTAGTTTACAACAAATTTGGAACAGGTTGCCGGAAAATTATAGAAGTGACGAAGAATTGCAGCTAAATTTGCCGTGTTTTAAACACTATCCACTATATCAACACCACATAGACGGCCCGCCATTATCAATTAAAAAGTGTTGTAAAATTAAAAAATAGTGTGAACAAGTGAATCGAGTTTCATCGGACAGTCTTCGAAATGGATCAGACACATGTATATTTAGATTCTGCTTGCGATGAAACGATCCAGTCAATGTACAAAGATGAAACAACTCATTTTAACTTGGCTGGAAGAGGAAAGTTTCACGCAAGACAGGATTCTCTGATCACTATTGATCGAAATAATTTCGAAGACGACGATGAAGATGAAGAAGATGATGGGATAGAGGATAATGGCGTTCCAAACGGGTGTGGAGAAGAGGGGCTCGTGAAAGTGGCAAAAATA
Organism: Diaprepes abbreviatus; assembly: GCA_034092305.1. Lineage (NCBI taxonomy): Eukaryota > Metazoa > Arthropoda > Insecta > Coleoptera > Curculionidae > Diaprepes > Diaprepes abbreviatus. Next base: position 436,923 of record JASJET010000164.1, read on the forward strand.
AATGCAAGTGATACATTGACACCAAATTACCTTACGCGAGAAGTGTGCGTTTTTCAATCTTATGTCGTAATTATTTCATCTTCTGGCGGTGCATATAATTTATGTTGTGAATGTTACTATATACATGCTTTAAATTGCCCAAATGGGAAAAATAATTTTGTTAATAGCCACTATAAACGATCCTTTATATGTTGCGAAAAAGATCTGCAATGCAACACGTGTGAAAACGATTTATTCATAACAACTCCTTCACAAGCATGTATAATATGTAACAAACCAGAACTAAAGAATATGCAAAACCATCTAATCGAAAAATCAAATTTTAAATAAATTTATTTCACTTGCACTTATTCATGCACTATGGACTATATTAAGTTTAAGTTTAAAATATTTTATAAGAATTTAGATTTTGTTCTGCTAAGTTAAATAAATGTAAAAAACTATGTAAATAAATATAAGGGAATGATGTGAATAGATAAGAATTTGTATTTATTCCCATTGAAAGAATTTATAATTTTGTACTTTCAGTATAGAATAATTCTTTTCAAATAATATGCATAAATTCAAATAAATGAATTTGATACTCCACTTGAATTTATTCCTAGTAGTTTTTATATTAAGTTTAAAATGCCAACTAATTTAAATAAAATTTTATATAAAATATAAGTTGTAAGATATAAGTTATAAGATATAAGGTATAAGTTATAAGATATATATTAAGTTTAAGTTAAATAAATATAAGGGTACCATGTAAATAAATAGAAATTTGTCTATATTTAGATTCCAAGAATTAATGATTTTGTTCTTTCAGTGTAGAATAATTTTTTCTACATAATATGCACCATCAATCCTATTGATAAATTGAATTTTAAATAAATAAATTTGATACTTCACTTGAATTTATTCATGCACCCTAGTAGTTTGTAATATTAAGTTTAAAATGTCAACTAAGATATTTAAATAAGAATTAATATATAAGATAAAGAACAATTAGGTTTGATTAAATAAGATTCTCTGAAAATCGAGCTTATGATTTATTCTTCCATGTAGAATAATTCTGCCAAGTTAAAAAAAAAACTAGTTTTCGTTACTATGCTTGTAAAAAAATAAAAATATATATTATCATCCTATTAATAATAATTCTTTAAAGTTGAAGAAACTTGGTTATTAGGTGTGAAATAGAAAAAAATTTTTCCTCAACGATTTTGTTTTTTATTATTCCTAAATTAAAATACAAATATACATATATACATAAATAGATAAATACATATATACATATATAAATCATAATACCAAGTACCATTTTGGGATGGATCTCCGTTCCAGCTCTGCCATAGGTTGCTGCTGCTGCTCTGCCATAGGTTGCTGCTGCTTTACCATCTGTTGCTGCTGACCACTAGAAGCTGCTGCTGCTGCTGCGGCTCTGCCATAGGTTGCTGCTGTCCGCCATAGGTTGCTGCTGCTGCTGCTTTGCCATAGGTTGCTACTGCTTTGCCATCGGTTGCTGCTGATGCACCAGAGATTGTGGCTGCCCACCAGAGATGTTGTTGCCCACCAGAGATGTTGTTGCCCACCAGAGATTGCCGTAAATTATAAATTATAATTTATAATTTATCGGCCTCTTGCATTTTCGATCGTATCTCTGTCTTTTCATTGCCAAAGGTTGCTCCGGCTCTGCCATAGCTTGCTGCTGCTCTGGTATCGGCCTCTTGCATTTTCGATCGTATCTCTGTCTTTTCGTTGCCAAAGGTTGCTCCGGCTCTGCCATAGCTTGCTGCTGCTCTGGTATCGGCCTCTTGCATTTTCGATCGTATCTCTGTCTTCTCTCCGGTATCGGCCTCTTGCATTTTCGATCGTATCTCTGTTTTGGGGTTGCCAGAGGTTGCTCCGGCTCTGCCATAGCTTGCTGCTGCTCCGGCTCTGCCATAGCTTGCTGCTGCTCCGGCTCTGCCATAGCTTGCTGCTGCTCCGGCTCTGCCATAGCTTGCTGTTGCTCCGGCTCTGCCATAGCTTGCTGCTGCTGCTCTGCCATAGGTTGTGGCCGATCTTCTTCCATAGGCTGTTGTTGCTCCATCATCAAAGGTTGAAGATCCATTGCTCGGTCTGGATCCCACTCAAAGGCGATAGGCTCGGGATCCAGGTCTGGCTCAAACATGTTGATAAATTCTTCATCTAAATAGTCAGCCTCTGATGGTGGCGGCCACATCACCGTGTTCTCGGAATTTGGACTCTGACGATCCATCAGATTAATCTGATTTTCCAAGATTCCCAGAAAGTCTTGTAGTGTTATAATTATGAACGTACTCATTTTGAGACTTTAAACTTAATGAATGCTAAGTCAAGACGCTGTAAATCCTTATATACAATACTGAAATACCACTTTTCCTACCTCCAGCGGCAAAACCAGTCCGAAGAATGAGAAGAAGAAGAAGGCAAAGATAGCGTGAACTCCAGAGAGGTCGTTCAACGGTCGTAAGTTGTTTTGTTCTTAAGAAAAAGACGAGTAAAGAGGAGAAGAAGAAAAAAAAAAGTTGTTTTTTGGAATAATATAAAAAACGAAAAAAAAAAAAAAAAAAAAAAAAAAAAAAAATTAAAAAAAAAAATTAAAAAAAATGAAAAAAAAAAAAAATGTTTTTTATATTATTCCAAAAAACAACTTTTTTTTTTTTCTTCTTCTCCTCTTTACTCGTCATTTTCTTAAGAACAAAACAACTTACGACCGTTGAACGACCTCTCTCGAGTTCACGGTCTCACGGTTCCCGTCGTACCATGCAGTGCCACGCCGTACCAGCCGGTACCAGGCTCTTGGCTGCTTTAAAAGGCGGCTGGGTACGAAGCGTCTCTTCAGTTTACATCTCGCTATTAGCGTACGCTTGTAAAATTATCGAATCGATTTTAATATATCTTGATAGTCGGATTTATTTCGTGTGACGTAGTGACATATTATTAATTTTTATTTGGTTTGTATTGTTGATTTCATATTTTTGATTTAATATTTTTGACTTAATACTTTGGATTTTTAATTCATTTTTATTTCATCTTTTAAAAGCCAATTTTTGATTGATTTTTTCATTTTTGTGGATTTTTTTTATTGATTTTTTATTGATTTTTTGATTTTTTTATTGATTCATAATTTTTTTATTTTTTAATTTATAATTTAAAATGTCATTTTTAAATGTAAAAATTGAAAACATCGACTTAACAGCCTTCGATTTAAACGATGCTTGCCTTGTGCATGATTTGATTGATTGTTCATTTTGTGGGCTAAGCGACGAGGAGCTAGATATTAAATTTAGGGAAATTGATATTAATACATTTAACAATTCATCTGAATCTGGCGATTCTTCCGAAATTGGTGAAAGCGATATTTTGACACAGCTCTTAAAAGTTTTGGATGAATCTATTATCCCTGATATTCCTCAAGAACCTCTTGAAACAATTAATTTCGATGATTTAAATAATGATATATTAAGGAAAAATTTAATTAACAATTCTGAAATAAATGAGGGATATAATTTGGAACAACTTTTAGATATATTAGAAGGGGGTGAAATTTGTGAAAATAGCTCAGGGCAAAATTTAAATAAGGGTGATGTGGAATATCAGGAGACTTTTGAGAGCTGTGAGGAACAAAATAATAAGGGGGTTTTAAACAATAATAATAATGGGGTTGGTAACGAGGGAGCTTTAAATAATGATAAGAGGATTGGCATTGGGGGTTTTTCGAAAAATAATATGGAAGAGGTTTATCGCCCCCACTATTCGCCAATTTCAGATGCATCGTCAGATTCATCAGAGGATTCCAACGACAGCGTTGAGACTGTTATAAACGTCTCAGCCAAAGCTCAGCATAATTTTATTAAAGTGTTGGATCAAAATTTAATTGAAGGGTTGGATCAAAATTTTATTCAGGGGTTTGAACAACCATCCAAATTTGGCTATACCAGAAATTCAGTAAATTCGGTAGATGTTTTTGATTTGAGTTGTGGCGAAATTGTGGGGGACATTGAGGTATATACTTATACTGAAAATTTTGAAGATGAGCAGCCTCAATGTCCCTTAATTTCTTCCTGTAATCAAAATCAATTTTTGAAAAATCCTTCTGGCCTAAATTTAGAACAAAGTTCTGAAAATTTAATTGAAAAAAATTTACCCAAAAAACGTTATCAGAAACAAATGATTGTTCAGATTTAAAAAAGTCAAAATTGGACGGTGATATTTCTAGTTCCCAAACTTTAGGGGCACAAATTTCAAAAAATTCTTTACCAGTCGCTGTAACAACAGCTCCGAAAATCAATCCAACAAATAAAGTCGCTATTGGAGAATTAGATAAGTTTCTACATAAGAAAACTAAGCCGAGCTTAAATAGGAATGAAACAAGGTGTGCCACATCTAGATTTAAGTCAATGGTTTATTCCTATTTAAACTTAGATAATATATGTAATAATTTATCTAATTCGACTTTAAAAGACGTTAAAAATTGTATTCAACGACAAGGCGATCTTCTTTTAAATTTGGGAAATATATTTTTTAAAAAAAATCCATGTTTTTCTTCAAATTAAAAAGTGAATCCAAAAGTTAATTCAAAAGTAAATCCAAAAGTTTTCTAAATTGCGCGAGCTGAAAAAATTGCTAATTATTCTATGTCATTGGGTCTTGATAGATCGAAATTGTATTTATTTAAAAGCGACACGACCCTAACCGATTCCATTTTAAAATGACTCTCCTTTGCACACACTGCTTAAGAGAATTTAAAAGAAAATCACATATTGTACGCCACCTTCGAGAAAATGTTGTTAATAACGAAAACACCTTTAACTTGGAAGATTATATAATTAATCGTAAGTATTTTTTTATAACATATTTAGCTATAATTTTCCTTTTAATTTTTCTTTTTATTATTAATAAAGGTTTACAGAGGAATTAAAAAATAATAATTGTTTCAGTTGATGAACTACTTTCAAGACCTCCAATGCGATTTTGCCAAGATTGTGAAGTAAATGTCAAATCTAATTCCTGGAGCACACACTTGAGGACAAATATTCATAAAAACAGGAGCTGCATAAAATATGGAAATGGAATTGACATTATCAGGAGTGCATTTAAATGTCGAATAGCTTCCTACAGAATATATTCGCAGAATTATCACATCGACATCAAAAAGTTTCAGCAAGATGTTGGTAATAAAGTGCAAACATTAATACGCCAGCGTCAACAAGAATTTACATGTGCTAAAGTAAATTTGGAATTATTTGGAATATATTATTCTCCAACTTTAACCTCTACTTCAATTAAGTCATTTAATACACCGTTCTTCATTGTAACCCATACAACTGATCTACAACAGCTTTACGATGATTTATTCAAGATTATTGAAACCAAAGCAGATGAATTGCCGGAAAGAGACTCAGGTAATTATTATTTAATCTCAAGAGCTAAGTTTTCTTAATCTCAAGAGCTAAGTTTTCTTAATATCACTTGTACATCTCTAACAAATATTATTCAGAACTAATTTTTTAATTCCTATTACAGGGTGGGCTCTACAAAGAATTCTGCATTTGGAAGTCAACATCAATAAGTACAACCCATTGAATGCCTCCTCCTACATTAAGATGCATCACTTTTCTAAATCAATAGTGAATGTGATGAATGAGGACAATTGCTGTTTCGCCTGGGCAGTGGTTTCAGCAGCATACCAGCCAACCGGTAATCCTCGAAAGACCTCATCATATCCAGACTTCAGAGACGCTTTCGATTTTACAGGTATTGAATTTCCAGTAAAATTATTAGATATAAAAAAGTTTGAGGAAAAAAATAATTTGTCCATAAATGTATATGGAGTTGAAAAATTTTTAAGGGATAATAAAAAGGTATATGAGATTGTCGGTCCTTTACATTATAATAATGAAAAGAAAAAATTACATATTAATTTGCTTTTAATAAGTTCTGATGATGGAAATAACCACTACTGTTGGATAAAGGATTTAGGTTGCTTGGTATCCAAACAATTATCAAAAAAGAAAATAAAAAAATACTTATGTGATGGATGCCTTCAATATTTTGGAACATATGAAAAACTTAACACACATTTAGAACGTGATTGTAGTTTTGTTCGAATTGAGCTTCCTTCAGATAATTTGATTTTGGATAAATTTGGCAATTATATTCCTGCAAATATATTAAAGTTTCAAAATATTCAGAAACAGTATAAAGCTCCTTTTGTTATTTATGCCGATTTTGAATGTTATTTGAAAAACATTGAGTGCCAACAATCTACACCTGATTCGACAACCTCATATACTATTAAAACTGCTGAACATATACCCTATTCATTTGCTTATTATATTAAATCATCATTTGATGAGAATGTTGTGTGTCTTAAACTTTATAGAGGTACAGATTGTGCTATAAAATTTATTGAATACATTGAAAATGATGTAAAAGAAATTTATAAAAAATATTTAAAATATCAAGTACCATTGAAAGATTTATCATCTGTGGAACAGATTGAATATGAAAATTCTAGCATTTGTTATGTATGTGAAAAACCTTTTTCAAAAGGAAATTTCATAAAGTGTAGGGATCATTGTCATATTACAGGTAAATATCGAGGAGCCGCCCACTCAATATGCAATTTGCATTTTAAACCTCCAAAATATATACCAATAGTATTGCATAATTTAAAAAACTATGATTCTCACCTATTTATTAAATCGCTTTGCTATAATAAAGAAAATATTAGTGTTATAGCTCAAAATAAAGAAAAGTATATTTCTTTTAGTAAGGAAATTTTCGTTGATGTGTCAGAAAAGCGGAAACCAGTTGCTTTGCGACTACGCTTTATAGATTCTTTTCAATTTCTCCCAGAGTCTTTAGAGTCACTATCACAAACTCTACAAGATTCACAATGTTTTGAAATTAAAAAGTTTTTCTCAAATGCTGATGAATTTCGATACATTAGACAAAAAGGGGTATTTCCATACTCTTACATAGATTCCAACGAAAAATTAAATGAGAAATTTCTACCATTGATTGATAAATTTTATAATAACTTAACCGATGAAAATATCTCTCCTCAAGACTACAATCGCGCTGTAGAAGTGTGGAATCTATTTAAGTGTTCTACAATAGGGGCTTATTCCGATATTTACTTAAAATCAGATGTTTTACTTTTGGCTGATGTTTTTGAAAATTATAGATCCACATGTATTAAAACCTATAAGTTAGATCCTGTTAATTATGTCACTAGCCCTTCTATGTGCTGGGATGCAATGATGAAATTAACTAATGTAGAATTAGAATTATTAACGGAACCAGATATGCTTCATTTTTTCAAAAAAGGTGTTCGTGGTGGGGTAAGCACTTGTTCCAAACGCAAATCTGAAGCAAATAATCCATTCTTAGAAAATTTTAATCCTGAAAGACCTACAACATATATCGCTTACTTAGACGCCACAAATTTGTATGGTTATGCTATGAAACAATATTTGCCTGAAAAAAATTTTGCTTGGGTACCTAAGCTCGAAATAGAAACTTTAAATATATCCGAACTTTCAGATACATCATCTATAGGATACATATTTGAAGTTGATTTAGAATATCCAAATTATTTACATGATAGTCATAATGATTTCCCATTTTGTCCTGAACAATATACACCACCAATTTCAAACCACTCAAAATTAATTCCAAACTTACATAATAAATATAACTATATCATTCACTACCGATATCTGAAACAATGTCTACAATTTGGACTCAAAATCATAAAAATACACAGAGCAGTTAAGTTTACACAATCACCATGGTTAGCGGAATATATAGATTTAAATACAAATTTACGAAATTTATCTAAAAATAAATTTGATAAAAATTGTTATAAATTGGCAAATAATTCAATTTTCGGTAAAACCATGGAAAATGTTGATAGGCGAGCAGATATTAAATTAGTATCTCAATGGGAAAGACAGGGTAATAAATTTAGTGCCGAAAAACTTATTTCTAAACCTCAATTAAAGGATTTTAAAATTTTCTCTGAAAATCTAGTTGCTCTTCAACTTCAACAGGTTTGCATTGAATACAATAAACCAATTTATGTTGGGATGAGTATTCTGGATATTGCAAAAACTGTAATGTATAATTTTTATTATGGGTATTTAAAAGTAAAATATGGTAATAATTTAAATTTATTATATACGGATACTGATTCCTTAATTCTTGAAGTTCAGACCCAAAACTTTTATGAAGATATGAAGCTAAATCTGGATAAATTTGATACTTCTAATTTTTCTGAACAAAATATTCATTGCATGCCTATTACAACATCAGTTGTTGGTAAATTTAAAGATGAGTACAAAGGGATTCCCATTGAAAGTTTTTATGGAACTGGTGCTAAAGCATATTGTATAAAATCCAAAAATAGTGTAGATAAAAAAGCAAAAGGCGTTAGTAGATCATGTATAAAAAATCAATTAACATTATCAGATTATAAAGATGTTGTTGAGAAAGGTGACAAAATATTCTGCACCATGTATGTGTTCAAGTCAGATATGCATAATATATACACTAATTTGTTAAATAAATTGGCATTAACAACTCATGATGATAAAAGATATTGTATACCAAATTCCACAAAAACTCTTGCATTGGGACATAAGGATATTTTGGAAACAGATTTTTTTGATAAAGATATGAAAATGATGTATGATACTCTAACTTTTTTAAGTTCTGGAAACGAAAATGGATCTAAAAATAAAAAACCGCGATTAGAATTAACTACTCCTAGTAATTTTTCATCTTTATAAAGACATCATTTTATATGATGATAAATTATGTAAGTCGTTTTTGAAGCTTTAAAAGTTGGAGGGGGAACTGAATCCAAAAACATATATATATATATATATATATTGTATAGAAATACCATTATTTGTTAGTAATATTACAACAATGACTGCTGCATCTTTAATAGTTTTAGTTTCCCTTGTTGGAAATGTGATATATGTAAATTACATTCCTAATACAGTTAGGGCTGATATATGTATAAATGCCCTCAAAAATGAAACCGACTGCTACAAACAGATGAAAATGACATATCTTGTTGGAAATTCACACTTTTTTACCTATAATGTAACTGATTCTGCTTTGTGTGAAAATACATACATAAAAATTAAATATTCCATGACAAACAAACCATTACAATATTCAGATTGGATTCCTTTCAATAATAAAAAAGAAGAATCTTGTCATTGTGTCTGTTGTTATATATTTGTTATTATATTTACAGCAGCAATATTTATTTGTACATGTTTAATTTTATTGTATTTCATGAAAAAATATCTATAAAAATATTTAATAAATGTTAAAAAAATAATATAAATTTTGTTTTTTATTGATTCTCGTTAGTATAAAGACATTTAAAGTTTATCCCCTCCTCTTAAATGGAGAGGGAAAATAAGTTTACCCCTCCACTTGAGAGGAGAGGGAAAATGTATAAAATTTAGGAGCAAACGGATTGATAGTTAGTTTTTTGAGAGCAAGCAGATAGCCAGTTAGTTTTTGAAATACATCATTTAAAATGTTCAGTAATCAGAGTAAAAATATATTTGAAAATTCACCATTAAAAAAGAAAATAAAAAAAACAATTATAAATTCTACAAAATATAATTTAAATAATTCTAACTCTAAATATGCTGTGATTGGTTTGTGGGTGGAAAGTGATTTTCTACCATGCATTGAACTTGGTGGTAAAAATGGTCAGTCTGTGATATTAAATGAAGATGATTGGAAGAACTTATTGCAATATCAAGGAGTTATAACAAATTATATGTTTTCACCAAATGTTTTCAATGAACCGATATATTTGCAAAATTTATCTATTCATTTTGAAAAGATTGGTGAATTACCAATAGTGAAGATTGTGAAAAGCTGTGATTTTATTTACTATGGAAATGAAACTGTGTGCAGACTATGGGAACAAATTCCACTTATAGAATATAGACTAAATGTTTTACAAAAACAAAACTTTCGACGTTATTTCAACGTTTTTAGAAATAACAATTTTTACGACGGAGATTCTTTTGACAAAATATATAATGTCCTTTCTCCAAAACAAAATCTAAATAGTGAAAATGTGTGCTCCATGCTGGAACTGCTGTTGAATCATCCCGAAGAACTAGAACAAAAATTAAAGTCTAAGCACTATTATGAAGAAGACAGTATCTATTGATGAATCAAGAAACCAAATTCATCTGATGGTTGCTTGGAACTTCGCCTACAGAAAAGCTCGTATGACTTCTGAAGAGTTTATAAATCAAAAACATTTTAGAAGAAGGATTAAATTGACTGAAGAAATTTTAAATCCCATATTAGACTCTGATTATAGGAATATTGTATTTAAAAAAATGTTTATGTAATAAGCTTATTTTTAAATAAAACAAATATATATAAAAAATCATTTTTTTTTATTACAAACATCAATTATTATTACAGCATTAATTACTATTACATCACATCTCTCTTGAAGATCCAAGAGTTATAAGATTTATCTAATCCTAACCATTTTACAAATACTTTGTTTCCTTTCTTTCTTAACACTTTTTCCACCAGATATACATTTGGGTGTCTTACTTTTTGAAGTTCTTCTTCATAGAAACCTCCTTGAATATCTATCCCATTTCCATCTTGAATCAAATACGTTGTTGGATTAGTAAGCTGGATTTTTTTTATTTGAAAAATTTCGTTTGACCAGTTGGGCGTGTAACCTTTAGAAAATTGTTCGCGAATCTTGCTTATTCGTACTCTATCACTGACACGAAATTTTGGTGATCTGGGATCCACAGTTTTCCTATGAGTATAAGCTGATTTTAAGATTTCCATTTCATTCTTTTTGTTAACTTCGTTTGGTTTTTTTCCGATTGTTGAATGCTTAGTATTATTGTATTCTGTAATTATTTCTTTAAGAAAGCTGATCCATTTATAATTACCTAGTAAACTAAACTTTTTCCACATTTTGTTTTTTATCGTTCTATTTACTCTCTCTACAATACTAGCTTTCATATTAGAAAATGTGTTGTAATGATTAATTTTGAACTGCTCCATAAGTTTCTGAAAGTCTTGATTAAAGAATTCTTTACCCTGATCAGTATTCAGATTTGTTGGGGGAGTTTTTAAAGTTAATAGAATTTTTTTCATTGCAGCTGCTACATCTTTACCAGTTTTGGATTTTACAGGTTCTGCCCATACAAATTTAGAAAACACATTTATTACCATTAAAATATATCTTAAACCCCTATTAAATTTCGCATATGGCTGCATTTCTATCAGATCAGCTTGAAATAGATCATTAAGCCCTTTTACAATTGTTCGTCTCCTTCTATATCGCCTTCTCGCCGGTTTATGTAATTCATTTACAACGTCTTGCTTAATTTTACTCATTATTAATTTATACCTTACTCTCGAAAATAAATCCCACAAATAACTTTACCTCCTTCTAAACCGTTTATAAAAGCCCTTTATCGCTGATGTTGTAAAATATAAAAAAAACATCTCAGTTTTTTTTAGTAAGTTCTTTAATTTTATTTTCCATTGCTTCAAATGATTTTTTATTTTCATTTATAATTTCTTTTATTGACGAATTTATTTGGGTGATGTTGTTAGTAAGATCAGAAATTTTTACATTAAATTTATTTTCCATTGTTTCAAATGATTTGTTATTTTCATTTCTAATTTCTTTTATTGACGAATTTATTTGGGTGATGTTGTTATTAAGATCAGACATTTTTACATTAAATTTAGTTTCCAAAAGAACATTTGATAACGTATAATCTTTTTTGAAACCACCTAATGTTGAATTCATTTCTTCTCTTGCATAATTCATTGTATCATTAAATTCTTTTCTAGAAACTTCAGCAGCTCTTTGAACTAATTCGTTTAAAGATTTTATTTCTTTTGTTAATTTATCTTCTAGATTTTTTATATCTTTTCCTAATTAAAATTCTGCATTTGTAATATCTAATGTCATTTTCACAATTTTTTTTTCTATATTTTTTATGTCTGACGCTGTCTTTTCAGCTTTGTGTAGTATATCTGTATAAGATGTTTCAAGTTCTTTTATGAGTAAAGAAGTCTCCTCGATTTTTGAACTATTATTTTTAATTTTAATTAATACATCCTTTTTAGAAACTTCTATTATAGCTTGCACTACTTCTAGTAAGGATTCTAATTCTTTTTGTAATTTCTCATCGATTGCCTTTGTAAAATTTCCCTCGTCAAAAGACGTTTCAGATTTGGTTTTCAGATTGTTTAATTGCTTTAGTATATCCTCGATTTTTTCATTATCTTTTGTAATTTGATCTTTGAATTTTGTTTCAATTTTTTCATTTTCGTTTTGAAAATCCTCCTTCAATTTGTCTTCTAAATATTGTAAATTTGATTTATATGCATTGATTTTAATTTCAAATTCTTTAATTTGTTCTTTAAATTCATTAACTTTGTCGGTATCTTTTTTGTGAATTAGGAAATGAGTGTTCATTGATTTTTCAAGATTTTGTGTATTTTTATCCATAACGTCATGTATTTTCTTAAAATTCCTTACTTCTTCTGCTACTCTATCATTAAGCAAATTAGTAAAATTTTGAAACTTTGATGTAATTTCCTTGGAAATACTGTTCTTGACATTGTCAATTGCTGAAGTATCCTTAATTATTGATTTAATTGATGTAATTTCATTTTTTATTTCATTTTCAAAATCATCAACTTTATCATATTTTAACTTCACTACGTCAAAGTCATTTGCATATTTAGAAACTTTCTGAGAAAATTTTTCTACTACCTCATCATTTCCATCAACAGTATTTTTCAAATTAATTATCTTGTCATTATATTCAGGAATAACGTTATCCTCAAATAACTTAATCTTTTTTGCAATATTTTGTATATTGTTATCATATTCATTTATTCTCTTATTTAAATTATTAACATCGCTTTTCAACCCGGGATCTAAATTTTGAATTAATTTGTTTTCAATATATTTGACATCGCTTTTAAAAATTTTTATTATTTTCTCTTCAACATTTGATAATATTTTATTTTCTAGTGATAATAATGTGTTTAGAGCAGATTTTTTTGAAATATGACGACCAAATTTATCGATGGTCATTTTAGAAATGTTTAAAAGTATCTATTATGTCCTTTTATATAATAATATTCGCTTCTCTTAGTTCTTCAATAATGGAAATAATTTCATTGTTATGACCAGTGTGTCCCGCAAGCATGGATGCTACCAATAGTCGAAGTCTCTCAACAAGTTCGTTTACATTATCCCAATATATGTAATCTGTATTAGGTTTATTAACTTTTAAAGTTATACCAAATCCGGTTTTTTTTGAAGACACTCGACTTTCTCTATATGGAGCTTTGCGTCTTTCAAAAAATCCCTGGACTGCTTGTTGAGATTCGGGATTTAGAGTTTTAGTTTTTGTAATTCCTTTGCTTTGCAAATAAGGTCCTATTATAGAAATATATTTATGTGATCCATTCCCCTGCACCTGCTCATTTGGATCATTATTTCTACGGTATGCATTGGTTCTTTTTAAAATATCCATATAATTTTCCAAATCTTGTTTTTTATACCCTATTGGTTCTTTTTTAAATAATAACTCATATAAACCTGGTGTACCTGTATAGGTTATTCCTTCAATTTTGATGTTTTTACCAATAATTTCGACAGGTTTTTGAGTTAAACCCAAAAAGAATTTCTCGGTTTCCAAATCATGAACTATTCCATATTGGTGATCAAACTCATGTTCAACATCTTTTACACCGCTATCAATATATTGGCGAGGTAATTCATCAAATCCTAATAAATATTCTTTATATAAATCTGTATCAACAAATGTTCTAACTGTTTGCCGTGTTTGTTCCAGTATATCTGAAAGATTTCCTATTGTGGAGTGTGAACCTGAAGAAGGGTTTGTTTCTGCAATAATACTTGTTTGTTGTATAGATGGCATTTGACTTGCTGAAGCTAAACTCGCGTCCCAGTCAATAATCGATGGTATTTCTGTAGGAAGGAGTGGAGTTTTTCCCGTCTTTCTTTTTTCTGGTGTTGATGTTCCATATTGTAATTTTCTCTTTGGTGTTAGTGTTTGAATTGATCTTTTCTGTGGTGTTTCATAAATTTTTTTAATTGGTGTGTGTAGCTCTTCCTTTATTTCAACAGGTTCAATTTTACCAATCGTTGAAATTAATTCTTGTAAGGGTTGAGTTATCGGTTTATATGTTTCCTCCAATTTAGTTTGCGCCTCAAATTCCGCATTTTTTAAACTCTGATATTTTTGTTTAACAGCTTTTCTTGATTTAACTAGCTCTCTTGCTAAACGTTCATCCATGATTGGTATAATTTACCATCAAACGTTTATTTTTATAAGTAAATATATGAATCAAATCCTTTTCGATATCGGCCAGATTTCACATTAGAGTCTTTGTCTATTACTAAAAATCCAAATTTATCTTTCCAACATATTAAACACAACTCATTAAATTGGTTTAATGACATATCAACATTAACATGATCATCATAAATATGTTTTAAGTTTGTTCGATCTTGTTGAAATATAACAATTAAATTTGCATTGTCACGAATTAATTGTTTCGGAATAGAAGAATATGTTTGACATAAATAAAAACAATCAGTATTTTTGTGTCTTCCGAAACAAAAATAGTCCTTTACAACATTATGATTACAACACACTATATCATCAAATATTATTATAGAGTTTGGTTTAACTTGTTTTGGTGAAACAATTGTTTCTTCATTTTCAGATTCATAGTATCCAATTTTTTTCAAAGGTTTAAAAAGTGTTTTCAAATATTTATACTTTGGTTGATATAAGGATTTTGAATAAACATACAGATTTTCAAATCGCAAACCATTCGGATCTTCAATCAAACTAATAATAACATTGGTTTTGCCACAGCCTGACGGGCCAATAATTAACCCTCTTTTACTATTTCCCTCAAACAGTTTGCCATGTTTTCTAAAACCATTCACTGAACTTTCATGATCCTTAATTGTTATAGAGTATGGTTGTTTCTCAACTCTCATTTTATATATAAAACAAACTATTAATATTCAGTATTGTGATGTAACTGGTTAGTTATCACTAGGATTGCAACTATATATAATGTTTCCATCACATAATAAACGAATCATTTACAAGACAAACAGCAAAAGGAAAGGAAGTGGTTTAGTAAACTCATTAATAAATAAATTACCCTTTGAATTGCATATTCCTGGTTATAATTTTTGTGGACCTGGAACAAAATTGGAAAAACGATTGTCAAGAGGTGATAAAGGTATAAATTTATTGGATGAGGCTTGTAAAGAACACGATATTGCTTACTCACAATCAAATGATATAAAAAGAAGGCATTTAGCTGATAAAGTATTAGCTGACAAAGCTTTATCAAGGTTCAAAGCTAAAGATTCTAGTTTTGGGGAAAAAACTGCTGCACTAGGAATTACTGGTGCTATGAAAATTAAAAGAAAATTAGGTATGGGACTTCGAACGAGAAGAAAGTTCAAGCGAAAAACTCGAAAAGGACGAGGACTATCATTATCTCAGGTAATTTCAAAAGCTAGAAAAGGAATTAAGGGGAAACGTTTTAAAGACCTAAATGAAAGTATTCAAACTGCTTTAAAAGCTATTAAAAAAACAGGTAAAGTGTTACCTCCAAAGAAAAGGGTAATTCCAATCCCAAAGACTGGTGGATTTCTTCCACTTATACCTTTATTTGCTGGTTTGTCTGCTCTTGGTGCTCTTGGAGGAGGGGCTGCAGGTATTGCTAAAGCAGTAAATGATGCAAAAGCAGCCAAAGCGAAATTAGAAGAATCTAAACGACACAATCAAATGATGGAGTCCATTGCGGTAGGAAAAAAAGGAAGTGGACTTTATTTAAAACCCTATAAAACAGGATGTGGATTATACTTGAAACCTTATTCAAAAAACTGCTAAAACATATACCTCGAAAAGCACTTACAAATTACGATTTACTTAAATACGCTAAATATTTACAAATTCCCAACTTTCGTGGTATTTTTATGAGGGATAAATTACCAAAAAAGATAAAGTTAATTGAAAGTGCAATTGTCAATCTAGATAATCACAGTGGTGTTGGTACTCACTGGATAGCATATACAAAAAAAGGAAAAAACATAATATATTTTGATAGTTATGGTAATTTGCGACCCCCTTCTGAATTAATTAAATATTTTTATAGCGACCAAAATAATAATATTGTTAATTATAATTATAACAGTTATCAAAACTTTAACAAAACAAATTGTGGTCAATTGTGTCTAAAATTTCTTTATAACCATATGTAACACCTAATTTTAGTTTATTATTAAACATATTTTTAAAGTAAAATGTCATATAGTTTTGTTCTTAGCGGCAATTCCGCTATTTTAACATCAGAGTTACATCCTCCAATATATTTAGATGAAGATGTTGAATATGTTATCGGTCTTGTAAATTTCGAAACATTTAATGCAATTCCCAATATTGATGTTGGGAATAATGTATTAATTCATGATGAAAATTTAGAAATAGCCATACCCCCAGGTAGCTACGAATTAGAAGACATAACAGATTTTTTAAAAAAACACTTGGATGATGATAAAATTAGTTTTAGTCTTTATGCAAATAATAATACTTTACGTACACATCTTAAATGTTCAGCCCCCATAACTTTTCGTGAAGGAACTATTGGTAAATTATTAGGGTTTAAAAATGGGCGATTGGAAGCCAACATTGAACATATATCAGATTTTCCCGCGGAAATAATTAAAGTAAATTCAATAAATATAGACTGCAGTATTGCAGAGGGATCATATTTAAACGGGAAACCTGTTCATATAATACACCAATTTTTCCCGAGCGTTGCTCCAGGGTTCAAAATAATTGAGTCACCTCAAAACGTCATATATTTCCCAGTCACCGTTAAAGTAATTGATAAAATAGCCATTAAAATAATAGATCAGGAAGGTGATTTGGTTAATTTTAGAGAAGAAACCATAACCATCAGACTACATCTTAAAAAAGTAGATTAAAGATGGTAATATTATATAACAATAAATCTGCAAACTTTACTAGAAAATTTAATAATAAAAACATTAATAAGACAAGAAAGAAACCAACTTCCTTTAGTAGGAAATCAAACTTCCAAAGGTTAACACCTTCTAATAGAAAATTTCTTCAAAGTTTGGGTTTTAAACTTAAATAAAAATGGATTATTTAAATGTAAGAGAAAATGTATTGGTTGATGAATCAATATTAAGCTGGGAAATTCTTTCTTTCGATCCTTTTAATCCTACAAAACTCGGACCAAATGATGAAATCAGAATTGCTTTGCAACAAACAGGAAAATATCCTTTACCTTGCAAAAGTGAAATTTATGTGGAATTGCAAGTAACTAAAGAAGATGATTCCCCTTTAGCTAATACTGTTTTAATTAATAATGCTCCGGCATTTTTATTTAAAGAATTACGCTATATTTTAAATGGTGTTACTATTGACTCCGTTCGGGATATTGGTATAACTTCAACTCTTAAGGGATATATTTCATTTAATCAAAATGAAAGTGCTAAATTGGAAAATGCCGGTTGGTATCCGAAAACAAAATCTAAAGAAAAAATTATGACTGATGACAAAGGTAATGTTTCATTATGTATACCATTAAAGATGTATTCAGGATTTTTTGAAGATTATAATAAGATTATTCTTAATTCACAACAAGAACTTATTCTAATAAGAAGTAATGATGATACAAATGCATTATTATCCAGTAATGAAGATGAAAAACCCAAAGTTAAAATTACCAAGTTGTGTTGGAGAGTTCCTCATCTTACTGTAGCGATTCCGCAAGAATTAGCACTTACCAAAATTATTGACAAAAATAGTGATATACTAATAACCTTCCGAAGCTGGGAATTAGTTGAATATCCAGAGTTATTGGAAACTACGAGGCACAACTGGCCCGTAAAAATATCTACAAAAGTCGAAACGCCACGTCATGTTCTAATTGCTTTTCAGAAAAATAGACGTGGTAATCTAAAAATGGATATGAGTAAATTTGATCATTGTAATTTAAGAAATATGAATGTCTTTTTAAATTCAGAAAGATATCCTTACAATGATCTTCAACTTGACTTTGAAAATAATAAATTTGCTACTCTGTATGAAATGTTTACAGACTTTCGTCAAGGGTATTATAACTCTCCAGTGGAACCAATTTTTAATCCGAAAGAATTTAAAGAAAATGCTCCTATAGTTTACATTAATTGTTCACATCAAAGAGATTTACTACAAACAGGTCCAGTAACCATGAGAATTGAATTTGAAACCAAGGAAAAAATTCCCCTTAAAACAGCGGCATATTGTGTTATAATTCATGATAAAGTTTTCAGTTACAATCCATTAACAAAAATTGTGAAACAGTTGTAATACAATTTCCTTAAGATAAAATACTCTTTTTAAACAAACCGCTACTTACGCTTAAGAGCGCACGCGTCAATTTTGATATTTATTAACGTAGCCAAACCAGAATTCTTCATTTATATAATGTCTTACGAGATTTCAGTTCGAGTATTAGATTTTCAACTTCAGTTGCAGAAATTAAAAAAACAAATAAGTGAATATCAATTAAAAGTAGAAATGATCAAGAAATTCAAATATTTGAAAATATGAAACTTATTCTAGATCTTCAAGGATTCAAAATTGAAAATAATAAATTTATTGTAAAGGAATTAGCAGCGTACGATGGGCAAAAGACAAGTCATTTTATTTTCAAAGCTCCATTTCCGATGGGTCATTTACCATCCTATTTACACAAACAAGCTCTGTGGTTAATAAAAAATTACCATTGCATTGAATGGTGTGAAGGATTTACACCATTACACAAATGTGGAGATATCATAAGAGATTTAAGCGCTAAGGTGGACTATGTTTATGTAAAAGGGGAAGAAAAGGCAGATTTCGTAAAGAAGTATTCCATGAAACCAGTTATCGAGATTGATGAACAACCCACCCTAAAGAAAATGGATCCTTGCTGCTTTTATCATCAAAAAATACCATGTGTATGTGCATTATCAAATGTTTATTACCTTTACAACAATTTTTTTATGTAATAAAAGACTTGATTACAAATTATGTGTTTTATTTTCTAACATTGTTTTAATACATGAAATATTATTATTTAATCCTAGTTCTTGAAGTTTACATATTAAAATATCTATATTTTTATTTTTTAAATATTCGCTACAACATTTAGCTGCTAGTAAACCTAATTCCGCATGTTCCATATAATTTAAAAACAATATAATATTCTGCGCTTCACTTTCTTGACCTTCATATGCATAAAACTCGGAACAGGCTGCGGACATCAAAAACTCTTCATACATTTCTCTTATTAATAATTCCATAATAAATCCTACACTAAAACCTCCCTGTTTCTCAATATCTCTTTATCTCTCTCTTCCTCTTCCACGATTTCTTTTAATATATCAGGATCTTTTATATAATCCTTCAATATCCTTAAAAAGTAACTGAATCCTATTTTCTTTATTTCATGAAAGAACTTCGGCAAATTTTGGGTTTTTCTATAATTTAAACAGGCTTCTGCAGCTAATTGGTATTGGAAGGCAGTCTCATAATATACCTGTGCCCACTCGGGGTGTGTTTTCCTTAGCATTGCATTCTTTAATTCGGAATTTTGAAGTTTAGTAAACTGTTTACCTAATTTGATTATTTCATTTTGCAAATCACTGTTCATAACTACCACTTATTTTTAATTTAACACTGTTCTTTATTAGTGGTGAATCTTCTATATAAGCTTAAGACTAGTTGTAAATGAATGTAGCTCGCTCAGATTCAGTCCTTTAAAATACCAGCTCCCCTCCAACTGCTACCAGCTCCCCTCCAACTACTGTGGTGGTTAGGAAGGAGGTAGGAGGTGGAGCAAAAAGAGGCGGAGTTTATGAAACCAATCGGAATAGGGGGCGAACTTGGGCAGCCAATCAGAAACAAGGTCATTCTTGGCTGACCAATCAAAAAAGTGGTGGGGGGGTCAACTAGAAGCCCCCTATTCCCACTACTAAGGATAAGGGAAAAATTGCAACATCGGTTTAGGTAAGTGAAAATATCAGTGAAATTATAATAATAATAAATAGAAGCCCACTGTCACGCCGTTTGAACTCCACCAGATACAGCTTCAGTATTAGAAGTAACAACGAAGAGATAGTAAGATTGAATCATCTTCTATAGATGGAAAATCTTAAACTGATGGCTGCCACCAAAAACCGGCTGGAGCAAATGCTCAAAATGATTGAGGAATGCAGTTTGGACTTGACAAGTGCCGTATTTTGAACATCGTTAAAAGAAAGATACAGCTGAGAACATTTGAGATGCAAAACGGTGAAATTATAGCTGCAATGGAAGCAGAAGAAACATACAAATACCTAGATACGAAACAGGCTAAACGAATTGACAATCGCACTATGAAGGCCGAATTTACCACCGAATTTGTCAGGAGGATAAGATGGGTGTTACGATTTAGTCTAAATAATAGAAGCTTGTTTAAGGCGCTCAACATGTACGCATGCTCTGCGCTTAGCTACTCTTTTGGAATTGTAAAATGGAGCAGGACGGATATCCAAAACCTGCAAAGGAAAATAAGGACACAATGCTTCCAAGACACCAAGAATTAAGAGGATTGGTCGATATTGGTAAGCAGTTCGATCAACAAATAATAAACTTACGTGCTTATTTCCACAGATTAGCGGACTCTTCCACACTACATCGAGCAATATGCGAGGCAGACGATTCTACGTCGCTACTGCTGAGAGAACGGGATATTGCTTCTCACTACCGAGCAGACCAAGAGAAGTTACAAGCTTATCTACAGAAATCACTTCATGGACGGCATTCAAATGAGGTCATCCAGTACAATGTCGACTAGTCAGCGTCGAACTACTGGTTGATTTCAGGATAGACGGTTCTAACAGATCAAAGAGTTGCTCATAATAGACTAGACGTTATACTAATAGATAAAATTTCTAGGCGAATTACACTAATTAACATTGCTATACCTAATACCAACAACCTAAAACAGAGATCTGGAGGTGCAAATCTGCAAACAGTGAGCGATGAATAGCGTCCACACGATTCCCAGAATACTATCAGCAACTGGAGTGATACCAAAGAACCTCCTGCAGAACATCAAGAAACTGGGCTTTAGCGAGCATCTGTATAAATCTGTTCAGAAAGCAGTTCTCCCTGCAACGGCGCGTACCGTCCAAAAGTTTGTATAAAGTACAGAAGACCACGCCACCTAGGACCCGATAACATGGAAAGGGTCTCCACAAAGCTTCATACTTTTGGTGTCCTTGTATACCTGGTATGAGTCAATAATCCTTGAAGTGAGTGTGAAGCCGTTTGACTTCTAAATCTGAGTTATTGTAAAGACAAAAATTTAGATAAATTTCCAAAAAATATTTATTTGTAAGGTTGAAAAATAACCGCAATAATATTTATAGATAAAGTTATGATAAAATAAAAATCCTTAAAAAAAGCATGATAATACCAACAATTTATTTATTCATTTATTTTCTAAGTGTATATGCTCAAATAGTACACTGAACAAGAAATACATCTGCAAATCGAAAACCAGATCAAATTACAATAAACAAACATATGTATTGACAATTTTATAATCTCACTTTAATAAAGTCTTAGAAAACACACAAAAATAAAGCAATAACATATCAGACCAAGAGTTAAAAACGCATTATTATTAAAATCTTAATATAAGGTGTTTTTTGACGTAAATAATTTAACGTAGCCTTGTATGCCACTGGTCTGCAATTATAATTAAAGTCAAAAATAATAAGTTTGTTATGGAAAGCTATGGATATTTAAGATAAGTCTCAAACCAAGTAAGTAATTGTAAACGTACACCATAACGTTTCAAGTTGTAAAGCAATAAGTTAATTATTAACCCGATCAATGGCAGGTGATCCAGGTTAGGTATTAATTTATTTTTGATCCATTTTGTAAAAATTTCACTGTTCATTTCACGATGATATATGAAAGTCAAAGATTTGGATGCAAAGAGCAGACTTGCTCCTTAAACAAATCCTTTCGTAAAGTTAACAAGAACAACAATAAAGCGCTTTGGTCCTTTCTCCACCTCATGGTTTCGTTAGTGGAGCTATATCAAACTGAAAGCAACATTCGCAGGAAACAATTGCTATATAAAATATAAATTCCGATACATGCCGGCAAGATATTAAAAACCTACCGACTTCGATGTCAGACTGAAAAATATCGCCAGCCGAAAAGACGTCTATACATTCACCGAAGTAGTACGGAATTTTAAATTCAAAATTTCAGTAAGAAACCTATGTGTAGTGTATAAACAGTTGCTTATATATTATTCTCCTTTCAAGCAAAGAAAAAGGAAATAATATATAGAAACAGTTTATTCCCTGCAAATTCCAATCTAGTCCTCTCTCCATACGCGTTTCGACCACCTTATGTCTAGTTATTGGAGCTGTATCGAACCGAGATCAGCATTCTATATATTTTTTCTTTTTTCACTGCTTGAAAAAAAAATAACATATAGGAAACCGTTTATACACGGTAGGTAAGTTCTAACAAATTTTAATTTTTAAAATTTCGCATTACTCCGGTTAATGTATAGATGTCGTTTCGATTGCCGATATTTTTTAGTCTGATATCGAAGCCGGTAGGTTTTTAATATCCTACCATGTATCGGATTTTATATTTTATATAGTAGTTGCTTCCTGCGAATGTTGCTCTCGGTTCGACACAGCTCCACTGATGAGACTATGAGGTGATTGGAACGCGTATGGAGACAAGACTAGAGTTGTATTTGCAGAAAATAAACTGTTTCTATATTTGATTCCGTTTTCTTTACTTGAAAAGATAATAACATATAGACAACTGTTTAAACACGGCATATATATTTCTTATTGAAATTTTGTATTTAAAATTTTACAGTACTCCTGTGAATGTATAGATGTCGTTTCGACTAGCGATATTTTTTAGTCTGACATCAAAGTCGGCAGGTTTTTAATATCCTGCCATGTATCGGAATTTATATTTTATATAGCAGTTGTTTCCTGCGAATGTTGCTTCCGGTTTGATACAGCTCACGGAACAGTGTTAAACGAATATTGGAAAATTTAAAAAATTTTGGCACCATTAAGGCAAAAATGCATAAAAGCCAACCTATTTTCAATGAAGAAATTGTCGAAATTGCAGTTCTAGGATATTTAGCAGCATATCTTCTGACATCGCTAAGACAAGTGGCTCTACAAGCAAGAATTTTGAAGAGCTCAATACATAGAAATCTGTTGAAACACAACTCCCATCCTTATTTAATATCTTCGCTTCAACACCTAAGATATATTGATTTGCCGAAAAGAGTGCAATTTTGCGAATTTTCAATAACGATGATACGAGACGATCCTCGATTTTCAGACAACATCATTTGGATTGATGAAGCAAAATTTACAAAAAATGGCATTTTTCACAGACACAATTCCCTTTTTGGAGTGACTCAAATCTTCATTCAGTAAGTTCAAGACACTTGGTAATCTAAAGTATTTTGTGCTGAAAGAAATGATACAACAGTAAAACTACATTTTTATGAAGAAAATTTAAATAGTAATTCATCAATAAAACAAAGCCAATTATATCCCTATTTTTAACCGACTTCTAAAATAAGAAGGTTATCAATTCGTCGCGTATGTATTTTTTTTATGCATATACACCGATTACTTCGGAACGGCTGCACCGATTTGAATGAAATTTTTTACGTTACGTTCAGGAAGTTGCTTCGGTGGTCCCATATTTTTTAGATGAAATTGGTGCAGTAAAATCCAAGATAGCGCTTACAATATGGCGGCCAAAAAAATTAATTTTGTCTGATTTTCTCCAAAATTGGTATGGAGGAATTTTCGGGGTTGTACCGAACGAATCAGAAATTATTTTAAAAAAATTCAAAATCGCGGTTCTAATATGGCGGGCAAAAAAATTTAATTTTGTCCAATTTTCTCCAAAATTGGTACGGCAGAGTTTTTGGGGTCGCACGTAACAAATTCAAAATTATATTTAAAAAATTCAATATGGCGGATTCAATATGGTGGACGAAAAAATCAATTTTGTTCAATTCTCTCCAAAATTGGTATGGGGGAGTTTTCGAGGTCTCACATAACAAATCTTAAATTATTTTTAAAAAATTAAATATGGCGGATCCAATATGGCGGACAAAAAAATTTAATTTTGATCGATTTTCTCCAAAATTGGTATGGGGAAGTTTTCGAGATCGCACATAACGAATTCAAAATATTTTTTAAAAAACCAATTTTGTACGATTTTCTCCAAAATTGGTACAGGGGAGTTCTCGAGGTCGCACATGACGAATCTAAAATTATTTTTAAAAAATTCAATATGACGTATTCAATATAGCGGATAAAAAATTAATTTTGTCCGATTTTTTTCAAAATTGATATATGGGAGTTTTTGGGATAGCACATTACGAATCTGATATTATTTTAAAAAAATTAAATATGGCGGATCTAAGATGGCGGATTAAATATTCTATATCTCTCAACTTTGTCTAAAGTCAGTATTGAGGGATTGTTGTTAGTGTTAATCACTCTCAATCTGGCGGAATCCATATAGTGCCCTAAAAATTTTACATTTTTCGACTTTCTCCAAAACTGATATAGAGGATTTTTGAGGATGTAAATTATGAATTTAATAGTATTTTTCAGGATTTAATATGTCGAATGCAATATAGCTGACTAAAGATTTTACATTTTTCGATTTTGTTCAAATGTGGAACTGAATCGTTTTTGAGGATGTAAGTAGCGAATATCAAATTATTTTAAGAAAACTTAATACGTCAGATGCAATATGACCGTTTAGAAATTTTAAATTTCTGAATTTCATCTAAAATTGGTACTAGGGGGCTTTGAAAGGTTTAGATTTAGATTAGATTAAGACGTTAAAATTATTCTTTGGAAATTCAATATGGCGAATCCAATATGTTAGAAAGAAAATTTTATCTTATTCGCAATTTTTCAAATTTGGCATTAGGGGGTTGGGAGGCGTATGAAGTTAATTTTTTACTGTTAGGTTAATAAGATACAATATGAGGGAATAAAAATTTTATATTTTCTGGTTTTACATAAAATTGATATTGCGGTGTTCTTGGGGCGTATACAAACTCAATTTGCAATATACAATATATCGGGCTAAGAAATTTACGTCTCAAATTCTTTAAATATCGATATTGGAAGCTTTTGAGGCCTATGACAGACTAAATATTTATGTGACACAATTTCATTGGTATTTGCAGAACTCTAAGAATCAAAGAATTTTTAGTGGTTCATTTTAGGGTTATTTACAATTATGGATAAAATGGGTACCTTTTTGCCACCTTGGAGTCATTGCGAGGTACATTAATCTCGATTAGCACTTAGTTCAAATAATTTATGAATATCATAATTAATTCAAAACCAAAAATCGAAAAATAAAATTTTTATAAAAAAATTGAACTGACTTCTAAAAGTGCGCTAAAAAGTGAAAAATAACTATAAATTTTTATATGAAATTGAAATTTTTGAAGTCGGCGCCAAATTATTTCTAAATGAAATTAATAACTACTAATATATACAAATTATGTTAAGAAAGCAATTACAAATAATGTATTTTTAATCTGTCTATACGAATTATATTTTGTCAGGTATTAGTTTGGCGCCGACTTAAAAAATTTCAATTTCATATAAAAATTTATAGGTATTTTTCACTTTTTAGCGTACTTTTAGAAGTCGGTTCAATTTTTTTATAAAAATTTTATAAATTATGTATTAAATTTTGTAGGAGAAATATATTTAAATATTTTAGGAGAGTTAAACAATGAATACTTAAGCAATTTATCTCTGGCAAATCTTTTACTAATGATGTGCTGCCCCACCACACAGAACCGTTTCAGTTATCAACTGCTTATAGGAACATTTTATGACAAGTGGATTGTCAACAATGGACCTTTCCTATGAGAGGTGCCAAAAATTATTTGGAAGTTCAGTGTTATTAGTTATCAGTTATTAAAATAAGTTGTTTCTCTGTGCAGGTAACTATTTAGCATTTTTACAATACAAAAATGTTAAATTGTCAGTATTTCAAAAACTGCACATATTTAGAGTAGACAACCTTATACAAGGCCACCCTATTTTTAATCTTAAAAAGGAAACATTGTAAAAGTAGGACGTTTACATTTAAAAAAATTTTAACGATCTATTCAAGTTAATATTTATTGTGCGTTTTTGATCACCCTATATTTATTTATTATCAAAATTTCCACACAGTCCACCAAAGTGGATCCCCTTTTTGAAAGTAATCAACCCTAATTAAATAATAAAGGTTTTCATATAGGAGAAATTGATAGTTATGTTTAGACCTGCAAATGCCATTTTTACATAAAATTAAAAATATGTCAAAAATAGTTAGACTTAGGTATAGGACATTATACATGAAAAATGTTTAAAATTTTGCGAAGAATCTAAAAATGAATAACATATAGGGTGTTCCATTTAAAATAAACAAGAAGGCATCAACTTCCAGTATAACTGGAAGTGCCACCATCTTGACAATATTTTAGCGGAATTGCCCCCTTAGACTTTAGTAAAGATCGATCGCGGCAGTTCGCCGTGGGACATCCTGTAAATAACGGTTTTACATTGTCAACTTGAAATTTCGTTGTACTTTCATAATATCGTCAACTTATGTTAGTGCAACCAACATATAAAAAGAAAATTATCTACGATTACTTAATTGTATGTGCAGTTACCATTTTCAAGACATGGTAACTATTCTCCTTTTTTTCCGAGGCTAAGGTAAACCCCATACGGTGAAATCTATTATTATTTTGGGGAAATAAACTAGTTTTTTCCTTCATGATGTCTGAAGACAGTTACATTTCAAAATCGTCTAGAATTATTGAATCTTCTGATATAGGTGTTGTAATTGTAGAATGAAAATTGACCCAGGCGTGTTTCGTCCACGATGCCAGCGATTGGACTCATCAGTGGGTCCGCTGGCATCTTTTCCAGACACCCTGTGTTAACATACTTATATATATTTGATTCTCATATTTGAAGTTATTTTCGGGGGGGACATGTCGGTAAGATAGTAATTATTGAAATTTGTATTTCTCTTATAGCGACTAGACACCATGATTCATTCTTATTCCGTAGTACTATGACATTGGCTAACTGCATATATGAAAATTCTAGATATTCTTTAAAATTTATATAAAGCCATTTATTAAAAAAAAAGAGAATGTATGGGAAATTTAAATTAACCTTGTTGAAAAAATAACGGCGTGCGCATATATTTTATAGTACTTAGTATTTAAAAATTATAACTTCGGATTTAAATTTACATCTTTACCCTCGATTTTACAACTTTATGGTTAAATACCAAGAAAATTTAAATGCTCGTAATAATGTTTTATTGTCTTCGGTGGGTAAATTTTTACAGATTTTGCGGTTTATGTTTTTCACTTTATGACATTAAGTACTTGGAATTTATTTATTATTTAGTGGAAGTTTTGCGACCTACAAAAATAAACTGCACATTTTAATGATACGTTTTTATTATTTTGTCTTTTATTGTTGATACGTGAAAATATGTAAAAAATAATTGTAAGCAATCATTCTTGCAAAAACGTTTTTTCCGAAATGTAGATAACAATTTCGTTCAGTCAAGTAGTCAATTTTCTTCGAATTGAAATATTTAGGTAACCTACAACAATCTATAGTTTAAATAATTCTCGGTATTTTCTACACTTCTAATATTTATTATTTTTACTATATCTTATCCTACTAAATGTTTGTCATAGTTATAAATTTGTGGGAATAACCTTAGAAAATAAAAAGATAAATATTTATTACACTATAAATTTAAATACACTTGTGTCAATTGCGACGGTTGTGCTGAAT
Organism: Diaprepes abbreviatus; assembly: GCA_034092305.1. Classification (NCBI taxonomy): domain Eukaryota; kingdom Metazoa; phylum Arthropoda; class Insecta; order Coleoptera; family Curculionidae; genus Diaprepes; species Diaprepes abbreviatus. Next base: position 465,013 of record JASJET010000164.1, read on the forward strand.
ATTTTACTGGTAATATACAATTATGTTTTTGAATCAATAAGTTCACAAATACGACATGTGTTATTTACTGATTATTTTATATAGAAAAAAAATGATTCGACTGTACTCTTTCCATCGAAGGATATACACATAATTGCTTCTGTAACTATTTTAATAAAAATTACTTTTTTTTACCAATGCATACTTTTTCTCTTATTTTTGGCTGGCATGCGGGATTGTCATTTAGAATTTTCCGAAAGAAATACTGGCTATTCGGAAAAAGTTTTTTTACGAATCTTTTGAGCCCTCAGTCATAATTATAATAAAAAGTTTATTTAACCTTTTTTGACCATATTTCGAAGCAAATTAGTGAATTATAATATCTGGTACATATTATGTGCATCTTCATTAGGTCCGCCCATTATAATAAAGCTTTGTCTGAATACACTGATTCCCGATCATTTGCTTGGAAATAATCGTAAACTAGTATCATATTGGTCATTTCTGATTTAATGTAATGTTCGGCCATAGCGAGAAATTTAAGACTAAAATGATAAATTTTAAAATTAATCGATTAAGTTTTGTCACATTAAATCGTTTGAGAATACTCTTTTGCAACTAATGAGATACTTGTCATAGCTCGTTGTTATGTAAACTATTGCCCCTTAAACATGCTTCAAATTTCTTGGAACAGTCTTCATCCTAGGTAAAGGGTTAAGGAGGCTACGACGAGTCTCATTACGCAATAAAACATTTTAATTCGATCATATCAGAAGCGGCTGCATAAAGCGACACCAACCAGTTATAATTTTTTTGGAGAAAAGATGTCAGGACATAAGAATTTTTAATTATAAATTTAATATATAATATAATATAATATAGTGTAATATAATATAATATAATATAATATAATATAATATAATATAATATAATATAATATAATATAATATAATATAATATAATATAATATAATATAATATAATATAATATAATATAATATAATATAATATAATATAATATAATATAATATAATATAATATAATATAATATAATATAATATAATATAATATAATATAATATAATATAATATAATATAATATAATATAATATAATATAATATAATATAATATAATATAATATAATATAATATAATATAATATAATATAATATAATATAATATAATATAATATAACATAAAATCTCATTGTTCTTGATCGAAGGTATTACGTATCTCTTGCCAAAGGACCAACACAAGACACATGATCCAGCTAAGTATAGGCCAATCACCTGCCTTCCTACACTGTATAAGGTGATCACCTCCTGCTTAACCCAACACATCTATGCAAATTGTGAGCAAAATAACATCATTGCAAGTCAACAGAAAGGATGCACGAAGAAAGCAATGGGATGCAAGGAACAATTGATTGTTGACTCAGTCATATGTAACCAAGCCTGTACCAACAGAAGAAATCTCTTTGCTGCCTAGGTGGATTATAAGAAGGCCTTCGACTCAGTGCCACATGAGTGGCTCACAACAATATTGAGAATGTATAGTGTCCATAATCATTTTGTTTCCTTTTTAGAAGGCATCATGTCTACTTGGAGAACTAGAATCCAATTGCAAATGCCATCCAGCGACACCATCGAAACTAACACAATCTCGATACGAAGAGGAATATTTCCAGACAATTCACTTAGCTCATTGTGGTTCAGCCTTGTAATGAACATACTATCACGCCGTTTGAACTCCACTAGATACAGCTTTAGGATTAGAAATAACAACGAACAGGTAGTAAGAGTGAATCATCTTTTATACATAAATGACCTTAAACTGATGGCTGCTACCAGAAACCAGGTGGAACAAATGCTAAAAATTTTATAGGAGTTCTTCAGGGATATCGAAATGCAATTTGAACTTGACAAGTGCTGTATTTTGAACATTGCTAAATATAAGATAAAACCAGGAGCATTTGAAATTCAGAACGGTGAAACTGCAATGGGAGCAGAACAAACATACAAATACCTAGGTATGAAACAGGCTAGAAGAATTAACCATCGCATTATGAAAGCCGAATTGACAACCGTTGTCAGGAAGGTAAGGCGGATATTACGAACTAACCTAAATAGTAGATATTTGTTTAAGACGTTCAACACGTACGCTTGTCCTACATTTTGCTACTCTTTTGGAATTGTAAAATGGAGCAGGACGGACATCCAAAACTTGCAAAGAAAAATAAGAACACTCCTAACAAACACACAAAAACATCACCCTCGGAGTGCTATTGAACTTACAATGCTTCCAAGACATCAACGAGGAAGAGGATTTTTGGATATCGGTAAGCAGTTCGACCAACAAATAATAAACTTACGTTCATATTTCTTCAGGTTAGCGGGCTCTTCTACACTACATCAAGCAATATGCGAGGCAGAATATTCAACGTCGCTACAGCTGAGGGGAACAGGATATTGCTTCTCACCACCAAATAGGCCAAGAGAAGTTACAAACCTGACTACAGAAACCACTTCATAGACGACATCCAAATGAGATCAATCAAGAAAATGTCGACAACTCAGCGTTGAACTATTGGTTGATTTCAGGTCAGATGTTTCCGGAGACGGAGGAGTTCTTGTTAGCTATCTGAGACCAGGTTATTCCGACAAAGAACTATCGGAAGTTTATCATCAGAGATCCCTCAATAGAAAATCACCAATGTAGATATGGTTGGCTGTCGAACATCAGAGGCAATCCAGCACATAACTGGAGGATGCCAAGTGTTTGTCGCACCCGAGTATAAAGAAAGACATGATTCAGCCGCTAAAATACTCCACCAAGAGTTAGCAGATAAGTTAAACCTATTGCAGTTAGGAAATGTACCTGATTATAAATACAATCCGGAGGCTATTCTTGAGAACACCCAGTTCAAGTTATATTTGTTATCGAACGGTTCCTCATAATAGACCAAACATTATACAGATAAAATTTCAATAATTTACTTTATTTGTAACAATAGGCCATAGCCAATTTATAAGAAACAAATGCAAAATTCTAACAATAATAATTATACCAAAGATTAGATACTTTGAAAGTTAAATTTAACGTTTTTCTATATTTTTAATGGTAAGCCCTTAATTATTTTTACGTTTTTTTACTTTAAATAACGCTGTTATTATAAAACCAGAGTATTGAAATTTGATTGCAAAGGAACAAGAACAATATCATTTCATAAAAATAAAGTAACAAAAACAAAAGGAAACATTGAAACTAAAAACAACCAAGAGTTTTTTTTAAAGATTGTTTTCAAAATGACAGCCGTTTTCTCGAATGCAATATCGGCACAGTTTTGTTATTGTTCTAATGCATTCAAAATAATTATAGGTCTGTTATGAGGAGTTTGGAAGGCCAAACCAATCGCCACACGACGTTCCGCTATAGATTCATGTCGTATCTTATACACTTGATTTTGCATAGAACCCCACGAATAAATCCAAAACGGAAAGATAGGGAGATCGTGGGGGCCATTTCACTGGCCCATTGGTACCTATCCATTATTGAGGCAAGTTATTGTCAAGAGTTGTGGTTCGGGGTACCGTCTTGTTGTAGATAAATTGAATTGAAATTGGCCAATGGAGCATTTTCAATAAATTCTGGAATAATTTCTTCAAGGATTTCTAGGTATCTACGTGCTGTGAGACCCCTTTCATACATCCTGTAGGCTATGCGTCGACCCAAAATAAAACACAAGGCACCAACTTCGAAGCGCTCTTTAGAAAATTAAATGGCGATTTTATGCAGACCTATTCCTCGTGTTGTAACGATTAAAAATTCCCGCACTTGAGAAATAACATTTGTCAGACCAAATGACAAATTTGCCATAAGATTCGTAATTGCGGATTTGTTCTAAATGCCATTGACAAAACGTTACTCGGCGCTCATCAGCTCTGGAGTGTAAATCTTGCACTATATTAAATTTATATGGATTTTTCAAAATTCTTTAAGCATCAGATTTTGCTATACCAACTTCCTCCTATATTTTTCTACATGATGATGAAGTTGTTGCTGCTGCGTTAAATAACACTTTTATTTCTTTTCTCTCGCTGTCTTCTTTGACGTATATTTCAGAAAAAATAACAATTTGACAAAACTATGAAGTTTTAGACATCTGCTTTTTTTTAAATTGGCCATGACCTACTAAGCCACGCCTATAAATTATTCTCCAGCATTCTCCTTCAACGTCTCTCTTCGTATACCGAGGAGATTATCGGAGACTACCAATGTGGATTTCGAAGCGGAAGATCAACAGTTGACCAGCTTTTCACTATCCGACAGATGCTGGAGAAATGTTGGGAGTTTAACAAAAACTTACATACCCTGTTCTTAGATTTCGAGCAAGCATATGACAGTATTATTAGGATAGGGTTGTGGGACGCTATGGAGGAATTTGGAATCCCGCACAAGCTGATTAGACTGTGTAAAGCGTGCCTGGAGGGGGCAAAAAGCTGTGTCAAAATTGAAGGAGAGTGTAGCCAAACATTTTCTATCAACAGAGGGAGATGCTTTGTCGCCAGTACTGTTTAACCTTGCACTAGAGAGAGCCGTAAGAACAGTATCAGTTGACGCGGAGGTTTTTGGGCCAAGTGGCCCTAAACTTATTTTGGCCTACGCGGATGATATGGGCGCGATAGGAGAAAGCACAGTCAGTGTGAAGGAAAACTTCATAAAGATAGAAAAAGAACCTCAGAAAATAGGGCTCCGAATAAATGAAGGAAAGACCAAATACATGCACGTGTCCCGCAACCCCGCCCGAGACAGAATCAGGCAGAACGTCACCATGGATGACTATAATTTTCAGCATGTGCGGGTTTTCAAGTACCTGGGCGCAGTGATAACGGCAAACAATAATATGCAGGAAGAGGTTAAGCAGTTCATCACACAAGCAAATAAATGTACATTTGCGATACAAACCTTGCTGAAGTCAAAATTTATCACTAGAAAGGCAAAAACCGAAATTTATCGAACAGTTATACGACCAATAGCAATCTACGCCACTGAAACATGCACCCTGATGGTCTACGATACGGAGCTGCTAAGAAAGTTTGAGAGAAAAATCCTGCGCATAATATATGGCCCATACCGAGACCCTGAAACAGGCCCTTACAGAATGAGAAGCAACATAGAGCTTGCGCAATTATATCAAAGGCCTGACATCATTCAAGAAATAAAGTCCAGAAAATTACGATGGGTCATATACAAAAGAGTCAAAATGATCGACTAATAAAACGGGTATGGGAGGAAGCACCACCAGGAAAAAGACCACTGGGAAGACCTAGGCTTAGATGGAGAGATAACATCCACAAGGATCTAGCTATCCTTGAAGTTGACCAGCAAGAATGGAGGAAGTTGGCACAAGACCGTTCCAGGTGGAGGCAGATAGTCGAGGCAGCCAAGACCTACCCTAGGTTGTAGTGCTACGGAGTCAGTCAGTCAGCCAGTCAGTCATGACCTACTGTTACATATAAAGTAAATTATTGATATCGAATTCTGACCTTATTTTACAAAATAAAATAAATACATTACATATTTTTGAAAAGCTCAAATTATACTTAATAAATATCTAAAATAATATACAGGGTGTCCTATTTAGAGAATCATGAGTTTGGGAGAAAAACTTACTACTCCACTGAACGTAATAAATTATTTTTTACCTTTTTGATAAATTAACCCATAACTGAAATACGAGATCTGCCTAAAAAACGAAGATTTTCAAAATCACCCTGTAGATTAAAAACCAAGAGAGCCATGACAAATTGGACACCGGAATCTTGCGTTTCGTTAAAAAGTAAGAAACTAAAGTGAAAACCGCAACTGTACTTCGGGAAATATCAACTCTTGATCAAGATAAATACATATTTCAACCTCAGAAAGAATTGCTAGCATTTTGTATAGACTTTTTCAAGACTCCCTGTATAATACTTTTACGACTAAAAATTAAAAGATATATATATATATATATATATATATATATATATATATATATATATATATATATATATATATATCAAATAATTCTAATCTACATTTTTCTATGCATCTATATAATACAAGTTCGCAGAAAAATAAAATAATATTAGTAATTTATCTGTCCTATAAAAGAAACTATCTTTAACTTTGAACCGTGAACCGATCTATTGTGACACCCACTTGGATCTAGATTGTTCATTTTCTACGGACACTTAGCTACGCTCTATTTGTAACAATAGAGATTAGTTGCGAAATTGATACTAAGATTCCTAACAGTCAATGGTATAAAAAAATTTCTTTCAATTCATTCGATATTGTAACGCCAATATTGACTGCTTCTAGAAAAAATTTGTTAAATTTAACCTTGTGCCCTGTCGAAAACGTTAGTCACAGTTAAAACGTATTTTAATAATTTTCTTACCTATCCAGAGTAGGATCGGGCTATACTTGATGTAGTCTGGAGTAGCCAAATTTTACACCTATCATCTAGTTACTCTTGTTATACAGAGTGTGTCAGAAAACATGCACCAACGCTCTCTGAAGATTTACGAGTCCACAAAAAAGAGGTCGTGATTGTTGTTGGGCAGCTAGGGGTCATTTTCGAAATAATTTGCTGCGTGTAATCCGAATCAGAGGATATTTGAGGATACGTACTCGAAAAATAGGGTTTTTGGCTACTTTTGAGATTATGTTCCGGATGCATAAAATTTTTTTGTTTTTCTTTCTAGTTGTACCATTTAATACTACGCGTACCCTTCAAAATAAGCTACTGAAGGGTCACCTGTGATTTTTTTTGCAAAGTTACAGTTATTTTAAATAAGGGTTAGTAGGTTTTTAAAGACCCGTATCGTTTTTGGTAAATTGCGATTCGCCATTTTGAATTCATTATCTTAAAAATAAGAATTTCAATTTTCTGACATATTATTCGTGATCACCGACTCTGAAAACCCCAAAGTGATTTTTTTTAGGTAGCAGTATTATTTTTTTGCAAATTTTGATTAGCCATTTTGAATCCACCATTTTAAAAATGACAATTTCATTTTATGACTTCATATTTGTATTAAGCCACCAAGAAAAACCTCCAAGTACAAGTTTTTGAGAGAAACGCATACAATGGAAAAATGGTTAATGTGAAAGCTTATGATGTTGTTGGGATAAATTTCATGACATAAAATGGTCGTGGCTTTGCAAGAAAAAATGGTAGGTGATTGCTCAATAGCTTATTTTCAAGAGTAAGATTAATATTAAATGATATGATCAAAAAAAATTACGTATCCTCTCTATAACTTACAAAGTAGCAAAAAAAACTATTTTTCGAGTACAAAACCTCAAATATCTCAAAATCCTGACGTGATGGAACAATTCTGGAAATGACCTTTGCTGCTCAACAACAGAACCTTGGAGACCTGTGGAATAATTCCTATAAGTACGGGTCCGGAATGGTCTTATTATAAAAATACAGGGCATTGAAAATCGCAAAAGGTATCTTATTTCTTATTAATTTAATAGTTGCTATGAGGTAGATTATCTTATGTTATGATGTAAATTTTTAACCTAAATGAGCTTTTTTCGTTAAAGGTGTATATAGGGGTGCATAGGGGTAATGCTATTGATGATATTATGTAATAAAAATGTAGCATGCTTTTAAATAATTTCCATAGCATTTATAAAATTCTTCTAGCTAAAGAAAATTTCCTTTTTGGGTTTTTTTTTATAAATGAATCCATTTTGGAAAATACTGAAAAAATTATATTTCAGTATCACGACAATAGACAATCAACAATAGACAAGACCACAAAATCTCATTTAATCGTCAGTGCCTAGCGAATATATTTTTAATAATTCGCATCTTTTCTCTCTCTCTCTCTCTATATATATATATATATATATATATATATATATATATATATATATATATATATATATATATATATATAGATGAAATAATTTTAAAAATAGTATGATTAATACGAAAAAACAATGGCGTACAATATTTTCATCACCTTATATTTTAATAGCAACACTATTCCAGATCCATTTTTAAAAGAACTTTTCCTGTTGTTTTGAGATGGTGAATTTTAGTCGAGCGTTATTGCATGTTCTTTGAAACACCTTGTAAAGTGAAATTCATTTTGTAATCAAAGTATACATTTTTCAGCGATGGCTTGTAAGAAATAGAATGCCATACGGTTAGATAAAAATATGAATAAAATTTTATTCGAAGTTGAGCGTTACAAATATCAAATCTACTTTTCTTATATAATGACATTGTCGGATAATAAAACATTCTTATTAAAAAAAAAGAATATGCCATAGTTTTATACTATAAGGACAAATTCTCGTTCGTATTTACCACAAGATGGAGTCATACTGATCGACGTTGAAGTTACACAGAAGAATTTTTTTTTAAATTGAAATTATATATAAATTAGATATTTGTATTTTTCCGATAAATGCAAAATTTATAGTAACTGATCTTGTTAAAATCTGAAAAATTTAGTTCCTCGAAGTCGAATCGGAATTTTGGAATTCTAATTTTTAAACTGTTTTAATAGAGCTTGTGACAACAAAATAAGCATCTATCCATACCAGAAAGTATTTTTTTCCACCTAGTACATATTACATATTTAAATTATCTTTAATTCCTAGAAGCCTACAGTCCTGCGGTCAAGCCGACTGATATTTTTAAGTTTTAACCACAGTATATCTTTTAAAAATCCTTTGAAGTTACCTATCAATAGAACATTATTCGACGAGTATATTATAGTCATTACATACAAATAACATACTGTATTAACTATTATATATGGTCGTCTAAAAATTTGGCGATTATTCTCTAATTTTGAAATGTATAATGACAGTTTCAGGATTTAAATAGTTTGTCTAGCTTTAAATAAACAATTAGAAGAAGCAAAATAGTTCCAAGTTTGCTGATCAAAAACTATGTATTATCAGTTTCACTGTCTCTGCTACCTCAGGTCGTGCACAGTTAGTTGCTTCTGAATGCTCATTTTTAATATATTTGTAATATTACATTCAATGTGTGAGTAATTAAAAGAAAGCAGTTTATACAACTATTGCCTAATGATTGTAAACAAATCTCTTTTTCGAAAAAACAACAAAGTGTAAAACCTACAGTGCTAAATATCAATAAATAAAACTTAAGTCAATTCTATTTATAATAGTTTTACAATAACTGTCTAATCATAATGGTCTTAGTATAATGTGGCGTTAAAATTCAGTCATTTGGCGCTAATTTTTGTTACCATTTCTCGGCCACGAGTCGTGATATGCTGTTTTAATTGTAACAAAATGGGATTTAAACTGCACGATTTATTCCAATGGCATAATTAGTTTAATTTTAAATATTACTAAAAAATACAAATAATTTATTGAATTAATATTTTTATCAAAATCATCTTTATACTGAAGAGAAGAGGTAGGAAATGAATTGTATAATATACCGAGTTCGCCAGTTTTGGCATTTTGATTCCTCTACCGCCGAGCAGAAAAAAATTTTGTGAACCTTTATGAAAAGGCTAAAAAAATCAAATGATTTTCTTTCCAATTCGTCTATACTTAGATCTAGAAATTCCAGGGCTATGTTCACTGTTGGATATACGAGATTTGAACCCCCGCTGCACCTTTATTGTTCCTTAAAAACATCTAGCATATATAAAATTTGAAAACCCTGAATAACCAACTTAGATTCATTTACAAATAATACTCTTTCTTTTATAAATATATTGTGAAAAAATTCAGCAGACAGAATCCTGTATGTGTCCGGGAAAATGTGAGAAATTTCCCTGATATAAAAAAAAACACGTAGAAGAAATACTACAAGTTTATATAAACTTTTTTCGTATAGGCCTCCTCTTCGGAGGTATGGACTCTCAAAGAGCTGCAATGGAATCAAGTTTTTGGCACATAATTATTGAACCACCAGTTATATTTTAATTTTTTTAATATGATATATACTGGGTAAAATCGTTTAAATTGTTATCCAAGAAAGTGTGTGAATTACTCACAGCTGCAGGGAAAGACTAGTTGTGAAACTCATGACCCCATTTTTTTACGCCCTGTATGATAAGAACTTTGGACAACGTTTTTTACATAGGTTTAACTATTGACTAAAAATTAAGTACTCTTCATTCAAGTCGCTAAACCTAACTGTTTTTGAATAAACGTCATCTAATTCACATCATGTATTTGGCGTATAAAAGAAACACCTTTTTTTTTATCAAATGTCTAACTTCAACCTTATATCAAAAAAAAATTCGATCCAAAATTACAGTTTAATGTTAAATTTTTTGAATTGCACTTCAACCTAGGTTCACAATAAATGTGCGTATTATTTTATCGAGATCAAACACAAAGTATTGTTTCAAACGTTGCTAAGTACGAAAGAAATAAATATCCTGCATTTTAGAACTTATCAACTTTCACATTCAATCTTTACTTGAATATTAATTTACTGATTTTTGAATTTCGTGATGAAATTAACTCTGAAATAATTCGAAATATGTAATACACGTTAACTGAGTATGCAGATATGCATCTGATGTATGGTCTTGCATCTTGCAATGCTTTGGAAGCCAGGAGGTTATATTACGATATATATCGTAATCGTACTATTCCAGATCAGAAAACATTTCAACGAGTTGGCCGACGTCTAAGAGAGAATGGTGGGCGATTCCATTTAATAAGGTAATATTATTAAATTTCTTCCTAATTTTGGGAAATTTTCGAAAGAGAAGTACTGACGGTGGTTGGAAAAGAACGCCGCAATTCGAGGAAAATATTGCATATAAATGCACTCATTCAACGAGCACTTGAAAATTATCAGTGCAGTTTAATACATCGAAAACAATAGTACTTGAAGTTCTTCAAGAACAGCTGTATCATCGGAAAAAAGTGCATGAACTGATTCCTGAAAATTTTCTCCTTAGAATGTAGTTTGCAAACTGGCTATTGGATTAGCAACTGAATAATATAAACTTCATTAGCACTATTCTCTTCTCGGATCAGTTCCAAGCAATTAAAATCTGGACAGGAATCATCGTCAATTTTTTGATTGGACGATTTGTATCGGCGGCACGACTGAATGAGAACTGTATTTGGAGTTCCTCCAGAATACTTTTCACGATTTAGTAGAGCACTTACCACTTGAAACCCGCTGAAACATATACTACATGTACGATGAGGCACCACTTCATTTCAGCGTTGCTGTGCGGGAGCACATGAATAATGTTTATCCCAATCGTTGGATAGATAGAAGAGGACCTATTGCCTGGCCTGGTCACTTCTCCCGACCTAACACTGTTGGATTTTTACCTGTGGGGATACCTCAAAACCTTGGTGTATTCTACTCTGATCGATAGTAGGGAGGAACTTCTACGAAAAATCACGTTTCATTGTAACCAAATAAGGAACAAAGCTGAGTTAATGTGGCTGGTATAGCAGTCCTCAATTCGTGGTGCCCACGAGCGTATCAGATTTCACGGAACCCACGTTGAACCCTCTTACGAATTTTTTACCTAAATACTTCGTTTAACTTTTTAGTGAAACTATGGTGACAGGGGAAAATTCCTCTTTTTCATATTCAATCAGACAGAAGCTTTTACGAAAATGGTTCGGATTAGCGACATGAATGAACAGTATTTAATTTTTAATCAATAGTTAAAGGTATGTAAAAAAACCTTGTCCAAAGTTCTTATCATAAAGGGCGTAAAAAATGTGGTCATGATTGTCACAGCAAGTCTGTCCCTGCAGCTGTGAGTAATTCACAACACTTTCTTTGATAGTAATTTGAAGGGTTTTACCTACTATACATCATATTAAAAAAAATATAATATACCTGGTGGTTCAATAATTATGTATAAAAAAATTCATTCCAGGGCAGCACTTTGGGAGCCCATGTTTTCGAAGAGGAGGCCTATTAGAAAAAAATTTATATGAACTTGTAGTATTTTTTTCACGTGTTTTTTTTTCATATCCGAATACCCTGTATATAGTCAAATAATTTTTGGTTTTGGTCCAAGATTGGAATTTTTAAAGGTCTCCGCTCCAACCTTCTGTTAATCGGTTCCCTTTGAAATCGGCAGGAAAAGTGGTATGATGTATGATATTCTGATCAACAAGATTTTATGGACCTCAGGCCTTCCTATTCTAATTTTTGAGATACACAAGGACTGGATGTTGCCTATAGAAGATGGTTCACATCACTCGCTTGAAGTTGAATAAATCGAAAATTAAGCATTCTCGAAAATACATTTTAGTATAAAATTTATAATTGAGTAGAGCATGTCATGGTGACTTTAACGTTGACCTTAAGAGCAACCCTTACGATAATTTTAAGTTCAAGTTGCTTTTTAACTATAATCCATATATTTTATTGCAGATATAGGAATTCTACAGAATTACACATACTACGATATAAATAACTTGAGTGGGCAAATCTTACGTGTAGAGAAAAATCTGCTTTTTTGGTAGATCTGTGACAAATCAGCCTATAAATCTCTAATAAAGCATAATGGAGACCTATTTTACAGACAAAATATGTAGCAAATTGAAGGTGGCATCTTTTAGTGACTTTAGGATTGACTTCGAGCATAAACTTTAGGGCAATTTCAAGGTCAGACGTGGAATTTCCACACTTTTCCAGTTTAACATCAGCATAAGTATTTTTAACAAATATGTCACGATTATTACAACATAAAGAAGGACACCACACATACAGAACGATGTCTTCGACGTTCCTTAAAATGGATTAATTTTTTAAATTTTACTGCTTGAATCATTGACCACCAAATCAGCTTATAACTCAGAAATTAAGCGTAGAAAATAAATTTAAGCAAAAAAGTTTAAGGAAGTTGAATAGAGCATATTATGTGACGTTTAAGCTGACCCTAAGATATACCTTTTGGGTTATTTTAAGATTGTTTTGATTTTTTAAAACGGAAATTTTTTAGGGTTGAATAACAATTCCGCATTTAACTATGTAGATAATTTCAGTAGCCAAATATTTTCTGGCGGTCATTTGAAAATCGAATGTACGTAAAATGTTAACTTTACCTTGAAATGGCCTTGAAGTTTACTCTCGAGGTTAACTTTAAGATTACTATGGGATGACACGTTTACTTTTAACGCTTTTCTATGTAGAATTGTTTTCCATAATGCTTTATTATATATTTGTGGGCTGTTTTTACCAGATTCTCCAAAAAAAAAACAGATCTGGATGCAGAATTTGTCAGACTTTCCATATCCGCAATAAAATATATAAATTGCCATTAAAAAATAAGTTAACCTTGAAATTATAGTAAGGATCACTCTGAAGGTCAAACTACAACATGCCTGATTAGTTATTATGAAGGATATCATACTACTTTTTCCAATTTAAATTTAATAATTTACAGGTTTATGTCTTGTGTACGTATGTGCGTAGAACTGTGGTCTGGTAGATCTATTGTTCCCCCTAGTGCTATCAAGTCGTAAGAGTTACCTTATCGGCTAGAGCAGGCCCTCCAGTCATAATTCCTTCAGAAACCTTAGGATGTTGAACGGTTTCAAGGTGGGTAGCTCCCCTCCTTCGATTTGGTGTGTTCCCAAGAACCGTATCCTAGAGTTTTTTAGAACGCTGTACTTTGAAAGGGTATGAATAGAGGCTTCCTTCTCCTCCTTACAAAATCTTCAATGTTCTTCTTCTACCAGTTCGAGATTCTTGAGGTGTTCCTTTGGGTGAAAATGCCCCGTCAGGTTGGTTTTTACTTAAGTTTATGCATTCTTTGAATCTCTTCTGGTCGTAGTTCCCAAGAAACACCTTCGCTTGCCTCAATTCTTGCAGCTCCATCCAATAATTGCTTTCTTCTTCTATTTTTAGTTCTTCTAGCATTACGCTGCTACTGATTCCAGAAAGGCTCTGGCACCAGAAATTGTGTCTCAGCCCCCTTTCTCGCGAGCCTGTCTACTATTTCATTCCCCTCTCTCCCGGTGTGTCCCGGTACCCACATGAGGGTGGCTTTATTATTCTTACTCAAATCATTTAATTCCTCTAGGCATTCCCAGATCATCTTGGAGTTGATAACTTGAGAGCTCAGTGCACTAACGGCTGCTTAATTATCCGACATGATGATAATCTCTTGGCCGTGATGGTTTTTTTTCTTTGTTACTTGCTTGGTGACTTACCCGAGCTTTTGTAGTGTCTGATTCCGGGTCCATATATTCCTATTCCAGTTCCCTCCGTTGTTTTGGAGCCATCTGTATAACATATAATGGACTTCTGAATTTCTTTTTCATTTCATCTTGGGGCATGTCCCAGATTTGTTGATTTTTGGATAAGAGATTGGGCCTTCGTTTTATGACCCCATCTCTCATCATCCTATAAATTGCCCTTTTCGCCATACTCCATGGCGGCCGTTTTTATATCCTAGAAAGAAGAATTATATATATATATATATATATATATATATATATATATATATATATATATATATATATATATATATTGTCACGGTTCAGTTTTGCGCTTAAGTTCACTATGGCTAATTAAGCTAATTTAACCTAATTTTGCAAATACTGTCATTATGGGCAACACAGTATCATTTTCCTTAAATATTTCCCGGGGATTCTTTGTAGAAAAGGGTTTCATTAAGTAGAATATCAATTAATTTTTATTTTTTAAGCTGACTATTATCAGATCCCCAATATATATATATATATATATATATATATATATATATATATATATATATATATATATATATAAATGAAATTTAGGAAAGCAATGAAAAAGTCGACTGTATTTAGTAATATACGTATAAATGATGAAAAAATGAAAAATCTTTCATCTTTAAGACATCGTACTCTATGGGGATCATAAATCCTTAATGTAAAGAAAAAGTTGCATGGTGCTGTGCGACTTATCACAAATTAAGTTGCACGTGACCACCGTAAGCTGTAAGCTACTTAATTAAGATCATGATTATTTTAAATAAAATATGTTTAGTCAAATAAAGAACTCAACAACAGCAACAACATTTTTACCTTATAATCCGATTGTTTGTAATTATTTTAATGACTATTAACACAAAATAGACTGGCAATTTATGCAGCTTCTAAAAAATTTAAATAAAAAAAAAACAAAATTCCTAAACTAAAATCTGAAATTTTATAGCAGGAACTGATACATTACCATAAACCCAAAATATTCACGCTTTCCAAGATACACTAAAGATTAAAAGTCACTTTGTTTAATTATATAAGATTTTATTACTATTTGACATCGTAAAATTTAGGTATAAATTATATCTAAGTCTATTACACAAAATTGATTGTAATAATAAATTATCTAGCTTTAACTGCTTTTGTATAAGATAAATATATGTTGATGACATGACCTAAGGTACAGTAATAAATTTACCATAAGCTGTTATAAGTATCTCTTGCTTATAGAGAGTTTAAAGAATAAATTTACGGTTTTGTTAGAAAGACAGAATGTTTAAAATTTGGCTTCTTAAACTTTTTGCACTACAAAGAATTTAGTTATGTCACATTTCTTTTAGAAATAGTTCAAAATATTCAAAGTAAAACTTGAAACTAGTATTAAACTTTCTGTTTTTAGGGTTCTGTAGGGATCATAATAGTTTCGTTATGCCCATCTGTCCATCTTAAAACTTCTATCGAGAAGGGTATAGTCATATTTACAACTACAAACTAGAACCGATGCTGACCTTTTGGATTTAGGGATAAAACTCTGATGTTTATTTTAATCCGAAGCAACAATAAAGTGGAGCCCTATTAATATAAAGCCTTACAAATTAAAAATTTGAACACATGAAGATTTTTCCAAGTCATATTGTGTATCTAAAAATTAAATTTTAAGTTGATCGGGATCAAAAGGCAAATAAAAAACAGCCAAAGTCAAAGAAGCCCTGAAATAAAATCTGTTTTTAAAATATTGAATTTAAAGGCATGAAAGCAAAATCCTACTTCATTGATTTAATGGACTGGATTTACTTTGAATTGATTTTCACATGGCAGTATGGTCTGTCAGATCAATTGGCAAAAAAAATTAAGCTGCCATACGCTTTCGATGGTTCAATCGTAAAAAACTCGAAAATTCTTCTAATAGCCTCACGGGGCAAAATTTAGGAATTTTGTCGTTGTCATGCTTGCCAACTCTATTCTGCACCTGGAGCACTCCCACTCAGCTACTAATTTACTCGGGTCAGTGAGTAATAGATAAAATAAAGGTGTACCATGAAAAATTATCAAGAAGATAAAAATTGACAAAACAGTCCGAATTTACTAAACCGTTACTGTATTATCAACTGTAAATTATCATACTCTACATGCCGCGCTCGCAGCAAAAAACAACCGGGTGTATATCTACCACTTGCACTATCAAGGAACTACAACTGAATATAACCTTACATTTTTGGCAAGGATTTGGAATGTAAGTAAACAAGAATAATCAAATATTATATGTTGATGATCTGTCAACGAAACTTCCGGACTAACTTCCCACTTCTTCACTAAGTTCTGCATATTTGAAGAACGAATAGTTAGATCTATGGCAGATTCTCCTCAACTTGTAATATAAGTAGGCATGTTCCCTCTGTTAATAAATTCCAGGTTGTTAATACTGAAGTATTCCTATAAATCCCCTCCCCTGGGATTGATACCCGTGCACCGTCATAAACTGGGGTGCGCGTTGGAATTGCAGACAGAAGAAGTTGTAAGCATTCTTCCGCGCAATATTTTACCTCACCGCCACCTCAGATGGCGGACTTTCTCGTTCCATGGTAAAATATGCTGATATCACAACATAACTTTCACCAGATTTAAGAGAGATTCTTACCGCTACCAGGTCTCTACTACTGAGTCCTAGCAAAGGAAATATTCCAGTTGTTGATGAATTATAATACAAGTTCTAGGTCTCTCAGAGGCCGTGCAGTACACTAATGTTCCTTTTGCAGAACCCAGGCTTCTGATCTTGCTTCAATTCAACCATGGCTCCTGTATTAGAGTAAGCTGAATTCACAAGGACAGCGGATGGTGTTTTCCTATATTTTAAGTTAACTTGTATGATTTTAATAGGCACATTATAGTATATATATATATATATATATATATATATATATATATATATATATATGTTTCTGTGGCTTGCACAGATTCCTCCGTGTGAGATGCAATAGCAGTGGATATATCCAGATTATGCCGTTGTAGTTTTGAAACCACATTCAGCAAATGTACAATTATATGCAACTCCGTGTACAGAGAAGTAAAACGCAAACTTCGTTCCATAATATCCTTTCCGTGTTAGAGGTTGCACAATTTGGATAAATTGCTACAGTACACAATCTATCCTATTCCAGCGCTATCGAGATGATGGCCTACCTGCACTATCATACCGAGAAGAAAGTCAAAACTTACCCTCCCCGCCACAGTGATACGGCAGAGGTACATGTTTCGTCTCGATGGTGGTGGAATAGGATAGATTGTGTACTGTAGCAATTTATCCAAATTGTACAACCTCTAACACAGAAAGGATATGAGGGAACGAAGTTTGCATTTATTGTTCGGAATTTAATTCATATATATATATATATATATATATATATATATATATATATATATATATATATATATATATGTATATATATATATATATAAAATCCTGATTCTCCAGTTTCTTTTTCTTGTCGTTTCCAACGGTTGCCTTTTTAAGGTTACCGTTGCTCTCGTCGCACCATAAAATGGCTTGCATTTTGGTTCTTCCAGAACCCTTCCTGATCCCTCGTCGATCCTGAGAACGAGCCGAAGTCTTTTAGGTTGTTCCTTTGGCTCCCAGATCCTCCATTTGGAGCACGAGAGTTCAGGAATGGCCCCTTATAGATGTTTCCAACCCTCTTGATTGGGCGGGTTCTTGATGCCACGAATCCAAATATTGGACTAGCGCAACTTGAAGGTTATATCAGTGATCACCAACTCATCCTGATCCACGCCAGTTTTCCGGCTAGCCAGTCCTTAGGCCAATAATTGGCCTCCACACTCGATAAGAAACGAGGCGTTGGAGTACCGTTGCTAACGGGAGTATTCATAATGGCCCCCATTACCGAATTAGGCAAATTCCATTAACGGGGTTGTTTGGATTCGCAAAGGCGATCGGCCTCGAATGACCTGCAGTTATCGTGGGATGTAAAGGGTCCAATGAGGTCTAAGAAATGTTCATTCACTCATTCATTGAAACAAGAATTTTTTGAAAATAAAACTTTTCGTTCTGTTATTATATTATATCGTAAACTAAATTATGTGGTGTAAAAACTATATTTTACAATCTTGTTAAGAAGAAATAAGTGATTAACCTTAAAAAAAAAAGAGTTGTAAATGAAGAAAGGTGTCGATATTTGCAAAATTTTAAATTACAAAAAATTAACTTATATTTAGGTGAAAATATATAAATATTAAGTTAACATTTAAAAACATGTAACATCAAAGCAAACTTGTAAATTTAAATGATACAACTTATCAACAGAAGGGCATACAATATATCTTTCAGGTAGTAGTGCACACATCCTCGTCTTCATGCATACATACATATTATACACATAAAACTTTCTTGTGAAAATATTTGTCCACTTGTGAAAATTGGAGTAAAATCCGTTCAGAAGTTACTGACAAAATCACGCGCAAAGTGACAGACTGACGCCGCTACAATTTGTGTTATATTATTTCAGGATTTCTAAAATATATGATACCAGACGCCGATTTAAAAATATTTAGAATAATATCTTAAATATTATTAATCATTATGATAAATTTCAAATAATAATAATAAATATATCTGTTTATAAAATAATTATAAATTTTATTTTTACAAA
Source organism: Diaprepes abbreviatus (assembly GCA_034092305.1). NCBI lineage: Eukaryota > Metazoa > Arthropoda > Insecta > Coleoptera > Curculionidae > Diaprepes > Diaprepes abbreviatus. The sequence continues at coordinate 483,895 of JASJET010000164.1, forward strand.
CACTAAATATTATTTACTAGTTAATGAATTTAATGAATATGTTGTCTTCAACTTTTTGCAGCTATTTGGTAATATATAGGTGTAAGACTATTTCAGCGACGAAATGTTCAATTCGTTTATTTGGTGTTTCATCGAAATTTGCAGACGTTTCGCCAAAATCCTATTGATATCTTCTGTGCTTGCTGTTTGTGGATGAACAGTTGATCCACAACTTACTAAACGGTAATACATATGAGATCGGTAAAATTGGAGAAAAGTTTCCTACAAAATATACAAAAATTGCTTTTTAACTTTTGATTCTAGAAAAAAATGTCTCCAGAATCAGATTTTTCTAATCAAATTATCAAGTCTTAGAAGCTCATTGATTTGTGGTCCCAGATAATGTTCTACAATTTTTAAGTAGTACGAAAGAACGTTGGTTAAAGAAAGTTGACGTTACAGCTGTTATTTATAAATATATTTACCATTTTTGAATACTATAAGTGAAACTGTATCATAAAACACTCTGTATAACTTAGTTAATAAAAGTATAAAACGGTTATCCCAAGAATATTAAATCATATCTCATTAATGATCGTTTATACAGAAATTATAAAATTTATGAAGAATATTAATGTAATTAAGTTGTTATCTCAAACTGATTTTAAGATATTGCTCAATGTCGTTTCCTTTTCCTTTGATTTAAGCCGCTTCTATTATCCTATGATGCAAATAAAGCTTTGCAAATCCGAAATAATGAGTTATAAGATTTACTTTTGTAATAACCTTTTTTTACAAACGTTATTATTTATTAAGGGACTTAATATTAATCTATACTAAACTAAAAAGAAATAATAATATTTTTAGTTCTTTCAAATTAAAAAAAGTAAAAAAAGCTATATTTTAGTCGTTATATATTATGATGAACCAAGTAAAATAATTGAGATAGAAGAACATAATCTTCTTCCCCACTAATTGAATGATATAGTAGGCTAAAGTGAAGATGCCCTAATGTTAGATCCTAAAGAACTAGTATGTTGCTTGTTATATATGTTGTATGTGAACAGGTTAATTCCATTAATCTGATTTAGAAGCCTCGTGGGTAGAGGTCTTAAGGATCCTAGAAAATATCTGTGTGTATAGAGCTTTGAATTCGAAGATATTGTATTAGACTATTTTGTCTTCTTTGTCCCGTAGTCTACATCTTGGTTATAGATTATAAATATCTTCTCAAGCTATGATGGCAAGTTTTATCATTAACCTTATTCGTTATCTGTTTAGGGTTAGGATTTCACGCTTTACTTTGCCGGATGCTCTATTTCAGCAATAACTTGCTGTGTCTGTGTCCTGCAAAGGGATTCCAGTTATCAAAACCATCAGATGGTTTATTCACCAGAATATCCATCTGCGAATAACGATTTTAGGAAAGTCAATCACTGGTTCAATAAGTAAGGTTGCAAGTTGGTCCGGTTTTTCATTTTCTTTATGTCCTTATACCCACGCAGGAGTTCTTTGTCGTATCTTGCCAAGAAAATTAGGTTTTGAAAACAGTCTCAAACCTATCAACATTTTATCTGATAAGCTTTGAGAGCTGCCTGTAAACCAAACAAGGATTCCTGGCTGACCTCGTGTTAAATCCAATTCGGTCTTCCAGTCAGTCTGAATGGTGTAGGGTTTATTTGAAAACATAGGTTTTTGATATGGTATCACCGCTCATCTCAAATAGTGGTGTCTTTGCGGACAAGTTCGGTACACCAGATCATGTTTTATTCCAGCTTATATTCCTCCAACTTCACCTCAGCCGTAATAATTCAATTACTTAAAGGGGTGAGTATTTGGGGTCATTATCTTGTTAATATCTCCATAAGAACGGCATTTCTCCTTCGGAATAGGGCATCATAGTAGTCTGTAATATGTTAGGGTACATAAATCATTCCATTTTTTTAGTTATTTTCACTATCGGGCCTGTTCCAGACCTGGAAAAGTATCTCCAGACCATCATACTGTCACCTTCATGCTTCACAGTAGGTTTTCGATACTTAATATCAATTTTTTTACGGGCCTTCGAACAAACGATCTTACGTTTGAACCAAATACTGTAAATTTACATTCGTCACTCTAAAGTACAGTACCCCAGTTTTAAAGTGTCCAATTAAAATGCCTCCGAGCAAACTGAAGTCTCGAATTTTGATTTTTTTTTTTGGAGAGTAAAGGTTTTTGTGACAGCAACTCTTCCAAACAATCCAATTTCACAAAGACATCTTCTCACAGTTCGAGCCGTTGTGTGTGTATTGAAATGCTGCACTAATTGGGATGTATGACTTATGCGGATCTATTATCGGAATTCTTTTAATGCACTTATCAACATAGGCGGTAGTTTTTCTAGGACGACCTGACTCTGGCAGATTATTAACATTCCCCGGCAACCGAAACTTCTTTAGAATTTCCGAAACAACATCCTCACTTAATCCTAAATTTTGTGCTATAGTGCATCGCTTTACCTCTTGTCTTTTAACTCAACAATTCGCAGATCTTTCGACAAATACTTATTTTTGCTCATTCTTAATACGGTGTTGGTGACAACAGTGGTACAATAATACTGATCCAATGATTGTAAATTTTAAAAATTCACAGAAGAAATAATGTTTCCATACATATGTCTGAGATATAAACAAAAAAAAAACAGATAAGAGAGGAATATGTATAGCCCAAAATGTAGACATGTGATAATATTCAATATCTTCACAAATATATATATATATATATATATATATATATATATATATATATATATATATATAACAAGAGAAGTTAACGTCCGTGTAATTTTAAAATAAAATAAGAAATTCTCGGCTCTGCGGACTAAGACCGTTGATAAATATTATTTTCATGCTAAAAAGTGCGGAGATCTCCGAAGAACATGGAAAAACTCCGGGTCCGAAAAATGACGACAGCGGTGTTTCGTTCTAGTATGGGACTCGCTAGGCCATTGCATTCGGTCCAAACCATCATCTCGTATCTGTGTCATATAAACAGACTTCACAGTTAATAAATAGTAAATAAGACACAGTGGCGACATCTCGATGGCTCACTCAATAACATAAGAATAACACAAATCAACAAATGTTGTGTAAAAATAGTTATTTTACGAAGTTACCTTATACAGGGTCAAAAATAAACAAACTTTGCATCACATGTGACCATATCTATTAAGCTATTAAGCTATTAAGCCCTATTTGGGTTTTCTAGAAAAACATACATTTAATATGGCGCTACTTTAAATAAAATATGTCTGGAATGAAGCATCGTCAAAACTGAGAAGTATTATGTAGGTTGCGTTGAGTCTTATTTTGCAATAATGGTGTAATTTACAAAAAATGGGTAAAAAAACTAAATTTTCTTATACAGCTGAAATTTTGCATCTGTTTTATTTTCATCATCATTTATAATTTATATTATATATGTCAACAATTAAACTTTTGTATAGAAATATTAAGGATAGAAATCGAGAGATGAAGCCTTGAAATCGGCAATAGGAATAAAGGTCCTCCGGATATAAACAAAATTTTCCACTTCTGCTGGCTTGGTAATACAAGAAAATTAATTTTTTAGAATTGTATTTTTAAGGTTCATAACTTGCTTGACTTATTGCTACGCTTGTCAGTTTAAAAACTCTACTGTCAATTTAGACCAGTATTAAAGTTAGACCATGTTAGTGCGTTAGGGGTTTTATATTTTTTTAAAACAAATAGTTAAGTAAATAATATATATTTATTTACAATTCCTAACATATTCACACACAAGGTTTAGTGTTCATTTTAAGCAGCAAATACATGACATTAAAATTAAGGTAATTTCTAGACATATTTAATTATATTTCACATTCCATATTATATATAATCATTTGTATTTAAACATGACATATTGGTTTTTAAATATATAATCATTTGAAATTAAGACAGCATACCTCCTTAAATAATCAGTTTTAGATGCACATCCAAATGAGGACTTTATTGTTGGGGCCAGTGTATATTATTAGGCCCGAGTTTAGTTGCTTCAAGAGTATACATCCAATAGCGTTTCACAGCTTTTCTTAGGCTATTTATTTTCTAGAAAACACACCATAAACAAGTTATTGCTAATCTTCTCTTTGTATAAACTATTTTTAGAAATATGCTTCGAACAGAACATTTAGTATAAAATAATTATAATAACGACCAATGTGCACCAGCCTTTATATTTAAAGATTCTTGTCTTTCAATAAATTAAAATAATTATAACATTTAGGAAGTTTCATATATTATATTAATAATATTAAACCTTAGATTTATAATTTGAATCTAGAGTCAAATTTTTAAAAATTATTGATAAATTCTTTAAAACTTACCCATGATAATGCAGTAATTTATATTTACTATTTCCATGCCTTGCGATCAAGCACTGCTTGAATATTCAGAATTCTGTTTGAAATTTTTAGTCAAATATTATATTAAAAGCATAATATTGTAAAAACAAAAAATAAATTCCTGTCAAAATGAATAGTATCCACTCAATATCAAGAATATTATTTCATCAATATACTAAAAATTAAGGGAATTCGTTGTTGCCAACCAGAATGGTCACGTAATGTCGTCGAGCATGGCGCAGGGGGGGGGGTCTTTTCTACCAAAAATTTTAATTAAAATTTTTAACAAATTTTTGCCGAAAATTCTTTGGAGATAATTTTCACAATAAAATACCACTCTGCTTGATACGTATAAGAAATCTGAATATAAGTTTGGTGATAATTTTGTCGTTGCTCATGTGCATTTTGATAACATTTGACGTTCCAGCAGTTAAAAGGAAGATATAATCTGGGGATAACCTTAAAATGTCATAAATATGAAAGTTTCCAAACATATAAAATCAAAAAACCACAAAATAAGAAATATTTTGTGCAAGAAACAATGAGTAAATATTGAAATTAGGTTGATTACAAAACGCGGGTTGTCAATTCACAAATTTTATTCTGCGTCGATTTTCGCGCTCTTGCCGCACTTTAGTGATAAAAATATAGAAGACGTTCTATATTCTTATGCCAAAAATTTTCACCAAAATTTTAACAATAATTCTTTGATGTGTAAAACAGCAAATTAGTTTTATGAAAATTTTCAACATAATTATGAGATAGATTTTGGCTATAATTATTGTGTGTATAATATAGCTCTAAGGGAGATATTGTATATTAGCAATCCACTTTTATATGTCAAGTATGTGTCTATAGCTGATCTATCGGGATATATAAGTCATTAATTTTTCCCCTCTATAACCACAAAAATCCACAAGTGTGGACTATTCTTCAAGCCGTTAAATTTACATGACGTTTATTTTATATTTTGTATAATAGATCTTTTCTATTATCATAATCAATTATAAACGTTCCTATTGCACCTGTGTTATAGAAGTCAGTGATTGTAAAATTATGAATATTTCAGTCATTTTTTTCGACAAAAGCTCAACGACCCATAAAACGTTTTTGAACAATTCCAATGGGAATAAACTATCCTTAGTTATTTTCTCTAAAAATGGACTTCCGAGCCGTTCGGGTATTTAAACAGAAATATCCGGTTAATCAAATTTATTGTCGTAGTTGCGTATATAATTTGATCCCGACCGGAAATTATACTGCCGCGAAAATATGTTGATTTTATTGGTAAATGGTGTGCTTATTAGCTTAAAGGGGACGTAGGACACACTTGTTGATTTTCCTCGGGTGTCTAAAATATAATCACCAGGGGAGTTTTGTATGTAAATGTAACAAAGTATATAGGCTGCAATTAGTTTATTGCATTTTACGTTGTATTTTTATTTTATTTATAACATATATGGTATTTACATTTTATACCTAATTTATATGTATCAAAAAAAATTCTAATGATCCGATGATCTTTCAGTTAAGTCTTTTTTTATTACTTAGGTATAAATTAAAATTATTCATAATTTGTGATCAGGAAAAGAGGTTAGGACCTATAGAAAAAATTAAATAAAAAATTCCTGTCTAGCTCTAATTCACTAACATGATCTAGCTTTAATACTAGGCTATGTTGACAATAGAAGGTTTAAATTGACGAGTGTAACAACGAGTTTAACAAGATTTGAACTTTAAACATGCCAGAATAAAAAGTTGTTTGTATTTATTACCGGTGGCGGTTTGCAGGTTTGCGCTATCCCCACAAGAATTGTAAATTAAAATAAAATATACTAATAAATATAAGTACAAAAATTATTTTAATTTCTCCCGATAATTTAATGATTAAATTTAAATCAATTTTTTACCCAGACTATACGCGAACAGCAGACAATTATTGAAATAATCCAAACAGCACAAATACGTCCTAAAGACGTCCATAAAACGTTTTATCTCAACATTGAGGATGTCCATAAAAGACGAATGACGTCCATAAGACGTTGTATAGACATCTTATGTTACAAAAGATAACGTCTTTAAGATATTTGCTTACAACGTCTTATGGACGTCCCTTCCCAACATTAAAACAACATATTCGACCAATAAAAGTATGTATACTAAAAAGGGTCCCTTTAATTTTTTTGTTTGTCTTGTTTACAAAGTCAAACCGTAATTATTCAAAAGCCCAAGAAATAACTTTAATTAAGAAAAAATCAAGAGCAAAATATACACTACCATTTTAAATAACTACAAGTTCCGCATAAAAAATTTGCTTTAAAAAATATCTTCAACATAATCTCTTTATACAAAAAAATACATAACTTAAGCATAATGTAAACTTTTTCTAATTTGAAATTTAAGAAGTGAGGTAGAAGAGCAAATATTTTCAGAACTACTACTGTTCGAACTATAAGTGAACCTATCAAATTTAAGCCTTAATTTATCCCTTCGATATAATAACTATAAAAGGTAGACTATCAACAAAATAAAAGTTTATTGAAATAAAAAGTACACAAATCTTTAAATAGTTTTATACACAAGAATTTTTATTTAGTCGAATAACAAATCTGGTCTGATGCCCTTTTCAGCCATGTGTGGATTGAAATTTCCTCATTCTTCCGACTTTTTGCCAGTCTTGTTGTCTCTTTAGATCCTAATAACAAACTGATTTTAATTTTATAGGATAAAGTTTATCATTTGTGGGAGTAAATTTTTTGATATTTTTGCGAATTTTTACAATTGTCCTCTACTATAGAAACGTGACTTATGCTATTTCAAGGTTAATATGTATAATGAAAGACAGAACTTACTCATAATAAGTCTCGCCAAATTGGAATCGTAGAACTTTCTCTTTCCTTTTCGTACTAATCAACTGTACATGGTAATTTTACAAGCTCGCTTTACAAAGTCATATGCTCCCTACTCCCAGTTTTGAAATTTCTAAAACCGTAAACAAAATTACTTCTTGTAATTAACAAAACTCTATTTTCTATGTTCTTTAAATATAAACTAATCATCAGGAACAAAATAAATCTTACGTTTCATTAGTGGAGCACTCCATAAACAAACATTTCGCCTTCCACTTCATTAGTAATAGTTCTTCTAATATTTAGGACCGCGTCTGGATGAGCTGTGCAAGCCTTTTTCGCACAGATAATATTTTTGAGGATTTCATTTCATACTTCTAATAACATAGAGTTACTACAAAAATATAAGCGGTAAAGCATTCGGGAATTTCCTGTAATACAACCTATAAATAACGTTACTGTTTTTCCTAAGTACATATGATTCTCGATCTTACCTTAAGTATTACATAAACACGAATAAAAAAGATAGATAAATCAACTATTTTAATAAAATTCTTTCAAAAGCTAAATTTTCACAGTCAGCACCCCAACAACATTAAAAATGAATAACGACATGATGAAATACAAATACAAAACTGAAAAATGACAGTTGACAGAAACAAAAGGCGGGTTTTTTTAAAGTTATAGTTTCGCTGGCATCATAATGTTATTGTTATCGGTACATCAAACAGTCTGTGACAAAAAGCACCAAAGTATTGATAAAAAAGATCACGCAAAAGTTCCATTAACCAAGGTCGTAGTGAGGCTACTAAAAATTTGTCGTTCAATCAAATATTTTAACGTCAACTTGTATTCAGCTGAGCTCTTTGCGGCGGTGCAAACTTATTACCTAACTGCGACAAAATCCATAGGGAAGGAAATGCTTTTTAGTTTTTATCAACTAAGTTATACACAACTGTATTTATTTTCATAAAAAATGTAGTATGTAGACTTTTAAAAGATATCTTAAAGACGTTTTATATAGACGTCTTATGGACGTCTTTAAAACAACGTCTATAAGACGCCTTATTTATGTCTTAAGACGTTCAGACATAATCTGGATATAAAAATGACGTCTGTAAGACGTCTAGTGCTGTGTGGGAATTTAACTTACTTCGCTTAAGTGTCAAGAATAATTTGTCTGTATTACAGTATTACGCCTGAAAACGTTACGCCTTGTTGGTTTGCAATTTTAATACAATCCAAGCTAATCCATTGGAGCGTATTTGGAGTTGCCTATCTAAGACGTGGAGATTAATTCCGTCTCATAAGCTTCATGTAGTTTATCCGTAATGTTGTCACACCTCGCTCAATTGAGCGAGATTCCGTTCTTTTTCTTCCGGATTCATTCTCTCGCTTCTCTTTAGTAAATCTCACTCGTTTTAATACTTTGGTCAGTGCTTTTCACATATGAAATTTTTTGAACAAGAAAATATTTCAAAATTATGCTATGTATTTAGTTAGTAAATCAATAAACCTTAATAAATTCTGTAAGAGTAGTACCGGTAATTTAGTGAAGAACTTGGTTATTTTAATATACGTGGCATCACTTCTAATATTTATGTGGATGCTTATATCCTAAATAAATGCAAAAGGAGATAAAGATAATTTTTCCTGATGATTTTATTAAACGCATTGATTTATAGTCAACATAAAATAATGTCGAATGATCGATTGGTTTATTTCAAGCTTTTAAGCATGTACTACTGGAAGCAATGTTATGTTGTCCGCGCGTATTAATAGTAGAACGAAAGAGAAGCCAAACAGCAGTATATGCTGTCTCTCTACCTCCGGCAAAATTCAGTTTTGATTCTCTCTTTATCACCATACGTTCGGAGCGAGACAGATAGATTTATTTTCTATTTTCCTACCATGTAACTCTTGCAAAGTTCTGATTGCAATTTCCAGTGGTATAGGCTCGAAGTTTATTAAAATTTTAAAAATACATATCAACATTTTTGGAGGCTATTTCTAAATAACTATCCAATCAATTTGGGCATAAATAATTTTAAAAACTTTCCTATTGCAATACCTTTCTAATAAGGTACGAATCTTATGGCAAACCTTTCTAAAGTTAAAAAAAAACATTGTAAATGCTGTAACTACTTAATGTGGTATTATTTTCAAATAAATATTAACACTAAATAAACAGTAGTTATATATTTTAAATAAACATTAGTAATAATATTAGTATTTATTACAAATGTTCAAAATAGGATCCCCTATTTCGTATACATGCACGGCAGCGTTTTCTTATTTCGGTCATAGTGACTTTGGTCATCAGGGTATTACGTATTGACTCAGCAGCATCGATTATATTTTGTCTTAATTCTTTCCTTGTGTTTACTGGTGTTGCATAGACCTGTCGCTCATATGACCCCAGATGCAGAATTCTAGAGGAGTCAAATCTTGACTTCGGGCCGGCCAAAGTATATATATTTTGATTCGAAACGAAAGACAATAGTGTTCGACAAGTAGCCAAGCAAAAAGACATACAAAGTTATCGGTTTTTTCTTTTTAAATTGCGTTTTAAAATAGCAAGACTTACTTTTTGAAGAAAAATTAAAAATTAAAGTATCTCAAAAACCATTGCGTTTTGTGTCATATATATATATATATATATATATATATATATATATATATATATATATATATATATATATATATGTATATATATATATATATATATATATATATATATATAGTAGGGTCAAATTTCCTCCTTACCACTTGTATTATCAGATACCCAAAAGAATGTATTGAATTACAAGTTACTTTGTATATATATATATATATATATATATATATATATATATATATATATATATATATATATATATATATATATATATATATATATATTGTTCCAAAAAGCTTCGTGTTGATGCAAGGAAACGCTAATAAATAGGACCGCGGTGAAAAGTCTATTGATCATCGTGGAGAATATATTGAAATATAATGAAACTATTTTCAATAATAAATATTTATTTGTGTTTGTAATTTCTGAAATATAAATAATTAACCTCGAAAAACCAATTTTTGATACTGAATGTGCGAATTTAATTGAATCTGCTCAATAATTTTCCTTAGCTCCCACGCTGAAAACTTTGATCGTCGAGATGGATTCTTAAAACCGTTACCGTCTTTAAATCTTTTTATGACATTATGACACTAAGTACTGTAAAAAGACTTGTTCTAATCACATATGCTATTTTCGAGTGCGATCTATGAACGCAATAGCACAATGTATGGTTTAAGAAATATTCTAAGTGCCACTACTTTTGTTCGCCTAAATCATAAAAATTATCTTTAATTTTATAAAATTTATTCTCCACGTAAAATTTTTATTTTATATGAGATATGGAGATTCGCGTTAAAAGAATAATTTAATTTTTTTTCTTATTTAAAAAAAATCATTACCATGCAACCAGTGGTTAATGAAAAAATGTTTGACGTACAGTGTGTTCCATTTTCGATACTTTTAGGAGGTATTATAGTTATTATCAAAGATATAATGTTGCGGTTTTTACTTTGGTGTCCTAGTTTTTAACGAAACGAAAGATACCGGTGTTAAATTTGTCGCGCTCTTTTAGTTTTTAATCTGCAGGGTGATTTAGAAAATCTCCCTTTTTGTAGGCACATGCCGTATTTTCGTTATGCGTTAATTTATCAAAAAGGTAAATTGTATATACTTTAGATATTGATTAAGTATAATTTAGGCTCTTCAAAAATATATAATGTATTTATTTTATTTTGAAAAACAAGATCATAATTCGACATTTTCCCAAATGCACAATTTTGACAATAATAATTATACTAAAAGATTAGACACTTTAAAAGTTAATTTTAATGTTTTTCCATATTTTCAATTGCAAACACTTAATATTACATTTTTTACTTTAAATAACACTGTTATTATAAAACCAGAGTATTTAAATTTGATTGCAAAAAAACAAGAACAACATTATTTTATAAAACTAAAGTAATAAAAACAAAAAGAGACGTTGAAAATAAAAACCACCATGAGTTTTTTTAAAGGTGGTTTTCAAAATGACGGCCGTTTTCTCGAATGCAATATCGGCACAGTTTTATGAAGAGTTTGAACGGCCAAATCAATTGTTTCACGAAGTTTCGCTATAGATTCACGTCGTGATTTTGCCTAAAACCTCATAAAAAATACAAAACGGAAAGATCGGGAAATCGTGGGGGCCATCTCACTAGCCCATTGGTACCTATCCGTCTTTGAGGAAAGTTACTGTTCAGAAATGGTCTTAATAGACTAGAGTTGTGGCTCGAGGCACCGTCTTGTTGAAGATATATTGAATTGAAATGGGCCAATGGAACATTTTTAAGCAATTCTGGATAAAGGACCCCGCACCAATCAAATGAAAATTGGATCCCGGTCATATTCGTTGAAAATCCAGTATGTTGTAAGTCTAAATGTCCTGATCAAAAGTTTTCATGGACACAAAGTCCAAAAGTTAATAGTTCTGGAGATACAGAGGGATGACTTGCGCCCGCACCAACCAAACGGAGACTGGATCCCGGTCAAATTCATTGAAAATTCAGTATGTTGTAGGTCTAGATGTCCTGATAAAAAGTTTTCATGGGCACAAAGCTCAAAAGTTAATAGTTCTCGAGATACAGAGGGATGACTTGCCCCCGCACCAACCAAACGGAGACTGGATCCCGGTCAAATTCATTGAAAATTCAGTATGTTGTAGGTCTAGATGTCATGATAAAAAGTTTTCATGGGCACAAAGCTCAAAAGTTAATAGTTCTTGAGATACAGAGGGATGATTTGCGTCCGCACCAATCAAATGGAAATTGGATCCCGGTCAAATTCGTTGAAAATTCAACATATTGTAGGTCTAGATGTCCTGATCAAAACTACTTATGGGCACAAAGTCCAAAAGTTAATAGTTTTTGAGATACAGAGGTATGAGTTGCACCCGATCCACCATTCACATAGGCAAAGCGTAAGGGTCAATTTTCTCTATCTATCGCTAGGTTTAGGATAATGAAGGAGATCACCAATTGTAATCTTGACTATGACTTTCAGATCAAGGGTCAAGGTCAAACATTGTCAACATGTAATTTTTTATGGAAAAACTTTTTTTAAGAAGTAGATTTAAAAGATAAAAACGTTTTTTTATGAGATATTTTTAGATTTTCGTAATATTTGAACCTTATATGACCTTGAGGTCAATGGTCAAGGTGAGGCTTGTAGTTTGGATGATTTTTGTATGCAAAAGTCCATTTTTAAACAATTTTTTGGTAGTTTTCTTATTCATGTTATTTTTAATCATTTAAAGGTTAGATAAAGGAAATGATAAAATAGAGTTTGAAGAAGGTGAAAATCATATCCTGGGTATTATTGTTCATGCAAATCTGGTGCTCGTACTGTTGGTACATGTGCACATATTGCTAGCGTTATACGGTTTTTAGGATATACACAACATCAAGAACACGTCAAATATCCATCTGAAAGAGTACTAGAAACTGTGCATGATGCAGGCAATAGACCACTTCATTAAAACATAAACAATCAACTACAATAAACTATTAAGAATTTAAGAAAACAATCAGCCCTTTTAAGGGCTATATGATGTATAAAATCCGATCGCGCAACCTCCACGTGGTATACTTCGGGTAGCGCTAATGCCGACGGTTCATAAAATCATTTGTAAAAATCCGTATTCAAATATTATGGCTCCGCTGTTCCTTTGCTATGTTACCATGATCTTGGATTCAGATTAAATCGGGAATTTTAATCTATATAAGTCTCTAAATTCTAACCTATTGATGATTAAATTAGAATTATATAAGTCACTAAATTCTAACCTTTTAATAATTAAAAATAACATGAATAAGAAAATTATCAAAAAAAAAAATAGTTTAAAAATGGACTTTTACATACAAAAAATCATCCAAACTACAAGCCTCACCTTGACCATTGACCTCAAGGTCATATAAGGTTTAAATATTATGAAAATCTAAAAATATCTCATAAAAAAACGTTTTTATCTTTTAAATCTACTTCTTAAAAAAAAGTTTTTCCATAAAAAATTACATCTTGACAATGTTTGACCTGGAACCTTGATCTGAAGGTCATAGTCAAGATTACAATTGGTGATCTCCTTCATTATCCTAAACCTATCGATAGATAGAGAAAATTGACCCTTACGCTTTGCCTATGTGAATGGTGGATCGGGCGCAACTCATCCCTCTGTATCTCAAAAACTACTAACTTTTGGACTTTGTGCTCATGGGAACTTTTGATCAGGACATCTAGACCTATAACATATTGAATTTTCAACGAATTTGAGCGGGATCCAATTTCCATTTGGTTGGTGCGGACGCAAGTCATCCCTCTGTATCTCGAAAACTATTAACTTTTGAGCTTTGTGCCCATGGGAATTTTTTATCAAGACATCTAGGCCTACAACATATTGAATTTTCAATGAATTTGACCGGGATTCAATTTCCATTTGGTTGGTGCGGGCGCAAGTCATCCTTCTGTATTTCGAGAACTATTAACTTTTTGACTTTGTGCCCATGGGAACTTTTGATCAGGACATCTAGACTTACAACATACTGAATTTTCAACGGATTTGACCGGGATACAATTTCCATGTGATTGGTGCAGGGTCCTTTTTTCAAGGATTTCTAGGTATCTACGTGTTGTGAGACCTCCCTTCATACACCCTGTAGGCCATGCGTCAGCCCAAAATAAAACAGGAAACACCAACTCCGAAGCGCCCTTGTTGTGTCCTTTCGAAAATTAAATTGTGATTTTCTGCAGACCAATGCCTCGTTGTGACAATTAAAAATTCCCGCACTTGAAAAATAATACTTTTCATACCAGATAACAAATCTGCCAAAAGATTTGTTGGAGCGGATTTGTCTAAATTCCATTGACAAAACGTTACTCAACGCTCGTCATCTCCGGAGTATAAATGTTGCATTATTTTAAATTTAGATAGATGATATTTATACATTTTCCAATTTCTTTCAGCGTCAGATTTTGCTACACCAATTTCTTCCTCTATTTTTTTACAGGAAGGTGAAGTTATTGCCGCTGCGTAAAATAACATATTTGTTTCTTTTCTCCCCCTGTCTCCTTTGACGTATGTTTTGGGACGCAACTGAATAAAAGATTCGTGTTCAACTAGATTCATTTTCAAACGACCAAATATACCTGGAAAAGGTTGCCTTCTTTCTGGATACCTAATATGAACAAAAACGATCGCCAAATATGAGAAGTTATCCTAATGATAACGCTTTAAATATATTACCTATTGAAATGTAATTCAGAAGCTTCCTGGGTACTCTCATTGCTTTAGGTAAAACATACTAATAAATCATACTTTTCATAATTATCATAGGCACCAAATGGTCATAGATACGCGCCTAAAACAAAATTCTCCTTCATAATTATTATAAACGACCACTGTAAATGCAAAATAAATAAGAAATAAAATAAAAATACTGACGTAATTAAAATATTTTAGAAATAATAAAAATCTGACAAAACTGTGAAGTTGTGGACATCGGCCTTTTGTTTATTATAAATTCGCCATGGCCTACTGTTATAATTTTGACCTTGGTTTTAAATTAAAATAACTACATGATATATTTTTGATAAACCTAAATTATACTTAATCAATATCTAAAATAATATATAGGGTGTCCTATTTAGAAACATTATAGGTTTGGTTAATATCTCAAAAACTAAACTTTTTAGAAAAAAACTGACTGTGCCACTTAACTCTACTTAAAAAACTTTACAAAAACCAGTTGTTCCCTTTTTGATAAATACACGCATAACTGATATACAAGATGTGCCTAAAAAACGAAAATTTTCAAAATCACCCTATAGATCAAAAACTAAGAGAGCCATGAAAGATTTGACATCGGAATATTTCGTTTCATTAAAAAGTAAGGAATAAAGTGAAAACCACAACACTATATTTTTGATAGTAACTCCAATACCCTCTAAAAGGGTCGAAAACGGGGAACCTGTACATATGTAGTTTTTGAGAGAGAATAGAAAAATGTTCCAAACCATTTTCCCGATAACGCTTTGTAACAGCCGTGGGATTAGCCTAACCGTTTAAGGTGCTAGGACTGATAGGGACGACCACGGACAAGCGCGGGACCAAGCCTTGTGCACGGGAACTTACTTATTTAAGTTGTCAGACCATTAGAGGATAGTCCCACTAGTCGGTAGATACTTGACTGACAAAGAGTGTAAAAACTCGGGGTTAGTTGTGTGTCGAGGACCGTGGTTCGGAACCCAAAATGTAGGTCCAGTCGCTAAATGGTCTCCGGTTCCGATGCGACTTTAAGCCCCAAATCTTTTTTTTTTGCTTTGTAACACTTAAAAATCTATAATATCGATAAATTTTACCTGTAATCTATAAATCTACTCCATTTAATGGTGCACTCACCCTGTACTAACTCTACATATATAAACGATAATTTATAAATCTAATTTATTTTTAAGTTAGTCGACATGCGACAGTTTTTCTTAAAAATTAATAATTAACACAGAATTTCTCGATCATACTCATTGCACAATATATATGAAAAAGTAATCAAACTAGAATTTAGTTCGTTAAAAATGCACATTATGTTATTACCTAATATAATTTTATATTTATATTTAATAAATTAATTTTTTACCGTAATACCAATACCTGATATTTGTTAACTTGTCAATCAATTATGCTATCAAAAATGTAAGGCAAATTGATCAAAATTCAAGGAAAATATTTCAATTAGTATAATACTTTCAGGAATCCCAAGGCGACTTTTAAATACCTTTCGGAATAATTTTTTCACTAGTCTAGATCGAAGCATAAATAACATTGTTAGCAATGTTGAAAATAACGTGTTTCGTTATGCCATAAAATAAATATTTCCGAAAAAATACTTTATATTTTTGTATAATTTTGGATTATATCCTATATTTTTGCTTTTGATGATCGATAATATTTGTAAAGTATTTGTGTATGCGTGTGTGAAATTGGGATCAATTCACAGCGATCTAATAGATCTAATGTGTTTTTCTTCTGGTGCCAACCCGTTAGGGATTCCTTGCCAACTAAAGCAGCCCTATCTTCCTTAGCAAATTTAGGATGTTAGACGGCTTCCAAGAACCGCATTCTAGGGTTTTCTAAAGCGCTGCATTCTAAAAGAATGTGAACAAAAGTTTCGTCCTCTTCCTCGCAGAATTTGCACTCTTCTCTGTCTGTCAATCCGAATTTCTTCAGATCTTCCTTCAGGTGGCAATGTTCCGTCAGAATTCCTATCAGAACTCTAAGTTAGTTTTTGCTTAGAGTTGTACATTCCTTGAATCTTGTCTGACCGTAGTGCCAAAGAAGTGTCTTCACTTGACTCATTCCTTGCAGATCCGTCCAGTAATTGGATTTCCTGCTCTCTTCCTCTCTTTTTACCTACATACTCTGGGATCAGCGAGATTCTCATATTGCTTCATCAGAGCAACTCCCCCGTCCCTCTATTAACTGGGCCTCCCTGGCCTTCTTGAGTTATTGCGCCCCTAAACACGTATATCATTAAAAGTTCACATTCACAAACTCAAATACCGATAACCCACGCTTTCTAAAGTTGATTACTGATATCCAATTATAATATACATTGATTACTTTCCTGGTTTTTGCTCCTCTGCAGATATAACGTAAGCTCTTGCTGTCTGTTTTCATATGCTTTCGTAGGACCCAAACATTTAACTTGTCTGAGTGCATTGAATCAAAGTGTACGTAGAAAATTAAGAAATGATTAATCACAATTTAAACAAAAATCACACTGAAGTTGCAAAAGGAGGATCATGTTTTAATATGGGAGTAACTATTTTATCTCTGCATATGCAAACTAAATTTGTCACTATCAGGAATATTTTTAGAGGCAAGATAGTGACATTCGGAAGTCATAGTCGGAAATATTTATCCTGAAACTATGGCAAATAACCGGTCGTCTAATATGGATAATTTAACATATATATCGGAAATACGCTGCTTGCATTCGACGCAATCCACGAAATTATATCGCATTTCGTCTGCCGGGAATTACAAACATGCATATTGCCTCTAAAAAATTGAGTGTGTGTCCCGGTGCCAACTATAGGCGGGTTTTTAGTTGTTACCTTCCCCCTACATTAGTTGTACTTGTATATACTTGGAACTGATATTTGTAGTGAAATGCCATCGGAGAGTGGCGGTGAAATACCGTCTTTCTAAAACAAACAAACAGTTTTGTTTAACTTGGGAACTTCTGATTGATTAGAAATAGGTTCGGAGGAGATTTTTATTAAGAGACTCGAAGAATATATAAATTGGGCGACAAACAGCACAACAGTAACAGATTCTGTTGTATAGTCGAGCTACACAGGTCTCACAAGTTGTCGCAAATGCAGGAATCGAATATCACGAGTCTTTGCACTAATATTCGAACGGACTCGAAATTCTCTGGCGTTTGCTTATATCTATCACCTGCACACAGATCTCACAAGTTGTCACGAATGCCGGAATCAAATATCACAAGTCTTTGCTCCAATATTCGAACGGACGCGAAATTTTCTGGCGTTTGCTATCACCTGCATTACGATGGAGAAATGCACGGAGAATTTTCAATAGATGGACCACTCGAAAATCTCGCAAGAAATTATTGTCAGTTTCCCTTCCAGAAGAAATCCAGAAAAACTCAACACGTAAGTAGGGATTAATAAGTAAAGAGATTAGCCCGGATAGCCCTTTTCAAGCTCCAAGAAGAACCCTAAGCTGCTTACGTGGGAGGCCGTACTGTTTACGACGGCTTAATAAGAACTCAAATTCTTTAATTGTCTTGACTAGACAATTAAAGATTCCAATACTAGAAATTCGTATCCTGAAAAGAAGAAAAAATAAGTTTGCGCCCCGAAGCGCCAGGCAATCTCGTTTCCTAGGCGGTAAAATCGTTGGTGGCGAACTTCGATATTTGAGATGATTCTTTATTAGGGATGGGACCACAAAGTAATATTCTTCAGTCCAAAAAAGATCGCGAAACTCAGATCTAATATCTCGAATCCGTCATCTGGGTACAAAAATTTCACGCAGACTGTGGAAAAGTGTCGCGTAGTCACAAATAAATTTTAAAATCCGTGTTATCACAAATCTAAACCACGTAGAAAGACTTTTTTAAGCTTCTCGCGCGTTTAGACGATAAAAATCATACATGGGTGTTTCTGAAATGGACTGACAGATTTAATCTAGCAATTTACGGAAAACTAAAGTCAAATAAAACAAGACGTAGCAGCCAAGGAAAGAAAAAAGAAAACGTTGCATTCAGGAAAATCTCAATTCTGCTAACTTATTTAAGGTTAGCCCTCCGCGTAGTTTATTCAATAAACTATAGTCCAGACTTAATCACATTCCGATTAAACATATCCCAGACAAAAAAAAATAACCAAAACTTAATTTACTGTCATTAATTAACAGACAAAAAAGGGCAAAGTCCACCGTGATTACAAACTTCTTACAATTTCGTTTATGACAAAGTAAGATGATGCAAATATCACACGCAAGCAATTCTCATTCCCCAAATCCCATTTTATTTTCCCAATCAAATGAGGCGGGCGGCACTTCAGGCAACCCGGGTGGTTTTGGCGGGACCTTTTCAATACCTCCGGGGATTGCCCAAGGGTCAAGACACAGACCGGTCAAAAAAGCCCAAAACTCCTTCTGAAACTTCTTCAGAAGTTTCCAGTACATCAGTCAGAGATTTGATCAAAATCTTTGAAAAACATTCCCCTGGTCGGGAACATTCACGCATGGGACACAAAATAACCTCAGAAAAAGACAGACGTAGCTTCACGTCAAACAGATCGCGTTTTTCGACCAATGCAGAGACCGAGTATCTCCAAGCTCGCCGCGCTCTCGATCATCAATTCGGGATCTACAATAGGGATATCGGTGACCTCTACGCTTATCATCATCCAACATGCAAAATCCACTATTGGGATTCCACTTCAAGGTCGCACCACGCCGATTCGCGTAAACGTGAAAATGTAGAAATGCGACACATAGACACCTTTATACTCAGATGCACACACGCGCTCGTTCTTTTGCGTCTTCACTTTGAAACAAGCACAAGATTATCAGAATTTTCCATAACTACCTCACCCAATCGGTCCTGCGTCTCTTGGTATTTGCGATATTGGTCTTAGTTTAAACATCTTTTTTGATTTTGGGTTACTTTTTTAATAATTGATATCTTTTTAGTTTTTAACTTATTCCGATTTTTGATATTTTTCTTGTCTCTTTACGAATTATTTACGCTTCTTCGTTTTCGACATTTTTTTTTCTCCTAGGCCATTTCACTTATTTTAGATTCAGTTTTCAATCTGGGTACTA
Organism: Diaprepes abbreviatus; assembly: GCA_034092305.1. Classification (NCBI taxonomy): domain Eukaryota; kingdom Metazoa; phylum Arthropoda; class Insecta; order Coleoptera; family Curculionidae; genus Diaprepes; species Diaprepes abbreviatus. Next base: position 503,580 of record JASJET010000164.1, read on the forward strand.
TAGATACTTTTACGTTCATGTAAAAGTTTCCTATTTTTCACTTATTATTGGTGCATCTTCAACTGAGGCTTGTATAAATCGGTGGATATTTACCTAAAATGTTAAAACATGGCATTTCGAAATAAAATTCACTCTCTTATTTGTGATATTCTTGGCATACCAAGAGTGAGGAAAAAACTTGAGGGAATTAATAATGAAAATACTTTTTGCTCTCAGTTGCCTGGGACATCTTGGAATTGGAACGGGCGGCTACTCAGGTGTCTGGGAAAGTGCGGTGGAGAAGTGTCCATCACTCACCATGCGGACAGATTACATGACGCCGCTTTTAAAACCCAACCTCTCCTTGGAGATATTTCTGCCAAGTAGAGAGGATTGGGAGGGAGAACAAAATCTTCCGAAAAATGGATCCTGGTGGTATACAGATGGATCTCGACAAGATAAAAGAGCTGAAGCCAGAGTATTCGGCAGCAACACAGGAGTCAAAGAATACTACCCTCTCGGACAATGTGCGACAATTTTCACAGCGGAAATTTATGCTATTCTGCAGTGTGCCCATCTCTGTGAGAGGAACATTGACAGGAATAGAGTAATAAATATATGCTCAGACAGTAAGGCTGCGATATTGGCCAGTGTCGTAACCTCGCGACTGGTGTCTGAGTGCAAGGATGTACTAAATGGTATGACAAGGAAAGGCTATTGCTGGAAAGCAAATTTATTGAATCCTGGAGGGGAGCTCCTGGAATGCTGATGAACATATAAATGGGCCTAGTGCACTGCATACTAAGTAGCTTCTCTCCTTGGGAAGGAAAGAGCTGCGAATTGTGGTGGGATTGTTGGCAGGACATTGCCACCTCAGGGGCCATATTCATAGAATCGGTGTTGAACACGACCCGACATGCCTGGTGTCTGAAGAAGGATGAAACTGTGGACCGTGTCCTCAGAGAGTGCCCAGCACTTAACGGACTGAGACAGGGTTATTTCGGAGATATTTTGTTACTGGAAGCAGTTAGGCAAGTTCAACTAACGAGGCTGCTTGGATTCGCAAAGGCGATCGGCCTTGAACAACCTGCAGATATGGTGGGATGTAAAGGGCCCAATGAAGGCCCATACATCGATGATCTAGTATCATCACCCCTTTTTCATTCATTCATTACTTTTTGCTCGTTTGCCCCTTGTGCTTACTCCCTAAGAAAAAAATTTTGCATCCGCACTTGAATGAGAGTAACGTCTTACATAAGTATGAGAGCTTAAAATTGTCTCCATATTATTCAACTTGAAGCAATTCCTCAAGTTATGCAGTGGCTGCAACTAGGGTTTTTGTAAAAACTGAAATTCCCTTCATTTGCCCCTACATATCTCAAAAACTAGCTAATTTCGGACGCTGTGTCCATTAAAAATTTTGAATAGGATATCATAATGGATAATATAATAAATTTGTAGCCCGTTTGACTGTACTTCATTTTCTATTTGTTTTGTGCGGAGCCCTTTTATTTTTCAATTTTAGATAAATCATTTATGTTCGTTAAAATAATGTTATTTTTATTTCCTACAATCTCTAAATGCGATATAATAAAATTGTAAAATTTATTTGTAATGTATTTTCATTGATTTAAATATTAATTAAATTTTATTAAATCGTTCCGTTACACTTTATTTTTGTAACGCTTGGGTGTCATGTGACGTTATTCGATACACTGAAACTGTTAGTCGTCTAGAATATATGTATAAATTAATTTTGACAATTCACTTACTAATTTGTATTACTTATTGGAAACAAAATAAGTAACATAGTTCATGCTTGTAAGCAAAATACTTTATGATCTAATGCTAATAACTGGCTAGTGAATGATTACAAAATTAGCATAGTTTAATCTTTTATCTACAAGATATTTCTTTTAAACTGTAGCTTTGATTTATCGAGGTCAATATAATGAAATATTGAAAAAGACATAAATTACAATATATATAATAAGTATTTTATATATACAAGGTGCGCAAAATAAGTGATATTACTATTGCCATCTCCGGAACAATATTACATACGAGGTCGGTTAAATTACAGAAAAGTTGTTTAACCGACTTTTAAAAAAAATGGGTTCTCAATTCGTCGACTATGTATTTTTTTTATGTATGTACATCGATTATTCCAAAACGGCGGCACTGATTTGAATGAAATTTTTTACGTTATGTTCAGGAAGTCGCTGCGGTGGTCCTATATTTTTTGAACGAAATTGGTGCAGTAAAATCTAAGATGGCACTGATAATATGGCGGCAAAAAAAATTAATTTTGTCCGATTTTTTCCAAAATTGGTACGGGGGAATTTTCACGAGCGTGCACAATGAATCTGAATTATTTTTAAAAAATTCAATATGGCAGACAAAAAAAATTAGTCTTGTTCGATTTTTTCCAAAACTGGCGTGGACGAGTTTTCGAGGTCGCACATAATGAATCCATATTATTTTTAAAAAATTCAGTATGGCGGATTCAATATGGCGGACAATAAATCAGTTGTATCCAATTTTCTCCAAAACTGGTACGGGGGAGTTTTCGGGGTGGCACATAACGAATCTAAAATTATCTTTAAATAATTCAATATGGCAGATCTAATATGACGAACGAAACAATCTGTTTTGTTTTATTTTCTCCAAAATTGGTGTGGGGGAGTTTTGGGGGTCGCACATAACGAATCTGGAATTATTTTTAAAAAATTCAATATGGCGTGTTCAATATAGCGGATAAATATTAATTTTGTCCGATTTTTTCAAAATTGATATGAAAGAGTTTTTGGGATCGTATATTACGAATCTGAAATTATTGAAAAAAAATATATATAGCGGAATCAAGATAGCGTATTAAAGATTCTACATTTCTCGATTTTGCTTAAACTTAGTATTGTGGGATTTTTCTTAGTGTTTATTATGAATTTAAACCATTTTTTGGAAAACTCAATCTGGTGGATTCAATATGGCGTCTTAAAAATTTTACATTTTCTCCTAAACTGGAGGTTCTTGAGTGTGTAAATTATGAATTTAAAAGTATTTTTTCAGGATTCAATATGGCGAATCCAATGTAGCGGACTAAAAATGTTACATTTTTCGATTTTGTTCAAAGGTGGCACTGAGTCGTTTTTGAGAATCTAAATGGCGAATATAAAATTATTTTACGAAAATCTAATATGTTTGATGCAATATTACGGTCTAGAAATTTTAAATTTCCAGATTTCATCCATAATTAGTACTAGAGGGCTTTGAAGGGTTGAAATTTAGATTATATTCTTCTTCAAGTGCCTTCTCCATTGCGGAGGTGGGCAATCATAATAGCTATTTTAATTTTTGAGGCAGTTGTTCTAAATAGTTGTTTTGAACTGCCTCCAAACCATTAACTTAGGTTTTTTAGCCATGAAATTCGTCGTCGTCCCACGCCTCTTCTGCCACTTATTTTACCTTGTATTATGAGCCGTAAGATGCTGTACTTTTCTCCTCGCATAATGTGTCTAAAATATTGCAGTTTTCTCTGTTTTACTGTTATCTCGACTTCCTTTTCTTTTCCCATTCTTCTCAACACTTCGGCGTTCGTAATTCGATCCACCCACGAAATCCTCTGAATTCTTCTATAGGTCCACATTTTAAAAGAGTTAAGTCTTCTCATTGCCTCTCGATTCAGTGTCCATGCTTCCATTCCATAATATAGAACACTATATACGTAACATTTAGTCAGTCGTATTTTTAGGGCTAACGTTAGATCTTTGCTGCAGATAACCTTTTTCATTCTAATAAAATTGGCATGTGCTTTCTCGATTCTGGTTTTTATTTCGACGGTATAGTCATTATTTTCTGTTATTAGGGTTCCCAAGTAAGTGTACTTCTTAACTCTTTCTATGTGCTGGTCTCCTACCATTAGAGTTTCATTATTATTGGTGTTGTTTTTATTAATTATCATGAACTTGGTCTTTTTTGTGTTAAGAGAGAGTCCATATTCTTCACTAACTTTTAATATTTTATTCATTATCTTTTCTAGGTTTTTCAAACTATCAGCTATTATTACGGTGTCATCTGCATACCTAATATTGTTGATTAAAACTCCGTTTACTTTTATCCCTGCTGTTTCAGATTCAAGATTTTCCAATATGACCTCTTCAGAATAAGCGTTAAATAGTAAAGGTGACAATATACAACCTTGTCTGACTCCCCTTTGTTTTTCCACATCTCCGGATATTTCCTGTCCAAATCTTACTGCCGCTCGCTGATTGTAATACAGATTTGATATCAACCTTAAATCTCTTTCATCCAAATTTTTGCTTCTGAGAATCTCTATCAGTTTGTCATGTTTGACCCTATCAAAAGCTTTGTTGTAATCTATGAAGCAGACATAGAGGTCCTGATTGATATCTAAGCATCTTTGAGTAAGCACATTAAAAGCAAATAATGCTTCTCTTGTACCCACCCCGTTCCGAAAGCCAAACTATGTATCACTAATATCCAGCTCCAATTTGGAATGTATTCTAGCGTGTACAATTTTTAAAAGGGTTTTCAAAGTATCTGACATGAGACTGATTGTTCGATAGTCACTGCATTCTTTTGAATTTGCTTTCTTTGGTAAACATATGAATGTTGATGTTAACATTTCTCGGGGGATAGTTCTTGTCGTGTAAATTGTATTAAACAATCTCACCAATAAATCTAAATTTTTGTCATTGATCAGCTTCAACAACTCATCTGGCATTTCGTCTGGACCAACAGCTGTATTAGTTCTTATCGACTTTAATGCATAAATGACTTCTGCTTTAGTAATTTCAGGCCCCATGTCACCGCTCAGACTATTTATAGAAGAATTTTCGTGTCTTTGATCTATATATGAATACATAGAAAAACTATTTGAAGATCAAAGATTATATTAAGATATTAAAATTATTTTTTTGAAATTCAATATGGCGGATCCAATATGATGGACCTTTTTCGCTGTTTTTCAAATTTGGTATTAAGGAGTTTTCGGGGTCGTGTATAACGAATATGAAGATAATTTTTTACAACGATTAGGTTGATAAGATGCAATATGAGGGACTGAAAAGTTTATATTTTCTGATTCTGTCTAAAAATGATATTGTGGGATTCTGGCGACATATACAAACTCAATATGTAGTATAAAATATATCGGACTAAGAAATTTACGTCTCAAGTTCTTTAAGTATCGATACTGGAAGGTTTTGGGGCCTGTATCACCAACCTAAAATTATTTTGAAATTTAAGATGGTGGATTTACTATGATAGACTGAATATTTTTTTTGGTACAATTTCACTGGTATTTGGAGAAATCTAAGAATCAAAGAATTTTTCATTTTAGAGTGATTTAAAACCTTGGATAAAATGGGTATTTTTTTTGTCAACTTGGAGTCATTGCGAGGTACACTAATCTCTCACTAGTACTTAGCTCAAATAATTTATGGATATCATAATGAATTCAAAACTAAAAATCGAAAAATACAATTTTTATAAAAAAAATTGAAACGACTTCTAAAAATGCGCTAAAAAGTGAAAAATAACTATAATTTTTTATGTGAAATTGAAATTTTTGAAGTCGGCGCTAAACTAATACCTGAAAAAATGTGATTCGCATAAAAAGATTAAAAAACTTTACTTGCAATTGCTTTCTTACCATAATTTTTACATATTAGTAATTATTTATTTCATTTAGAAATAATTTGGAGCTGATTTCAAAAAGTTCAATTTCATATGAAAATTTATAGTTATTTTTTACTTTTTAAAGCACTTTTAGAAGACGGTTCAATTTTTTTATAAAAATTTTATGTATAATACCAATATATGTTCACATAGTTGCTTTGTATCCAATTGTTTCGTTTTAATGGTTTTTGAACAGGTTATAACTACCGTAATAATTTGCAACTTCCTGCATTTAATTCGGTAATTATTCTTTCGATTGCCCTTTGTGTCGCGAGTCACTGATTGTGAAATTATGATTACCTTTACCCTTCTTGACTTCCTGATGAAAATTAATGGTAAGACAAAACGCAGTAATTTATATGTTTTAATATTTAGATATTTTTCTATGCCATATGTTTTGTTTAATAGAAGAAATATAAGTGTTCTATATGTATAAGAATGCACAAAAGGTGCCAGATATTATAGTTTATGTATATATTTTAGTTTTGTTGCTAGATAAGTCATAAATAATAAATTTAAAATAGAAGAACCTGATATATTATCACAAAGGAAACAATTTTAGTAATTATAAAATTAATGCTGGAAAGTACACAGAACATTTAAAAAGTTGACGATGCTTTGAGAAACTCTTAATACTGATTAAAAAAGATACTGGTTATTCTGGATTGTTGGATGCGCTATGTATTATATTAAGGACTCTCTCCCGCTCCGAAAGTTTAATATATGCCATAATCTCTTGGCCACATTTAGACAGTATAATAGATAATGTTGGTGAACAGATGAAAGCATAGTGACAAAGATTCTTGTGAAAGTAATAGACTGAACATTATCAGTATACTTATTTGGACAGCAAAGTGTACACAAAAATTGGGATTAAAATGAGTTATTTTGTGTCAATGACGGAAAATCTTTCATATTAATCATAAAATTAGTTAGCAGACGTTAATTAACGCAATACCAAATAAGAGTGTTTCTTTTATTTATTTATTGACTATTTTACAAACACCTAAATATAACATGCTACAAGGGAATTGTAAATAAGAAAAATTTAACAGACTTAACTAACACAGAACAAAGAGAGTACAGACGAGAATGTGAATAAACCTAAAGGTCACTGCATAAGTTGCAATAGCAATTTCATAGTACAATTTCCTTATTCTTATATAATATGTTGTACTCAGTTAACATTAAATTCATTAGAGAACGACTACCAATGGGGACATGAAAGAATTTTTTCTTTTGTATCTTTAAACCTATCTTAGGTACATGAAGAAGTATATAATTAATCAAAGGACAATTGTTAAACCTTATATTATTGATAATACAATAAACAAATATCAAAGATTCAATTTGCTTTCTTTTCTGAAGGGTTTGAAATTTAAAGCTTTCTAACATAGTGCTATAAGAGATCAGATATGGATATAAGTTATTTTTCCTAACATATAAATATCTCAAAAACCTTTTTTGAACACGCTCAATAGCATCACAATGAACATTTGCACTAGGAGACCATATATTAGATGCATATTCTAGATGAGGACGAACAAGGGCATTTTAAAATTTTATTATTATATTATTATTATTATTAAACTGACTTGTATTGCTAATCACAAAACCAAACACCCTAAAAGCCTTATTAATAATATTGCGATAGTGGGTATTAACTTTCAAATTAGACTGGAAGTGCACCCCAAAATCCCTGTATTCAGTCTTTTTTTGTAATTTTGTTCCATTAATAAAGCAATTAAAATTCAAAGGATTTATTTTATTTGTATAAGACATAAAGAAGCATTTATTAGTATCTAAAAACATTTTATTTAACCGAAACCATTCCGTTACTGAATTTAGGTCTGCTTGCAGTGTACTACAATCATTACTGTTTGTTACTTTCTTAAATATTTTAAAGTCATCCGCAAATAAGAGACCATCAGAATATTTAACACTATTAAGTAAATCATTTACGAACATTAAAACAGTTGGCCCACGTTGCTACCTGCGGTATACCAGATATTGCCATAAAAGTCTGAGAAAATGACTCTCCCACCCTTACCATATGCGGTCTACACGAAAGATAATTTTTCATAAAAAGGTAAGTATTCCTAGAAAGGCCAAACTCAACAAGCTTAGCCAGCAACACCCGATGGTCTACCTTATCACCTATGCACAATCAATATACACTGTGTCCAAATGCTCCCGCCATCAATAGCCTACGAGCCATAATTTGTAAACACCCATAATCTTGCTACTATGGATTTTCCCTTTACAAATCCATGTTGTTATACTATTTTATGAGTGATGTTGGTTACAATATTATCTGAAAGGATTATCTCAAATATCTTAGCAAGTGAATTATATCATTAGTCTATAATTTTCAGTATTTGTTTGTTTACCATCTTTAAATATTAGAGAAATAATTTCTGTCCTTGGTTTACTGGGAAAATTTTTTGTTTTTAGGACAAATATGCAGCCTTTATAGATATATGAGGAAATATTATCCTCGCCTGTGTTTTTTTTACATTTTAGTTTTTTTATACTTTTCTTTCCAATCTCCACTGATATTAAAGCAAATTCCAAGTTTCCCCAGCCATTAATATCTATAGGGTTGCCATTGGACACTGATGACAACTCAAATACCGAACTTGAATACTGTGCAAAAGCATTGGAAATATGTTCATGCTCTTTCAATGATACTCCATTATAAGACAACCGTTGACATATCATACCTTAGAGCCAACATACATCCAAAAACTGTTAGGATCAAAATTTACATTATTCTCTATATTTCTTAAATACAAAGAGGACTCATTATCAATCAGTTTTTTAATATTATACTTTAAGTTACAATATTCTTCATATTGAAAAACACTAGCTTTGCCACATTGTATATGTCCATGCATCCTATTCTTTAATTTTATTTTACGTATTATATCATTTGAAAACTAAAGAGGATATTTACAATAATTTACTTCACCATTACCAACAGATTTAGCTTTTTTTGGAATTGCGTTATTTAAGCAATTAAGTAATTTGTCATAAAATACGGCAACAGATTCATTTGGATTTATATTTTTTTTTTTATTTCGGACCAATTTGATTATTGTATTAAGTTGTAAAAGTCACCTTTAGCATAATCATATACAAAAGAGGTAGATATTGTACTTTTAATTAAAGATTTTTAATTATTTATCTGCACAGACATAGACAATGATGGATGATATAAATCTTCTACAATTAAGGGAGAATCGCACCTTTCTAATGATACAATTTCAATGTTCAAAATTTGACTTCGCAATAGACCTCATTGATATCAGAAAAAACTATTCTGCCAATTTTTTCCTTTATCGATCTCTGAACTCAAGGTTAAAGGTCAAGGTCATGGTTAAGATTAAGGTCTGCAGTCAATACGCCTTGTTAAAATAAATAACATTTGTCTATAGAAAATTGTCTGAACAGCTTTTATTCTCAGAGGTATCCGTAAATCGTTAAAGTTAAAATGACCTTAGAATAATCTTTGAGGTTATGTCGAACCTATAATCTTAGTACATATTTAAACGTAAAATTTCCCATCCTTTCAAATGCCGATGTTAAAAATAGATTCCTCATTGAAAACTACTTAAATAATATAATTGTTTTATTTGTGCGGATCAATCATATAAGCTACAAAATGATACGTGGATAATGCTTGGTTATATCGACGATGAAATGCTTGGTTTCTTTTTGCAAAGAAAGTTCTACCTCTTTTTCGAAGATATGCTCTTAGTGTTTCCATTGTTATATAGCATCCGAAACATATTTTTAATAATATATTATACTGAAAGACATACATTTCTAAACAGCCAGCAACGCTATTCCAACACACATCGCTTGGAACTACCAATGTTGTGCCCTCTGCTTGACCGAATTTCCCTGGGGCTGTGTTCCTTTATTTCTAAGTCCTTGCATTGCAAATTCAGGAAATTGCTGCGCAACCATAGGTTGTAACTTTAGAACTGGTCCTTTCTCCAATACTGTTTCTCATGCCAACTATGTTCGCTGCATTTTTTGTCACGAAAAATTTTACATTAAATTGATATTTTAGTTCACATGAAGAAATTAGATCACAATACAGTTCCGTTAAACTTTCGCCGTATCAATGGTTTCATAGAGAAATGCTCGTTTAACTTGTTGTAGTTGAACATATTACAGGTTCGTTGTGGACATTTAACCATCAGTCAAGTGACATATTTACGTATTTTCCTGAGAGACAAGAAAAATATTTTTCTTTTCCTTCTTCATAAATTCCATCTAAAAGAGTAGTTGCTACATGTATCTTGGACGAGGATGTATTATCAGGTCTCAACTTTTGAATCACCTTTAGTAACTGCCAGTGTTCAATACACCTAAAGCTAAAGCAGCAAAAATTGCTTTCGCTACTTTCTTATCAATATTATGTTTTTCAGCTATTGATATACGAGTTACAAAACTTTTAATAGAGGGACAAGTTTCGCTTCTTGACTTTCTTTGGGTCGGCTCGGTAACGGTTCGTGCAGTTTTTCGGTGGTAGATATGAAAACGTTACTTTATTTTAGAACTAAAACACCTATCTCACTGAATGAAAACTGGACATTATTTATAAGATCCCATGCTTAAATTGTGACCAAGTTTATATAGGCCAAACCTCTAGAAATCTCTCAGGTAGAATAAATTCTCATAAAAGTGATTATAACAGATGACTGGTTTCTTGTGCAGAGCCTGTACTAAATAAGGGTCATATAATGAACTTTGAAAGACCGAAAATCATAGCAGAAGAAAGTAATTTCCATAAAAGAGTCTTCCTAGAAATCGTTCACATAAACAACGTACCACTTTCTGTGAACAAGAGAGGAGACATAGAAAACCTTAGCGTAATTTATAATTACTTATTACAACTAGAAATCAATGGAAATCGGTCCTCTACTGTTCAATTTTCTCAGTCAGATACGTTTTAGTCACTGTTCTGAATGTTATTATCACACTTGTCCAACTGGGTGTGTAGGTTCTGGTCGTAAATTTCATTTTTCGTTACGTTTTCGCTTAATAATATAATATTTTTCAAGAACGGTTACCTCCGGTCCCAGAACGATTATTTGTTCTTGGACGGTGTAAACTGTGCCTATTAAAACGGGCTTTCAGCTGTCAAAAATCAAAGTTATTTTTAAATTAAAATGGCGTTTTAGCGACATCCACGTATTTTATAAATTATTTTCTGAATTATTCAAATTAGTTTTGTCTTTTAAAACAATCTTTTCATGTTATGTGATCCCTTTGTTAAGTGATAATGACTGTATCTGTTGAACAAGACCTGCCATTTTATATGTACTCAGTTTGGTAGGTCTTTATTTTTATTTTTTTTTAGGAATAGAACTAAGGAAGGTTATTTTCTCTTTTGTAGAAGTTCTGAGGAAGGGCATAAAATTTCTCGAAAGCTAGACTAACAAAAAAGAGTTTTCTTTTTCCACCCAGCCATTTTAACGAAAATAATCATTTGAATAAAAACCACACCACTTCACTGAACCAGAACACAACCAGTAATATAACAAAATGAGCACGAACTATTACCCCTTAACAACTTATATACACACAAGTAAGCGAATCCCGATAAGAATTTTCTTGCAGTAAAAGCTGCTAAACCGCTAAAAATAAGTTCTGACAAAGCAACAAAATTAAAATATACCTTGATTTTTTATTTGGGGAATGAAAAAGTGAAAAGTAATAGAAAGCCTACGCAGTTTACTATAAAATTATTTATGCTAAATAATAAATAACTAAACAGTGGTTTAGGCTTTTAATTACATAAATATTTTATACATTCCTATTAGGTATTGGTTATTATCGATAATAATAAATAAAATATTTGCTGAAAAATATCCGTAATAATGAAAACTTAATTTTCTAATAACAATGAAAATATACAGAAAAATATATACATATTCTTACTTGTAAAATATAGATTTAACAATGTAAATATTAATATGTAAATAATAAAAATATTAAAAAATTATTCAGTGAATTATTTACATGGGTATTTACACTCGATAATAAAATATGTTTCATAAATATGATTAAATCTTTTTTACTTGCTTCCTATGAGTTTTTACGTAGAAACCTCAAAAAAATAAGGATTTTTAAAAAACAAATCAATGATTTTTGATTGTTTTCAAAAATCAAAATCAACCCAACCCTTCTTGTTAATATTTAATAGATTTAAATATTATAAAGAGTCTCTTTATGAAGTAGATTTATTCCTCAGTGACAGATTAACAACGCGGTAGCCTAACATTATGCCGTTAAAATTTCGTAATGCCCCAAGAACCTACAATTTATTTAAACTCGAGGCCATTAGATTCATAATTTAAGCATGTGATTAGGGAAATTACATTTGAAAATAAGACAGCTTGAATAAGATGACAGCCAAGCATTTAAGATGCCATGCTTCTTAAACGTGGTTAATTGCGATAAACGGCACTATTAAATTTATTTATTGTGGAACAATTTTTAATTTAAGCTCATTATGTGATTAGAATCTGCTTTGCCCGTACTTACTTTGAAAAGCAAATTAATTTTTAGAAAAAAAATTGAACAGATCTTTGAAGGAATATATATATATATATATATATATATATATATATATATATATATATATATATATATATATATATATATGTAAAGGGGGAGTAGTCGCGACTGACTAGTCAAGAAACAATATTCCAAACGAGGAATATTGGAGATGCAGTCTGTTTAAATTTGCCGGCCTTGGTAAGGAAAAAACCCTTTTTTGATTCTGTCAGGCTTTCGAGAAGTTATTTATCTCTTCTTCAGAACATCTCTACAATTATTAATTAAACAGTTAGTGTATTAACCTGATTGAATATTAAACAAGTAAATGTTAGAAAAACAGGGGAAACCCTACCTTAGCACTTTTTAACTAAATTTAGAGGTATATTTTGATAGGATTGTAAACATTCGTTGAAATTCTAGAAAACTCGAAAACAGCCAAACATCCTACTTGACTATTCCACCATTTTGTAGTAACACATGTCATGTGTCAACCTAAAGCGTCGTGGGGGTAAATACGGATCCGTAAACAATGGCGTAGTGGCGTAGTCAAGCGTGAGATTTAGCAAAAAAAAATAAAAATTGAAAAAATTACATGATATAAGATAATTTAATGGAAAAACTATTCATCTGGAGATGGACGGTCCAGGAGGCTCATATCCTTTTCTTTTTCCAACTTTTGGTGTCACTTTTTTATTTATGGTGTTGCTATCTTGGTTAATATGCACCATTTCAACGAAGATCCTTTTGTGATATTCAGAAACTCTTCCAGAATCTCAGTATCATCCCAATTAATGTTGTGATCTTGGTTTAAAACATGTTCAGCCAGAGCACAAGAGGGCAAACCTCAATTAATATCATTACGATGGGAAGTGAGTCTGCCTTTGAGGCTTCTGGAAGTCTGGCCTATATAAACTAATGAACAATTGGAACAGGGAACCTTATAAACTATGCAAGACGTCGCATTCAGCTGCGTTTTGATTTTAGAATAAATTTTAGAGAGAGAGTAAGTAATTGTTTTCTTGCTATTTTGATCTCTCTATTTTTAAAAATATTCACAATTTGTCAGTAAGATTTTCTATATCGCCCTATTATATTTGAAAGAGTGTTAACTGGACTTAAAGATTGAGTACGTAAAAGAGACGGTTGAGAAGGTATTTCAAAGATGTTTTCAGGAATATTGTATTTGGTATTATAAAGAAATTTTTTAATAATGTTGTCAGGGTAAGAATTCTCCAATAGTATGTTATTAAATTGGCGCAATGCTTCTGCTCTAAAATTCGGGTATGCCAGTTTGACAGCCCTATTTTTCATGCCTGAGATGAGATGGATTTTCGATCTCATAGGATGGTACGAATGATAACTAATGGATCTATTAGAACAGTATGATTTTCTATACCATTTAATTTTTAGAGTGTTTTCATTCGTATGTATAACTAACATATGCAAAAATGGGATACTATTGTTAGTTTCTTCCTCAACTTTGAATTGGATATGAGGAATAAAGGAGTTAAAGTGTTCAAGAGCTGTCTCATTTCTACCGGCAAGTATAGCAAGCAATTAGTCGTCTACTTATCGTTTGACAAATGGAATGTGAAAGACATATATCGGAGACATTTCTTAATCAGATCATCAAGCACATAATTAACCAAAATGGAAGGAATTTTTGAACCCGTTGGTGTTCCAAAAATCTGTTTATAATAATTAACATTGAACACTACTATGTTGGAATCGACGACAAATTCCATGAGTCGCTCAAAGAAGTCATATCATTACTGTGATATGTTATCCTGTTTCTCACGAAGACTGTTGAGCATAGCCTCTAAAGGTAAATTTGTAAATAGGGAGACTACATCAAAACTAAGAATTTTATAGTTATTAGGTAAATGAAAATTATTAATGAAAGTGCTAAATGAGAAGGATTCCTTTAAATAAAATTCATTATCAAAATTGATGTTTATATAAAGGATTCCTTCTCATTTAGCACTTTTATCAATAATTTTCAATTACCTAATAACAATATAATTGTTAGTTTTGATGTAGTTTCCCTATGTACCAATTTACCTTTAGAGGCTATTCTCAACAGCCTTCGTGAAAAATGGGATGACTTATCACAGTTTTGTGGGATTGATTATGACTTCTTTGAGCGACTCATGGAATTAGTTTTCGACTCCAACGTTAATGTTCCATGATAACTATTATCAACAAATGGGTTCAAAAATTTGTCCCATTTTGGTTAATTATGTGCTGTATGATCTGATTAAGGATTGTCTCCAATACATGCCTTTTCACATTCCAACTGTTAAGCGATATATAGATGACTTATTGCTTGCTGTAGCTGCGTTTAGAATTGAGTTAGGTCTTGAATTCTTTAACTCCTTTAATCCTCATATTCAATTCACAGTTGGGGAAGAAACTAATAATAGTATTCCATTTTTGGATATGACGATGTACAAATGAAAATATTCTAAAAACTAAATGGTACAGAAAACCATACTGCTCTAATAGATCCATCAGTTACCATCTTATGAGATCGAAAATCAATCTCATCTTAGGCAATATCATCTATTGGAGAATTCTTACCCTAACAACATTTTTAAAAAATTTCTTCTCAACCGTCTCGTTTACATACTCAGTCTTTAAATTCAGTTTCTATCACTTTTTCAAATGTAACAGTACAAATTCAGTTTTTCCACACACTACCTCAAATACAAAATCTTAGTGACAAATTGATGAATAGTTTTAAAAATACACATATCAAAATAGCTAGAAAACAATTACTTACTCCCTTTAAAACTTATTCTAAAACGAAAACGCCATTGCAGCTGAATGAGACGTCCTACATAGTTTATGATGTTCCCTGTTCCAACTGTCAATTAGTTTATATAGGCCAGACTTCTAGAAGCCTCAAAGGTAGAGTCACTTCTCCTCGTAGTGATATTAATAAAGGCTTGCCCTCTTGTTCTCTGGCTGAACACATGTTTTTCATCAAGATTGCAACATTAACAGAGATTCTGAAAAGAGTTCCTGCATATCACAAAAGGCTTTTCCTTGAAATGATGCATATTGACCAAGATAGCAACACCATGAATAAAAAAAGTGACACCGAGAGTCTGAGTGCCATTTATAGTTATATTCTAAAGTTGGAAAATGAAAAGTGTTTGAGCCTCCTGGACAGTTATCTTCAGATGAATAGTTTTTCGATTAAATTCTCTCTTATTATGTAAAAAATATCAAACAAGTAACTTTTGAAATTTATATTCTATTTTTGCTAAATCTCATGCTTGACTACTCCACTGTTTACGGATTCGTATTTCCCCCCATTATTTATACCACCCCACAACACTTCTCGGTTGATATATGACATGTGTCACTACAAAATGGTTAAATATTCAAGTAGGATATTTGGTTGTTTTCGAGTAATCTAGAATTTCAACAAATTTTTGCAATGATATCAAAATATGCCTCTAAATATAATTAAAAAGTGCTAATGTTGAGGTTTTTCCCTTGTTTTTCAAACATTTACTTGTTTCATATTCAAACCACATTGGTAAGTTACTCAATAATTATAGATTAGGTTAATACCCTAACTGTTTAATTAATAACTGTAGAGATGTGCTGAAGAAGAGATAAATAAATTCTTGAAAGAACCAAAAAAGGGTTTTTCACTTACCAAGGCCTACAAATTTAAAGATAACCACAGTTTCAAATATATATATATATATATATATATATATATATATATATATATATATATATAAACATACATACAATTCACTATAGAAAAGGAAGATGAGAATCACTCAGTACCCTTTTTAGATACTAAGCTCATACGTTCCCCAGACAACACAATCTTAATCGATTGGTACAGAAAACCATGTAGTTCAGGTAGATTCCTGAACTACAATTCGTACCACATAGTCAATAAAAATGAATCTAATTAAACAAATAAAAAACAGTGTCCTAAAACTCTCTGATACATCCTTCCATAATAAAAACTTAAATATCCTCTTACAGCTTTTCACAGACAATTCCTATCCCCCAGCTTTAATTAAAAAAACTGCTGTTTAGCACGTCGTCATCACTGACAGAAACGATTAATGGGGATACAACAATTCATACTATTAACATGAATGGTAACATAAATGTATCTAACAATGATCATCAATATCTAGCAGAAGATGTTCGAAAAAGCACGGTTAAATATTAGGGAGATAACACCCAAACTTTCAAGAATTTAATAATATTAAAATTGCTAATAAATCTATACTTACAATAGGCTCTGTGCATTCAAAACTAAAAGACAAAACACCAATTGGTTTTCAATCCTAAAAGATGTGCACTTGCTAAACATGCTAACAATCACTTATACAATATGAATTGTGTGTCAGTGAGGATACTTTCAACTCAGTCAATCATTGCCAAGAGGTTTTTCTTAGAGATGGCCTTTATCTCACAAGAACCGAATAGCTTAAATAAAAAAAACTGATATTAAACATTTGAGTGAAATTTATTCTTATCTTTTATTTTTGGATAACTCTTTATCTAGTTCTACAAATATTACTAACAATAATGATCATAGTTTTCCTTAGATATTGACGGTTTAATAATTCAGTATGGCTGACCAAACATTGCATAATTGCCTTTAATTGCAATTTCAACCTAACAAAATTCATTAATACAATCCTAATAGTGGACAGCCCTGCTGATTTCTAATATAAAAGTAATATTTTCATATTTTTTGAATAAATTTTTTAAATTTTTTTTTTCTATTCTAATAACTTCAGCATGACTGGCCATTTACTGCATTATTAACCTTAAATGCGGTTCATTCGAACTAAACTTAGTATTAGTTGGATAAGGTTGGCAGCTCTACTGACAGCTGACAAATTTCCTAACCTCATAATTTTCAAACTCATTTTACAGTTACATGTGACTCAGGAAGGAACAAAATGGTTCCTCCTATTTTAAAATTTTTTTTATTTAAGTTTAAATTTTAAAATTCAATTTGATGTAAGAATTTGTGTGAATTGGTCTGTGATCGTAGTTTTTTAGTATTTTTTACCAATGTACTTCGTCATAAAATCATTTAACATCTTAGTGAACATCCTCAAATAAAGATGTAAGTTATCAATATTATTAGGGAAAATTTATCTTATTAATTCCCTTTTTTTTGTAATTATTGTAGTCTCCCTGAAGATAAAAATGATAATAAAGATTTTCGAAAGCTTGGATTAACTTTAAAGAGTACCCTTTCACTTGCTGCACACCCCAATATTAACTAGGTTTTTTATTTAACAAAAAATCCAAAAAATGACGTTTTGCTCTTTATTGAAGGCATTTTCAATTTTTTTTTAATTATGTACCTTTCTTGACATTTATTATTTAATAATAAAATTCAACTCATACATCGTCTATTTAGGTACTGAGAATGTGTATTTTCAGTACCTACAATTTCTCTGCTTCCCTCGTAGTACGTCCCATACACCCATGCGGTATTGCAAAATGAATGAAGCGAAGCTTATCCCCATAGGAGCTCTTGCACCATTTGCAAATACTACGTTATTGTCCCAGTCGTAACTATAGTTCTGACTTAAAATGCCCATAATTCGTTGTTATTGTTAAAAGCTATTCGGATTGAGAAATAATATTACATTTGAAACGGTTTACGTAATGGTGAGTTAAATCTTCTTAAAATGGAATAGATATTTAACAAAGTATTTTGTATGCAAATTAGTTTTGACATCGAATCCATTGATTCTGCGAATTGGTCTCATATGTTATTAAGTGGATAAGGTCGGGATCTGATTATAAAAATATGTACCTTTGTACGTAAATATTCTTTTACAATCGTTTTGATTTGATATCTATCCTAAAGTATTATTAATAATAAAAATTTGATGATGAAGAAATGTAATTTCCAATCTATTTTGGGATTTATCTGAAGGTCAGGGCATGAAACAACGGCTGTTTCACAGTATTTTTATACATGTGGTGTATACAGAGTAGTTTATGTTTATTTACAAGCTTTTTCAGTAGATTTGTTTTTCTAAAATTATACAGGGAACTATCAGAAAATAGAACTGGTGTTCGTAATTTAAACTTCATCATTTTACCTTTGTGATACCTTAATCTCGAAACTAATTTCTCACTCTCTCTTTCCTTTTTCAGCCGCCCTTCAATATCTTTTCCTGTACATAGGCTTTTCCATGCCGCTTCCATTTGAACTGATCGTGTCACTGTCTTCCCACTTTTTTGTTTATAACGGTTATCCATAATTTTCGTAGACGTTTAACGCTTTCTTTAAACTATCTTGGTTGTCACTATATTGTATATCTTGTTCACATTTCGTTCTCTTGACAGGCCACATGTCACACCTAATTCCATTTCTGGCGAGCAGTACGTTCGGTAACATCACCAACTATTGTTTTCCAAATTTCAGTGTTCCTTTCAGATTTACCAGCCAAACGGCTTCGCACTCCCTTTAGGGATTATTGACTTATACTAGGTATAGAAAGATACCAAAAGTAGGAAGCTCTGTGGGACACTTTCCATGTTATCAGGTCCTAGGTGGCGTAATCTTCTGTACTTCCTACTAACTTTCGAGCGGTCCACGCGGTTGCAAGGAGAACTGCTTTCTGAATCGATTTATACAGTTGCTCACTAAGGCCCAGTCCCTTGATGTTCTGCAGGAGGTTCTTTCGTATCACTTCAGTTGTTGATAATATTATGGGAATCGTGTGGATACTATTCATTGCCCATTGTCTGCATATTTGCACCTCCAGATGCCTATATTTGGAGACCTTCCCATTGTATTTTGGTCATAACTTGTTATTAGGTATAACAAAATAGAAATTTTATCTGTTAGTATAATGTCTAGCCTACTATGAGCAACTGTTTGATCTGTTAGAACCATTCGTAGGCTCCGAATTGTATTTGTAGTAAGGCACTTTCCCTACCTGCAATAGTTTTAAGTTATCTGCTAACTCTAGGTGGAGTATCTTAGTAACTGAGTCGTGTCTTTTCTTATACTCGGTTGCGGCAAACGCTTGGCGTCCGCCAGTTATGTGCTGGATTGTTTCTGATATTCGACAGCCATATTTATATTGGTCATTTTCTACTGAAGGATCTCTCATGATAAACTTGCGATAGTTCTTCGTCGGAATAACCTGGTCTCAGGTAACTAACAAGCCCTCCGTTTTCGGAAACAACCGTCCTGAAATCAATCAGTAGTTTGACGCTGAGTTGTCGACATTGTCCTGAATGACCTCATTTCGATTTTGATCATTTGGATCCCGTCCATGAAGTAGTTTCTGTAGCCAGGCTTGTAAATTCTCTTGGTCTGTTCAGTGGTGGAAATAAGAATGTAAGTTTATTATTTGTTGATCTAGCTGCTTATGACCAATCCTCTTCCTCCTTGGTGTCTGGGACGCATTGTATGTTCAATAACAATCCAAGGGTGGTGTTTGTGTGGCTCTTTTATGAGTGTTCTTATTTTCCTTTGCAGGTTTTTGATGTCTGTCCTGCTCCATTTTACAATTCCATAAGAATAACTAACTGCAGAGCATACATCCGTGTGGAGTACCTTAAACAAATTTCTACTTTTTAGATTAGTTCGTAACACCCGTCTTATTCTCCTGACAAATTCGGTTGTCAATTTGGCCTTCATAGTGCGATGGTCAATTCGTTTAGCCTGTTTCACATCTAGGTATTTGTATGTTTGTTCTGCTTCCATTGCAGTTATAGTTTCACCGTTCTGCATCTCAAATGCTCCCGATTGTATCTTTCCTTTAACGATATTCAAAATACGGCACTTGTCAAGCTCAAACTTCATTCCGGTATCCCCGGAGAACTTCTCCAGAATTTTGAAAATTTGTTCCAGCTGGTTTTTGGTAGCAGCAATCAGTTTAAGATCATCCATGTATAGAAGATGATTCAATCTTACTACCTCTTCGTTTTATTTCTAATACTAAAGCCGTATCTGGTTGAGTTCAAACGGCGTGAGAGTGGATTCATTGCAAGGCAGAACCAAAATGAGCTTAGTGAATCGCCTTGAAATATTCCCCTTCGTATTGGAATTGTATTAGTTTCGATGGTATCGCTGAATGGCATTTGCAATTGGATCCTAGTTCTCCAGGTTGACATGATGCGTTCTAAAAAGGAAACACAATGATTATCGACCCTATACATTCTCAATATAGTTTTGAGCCATTCATGTGGCACTGAGTCGAAGGCCTTCTTACAATCCACGTAGGCAGCAAAGAGATTTCTTCGGTTGGTACAGGCTTGGTTACATATGACAGAGTCAACAATCAATTTGTTCCTTGCATCCCATTGCTCCCCCGGTGCATCCTCTCTGTTGAGTGCCGATAATGTTATTTTGTTCACAATGTGCATAGATGCGTTGGGTCAAGCAGGAGGTGATTAACTTATGTAGTGTGGGAAGGCAGGTAATTCGCCTATACTTAGCTGAGTCATGTATGTTATGTTGGTGTTTAATAAGAGATACGTAATACCTTCTGTCAGAAACAATGGCATTTTTGCTGGGTTGAGAAAAACATCATTAATAGGATTAGTCAGTTGATGGTGTATACACCAAAACTTCTTGAGCCAGTAGCTCTGGAACCGGTCGAGGTCTGGAGATTTCCAGTTATGAAATTCCTTGATTATTCCTTATACTATTATGATTCCTTAAGATTACTCCCAATATTATTCTTTTAACTATGAATGTCATCGTTTTTATGTCGCATGCATGTTAAATACCTTCTTTTTGAGGTTTATTCGAATTTCTGGATTTCCTACAGGGTCCCAGATCCATCGAATTTCCATTGATAGATCAGCAGTATGTAAATCTTAAGTACTCATATTCGTTGACTGTCTTCAACTCCTGATCTTTCAGTTTTACAATTCCTTCATGTTGAGTCATAATTTTGGTTTTATTAGTTTTCATTTTTAAACCGATTTTTTTGACTAGATCAGTAAAAGAGCAAGTTATTTTGGTGTCAATTGTCTATGCGTAATGTTTCCAATCTAGTCTCCTGAAAAAATCACCTTTTAAAGCAAATGTAAACAGTTTTAAGGAGGTGGTGTCCCCCTTGTCTGACCTTTTTATTAATTTTAGGAACTCGAATTGAACATTTACTTGTTTGGCGAAAATAGGCCCCTTTTTTGCCATATGCACTAAAACCTTTGGAAATATTAAAGTAACGTGCATCAGTAGGCTATCTAATATTTACTTTAATATACCATTTTATTGATTTCATTTGGTCTAAATTCTCATTGCGGTCTAATGAAAATGTTTAAAGATACCGAAATGGCAACTGACATTCTATCATAATGATGCATAGTTTAGAGCAGCGGTATTCAAATTTTGTATCCTAAGGATCAACCCTGACTACACTAAGTTCCATGGGCCAAGACGTAGCTACCTACGTAGACGTAGTGGATTTAAATAAGACGAATATTATCGTATTGGAATTAGCCTGCAGGGCGCAGTAGCAGACTCTGCTCTCTTCGCAATTTTGGTTGCTACTTACGGGCAAAGGTCAAGAACATTTCATTGTGGCGGGGATGTATGTAGGTGCGTAAAATTGGGGGTCTGTACACTGCGACTGGTAGATCTATTATACCTCCTGACTACTGCTTAGGCAATAAGAGTTACCTTATCGGCTAGAGCAGGTCCTCCAGTCCTCCAGGCGGTGATGTAAATAGATTCACATGCTATGCGTTACGTATTGTAGCGACTACTTACGATCATGGTAAATGTATAGTAGTGACATCTTGTGGAGAGTAAAGAAGTTAATTGCAGGACATGGCAAGTTACAATAGTACAGCGCCATCTTGAGGGAAACGACGAAATTACGCAAAAATGTCAATATGCTAGGTTAGTCGAGGTATCCAACTGATATTGTAGCGTATAGTGGAGCCAGAGTATGTTCTAGAAAAGTTCTGCTACGTGATTGCTGGTCTGTAAGATTCGAGTAGGTTCTACGCACCGATAATGCGTAGTATAAATACAGGAGACAACTGAGAGTGAGACAGTTCCAAAGTTTGAAATCGAAGTGACAAGTGCGACCTAAAAAGCGAAATATAGTGCAACTGGTGTTGTGTGTTTTGCGATTAGTTTCTTAGTAAAAATACAGTGTGCTTAAAATTATTTTAAAGCGTCTTAAAAATAAATCTAGCATCTTTTTTTTACTCAGAATCTCTGCTCTTAATAGTATTAATTGACATTATTTTGATTCGAATTTACATCCCTTTTATGTGAATTTATATAAATATAGAAAATAAAGGAAATATAGTGAATACAAAACATTAGAAAGAGCAATGGAGATATCGATATGTCGTGATAATAAAGCAATGTGTATAATTTGCAATAAAATAATATCAGTTCTCAAAGAATGCAATATAAAAAGTCATTTTGAGACTAAATAGTCCCAGAATTACTTCAAATTTACCGGAAGTCTACGGTTAGATGAATATGAATCTTTGAAACGCGAGTTGAAATGACGTTAGCTGTATTGGTGATATTCATGAGCCGGTATTGGCCCATGGGCCGTTATTTAGAGACTCCCGCTATAGAGCAAAATATGAAATAAATACATAGGTTTGGTCAACTTTTAAAAATCCGTAGCTCTTGGAAAAAAATGAGTTCTACATTCTGTATAAAAAATCTATTAGAATCCGTATTCACCTTTGCGATAACATATTAAATAATCAAAATACTATGGAGAGTAAAGAAAAGTTAGATTTTAAGTTTTGTAACTTATCTCATAAACTAGAAAGTAAGAGGACTATGAAAGTAAGGCAATAGCCCCACGTAGCGTTTTTCTATTTTTTTGTAATAAGGGATCTAGCCTCAGAAAATATACGAAAATAAATTAGCCTATAAATTACACTCAAAAAGAGGATATTAAAAAAATTGGACCTTCTAAAAAAGCGCTAACAAGCGAAGTATTCATATGTATTGCAATGGTTGAATTTGTAGTCAAACTATTACTATATAAAACAAATAACTGCCACCCTGACACATAAACTGCATTAAAAACGGTACAATAAGTCAGTAATAAATTCATTTCTAAAGATAATGTATGTATCCAACGACGGGCCACTCTAGAGCTCTCCGCACTCCAAAAACTGGTTTACCTATTCACCACAGGTATCATAAGAAGCATCTCCACAGCAGCCATGGGAACTCTATTAAACCTTCCTCCTTTTAGATATAATAGTCAGGACTGAGGCGAGAATGAGGGATTACAGACTGGAAATAAAGGAGATCTGGTGAACTAGACCTGCTCTCAGACACACCAGCATCAAAGGCGTGCTAACAAACTCATTGCTAGAAATGAGCAATGACACCGTATCAAGAAGTTAAAACTTTGAGAGACCCTACACCATGCAGCTTGACTGGAAGGCGGGTTTGACCGAATAGTGAGTAAGCTCGGAAACTTCATCTGATACACGGATGCGTCTAAACTGACCAAGGTACAGGCGCCCGAATACATGGCAATACACTCAGAATTAATATAAGTGTAACACTGGGGCAACATACCATATACAATATTTCAGGCAGAAAATCAAGCTATTGATCTTTGGGAGAATTTGAGGAAGGGTTACAGGGGCAGGACCGTCCTCATTTTCTCTGACATCAGGTAGCGCTGAGAGCTCTAGTGTGCTATCAGATAACATCAAAATAAGTCTGGGACTATTTTTCAAACCTTATGGCTTTGGCAAAATACAACAGGGTTACTCTTGCATGGGTACCAGGACATAAGGGCGTCTCGAGCAATGAAAAAGTGAACCAAATTACAAAACAAGAGTCTGTTACTCCATTTATTAGACCAGAGTCAGTATTTGGAATTACACAGGCTGCTATTCGTAGGTGGCTGTCTTGATAGACAAATTAACAACACCATACCCACTAGAATCACATTGCTGGTCACAGACTGCTGAGTAGACCATCCGGCAAACTAAGCAGTGAAATTCTGCGTCTAAACAGACAACAAATCGGGCTAGTGATAAGACTCATAACTGGCCAATGCAGCTTGAGAAAATATTTACATAAAATGGGCATTTTCAAAGAAGAACCGCTATGTGGACTATGCGATGAAGAGGACGAGAAGTCCTCACACATTATCTTTGAGTGTGAAGCTTTGTTGTACTCTAGACACCTTCAGGGATCAATCTATCTGGAAGGATTATACCAAGAGAATAAATTAGTGAGCAGGGTGCAAAACTTGATCAAGGAAATCAACCTGTTCGCCTAGAACCGATATACAGCAGGCAACACAGTAAGTCTGAAGGGTGTACTGTAAGCGCTTCTCAACTGCTGTGTCATACAATCAGTCAATGTTTGTAAAGGGTTAGTAAGTCGTAGGAACCCTTTTTTGTGAACTTTTTTTTATGTATTAATTTTCTGCCGACTTCAAAAATTTCAATTACGTGTAAAAATTTTGAGGGTTATTTTAATTTTTATCGCTTTACAAGAAGGTTAATTTTTTTTGTATCTGCGAGACTATAAAAATGTAAACTCCTATACTGTTGTTAGACTACTTACTATATATAAAAATGTTAATTAATTTTTTTAATCAGTCCATAAATGTTTGTAATAAGGTCACATACAAATTACACTTTGTAGCGCCTATAATTAAAATTCTTTAAATTAATTCACTTAAAAGTTCCGGATAATTTAAATTCAAGTTTTCACAGAAGAAAAAAGCTCTAGGCGGTTTATACAATTAGAATATTATGAGTTAATTTATGTAAAATGTCTTTTTTTGCGAATACATTATTCTTTTTCGAAATTAGGTCACATAATTGCTCACGTTATAGTGTCATTCAATTTAATTATATTAATGTAGGTATAAATAATAATATAAAATATTAGCGTGCCGAAGATAATCTAACTTATCATTTACCCCGATCAGAATATATGAATATAATCTACTTCAAGATCTTTACTCGATGGAATTAAAATATTTGTGTTCTATTACAAATTCTAGCTTTTTATCATATGTCTAGAGTGGTAAAGCTGATTAGTAACTACACATACATATTCTATATATTTGGTTAAAGCCACGTATGCGATTAAGAATAATTGTTCATAAATAAAAATCGACTCCTACATTGCTTTTTTTTTTCAGGATAACTAGTTCTGTCTCGTGTTTAAAACCAGACAAACATTATTCATAGGATCCTTTTTGTTTAATGTTTTAAGCATCTTTCCAAGATCCAGTTGCATTTAATAATTTTCTATTATCGGCATTTGTTTATTGCTATAATTGATTACGTATTGCCTAGAAATGTCCAATAATAACAACGTTTTCCTAATTGTGTATTAAATTTGATTTCAGTTTGTCCATGAGTCAATTTTGTGAAAAATGAAAACATCACCAAATTTTAAACAAACAGACATAATTGTAGCAAAGATATTCACGGATGAAAAATTGCCACAAATTAGCACAAGTCATCATAATTTAAGATAAATTATTGGTCAAAGCAGTTTCGATGAGGTAATGAAACCATTGAAAATAACCCAAGAAGTGAAAGGCACACTCAATAAATTCTGATATTTGCAAAATAGTGAAAACAACAAATGTTCTTTATGATAAACTAGGCATAAGCAAAGTTTCTGTATGGTGGTTTCGAAAATTGTGGTCTCCCAGATAGATAAAACCTGTTTGGGCAGCAAATTTCTTAAGATTATTTGGAGTCTTTTGATTTTTTTCTCAAGATAGCGACATATGATGAGATTTAGATTCATCACTGAGATCTAAAAATGAAATTTTAGTTCATACAATGAGTTTATAACGGTTTTCCACCATCAAAAAAGGTCTGCTCAGAATTTTTAGCTGCAAAGCTCCTGGCTCCATGTAAATGGGACCAACTGCTCTTGTCAAGAACATGCTATATGTCGAATGACACTGCAGCAACAGCAATTATCCAATGTATTATTGAGTCGGCCATAATTATTATTAGTTGTCACAAGTAAAGGTCGTAATTGTTTTGAAGGACTTCTGTCATTATGGTTTTTTCCTTTTGGCATTGGCTATCAGTTACATTTAGGTTACTTTAGAAGCAAGCTGTATGTATTTTTTTTGCAGTTGTTAGATAAGGATCAATTTCAACATGGAGTGCAAAAACGAACATTTTCAGCATACTTTACTTTTTTATTTCTGTAAAGAAAAGAAAGCATATGAGGCTCACAAAATGATATGTGAAGTTTATAGTGTTAATTGCATGAGAGAATGCACATATCAGAATTGGTTTAAAAAATTTTATTCTGGAGATTTTTCACCTAAAAATAACCAACGTCCTGGTCGACCTACTGAAATTGGTGATGATCAAATTAAAGCCATAATTGAAGAGAATTGTCATAAAATTGTTGGAGAGATTGCAAAGAGGTTAAATGTACCTCACGCAACCATTGAACATTACCTAAAATAAAAACCTTGATATATGATTTTGGCATGAATTGAAAAACATTCACTTAATACAACGAATCAATGTTTGCCAGATACGTCTCACGGGCAATGAAACTGACCATTTTGTGAAAAGAATCATCACCGGTGATAAAAAATGAGTCATCTGCCGTAACATCATTTAAAAACGATCATGGTCGAAGCGTGATGAACAAATACAAACCACATATAAAGTTGAATAGCAATCAAGAAAGATCATCTTGTCAATTTGGTGGTAGTACAAAGGTATTTTGAGCTATTTCCAAGAGGTCAAATGATTAATTCGCATGTTTACTGCTAACAACTACTGAAACTGGATGAAACGATCAAAGAAAAACGCCCAGAATTGGCAAGTCATGAAGGAATTGTGTTCCATCGTGATAATGCAAAGCCTCTTAGTAACACGTGGAAAATATTTGGAGCTTGGTTGGGAGGCGACTTGGTTCCAATTACCATTTCTTTCGAATTTCATAAATGATGATGACCTTAATAGAACTTGGTTCAGGTTAGTTCAGGTTAGTGAATGCAAAATCATAAAGCTGCTATAAAGATGGCAAAATTTTATTGAACAAAATGAAAAACATAACGTTGATTACCTCATTATTAACTTTTACTATTAATCCATTTTTAACGAACCATAATCCCTATATATATATATATATATATATATATATATATATATATATATATATATATATATATATATATATATATATATATATACGGATCCAAATGAATTAAGCATAAGTCTTTCTTCAGTAAAAAAAGTTTTTATATAAAAATATTTTATAAAGGATTGTATTTTATCCTGAATGATTTACAACCATTTAAGCTCCACAATATTGTCGCAAATTAAAAAGATTTTATAATCCTTTTAATAAATCTTATTTTTATCTTTGATAAGAGATTAAACTGAAGAGCTTTTCTAACTAAGTTATTTCGCTAAGTTGGTATTAGCTCTTTTACTTGCGTTATATTTTCAACTAATTCTCCGCTTGACAACTAAATATGGCCAATAATAATAAAAAAAGAATGATTTTGTTGTCGTCTGTACGTTATCTTGACTTTTTATATTTGTATTTACGTCATAAGTTGTGCAAATAATATAAACTGTGAAATCTATTTATATATTTATACAAATATTGGTCGAAATATTTTGAAGTTTTAAAATACACTCTTTGTTATTAAATGCAAAATATCGTTCAATCCTGTATACCTTCCTGATACTTTCATTAGTAGAATGAGTACTAAATGATTAGTAGAATGAGTACTAAATGATTGGTTGACACATGATTGACGTTACACGTAATGTCATTTCTTTACCAACGTATGGTAAATAAGTTGATGAAATTTAAAATATTTACCGCGATCTTCCTCGAGATGAGTTGAAAATAATAAATTAAAAATAATTCATTACAACACTTTTCACAAAATTTTAAAAATAGAAAATTAAAAAACTTTCTAAACATAAATTGCTGAGCATTATCGAAAAGTAATGAGAAGTGAATTACTGATACAACTTTTTTATATTTACTTGAATAAATAAACAGGTACGGCTTCAGCCTACTTAGGTATCTTGTATTCTTAAAAAGTAGTAGAAAAATCCATATTGACAAAGAAATGCAATGATAAAAGGTAAATAACTGCAATGCCATGGCACAAGTATAATTTTGGCATCACAAGAGGATTCAATTCGACAATCGATTACTTCATAACTACTAGGGAAATCCTTCCAAACCAAATTCTAAAGGTAAGAACCCTAACATCTGCGAACGCCGGAACAGAACATGGCTTAGTACTGTGCAAATATCGATTCAAAGCTAACTTCCAAAAGAAAAAGTTTAACATAGAATCGTTCAAGGAAACATCAACAAAAATGCTATACCAAAATAGGTTGAAAAAGAAACTATCCGTAGATCCAATAATAGAGGAAGACAGTCCTAGTGATGCTTGGAACAAAATCAGGATAAGTATAATTGATAGTGCAAAAGAAGCACTCAGTACTAGAACAACAAACATAAATGGGAGAAGAAATAACAAACCTTGGTTCACTTTAGAAGTAAAGGCATTGGTACAATAAAAGAAAGAAGCATACTTAAAATACAAAAATATAAGAACGCAAGAAGAATACTCAGCATACAAAGTCGTGAGAAATAGAATTAATAACGCGATTAAAGACCTAAAGAAAACATACTGGGAAAGGTTTTCCACCGAAATGGAAAGGAATTTATACGGAGGGCTAAGGAAAGTCTGGAACGTAATAAGAAATAGGAAAAAAGAAGTCAACGAAGAAGTGGTAATCAGCTCTATAACAACAGAAAACTGGAAAGAATACATGCAAAGCCTTTACAATAACCAGGAGTATAATAATGAGGACATCCAAACAGATTTAGATAAGGTAAAACCGATGATGGAAGACGAGAACATAAAAATAGAAGACGTACACGAGATGCTGACTGAACTGAAAAATAGAAAAGCTCCAGGAACTGACGATATTTCCAATGAAATGCTTAAATATGGGGGCCTTGAACTAGAAAAAGCACTAACAATACTATTCGACAAAATTCTATCAACCTGCAGTATTCCAGAACAGTGGAGGAACAGCCTGACAATACCCATCTTCCAAAAGGGAAATAAGAATGCCCCAACAATTATAGAACAATAATACTACTAAACAGTACAAGCAAATTATTAACAAAAATCATGACTTCAAAACTAACGAGTAAAATTGCATTAAGTGAAGAACAACACGGGTTTACACAGAACAGATCGACAATTGATGCGATTTTTATTATCCGACAGACTATTGAAAAATCGATAGAATACAATAAACCTCTTTTCATCTGCCTAGTGGATCTTAAAAAAGCGTTTGATAGAGTTCGACTTAAAGATGTCTTGCAAATACTTCAGGAAAATGGCGTTAACCACAACTATATTACGGCAATTGAAGAGCTAAACAAAAACAATAAGACACGCATAAAGACACAACAAGGAGTAACAGAGGAAATACCTATCATGACGGAAATACGATAAGGTGACAGTATGAGTCCATTTCACTTTAATTTAATTATGGACAAGATAATTCAAAATGTAAAAGAAGTCAATGGAGGATACAAAATGGGACGAAAATCTTTAAAAATCTCATGTTTTGCCGACGACGCCTTACTGTTAGCAGAAAATGAAGACGATCTGCAACGACTACTATACCGATTCCAGACCACATCAAAAAATTTAAATATGGAAATATCTACAGAAAAGACCGAAACGATGGTAATTTCAAAAGATCCTGTCAGATGCAAATTGGTGGTGAAGAACCATCCTATCAGACAAAGCATGTCTTGCAGATACTTGGGAGTTGATGTATCAAACAATAAAAATCTATACCAGAAAGTCAGAGCACAGGCTAACAAGGCCTCAAGGATATCAGGATGCCTGAGGGACATAATCTGGAAAAATAAGTATATGTCCATAGAGAGCAAAGTACGCATCTACAGATCTGTGATAAGGCCAGTACTAACTTATGCATTGGAAACTCGAGCCGAAACATCTAAAATAAAAAGTATGCTATGAGCGGCTGAAATGAAAACTTTAAGAACGATCAAAGGAGTAACCCTAAGAAATCAAAAAAGAAGTCACGAAATAAGGGAAGAGCTCAAGGTGCCTGAGGTGGTACGGTTCATAAGGTCAAGGCTCAGATATTGGAGGTACAATGTGGACAGAATGGGCGACGATCGATGGGCAAAATGGGCTAAGAACGAGATACCAAACACTAGAAGACCCACTGGTCGACCTCCAAAACGATGGCACGAATGTTGGACATCAACATCAAAGGAGGCTTAATATAGCAGAAAAACAAGACGTCGTCTTAAATAAAAGAGGAAGAAGAAGAAGACGCATGGCATGTTTTGAAACTTTAGGACGTTCTTCATGTAACTCTTTCAAGAAAGTAATAAGAGAAACTTGTTGAAATATTTGCCTGAATTGACTCTCTGAGAATACTTCAGAATATCTCCCAAAATATACCCTAGGAAAGTCACCAAATCCTGAAATGGATTTAAACACATAAGTTGAACTTTTGAGTATCATTTAGGAATGGCTAATATTCGTTTAGTGGTACATTTTGGTAAATAGTGTCATCATTGTCAGTTGATTTTTACAGGAAAGTAGAAATTTACGAGAATTAATACTTTTTATGGAAAAAGTCGCCAAAACTCCAATTTTCATTACAATAAAATAATTTATCTTTGACAGGAAAAACGTTTACATACATTTTCTGCAATGATAGATTCGTCTTTTGTTCATGAAAACTTTTAATCTATAGCTGAGATTTTCAATAGACAAACAGCACACGTCTTCATCAAAGGGAATATTTACTCATCCCAGATATACACAAATATTATAAGGATGGCGTTGGTGGGGGGTCTTTCAGCATGTTGTTTGACGCTAGGTGATGTTATGGTCCTCTGCATTTCCCATAAACATTCGGATAGATGGAATGGCCCCAAGTAGCATGGCATTTTGGACAGCTTTATATGCTGTTCACTAAGGCCTTGATATTAAGCAGAAATTCTTTCGGTATTATGCCATTTATTGATGGAATTATGGAGATCATCCAGACAACTCATTAGCTGAGTATTTGTACCTCCACGTCTCTGTATTTGGCGATCTTCTAATAGTCACTGTCCTATAGATTGTTATTGTTAGAGATAGCGAATTCTATCAGGTCTATTATATGCAACTGTATAGTTCGCTCTCAATATTGCCTGAACTCGTTATTTTTCATTATAGGTTCCAGATTGTAGTTATAGTATGGCACTTTCTCTACCTGCAACAGTTTAAATTTCTCCGCCAACTCTTGATGGATGATCTTGGCGTCTGAATAGTGTCTCTCGTAGTGCTCCGATGAGGTAAAGGTTAGGCATCCTCCTGTCATGGGCTGAATTGTTTGTGATGTTTGACACCCATATTCGCATTGGTCGTTTTAGATTAAGGGATCTTTAACTATGTATATAATCCTAAGATTTTATTATTAAGGCAATTATTTAGTAGATTACTAAGCAGTTTGCCGCTGAACACATAAAAAAACACTGATTCTGGCAATGCGATGCGACGTATGTCATTTTTTCTCAGTGTTCACGTTTAACATTCATATAGAGCACAAAAAACAGCATAACATATATTAAGTGGAACTGCATAAGAAACGAATTAGTTTCGTGTGAGTTTACTTTTAGAGCCAAAAAGAAAAAAGTACAAAATTGGAATAGTCTGATGCTTGCTCACTGATCTACTGCAATAATTTTGTGTAGCTATGGAGTGGGTATTTTTTTTATCGCCCGATTAACTAAATTTATTGTTATGTTTTATTTACAAAAAAAAAAAATACAAGATGTTCGGTAAGAACCTCCTAATTTCTCAGAAGCATATTGGAGCGGGCAAAATAACCCTACTTTGTCACAAGAAAAAATGCTAAAGTGCTGCTTAACTAAGGTACAGAGCCTTAAAAATTTTTTAATATTTTATACAGACCATAAACACTTATTAAACCATACTACAGTAGATATTTTAGATCATCAGAGAAGTTAGGAACAAATTTGCAGCCACACTCGTTGGGTTTAGTTTTAGACAGGTGTCTTTTTACAGAGTTGAAAATGAATTTTTTAAATATTTTGGTAATTCCTCTTTAAAAAAGTACTCTTAATTTATTTCGATAACACAGGCGGTTTTCGAGATAAATCAGTTTTTACGCGAAACACTCAAAAGTTACTAATGCTAAACACAAATAGGTAAAAATCAATAATCAGTAAATAATAATAAATCGACAATACCTACATAATGAATTACTATTGACGGAACTTGTCAACACCGCCTTCAAATAGAATTATTTTAAAAAATTAAAAAATATTCGTGGAGTATACTGATATGCATTTAATTTATGGTGAAGCGCTGTCAAATTCTTCGAAGTCAAGAAGACCTTATGCTGAAAGATTTCCAACTTTCAAATGGTTGATCGAAGCGTAAGGGAAATAAGTAAAAGATGATTAGAAAATAAGTATTAGAGTTAATGAATTAATTTTTTATATATTTTATTCAGGGCCATTTTTGTCGCGACATGGCGGTGAAGGCCCTCCCAGGAGAGCACGAAACTCTCTCGTAAAAAAACAAATTTTGCAAGATATTGCTGACAACCCCAACAGCATACGAAGGCTCGCGACTCAAAATAATGTTACAAAATGGATTGTACATGAAACTTTAACAACTTTAATAGAACAGTTACTTCATCCGTACCACGTTGGAAAAGTACACGCTCTGTCTCCGGATGATTACCCCACAAGACTTCAATACTCCAGCTGGTTTATACAGCAGGATAACCTAAATGTAAATTTTTTTAACCTTGTTTGGTTTACTGATAAATAAGTCGAGGTAGGCCTGTTTTATGGCCACCAAGGTCTCCAGACCTAAACCCCTTAGACTTTTACTTCAGGGGACATCTAAAAGAACTAGTTTATTGAACACTGGTAAATATTAGAGAATAACTACTAGAGAGAATAGCTCAGTATTCTAAAAAAGTCCGCAATAATGATGAAATATTATTTGCAGTGCTGCGGGAAAATATCCGAAGAATAAGAAAATATATTGAAATACGTGGAGCCCATATTGAACATTTGCCAAAATAACATTTAAACGTTTTTACGTTTTTTGCATTTTAATAACATTGTAAATTAATCGAGCCCCAATCGATCCTGTGAAAGTTTTCTGGACTTGACAATGTCTGAGCTGAAAATGTTTCAGTATAACAATTTTTTGCCTTCAAAGAGTTAGATAGCGCTTTCCTGTAAAGTAAAACATATCAGTACACTCTGTGTATTTTATTTTTAGCTATTTGTGTTTAGCATCAGTAACTTCTGAGTTTTTCGCAAACCCCCAGTTTTATCGAAATAAATAAGTATCTTCTTTGAAGCGGAATGATCAAAGTATTTTAAAAATTAGTTTCCAGCTCTATAAAACACCTGCCAAAAATTAGGCCCAACGAGTATGGCTGCAAGTCCGTTCCAGACTTTTCTGATGATCTAAAACATCTATATGGTTTAGTGAGTCTTTATGGCCTCTATAAAATATTAAAATTTCATTAAATTACCCAAGTCGGTTCAAAACTTAGAGCCGATAAGTTAAATGGCTAGGTACCCCTCTAGGCCTCTGTATCTCTGTTAAGGGGTACTTTAGGAATTTTTTTTCTATGAAGAAGTGGGGTTATTTTGTCCTTCCCTGTAAGCTCCAGAAAAATTAGGAGACACTTACCGGACACTCTGTATATGTGTTAATGTATATGATCTTTTAATCGGTGATTTCACTACACTGAACGAGAAAAATTAAATATTATTTTATGGGTAAACATCCACTTAAAAATTACTAGAAATTAATGGAAATGAATTTGACATCATTATTTTAGTCGTAAAGTATATGTGTTAATGAATATGACCCTTTAATCCATGATTCCATGACACTGAACGAGAAAAATTAAATATGGTTTTATGACTAAACAATCATTTAAAAAATGGCTAGAAATTAATGGAAATAAATTTAACATTGTTATTTCAGTCGCAAGATGCTTTGAGAAACTGAACTTTTGTACCTCGTTGACATGTAAGTAGTTAAATAATATTGTGAGGAGAAAAGGTACCTTTTAAGAAAACTACTACCATGTTTTTAAAGACCAACAAAGCCAAAAATAATAATATACTCGTATGTATACCTGTAAGTATATTTTTATACAAAAATGGGATTTATGCAGGTATTGATAAGAAATTTAAATATTTGCAATTGTTTGTTTGCTTATTGATAATTTGGTATTAGAACTGTGTACTAAATTTTTAAAACGTTGAAGTATCATTTCCAATAGGATATTTAAACAAACTTATTTAGATAGCAAAAACAACAAAATTATTTTTTTTAGGGTAATTGCTCAATAAGATAGATGATAATGTTGTACTGTTTAAAGATAAAAAATATTTTTTACTTATAATAATAGTATCAAAAATAGTCTCGAAAAGCAAGTAAAGCTAAATCATCTTCTGTATATGGATGATCTTAAGTTGATGAAACATTTAAAATATAACTAAAGCAAAGAGACATTCGGGAGCATTTAGATACAGAATGGTCAGACCACTGAAGTAGTTAGAACAAACATAGAAGTATCTGAGCATGAAAAGGGCACAAAGAATTAGCCAATAAACTACGGAGGCCAAAATACAACACGAGTTTATAAAACGGGTAAGGCAAGTATTACGAACTAACCTAAAGAGTAAAAATTTGCGCTCTGCGCTACTTTTTTGGCGTTGTGGATTGATGGACGGACATAGAAAGTCTGCAAAGAAAGACCGTAATATTTTTTACAAAGGTACATAACCGTCACCCATGTTATCCCGCTGTATGGAGAATGTTACAAAGATACTGCGGATGAAGAGGATTGGTGGATATCGGCAAGTAAATGGTACAACAAATAATAAACTTAAGTTTGTATTTTTCAAGTTCTTCCCGATATTTCACCGGGTAATAAGCGAGGAAGACAGTTTAATGCCATCATGCTTGAGGTAACACGAAATGACTTTTCCCATCAAAAAAATCAAGAGAAATTTCAAATTTAGCTGCAGAAGTTTGTTTGTTGCACTTCTGAATAGAGAACAATCCAAGCTGATGTGGATGTCACATATCTGGAGGATGTTAAGCATGTGCCGCATCGGAGTACAAGCAGATACATGATAAAGTTGTCAAGATATTTCTCCAAAAGTTGAGACTGCTATACTAGAAATGAAGTCTGGAATCAATACGAAAACACAACGAATTCAAGCTACATTGGGATGGAACTATGTTTACAGGCCACGTAGTGGCTTACCTAGCTAAGCAACTCTAATCGATGTTATTATCTAGTAAGCATCTAGTGGATAAATATAATTAACTTATTGCTAAATACTTGAAAAGGGAAATATACAGTTTCCTTTGGGCCAGGAACGGAGTGCGATAGTCGTTTGCCTAACTCCAAGAGCAAAAGGAATTCCATAATTTAGCAATAAAAATGAGGCAATGCCATAATCAACAACAGACAGTTTCAGAATTACGATGAGAACGTATTATGGACAAGGTAAAATTCTGATCCAAAAACTTATTTAAAACCGTTGCATTATATCCCTTTGGCTTTCAAAACTGACATTTTTCCAATGATATTTTATTGATGGACCCTGACAGTCCTTCATGAAAATAATTTTGCATCTTGCAACAAGTGTGTGGATGAGAAGAATGTGGGGGTGATAGTTTACAGCATATCATCAGTCATTGATTAATTACTCACCATTTATGTAACCTATAAATAACAGTATTTATTGTAAAATGTAAAATTGGAATATAAACAAGCAAATTTGAAATACAATACACAATGCCTAGACATACTGTTTACACTTAATTCACTTAACTAAGACAAACACTAAAATATCACCAAAACACTTGAAGGATACAGGAAATGTCACTGAAACAACATTTAGAGAAATTTAACTTTATAATATTCATTTCGTTATAAAACCTTTCAATGGATTTCAAAAAAATAATTTTTTTTTCATACAGAGTTTGAAAAAACATTTATTAATTGAAATAAACATAATTGGTAATAAAATAAACCTAGTTGTTGTTAAATTAAATGAAAATATCCTCACAAATTTGAGACTGCAGGCATAAAACAAAAAATGTCCTCCCACGCCCGGCATATTTACCTAGTAGATTAATAAAATATTATTATTATCAGGTCATCATTAGTTCAATTCTATCAATTACCTTTATTTTAATTCTAATTTATTTTTTCTTGTTTTTTGCTTCGTGGTGACGCTCTCCATAGAATAAAGCAGAATCTGGATTTTCGCAAAATTCTCTCAACTTCATCAGATTTAAGTACTTTTGTTCGTTGATTGGAAGCAAATCTAGAATTATAAAAAAAGGAAGTGGTGAAGTGACACTGAACACTCAATGAAAGAGCCCAACCTGTGTAAGAAAAGCATACCAGCTATATTTTGGGTGTAAAGTTGGCGATCAAGGCAAAACCTGGGCTCCCAAAATTTACTGCTATACTTGCTCAAGAATCTTAGCAGGATGGCTACTGGGTACTCACAAGTCTATGAAGTTTGAAGTGCCAATGATTTGGCGGTAACCTCAAAATCAGATTGATGATTGCTACTTTTGCTCAACAAAAATCCTGTAGTTCTCTAGTAAAAGCAGACATTAAATTGAATATCCCCATATCCTCTCAGCCATGACACCTGCACCTCACGATGCTTCCAGCATACCTGTCCATAAACCTACAGAAAAATACGAAATCGCCTCGGAATCGGATGAACAAGATGATTTTTAATCAAAAGATGGTTTAGATTATGCAAGAGAAAGACGATTATGAATGTAGTAGCAGTAAACAGCCTTATTTTATATCTCAGGAAGAGCTCAATGATCTTACTTGTGATTTGGTTCTTCCCAAAACAGAGTCATAGCTGCTCGGATCTCGTTTACAGCAGTGAAATGTATGTTGGCAGTATTTTCCTCAATGACAAATGACTTAGTTTACTGTCATGATATTTTGGGTTTAATCAACGAACTTGACCTTTCCTATAAACCTGCCGAGTGGCGATTATTTATTGAATCTTCGAAGACAAATCTAAAGACAGTTTTATTGATTAATAATAATAATAATAATAAGACTTCCTAGAGCCAGATTAGAAGAAATTAAAGCCCAAGTAGCTATTGAATTGGGAGAAGAAAATAAAGTATTAGAACCAGGAACAGAGGGGGCATCATATAACGAAGAACCCATGCAGAATGATATACAAGTCAACAAGGAAAACCCCACTTTAATAGAAATTGAAGACCAAGGACACACAAATCATAACAGTACATACATTGAACAAGAAATATGCACAGAACTACAGAGAAATTTCATAGAATGGGCACATACGAATCCACGGCATCGACCAAGTATACCTAAATTACAATTCAATAAACACACACAGAAAATTATTCAGATAACCAACCAAGAAATAAGAAGATACCTCCACAGTGACACCGGCATAAGTGAACTACACACACTTGTATAGTGCGCGGCTAAAACAATCACAGATGCTAATAGGAAAGCAATACATAATACGAGAAACACAGAACAACACAAAAACCAACTAAATGAACTCAATCAAAAGAACAACAAAATTAATAACAAAGATTGCAAGCCTAAATGGCAAACCCGAATCGAAAATAGAATTAATAACCTTCGTGCTGATATTGGACGACTGACGCAATACCTGAAGGGAAACAGATCAAGTAAAATTATTAAATCAACCCAAAAGCTTCGAAACAAAGAAACAAATACTGAACAAATACTCGACATACTTAAACAGAAACTATCGGTGTACTCAGCAAGACTACGCAGATACAAAACATCAGACGAAAAAAAAAAACAAAACAAACTATTTCAAACAAACCAGAAAATTTTCTACCAAAAATTAAACAGAGACACCGACATTAAAATAATACCACCACAAGAAAAAGAAATCATGTCTTTCTGGTCAAAAATATGGGCTGAACCTAAACAACACGACGACAACGCACAATGGATAAAGCAGGAAACAGATAATCAACATAACCTCACAGAACAAATTTACCACGAAATTACAGTCGATGAACTAACGAAAATCATACAAAAAACCCATAATTGGAAAGCTCCGGGAATCGATCACATACATAATTTCTGGTATAAAAAATTAACATCAACACATGAACTTCTAACTAAACCCATAAATCAAATTATATTAAATCCACATCTATGCCCAGAATTCTTAACAGAGGGAACAACATATATTAAACCCAAAAACAATTTAACTAAGAATCCTGCGAATTACCGACCTATTACATGCCTACCAAGACTGTACAAGATCTTAACATCGATAATAACCTACAAAATAGAACAACACTTAACGTGGAATAATGTACTTACAGAAGAACAAAAGGGATGTAGGAAGAAAAGTCAAGGCTGTAAGGAACAACTAATAATTGATAATGTGATACTGACACAAGCCGAAAAAGAAAACCGAAACCTAATTACAGCTTATATTGATTATAAAAAAGCTTTTGACTCAGTACCCCACACATGGCTACTCAAAGTGCTACAAATATATAAAATAAATCCCGTAATTCAAGAAGTTCTGAAATACTTGATGACACAATGGCGAACTAGAATATACCTGCAAACAAAAAATATCAACATAGAAACGGACTCTATACCAATCAACGGAGGTATATTCCAAGGTGACTCGCTCAGCGCGCTATGGTTCTGTCTCTGTCTAAATCCACTCTCTAGAACTCTTAACAGCACTAAATACGGATTCGATATTAAACACCGTAAAAGAACACACCACAAAATTAACCACCTATTATATATGGATGACATAAAACTCTATGCTGCAACACGAACCCAAATGACATCTCTATTGAAACTTATTCAAACAATAACAACAGACATCTGTATGGAATTTGGTATAAACAAATGTAAAATGCTTCATATCGAGAGAGGAAAGTGGGAAGATGTAAAGGAAACGGTTACTCTCAATGATGAAACTATGGAAAACATGACACAAAATGAAATGTATAAATACCTAGGCTTTAACCAAAATACAAAACTTAACAAAAATAAAATAAAAGCACAACTCTCAAATACATATGAGAAACGCCTCAAACAAGTACTATCATCACAACTGAACAGTAAAAACACATTCAAAGCCATCAACACATATGCAGTGCCAACTCTCACTTATTCTTTTGGTGTTATTCAATGGTCAGACACAGACTTGGACAAGCTAAACAGAACCACACGAACAACATTAACGAAATTCAAAAAGCACCACCCAAATGCATCCATAGAAAGACTTTACCTACCTAGGGAACGTGGAGGTAGAGGATTAATTGATTTGAAGGTACTTCACTCAAAACAAATAGCAACTCTCACTAAACTGAAACAGAAGGTTTTGCGATCGCTATCCAAGATCAAGTGATAAACACAAGGAATTATAGAAAATATATCCTGAAAGATGGCTCATTGGAAACTGATAAATGTAGAAAATGTAACATATACTCAGAAACTATAGACCACATAATATCGGGATGTAAATTACTAGCCGCAACTGAATACACCGCCAGACACAACAATGTAGGAAAGATAATATATACAGCATTAACACAGAGATTAGGTATCACAAATGACATGCAACCCTATTATAAATATACACCACAACAAGTTATAGAGAGCCCAACACACAAAATATACTGGGACAACCCCATTCTTACAGACAAAACGATAGTGGCAAATAGACCAGATATTACACTTATAGACAAAAAAAATAAATTAACATATTTAATCGACATTGCAGTCCCAAGTGATCATAACATTCATGACAAATACATCGAAAAAATGGAGAAATACTTGCCGTTAGCCCAAGAAGTACGAAGGATATGGAAACAGGAAAAAGTCACCATCATACCTTTTATAATCTCGGCTACAGGAATAACACCAAACACATTCACGAAAGGCCTACAAACACTGGACCTACCTTTATACATCCACTCACAGATACAAAAAGCAGTGATGTTGAGCACAACTACAATAGTGCGAAAATTTATGCAATAAGATTAATATGAACTTGGCAAAGCCCGTTCCTATTATTTAAACAAAACCAGGAAGCCTGTGTAACTGTAAATAAAAAAAATAATAATAATAGTATATTAACGGATAAAATAAATACAATCCATTTCAAAAATAAAAAATACAAACACTATTTAAAAACAGTCAGAATTAAAAAAATTACAAATCCAAACATACATTAAAGTGCTTCAAAAGACAAGTATTGACAATTGACAATTTCCATTTCAAAAATAAAAAATACACGCACTATTTAAAACAGTCAGAAAAAAAAACTTACAAATCTAAACACGCATCAAAGTACTTCAAAAGACAAGTATTGACAATTGACAATATCAACTAGTTTTTCAAGAATTGTAAAATTTTTAATCTAAAGACATTAATTGGCAAATGAAAAATATCAATCTCGGTAGGAACTGAATTCATTTCCCTACACATTCGAGAAATAGGATTGTTAATGCCATAATTCGTTCGGTGATATATCACATCAAATAAATTGTGCGCTCTAAAAGCTCTTTGAGGAACCGATAATCCAATATTATTGAGTAGTTCAGGAGAATCAATACAAGAGTTAACAATCTTATAAAGTAGAA
This sequence comes from Diaprepes abbreviatus, assembly GCA_034092305.1. Classification (NCBI taxonomy): domain Eukaryota; kingdom Metazoa; phylum Arthropoda; class Insecta; order Coleoptera; family Curculionidae; genus Diaprepes; species Diaprepes abbreviatus. The sequence continues at coordinate 544,598 of JASJET010000164.1, forward strand.
CTAGGTCAAGATATATGCGTCTCACACACAATGGTAGCAACCTCGAAGCTGCGGCAGTATCATCATATACAGACCGCATCTGCTGCATTCCCTGTTTAAAGGCAATGAAACTTAAAAACTTTCTTTGAACTTTTTCTACTTTTTCTTTGTATGTAAAATAATGAGCTGACCAAACTTGGGACGCATATTCTAAGATTGATCGAACTACAGAGCAGTATGTCACGTTAAAACAGTCTACACTATTAAAATCTGTAAGCATTCTCTTCACAAACCCGAGCAACTTCAAACCCCTGTTCACAATATTATCAATATGTGTGTCGAAGCAAAGGGCCCGATCAAATGTAACACCCAAATCCTTCACACATTCAACGCGATTAATCATGCTATTATCAAGAAAGTAATCAAAAGTTATCCAATCCCTTTTACGATAGAAACTTATAATGGAGCATAAAATTTAACTTAAACCAGTCAGAGAATCGAGCTAGATCCTGCTGAATACCCTCGCAATCGTTGCTACTCCTAACAACCCCAAATATCTTTAAATCATCTGCATAAAGAAGATATCTACTGAAAGTTATGATGTCCTCAATATCGTTAATAAAGCAGTTAAAAAGGAGCGGAGCGAGGTGAGCACCCTGAGGAACACCAGAGGTAACACATATATCAGATGATTCACAGTTATTAGTTTTTACTCGCTGTACTCTATCAGACAGGTTTTATCCATTGTAGAAATGATCCATGGATGCCCAAGCCTTCCAGCTTGTAAATAAGAAGTTGATAGTTAACTTTGTCGAAAGCCTTGGAGAAGTCAGTGTAAATAGCACCCACTTGACACCTCCCCTCCAAAGACTCCACCAAGTACTGCTCATAGACAAGCAGATTAGTAGTAGTCGATCGACCTGCCATAAAGCCATGCTGTGAAGTTGCTAACACATGCCTAAAAAGAGGATACATCTTTGGGTAAACAATACCCTCAAAAATCTTACTAAATAGTGAAAATTTCGAAATTCCACGATAATTTTCGACGTGAATGAAAATGAACAACCATGTATTCCCGAGGGTCATGCTGCAAATAAAAAAGAAAAGAAAACATGCCTATATTACTTCAAAATATAAAATACAAAGATCATAAATAGAATATTTGTGCCGATCTATAAGTTGTTGCACTACTTACAGGACTGAAGAGTGGCTACACCAAATGTTATGTTAGGGCATGGACTGCATTCAAAAATGTATGTAGTAATTTCCCAGGTAACAAGAAAGCGGAAAACTAAAAAGATTTAGTTGAAGAACTTATCCGATCTTACAAGACGTTAGGTCATTTAAGCTGCATTTTCTTCACTCCCATTTGGAATTCTTTCCTGGCAATTTAAATGCAATTTCAGATGAACACGGCGAAAGATTTTACCATCATATTGTTCAAATGGTGAAGTAATATAGTGATATCGATCCCGGCGAATGCACGCGAAAAAAGACAATTAAATAACTTATTTGATTGTATTATACTTTTTTAAATACAAAATGAATTATATTTGGTATATTTTGTTTTTTTTTAATCTTTGAAAATTCACTAGATTAGTTATGGTTTGCGACAAAAAAATTCAAAATGCAGTGTAATTAAGAAAAATAAACTAATTCCTATTATTCTAAATTACCAACCCAACCTACTTTATAACTAATTCCTATAATTTAAATTGCTCATTGGTATTACTACATTTTCGACAAATTTTTTAGCGGCTATTTTAAACTCGTCGCGTTACATTTCTTGATCTTAAGACACGTCTTGCCCTAATTTAAACAAAATGAAAATTGTATTAAAGGTGTAGTGTGACGAAGTTCGAAAATGAAAGTTAAGACCTATTTGATAGTCATTGAACACATCTTGCTTTAAATTGAAACCTTTTTTTCAGGCTTCATACATTGAATCGAAATAACATATTCTAAGAATAAAATAACCGTATTTGGTTCTAAAAATCGATATTTTTGTTACAAGAAACTTTATTAAGAAATCAGTAATGCTTAAGTAAGAGTTAACGATACTATTGCATATGGATGTTACCTCGCTTTTGCTCTAAAGAAATGCTCTTGATTTAGAAGATTATTTTTATTCACCTATATTTAAAACATATTTAATTAATCAAGAGTTTTCCAGTTACCTAAAACAACTTTTGGACCTCACACAGAATCTTTTGCAAGTCATCTATACTCTATTTAAATTGCTAATGCGGAAAGGTAAACAAAATACACGTGAACGCCAAAATGGGCAGTGCCGCATTTAGAACCGATTTGTATGTATAATTTTTATTTATAAAATTAAAATTTGAAAAATTTTTATTTATGAATTTTTTAAATTTATTGCTAGTTTATAAAATAAACTCAAATTTAAGGAAATGCAAATCCAGGCAATATCACTGAGGCACTAAATACACATCTGTAACAGTTTGTGGTTATGGACTCATCGAAGTCTGTGATCGATCGACCAACAATATTAAAGGAATCGGTAAATCATTCACTGATTATTATTACCCCCCGAATTTAAAAAAATAAAGTATTTATTTCCTTTCTCAGGTATTTTTATTGACTCTCATTTATCTCGAAAACCTCCAGTTTTATCGAAATAAATTAAGAGTACCTCAGTATCTCTGCTAAGGAGCAATTTAGGAATTTTTTTCTATGATAAATTATGAGGTACTTACCGGACACCATGTATATATATATATGTATATATATATATATATATATATATATATATATATATATATATATATATATGTATATATATATATATATATATATATATATATATATATATATATGTATATATATATATATATATATATATATATATATATATATATATATATATATATATCGCATCCTGATGGGCCGGAACCATTCGGAAAACGAACGCGTCCGATGCGCACACGGTACCGACAGCACCGGAGTCACGGGCGTCAGTTTGCTCGTAGACGCCATACAGTGAGCTTCGAAGATGGTGAATGAGATTTCACCGAAACGTCAGCTGCCTTATGTATATATATATATATATATATATATATATATATATATATATATATATATAAGTTATAGTTTTTTCTACCCATTTAATGTTCCTTGCATTTCTGTAAGAAAATAAACGTACCTATTAAATTTAAAATGAAAGTATTTCTACAGTCCTGAGAGGGACTCAGCATATACACGGGATGCCCGAAAACCTTCGATTACATATATATATATATATATATATATATATATATATATATATATATATATATATATATATATATATATATAGTTTTTTCTACCTATTTAATGTTCCTTGCATTTCTGTAAGAAAATAAACGTACCTATTAAATTTAAAACGAAAGTATTTCTAAAATCGCAAAGTTGGCACAACTGTAAGCGAAAAATTGCAATTTTTTTATGTCTTAGCCGCCATACTGTATTTGTGATAAGTTAATTGCAGGTTACAAGTTTATATGTGCATTAGTTTAGTTGGGGTTTTACCAAAATTTTAATTCAGAAATATTTTCAACCTGTTCAGATACATACAGTGTAGGTCATAACTATATAGCATGGAAACTACAGTTTGGATGTATCGGAATTTTAATTCGAAATGATTTTAAATCTCTAAAAAATGTTAACTTTATGATGTTTTAGTGGCCATATAGCATTTACATATTGGGCTAAACAATAGAGAAAGAAAATTAAGGGACTCTGTCACAAGGATACTATCAAAATACCGGCTGTGCCACTACACTAAAAGCAAACAGTAATGACAGTTTGTTGTTTTTTGCTTATAAAATCAACACCAATGAAGCAATCTGGATAAAAATATGCGTGACCAATAAAATAAGCCCTGGATTGATTCAGTGGAAAAAATTTTTGAAAAACCGGAAAATTCAGCGTTTTTTTAAAAATTCATATCTTCGTCATTTTTCAAGTTATTGCGCTGGACTTTCATGCAACAATAGTAATTTACACATATTTTTTATGTGCAAAAACTAGTCACTATCATTTCATTCGTTTTTGCACAATTCATATTTGAAAATTTTACTGCATCATCTTTCAGCGCGCCTAGATGCGTCACGGATAGTCGGATTTTAATTTTGATAAAAAGATTTTGAAAGTAAAGGTATTTTGTAGAATACAAGAATATGTTTTCATTTTGTAGCATGTTTTCAAATTTTTTGTATAAACGGGAAAAACTGTAAAAAAGCACAATTATATAAATTTTACCGCAAAATATGGATGGATGTTTTCAATATAAATTCGAAATTTTATATAAGTATTTTCGTTGTACCCTTTCAGAATGTGTGTGAATCAAGCAGTTTGCTTCTATTTCCCGCATACATCTATGACCATGAATACCAAGGCATGATTATCACATATTATTTCATTTTCCACACCGACAAGATGGTCTTCATTTTTGTCATAAACAACGCTACGGATTAATAATATTTCATTAAATGTCAACGTGAACAGAAATATATTTGATTTAAAATGTGTTGTTTTTCTAAATTCTCGATTGGGGAAACATAAATGTCAGTATCAATTAATATATCTTATAAATGCTCTGGATGGTAAATGGAACAACTCTGCCATCAAACAATAATTATTAGCAGAATGTTTGTAGACAGCTAATACCAAAAGATTTTATTCTCCTGTAAAATAACGACTTCTTGCTTTAACAGCTTTATTATCGAACTGTCTTAAATAAAATTCTGACTCTGATCTTAATTCATCAATAATATCCTTTGCAAATTTTAATTTTCTTTTAAATGATACTGTATGTTGACAATAGACAGAAACAGAATGCTTATATTCTGCAGCTTTGCTACACAAGCGCTTTGCCCTAGGAATTAATTGGCTTGAAGTTTTTTCTTTAAACCTTGGATTACAGAGAGGATCTTGAGATATGCAGGGAGATAAAAAGAAACCCCGACCATTACCTAAATGTAAGAATGAACAACGTAAATGACAGCAACCCCATTTTCAAACTTTTTCCTTAAATCATTAAACAATTTAAATGTCCGAGAGCTGTGATTGCGTGGGGTGCAATCTTATAATAATTTTGATCACCTTTTTCAGTTTCAGACACTTCATTCTAAATATATTAATAGTTAACACATTTCAACAAATTTCAACTACGCTTATGTTCGTGTATTTTATTGGTTTTTTACAAAAATGGAAATTATTTCACGCCACTGAACCCAAGTGTTCGAAATATATCACAAAATGGCCGATAACAGTAACACTGTAGATTAATAAACTTTTAATGCCCTTTCTTTCTGCCCTTTTTCTCTTTTTGCTCATTGTCAATGAATTATCGATATGAAATACAATTAACAAGAAATTTAAAAAACTCATACAGTGAATTTCTACTCAGGCTTACACATACTTGTATATATTTTTAATTTTTGAACAATTTTTATTGCTATATTATGCTATGACTGTGTGTGGCATAACCTCACTGTCTTTTGGAGTTGTTATTGTAAAGGTTTATTATTTTAATAATGTTAATGTATACAGTGTTTTGAATGTTTAATTTTAATTTGGGACAGATTTTTAAAAATTTTTTTTAATTGTATATGTGACTTGTTCTGTATGGAGGCTACGCTGGCGTTGTTGGAGACTGTTCTCAAAACGGCAGGATTAAGGTGTGCCCTTTGACGAGTGAGTGTGGTTGGTAAGTATTGAGTAAGCTTATTTGCTGACCATATTCTCTTGTTTCTAGGGTATGAGCCCTGAGGATAGTCTAAGTTAGACCGAAAGCACTTGGCCGATAATAATAATTTAAAAAAATATACACTGAAATACACAATCCATCTTGATAAGTGATAAAGCCTTGAAATATGTTAGAGGAATAGTTGTATCCATAAAATAAATAAAATTCTTCATTTTTGTCGGTTAAAAGAAAATGATTTTATATGCTTGTATTTTTAGGGTTTAATCCTTGCTTGACTTATTATTGCTCTTGTCAGTTTAAGCCCTCTGCTAACAATTTAGGACGGTTTTAAGATTAGACTATGTTAGTGAATTCGGGGGATGTTTTCAAAAAAAGATATGAACTTTGAGGTTATGTTACATACCTGTTGATATAGTTGATGTATTACAAATCTCAGCATTCCTAGTAGTAGGTGTTACACATATGTCCTCTCTAGCAAGGAGAAACCTGTATAATCGCATTATATTTTAAGGTAGGAGTTATGTACCTACTGCCACTCTACCTATCAAAAGATAATTCCTTTGTTGGAAACAAAAATTAATAATAATTAGTATTATAACGATAGTAACATTAAATTTTAGTATATAAAACTTGAAAGTATAGTTACTTATTAAAAAATTATTCACTTATTGGCACAGCTTAAAATAATTGGGAATAAATGTTTACAACTCACCTGTTCTTGCTGGTAAATTCCGTGAAGGTAAAACAGTATTATTAATATATATGATTGAACTTTTATCATCATCACTGAAATACTGCTGACATACTACTGACTTTTATTGATTAGATTATTATACGAGTATAAAATCAATAACTTGGCATTGTTACACCGAAGAATCCACTCACCAAATCGTTTTTTATGATTTTTAAGATTGGGAAAAGATGTTTGGTGCAATGTAAGCAGGGACACAATTGTTCCTGTATCTGCTCATATTTACTATCTTCACAGCATCACTAAAAATATAATATCATTTAAAAAGATATAAAAGCAAACTTGACTGTGACTTTTAAAAATAATAAACACAATAAGTGACAGAAGACGACAGGTCGGCAAATTCGGTGTTACTTCTTTAGCGCATTAGCGACATCTGTTGAAATGTTCTTCAACTAAAAATGCCGTCTCAGTTCTCTTATAAGGAGAGCTCAGACCCTGAGTAATAACCACAAACAAATCAGGTTTCTACCAATCCATGTAATAAACTAGCTTCAGGCAAATTCAGAAATTCTGTTAGCGAAATGAAAATAACTTAAGAGATAATGTGTTTGCCAAGGGCCTGCCACCGGCCACCGAGTAACACCGGCTCCTTATCCTAAAATATATATTTATCTATATATATATATATATATATATATATATATATATATATATATATATATATATATATATATATATATATATACATATATATACATATATATGTATATATATATATATATATATATATATATATATATATATATATATAACTGTAATGGGAAGACCTGATTTGAAAAAAGTGTAGGAACAAAAGTTTTTTTATTTTCGAGGGAAAAATTGAACTATGATCTTTAATTTAATCTCCGATTTGATCTTTAAGGTCTCTTCAAGGTCAAGGTCATTTTTTTAATGGGATTTCCCATTTTTCATTACGGAAGGGAAATTGGAGAAAATTTTCTATCCAACTATATAAAAACATAGAGTATTAAATCTCATATAGAGGTCAAAAAATCAACCTTGAAGATCAAACCCAAGATCAAACTGAATATCATTATTTGATTTTCCCTTCGAAAATAAAAAAAAACATATTACTACACTTTTTTGATTTAAGCCGTTTCATCACAGTTATTTATGTGCGTCTTTTAAAATGAGTCATCTTCAAATGACTTTTGTATGGGATTTGAGACCCTATGTTAATATACGGTTAAAAAGTAAATTTTCTCCATGTTCAATTTTTGCAGTGAAAAATGAAGAATCTCGTTCGAAAAAACTACCTTGACCTTGAAATAAGCTCAGGATCATTGTTTGATTTTTATTTCGAAAATAAAAAAACTTTGTTCCTACACTTTTTTGATTTACACCTTCTCATCAGAGTTATTTGCGTGTGTCTTTTAAAACGGATTACCTTGTATATATCCTGCTTAACACCAATTTGTTCTTCTTCTTCCAAAAGGTATCTTACAACATTATATACGAGGTTTGTCCCAAAAGTATCGAGCCTGTATTCATATCTCCGCATCAAAACTTCCGAGCGACCTCTGTGGGGCATGGGCGTCACCAGTAAGTCTTCACGAACTCGTTGGTATGCCCAGTTACCGACTGGACGTGTTAGTTCGTGAACAGTGTGCGTTTGTATACAGTGTATTTTTTTCGTTCGTCGCATTTTGTTATTGTAAAAAATGATGGAAAAATTAGATTAACGAATTTGCATAAAGTTTTGCTTTAATCTTGGAAAAACTTGCTCGGGAACAGTTAATATGATGAATAAGGCATTTAGAGAAACAAAGCGATAGTCTTCACAATGGAAGCATTCTGAATGGCCAAGACCAAAAAAAGCACGTCAAACTCGGAGCAAATTGAAGACAATGTTTCTTTGATTATGGAGGTGTTGTGCACCACGAATATGCACTGAGAGGTCACACGATCACTAAAGAATACTGCGTTGAAGTATTGAAAATATTTCGTGACGCAGTTAGAAGAAAACGGCCACAGCTTTGGACAAGCGATGATTGGCTGCTTCACTACGACAATGCGCCAGCGCATTCATCGAACCTTTTGCAGCAATATTTAACAAATCACCAAGTCGTACAGTTACGCCAGCCTCCGTACAGTCCCGACGTAGCTCCATGCGAATTTTGGCTCTTTTCCAGATTAAAAATGCCGCTCAAAGCACACCAGTTCGATGACAAAGAGACGGTTGAAACTAATGCGACGAATGCACTGAAGGCAGTTCCGAAAACTGAATTCCAGGACTGCTTCAGGAAGTGGAAACACCGCTGGGAACGTGTTATTCAATTAAATGGGGACTATTTTGAAGGATGTCACTCACCGAATGATAAGGAGTAATACCAATGCGGAGAAACGAAGGTAGGCTCGATACTTTTGGGTAAAAACCTCGCATTTCGTTTTTCATTACATCTTTTTATTACATTATGTGAATCTAAAGAATAATTTACCGATTAGTATTTAGTTATTAAATAGACAAAAATTATTCTCCGCCATAATTATCCTTTCTAGTAAATTATATCTAGTCAGTTTGTATAATATGTCAAAACCCATCTGATATGCCATTGTTTCTACCAAATGAATTTCAAGAAAATTGTCTACCTTCAAAATGACAGTATATAAAAAAATGTTTATGCACGAATTAAAAAATGGAACAGTTCCACATGGTAAAAACGTCCCGAATTAATAAGTAATTCTCTTGATAATAAATTATTGGGTAAGACAAATGACTGGAAATAGGTTCTATTGATTTTCATATAGTAATTTAGTTGCTCGATTTTCTCGTATTCTGCGACCCGTATAATATTATTATTTAAACTGATAAACATAAAAAAAATAATTCATGTAATACATTAACTTTAATTAAAAACGTAACATACATGACAAATGCTCGTGCCGGGCGCAAAGAATGCTGATTTATGTCCGGTATTCGTCACGCTAGACAGAACCGCTTTGTGCGTGTTACTTGAACGAACTCGTCTTGGTCGGTTTACGCCGTTTTCCCGCTTTTGGGGCACTAATATGCGATTTCCGGTTATAACGCTAATGTGTAGGCATTAGATGCTGTTCTCTTTATTTTACGTTTTAATAATTTAATTAGGTACAAATTCTTTTTTGTTGTTCCAAATAATATAAAACAATTTATAGTTTTTCCGAATTTTAAGTCTAATCACATGATGGCTGAATGCGGGGTTGCTCTGCCAGGTTACCAGTACCTTCATTATATATATATATATATATATATATATATATATATATATATATATATATATATATATATATATATATATATATATATATGAAGTAAAATGCGAACAGTAAATGCAAACTTCTCTCCATCATATCCTTTCTGTGTTAGAGGTTGCACAGTTAGAATAAATTGTTATAAAACGCAATTTATCCTATTCCATTACCATCGGGACGATGGCCTACCTGTACCACCATACCGAGAAGAAAGTTAAAACTTACCCTCCCCGCCATAGTGATACGGCAGAGGTACATGTTTCGTCTCTACTAGACTCATCAGGGTTCCGACATGCACCTGGCTGTGCAGAGGACAGATCGGAAGGAAGCATGCAAATACTGAACGTGGCTTCGCCGACCTCCCGCCGGATGGCGTATATATGTTTATGTGGCTTTCACGGATTCCTCCGTGTGAGATGCAATAGCAGTGGATATATCCACATTATGCCGTTGTAGTGCTGAAATCACATTCAGCAAACGTACAACTATATGCAGCTCCGCGTATGAATGAAGTAAAATGCGAACAGTAAATGCAAACTTTTGCATTTACTGTTCGCATTTTACTTCATTCATACGCGGAGCTGCATATAGTTGTACGTTTGCTGAATGTGATTTCAGCACTACAACGGCATAATGTGGATATATCCACTGCTATTGCATCTCACACGGAGGAATCCGTAAAAGCCGCATAAACATATATATATGTATATATATATATATATATATATATATATATATATATATATATATATATATATATATATATAAATAAAATTTTTATTAAAAAAATAAACCGACTTTTAAATTAAATTTTTATAAAAAAATTAAACCGACTTCGGAAAGTGCGCTAAAAAGTGAAAAATAACTAGACATTTTTATATGAAATTGAAATTTATGAAGGCGGCGCCAAATTATTTCTAAATGAAATAAATAACTACTCATTTTTACAAATTATGGTAAAAAAGCAATTACAAATAAAGTATTTTTAATCTGTTTATGCGAATCACATTTTGTCGGTATTAGTTTGGCGTCGACTTCAAAAATTTGAATTTCATATAAAAATTTATAGTTATTTTTCACTTTTTAGCGCACTTTTAAAAGTCAGTTCAATTATTTTATAAAAATTTTGTTGAATAAAAATTTTATATTTCGATTTTTAATTTTGAATTCATTATGATATTCATAAATTATTTGAACTAAGTGCTGATCGAGATTAATGTACCTCACAATGACTCCAAGGTGGCAAAAAAGTACCCATTTTATCCATAATTTCAAATCACCCTAAAATGAACCACTAAAAATTCTTTGATTTTAGAGTTCTTTAATACCACTGAAATTGTGTCAAACAAATATTTAGTCTGTCATAGTAAATCGCCTATCTTAAATTTCAAATTAATTTTAGATTGGTAATATAGGCCCCAAAACCTTCCAATGTCGATATTTTAAGAACCTGAGACGTAAATTTCTTAGCTCGATATATTTTATATTGCTTATTGAGTTTGTATACGCCCCAAGAACCCGCACAATATCTATTTTAGATAAAACGGGAAAATGTAAAATTTTTGGTCCCTCACATTGTATCTTATCAACCTAATAGTTGTAAAAAATTAGCCTCATATTCGTAATACACCATCTTCCAATCCCCTAATACCAAATCTGAAAAAATGCGAATAAGGTAAAAGTTTGAACCCACCATATTGGATCAGCCATACTGAATTTCAAAAAAATTATTTTAACGTTTTAATCTAATCTAAATCTAAACCCTTCAAAGCCCCCTAGTACCAATTTTAGATGAAATGCAGAAATTTAAAATTTCTAAAAGGCCATGTTGCATCTGACATATTGTTCCGAACGTCCGATCTTCGAACTCACACTGTATTATTGAATACACTATGTAATTTTGAAAGCTTGTGTGACACTTGTCAAATTAATTCAAGTTGCGTCGACAAACTCTCAAAATATACTGACCAAGAAAGCCGATCTGGACCCTTTATATACCCTTTTGGTCGATACCGGAAGATTCCATAATTCTCTAGAAGGATTTCTATACTATATGGGGTAATCAAAATAAGAAAAAGAATAATCCGGCGATTTCTAGACCTTCCATCATAGGCGTTCCATGTTAAAAATAAGGAAATCGAATTCTCTAAGTTCCAGACCTTCTTTCATAGTCGTCTCCTGAGGAAATTAACAAAGGTAAAATTACTTAAATAAATTATGAACTCGTAGAAAATATACCTAAAACCCTACAAAGTACAAACACAAATTACTACTAAGAAATATAAAACGCTACAAAGTTCGTTACATTAGAAAATATACCTAAAACCCCACAAACTACAAACACAAACTAATACTATGAAATGTACTACGCTATAAAGTTCGTAACAATATTATATTTTCTTAAAATAATTTTATATTCGCTATTTACATCCTCAAAAACGATTCAGTTCCACATTTGAACAAAATCGAAAAATTGAAATTTTTACACCCTCAAGAACCCTCTATATCAGTTTTGGAGAAACTTTTAGGACACCATATTGAATCCGCCAGATTGAGTTTAAAAAAATATTTTAATTTCGTAATATACACTAACCAAAATCCCTCAATACTGACTTCAGACAAAATCGAGAGATGTGGAATATTTAATCCCCTATCATGGATCCGCCATATTTAATTTTTTTTTAAAATAATATCAAATTCGTAATATGTTATTATATCAATTTTGTAAAAAAATCGGATAAAATTAATTTTTTATCCACCATATTAAATATGCCATATTGAATTTTTTAAAAATAATTTTAGATTCGTCATGTGTAACACCGAAAACTTTTCCGTACCAATTTTGGAGAAAATCGGACAAAATTAATTTTTTTTTGCCGCTATATTGTAAGCGCCATCTTGGATTTTACTGCACCAATTTCATCTAAAAAAATATGGAAACACCGCAGCAACTTCCTGAATATAATGTAAAAAATTTCATTCAAATCGGTGCAGCCGTTCCGGAGTAACCGATGTACATACATAAAAAAATACATAGTCGACGAATTAAGAACCTCCTTCTTTTAGAAGTCGGGTAAAAAGGGCTTAAAAAAGCAAAGAAACTCATATAAATTTGTACATGTAATTGAAATTTTTGAAGTCGGCGACACAATGTGATTCACATAAAAATATTAAGAAATATTTTATTTGTAATTGCTCCCTTACCGTAAATTGGATGTATTTCGTGTTAGAAGTTATTTGTTTCATTGGGTAATAATTTGAAGTCGATTCAAAAATTTCAATTTCATATATAAATTTATAATGTTCTTTTTCTCTTTTAGCGCTTTTTTAGAAGCCGGTTAAATAAAAAAAAAATATTTTTTGATTTTTAGTTGTGAATTGAGTTGACTGTTTAAAGTTGCAAAAGGTACCCATTTTAGGCATAGTTGTAGATTACACTATATCGAACAACAAAAAATTCTTCGATTCTGAGAATTCCACAAATACTTGTTTTGAATGAAATTGTACCTTAGGTACCTTTAGCGATATCGATGAAGCATTCGACAACACGTCTCACGACTCGATATGTAATGCGCTACAACGACGAGGCTCTGAAACGACAGCAGTCACATAGATCAGAGCAATGTTAACTCAAAGAATATTATATGCTGAGCTTAACAATGTAACTGTTAAAGCACTGTTAAGTAGGGCCTGTCCACAGAGACGCCTTTGCTGTGGAGCCTTGTGGTGGATAGCTTGCTGAGTGAACTGAATGATGCTGGTTTGTATACACAGGCCTATGTCGATGACCTAAGTCACAAAATCCCGGTGACGATATCCGGGACCAAGAAGGACCAATGATGCAGGTCCTCTGGATCGCGGAATGATGTTGCTACAGGGAAGGGCTCGAAATAAATCCGGACAAGGCCGAGGTGGTACTCTTTATAAAAAAGAGGAAAATGGGGAGACTTCCCACGATTACATTGACAGGAAGGACTCTTCAATACAAGGAGCAGTTAAGTACCTAGGAGTAATTCTGAACATACGACTCAGCTGCAACGATCATATTGAGGTTCTAACCAAGAAGGCCATATGTACTTTTTGGGCTTGTTAGTGAGCCTTTGGCTGCACATGGGTGCTATTTTGTATATACACTATGGTGATCCGCCTCATGACGCTATTATATGGTGGCGCAAACACAGCCTTCAATTTGACCAAGTTCAAAGAATGGATCGTGTGGAAATATTGAATGCGATTAGGACTGCTTCCAATAGGGCTCTTGAAGTTCTAGTGAACCGCTTCTTCACTTATACACAGAGAACGAGTCCCCGAACACTGTTTATTACCTCAGTTGCTTAGGGCATCTTGGAACTGGAACGGGCGGCTACTCAGGTATCTGGGAAAGCGCGGTGGAGAGGTGTCCATCATTTCCCATGCAGACAGATTAGATGACGCCGCTTTTAAAAACAAACCTCTATCTGGAGATATTTCCGCCAAGTAGAGAGGGTTGGGAGGGAGAGCAAAATCTTCCGAGAAATGGATCCTGGTGGTATACAGATGGATCTAGATAAGAAATAAGAGCTGGAGCCGGAGTGGTTGGCAGGAGCACAGGAGTCAGAGAGTACTACCCTCTCGGACAATCTGCGACGATCTTCACAGCGGAAATTTATGCTATTCTGCGGTGTGCTATCTCTGTGAGAGGGATATAAACAGGAATAGGATAAAAAATATATGTTCAGACTCTAAGGCTGTGATAATGGCACTGAAGTTCCGTGTCGTAACTTCGCGATTGGTGTCTTAGTGCAAGGACGTACTGAATAATATGACAAGGAACGGTTGCATAGTCAGACTAGTGTGGTTTTCGGACTACTCGGGCATATGCGGGAATGAGAAAGCAGATCGTCTGGTAAAGTTGGGTTCCGCAACTGAACCATATGGACTCCATCCAATTCTACCTGTCTCAATTGCTGTTGACAATTATCGAATCGTAGAGGAGACCTGCTGGAATGAGGTATGCTAAGGAATATATAACTGGATCTAGCGCACGGCGTACTAAGGAGTTTCTTTTCTTAGGAAGGCAAGAGCTGCGAATTGTGGTGGAATTGTTGATAGGACATTGTGATCTGTGGGTTCTTCTTTATAAGATCGGTGTCGGAGATGACCCGATGTGCAGATGGTGTTTAAAGGAGCACGAAATTGTTGACTATGCCCTCGGAGAGTGCCCTGCATACAACCGACCGAGACAGAGATATTTTGGAGATACAATTTTGTTACCGGAAGCAGTTAGGCAAGTTCAACTAACGAGGCTGCTTGGATTCTTAAAGACGATCGGCTTAGAATGACCTGCAGCTATGGTGGGATGTAAAGTGCCCAATAGAGGGCTAGGTATTGATGATCTACTATTACCACCCTTTATTTCATTCATTTATTCATGTACCAATTCAGATCGCAATAGTAAAGAGAACGAAATTATTTTAGATTTAGACCCTAAAACCATTCAATCCAGATATTGAGAGAATTTGGGACATGCATATATTTTCCGTCAAGGAATGAAGAGAATACTATAAAATTTACTAACGGAGGATAGACTCGAATACCCGAACCAGGATGCAAACACCACAATACAAATTGAAGGAGAAAAAATAAATGTAGATTTACAAACAGTGAAATTGAGAATCGATCGTCTCTGGCTAGCTGTCCAAAAGGTATTTCTGCAGAACTAATTAAAAATGGTTCAGAAAAATTGTTTAGATCTTTAACTAAAATTAGAAATGTGTATCTAGATAGACATGCTGTGCTTAAAATTTGGAAGGAAGCATATATATTATTAATCCATAAAAAGGGCAACAAAAGAGAATGCAACAACTATCGAGATATCTTAGTGACAAGTAGCCTCAGCAGATTATACGACAGAATTATAAAATATATTATTGAACAGGAATATGAAGAACATCAGGAGGTAGAAGAAAGTGGATTCAGAGACGGTCGATTGTGTAGTAATAACGTTTTCTCTTTAAAACCATAAAGAAAAAATTCGCTACCAACCGAGATGCGCACCTATCCAATATTGACATTCAAAAGGCCTTTGATACGGTTCCAACAAAAAAGCTTTGGAAAATGTTCCATGTATCAAACATCAATTACACTGTAGTGGAAACTATGCAATATCTTCATGAACAATCCAATTTAAGATTAAAATTAGGAAATAAGTTATCTCAACAATTTACTGTAACAAAAGGGCTAAGGCAGGGATGTTGTATATCACTAACCTTGTTTAAAATTTATATAGATGCTCCTTTAAGACTTATTCGAAATAATTACCCCAATTTTTTCTGAAATACAGGCGAGCATTTGTTTTGAAGTGTTTCTAGCGCTCAAATGTTCCAATACACTTCTAAATGACCAAATGGATCTAAACAGTTGCCCATTATTAAACCTTTTTATATAGACTGGAAAAATCCATCCAATATAATATTAAATGCCGGTAACTTATTTTTATGTATAATTTCATAATTTTTATTATAGTTCATATTACTTTTTTGTTTTTGTTTGTTTTTCATTTCATTTGAAAAATTATTGAAAGAAATTTATTTTTATTTTAATTCCGGACTTTTTCTGCATTATCTGGTTGATTTTAACATGAAAGAGTTTTAAAATAATAGCAATATTGAAAAAAACTCATAAAACTAATCTAACATCGATATTGCATTAAAAAGATAATAACATTTTCTTCTTGCTAACGTCATAAAAATACTTTAATAGTTTGTCCGGAGGTGGACACAAGTAATAAACATAACTTCTCTTGGAAACAGCGGTTTTTAAGGCAAATATTTTCATTATATAAAAAAAACCAATTCTTGTTTATCTATTATTAACACGCACACGGAAAATGTATAAGATAGATCAGTAAATTATCACGGTTTACGTGAAAACTTAATATATTTCACATTTTGTCTTCAAGGGTATATCAAACCATATGTATAACTAGATTTCCTGATGTGTTAAGAGAACGTGTTCATAATATTATGGTAATATTTTTGAAAATAAGATTTAATCAGAATTTGAATTTATTTTAAAAGAAAATACTGCGATTGCCTGATGAATTGAACTTTATAGCTTAAAGTTATCGAAAACTGATTCATTCAATACATATCGGCAAATATAACTTTCAAGTCTTTATTTTTTCTCAAACAGATTTTTGATATGTCCAAAATTGGTATAAAATGTTATTTTTTATAATTTTTTTTAAAATACCATCAAAAAAAATTTGAAAAATTCCATTTTTTCTAATACGATACTTCGTTGTTGATTCATTCAATAGTTAGGCAAAAACATTCCCTATTTGTCTCCATACCTATCTAGAACAGTTTTCAACTTATTTACGAGTTTCAGTGATTTTTGGCAAGAAGACCATGATAAGCAAATTAATACTATGTTTCTCTGATGAAGGGTGCCATTGTCAGCCACAGTTAATTATTTATCAATGATTTGCTACCGTATTTGTTCGCGAAAAATATTACCGAAAAATCTAAATAATACGCATACAAACGCTGACATATTTAATTTATTGTTTATTTATGGCGAGTGAAACAAAATTATAAGTCGGTATGAAGAGTTTTCAATGAAAGATATCTTAACACCAAAGAAGGGAAGACAATTTAGAAACATTATAGAAATCATTCCAATTACGGAACAATTAACGCAGAAAGAATTTTACCCAGGCCAATAACATCAATGTATTGGCCTCTTGTTCTATATATCCCAAAGCCTCTACTCGTACAACAGAAAACGATATAGGAGTTTCACGACCTTCTATTCAAAGAATTTTAACAGAATATGGCATGCACTCGTATAAATTCAATCTTCTCCAGGCTTCTTCTTCTTCTTCTTCTTCTACGTTGACTAGGGATATCCCTGTTTGTCATTCTATCTACACCGGCCTTATTCTGCTGATGAAGAGAACCAGTTCTGGGCCCATCTCTTTGGTGGTCGTTCTGGTAATCTTCTTCCTCTTGGTCGTCCATACATACAAACTTTGGCTAGTGTCTCTTCACTCATTCTCTCAAGTGTTCTTTCCAACCTCTTTTTCTTTCTTGTGTCCATTTGACCACGTCCTGCACATTACATTTTTCTCTGATTAAGGTATTTGTCAGCCTATCTCTGATTGACACGTTCAGCATTGATCTCAGTACTTTCATTTCGGTGGTTCTCATTTTCTGCTTTGTCTTCTTAGTGTCTGCTCTTGTTTCCATGGCATAAGTTAGAATTGGTCGTATCATGGTCTTATATATTTTTGTTTTTCCCTCTATTCTCATATATCTGTTTCGAATATAACATCTCTTAAGCATCTTGCCACTTGTAGGGCTCTTGTATTTTGTGACAGTACTTCTTCAGTAAGGTTACGACAGCTTGTTGTGTCAATGCCTAGGTATTTAAAGTTCATGACTTGTTCAATTATGGCATTTTCTATCTGTAGCTTACATCTTCTTGGTTCCTTGGAAATTACCATACACTTTGTTTTATTCGTTGATATGTTAAATAGGTGTGTCAATCTCTGGAGGTCGTCTTCGTTATCTGCGAGTAGGACCGCATCATCCGCGTAGTATATTATATTGATATTGTGTCCGCCCATCTGGTATCCGCGTTTCGGTCTGATGTCCTCTATTATGCGGTCCATTATCAAATTGAATAAGAAGGGGCTTAGCGAGTCTTAAGTCTTATCCCTTCGTTTATCTTGATGTCTTCGGTTAGACCTTCGGATGTTATTATTTTTGTGCTGGAATTTGTGTGTGTGTAAGTCATCAATTATGTTTATGATATCCGCTGAAACATTTTTCTGTTTTAGGATGTCCGTTATGTGCTGCGAGTAGGACCGCATCATCCGCGTAGTATATTATATTGATATTGTGTCCGCCCATCTGGTATCCGCGTTTCGGTCTGATGTCCTCTATTATGCGGACCATTATCAAATTGAATAAGAAGGGGCTTAGCGAGTCTTAAGCCTTATCCCTTCGTTTATCTTGATGTCTTCGGTTAGACCTTCGGATGTTATTATTTTTGTGCTGGAATTTGTGTGTGTGTGTAAGTCATCAATTATGTTTATGATATCCGCTGAAACATTTTTCTGTTTTAGGATGTCCGTTATGTGCTGCTTCTTGATGCGGTCAAATGCTTTTGTTAGGTCAACAAAGCATAAGTATGCAGGGTGGTTAAATTCTATTGATTTTTCGATTATTTGTCTCACTATAAATAAGGCATCTGTGGTTCCTGTTTTTTCGAAAACCCTGTTGTTCCTCCGAGATCTCTATTTTCTCTTGAAGTTTGTCACGAATAATTGCTGTAAATAGTTTGGTGACAGAGTTAAGAAGTGTAATTGCTCTGTAGTTGTCCGGGTTTTTGTGGTCACCTTTTTTGTGTACGGGAATTGTATAGCTGGTTTTCCATTTTTACGGTATTTGCTTTTCTTTAATAATTTTATTAAAAAGCTCTTGTAACTCCTCGGTAAGCATTTGGCCTCCGTATTTCAATAATTCGTTGGTAATTAGATCTGGTCCAGGAGATTTTCTATTCTTTAAATTACGTATTTTATATTCTATTTCTTCCGATGTTACCTGCATTTTTGTAGTGCTCAGATTTATGGATTTCGCTGTTATGCTAGTGTGAATAGTATTCGTATTACCAAATTGTCTTTCAAAGTATGATGTCCATTCTTCCTTTTTGGTGTGAGCTGTACTGATGTATTCATTAACATTTTTTTTTCTGTTTCTGAATCATTCTCCATATTCTCTTCTGCGCACCGTATAAGTGATGCTCCATGTCCTTTGTGTATCGCTCCCAGTATTCTTCCTTACATCTTCTAATCCTCTCGTTTATGTTGTTTCTCGTTTGCTTGTATTTTTGATATTCTTCAGCCGAAGGATTACTTTTGTGCTTCAAGAAAGCGTCTTTCTTTATCTTTGCTAGTTCTTTTATTTCTTCTGTGAACCACGGTGTTTTACTTAGTTTCTTCCCCCCTCTACTCATTCTTGTTCCCAACGCTTCTTTTGCAGCGTCTAGTATATTTATCGTTATTGTAGTCCACATTTCTTCTATTGTTTGGTCCTCGGAACAAGGTTTAGTAGTTATTTTTTGTTCCAATCTTGAGCGATATAGCATCTGTATAGATGGGTCTTCAAGTTTCTCATAGTTTATTTTTTCTATGGTTGGAGCTTTTGGCGCAGGATTGAGGTTGATGTCTATTTTGAGTTTACACAGGCTATTCATCCTAAAGATGCACTACAAGCTGAAGAGTTTTGTGAAATGATTTTAGTATTAGCACGAGAAAATTCGGCATTTATACGCAAAATTATATGGACAGACAAATCAAAATTTACGAGAAAAGTTATTTTTCATAGACATAATTCTCACTTCGGGAGCATTGAAAATCCTTATGTTATTCGGGAAAGAAAATTACAAAACAGATTTAGCTTAAATGAATTTGCTCTAATTATGCATGATCAAGTGTGCTATTATATTTATGAGGGAGTGTTGAATACCGAAAGATACGTGGCAGTTTAATAAACAGTTGTGACAGATTTTGTTGAAATTCTGTTGTTGGATAGAAGAGATTGTTGGTATCAACTGGATGGTACCCCGCCATATTGTGGAAATGTGATTTGTTTGAGGATAGATCGATTAGGCGTCTAGGACCGTGGAATTGGTCATCAAGGTCCCCAGACTTAACACCACTGGATTTCTATCTTTGGGGAACAATAAAGCAAAGGATTTACTCCAAGCAAGTTGAATCAATGGAAGGACTTTCGACCAACTCAATCCAGCTGAAATAGCAAAAGCTAGTACAGAAGCTGTGATGTCTAATATTCTAAAGTATTTAAGAATCAATGGGGGTCATAATGAACATTTAGATTACGATTATTTTTTTTTGATTGTTTTAACTAATTACTTACTGTTTCTTATTATTACTTATTGTTTATCATTATTTACTATCCATCGCTGCAATTTTGTTTAAAATGTTATCATAACTGAGGTTGTTTTTCATAATGCTTCTAATTTTTTTCTGTACATTGCTGTTAAGTTTGGATATCTTTAATAGAAAACTCTGCATATTCGACTTAAAATTATGTTGCACTCTCCGTGAGTACAAAAATTATTCTAGCTAGGTATAGCGACACTTTATATGAACAGATAAGGAATGCTCTTGCTTATTTACTAAATGAATCAACAATGTAGCATCATATTTGTAAAAATTAAGTTTCTAAAATTTTTTTAATAGACCTCAAAATTTGTTACTTTTTCACTTCCCTGCATCTAAAATGTCATTTTCAGATAATCTATTATCGAGCCCAATAATATATAAAGCCACCACCAGAATTCCGAGTTTCCCTATTTTATTTTTCAAACGATATTCAATTTTAGGCACGGTCAAAATTCGGAAAAAACAGTTACAGTAGGGCAAAAAACTTTGAGAAAAAATTATCGGAAATGAAGAAAGAAAGATAAAAAAATACTGGGTGATCTATTTTAAATAAGTAAGTGTAAGACAACTTTCGGTAAAATCGGAAGTCGCACTAGATAGCTGTTACTTCATTTGAAGAGAACATGATTGAAAACCTCATTATAGTTTGCAGAATTCATATCGCATTACTTTTCGAGATATTCTAATGGACAGTCAACGTGAGATACCCTATATATGAAACTCTTTCTTAACCACAGTAAAATTCTCCTAGTAATTGATTAATGGTCAAGCATTAAATTTGGTCTAAGTCTAAGAATTTAACATGTTATTTGAATTTTCTAAACTGCGTTAATGACCAGTTGAAGAAATTGATGTAATCTGTCACTCAGATTTTTAGCAATTAAATGTTGTCGATAGAACTGAATTTCAAATACCCCAGACACATTTTGTTTTAAATGGCTAATATAACCACGGTAACGTCCAACCATGACAGATGCCCCATCTGTTGTTGCTAATATTATTTTATGAAAGAATCTGTTCATCAAGTTTTAATCTTAAAACAACAGGGATGAAAAAATAAATTTCTTTTATTATTAAACAAGCAAGCACATTGAAATTTTGTGTATTTATGAGGGACAACTACTCTTCTTAACGATTTCAAGACTTTATCTCCATGTGAGTGTTCACGTGTTGACAAGTTATACAAATTATTACAATATCATTAACAAAACAAGTGGGCCAGCTAGAAGATGTAGTTTTTATAGCAACTAGATCGGGTCACAGTTTTAAACTTTCTTATTGAATCTGCGAATGCATATCTTATAATTAATCGAAGTAAATTGTGTGACAAAGATGACCGTTAAACCTTTTTTTAATGCACACACAGCAAATAATTTAAATGTATATAATAATATTTTAAAATAGTCCTAGTAATATAAGAGTATGTTGAATTCCGCGTCTCAGGAAAAGTGGATATTCACCTGCAGCATCATTATAAGAATTATGATTTTAAAATGTGATCATGCCTTTCAAAACAAATTGTTTTTTATTCTGTATATTATAGGGAATCATCTCGCAAGGAAACGAAATGCCAACATATCTGAATGGGTTATATTCAAATAAAGTCATATTCCTTGTCTTGTAATGAATTTAATTATTAGCCTGATGCTTTGATAACAAATTTTCAATAATTAGCTTTAAATAATTCAGGTTTAATCTCATATCTCCTCTGTACGAAGATTGGCAATAGCCCTTTCCGCGAGGCATGAAGATAGAAAAGCTGTTAAAAACTTCCTTGCGATCGTGCATAATTAACTTTTTGAATCCAAAATTGCTTATATCCATTTCTTAACAGCTCTTTAAATTTTTTTTAACACTTATTATTTCGATCTCTTCTTGAAATATGATATCTGATTCATAAATATATAGTGTTGATAATCTACTGTGGTATTTCTATGATCAAACATTCCCAAATCTGGTTTTAAAATCTATGTATAGGCAATTTAAATGTTGAGCGTAGGCAAAAAGGTCATCATCCTGGTACTATCTCTGTGACAATTTGGGGAAATGGGAAAATTTTCACCGTCCAATATTATGATCTATAAGGTTCTGCAACTAAATCATATGGACCTCAACCAATTCTACCTGTCTCAATTGACGTTGACAAAAGGGAATTTAAATTATTGCTGGAAAGTATATTTATTGAATCGTAGAAGCGAGCTTCTAGGATGAGGTGTGCTAAGGAATATATAACTAGACCTAACGCATGGCGTACTAAGAAGCTTCTCTCCTTAGAAAGGAAAGAGCTGCGAATTGTAGTGGAATCGTTGACAAGACATTGTCACCTGAGTGGCTATCTTCATAAAATCAGTGTTAAAGACGACTCGACGTGGAGGAGGATAAAACTGTTGACAATTTCCTCAGAGAGTCCCCAGCACTCAACGAACTGCGACAAAGATATTTCGGAGATTCAATTTTGTTAGAGAAGGAAGTCTATAATGATGAAATTTGTTTTCATTAATTTCCCCTTACAATTGCAAGTTAAACTGTTAAAATTGGTGAACAAATCTGTTAAATAGGCATTGTCTAGTTCCCATTTGATCAAGATCTCTTTTAAAATGGGATCTTAGCATCCAAAAGTCTCAAAAACTGAAACAAATCTTGTTAAACATAAACCTATCATACTTCACTATTAAGGAGTAATTGATGAAAGTCTCATAACTTTCTTCATGCAAAAATAACTAAGAATTTTACATGTTGTTTTGAATTTTCTAAAGTGCATTTATGACCAGTTGAAGAAATTGATATAATCTGTCACTTAGATTTTTAGCAATGATATATTGTCGACGGATAATGCACTGAATTCCAAACACCTCAGATAAATATTGTTTTAACTGGCTTATAAAACCACGGTAACGTCCGACCATGGCAGATGCACCATCTGTTGCTGCTCGATAGAAGAATCGATTTTTCTATGAAATATTATCTTAAAAATTTGAATATTGATTCGCATTTAGTGTCTCTTGTCAAATTTTTCGTGGATCTTTTAGTCTATAACAAAACGAACATACGCCAATAACAGTGGCTTATTACCAGATAACGTTTGCTCGTCCATTTATATATATATATATATATATATATATATATATATATATATATATATATATATATATATATATATATAATAAAATAAGAAACTCTCGGTTATGCGGACTAAGACCGTTGAAAAATATTATTCTCATGCTAAAAAGTGCCGAGATCTCCAAAGAACACGGAAAAACTCCGGGTCCGAAAAATGACGACAACGCTGTTTCGTCCTAGTATGGGACTCGTCGGGCCATTGCATTCGGTACAAACCATCATCTTACATCTGTGTCACATAAATAGACTTCACAGTTAAAACATATTAAATGAGACACAGTAACACATCGCGATGGCTCACTCAATAACATAACAATAACGCAAATCAACAATTGTTGTATAAAACCGCCATGTGGTGGCGCGACGGTAAATTAAAAAAGAAATATATCACAATTCGATACACGAACTTGCTAGTCTAAGGATAGAGGTCGCATTTTTTCGGCATCGGCAACCAAACTAACTATGAATTCCATAGTAGAAGTTCAGTATCGCACCAACGATCTCCCTAAGAGAGCTGTTGTGTATGTTTCACGCCAACAAATATAAAAATAAAAAGAGAAGTCCGTGTAATTTTAAAATAAAATAAGAAATTTTCCGCTATGCGGACTAAGTCTTGCTGATGACGCTTCCTCGACGACTGCTCGGCTGCGAGCAGTCGTCGAGGAAGCATCACTTGAAAATGTCAGCTGACATTGAGGAACGGATTAAAAACCGGAACAACACCACTACATACATATATATATATATATATATATATATATATATATATATATATATATATATATATGAAGAACTGGGTCATTTGCAGATAATTATATAAAAAGCTTTCAATATCATGGCTTGTTTCATCAATACGTCCTTGGATTGTGTTTTTGCTCAAGGGAATATTTTGAGTAAATTATATGTAGGTTTATGTAGAGCAGTTTTAACAATCTCTTCAGTAATTGGCAAAATTTGTGCTTGCCCAATAAAATGAGACTTTTCTGATTTTGCTATCAGAAAAAAGATATTGTAAGATGCCCGCGAACTATCGTCGTCTCTTTTTGACGTTGGAGCGAAGCGAATATACTGTCCTCTATGCGTTAAGCATAATTTTTTTTTCAGTGTTTGAATGTATATTAAATATTTACCTGCTTATCAGGATGATTTCCTTTAGAAAATCTTTCAACTTGGATGAATTTATAGTGTTATTACATAAACAGAATATATGCAAATGTTTGTCCGACAATGATGGAACTAAACCGAATTTCAAATAATTACGCCACTTTTAGTAGCCGTTATCTGTGGAAATCGAAATGGATTTCCCACGTAAAACCTTATTTTAACCTTTATGGTGATTGTTTCTCTTTTATAGTTCTGTACAGAGGAATCAGATACCGTTGAATTTTGTCGATCAAGATTCAGCAGAAAAAAAGATAGAGAATCCCATTTATATCTCATACATTCCCAATTTCTTCTCTCGATAATATGCACCCTTTGCAGATTGTAGTCGTCCCTGGAGGTTCATATGGACCACTTTGGGAATCAATAGTTTAAATATTTTTGACTTGAAGTTAAGATTTTCTACTAGCTTTTCGCCTTATCTAGATACCTCAATTATCAATCATCAATATATTAAGTTTTTTTCTTAAGGTGAATAGTCAAAAATTTTCTAAACCGATTGCTGTTCTTATAGTAGGGGAGCTCAAGAGGCTAAATGAGTAGTTACTCGAGCATTGTCGGGACCTATTGAATTGTGAAGATTAGATGCTAAATAGAAAAAAGTTTATATGATTTATGCCCCAATACTGGTGGGGGAAGCGAGTATAAATTTTCAAAAATGTAAAAAAAATCAGTCACAAAGACATACTCAAGCGCGTCAGACATTAACAATGTATACGCGCAACCTGTTTCTGGTAACGGAGGGATGTTAATCTGATGGCTTGCTAGATGGGGTGGCCACACGAAGGGGTGGAAAAAATTAAAAAAAAAGTTATTCGAGCGCGTCAGATATTCAGGGAGAATGTCAAGTGAACCCTTAAAGATGTCATATTAGAAAGACTGACGATTTTGACGCAACTAGAACTCCTAGCCGATTTTTGAAAGTTTAAAAGAAAACCTAACCTTGAAATACTGGAGCGCGTCAGATTTATATACAGTCAATTCAGCGTGATGTCCTTATCGTGTAAACCTATAATCTGATAATTGTGTGAAGGAATTTTTTAAATCTGTCAGTTAAATTTTTTTTTCTTTTTATTACTGAACGAAATATTTTCAATGAACGGCAAATAATATATAATGTCATAGAAAAATATATACATGTACAATTTTGTCATGTATTTATGAGAATAATGTTTAATGAAAAAAAATTACAAAAAGACGTTTAATCTTCATCATCATCAGTTGAATCGTCTTCAGATTGGGAGTTCGAATCACTTTGGTCATTTTCATCTACATCTTACATATCTGTAGTCAGAAATGATTATGATATTTAACAATATTTAATTTATTTCATGATAATATTAGTATTTTAAAAAAAACATACCTGAATTTGGAGTATTCTCTAAAACGTTAGGTGTTATGACAATATCTTCATCTGGGAGTTAATTTCCAACGTACCAAGTCATCTCCAACTTTTCATCCACATTTTTCCACCCGAAATCTGTTGGTGACATCTCAGTGACGATTCGAAAGTGGGCATTCCTCCATAAGCATGCGATGTATTGTGTTCGTAATAATTGTTGCCGTAGCTCTGATTGGCATGGGGGTAAGTTACAAGCGTTATAATTGCGCACGTTTAATGAGAAGGGCTGTGATGTATCTGATATTTTGAAGGTCTTATTGAATAGTTCTATCCTAGCTCGCTTGACATCAACCAATTTTTTTAGACCATACAAATGACAGTTAAAAGATTCCGTACTGTTTAGTAATTCTTCAATATTAGAAGCTTCACATCCTAAGTTTGTAAATGTTTTCTGAAAAGCTACAGATCCCATTAAAATATCGAAAGGCATTGTTGTGATCAGCTGGAATAACATCATGGCGGTAGAAAGTAGTGTGGGGACGGTGCGAGATAGTGAGAAATAGAGAAAGAGTGAGAAGGGGAGAGAGGCGCAGAGTGGGAAATATATTATTTTCAGCACCTGCACGTACTACACTTGATTGATGAAATTAGCTTTTTCGGCTTGCGAAAATCGTCAAATTATATTATTTCCGTGATCCTTACATGATTTCCATTAAAATAAAAAAAAAATTCAACCGTGCTCGAATATGTCCAGGTGACGTTTTTTTTTTTGGCTACTTTGTCACTCGCTCATTTTCTTATGTCACGCTAAAACCGTCAGAATATTGAAATGTACACTTTTCTGCATGTAATTAACTTACCTTGTCTTAATCTGACGAGCTCGAGTTACTTTAAGGATCGATTTTTTTTTTACTAATCTGATCGGCTGCCCTAGATGCACCCCCCTATATTTAAGGTTAATAACAGGTTGGTAGTTCATAACATGGTACAAATTTTCTTCCTTTATAGTATTCTGCCGAGCTTGCATAAATCCCAAAATCCCCTCTTGGGCTCCCCTACTATTAAAATATATCATGAAATCTCATGCAATGATATTTTTTCTCGTTGTTCATTGTTTTATATTATTGCAAATCAACGTTAATATCTTACATAGAAAATTACATATATTAGTACCTAGACGATCATAACAAATTATGTAAATTCTATAATAACATTTTCTTGTGTCAGAGAGACATCTGACAGTTAGTAAATAAACACTTACTTTTTACCTTAAATCAGTGAATAGACCATCCATTTCAAGTGTTTTTCTTAGATGTGAGGTCCATTCCATATAACACTCTGATTGGAATCTGTAGTGGCCAATATATGCATTTTTATAGGGATACATGCAGGTAGAAAATAAAGAAACAAAAGTTATATTTATTTTGCTTTGTGTGAAGATTACATAGCACTAAAATAGTAAATAATATTAATATTTTATACTATACAGGGTACTACAACTTTTGAAGACATGCTTGATATATCGAAAACTTTAATAGATACTGAGATTTTTAAAATTTAAATAATTAATTAGTAACCAATCTTACAAACTTAGCAGATACTCGAAGATTGTTTGTTAAGTGTTGGACTCGAACAAAACGATTTCTTATGCTTTCTTCCATTTTTAATGAGCTCACACTGATTTTTTATCATTGTATTTCTATAGTACTAAACTTGGTTAACTTAGTGTTGCACGTGTCAATTTAAACCCTTTATTGTTAATTTAGACTAGTTTTAAGGTAAGACCATGTTTATGGGCAGGTCCGTCACTAGCCGCTTCAGCTTTATTAATCAACCAAATTATTTTAAAGTCTACAATAAAACTTAAATGTACGGGGTGTCCCATTTTCGACACTTTTAGATGGTATTGGAGTTATTCTCAAAGATATAATGCTGCAGTTTTCACTTTAATTTTCTACTTTTTAACGAAACGTAAGATTTTGGTGTCAAATTTGTCATGGCTCCCTCAGTTTTTAATCTATAGGATGATTTGAAAATCTTCGTTTTCCGTTATGCGTTAATTTATCAAAAAGATAAACACTGTTTTTTTTAGAGTTTTTACGTAAAGTTCAGTGGCGCATTCAATTTTTTTCTAAAAAGTTTAGTTTTTTAGATATTAACCCAACTTATGATTTTTTAAATAGTATACTATTTTGGATATTGATTAAATATAATTTAGGCTTTTCAAAAATATATAATGTGTTCATTTTATTTTGAAAAAAGTCAGAATTTGATATTTTCAATAATTTATAAGAAACAAATGCAACATTTTGACAATAATAATTATACCAAAGATTAGACACTTTAAAAGTTATTTTAAAAATTTTTCTATATTTTCAATTGTAAACACCTAATTATTATTAGATTTTTACTTTAAACAATACTTTTATTATAAAACCAGAATATAGAAATTTGATTGCAAAGAAACAAGAACAATATTATTTCATAAAAGTAAGGTAACAAAAACAAAAAGAAACATTGAAACTAAAAACAACTGAGAGTTCTAAAGATGGTTTTCAAAATGATGGCCGCTTTCTCGAATGCAATATCGGCACAGTTTTGTTATTTTTCTAATTGCATTTAAAATAATCATTGGTCTATTATGAAGAGTTTGTAAGGTCAAGCCAAACGAAGTTCCGTTATAGATTCATGTCGTGCCTTATATACTTGATTTTGCATTAAACCCCACAAAAAGAATCCAAAACGAAAATATCGGGGAATCGTGGGGGCCATTTCACTAGCCTATTGGTACCTATCCATCTTTGAGGAACGTTGTCGTCCAGAAATGGCCTTAACAGCCCACAGTTATCTTTCGGGGCACCATCATGTTGAAGATAGATGGAATTGACATGGGCCTTCTTTCTGAAGACCTAACATGAACAAAAACGATCGTCAGATATGAAAAGTTATCCTAATAATAACGCTTCAAATACATTACCTATTGAAATATAATTCAGAAGCTTCTTAGGGACTTTCATTGCTTTGCATAAAACATACTAACATATCATAATTTTCATAATTATCATAAACGGCCATTGTCAGTGCAAAATAAATAAAAAGTAAAATAAAAATACCTATATAACAAAAATATTTCATAAATAATAACAATCTGATAAAACTGTGAAGTTTTGGACATTAAAACTCAGAGAACGATGACAAATTTGATACCGGAATCTTTAGTTTCGTTAAAAAGTAGGAAACTAAAGTGAAAACCGCAACACTTTATCTTTGATAATAACTTCAATACATCGTAATAGTGTCGAAAATGGGGCACCCGTGTATGCATGTGTCTACAAAAACTGAACTTTTCTTACGTCTATACTTGTGAGATTAGCTATTATTTGTCTATCGTTTGTTTGAAGGTTGTAGACAATGTTGAAGATTGATCAAAATGTGGTTGTCGGACTTGCATTGTCTTTATTTTTATTTATTTTTATGACTTTTCGATTAGGTTGTACCTCTAATCGTTATCAAGTATGTACTTGGTAAAGATTAGAGATACAACCTAATCGAGACGTCGTAAAAATAAATAAAAATAAAGCCAATGCCAGTCCGACAATCACATTTTAGTCTATTATTGGTCTAGTAATCAAACTAACCAATAATTAGATTCTTTAGAAATAATGGATAAATTACTTGGTCCTGGTTCATGTATAGTTGACCGTAGATAGTTTTTAATCAAATCAATTTTAACTTATAAAAAGATCTTTCTCCAGATGCAACTATAACTGGTTGAGTATGAAACATTCTTAACGTTATTAATGTATTTTGAAAAGTCTAAATTATTTGTGTACAGATATTGCAAAAGTGCATGTGGATCACTAGATTGATTTTCTACAAAATGCAGCTTCAAAGTGTGTATTTTAAAGACTAAATTATTTGTGTAAAGATTTTGCAGAAGTACATGTGGATCGCTAGACTCATTTTCTACAAAATGTAGCTACAAAGCGTTAATTTTATTATACATATCGTCAATGTTAGCTTCAATCTTTAAATCGTCGTTGAGTTTCAGATGTAAATCTTTACAGTGTTTCGTCAATTCGTCAAATCTATTTTTTAGGAAGGTAATGTCTTATTAAGGATTCTCAAAAAAAATCTTAAAAATTTCATCATTCCATTTTTTTCTTTGTGTATCTCCTTTTCTCGTTTCTGATTTCGAAATTGAGCCCCCGAGAGCTTTTGTGATTCCTAAAACAATTTTTAAATGTATTGAAATACAATTAGCTGTTGTCCTTGATTGCCCTCGCTTAAAAATTTCCGCAACTTTGTGTTAAATACGATAATATCTACTCCGCAATATTAGTTAAATTGTGATATTCAGTAGTAGAAGATTAGCAAACAGACATACAATAGACAAATTTTTACAGTCCGTTTTAGGTGAGCATTTGGCACGGCAGCAGAATAGAAGATACATGGATGGTTTTCAAGGACTCAATGATCCAAGCTTATGATCAATTTTTAACTACTGTTAAACTTCAGCAAAAGAAGAACCAGTAGATGACCGACAAAATCTTAGAAATGATGGATAAAAGAAGAAAAGTAAAAATTGCTGACCCCGAGGCTTACCGACAAATTCAGAGGGTCATCAAACAAAAAGAAGAGAAGCAAAGGAAAGATGGATAAGTGAGAGATGCCAAGAAATTTAGGAACTAAATTGTAAGCATGAAGCGACAGAACAACAGAAGTCATTAGGGACGAATAGGGCAAGGTTGTCTACGAGGTGAATGAAAAATTAAAGATGGTGGAAATACATATTTAAACTTGATGAAAATGATAAGCGTCCCGAAAACCCTAAACAAACAAACAATATGGAAGGGCCAATTATATCAGTTGATGCCATTGAAATTGTTAAATCCAAAAAACTCCTGGTCCCGATCATATACCAGCAGAACTGCTTAAGATTATGGATCAGCATTGTATTACCACCCTAACATCACTATTTAATAATATGTATAATAATAGGACGATATCAGATGACTGGCTTGTCTCTATATTTAAAACTATAACGAAGAAATCCAATCCCAAATCTTGTAGTGATTACCGCACCATCTACTTTATGTCACACGTTTTAAAATTCTTTCTAAAGACAATTTGTGCCCGCTTATATAAGGAATGTGAAGAACATATGGGTGAGTCGCAGTTCGGGCTTCGCCACGCCGTCGGTATTCGAGAGGCATTATTTGCCATACAAGTCTCCTTATACAGCGCTGTAGAGATATGAACCGCGACATTGACGTGTGTTTTATAGACTACGCTAAGGCTTTCATCGCTGTTAACACGAAACAATGGTAAAAATTCTACATGAAATGGATAGACCTGGAAAAGACATAAGGATCATTGCCAATTTAGATTGGAATCAGAAGGCAACCTAAAGGTGGAAAACACCGAGTCGAGCTCCTTGAAGATCAAACGTAGAGTCCGGCAGGAGTGCATAATATCGCCCTTCTTGTTTAACCTCTACTCAGAGTAAATATTTAGAAATGCACTGCAAGACACCACAGACGTCATTAGGGTGAATGGTGAGCTAATAAACAACATCAGATATGTCGACGACACTGTCTTACTGGCTAACAGCTTAAAAGGGATATAAGAACTTGTTAACAGGGTTACATACACAAGTGAACAGTACGGGCTGGAACTAAATATTATTAAGACGAGGTGTATGGTTATAAGTAAGTCCTCTGATCGACACGGTGTGCTATGCTGTAAAAACGAAGCTATCGAGAGAGTGGACAGTTTTACTTACCTTGGTTGTAACAATAGCGATTCGTGGAACCACTCCAGAGAAATAAAGTGTAGAATAGAGCAATGTTTACACAAATGAAGCTCTTCTTTGCTGTCGAGACCTCAGCATGACCCTCAAGAAGAGAATGATAAAATGTTATGTTTTTTCAATACTACTCTATGGTGTCGAGGCTTGGACGATGTCTGAAGCAAGAGAAAAAAGAATTCTGTGTTTTGAAATGTGGATTTATCGAAGAATCCTAAGAATTTCCTGGGTTGATCAAATTACTACGAAGAGTTTCTTAAAAGGATGCCAACTGGTTTTTATGCATACCAAAAAAACAATGAAAAATGGAGTACTTGGGTCATATCATGGGAAATCCTGTCAAATACCGCCTCTTGTAACTATTCCTGCAAGGTAAACTAGAAGGAAGTTGGGGATCGGGGTAAAAGGAGAACCTCATAGCTCGCCAACTAATGGAAGTGGTTTGGCGTGACTGCCATTGAAGTGTTCTGCCCTGAAACCAATAAAGCGCGCATAGCCTTGATGATAGCTAATATCTGAAACGGGTAAGGCCTAAGAAGAAGAAGATATAGGTAGGGGTAGGTATGGTTGATAATAGACAAGTTGTTAAAAAAATAAGACAATTTTTGTAGACAATTATTAGTGATTAGTTAATAAAAACTGTACTTACCATCTTTGCGATTTTTTCACGTATAATAATCACTAAAAGATAAAGTACATGTAGGAATGATACTATTTTACTAGTTGTGCTTAGTTTTTTATTAACTTTGAAATATTAGCAGTAAAATTACAATTCAGTAACTAGTCATCAACATCATTCAAAATTGGTTTGATCCTGCAGGCGTTTACATTTATTTTCGATATAGATCAATAGATGTCGTTGTTATGACATAATAAAAGAACATAGGTGCAAATTATGTGAACGAGGTTCGATGATAATATTCCTGTGTTTTCCGCCCCCTTGAAAGCGTCGCCCGTGTGCGGTGAACGCCTTGCATTCCCGCCTCCAACGGGCCTGCTTATAGGTTAGGGGCATATGTTCTAATAAAAGATAAAAAATATAGTCGCGTATTTTAAAAATATAACAATGTAAATTATCTAAACGAAAAATAAAACGTAAAGTTTTATAATTCAGTTATAAGGACTAATATATTTTCAGTTTTAAATTTTTTTAGCAATAGCTTCATAATAAAGTAAATATGGTACTTATTTTTTCTTTCTTTTCATAAATATTTTTCGGATCTATCCAAGTTATTTTAATTTTTAAATTTGTAAAAGTGTATGGGGAGATTGTTTTTAAAACCCAACATTTTGACTACGAAGTTTCTGCAATATTGAAAACCATTGGTTAGTGAAGATAGGCATACTGATTAATTTTTTATTTAGTTTAGCAAATGATCATTTTGACCTGCAAGTATTTTCATTTATAGGTTCTTTAGAAATAAAGTGGTAAATTCCAATTAATTGGTTGCAACCGGTATTACCTCAAGCGACTTTTAAACACGCCTACATTAGTCTACGGATAAAGTTGTTCTAGTAGATGTTAATACTGTCTAAATTAGCAAACGTAAATCATTATTAGCGCATAACATCTTATTACTATCGCAGAGTTTCTTACTACATAAACATATTAGTATATGTATTACATTTTAAATAATAAAGCTACATTAAGAAATGTATATAACACGAAAATAGGGGATATAATTCTAATAGTGTAATATTAGCATTTAATGTTTGAACCTAACATTAAAAAAATATTTCTTATAACAAATCAAGGCTATCATATATTTTTTCTATAAATTTGGTCTTTGCCAGGTAGACTGTTAATAAAACCAAGAATTCGGGAGTTGCCATGGAATCTCCGCTGTCACCTGTAGTATCTTTATCGACTTTTCAAAGAAATTACCTTGTCTTCTTCTTCTTCTTCTTCTTCTTCTAGGTAGAACCAAGTTCTGTTATCTACACAATGCCTCATCGATCCTCGTTTGAGGTCGAAATCCAGCTGTCTCTCCATCTTTTGGGGGGCCGTTCAGACGGCCGTTTGGTGTTTGGTTTCTCTCTCATCACGGTTTTTGCTAGTCTGTCATCTTCCATTCGTTCCACGTGATCTCTCCACTGCCTACGACGGTTTCGAACCCACTTCACAACATCCCCCACTCCGCTGTCCTCGCGTATTTTTGCGTGTCTTATTCTATCTCTTAAACTTGTTCCCGTGATCATTCTCAGCGTTTTCATTTCTGTGGTTCTCATAATTTGTTTTGTCTTTGTTGTTTCATTTCTTGTTTCTGCGCCGTAGGTCAGTATTGGTCTTACACAGACCTTGTAAATTCTTGCTTTGCTCTCAACCGTCATATGTTTATTGTTCCAGATTATGTCTCTTAGTAGGCCTGATATCATGGCCGCTATGTTGGCTTGTGTGCGAACTTCTTCCGTTACTGCCCTGTTACTTGTTATATGTGCTCCCAGATATTTAAACTTTCCAACCTGTTCGATATGTTTGTCATCAACCATTAGTTTGCATCTTACCGGTTCTTTTGCTATTACCATTGTTTTGGTTTTCTCCACAGATATCTTCATATTATACTGTTTGGCTGTTCGATTGAGATGGAAAAGCATTCTTTGTAAGTTGTCTTCGCTATCTGCTGTCAAGGCAACATCGTCTGCAAAGCATATAATCTGAACGGTGTTGTGTCCCATTGGGTACCCAATATTTCTGCTTTTTACCTTATCAATGATTTCGTCCATCATTACATTGAAAAGTGTTGGACTTAGGCTATCATTCTGTCTTATTCCTATGGATAAAGAGATTTCCTCTGTTAGAGTGTTATTTGTTTTAATTACCATGGTCTTTTTGGAATTCAGTTCGTATATTGTGCGTATGATTGCTTCGTCTACTTGTTTTCTTCGCAGTAATTCTGTTATGTGTTCCAGTTTGCCTCGGTCGAACGCTTGTGTAAAGTCCACAAAATAAATGAACAGCGGTTTATCGTATTTGATAGATTTTTCAACCAGCTGTCTGATAATAAATATACCGTCGATAGTATACCGGTTATTCCGGAAGCCCTGCTGTTCTTCGCACGCCCCTAACTTGTCTACAATCTATTATGACAGTATTTTGGTTAACAATTTGGCTGAACTATTCAGTAGGCTGATTCCCCTGTAGTTTTCGGGTTGTTTCTTTGATCCTCTTTTGTGGATCGGAATTGTGATGCTTTTCCGCCATTCGCTGGGTACTGACGTTGTGCGGAGTATTTTTTGAAATAGAACAGTGAGCTCTGTGACAAGACTGGGGCCTCCGTACTTTAGCATCTCATTCGTAATTTGGTCGGTACCAGGTGATTTTCGGTTTTTTAATTTCTTAATTGCTAGGTGCATCTCTGCTTTACTGGTGTTAACATCTGTTAGTTCCGTGGTTTCTTGTTGGTTTTCGTCTACGTTGTTTTCTGTAGCTGGTGCCTGGAGTAAGTCCTTAAAATGGCTGACCCATTGTTGGCTGTCGATTGGACTTAGTTGAACGTATTCATTGATTGTTTTTTTCTGTTCCTCAGCATGTTCCATATTTTCTTTTGTTCTCCATATAGATCGTGTTCCATGTCTTTTGAATACTTTTCCCAGTATTCTTTCTTTAGTTGAGCTATTTGACTGTTGATTCTGTTTCTCACCGTTTTGTACTCTTCGAAATGGTTTTTTGTTTTGTGCTGTCGGTATTTTGTAAATACTTGTCTTCTGCTCTTCTAAAACCTAAATAGAACTATTCTAGAAACCTTAAGTACGGAAAGATAAATACCATTCTCCACATAAGAATTTATAAGTTCAGTCAAGAAAACACCACTATATTAGCTAGACTTTTAATTATTTTGGTGTCAATACCATATAAATCTTTGCCACAGTAATTTTTGAGAGAATAAATGATATCGCGTATCTCACTGTAAGTTACATTTCGAAAATCCAATTCCGGCAAGTTACCTAAATTTAATTTATTTAAAAAGTAATAAGAAGAGATGTCAGTTGTAGGAATGTTGTGAATATAGAGGAAGGAACATTAACAAAATAATCATTAAAGTTGTAAGAATTTAAAAAGCTTAAAGTCTTTTTGATCTTTTCGAGCCTAAACCTTTTTACAGTGTGCCAAGATGCCTTAGAAGGATTACCAGAATTCATTATAAAATTGTCATTCTGTGCCATTTTAGCTTTCAAGTTTCTGTAAACAATACGTAATTTTTTTATGTCATCTCTCAGAGCATATGGTTGTGTGTACTTGTAAAAAGACTCAATGAAAGACAGTGTATCCCATATTCTATATATTTTGGGGTTTACGTACAAATTTCTCACGAAATGCATTGTTCCTATAGTCATGTTCTCGATTTAGCAGTATATTGATCATAACCATACTTGAATTTTACAAAAAGAAAGCGACAGAAAAATGAGAAAAATTGTCCATTCTGATTGAAAGTGAACTGGTATTACCTTTATACTCCATTTTTTTATGATCTAGCTATGGAAACACGTTTCTATACACATTTAATGGTAATGTTTTTGCGTTGATTATTGTGTCATAACTGTCAAATTGGTCCCGACCTTTTTATAAATATAAATAAATATATCTATGTTTTTAAATAAAGGTCATTAAAATAAATTCTAGCAATAAAACCCTATGGGTTGGAATATTTCAACTAGGATATCTAGATTTACACGACAATATAAAATACAGTAAAATTACCTTAACTAACAAACTCATAAACTGCAATTATTTATTTCTTTCACCTATTGCATGCAAATATCACAATAAGTCAGTTTTAAAATAGAAACCGCCATCCATATACGGCGTACAAAACGTCTCACCAAAGTTCATAAATAGCAGGATTGATGCTGATGTTTTTAAAGCCCACAGTCCTGCTGAGAGCTTTAAGCAGTGATTTACTAAGAACTAGGAAGTTGCTCCTCGGGATTGCCACATTACCGGGCGAGGACTATAAGTTTCAGGATTATAAATTTTATGCGAGTAATTTTAATTAAAATCAGTTATACTATTAGCTTAAGATAGAAGAAAATTATTAGTTGCTCAAAATGGTAACTGAATATTATTATACTAAACTTATTAAGAGAGTATAAATAACTGATAATTTGATTAAAAAGCTTCTAGGAATATTTATTTTAAACCTTCGAGTTTCGAGGTAATTCAGCCAGCTTTTCTTCCCTCATCTTAGACTTAAACCCTCTTTTTCCGATGACCCTCAGGAAAGCTTACACTTTTCTGGGTTTGAGGGATTATCGTGGTTGGCATCCTCTGATAGTCGGGTATGTATCTTCGAAAGTTCCTACTTTATCAGGATATTTGATGACCTATGGTACCGACATTTACACAAAATTTTTGTTTTGCCACATGTGCGGCAGACGTAAGACAATTTTTAGACCGATTGCATATTGTTTTGAACGACTGAGGTTATGAAATTTCCTTCATTTAGTAGAAACTATTGCACACACTCCTTTATTTTCAACTTCCTTTAACTTGTATACATTCTGATCGACGACCGTAGCAAATTATATCTGTTTGCTGATGACACCGCCTTTGCAATCTCATCAGGATTTTTTTGTCTTATTATTTTACGCCTACAACGTCATATAAAGAAATTAGAAAGATGGATGGCCGATTGGAAGATCAAGTTGAATCCTAACAAGATACAACCTGTCATATTTTCAAAATCAAGAATTCCAACTTGGAAAAATCGGCTATCCATCTCGAATACTCGCATTCCCTGGAGAACGAGTGGCAAATTCTTGGAACTAGTCTTCGATAGAAGACCGAGTTGGGCACTTAACATGGACTACATCCTTGCGAAGGCTAAATCGTCTTTGTTATCTCAATATTCGTTGCTTAATAAGAAAATTAAATTAAATTTAAATAATAAACTTCTTAGTTATAAACTTTTTCTCAGATCTGTTCTGTCCTTTGATGCTCCAACCTGGATCATCATAGGCAGAACGAGATTTAAACGGCTAGAGAGATTTCAAAACAAGGTGCTTCGAATGATATGTGGAGCTCCATACTTTGTCGGAAACACAATATATGGATAGAGCCACTAATTCTACTCACTTGTTAATATAGCAATCCCACAATCTCACTAGAATACCACGACAAAACTATAGATTTCTCCGAGACTGGCTAGTGGACGAATAAATGCCTTCCTTAAATTGATGACTTA
This sequence comes from Diaprepes abbreviatus, assembly GCA_034092305.1. Lineage (NCBI taxonomy): Eukaryota > Metazoa > Arthropoda > Insecta > Coleoptera > Curculionidae > Diaprepes > Diaprepes abbreviatus. Next base: position 582,840 of record JASJET010000164.1, read on the forward strand.
AAAACAAAATAGAATCTTATCATTTTCAAGACTGTTAAAAGTCCATCCTCAAAGTAAATAAGTGTATGGGTATATCCCGACTTAATTTTCCAAAGAAGATCCCATACTCTCTGTGCACAATCGTTTCTGTTAGCTACACTTCCATATCACGCCTCTTCGGCAACTAACATGGTCGTCGATGCTTCCTTAGCTCGAAAAGAAAACGCGACCAGAATAGGGATTGTAGAAATTATCGCTTACTCTCCTTGGACTTCGCGGAATCTTCTCCAGCCGCTCACTGGAATATCATCCCTATATTCACTCCTCCTCAAGAGAAGAGGTGAAGCCTGTTGTAGACTAGAATCCGGAAACGTTCTGTACTATAAAGGAAGAGAAAACGAAAGCTTGGATGGAGTAGGATTTCTTATCTCTAAAAGACATGCAGATAAGATCAAACAGTTCATAGGGATTTCAGGAAGAGTTGCAGTTTTGATTATTAACCTGAGTAAAGCTATTTGCTTAAAGATTATACAGGTCTATGCTCTAACATCAACACACGACGATGAAGAAACGGAGGCTTTTTTCGAAACAGTAACGAAAGGTATGAACGATAACAAAAGCACATATACGTTGGTCATCGGCGATTTTAATGCAAAACTGGGCAAAAAATTAGAAGACACCGAAAACAGAATAGGCGAGTTTGGATACGGAAATCGAAACGAGAGAGGGGAAATATTAATGAACTATTTAGAAGCAACTAAACTTTTCGCAATGAATAACTTCTTTCAGAAAGAACCACAGAGGAAGTGGACATGGGTATCACCAAATGGTACCACGAAAAATGAAATAGATTATGTACTAACAAAGGAAAAGAAAATAGTCCAAGACGTCACAGCTATAAACGCCGTATCTATTGGTAGCGATCATAGACTACTCAGAGTAAAATTAAAGATACCAACTAAGCCAGATCGAAGAAACTACAGACTCATAAATAAGAAAATAGACACCAAACTCCTGAAAATTAACAACGAACAGTATAAAAATCAACTGAAAGAAGCCAATGAGTTACATCTGGAAACGCTTGAATTAGATGAATTGAATTTAGTTATAACCAATGAATTATTAGAAACAAGCTCTAAGGTCGCCGCGAATCAACAACAAAAACAGTCTAAAATTAGCAGAAAGTCCCAAGACCTGTTAAGGAAAAAACGTCAACTTTTGAGTGAAAATAAAAGAAACACAGTGGAGTTCGCAGAATTAAATAAGACTATAAGAAAACAAATAAAAGCCGACTTAAGAAAATACCGAGAAGAACTCATAGAGCAAATAATAGAAAAGAACCGAAGTCTAAAGGGAATAAAGCCTAAAGTAGGAAAGAAGAAAATAATTCTGCTAAAGAACCGGGGCGACGAAGTAAGAGATAGAAAGGAGATAATAATGGTAACTGAACAATACTATGAAGATCTATATAGCCCAAGAATCCCTCCCTCGGCGAATATTAAATAGAATTTAAAAAAGACAATAACAAATGTGAATTCTGAAAACCTGCCAGATATTACAGAGAATGAAATAAAGCCATACAAGATATGAAAAGAAATAAAGCAGCGGGAGATCACAAAGTCTTAATAGAACTTCTTAAGGAAGGAGGAAGAAAAGTTAAGGAATATTTAAAGATCATATTCAACAGATGTCTTGTCGAAGGTAGGATACCCAGTGGATGGAACAACGCTAACACAATTTTGGTATATAAAAAAGGCGAACCGGCGACTCTGGACAATTATAGGCCTATATCCCTTCTCTCCCAGTTATACAAAACCTTCATGAAAATCATAACTAGCAGATTGACGAACAAATTCGACACATATCAACCTGTTGAACAAGCAGGATTCAGAATGGGGTATGGAACATGCGACCACCTGCATACACTAAAAATATTAATAGAAAAAACCAACGAGTATAATCTGCCTCTGTACATGGCCTTTGTTGACTACGAGAAGGCTTTCGACAACGTAGAACTATGGGCTGTTGGAGAAGCTTTGGTAAATAGCAGAATTGACTTGAGATACAAAAATCTATTGCATAATGTCTATCTAGACGCAACGATGACAGTACAACGACTAGCTAAAGACGAAACGCATCGCAATCAAAAGAGGAGTAAGACAGGGAGATACAATCTCGCCCAAATTATTTACAATGGCCCTGGAAGACTTGTTCAAATCACTAAATTGGGAAAATAAAGGGATAAACGTTAATGGTAGATTCCTAAATCATCTGAGATATGCAGATGATATACTCTTGATCTCATCCGACTGGGAAGAGCTGCAGTCAATGATAAACGACCTCCATGAAACATCGCTCCAACGAGGATTTAAGATGAATCTCAGAAAAACAAATATAGTGTCAAACTCAGACGAACAACAAGTTATAACAGTAAATGCAACCGAAATAGAACATGTGAATGAATATTTATACTTAGACCAGGCCATGAGAGCGAGTAAGGACAACCAGACAGCCGAAATAACACGAAGAACTCGATTGGGATGGACGGCGTTCGGAAAACTCTCCTATGTTTTGAAAAATCAGAAAATTCCCTTATACTTAAGAACCAAAGTATTTGATATTGCCGGTTCTAACATATGGAGCGCAGACGTGGACCTTTACAAAATTAAATTTGGACAGAATCCGCAAAACTCAAAGGGCTATGAAACGACACATGTTAGAAATATCACTCAGAGATAAAAAAACGAAATGAGTGGATAAGAAGAAAAACCAACGCAGTTGACGCTATAGAAAGAGAAGCATCACTAAAATGGAAATGGGCAGGCCATAACGACCGAATAAAAGTCAACCGTTGGAATTCAGAAATTGGAAAATGGCGCCCATATGAAGGGAAAAGATCCAGAGGTAGGCCACAGATGAGATAGAAGGATGACAGAGTCAGACATGCTGGCTTGATGTGGCAAAGAAGAGCCCAGAATAGAGAGATTTGGAAACAAATAGGGGAGGCTTATATCCAGTTTTGGAAGGATGAAAACAAGGATAAAATGAAATGAAAATGAAATGAATTCACTCGTCACAAGCACAAGCTGCGATCTGCACAGCATTATTACTGGAAACGGATTGAATTCACAAAGCCTTTTAACTAAAATTGGTATGATATGATTTTATAATTTATGATATTTAAAATTTAATTTCTGACATTTCAGGGTGTTCCATCAAAAGGGCCATCTTTTGTGATAAAACCCCTAATGCGTGTTAAATCAATTTTTTTTTAAATCCTTGTTTACCACAGAGGTTGATACGGGACCTTCATGTTTTTCAAAAAACTGTTGATTGTCTGACATTGGAAAACAATCTTAATCGGTGAAAGAATGAGGACTTGGTTCCAAAAAAAAAAAACAATTTTAATCTAGATATACTGGGTTATTTAAAAAAACTTGAATAACATATGCTAATACTTGTAGACTTCAAATATACTCATATTGACAATAGACCACTAAAAAAAATTTAATTCTCTAAACACAGTTATTGGTCGAATATTCTTGAAATGAAATTTCTAAATTCGTTAATTTATTTGTGCTAAATGTTATACATTTAGATACAAAAATAAGTTTACAAAGTATTCTAAACGACCAAAAATGAATTATTGAAAGTAGGTCCAATTAAGATCACTTCAGAACATAGATCTGCTCACCTTTGTCCAGGAAGATCAATATAAAATATTTTAAAAGTTTGTGATGTATTTACAAAGTAAAAAATACGATATACATTTGCACTTAACTTTCTCCTTTAACTTTTGTAGGTAACCCGGTATTTCGACGACTATAAACACGTGAAGTATTGTGCCTCATTTAGTCATTTTGTTGTACGTTAAATGGTCTTTTGGACGAGATAATTAAGAAAAGTTGAATGTGTTTTATTATGAACCTCAGCAATTTTACTCAAATCGCTTCCTATAAGGAGGCGTTTAGTTATTGAGATGGTTTAGTGAAAGAGGGTAAAAGGTTAACAGTACGGTGTTCGTACATAATAATGAAAATTTACAAGTAAATTATTATAGAAGTTGTTGGGATTTTTACATTACCATTTGAATTTTTAAATGATTTTCAAATCAAACTATATCGTTATCTAATTTGGTAAGAACAACTAATTAGTTGTGTATTAGTTAGCTTCGAGAGTAAAAAGTCCAGGTGGAATTGGTATTTGAACACAGAAAAGGATTAGTATTTTTTTGTTTATGATAATGTTTAGAATATTACATAGTAAGGTTCAAAAATCACCGGTCTACCCATATTACAGTAATCAGTGAAGTGAAAGTAATGGCATTTAGTTAATTAACTACTTATTCTACATCATCTTCAGTGGGCTTCTTTTATATTTTCATACATCTCTAACTTGCGCAACTTCAATCCCATTCGTAATGGTTTTTAGATCGTCTATGCGTGATCTTTCTCAAATGATAGTCTCTCTTTGGGCTCCACTCTAGAACCTTAACCAACTGCGCCGAACACTTTCCGTATGCCGATAGCTTGGCGATTATTACACGCGATTAACTAGAAATAACCTTCTGACGAAGCTTGCCGAAAGTAAGTGGGGTGCGAGTCCCAGGGTATTCCGAACTACGGCCAAGCTCTATGGAGCTAATCTAGGTATACAAAAGAAGTCGATATAGCCTTCAACGATACTTGCAGGCTAATCTCTGCCAGCATAAGGCCAACACCTTTATACTATCTGTATAAGGTAGCTAGCTTCATAACTCCAGCCAAACGCAGAACAGAAATAGAATATGTTATAGGACTTCGATGTATCATGTAACAGTATATAAGCCGTCTCAAATCTAGAAAGAGCTTCCTTGGTGATATCAAAATCGAGCCCCAAGAAGAATAAAAATTCTGTGAAGAACCATCAGCAGGTTTTGATCTAGATTAGAGGACATTCAACAAAATTCGAGCAGGTATAGCATCAGTAAATACCAAAACAATTAACTGGGGCCTCCAGGAATCGCAAGATTGTCTTTGTGAATTCAGATACCATGGCACACCTATTCAGACAAATGCTTATGCTGCTACAACAAATGCGCCCTTGATAATTTGTGGCTGGCTAATAATAACGTAAGTAAGTAATCCTTACAACGTGACCTGCTTAGTTTCACTTTAAAATGTCTCCAATACCGATGTTTTTGCAATCTCTCAAAACTCTTAAGATTGGTACTAGTTCCACGGTATCAAAAGCTTTCTGGAAGTCTACAAATATTAAGTTATACAAACCGTTTATGTTCAATGGCCTTAAAACTTCTATGCACGTTAGCTGGTTTTTTGTTATGCGACCAGCAAAAAATTTAGCTGGTTCGCTTAATTGGCAAGAATCTAATTTCTTTTCTATTCTAGTGATAAGTATTCTACCAAACAGTTTATATAAGTTATTTATGATACTAATACATCTATAATTTCCACGGTGTAGTTAGTATTTAGGCCTTTTGGGTGTAGTTTCACAGAAAGAATTGTCCTCTTTAGCTGGAATATCTTGGTTTTGAAGGCACACTTCAGAAATTTTTTTAATCACACCGAGAAAAATTGGTCTGTCAATTTTAGTGGCGCCTATAATATCTCTATCTTCCCCTGAGGTTTTATTTTACTTCATTCTTTAAATTACATGACATATTTCACCTTTTTTTTTGCATCTTCGTACTATTTTCAAATCTTTGATTGATGCTTTTTATTTTTAATGGTCAGATAAGTCGTAGGCATATTGTTTCTTAGAATTCTTCAACTATGCTTAGCATTTCTTCACTGTCTGTTATTTTTTTATTTTTGACTTTTAGTTTAGTGTTTTTTTTTCTGTGCCTTTTGTTATTTTCTGTCGTATTTGTTTTGTTCAATGGTTTATGATTTTTTTTTATTTTTCTGTTTTCTTATATTTTATGATTGCTTTTAAAACCTCTTTACTGACGTTGATCGATATTCTTGTCACGCAAAATTACACTTATCTCCTAAATTTTTAATTTTGTACTTTGTGTGATTTTCTTGTCTTTTTCTATATCATGAATACAGTTTTTTTTGGTATATTTGTTATCGTGTCGACAATTAAGGTATTCAATTTATTTATGTCGTAAATTAGTCCTGTATTTTAAGATCTTATTTACTTCTTCTTTAAATCGTCTTCTATTTCTTGGTTGCGATCAAGTTTCCGCTGTTTGTCTTTTAGCTTTTCTATGTCCGTTTTCTGTGATATTTTTTGACAAAGAAGCTGCTTATTTCAAGTAGTTTTTCTTTTATAAGATAGTTTAAGATAAGTTCTCTTCACCCGTTTCTAGTTTCCCTCTTGCTTAACTCTAATGACTTTGATTTAACACCAATTTTTGCATTGACATTGCCACATAAAACTTTGAGATGGGAGGGATTTTTCTTTAACCGTTTTCATAACTTCTTAGTAAAAAACGTCTATTTCTTCTTTATTGAGGTTAAAATCAGATATATTGACATGAATAATTTTGAAATTGTATCTGGTACTTTGTCTTAAGATCATATATACCAATTTTGAGTAAACTGCCTGTAATATCCCTAGATTCTTTCTTCTACTTCCAATATAATCTTATTCAATTTTAGTTCCATTTCTTCAAGTTTTTTCTAGAATCATAATCTTCGGGTGTTATACGTTTCAATGTCCAGGTTTATCTACTTTTTACCCTACCCTTGAATCCTCGAATGGACAGACGAGTCATTGTGAGATTCTGGACTTGAAATCCTACTCATCTAAGGCTATTCATTTTTCAGTTTTGTTATTATTTGAGGATAATGGCTAAAATAATGTTACTCATATATTAATTGTATTTAACACGTTCAAAATTGAGTATCTTACAATTAAAATCAACTGCGCCTAAGATGAAAGTTTAAAGTGATGATGGATGAAAATATCAAACTAGCAGTGGAGAAATACTAAAATAGAGAAGACCGAAGACGAAAGAATTAGCTGCAGTATTAAAAATTCAAGTCCCACATTTTTATAGCTGGAATTATTGTTTTTTTTTTAGATATTGCGGTTTTAGTCTCTGAATAAGCCCTATAGGTCATTTTAAAGTTTTTTTTTGTTCATCAAAGATCCGTTTTAATACTGATATACTGCGGCCAGACTGTGCTCACGTTGTTCTATCAATTAATATAGGCGCTATTGGCGTCTTCATTTAAGTTGTAGTATTGCATATATTTCTGTCAGTAATACTGTCAAAAATACTGTCAAAATTTGTCTAAAAACAAAAGCATGTCGCTTTTTGGTAATATCACATATTCAGTACCTTCTTTAGTTATATGAAATAATTACTCCGGAAGAAGGTTGTTGTTTTCTTTTTTCTACACATTTCGATCATCTATAATGATTTGAAATCGTATGTTGTAACCAGTAGCGTAACTAAGACTATGTGCACCCCAGCAAATCTTTGAATGCGCCCTAATATTTTTCACCCGTCTTTATCTTTCGTATTTATTCCTTTTTATCAAGGGATTTGCGGGAGACCCCCCGCACCGCGGGATCAGCGGGGTCGTTATTTACGCCACTGGTTGTAGCGATAATTTTAGGCTCTTTGATATTATTCCAGTTCCAGCTCCAAGATTGTTGCTTAAGTAATTAAACCTTTGTAGACTTCGGTATAACAGTCCTCTGCAACATCTTGGGCCACCATACCAGGGTTGCATCCGTGTTTACTGTTTTTACCATAGAGACATATAGCCAATAAACTATCCATGTTCTTCAACACATTAATCTAATGATTACGATATTTATTTTCCGGATTCCGCCTTACTTATTTCACCTGTTTGTTCCAGGTATGTATGTATGTATGTACATAGAATTGGGGTCTGTACACTGCAACCTGGTAGATCTATTGTGCCCCCCTACTGCTGCCAAGTCGTAAGAGTTACCTTGTCGGCTTGGCGTGTTCCAGGTAAATGACCTCATCAAAATGTAGAAACACTTTACCTCGGACCAATACAGTCCTTTTTCTTCCTGTTTTATAAGTCACTGTTTTATTTATAGGAGATTTTTCGTTTAAAGCTTGCATTAATAAAATTCTGAATAGAATTAGATATATCATCAGATAAAAATTTTAATTGAAAATAAAAGAACTTTGGATCCTAAATACAATTTTGTTTAAAGTCATCAGTAATAATAAAAACATAATTATTGTTAGGAAAAAAGAAAGTGCTGCATTATCAAATATATAAAAATACTGTAATAAGGTATAAATCTTCGTACATAGTACAGGGTGAGTCAACGATTGGATGAAGTAGGTTTGTGCCTTTTCGGTGAAATTAACAAAGAAACTATATTTATTGTTTGATACGGTTTATTTTTACGCAAATTTTAAAAATATTTAGGACTCTACAGGGTGAGCCAAAAAACTAGGACAGCATAAAGTTGTATTTTTTTAAATAGAACACCCTATATACGAATCGTATTTTCGATTTAGCTTATAATTTTAAATCTTTTTTATTAAGGGTTTACTATAACAAAACTTTATAGTTTCTGAGATAATTAAGTTTAAAGAAAAAAAGTCACATTTTCAAGTATCAATTCAATCCTAAATAACGTTTTCAATTTTGTGACAAATATATTCAAAATTGGAATTTAGCAAGGCCAAGGACAAATTAACAAAATTTTTACCTAATATTTGCAATAAAAGCTACAGGGTGTTGAACACATCGGCTCAAATTTGAACAAGTTTAAATGAATAAATATATATTTTTTTAAATGGTACACCCTGTATATTTTCATGTTATTTAATAGAGTAATAAAAACCATAAAAGTTTTGTTCAATATATCCTATACCTATTTATAATAGTTTTTGAGATATTTCAGTTTTTCTTATTTTCCATACTTTTTTACAGAAATAGTCTTCATTATCGTAGTAGCCATGGCAAAAACAATGTAAAAGAACATTTTTCTGTGTGTCAAATTTATAACCGCAATCGCTTCTTTTGGTTTTTATGTAGTGTAGTTTGGTTTTTTTTGCATTCATCTTATATTGTAAAATGAATTTTCCAAAGAATGAGTTATTAGATATGATTTATACAATAGGAGAGGCTCAAAAAAATTGCCTTCTTGCTCAAAGAATTTACAAAATGAAGTATCCTGATCGACGCCAGCCTAATACCCATACTTTTCAAAACTTAATGCAAAGATTTGATTCTTCTGGTACTGTTGATTATCCATAAATATAGGTATCATCCATATCACATGGAATTACACCAAGAATTGCATGGACAGGTTTTGAAAGTCGTGTAAACTTTTGTCGTACAATAAATGAGGAGATTCAATTAAATCCAAATTTATTATGCAAGGTAATGTTTAGTGATGAAGCTACTTTTAGAAGTAACGGTGCCGTAAATAGACGCAACATGCATTATTATGCCACAGAAAACCCATTTTGGATTAGAGAGGTGCAACATCAAAACCACTGGTCATTAAATGTTTGGTGTGGTATTCATCATAATCGAATTATTGGACCCCACTTTTTTAATGAACCACTAAAAGGCCATAGTTACCTGAACTTTCTACAAGAAGAACTACCCCAACTGCTTCAAGGTCTCGATAGGGATGAGCTCGACAGTATGTGGTTCCAGCACGATGGTGCGCCTCCGCATTACCATCGTGAAGTTCGTGCGTTTTTGGACCAACGATATCCGCAAAAATAGATTGGACGTGGGGGTTTCATTGAGTGGCCACCAAGATCCTGCGACATCACCCCATTAGATTTCTTCCTATGGGGTTATATTAAAAATAAGGTGTATGTTAATCGACCAACAACAGTGGAAGATATGCGAAACAGGATTAGGGATACCTGTAGAACAATAACGCCACTAATTTTGTCCAGGGTCCGAGAAAATCTGCAAAAAAGACTAAATTTGTGCATTGCACAAGAGGGTCGTTTATTCGAACACTTATTAAAAAGAAATAATTAATCTCAGTATTTAATAGGTAATTTTTTTGTTTCAATTTAGTATAAAAGTAAATATGTATTTGCCTTGTCGTTATTGTTGTGTTAATTTTTTCACATTATGTTTAATTAAACTATTGGCATTGTAATATAACGAATAATGTATTTCATCATATTTAACCACATTCTGTTTGTTTCTGTAGTTTCTTTTTATTATTTTACATGGCTACTATGATAATGAAGACTATTTCTGTAAAAAAGTATGGAAAATAAGAAAAACTGAAATATCTCAAAAACTATTATAAATAGGTATAGGATATATTGAACAAAACTTTTAGGGTTTTTATTACTCTATTAAATAACATGAAAATATACAGGATGTACCATTTAAAAAAAAAAGATATTTATTCATTTAAACTTGTTCAAATTTGAGCCGATGTGTTCAACACCCTGTAGCTTTTATTGCAAATATTAGGTAAAAATTATGTTAACTTGTCCTTGGCCTTGCTAAATTCCAAATTTGAATACATTTGTCACAAAATTGAAAACGTTATTTAGGATTGAATTGATGCTTGAAAATGTGACTTTTTTTCTTTAAACTTAATTATCTCAGAAACTATAAAGTTTTGTTATAGTAAACTCTTAACAAAAAAGATTTAAAATTATAAGCTAAATCGAAAATACGATTCGTATATAGGGTGTTCTATTTAAAAAAATACAACTTTATGCCGTCCTAGTTTTTTGGCTCACCCAGTAGAGTCCTAAATATTTTTAAAATCTGCGTAAAAATAAACTGTATCAAATAATAAATATAGTTTCTTTGTTAATTTCACCGAAAAGGCACAAACCTACTTCATCCAATCGTTGCCTCACCCTGTACAATATTGAAAAAATGTAATTTCTCAATTAAGTGACATGCTGCCCAGTAAAATCATATACAAAATAAATTTAAAACAAACTTGTTGTCTTAAACAATGTAAATTTTTTATTATAAATGCTTTCATTATCTACAAAGACATCAAAATTCATACAGACAGGAAACGCACTTTCTTTAACATATAGACGAAGGTTAAATAAATTTTAATTGCCATTCCTGATTGCCTTTGTGTCTCCGGATGTAAATAAAACTATTTTTACGGTTCGGGAAGTTGTATAATGCTCATGCGAGCTCGGTCAATCATGAAGGGATGATTTGTGGGTGGACACAATCCATGAACGTTTATGGGTTTAGATTTTGTAGCCGGCGAAGCGGATAGAATGTGGGTATAATAATTAAAATGAATTATGTATTATTATCATTTTGTGTATAATTTTAGATTTTACGATCGGTAATGAAGGTGTCCTGATTTTTTTCATGAATTGATGTTACCTCAACTAAATTCAGTTAGTTAGAGACTCTAAAATGCATGTTTATTTAGTTTTTCAACATTAAAATAAACGCGATATTTTTTGAATCTGAAAATTTTACATCTTGAATAAAATTGGAATAAACAAGATATAAAAAAAATAATTATAAACCGGGGCTGATCTGTTTTTGGTTGGCTGTTGAGAAGGGGCCAGCTAATTATTGCTCTAAACCCTCCAGAATAATACCCATAATAATAATATAGATATGCGAACAATTGATTGTTGACTCTGTCATATGTAACCAAGCCTGTGCCAACCGAAGAAACCTCTTTGCTACCTACGTGGATTATAAGAAGACCTTCGACTCGGCGCCACTTGAGTGGCTTAAAACTCTATTGAGAATATATAGAGTCGATAATAATTTTGTTTCCTTTTTAGAACGCATCATGTCAACCTGGGGAACTAGGATCCAATTACAAGTGCCATCCAGCGACACCATCGAAACTAACACCATTCCGATACGAAGGGGAATATTTCAGGGCGATTCACTTAGCCCATTGTGGTTCTGCCTTGCAATGAACCCACTATCCCGCCGTTTGAACTCAACTAGATGCCGCTTTGGTGTTAGAAATAACAACGAAGAGGTACTCAGAGTGAATCATCTTCTATACATGGATGATCTTAAACTGATGGCTGCTACCAGAAACCAGCTGGAACAAATGCTTAAAATTGTAGAGGAGTTCTCCCGGGGATATCGGAATGCAATTTGGACTTGACAAGTGCCGTATTTTGAACATCGTTAAAGGGAAGATACAACCGGGGGCTTTTGAAATGCAGAACGGTGAAACTATAGCTGCAATGGAAGCAAACCAAACATACAAATATCTAGGTATGAAGCAGGCTAAAAGAATTGACCATGGCACTATGAAGGCCGAATTGACAGCCGAATTTGTCAGGAGGGTAAGGCGGGTATTACGAACCAATTTAAATAGTAGAAATTTGTTTAAGGCGCTCAACACGTATGCTTGCTCTGCGCTGAGCTACTCTTTTGGAATTGTAAAATGGAGCAGGACGGACATCCAAAACCTGCAAAGAAAAATAAGAACACTCCTAACAAAATCACAAAAACATCACCCTCGGAGTACTATTAAACGTACAATGCTTCCAAGACACCAAGGAGGATTGGTAGATATTGGTAAGCAGCTCGACCAACAAATAATAAACTTACGTTCATATTTCCATAGGTTAGCGGACTCTTCCACTCTACATCGAGCAATATGCGAGGCAGACGATTCAACACCGCTACAGTTGAGGGAACGGGATATTACTTCTCATCACCAAACAGACCAAGAGAAGTTACAAACCTGGCTACGGAAGCCACTTCATGGACGGCATCCAAATGAGGTCAATCAGGACAATGTCGACAACTCAGCGTCGAACTACTGGTTGATTTCAGGACAGATGTTTCCGGAAACGGGGGGCTTCTTGTTAGCTATCCAAGACCAGGTTATTCCGACGAAGAACTATAGGAAGTTCATCATTAGAGATCCCTCAATAGAAAATGACCAATGCAGATATGACTGTCGAATATCGGAGACAATTCAGCACATAACTGGAGGATGCCGAGCGTTTGCCACAACCGAGTATAAGGAAAGACACCACTCAGCCGCTAAGATACTCCACCAAGAGTTAGCAGAAAAGTTGAACCTATTACAGGTAGAAAAAGTGCCTTATTACAGGTACAATCCGGAACCTATTCTTGAGAACAACCAGTTCAAGCTATATTGGGACCGAATGGTTATGACGGATCAGACAGTAGCTCATAATAGACCAGACATTATACTAATCCTGTCCGAAAGTTCGTAGGAAATACAGCAGACAACGTCACCTAGGTCCCGATAATATGGAAAGGGTTCCCACAGAGCTTCATACTTTTGGTGTCTTTGTATGCCTGGTATGAGTGAATAATCCCTGGAAGGGGTGCGAAGCCGTTTGGCTTGTAAATCAAAGATATAGATATGCTCTCTTTTAAAAAATACAGCTATATTTATTTATTTAACAGAAAGTGAAAAAAAATAAAATGTCGCTTTTTTCCGAATTTTCTTTCTTTTAACTTTAAAAGTATTCAGTTTTGAGAAAAGTTGAAGAGGGAGAAAAGCTTCATAATTCAATTTCCTACAAGACAGGGTTGCTTAGAAATCTCAAAATTTATTACCCTTGTTGCAAACTAGTAATAATTTTAAAAAAGGCAAAAAAGTAGTTTTTTTAAACGATTTTTTTCGATCTCCTACATTTCTCTGAGAACATTCATATTTGGGCAGAAAAAACTTCATGTTATGATAAAACAACGTGCTAAATGTTCTTAAAATCGGTTTGATTTTGCAATCTAATTTTAAAAAAATGGAAAATTTTTCAAATTTGAAATTTTTTTCACATATAGATCTTAAGCTTTCAAAAGCTTTTTAAAAATTAAAATTGTACAATTAAGGCTCACTCAGGAATTGTTTATAATTATTGTTACATTTGTTGCTAGTAAGCTGAATATCTCAGCAAATTTTTATCGAAGAATTTTTCGAAAAACATGTTTTGGAAGTACTGGAAAGGACGCTTTTTTCAAAAAAAAGGTTAAATTTTGTCAGTGGTTACCAAGATACACGCCGGAAAAACCTGATGAAAAATTCAATCAAAATTTCTTAAATGTATAGTTAAAGTTATTTATTTAATTTCACATTTCGGCTATGAGAGGACGCAATATATCGGACGATATTTCAAACCATGAAGCCTAAAATTATTCAAAAAACTGATGTTCCTTATTTATGTTTGGAATGACCTCCAGTGTGATAAACAGTAAAAGTTCTGTTTTTGAAAAATTGATAGGAAAATAAATCATATTTCTTGCCACTTTCCTAAATTAATTTTGGTGATTGTATTGAATAGTTGAGATTATAAGATGTTCCAAAAGTGTGTAAACAATACTGATCACTACTGCTTTATTTGTGATGAGGTGGCTTTTGGGTCTCAGAAGCGGTCTGTTACCCCATTGATAAAAAAGACATATCAGCTTTATTTTGGTTGCAATATTGGGGATCAAGACAAACAGTGAGCGCCACATATCGGCTGTAATGTATGCGCTTCATGTCTGAGAAACTGGTTGAATAGTGATCTGGAGAGAGCACATTATACTGCTAGCCGTACAAAATAACCCAATCTTGTGAGAGATTTATAACTTTCAAAAAGTAAAGGAGATTTACTAGGATCAAGATTGAAGCAGTGGAACTTATTAGAAGACGATGTTTCAGTATGTGTTTTTCGTAAACGCCATGAAGGCATATTACCATTTTTTAACATGGAAAAGAACTTGGTTTTCTGTAATAACATTAGCGGGTTATTGGCGGTTTTAAATATAAACTAAAAGCCAAAGGAATGGAGAGTTTATAGACAGTTCAACACTGAGATTGGATATGTAGTTCTCGTGAAAGAATCATACGACAATATGAAGAACCTATTAATAAATATAAAATACGATAAACACCAATGGCAGATCTGTGGCGACTTAAAGGCGATTGCACTTTTACTTGGGTTGCAGCTAGGCTACATCAAGTTTTGCAATTTTTGTTTAAATGGGACAGTCGAGCAAAGGCACTGCATTACAAGAGAAAAACTGGTCCGTTCGACGATTATTAGGGTCAGGTGATAAGAATGTACAACATATGCCACTGGTAGATCCCAAAAAGATTTTGTTGCCACCACTGCTTATTAAATTGGGCCTAATTAAAAAACTTTGTTGAGGCATTCCATACAGATGGGCCAGCTTTTCAGTACTCCCAAGGCCAAGTGAAACAAAAATTAAAGAAGGTATTTTTGTTGGGCCTCAAATTCGAAATATTCTGAAAGACAAAATTTTGACAGCACTCTATCAGATATTGAAAAAAATGCTTGAAATGACTTTCGCCTCGTGATCACTAACTTCTTCGGAAATAAAAAAAAACTAACAATTAAATTATTCTTGTTGAAAATATACTGTCATCGTATCAAAAAGTGGGTTGCTAGACGTCTCTAAAGATCTGTTTCCTACACGCACATCTGGACTTTTTCCCGACAAATATCAGAGATGCTCCCGATGCAATTTAGAAAAGAAAAGCAAAAATACAGTATATTTAGTGTATCTACAAGTGTAAAAATATGTATTTTTTGTTATTTTGTTACAAACAAAATAAAAAAAAACTTGATCTTGAAAGTTGCAAATTTTTGTGTTTAGAGTCTCAAAATTAACATTTTTTAAGTCATAAAAGATTTAAAAAACTGAATTAAAAAGTTCCATGGCTGACTAATTAATGGGAATAAAAAACAGGTGGTAATACTTAATCATCCATGTCTAGGCCTCGGTGGGCCTCTTGCATTCCATCAGGGTGAATCCAAGCAGCCTCGCTTAATTGAACTGGCCTAACGGCTTCCGCTAACAAAATTATACCTCTAAAATGTCTCTATATGGTCAACAGTTTTATTCTCCTCCAGACATCATCTGCACTTCTGCACATCGGGTCATCTGCGACACCAATGAATATGGCCCCTCAGGTAACAATGTCCTGTCAAGAGTCCCACCACGATTCTCGTTCTTCCCTATCTAAAGATAAAAACTCTTTAGTAAGTCTTGCATTAGGTCCAGTTATATGTTCATTGGCATACCTTATTCTGAAAGCCTCACTCCACGATTCAATACATTTACTTTATAGCAACAATTTTAATCCCTTTTTACCAACGGTAATTGAACCAGGTAGAATTGTTTGGTGTCCATATGGTTCAATCGCGGACCCCCATCTTTTCTAGACGATCCACCTCCCTATTCTCGTATATACCCGAGTGATCCGGGACCCACACGAGCCTGTGTAGCCATTCCTTGTGAAACTATTTAGTGCATCTTAACACCAGTCGCGATATTACGATACTAGACATCAGTGCCAATATCGTAGAGCTATTGTCTCAGCATTTGTTTATTGTTTTATTCCTGCTTATGTCTCTCGTATAGAGATAGCGACACTGCTGAATAACATAAATTCCTAGAGTTGAATCTTATTGTGATTTTAATGAAACTGTAGTCTGTATTTTCTTGGTCCCAGGAAGCATTTTATCTTTTCGTCCTAAGTTTGTGTGGTCATGAAGTTTTTTAAAATAATTTCTTCAGCAAAGGAGACATTTTTTGTGGGTTTCTTTTTGTTTTGTAATTCTGATATTATCCTTCATTTGAATTATTCGAATTCGGTGCCTTTATATTTGTTATATCAATAACACTTGGTACGCCTAGGATAAATATATGTTTTTATGCCAAAGCAAAGTTATATGACTGGTTTAGAAGCTTTTTCTTTGGTTCATTATTGCACAGTTTCTTTATTTCTTCGTATAGTTGGATTGTCTCTTCTAAGAAGTAAGCTTGATGATAATTAATTTACCTTCAAATAATCTTTTGAAAAGCTTAAAAATTTCTATTCTTTATAGTTATAGTTTGGGGCTTGGGTACCTCTCTATAGTTTTTTCCAAGAACAAAGATAGAAACAACTTATTCTCATGTATGTTTGTCCGTTGAAACCGAATTCGATGTTCAGAAATCAAGAAGAAGGGTACCAATATGTTTAACTCATAAATGTTTAAACAAACAAAAAAATGAAAATTTTTCGATATAGAACCTATATCATCGTATAGTATAGATCAAAACAAGAAAAAAAGTCTATATATTCAAGTTCAACTAAGGCAGTTATTTTGAGCGATCAACAATTTGTGTTTCGTGTGCGTGTCGGCATGAATGGATGACATAGGAAATTCTTGACCTTATGGAGGTACGACGGAAATATAAAAATAGAGATATTGAAAATACAGTGAAGTCAATAAACTCATAAAAAGAAAAATTAAGCAAGCCAAAGAACTCTGGCTCGAAAATTCCTGTAAAGAAATTGAGAACCTCCAAAAAAAAACACGACAATTTCAATCTCCACAGGAAACTTAAATATACCTCCGGAATCAGAAAACCAAAAAATGTTCATTTACTCAAGGACGCCGACGGAAAAATCTGTAATCGCGAACAACAGTGCAGAGAATGGGAGAGATACATCAGTGACCTTTTTGACGATGCTACTCGAGAAAACGCTGCACATACACATACTATACGCAGCAGCGAGATAGACAGGGGCCCCAGTATATTGAAATCAGAAGTCAGGAAAGCAATACAGCAAGCCAAAAATAATAAGGCACCTGGACCAGATCAAATCCCTGCTGAGTTGCTTAAACTTCTAGATGAGGAAAATATTTCATACTTAACCACTTTCTTTAATAAAATCTACAACGAAGAAATAATACCAGATGATTGGTTAGAATCGCTGTTTGTAACATTACCAAAGAAAAGTAGACCCACCAAATGCAGCGAGTTTAGGCTGATTAGTTTAATGAGCCACCCACTTAAGATACTTCTACGAATTATACAGAACCTAATATTTCTTCTATGCGAAAATAGAGTGAGTGATAAGCAATTTGGATTTAGAAATGGTCTAGGAACAAGAGAGGCACTATTTTGTATGCGCGTTCTCCTACAAAAGAGCTGTGAATTCCGAAAGAACATCTACGTCTGTCTCATCGACTTTGAAAATGTATTCGACCGAGTACAACATGATAAACTTTTTGAGTGCCTACAAGCAGCAGGTCTAGACCACTACGATATAAGACTGCTAAAACATCTGTATTACAATCAAGTAACCTCTATCCAAATTGAAAACAGTCGTACTCAAAACCTACCCATCAAACGTGGAGAACCCTGTCTCTTTAATGTATACTCTGAAGAAATCTTTAGGGAGGCTTTGGATGACAGACAAGAAGGAGTAAGACTAAGCGGAGAAGTAATCAACAATATTAGATTTGCTGATGATACGGCCATTCTTGCAGAAAGCATCGAGGATCTCCAAACATTAGTAAACCTAGTCGAAGCGAGCTGCCGAAGAGGCCTTAAAATCAACATCTCAAAAACAAAGTGGATGACAGTTGGAAAGGTTACTGTAGATGAATGTCAACTTTGGCTCGATGGGAAGAGGATAGAGCGTGTAAACCATTTCAAATACCTTGGCAGTTGGTTGAATGTAAATGGGGACTCAGATGAAGAGATAATAGCCAGGATAGAAATATCGCGGAAGGCCTTTATGACATGGAAACCAGTTCTATGCAACAGGAACCTATCAATGCATATTCGTAAAAGGGTCCTGAAATGCTATGTATGGTCTATTCTATTATAGACATGGACACTAAAAACCACAACTCTAAACAAACTGGAAGCATTCGAATTTTGGTGCTACCGTCGAATCCTAAAGATATCATGGGTTTCGTACACTTCCAACGAGGATGTTCTCAGAATGATGGATACAGATCGACTGCTCTTGAACATTATAAAGAGGCAAAAAACAGAATACTTCGGTCACATAATTAGAGGACCTAAATACCAGCTACTTCGCTTTATAATACAGGGAAAAGTGGAAGGAAAAAGATGAATAGGCCGAAAGAAGCTTTCATGGCTGCGTAACATCAGGCAGTGGTGTGATTGCACGGTGGAGGAACTATTTCGCGCAGCAGCCGATAGAAAAAGATTTCAGGAAATTGTAAGCATGATAACCACCAACGTCTGAATACAGACATGACACCTAAAGAAGAAGAAGTGCGTGCCGGCATAGCTATCTCCACGTCATACAATGTATATATATATATATATATATATATATATATATATATATATATATATATATATATATATATATATATATATATGTATATATATAGATGCGCGCACAAGTGGACGCCCGAAAGGCAATTTGTTTGTCGTTCAAAATAACTACCATATGCAAACTTTTGGATGTCTCTATTAACTAAAGGTTGCAGATCTAGATTTTAACTTTTGAATGATTTTTTAGATTTGAAAAAATATTAATTAGGTCAAAAGTTATTGATGATTGAAATTTCAAAAAATTACTAAATTTTCACTTTCAATTGTTAATAACTCCGAAACTATTGATTTTTTGTATATAACATTTATAAACTTTTTTCTTCTATTGATTCATACTATATGATGGTATAGGTTTTACATCAAAAAATTATAATTTTTTTGTTTGTTTAAATAATTATAATTCGTGCTTTCTAAAGAACAAATTCGGTTTCAGCGGACAAAAATTCATGGGAATGTTTCTATCCTTTTACTTTGAAAAAATAACGGGAAGGTACTCAGCCCCCAAATTAGTACCACTTAAGCAATAGTTCAGTTTGAGGATTTGTTGTTAAGACACATGTAGCATGTACAATGTAGTTAACCCTGCTGAAGTAGAAAAAATATAACAATTGGCATTAAAAGATTATATAGTTTGACTGAGCTATTTTCCGACGTTAATTTTTTGATTATTCAGGATCCCTTGAGGGATCTTCACTCCATGAAATTAAAACACTTAAATGTCACTCATTTATTTTTATTAAATCAATAGGAATAGGCATTCCACTTGAATCATTAAAGTACTTATAAGGAATTTCCAATCCTTATATTTTATTAGAAATGCAAGTTGTTAAAGGCATAAAAGTCAATATTCCCATTCGATGCGCCTGTCGGTAAACATAAAAGACAACGTAGGCAGACCAGTGATACCACCATATAAACATATTATTAGGCTAATTGTTTTGTGTCGTAACTTAACACCTATAGTGTTATGTACCGGCTTCGACAAAAGTGAGATTGTATGCATTCTACACTTAGTATTGTCCAGATTTGACAGAAATACTGGCTTGTATCTTGACAAATACGGCAGGCTTTTGTAAAAATTTCTTCGGGAGCCACTGCCCACGTACAACATTAACACTTTCTGCGTTTGTTGTGCACATTTACGATCGTTTGCAAAGTTGTATAATATAGAAAAATATGAGCTCGAATATGAAATAAATACGAGAACAAATAATATAAAATTTTACAATTGCTGGGCTTTTAAGTTTAATAGTTTTTATAAAATATATAATTAATTCAAAATATTGTTAAGTTTAGTTTAGTGTAAGATAGTAGTTATAGATGTAATATTTAGAAAATGAGCGGAATTTTTAATTTGGATAATTAGACATTATGTTAGGTCTAAATTTATATACACGGTGGCGTATTACATTTCTGTCAGTTCATGTATAGGAAACGATAAATATTTTAATAATATTTTGTTAAGGGATATTAATATTTTTATTAAGGGATATTCTATTGGGATCACATTTAAAAATTATTGTGAAGTATTGGAGTGACAAAAAAAATTTCATCATAAAGTTGTCAAACTTTAAGGGGAATGCCTTGTATATTATTGCATATTTTGATAGTACGGGCCTAATACGGGTAAGTTACTGTTGTTTGATGTGTCTAAGACAAGCCGTTTTTGAGATATTTAATCATTGTTGAAATTGTGGATCAAAATTTAGAAGACGTGCCTGTCTTGCCGGTTCAACTTAGATGTTTTAAATTTTATTGGTTTTTTAGTAAAACTTTTACAATTTACTGTAAAATAAAGACGATTTCAACAATGTATGGCTGGTAAAAACTTACAGTTGATTTTGATTAGCATTAAAGCCTAATAACGTTTCTATTTTAAATGAAACACCCTGTATTTCTTACAATTTATTTTTGAACAGTAGGATTTGGCGGAGTTGATGTTGTTATTACTTACCTAGATGATATGTAATCATTGGGCAATTAAAAAATATAGTCATAACTAAGTTAATAGTAAATACACACTTTATTAAAAAAATAACAATATATATATATATATATATATATATATATATATATATATATATATATATATATACATATATATATATATATATATATATATATATACATATATATATATATATATATATATATATATATATATATATATATATATATATATATATGTATATATATATATATATATATATACATATATATATATATATATATATATATATATATATATATATATATGTATATATATATATATATATATTATATATATATATATATATATATATATATATATATATATATATATATATATATATATATATATATATATATATATATATATACAGGGTGATTCAAAAATCGATCACGAAACTTAAGGGGGTGATTCTACTTGACAAAATAAGGGTAGAGCTTCATATAATTTTTTTTCAAAATGTCATTCGTTTTCGAGTTACAAGCCGTCCAAGTTCAAGTTTTTATTTTTTGTTTTTTGAATTACTCGCTTACAGGAAAACCGATTTGACTAATATTTGAAAGATAGGCTAAGTCTTCTGCGCTTCATCATTTTAGTAACAATTCACATTGATTGTTTGCCGCTAGAGGGCACTTTACCTACATTGAAAATTGTTTTTTTGTCATAATTTTTTAGTGTTGACAGCTACAGTACTTTTTGGCATAATTTCTGAAAGATTGATGCCAGGCCTTTAAAAAAGGTGCTCTATATTTACATCGCTAAACCCAACGGTTTAGACGTAAATCACCCTTAAAAATTAAGTGGTAAATTTACTTTTCTCATTTCATTACCACCAGCTACCAGGTAAATAGCTATCAAAGTATACTAGAGCTGTCAGTTTAACATCAAATAAATTCGCTTTTTAAACTATTTAATTTATAATCTTAAAATAACTAATAATGGCTAATCACCAATATTCAAATATCGAATATTGTGTTATCCATTTTTGTTATGGAAAAGCAAATGGTAATGCAGAGTTGGCAAGAAGATATTATATGGAGAGTTTTCCGGAAAGAAATATCCCTCATGCTCAAACATTTTCCAGTGTGCACAGGAGGCTTGCGGAATGTGGTTCCTTTAAAAGTTATAATGGAAATAGGGAAAGACCTAGAACTGCTAGAAACGTGCAACAAGAAGAAAGAGTGCTTGAAATTATTGAAGATAATCCAGGTATTAGTACTAGAAAAATTGGGAATGAAGTGCGGCTCTGTCAGGCT
This sequence comes from Diaprepes abbreviatus, assembly GCA_034092305.1. NCBI lineage: Eukaryota > Metazoa > Arthropoda > Insecta > Coleoptera > Curculionidae > Diaprepes > Diaprepes abbreviatus. The sequence goes on from JASJET010000164.1 coordinate 605,093, forward strand.
AGTTCATGGAGGATACTAAGAGAAGAACAACTCTACCCGTTTCATTCAAAAAAGGTGCAGGCTCTTTATGACGATGATCGGCCGAGACGGTTGGAAATGTGCAATTAGATCCTAGCTAAGTATGAACACGATAATCGATTAATTGGCGTCATATTATTCACTGACGAAGCTGGTTTCACTCGTGATGGCATAACAAATCTACACAACATCCACACATATGCTTACGAGAACCCAAACAATGTGGTAGAAACGAAACATCAGCGTAGATTTTCACTAAATGTGTGGGCAGGGATAATCGGAGATTACCTTATTGGTCCTCATTTCTTTGATGGCCCATTAACTGGTGACGTATACTTAGATTTTATCCAAAATCGTCTCCCATTGTATCTGGAAGATGTGCTATTGGAAGTAAGGGCCAACATGTGGATCCTCCAAGATGGAGCTCCGCCCCACTTTAGTATACGTGTCCGACAGTATTTGAATGCAACGTATCCTGAGCGATGGATAGGACGAAGTGGACCATTGGCATGGGCAGCGAGGTCACCAGACCTTAATCCTATGGATTTTTTTCTTTTGGGGTCATTTGAAACAATTGGTGTACGATATTCCAGTAATCAACGTCGAGGATCTTCGCTTCAGGATAATCGAAAAGTGCCAAATTATTAAAGAAACACCAGAAATTTTTCATCGAGTTAGGCGACATTTTTTGAAGAGTGTTAGGAAATGTATTGAAGAAAATGGGGGACATTTTGAGAATCTTTTTTAGTTTGTTTAGTACTGTTTCATTAATTTTTATCAATTAAATGTATATCGCAATAATCCATAATATGAATATTTACTGATTAGCCATTATTAGTTATTTTAAGATTATAAATTAAATAGTTTAAAAAGCGAATTTATTTGATGTTAAACTGACAGCTCTAGTATACTTTGATAGATATTTACCTGGTAGCTGGTGGTAATGAAATGAGAAAAGTAAATTTACCACTTAATTTTTAAGGGTGATTTACGTCTAAACTGTTGGGTTTAGCGATGTAAATAAAGAGCACCTTTTTTAAAGGCCTGGCATCAGTCTTTCAGAAATTATGCCAAAAACTACTGTAGCTGTCAACACTAAAAAATTATGACAAAAAAATAATTTTCAATGTAGGTAAAGTGCCCTCTAGCGGCAAACAATCAATGTGAATTGTTACTAAAATGATGAAGCGCAGAAGACTTAGCCTATCTTTCAAATATTAGTCAAATCGGTTTTTCTGTAAGCGAGTAATTCAAAAAACAAAAAATAAAAACTTGAACTTGGACGGCTTGTAACTCGAAAACGAATGACATTTTGAAAAAAAATTATATGAAGCTCTACCCTTATTTTGTCAAGTAGAATCACCCCTTTAAGTTTCGTGATCGATTTTTGAATCACCCTGTATATATATATATATATATATATATATATATATATATATATATATATATATATATATATATATAGTAAGATGATATGTAATCATTGGTCAATTAAAAAATATAGTCATAACTAAGTTAATAGTAAATACACACTTTATTAAAAAAATAACAAATATATATATATATATATATATATATATATATATATATATATATATATATATATATATATATATAAACAGAAATAAAATAAAATCTTGGCTTAGCGGACGTGAAATGTGTCAATCTGTACTATTCTCGTGTTAAAAAGTGCGGAGGATTCCAAAGTATGGAAAGACTCCGGGTCCGACAGATGGCGACAGCGCTGTTTCGTTCTAATATGGGACTCGTCAGGCCACCGCAGTCGATACAAACCATCATCTCGCCTCTGTATCCTATAAAGCTGAATTTAAGATTAGAAACAGCAAATAGGACGACAAAGGCGACATCTTTTCCCGTCCGCTAAGCCAAGATTTTATTTTATTTCTTTTCTTATATTACACGGACAATAACTTTATTTATTTATTTTATATATATATATATATATATATATATATATATATATATATATATATATATATATATATATATATATATATATATATATTTATATATATATATATATATATATATATATATATATATATATATATATATAAAGTCCGCATCATATGGGATTTTTTTTATTAACAGCTTTATTCGAAATTTGACTTTGGGATCAATTTCTGTTTCAATCGAGATGAAAATTAAGTAAAATAATAGTCACGTGATGAGCCTTATATGTAAAATTTTAATTTTTTTCCAAAAAAAAATCAAAAGTGGGATTATATCTCAAAATATGTATTACTTTTAGACGCAATCTGCGTAGTTATTTTATGAATCTTATACAAGGACAAAAACAAATAAACTTTGCATCACATGTGACCAAATTTTAATAGCCCTATTTGGATTTTGTAGAAAAACACACATTTAATATGTCGTTACTTTAAACAAAATATGTCTGAACTGAAGCATTGTCAAAATTAAAAAGTTTTATTTAGGTTGCGTTGAGCCTTATTTTACAACAGTGGTGCAATTTACAAGAAATGCGCAAAAAATCTAAATTATCTTATACAGCTAAAATTTTGCATATGGGCTAAAAATTTCATTTAAAAAAAACTGTTTCTAATTATTTTTTTTCGACATTTTGAGGTGACTTTTTTTTTCGGAAAAAAATTAAAATTTGATAGATAATGCTAATCACATGACTCCTATTTTTTTGTTAATTTTCATCTCGATCGAAGCAGAAATTGATGCCAAAGTCAAATTTCTAACGAAGCTATCAATAAAATAGGATTATTAGAATCGGAGACTTTGCTGGTAGTATTATGTTCCTTCACGCCCTATCCACCTATTGAGAGTATCCAAATTATTTCTGACGTTAACTTGGAAATGCGTCGTCTTGCTGCAGTCACATTCTTTCTCGAATATTCAGTGGAATATTCTCTAAAAGAACAAGTAAGTTTTGCTTGTTAAATCTAAGCAACATGGCACCGCGTATGGACCGAAAAGGTATGAACCTCTCATACGCGTTCCAATTATTCCACCCCACACATTGACAGATCATCTTCGTTGACGATCGGCAGTTCTAAACAAAATTGGAATTTTCATTATTGCAATAATGGAATTATGCCTGTGACTAATCTGTCATGGAAATTGCATTCATCTGAAAAAGGATAAAATCAAAGGAATTTTCATTAACTTCTAACATTGTTAGGACGCACGAACAAAGTTCTAGTCGTCGATCCTTTTTTATTATTCTTTCAATGCAACGGTTACTTATTTCTGTAGCTCCATAAATTTTTCGGTGACTTGTATGCGGATTTTCGACCAGAGATCCCATAATTAAAAATTAATTTTCTTCATTTCTGGTAATTCTAATGATTTTACTAAATAACTAATAGAATTTAAAACATCAGGTCACGTAAATCTTGATCTATAATTTCAATAGTAATTAAACGTCTCAAGAATGGCTTGTGTTAGGTATATGAAACGTAACAGTAACCTATCCATGTTGTTCCGCGCTATCAGAATATGCAATCATTTTCAGGACATTCCATTTAAATTTTGACAACATTGGTGTGAAAATTTTTTTTTTGAGCAACGGTATATATATTTTAAGAGAATCTTACAATATAGTCCCAATAAAATATCCTTTATTAAAATATTTTTAAAATATTTTATCATTATTTGTATATGAACGGATTTAAATGTGCCACTCTGTATATTAAAATTCCTGGATACAAATAATATGAATAATAAAGTATGACAACAAACAGCTGAATACTCCACACGATATCGTCGCAGTCTTTGCCCAACATTTTCAGTCGTTCTATTCTGATCACAGTAAGGTTAATTCTATTGACATCAATTCAATAAATGGGGTTGTACATTTGCAATCTTATATATTTACCTTGGGCGAAGTTCAGAACAAGATTGACTTATTAGACTCTAACAAGAGTGCAGGACTCGATGGAATATCTCCATAGTTTGTCAAGAAGTGCATGGTGTCCCTTGCACCTCATCTATGTCGCATTGATCAAAAATCTTTTAATGATGGAGTCGTGTTGAAATCCATCGGGATATATCATTGCTGTGTATTATGGGAAAGATATTCGAGTCGATAGTAACTGGTGCATTGTTCAATGCTTTTAAAACTTACATCGGCCCAGAACAATATAGGTTTTTTCAAAGAAGGTCAACGGTTACCAATCTGGCTATTTATAAAGATATTTTGGTTCGAGGTGTAGAAGCAGGATATCAAGTGGATTCTGTATACACGGATTTGACTGAAGCCTTGGATTGTTTGCCACAAGTTGCTGGTATACTCGCTCGAGTGTCTCGATTTGTGCAATCCATATTTATCATATCTCTCTTCCTATATGCAGTGTATTAAATTGTGTGGTGAAATATCAAGAGAGATCCAAGTGTTATCTGGAGCCCCAAGGGGTCTCATTTAGGTCTAATTTTATTTTTAATGTTTATGAATGATGTTATAAATGTTTTTAAATTTTGTTATTGTCCTTTGTATGCCGATGATTTAAAACGATTTGCAGTTGTTTACTCGTTAGAGAGATTGTATTTATATTCAACGAGAGGTAGATTTACTAGTCATATAGTGGGATAATAATTAGTTAACTCTTCTTGTAAACAAATGTAAAGTTAGAAGAGTTTTAAAATGTTTTTCGCTTGTGATAAATTGTTATCTTATAAATGATTTCGATTTGGAGTGTGTGCCATTTTTTAATGATCTATACAATAATATTGTACTAAAGAGCATTAAGATGTTGAATTTTATAAAAAGAAACTGTAGACATATCGAAGACACAAGGGCTATCCAAACACTTTATAACAGTTTGGTACGTAGTATTTTGGATTATACTTGTACCATTTGGGCACCTATATATTACTCTCATATAGATAGACTTGAGAGAATGCAGTCAAAATTTGTAAAATTATTGCTATATGAGAATTTATTGCGCTAAATTCTTTTATTGTTTGTAGGTCTTCCAAGTTTAGAAATTAGAATAAATTATTTGTTTTTTGTAAAAGCTGGTTTGATTAATTGTGATGAACTTTTTAGTCAGCTTAATTTTAGAGTACCCAGTAGACATACTGGACAAAGTCAGTTATTTGCTCTGTAACAGTATACTGAACAAATTATGGTTCGAGAGATTTTGTTGGTTGCTTAACCAAAATTTGTAATGAAAACATTTTAAATATAAATATTTTTCATGTAAGTTTTTATCGATTGAAAATAATAATTAATTAATCTATACAAACAATATTGTTTTTGTCTTTAGTTTGTAGGATCTATGTACTATTGAGAAACTGTTCTGTGATGTACATGTAAACAAGAAAAATAAATAAATATTCTGAGAGTATATTATTTTTTCAGTTTTATCGTCTGTTATCGACCCACTAAATTATCATATTTACATACAAAAAATTACATTTTCTCCTTAAACGAAAGTAATCAGATCTCAATATAATTTTTCCACCTTGGAACCTGATGCAGCAGCATTCATCAGCGGTATTTCCTTTTTCGAAATTTAAATCCATCGTCTACTATACTACGTCATGTAGGTGTTTTTTTTATTTTTGGTCTCTTATCGTTTTAAATTAAGAAAAAAAAACAGACACAATTTTTAAATATCCTTTAAAATTTATTTTAAAAGTAAAATTGCCGTAATTATTTAGTCATCCTACACCAAGACAAAATAATTTTTTTTTTAAATTAAAAAATGGTCCTTCTTTCACTTTAAAAAATTGGAGTGAATAATGTTGATTACTATGTGATTATTATTTTTACGTTTAAGGCAAGCAATTTAAGATATAAAACAATTACCATCGCATAAAAACTATGTTTTGTTTTTGAAGGCACGATTATCCATGGAGCTATTTTATTTAAATTCGATTCAATTAGCGAAGGTTAGAAACAATTGAATTCAAATTTGAATAAAATAGTGCTAAAAATAGTTTTGTCAAGACACTTAAGCTTTATAGTTGGTGGTTATATTACATCTCGAATAAACCATAATGGATTAAGAAACACTACTGACATAAAAGTAATTTTCTAATTTTAATCTTTAAAAAGTTAAAGAAGGGCGATTTCTACAAAAAAATGGCTGAATGTGATTAAAAAAAACTTAATATTTAAAGAAGAAACACAGTGTAATCAGTTTAAGACGATTTTGAAGGTACCCAACCAAAAATGCGTTTTAGACGAGAAAGCGTTTTAAGCTGGAAAGGATAAAAAATTACATACCTACATAAATGCGCAATTATTTTGTGTATTTATGAAGCTGTGTTATAAAGATAATATTTTTCAAGTAGTCCACTATTAATATAGTAATATTTCCATATTATCTAAAGTAACCACTTGACAAAGAGATTTTGATGCATTATTAATTGCAAGACTTCAATATAATTTAATTTTTGAACTGGATCTTCGCTATCACAGAACGAACATATATATATATATATATATATATATATATATATATATATATAAATAACACCTTAAATCGTCAACCGCTGTGTAAATTTATGATACTATTTTTGGTGAACCCTGCTCCATCCATGAAGACAATAGTGCTAATGAAGTTTACATTTTTTCGTTACTGATCCAATAGCCAGTTTGCGAATTGTATTCTACGGGGAAAATCTTCGGGAATCAACTCATTAGCTCATGCACTTTTTTCAAATGATATCGGCCTAACAGCTGTTCTTGAAGAACTTCATGTACTATTGTTTTCTCTAATTGTGGCGTACGTATGGTTCTTAAATATAATAATAAAATATGAGGAAATGTGAGTTAATTTATAATGGTGCTATGCATAATAATGATAGAATCTTAATTTTAAATAGTATTTTGAGTAGGCTAAAAACTGCACTGTTCCTAAGTCACTTTTTTGCTACCGGCCTTTTTTTCTCATTTTCTGTTTTGTTTATTATCTGCCCTTGGTTTGCTCTCCTCCTTTTGGCTGGCCAAAACTCAGGGTTTGAGTACCCAGATATTCTTCGCTGCCAGGATTAAAGCTCCTGTGACTCCTGGACTCGCAGAACTTCAGATTTTATCTGTCTTGAGTCATATTATATGTACATGAACTTGTAATTTACCGCACTATGACGGAACTATTTAAAATCTTACCCTTATAGTTTTTCTTGCTCTTTTCACAATAAAACAAGCGAACTCACATTAAAAGACGTTGTTTATCCTTTTTTTTTTATGTAGGCTCCCTAACATTAGGAAAAAATTTAATAATATCATCTCATTAAATAGAATCACTTATCATTCTCCCTTAGACGTTGGTTAACTCGTTGAAATATTTTCTGATATCGATACGATTAGGACATATAACCTCCTGGCTTCCAAAGCATTGCAAGATACCAGACCATACATCTAATGTGTATCTGCATTCTCAATAAACGTGTATTCCATATTTCGAATTATTTCATAATTAATTTTACTACGAAATTCAAAAATCAGTAAATTAATATCCAAGTAAAGAATCAATGTGTCAGAGATGTGAAAGTTGACAAGTTCTAAAATGCAGGATATTTATTTCTTTCAACGCAACGCAACATTTGCCACAACAATACTTTATAAATATATAAAATAAAACGCACATTTTTTGTGAACCTAGGTCGAACTGCAATTCACAGAACTAGACGTTTTTAACTAAGAGGTAGACTCTAATTTTGGATTGTTTTTTTATCATAGGGTTGAAGGTTGAACATTTGATAGGAGAAAAATGTATCTTTTATCGAAATACGCCAAATACATGATGTAAATAAAATGAGGTTTTTTCGAAAACGGCTAGGATTAGCGACATGAATGAAGAGTACTTAATTTATAATCGATAGTTAAAGATATGTAAAAGACGTTGTCCAAAGTTTTTATGATACAGGTCGTATAAGAAATGGGATCATGAATGTCTTTCCCTGCAGCTGTAAGTAATTCACAACACTTTCTTGGATAATAATTTACATGATATACATCATATTAACAAAAAATTTCAATATACCTAGTGGTTCAATAATTATGTGTAAAAAACTTGATTCAATTGCAGCCCTTTGGAAGCCCATATCTCTGAAGGGGAGGCCTATACGAAAAAAGTTTATATGAACTTGTAGTATTCCTTTCACGTGTTTATTTTTATAACCGGGAGCTTTCCCACATTTTCTCAGTATATGTCATGAAATTTTTAACAAATTTTAATTGTCTGTGATTACGCATAAAAATACTATTTCGATAGCTTGTTGATTTTTTATATCCTATGTATCTTTTAAAAGTGTATATTGAATATTTTAGTTGATTTTAATGATTGTACTATTTGCCAAAAAAAAAAACAACAAAAACATCAAGATTATTAGGACAGACCAGGTCAGGATAATATTATATAAAAGTAGGTATCTGTAGAGATAAAATATACAATAGATTCCAGGTTTTAATAGATAAAAGTGAGTATTTTTTGAGTTTTCGATATATTTGCTAGTCATTTGAAAACGAAGAACGTGCAATCAAATAGTGAGCCTACGTGAAGGCAACCAGGGGCCTGCATACATGATAATACATTCACAAAAGAGGTAAAACGACATTTGTTTATAGCGTAAAAAGGCAATAAAAAATTGTTTTGCCTTGCAATTCATTTCATCTCATAGTCTGAGTTGAACTGCTGCCAGCAAAGTTGAAAATACTTATTCAATCCAATATTCGGAGGTGCAGTCTCAATTAGTTGAAAAAAAAGCGCCGGACGAAAATTTTACAAGAGAAATATCCAAAGACATTCTTTAAATTTTCCGCAAAATTTTTGTTAGTAACAATTTTTCACCCAGGCTGATGAACTTCCACCCAAAAAATTCGTTTTTAGGGGTCAAAATATTTTAATACAACTTGTGTGGGTCCATCTAAATACAATTGTTCTTTAAGACCCCTCTGGTTCCAAGACTGATTTATCTTCTTCTTCCTATTTTAAGACAACGTCTTCTTCAAAGTGGTAGCCTAAGTTGTGACTCTGATGTCCAGCTTTCATACCAGCGGAGGTTTTCTGGGAGTTCTGCAGATGTTCTGTTTCTACTCTTTTGCAAGTTTTGCAAGTCAAATCTCAGTCATTCTACCTACGCGGTCTCTCCATGCTCTTCTTCTAGCTCTAGACCATCTTACCATGTCTTGAATATCACATTGGCACCTAATATCGCTATTTCTCATTCTGTCTCTAAGCGTTTTGTTCCTAATGGTTCTTAGTATCTTCATCTCTATTGTTCTTAACAGTTGTTTAATAGCTGCTATTTCTGCTCGTATTTATGTGGCGTCGGTCATAACAGGTCTTATACAGGTCTTGTCTAATCGCTTTTGGCTCTCAATACTCATATATTTAATTTCTCCATATTACATCTCGGAGAAATCCTGATACCCAAGCTGCTGTTATTGCTTGTTTTTGTACGTCTTGTACTAGGTTTCTATTACTTGTAAAATTAACGCCTATGCTTTAATTATAGATCGCTAACTTGCATCTTCTAGGTTCTCTTGATATTTTCAGAGACTGCGTTTTTTGGACAGAGATGATCATATTTAATTCCATTACTGTTGTTGGAAATCTATATAGTAACTTCTATAAGTTGTTCTCATTTTCCTATATTATTACCTCGTCATCAGCATAGCAAATTATTTTAAATTGCTTTTTATCGATTTTGTATCCTCTCCCCGCGGTTTTTACCTCTATGATGATCTCATCAATAAGGACATTAAAAAAGATTGGGCTGAGACTATCCCCTTGTCTGATTCCTGCTAAGACTGGTATTTGGTTGGAAAGCTTATTGTTTGCTCTTATGAAAGTGCTGTTTCCGATGTTAATGTTTCGAATAGTTTCGATTGTTTTCGGGTTTACGTTTCTTTTCTTTAATAATTTTAGGACATCTTCAAGTCTTGTTCTAGCAAAGACTCGCGTGAGGTTAATGAAGCACATAAAAGCAGTTTTATTATACTCAATAGCCTTTTCAGTTATGTGCCGTAAAATAAATATTGCGTCTATGATGAATCTGTTTTATTGGAACCCCTGCTCTTCTTCACTGTTGCCACTCTGTGAAATTTCTTCTGCTAAATTTTTTGTGATTTATCCAAAAATTAAAACTACCTTTGCCAATATGTATTTTGATATCTAATTCGACTGGAGCATTAGTAATTTTTATACTATAGGTTTTTAAATGAAAGTAGTTGACATGAAAAATAAAAGAATAAAATCGGAGTATCATGACACAAAACTAGTTAACTGTGTTATCGTATATGTCTTACAAGTGGCTGTTAATCGAAAGTAATAATAACTGAACATACCGTTAAGAAATATTGTAAAGTTAGCTGCACGGTGGGTCTTACTTTAGCTACCACCCGCAGTTTGTTAATGGACTCAGTGGTCATGAGGTCCAACAAACGCTTTCTTCTCTGCTTGTGCCTTATGTCGGAAAAAAATAAAGACCGTTTAATTTGTGGCCGACAACTTTTATAAATTTCAAGTTATAAACGAGTAAATGTCACTAATAAACACCGCTACGCTGTTGGTGCTATATTAGATTAGTATTGAGGTTTTAAACTCAATCGATTTTGCAGAACCGGCTTTGAAAAAAAATCGTTAAACTGTTGTACATATTTTGAACCATTTACTATATCGAACGGTAATTGTAGGTTTGAAATTTTCGTTACGTACGTGAAATAAATTAATTTGAAATAAATTTTAAATTCAATTTAATTTAACAGAAAATTAGTTGATTAATCACTGGACAACAGCAAAAATGTATCTAGAATAAAACCGACTAAATCTTTTCATTTTTGGCGTGCTAAAACCGAAACTAAACTTATATTTTTAATATTAGTTTAAGTTTTAGAAACACATGATGTTATCATGTCTCCTTATATATATATATATATATATATATATATATATATATATATATATATATATATATATATATATATATATATTAATAATGTAACCGCAAGAATGTACGTGGTATATTTGTATTATTATAACAATAGAGGGGTGCGACGTCGCCAAATATATGTTTTACTCAAGTTAAGGAAATTTTGCACAATACCACATGTGGGATCTCCAAGGATGACCCCCATATACTAAGGTCCAACCCCCCAGGGATCAAAATACCAATGTAAATCAAATTTTATGTCTGCTTTGTACTGAACAGCCCCTATATACAAACAAATGACAAACACCATTATTGCGAATACTATGAAATTGAATAAAAAATTCTTGAATAATTTCTAAAAATGTAGAAGCCGTATTTGGGTATATAAGTAGCTACAAAGCGGAGGGGTTACTCTGTCGAAGATGGTAATTCAAATCGAATAGTTGAAATTGTAAGATATCTCTAAATTGTGTAAACAATCTAGATCACTTCTGGTATGTTTGTAGTTAGGTGACTATTGCGTCTCAGAAGCGGCCTATTGCCCCATGAAAAAAAGCATATCAGTTTTATTTCGGTTACAATATTGGGGATCAAAACAAGCAATGAATGCCACATGTCTGATGTAATGCATGCACTTCTAGTCTGAGAAACTGGTTAGATAGTAAAAAATGATCTATGCGGTTTGCTGTCTCAATGATCTGGGGAGAGCCTTCAAATCATGTTAATGATTGCCATATCTGCATTATTCCTCGTATTGAACAAGGCATAGATATATCCAAGAAGAAAAAGTCGGTTATCAACTATCTAAATAGATCATCTGTCATGGGACATGTGCCTCATAATGACGAACTTCCTATTCCAGAAACATGAATCACATAAAGATTTCTCAAAAAGAAAATATTCCATCAACATTAAGAGATCCTGATTTCACATACTAACCGCACAAAATAATCAAATCAGAATTGAACGATCTTGTAAGACTTAGAATTTTCAAAAAGTTAAGCACAGTTACTAGGATCAAGATTATAGCAGTGGAATTTATTGGAAGACGATGTTTCAGTATATGTTTTTCGTAAATGCCATAAAGGTCTAGCGCCATTTTTTAATATGGAAAAGGACATGGTTCTCTGCAATAACATTAGCAATTTATTGGCGCCTTAAAATATAAACTACAAGCCAGAGGAATGGAAATTGTTTATAGACAGTTTGAAAGAAGTACTATTGCATATGGGGAATATTTTACTGTTTATTTCTGATGGATATACAGTTCACATGAAAGAATCATACGACAATATGAATTACCTATTGATATATTGTATATAAGTATAAAATACGATGGCAGATCTATTTCGACTTAAAGGTGATTGTACTTTTACTTGAGTTGCAGCTAAGCTACATCGAGTTTTGCAATTTTTGTGTAAATGGGACGGTCGAGCAAAGGCACTTCATTAGACCCAGGTGAAAGGAATGAACCACATATGCCATTCAAAGATCCCAAAAAGATTGTGTTGCCACCACTGCATATCAAATTGGGTCTAATGAAAAACTTTGTTAGGAGACTAAATACAAATGGGTCAGGTTTTCAGTACCTGCGTCAGAAATTACTAAAGCTAAGTGAAGTAAAAATTAAAGAAGATATTTTTGTAGGGCCACAAAATTCGAAATATTCTGAAAGACAAACAATTTGACAGCATTCTATCAGATATTAAAGAAATTGCTTGTAATGGTCATAGTCACTACTTTCTTCGGAAATTAAAAACTTACCATTACGTTACTCTCTTTGAAAATATGCTGTCATCGTATAAAAAAATGGTTGCAATATTTCCCTAAAGATCCATTTTCTACACTCATTTTTTTCCTGACAACTGCAGATACATAAAAAATGGAAAAAAGGTACCAGGGAAAGTGGAATGCTTCCATGCCTGCCGACTACTTTTGGACTTTTGTTAGAGATACTCCAGGAACAATTCACAATAGAAAAACAAAAAAACACAGAATATTTAGTGTCTCTGAAAGTGTAAAAGTATGTATTTTTTATTATCTTTTTAAAAATGAAATAAAAAAAAACAAATGAGTTTTATGCAGGACGATTGTGAGAATAGGAAGACATATTTCTTTGATTGAAAGGTCGTATGACGTATTAGCTTCAAAATCTATTAGCTATAAAATCTACTCCAGTGCTGCTGTTTTGATAACATCCTACTTATTTGATCGACTCTAGTATTGTTCATACCAGGGAAACTTGTCTTGTAAGAGCATTCTTAAGTATAGTGTTCCACAAGGCTCTGGGCTGGGACCAAGTTTAGTTATATTATATATCAATGACATACCTACATGTCCCCCCGATTTTAAGGTGGTGCCATTTGCAAATGATACTGCTGTATCTGAGAGCATTAGTTAAGCTTTCAGCTCAAATTGAATGAAGCACAAGCTTCCTTAATTGAGTAGTTTACATTAAACAGGCTTAGTATAAATGAGGCTAAGATCCGAAGAAATTGTTTTTCATTGCATCTTCTGCAGTATACGTACAGTTCTGTAAAATATTTGGGACATTTAAATTGACCCCAAATTGACTTTGGATGAGAACTGCATCCAGTTGTCCAGGGTATTAAGCCAGATTACTTACTTCTGATACAGCTTTAATGAATGCTTATTATGTGTGCCATTTTTTGTCGGAGTCATTCCGTACATTTTGCAGTTTAAAGAAGATGTGGTGAAAATGTTGGCTGATTTGGGTTTTAGATATTGTTGCAAAAAATCATTCATTTCTCTAAAAATACTGATTGTGTCATGTATGTATATATTTTGCAGTCAGTTATACATGAAAAAGAACTCTATAAAGTACCTCATAAATAGTGACTAGCATTCATATAATACCAGAAGAAATAAGGCCTTTGATATTATGTAGATGTTGATAGAATTATGGTAAACATATAAACATTATTCTTTTCCCACTGTCGTAGTATTTGAATCTCTAGGTATCTGGAGTTTGTTGGCTGAATCGTGTCTCTTCTTGGACTGTTATATGTCACATGCTTGGCATCCTCTCGTTATGTGATGCATGTTCAACATAGTTTGAGGGGTCTTTGACAATATATTTCAAACAGTTTTCATTGAAATAATCTGGTTCAGCTATTGCGAAAACTTTGGTTTCTGAAAAAATTTATCACGACTTCAAATAGTAGTTTGACACCAATTTATCGACAATTTCCTAGATGACTTCATTTGGGTGTTATTCATGAAGAGGCTTTTGTAGCCTGACGAGCTTCTCTTGATCCATTTTGTGATGAAAAACCACTTTATGATTTACGAACCGTAGAGATTTTGAATCGCCTACTTCTCTTATTTAGTCAGTCAATCAATCAATCTTTATTTATGACAATATGAAGCATTATTATATATTAAATACAAAATAAACTTAACATTTGCAAAAGTATAAAGTTAAAATAGTTGTTATTATAAAACAAGATATCTTACCCGATCATGGAGAATATTAAAGAATTTTATACCAAAATGATTCTCTGACCTTTGCAAAACGGGAGTATTTGGTGATAAGGTCTTGTTTTTTTTTCTGGTTTTAAATGAGTGCCCGTTAATTTTCATTAAGCTGCCTACTATAAGTAATGCGACTTAATTTCGTGGCCAACTGGATGCAGTACTCTTTCCAAGTCAATTTGTGGTCAATATAAACTCCCGAGTATTTTATGGGACTGTACTGCAAAAGACTCAATGAAAAATAATCCTTTTAAGTCTTAGCCTTACTGATACTAAGCTTGTTTAACGTAAACCAATCACTTGAGGAGACTTGTGCTTCATTCAATTTAAGCTGATTGCTTTGCTTATCATCGGCACGCTCAAATACAGCAGTATTATTAGCAAATAGTACCAATTTATCATCTAGGGGACATGTAGGTATATCGTTGATATATATCAAAAATAAATTCGGTCCCTGTAGAGAGCCTTGTGGAATACTATACTTAATAATGTTCTTGGAAGACGAGTTTTCCTGATCTGAGGAATACTGGTGTCAATCCGACAAGTAGAATGTTATCAAAGCTGCAGCACTGGAATAGATTTTATATTCGATAAGTCGTGGCCAACATGTTATATGATTTACAATCAAAAGCCTTCCTTAAATGAAATAAACATGCCTTTCGATCCTCAAAATAATGATGCACAAAACTCGTTAGGGCATTAATGATTGTTGATTTAAAAACGTCAGAAGTCAAATTGAGAATGCTTCAACAAGTTATTAGATTACATATGATGGACCGTCTTTTAGGCATTGGGTCAAGAATCTTCCCAAATATTGGGACCACTGATACCGATCTATTATTGCTCACATTCTCACCGACACCTTTTTTAAAGATATGTACTACTCTTGACCGCTTGATACATTTTGGAAAAGTCCCCTAATGGCTTCTATGATTTTAGTGTTAATGTTATAAGAATCCCTTTCGGGTCACTTTTCAAACTTGTAACAATATCTCGAATTTCGTTGTACGAAACATTTCTGACCGTTATTTTTTTTTGATCAATATTTAAACTTTCAGAAAAGTCACTTAACTTTTACAATCTCACGGTAAATCATTTATTTCTTTCCAGTAATACTAGAGAAATAGGAATTAAAAGTATTAATGAAGTGGATAATGGCGTTACTTCTAAATAAGAGATTGCTTAAAATCCTGCTTCAGTTTCAAATTAAACGAATTAGCTTCATGAGCGTAAGTTCTATCACTGCAGTTTGAAAAGATGAAGGTCAAAGATTAGCAAAAATATTATCTAGGCATGATTGGCCACCTATAGTTTCTATAATTGTCTTAGTTAAGGCTTGGAAAAGGTCACAAAATTCTTAAGTTTTCTTCGAATCTGCATGAAAACCAACATTGAAATACACAACTATGAAATTCTCTCTGTTTGCAGCCAAGCAGCCAAATGTATTTGCCAACCTACTAACAAACATTGTAAAATTATCATTTGGTGCTATATAGATAGTTAAAATTTGTAAATCGCTACACATAAAACCAGGCACCTTAAAATGAACTTCCACTGGCATACCTAAGATTTCTCTTTTATCAAAAGCATTCAAGTCCTCTCTGAAAAATGTAACAACATCACGATGCAAGAGAACAACCTTACAAAAATTAGCGACAATATTTCCTGATGCATTACAAAAGTATCTACCAACATGTAGAAAGACGAAAGTAAGTTTATTATGAGTTGGTCTAATTATTTATCAATCAATTCTGTTCCTCCGTAGTATGAGGATGTTTTGAAGATTTTAGCCTAGACATACAGACAGGGCAATTTGCTTTTATAATGTGTAGTAATAATCATATTTTCATATTGCCAAACCGATTTTGGTAATATCTAACTTATGGAAGTTGTACTGTGTATGCAAAAATAAATAAGCTATCAAAATCATCCAGTTTCTAGTTGCCAGTATTGCACCATTAAAAAAATTTACCAAAACATATTATTTTTCAGTTAAAATACGTCCCTGAATTTTATAAATAATCATAAATAGTAAAAATCTATCATATTAAAGTACTATATAACTAAAAACTTGGTAAAGAAGTACAATAAAAATTTTATTCATAAATTTTCAGGAGTCACATGAGGTCCCTTATTGAATGACTTCCTAGGTAGTGGATTATAACTAAAATATGGTAATTTCTTATTAAAAAGGTATTTTAAAGTCCTTAAATTAGGAATGTTTTAATACTGAGATAGATATGGCAAATATTAAGAAAATTAATGCAAAATGTAACGTAATTATGAAACAGAAAGTTGTAGGAACCAAAATAGAACCTTTTCTTATGCTTGTAATACTTTAATTTGAGGCTATTTCTTCTTTAATTTATCGAGCGCAAGATTCCTTTGAATTTTTTAAATTTATGTCTGGAGAATCAGACAGATAAATCATATGAAATATGTGGAAAGACATTAATTCGATGTTTTGGGAAAATATTGTCTTAGAATGTAACTCTCCATGTTCAACAAACTAACGCTAAATATCGTTTCGAACGGTTTTTATAATGTAGAAAACTATTTCTAATGTTTAAGTTTAAGTAAATTTAATGGAAGTTTTGTAAAGATATCTTTATTTTTATGACCTAGCTGTTATTATAACTACTTATTATTTGCATATTAATTTTAGTTTCTTCAATAAAGAAAAATACTACTCGGTTATATATTGTTTTACTGAAAAAAGGCAGCTTTTTTCTCCTGGGTTCGTCCTGAATCTGAATGCACTGCAGTCAGTATAGGTTTATTGTGCTGACCCTTGACTTACAGCCACTCTGTTAACATAAACTCCTGAGCCAATTTGTACAGGTCAGCTAAGAAATGAGTTTGTCCCTCGTTCGGTCCCAAGTTTGTTGACCCTAAGGTTTGCTGTCTTTTCTGATCCAAATACTCACATATGATGAGCTTTACCGTTTCCTCTACCCGACCACATAACTTGCAGCTGATGATGATGATGATGGCCATATGTCCCCGCATTATACCTCTGATTACCCTTAGTACCGGGATAGAGGAGAATGAAATAGTAGAGAGGCTCGCGAGAAAAGCGGCTGAGATACCATTTCTGGGGCCAGAGAATTTTTGTGGAATCAGTAGCAGTGTAATGCTAGAAAAACTAAAGATAGAGGAAGAAAGCAGGAGATCCAATTATTGGACGGAGCTGCAAGAAATGAGACAAGCGAAGATACTTCTGGGGAACTATGACCAGAAGAGATTCAAAGAATGCATAAGCTTGAGTAGAAACTAACTCAGACTTCTGGCAGGGGTCCTGAAAGGGCTTTGTCACTTGAAGGGACACCTCAACAATCGCGGACTGGTAGACAGAGAAGAATGTAGGATTCTGTGAGTAGGAAGATGAAACTTCTATTCATATCTTTTCAGAGTGCAGCGCTCTAGAAAACCCTAGGATACGGTTCTTGGGAACAGACTAAGTCGAAGAAAAG
Organism: Diaprepes abbreviatus; assembly: GCA_034092305.1. Lineage (NCBI taxonomy): Eukaryota > Metazoa > Arthropoda > Insecta > Coleoptera > Curculionidae > Diaprepes > Diaprepes abbreviatus. The sequence goes on from JASJET010000164.1 coordinate 622,957, forward strand.
GAGCTGCCTACCTTGAAGTCGTCCAACATCCAGAAATTTTTGAGAGAAATAGGACTAGATGACCTGCTCTAGCCGATAAGTTAACTCTTACGACTGGGCAGTCGGGGGCATCATAGATCTCAGGTCGCTGTGTACGGACCCCCAATTCTACGCACATACATACCCTTAGTTGATTTCTGTTCGTTTGAAGTAGTTTTCTGGGTAATTTCTGGTCAGGATTCCCTATAACAAGCCTACCGTGGTTGAATTCTTGTCTGGCTATCTAGTGCTTTTTGTGCTATTTTTTAATTCATTGTCTTTCAGCTTCTCATGCCGCACATCTTGGCATCCCAAAAGCTGATTCTGGACCAATGAATTGAAATGATGAGTCTACTCTCGCTAACTTTTTCATTTTGCTGCGTTGCTGAGATCAGGGTCGATTTCATAGCCCTTATGTTTAAAGCAAGGCTGCATATGATCGCTGGTCTCACCATATTCCTGTATAGCCAATAGACCATCTGGGGTAAGAGACCCATGGTTTCCCGCACAACGATCTAACAATCACAGGGCTTGTTTTCGATTTGCTTGTTATCTTGTCCATGTGCTCGTTCTAGGTCAGTGAGTGGTATTGTATTTTTTTTTGTAGAATAATGGGATCAAGTTTTTTGGGAGCTAATATTAAGTCTTTGCTGTCATACCCATTTTTTTACAACCCTGAAAGCCTGTTACATTCTCTCTCTCTTTCACAGTTGTGAGAAGGTTAAGAATACCAGGTCGTCCGCGTATCCTAAAACTGAATGTTTCTTCTTGTTCAGATTTTGCAAGAGTCCATCCATTAGCAAGTTTCAGAGAAATGGAGAGAGAACTACCCTACGGACATCCCCCGGTTACAGGCGCCATAGCAGTTCTGTATGGACAATCCAGTCGTTTAGCATGTTTTGTATCCACCGGCAAGATGACTGAGGAGATTTAAAATTAAGTCCGGTTTATTTGAAGCCCAATATTGAAAATTTGCTATCCAAGGTCAAGTTGATCCCTATCAATACAGTATTTCAAAAATTTTATGCCATAAAATTTAACGAGTAGAATAAAGAGATTGATTTTTTTTGGGTATTTAGTTTACGTACGGATTTAACAAGATTTGATTTTGTCGTTTTAATTAATACAGATACGACTCTTACATTTCTTTTATCTTAATATTTTTCACTCTACAGTATATCCTATCAAATTGCGTAGCTTTGTATCAACGCAAAACGCGATGGTGCGCATTACGTTGCATCTTGTCAGTAATATTATAAAAAAACAGTGCTTGTTGTTACGAACACATTTTTCATACCATTCCCGATTTACCACGTTGTACCTTTGATGACCACACTAAGGTTTCAGCTATCAAAAATAAGTTTAAGTTTATAAAATAGAAAATTCAATATTACGAAGACATCGGAAAACTTGCTGGTGGTTTACGAAAAAAAAAAAAGAATCTTTGGTATAGAGATTCAAAAATGACTATTTCTTAATTGTTAAAATTTTTTGAAAGCTCGTAAAAATCCCAGAAAATTGTATTTCGCCTCTTTTGATACAGGCTGTTATTTATTAAGCATAAAATATTTAAAATAGCTCTATTTTAGGTATTCAATTGCCTACTTTTTTTTTTAACTCCTAATTATTACCTTTTGTAAGGTCAGTAACTTTATGTTTTTTTACAATATTTTAAAGAACGTAAAAAAATTTTACTTTACTAAATATTTTCTTCAGTTTTGCACCAATTATGTCAAAATTATTCGAGGTTTGTAATTTATATTCTCTCTTATTTGTCATTAATAAAATAAATAATTAATGGAACTTTTTATAGCGGATTATCAATACATTTCCCTTTAAGTCAAATATTTCTTTTAGAAACTAATAAGGCAAATTATTTAGACCTAATTAGTATAAAGGAATGTATAAACTATTACTTGATGATGATTGATTTGACATCAATTATGTAGGTATCGAATGAATCCGATGAAATTTATTACTTACGCAATAAGTAATAGGATGTAATTATGAATTATTAATTAAACGATGGTGAGTTTCTCTTATTTATGCAATTAACAGGACCAGCAATATTTTATTAAAGTTGTCTAAAGTGAGAAAGTTTTTATTTTCATGAGTCGTATATGAGTGATACCTGCTCTAAATGAACAAACATTTTTCATTTTAAAAAAATTTTTCTCAGAGTGGATGTAACTCACTTATAGAATTACTTCCAATTTCAAAAGTTTTTAAACCTCACCTTAAAAGATTGCAAAAGAAAAACTATAAATTTTACTTGTAAGGATATAATATTAACTTACATCGACGAACTTATCTATTTAAAACACGATAATTTATATCTTTGCAACCCTTACTTTGATCTATAAATTATCGTATCAATTTCAAAAGTTTTTAAATCTCACCTTAAAAGATTGCAAAACAAAAACTATAAGTTTTACTTGTAAGGATATAATAGTAACTTACATCGACGAAGTTGTCTATTTAAAACACGATAATTTATATCTATGCAACCCTTATTTTGACCTATAAATTATCGTATCAATTTCAAAAGTTTTTAAACCTCACCTTAAAAGACTACAAAACAAAAACTATAAGTTTTACTTGTAAGGATATAATAGTAACTTACATTGACGAAGTTGTCTATTTAAAACACGATAATTTATATCTATGCAACCCTTACTTTGACCTATAAATTATCGTATCACGTAGCAACATCTAGAAAATATCAATAATATGTTTTAATTGATTGTAAAGCAGGCACAAGAATGTACCTATGTGATATGTAAGTGGTTATAGTATGCCGAAGTGAGACGTTGCCAAATATATGTTTTTTCAAGTTTAGGGAAATTGTACACAATCTAGCAATACCCCATGGAAGGCGACTGGGGATGACTCCCCATCTACGTCTCAATGCCCTAACCGAGATACCCATTAAACTCCATGTAACTTCAAATTTCACCATACTCCTTACTCGTCAATGGGTCAGCTACTAATCAAACAGCCTTATTTTATGTCTTAAAAAGAGCTTAACAATCTTATTCGTGATCTGGATCTTTCCAAAACAAAGTCACAGCTGCTTGGATCTCGTTTATAGCAGTGGAATCTCTTACAAAAAGGAGTGAAAATTTCCACGTTTCGGAAAAGGCAGTCTATGTTGGTGGTAGTTTTCTCAATAGCAATTGACTTAGTTTACTGTCATGATATTTCGGGTTTAATTAAGGCGTTTAGCCTTTCCTATAAACCTAGCTAGTGACGACTGTCTAATAACTCTTCGAAGATAGTATACTCCGAGCTATGTTGACCTATATCCATCTGTATCGCCTAAATGTATTAGCATTGTGATATCAATATATTAAAGCACAGATTATTTGGTTTCATAGACAACGGGTTTCATCCAAAAACAAATATCGTAACCTTGCTTGCTTCGCGACCCGCTATTACACTGGGAGAAAATGATATTAGAAAAAATACCACCACACATTATTAAATCTGAACCTAACTTTATTGTTTACATTTCACTGTGTCGTTTTCTATTTATATTGTAAGTCTTGCTTATAAAATTATCATATAGAAAATATTTATGCTACGAATACCAACTGCGCTTGTTGTAACTGCACGTCGAAAACAGTGGAAAATATTGTTGTTTTTAAAATTCCTAAAAAGGGATGTAACGATCCACATTAACAAAATATTATAAATTAACCTATGTTTAACTGTAAGCTAGTGTAAAAATATTTGTCTAGATTACTGACAAAAAATAAATGATGTGAAATTTCGTTACTCGCTGTATTTCTAAGAAATTCTTAATGTATTTATTGTTGTTAAAAATATGTTCTATATATCGTTTTTTCAGGTCATTCGGAACTATATACAATAAGAAAAAGAAAAATAACTAAGTTGGAATCTTGTTTTTTCTTAAATTAAAAAAAACTGCCCTTTTTGCAAAAAAAATATTAACACTTATATAATTATACGCTTTTATTTATACTTTTTGTAACAGAAAAACTATTTCCTGTTGTACTTTTTTCCAGTTTTAATTATTATTATCAATATAGTCGCGGTATTTTGACTAAATTTAATCATTTTTTTCCAATATAACAGATGATCGCGAGGCAAGGTCATGACCCTTCAACTTCAAGGTAGCGCCAAAGCTATTTCATCTGTAAAATAAAATAATCTCTACTAAAATTATATAATTATAGTCATAGATAGTCTAAATATGTATATAATCAATATAGAAATTATTACAAAAGAAAAAAAAATAAGTCTTGAAAGCATAGTTTACCCTGCTCTGTCTTGGACTTCTGAGAGTACTTTGAGATTTTCTTTCTCCATGGTCCTATAATCAGATTTTAAAAAAATCTTAATAATTAAACCTTTCTCTAATTAAACTATCATCTATTATACAGGGTGACCAAATTTTGGATGTACCACTCAAGTAACTTGGAAATTACAGAGGATACGGGAATGGTTAAATTAGGAAAAAAATCGCACCACTTAAAGTTATTTCAAATAAAGAGTTTTTCTTATTTTTTTCAGGGATTGCTAAAATATCATAAAAAAACTAAAAATTCCAAATTTACTTTTTTTTTTTGATAATAATGTAATTATTAATCTATTAAAAAAGTTTTCAATAAACGTTAAATAAGCCTTATCAAACAGTTATAAGAAAAAGTGAATCATCTGTCGACGCTAGGCGTCGCGACGCCCAACTTTTAGTTTTTGACAAAGATATCATTTATTGTTTTAAACATATTTGCAATGTCATTTTGAAAATTTATGGTTTCGCTCAAAACAATAAAAATTTTAAACTATTGCTAATAATTCAAGGAAGTGGTCATTTCTGTATATTTTTGTTTCGACACATTTTATTCTCCCACCGACGCTTATCCATCTCTTGCATTAAAAATTGAAATGTGTCCTTAAAACTCCTGGAGTATAAAAACTACCCAGTCCATAAACTGTAAAATATAATCCAAGAAAAAAAATAATTTCTTAGGAAATTAAGACTAATATTTTATATTTAATCTCTTCTTAAATATATTTTTTTAAAATTTTAAGATTCTTAAGTTTTTAAAAATTTGTGTTCGCCCTATTTTAGCTTTTAAATTAATGCTGAGACAAACGTTACCTATGAAAAACGGTTGGGCACTACTTGAACTATTTAGAGAATTTTGAGTTTTGGTAGCAACTTTATTAATTTGTAAAGCTATTGCGGCAATTTTTAAAATAATAATTATGGATAATTTACATCCAAATTTGCATCAATCAAACGTAAGAACTTTTCAAAAATTTACGCAATTTTGTTTCTTCTACGAAACATCGATCAGCTTATAATAAAAGGAAAAACGAGGAAGAAGATATAAACGTTTTGGGATATTTTAACTATAATCCATTTTCATATACCAGGAAATTGGGTTAACCTTCAGGAATTGACACGAGAAGGAAAATGCATTGAATTTTGTGGACATATGAATGTAAATTACTTATGAAGATACTTCTAGTATTTGTTTATTTTATGGTTTATAATTATTAAATTAAATAGTTAGTTTAAAATATAGGAAGTTTCATATCTTTTTCTCTCTTGAAAGATTAATAATTTGAATATTTACTTTAGGAATGTTTAATCGGCAAATATTGACACTGGATAGAACATAATCTATCGTAGTTTAGAAGTGTTTAAAAACAGCAAAAATTTTTCATGAATATCTAGTGCGGTATAATTAATTATTCTATTATAGAACCTTACACATCCACCGAAAAAGTTTTTTAATTTTCTAAGATATCAAGTTTATGATTATTCAAATGACATTTTCTTAGCATATTGTCAGCTAGAATTATAAAGAATTATTTGGATAAGCGGTACCAACGATGTATAGGTACAAGTTGGCCAATACGATGGCCACCTTGTAGTCCCGATTTTAAGTCACTTGATTTTTTTTATGGGATGCTGTAAAATATTATGTGTATAATGTTAAAATTAAAGATCGAAATCAGCTAATAGAATAAACAGAGCCGTAAAAAGTTTGTCTGCATAAAGTATTAGAAGTGCTTTTAAAAAGACTGAAGAAAGATGCAGAAAGTGTATGAGGCAAGAAGGTTTCCAATTTGAAGATTTAATGAAAAAATAAGTCCTATTATTACATTAAATAATTAAAAATAATTTTAACTTACATTAATCGTTACAAAATTGTTCTGCATTATCAATGGATATTTTTTTGAGAAAATAAATTAAAAAACTAATACCTTCCGTTTTTTTATAGGTTATAGTTGTACGCTAAAATATTTTTTTCACGCAAATTTTACAAAACAATCTGGAGTCGTAGTTTTGTGAGCCTTTATTTTGACGTTCTATGGTATTGAAATATATCTAAATAATATTACTAGTATATTTGAAATTGTAAAAGGCATTGTTGTCGAATTTTACAAATATATTGACGACAATGTTAAATTAAATTTAAAGCAAAAAAAAACTCAGGCGTCTTACTTGAAAACAAAATGTTGGGCGTCGAAAATTGATTTACTTTTTTTAACTGTTTGATAAATTTTAGCAACTTAAGCAACTTTTAATAAACACTTTTTTAATATATTAATATTTACAGAACTATTAGCAAAAAAGTAAATATTAAGTTTTTAGTTTTTTCGGGGCATTTTAGCAATCACTGAAAAAATTTCTTTAAAGCTTTTAAAATAACTTTAAATTCTGCGTATCTCGTATCTCCTGTAATTTCCAAGTTTCCTGTAGTGGTACGTCCAAAACTGGGACACCCCGTATATACTCTGGTATAGACTTTATGTCGTTGTATATTTGTGATTTTGTGGACACATTTTATCACAAGTCTTCTACAATTAAATTTTTTATTACTCCGTTTATTAGATGTAGGCGCCAAATTGGAATTTCGCAGTGTTTATAAATTTACTTTTTACTGGTCACGTATTTGTAAAGTCAACCTCTATCATTTACCGTATGTCAAATAATTACATAAGAATTATCTCTAATATGTTTACGATGTAATCAAACTGACTTGTGCTGTAAAAAGAAATAAAAGAATTTTTTATTGGTAATCATACAATATTCAACGAATTTGCAACATATTTATATAATCAAGAGTAAAAAAAAGTTTTTTATATGTTTAAAGAAGAAGCTTACCACGTGTTGATTCAAGTGATAATTATTTGCAAGTGTAGGTGAGTTCAAATTATTATTAATATATCAAAATTGGAAGGCCTATGTAGACTCCGACATTCTGTAGCAACTTAGTGATGCCGGAGAAAAGTAAAATATATATACAGTTCATTCACAAAGTTTTGGGATTAATTTTGTATAAAATTTACAACAAGCGTTATCAGTTACCCGACGGAAGAATTATGTAATATTATGCCTTAGTTATCCACAGTGGAGATATGAACGCCGTAACTTTATTTACTTGCCAGCTGTGTTCATTTGAAGTAGATGTGTTTTTGCCACTGCGTCACAATTTTCGCTATGGAGCATTGCGCCGCAATCAAATTTTGTTTCAAATTAGGAAAAAGTGATTCGGAAACATTTGAATTATAGAAGACTGCGTATGGTGAGGATTCTTTAAGCCACAGCAACTACGGTTGAAATATTATCAGAGGCACTTAATATCAGTAAAGGAAACGTGCATCACATTTTGCACCATGTTCTCGGGAAAAAAAATGTGTGCGAAATTTGTTCCGCACTTGCTAATGGAAGAGCTGAAAGAGCGCCGTGTGGAAGCTTCACACGATTTGGTTAAATGGGCAGACACGCATGAAATTTTTTAAAATAAAATTGCAATCGGTAACGAATCATGGTGTTTTCAACACGATTCATCGACTAAATGTCAAACCGCTAAGTGGCGAGGCAAAGGCGAAGGGTGGCCCACCAAAGTGAGAGCGATAAGGTCGAAAATCAAAACGATGCTCATTTCGTTTTTCGATTCTCGCAGAATTATCCTTATCGCATATGTGCCTCCGGGTCAAACAGTGAACGTACAATTCTACAGAAGTGTCCAGGATCAACTTTTGAAGCGAATTTGTCCAGTGAAACCAGAATTGTACCGCACCGGTGACTGGTTTCTATTACGCGGCAGTGCACCAGCCCATTCCTCAATATTAAAAAATTAAAAACATCAATTCCGAAAAAAATAATTTGGAGGTTATTTACCCTTCAAATTAACACTTTTTACGCTTTCTTCACATTTGCTCGGAGCTACTCAGAGTTTAATGCCCCCGAGCTTAAAACTCTTGAATTGAAAGCAGTAAATCTTATCACTACAGTCGTATTCTTTAGAGTCAATTAACAGTGCTCAAAGTGATAGGACTAAAAGTATTAACCTAGTGTTTTTTGAATACAGGTTTTTGGACCAAAAGTCGGTCTCCATAATTCGTCATTCACCCTTCTCGCCAGATCTGGTTCCGGCAGACTCTTTTTATTCCCTTAATTGAAAATGACGATGAAGGGAGTACGTTTTGAAGACGTTGAGGCGACTCAAAAAAATGTAACCAGCGCTCTGAAATCTGTTCCAGGAAAGGAGTTTTCCAGGTCGTTCCAGTGGCTATACGAGCGCAGCAAAATTTGTATAGAACGAGGAAGGGATTACGTTGAAAACTAAATACAATATTTTCTCTAAACTCTTTTTTTCATTAATAAAAAAAATTAGCAGCAGAACTTTTTAAACGAACTGCGTATGATAAAAAAATATTTAAATTTGGTTTATATGGCAGACTGTTAATCCTTTAGTTTCCGTTAAAGGTGATATTTTTTGAAGTAAAGTTGAAAGTTTGAAATATTTAATTATAAGAATTTAAGGTAAATAGTTGGCAAGTGTGACTTTTCACCGTTGGAAGAAAATTCATAAATTGCTGTTAAAATAACACAAACAATTCCGAATCAGATTTCTTTTTTATTTATTAACTTATTTATTTATTTATCGACGGACGACACGGTCTATTTAACAATAATTAATTACAGAGGCAGAGTGAAACATAACAATGTGATATCAGTAATAGTATAACAAAAGAGCCGATAACAGTAACGCTGTAGATTAATAAACTTTTACTGCCCTTTTTTTGCCCTTTTTTCTCTTTTTGCTCATTGTCAATGAATTATTGATTTGAAATACAATTGACAAGAAATTAAAAATAAAACTCATACAGAAAATCTCTACTCAGGCTTACACATATAATTTTAATTTTTGGACAATTTTATTGCTACATTATGCTATGACTGTGTGTGGCATAACCTCACTTTTTGGGTTGTTATTAAAAAGGTTTATTGTTTTAATAATGTCAATGTACGCAGTGTGTTGAATTTTTTCGTTTTAATTTTAATTTGGGACAAATTTTAAAAAATTTTTAATTGTATACGACTTGTTCTGTGTGGAGGCTACGCTGGCGACTGGAGACTGTTCTCAAACTGGCACGGTTAATGTGTGCCCTTTGACGAGTAAGTGTGGTTGGTGAGTACTGAGTAAGCTTATTTGCTGACCATATTCTCTTATTTCTAGGGTCTGAGCCCTGAGGATAGTCTAAGTTAGACCGAAAGCGCTTGGCCGATAGTAATAATTTAAAAATATACACTGAAATACAAAATCCGTCTATTTCTTGATTTCTTCGGTGTACAACCTGTTAATAACTTATTGTTAATAACTTACTTACTTAACAAAAGATTGTTTACAAAGGAAAAAAAAAGAAAAGTGTACACCTGTCAATTTGTAACTGCAAAAACATAAAACATCAATCCACCATCAATTCCAACAGCCTTAGTTTAAAATTATTCAAGGACATATCAAAGAAATTCAAATCACCCAGCCTATTAGCATATCCAACCACCCTTGGTATAAGAGAATGGCTTGCATAATTTGTTCTTTGAAAAAGCTGGTGAAATATATGGGAAGTACGAGTACTCCTGGGAGGGACCCTCAGACCAACAATCGACAACAGGCGCGGGCAATCGGAAATACTGTTTATAATTTTAAAGAGGCGTTGTAAGTCTCTACCCTTGCTTCTCTTGGCTAGGAGGAGCAAATTCAACTCGGAGCACAAAGCAGCATAATCAAGATCAGCACCCCCATTGAATTTCATGCTAACATATCTGAGAAACTTTCTCGGTACTTGTTCGAGCCGGTATATATGTGATTCATAGTAGGGGTTCCAAACACAAGGATTGTACTTAAGGTGTGTTCGAACCATCGAGCAAGCTCCTTAGCATGACGTTTAATAAAACCTAACATCCTGTGGGACTTACTAATAATGTCAGCGATGTGAGAAACGACTGAAAGGGTGGAATCAAAAATGACTCCAAGGTCTCGTACAGAATCAACGGAGGTCAGCGGCGTACCATCCAAATGATAGTGAAAGTCCAGTGGATAACGCGATTTAGAAAATTTGATGAATTTATACTTAAGAATATTCAAACTCATTCTATTCACTCCGCCCCAGAAAACAAATCTATCAAGGTCCCCCTGTAACTCCAAGCTGTCACTGGAAGTGTCGATGACCTTATACACCTTCAGCCGCATCCGCAAAGAGTAAGAACTTGCTTGATTTAAAGCAGATGGATACATCATTAATGAATAAGTTGAACAATAATGGACCGATGTGGGAACCCTGAGGGACCCCTGAAGACACTGATGATATCTCAGACGACACAAAATCATTCACCCGCACTACCTGACGACGATTACTCAGATAGGTCTCCATCCAATCAAACAGTGGACTAGAGATATCCAGCCGCCAAAGCTTAACCAGCAGAATCCCATGAGGCACCCTATCAAAGGCTTTTGGGAAGTCAGTATAAACCGAGTGGACTTCGGATCCACCCTCCAAGGCCTCAGACAAACCTTTCTCAAATTCACCTCAGTGTTTCTGCCAGCACAAAAACCAAACTACTCCCCAATGATGGCAGACTTAAAAATAGAGGTAAGAAAGGCATTAACCAGCTTTTCGAGGATTTTAGGAATAGTATTAACTATGCTGATAGGTCTATAGTTCCAAATGTCAGCCCTGCTGCCGGCCTTGTGAATAGGAACCACATAACTCGTTTTCCAAAATTGAGGAAAAATATCCCGCTGAAGAGATTTATTAAAAATGTGGTGAAGTAGGCGAGCCAGAATGAACTAATAGTTTTTCAGTAGCATTGGATGAACGCCATTAGGGTCAGGACCCTTATATCAGCTGAGATAGTCACCGGGAATTTCACTGTTATATCAATATACGCTTTACTGAAATATTTATCAAAAAATTCAGCAACTCCACGACCCATGACCGCGCTCTTGTCTTTCAAAAACAATTCAGATGGCATATCCTTTGAGTGAAGAAGTGAAGTTTGTCATTTAGAAATTTTCAGGTGGAAATATTATTTGTAGTTAACCTTCTATTTGTTATTTGTTTTATAATTGTTTCTATTTTCAATGGTGGCTAGTAAGGTTTCTGCTAAAAATTCTTAGGAATTGAAACTTATTTTGTTTTAGCTCCAAACTTTTAAAATATTTTGACTAATTATTTTTCATATAGCCAAAACTACTTTTTTTTTTAAATTTACCCACCATATATGCAAATTTTTAATATATACTTTAGCGGTAGCGAAGCTCCAGGCATAAATATGTCAAATGAAGCGATTCTGGTGTGTATGTAAACAACATTATGAGCCCATAAAACGGTTTGCAGGAAGAAATGCACGTATTGCATATACCGTTTTTATTGTCGGTTGGTGTGAATGAAAATATAAGTTGATTTGTTAAGTAGGGGTTATTTAAGGTATCGCAGTGGAGGTCTTAATATAATTAGATACAGTTACTTTAATGTGAAGGATCTCACGGAAAATACGCTTGATACAACTTGAAAATGGCACTTGTAATTGTTTGTAGTATATGTAAAGTATATGCTAGGCAAACTAGGTCAAGTTTTAGGTCATATTCCAGTTATCTTTTAAACTTTTTTGAATTATCTCAGTTTAGGATTCTCTGTCCAGTTTAGATAGATATACTAATTATACTATATAAAATATATTTTCAAAACAAGGAGATGAAAAGTTACTCGTAACGAGGTGTGAAGGTGAATACTCATATAACCCATCTTATACCATGATGGTCATGCTCATCACTATCTAGATACAATTTTGAAAGAATTAATCAGCGGATAGGGTGCTATTTTATTCTGTATAAGTATTTATTAAATTATTTTATAAGTTTATTCCCTTTATTTTTCGGTAATTAAAATGGTCTTCTGATTGGATGATCCTAAGTTATATATTCGGTCGGATCTTAGAGGGGTATCTCTCATGCAACGAAAAAATTAGCAGGTGAGGTACGAGTATTTTATAATATATTCCCTACGTCTATTTCCTTAATATTCGTTAGCGACGTCTCGAATTTTTGAAAAAAAAATGTTTTTTCAGTTTACGATTTTTTTTTCCATTCATCAGAAATGGTATATCTAAATCTAATGAGAACATTAAAAAGATTTTAGAATTCACTTGAGAAATAGTTAATGTAATTTTTGTGTTCCAAAAATTGTTTTTTTTTTTAAATTTCTCGGCTCAAAATTAAAAATATCTTTTGTTTAAAATTGATATCAAAATATAAATTATTTCTAATAATTTGCTTTAAGAATGGTTGCTATATCTTAATTAGGAGAGCGAAAAATCAAGCTCGACCTTTAAACTTTGAAGTCGATTTTCTCAGAGATATTAAACATACAGATTTTGGGTTTAGCATACTTTTTTAAATAAGTAATATCTGTACATACCGTGAATTTTGAGAAAATAGTTTGTAAATAAATATGGTTTTATTTTAAACAAAGTAAAATGTAATTTTTTGTGAAAAATAATTACATATCGATAACTAGTGGCGCCACTTATAACTCTTTACGAATCGATAGGTAATTTAATTATCTACAACTTTCTTTTGAAACCTTTTCTTCATTCAACCTTTAGTTTTCGAGATAAACTGGAAAAACCAAAAAAGTGAAAATTTTTGGTCCGCCATTTTGTTAGAACAGAGTTGTCAATGTTAACATCGATATATATTTTTTATGATGCCAAAATATACATTTTTCAGTATTAAAATCGTACGTTAAATTTTTTTCGAAAAAAGGTTTTTTTGTATAATTTTCATCAACTAATATTACTGCTTTATGTCAGTAAGTGGTTGCACATAGGGCTGAAAAATTGTCATACTGTATTTTAGCGACTGTAGTTTTGCAAGAGATACCTTGCAATCTGTGTGAAGACTGAAATAGTTACTGAACACTGCGCACTTCTCCAACTTCCACAATGAAAGAAAACGTTGCAGAGAATATCGTATTAAGTGTAAATGAAAATAGACCACATTTAATATGTCAAAGTGACCTAAATGATATAGTCAGAGACCTAAATTTGTCCAAAGCTCAAGCTGAATTCTTAGGTTCCAGGCTCCATCAATGGAATTTACTTCATGCAAGTACACAAGTTTCAGTGTTTCGGCAACGCGGTGCTGAATTTGTAGACTTTTTTAAAGAAGAAAGTGGTCTTACATATTGCAGTGATGTACAGAGGCTTATAAATATTTTAGGCTATAACAACTCACCAGATGAATGGAGACTATTCATTGATTCTTCAAAGTTAAGTTTAAAAGTAGTCTCACTGCTTGATGGAAATGATTTTTCATCATTTCATTTAGCACATGGCATCTACATAAAGGGAATCTACACTATTTTTAAAAAAATCTACTAGAGAAAAGTCAGTATAACAATCATTCTTGAAAAATATGTGTAGATCTTAAAGTTGTTGGAATATTGGGTTGCAAGGAAGCTACACGAAATTATATTATTTTTTGTACAAGTGGAAAAGCAGCGCTAGAAATCAATATTAAAGAATGGCCATTGAGGACTTATTTCATTCCTGGGTAGGAGAATGTTCCTGAAAACCTCCTAGTAGACCCAAACAATATCATTTTACCGCCCTTGCGCATTTAATTAGACCTTATGAAAAACCTTGTTAAAGCCATGGATAGAAATGAAGAAGGTTTTCTATATTTCAAATCTTTATTTCTTAGTCTGAGCAAAACAAAATTGAAGAAATGGATTTTTGTAGGGCCGGATATAAGGCAGGCAATGAAGGATTCCAATTTTAGTTCTAAATTAAAAATAAAAGAAAAAAATGCATGGCTTTCTTTTGTTGAAGTGACAAAAAATTTTTTGAGAAATAGAAAGTCTGCAAATTATAAGGAGATGGTTTCGAAGCTACAACAATATTACAATTGCTTAGAATGTAATATATCTTTGAAGATTCATTTTCTTGATTCCCACATAGACTTTTTCCCTGAAAACTAATGTGCTGTAAGCGACGAGCATGAGGAGAAATTTCATCAAGACATCATTGCGATGGAAATAAGGTACCAAAGAAAATTGTAATCAAGAATGCTTGCAGGTTTTTGTTGGATATTAAAACGCGATTATCCATCATACAGTTATAAGATACAAGCCAAACGAACACAAAAATCTTTAGAATATTTTTTTTTTAAATTAATTCCTTTACAAATTAGAACTGTTTTTTTTTTTTAAATAAATATATTTTTCTTAGAAAATGGATGTTTCAATTTTTTTTCAAACACATATTTTAACTAATCTCATGTTAAGGTCTCAAAAATTATGAAAAAAAGCATGGCACTGCAAATGGTCAAATTCTTCGAAGGGGAATAATTGCTTCATCGAATGTCAATTTGATTTCCGAAAGGGCAAGGTGCTGTGTATATTGGATCTTGTATCCTACAGACTGGAATCATTCCACCGAATTCAATATAGCTCAGTGCTTCCCTGCGATCTTAGTAAAGCGTTTGACTGTGTAGATCATACTATCCTCCTGCAAAAACTTGCAAAATATAACTTTTATTTCAACTGCATTAACCTTATTAGATCTTATTTAAAAGACATAGTCCAAATCGTGCGGGTTGGTAGGATGTTCTGGGGCGAAATACACAGTTTTTGCCGATGACACTACAATATACTGTACGGTTGGTACTGCGGGAGAGGTGCTTAAGGGTATTATTGAGGCACAACAGAGAGCAGAAGAGTGGCAAACAGGCTTATCCTCAATAATAACAAAACCAACAGGGACATCTTCTCATTAAGATATTTGGGAAATATGAATGAGGGAGCGGATGAGAAAGATTGAGAGAGGTTTTTGGGAGTGAACTTGGACCCAAACTACTGTGGAAACCTCACATCGAGCTATTATTCAAAAAATTTAATGAGTATCTTTTCCTTCTGCGGAATCTCTCTAAGAGTGTGTCTCGGGAGACATTGAGAATTGCATTTTTCTCTCTATTCCACTAGCACTTGTCATATTTTATTTTGACATGGGGACACGCAGCAGACGCCAAGCGAGTCCTTCGGCCCTTCACGTAAGGTAATGAGAGTTTTAACAGCTCTTGACTTTAGAGATTACTATCGTGAGGCATTTAAAAATCTTAAAATCTTGACAGTTCCAGCACAGTATATTTTTGAAAACCTCTTTATTTAAAAAAATATATATTATGACCTATAAAACTTACCATGAGACTCAGACATATGAGACGAGATACAGACGAAACATTATTTCTGTCTACTGGAGGTTAAAGAGGTGCCAAACTGGAGCAGGATACTGGGCAATAAAATGTTTCAATATACTACCAAGAGAAATTAAATATATGGATGAACATGACTTTGAAAAAACCATAAAAAGTATTTTAGTTCAAAATGCGTTTTATAGCACAGAAGAATTTTTGAATAACCACTTTGTCCACTTTCAATCCACGATGCCTTGTGCCATGTATGTATATTTTATTGTTTTTCTTTTGTAACTTGTATCTTGTATATTTTCCTTTAAACATATGATTTGTGTAATTTTAATCTTTAACCTGTATTTTTAATTTACCTTAAAATGTATATCTGTGTTTTTAACTTTTCTTTTTTTATAGATTTCTATTATATTTACTTTATACTACCTTTGACGTATGCTACACATGTTGTGACTAACATGAATGAACTATTCTATCCTAAGGTATGAATAAAAAACCAGTTGCGACTAATGGCAAAAAATTTTTTTTTGTTGCCCAGTGTAATAAGCCATAAAGAAGTATTTTGTTTTTTTCTGGCACTTCCGAAAACAGATATTCAGCCTTCAAATAGAATGAAAAATTCTACAGGATTGGGAATGCATTTAATGGGTTACAGATTGTACAGTGTTGTCACAATACAATCAGAATTAAATAAATCATTTAATTCTTCTATGACAGATAAAATTTGCAGGTTTGCGTATTTTTAATAGTGTTTTAAAATATGTTACCTACATACTCTACTAATCTAATATAGATTCAGTGACTCATATAACATTTCATGGTTTATGCTTTATGCTTTTATGTGTTCTCTGATTTGTTAATAATGATAGTACCTACTACCTACTGGTTCCGTTGTGTGATTCCGAATAATAGCAAAGTTGATGTTTGCGGTAGACCAGAAAGAACCAATCAGAGAGTTTTAAAAAAATAATGGCGGTAAACATGTTAGAATGTTAGCTAATAGATTTTCCTACATATGCAAAACTTTTTTGGTTTTACCACTATTACCATTCTTTAATTATTTTATTTGTCAAATGGTCATGGTTTATTTATTTTAATGAATTTACAAGACATTTTTTTAAAGCTTAGGAAGGCTTGATAAAACGTAACTTTCAATGCCACATTCATTTGATCCACGCAATATCTTGAAAAATCCTTTGTCGCCCCATTTTTCACCCCAAGAGTTGACAGCTGTCCAATATTTTGTTCCATTTTCAGTTCCCCATCCAATTATTTTAACTGCATGATTTCCAATTAGCTTTTCACTTGTTTTTTGGTAAACACCTAAAAATAATTCAAATTTACCATTAAAAATAATAAAAATAAAGCTGCTATATGCCGAAAGAAAAAACAATACAAGCTGCTATATAGGGTGGCCCAATATTTTATATAAAAGTTGGAGAATATTGATATGGCTAAATTTCAAAATTATTTTTGACTATACAGAGTGATATGTTAAGGAAGGAGGGTTGAAAATACTTTACGTATTTGGATTTTACATAAAATCCGGAAACTAGTTTTATATTTTTTTTTCAGTGTTGCCAAATTATTGAGAAAAATCTATAAATTTTTCGAAAAAAACATGGCGTTATAAAATTTGTAATATTTTCTAACTAAAAAAATCAATGAGAACATTTTGGAGGTTTTTGTAGGCTATCCGGGAAACCGTAAAAGATTTAAAAATCTGATAAAGTAGGTCCGAGCTCTTTTTTTTTGAAAAAATTGTGATGGCGAAAACAAATTACGGCTATCGCGATCGGTTTCGGATTTACAGGGCGATTTTCGAATTTTACAATTTTCTAAAATGTCTTATATTTTATTTATTAAGACAACTACGATAAAACTGATGAGACATCCTTCAGGTACTTTTTTTTTGTAGAATTCAGTGACGTAGTCACATTTTTAATTTTAGTTTTAATTACGGAGATATAATACCAAGTTTTAATTTTTTAACCCTGTATTTTATGCATTTTGCATTTTATTTAAGAATGTATTATATTGTCAATGTAAATTGGCAACAAATAGGCTTAAAACAGTTTTTATATAATATGTAAATTTTTTAAAATAGAAAACATTAAATAAGCTATATGGATATAATATAAAATCATTTAGTTCATTTTTTTAATCACAGTGTCTTAACCTACAATATATAAAATAGTAAATATTCTAACTGATCTCGATTCTAAAGAATATCTAAATACATAAATCATTTCCATAGGTCACTGCTAAGAACACGTTTTAAGTTCGATGAATATAACATATTTTATATTATGTTTTAAAATACTAGGCTGTGACTATGCATAAATAAAAGAATCACCTATTCGACTAAAGCCTGTCAGTTTGAAGTTTATTAACTTGCAATTTGTCTGTCCGAAAACTCAAAATGGAAAAATTTCAAAACTTCGAAAATTATGATATCTGATTTATATTTTTAACGGTATATGGAGAACGAACAACTATATGCAGCTCCGTATATGAGTGAACGTGATTTCAGCACTACAACGGCATAATGTGGATATATCCACTGCTATTGCATCTCACACGGACGATTCCGTGAAAGCCGCATAAACATATATAAGCAATCCGGCGGGAGGTCGGCGAAGCCGCGTTCAGTATTTGCATGCTTCCTTCCGATCTGTCCTTTGCACAGCCAGATGCATGTCGGTACCCTGACGAGTCTAGTAGAGACGAAACATGTACCTCTGCCATATCACTGTGGCGGGGAGGGTAAGTTTTGACTTTCTTCTCGGTATGGTGGTACGGGTAGGCCATTCTCTCGATGGTGGTGGAATAGAATAAATTGCGTTCTATAACAATTTATTCTAACTGTGAAACCTCTAACACAGAAGGGATATGATGGAGAGAAGTTTGCATTTACCGTTCGCATTTTACTTCACTCATATACGGAGCTGCATATAGTTGTACGTTTGCTGAATGTGTTTTCAGCACTACAACGGCATAATGTGGATATATCCACTGCTATTGCATCTCACACGGAGGAATCCGTGAAAGCCGCATAAACATATATATATATATATATATATATATATATATATATATATATATATATATATATATATAAATATATATATATATATATATATATATATATATATATATATATATATATATATATATAAGCGATCTAGGAAATATATCTAGGCATTTCTTGGTATTTATTTAACGCACCACTGAAAAGTTCTGATCTGATCCTAGCCATGATATAGTAAAATGACTAAAGGATAGATATCGTGAAACGAAAAACTCCTAAACATTATGAGCTAATAGTTAAATTTAATATAAAACCTAACAGAGCCATTTTATATTATAAATTAAACCATTCTATTGACATTATAATGAAATAAGAATTCTAACGAGTCTTTACATACCATTTTTATAATTTCCAAAATCTTCATATACATAAAAGGTAGCAGTCACTGGACCATTATTCAAAATTTCTAATTGTATCTGCTTTTCGTCGGTAAACTGGCATAAATCTGCACATTCTCCAAATGTTAGCTCACTATTAAAATCTAGTGATGGATCATCACAAGTTTTTGTACAACTTGGAACAGCTGCCGACGTACAATTACTTTGGTGACCATCACATGGAGGCAAAAAGTATGCTTTGCAACCCTAAAATTTGTTTTAGAAGTTAAGCTGACCGACTAGTATGTTATCAGTTTACAAATTCTTTCACTATTTTTCTTTTTCATCTACTTTATTCTTAGCATTTAAAAATGTTTTAACAGAAGAGATTCTTACTTGTTCTGGATGGTTATATAATCCACCAGAAACAATGCCAGTAGCGCTCCATCTTCTCCAAGCAAAATAGGGATCATAAGCGTTACATCCTGTAGTAGCGCCACACGTCAAGACATCTTCAGCAGAAACGAACACTACTTTACCATACCCAGAATGAATACAAATTCTATCACTCATGGCCTCAACAGGAGCAAACGCCTAGTAAAGAAAAACATAATTAAAAAAAAAATCATTTAATTTACGTATTTAGAAATTTTATTTGTCTTATTAGTTATTTATTTTATCTAGAAATAATTTGACATCGACTTTAAAATTGTCAATTACTTTTAAAAATTTATATTGTTATTTTTAGCCTTCTAGTCCTCTTTTAAAAATCGGTTACATTTTTTTATAAAAATTTTGTTTGGCGTTTTTTAATTTTGAAATATTTTAAAGAACCTATATTGGCATTAGAGGACGATAGTCCGACTTAATGGTAAGCTCAGCAAAGAAAGCCAAATTCAACGAGGCGTTAGACAGGGAGGGGCGTATTCTCTCTCCACTGCTATTTAATATGTATTCGGAAAAAGTTTTTAACGAAGCCCTACATAACAAAGTATTTAGGGTTAATAAACACGATTCGTTATGCTGATGATACGGGCATCATAAGTTATAGGCTTTAGGGTCTACAACAACTCTTAGATTTTGTTAATAGGGTGGGAAAAGAAATGGGACTCAAAATAAATGTTGGTAAAAATAAATTTATGGTTTTCAGTCGTCTACCATATCCAGACGCTTCGCTGCTAATAAATGGAGAAATCGTTGAAAGAGTCTTCCACTTCAAGTACCTTGGATGTTATATTACTGAACATCTTGACCCAGATAAAGAAGTTAAATGCAGAATCGAAGCCCGCACAACTTCTTTAAAAATGAAATCGGTTGTCTGCAATGGCAATTTAAATTTAAAACTTCGTCAATGGATGATTAAATGTTACATTTGGTCAGTGCTGTTGTATGGAGTGGAGGTGTGAACACTGAAGGCTACCACGATCAATCGTTTGGAGGTATTTGAGATGTGGTTGCATAGACGAATGCTTCGAATACCCTGGATAGCTATGCAGACTAATATAGCGGTTTTAGATCGGATAAATGCCACTTGTGAATTGCTGAGAACTCTAATGAAGAAAACTAGCTTATCTTGGCAATGTTCTCAGAGGGGATCGGTACAGAATTCTCATTATGAAGGGTAAGATCGAGAGTCGTAAAGGTGTTGGAAGAAAGCAGATCCCTTGGCTGAGGAATATCCTAGAGGGGACAGGAACACACAGGGCTGAACAACTATTTAGAATAGCAGATACCCCTAGTCAACTCGCCATTTTAATTTCCAAAATCAGTGAGACCTGACACGGCACATGAAGAAGCAGAAGAATTTTAAACTAAATTACCTGCACTAAGTACTAAGCGAGAATTGTTCAGAACCTCGCAGTGTTTTCAAGGTAGCAAAAAATATTCATTTTAGCCACAGTTACTGTAAAACGCAGTAAATTGAGCAAGGAAAAATTTTTTGATTTTTAGAATTCTGCAAAAACTGTTTTTAAATAAAATTGGGTCCAACACAAATTTAGTCCGTCATAGTAAATCCGCTATCTCGAATTTTAGGAAATTAATTTTAGACTCGCAATCTACCCCAGCAAAAACGTTCAGTATCGAGTTTTAAAAAATCTGAATCATATAAATTTTAAATCCCATATAAATTATTTAGCATATGGGATGGCGCACCACATTTCAGTCGATTCATATATAGAAAATGATTAAAGATTTTAAAAATATTTTTAATAATGGGTATGTAGGTCTATTGGGACTATGATTTAAAATTATTTTGAAATATAGACAGGAAAGGAAAGTTTCGCATTAAAGTTGTCAAAATTTAAATGGAATGATCTGTATATTATTTTATATTTTGATAACGCGGATCAAATAATGATAAGTTGCTGTTATATTTCATATATCTAAGACAAACCGTTCTTGAGATATTTAACTATTATAGAAATTGTATTATGCAAGCTAGATGCGATATGAGATTTTTAGCAAATTAATTACAATTTATTGTAAAATAAAATTGATCTCAAATAATTATATAGAGTTCCATCTGATTTTTGTTATTATTAATGCGAAATATTAAGGTTTTCTTTATCATATCTTTTATCCGAAAAAAGGACAAAAATCTAAGAAATTTTCATCACCTCCTAACATTTCTAGAACCGATAAATAAAATTCGACTTGTCGTTCGTAATCTACTTCCAAAAGTTCCTGATATAGTTGAATACCATATAGATGACATTTGTATTTTTTGTTATTTTTTCAGTGTTACTGCTACTTATTCCTGTAGTTTCATAAATTTTTCGGTGACTGGTTTCTGTTCGACTGTTTTTTTATGATCCAGACTTCCTGTTGTTCAAAAAACATGCAGCAAATTTTCCTAATGAACGTTTGGTGGGATATTTTTGAGCATAAATTCTTAATGCTAGCAAGCAATTTTCTTTACAATCACCCATGACTAAAATTATGTCAATCTTTTCCACTTGGGGGTAAGTTTTCATTTTAAATAATTAGGATTTTCAAATAACTTTTTGACTAACAAGAAATGTCGATAGGTAGAATAAACCTTAATGCAATTTTAAAGATCGTAAAAATTAGAATATAAATTCGAAATTAAATATTGAATGTACCATTTAAAATAAGAAAGTTATTTGACGTTAATAATACTAAATATCAAATTAAATTTTTTATCAACTCTGTACATCTTTATTTTACAATAAATTGTAATGATTTTAATAGAAAACCAATATAAATTAAGACATCCAGCTAGAATAAGCGGGACAGGCTCGCCTCCTAAATTTTGATATACAATTTCAAAAATAATTAAATATCTCAAGAACGACTTGTCATAGATATATAAAAATAACAGTAACTTATCTTTATTTGGCCCCCACTATCAAAATATGCCGTAATATATAGGGCATTCTATTTAAATTTGAACTTCATTATGAAACTGTTTTTGGAGCAACTGTGTATAATAAAGATATCTATAAAATGTTTTATTGTTCTTTGAATATAAACCGAGGGAAATATGGTGCGACAAAATTGAGCTTGAAAAAATTAATAGATCCGGTCTGTTCACTCTCAAGTTCACCCCAATACAAATTTTGGAAAAAATACTAAAAATGTAAAATTTTCAATACCTCGTATTGTGTTTGCTATACCAACTTTAGGAAATCGATTTTTGATTCGTAACTTATAATCCCGAAAATCTCGTAATTCCAATTTTGAAAAGAAGTGAAAATTTTTCAGTCCACTTAACTAAGTTTAAAAAAATATTTTAAACACAATCTAATCTTTGTTTACACCTTCAAAACCACCTCAAAACCAATTTTGGACAAAATCAGGAAATTTAAAATTTTTAATACGCTATGTTGAAATTTTCCAAAATAATTTTAAATTTGTAATTCATACTCTCAAAAGGTTCCCACTACTAATGAGGGATAAAATCGACAAATGTATATTGTTATTTGTTAAAAATTATTTGAGATTCAAAATGCTAGTTTTGGAGGAAATTGGATGAAATAAATTTTTTGCCCGTCATGTTATTAGCGCCATCTTGAAATATTCTAAACCAATTTCGGTAAAAATGATACGAGATCACTGCAGAAACTTTTTAAATATACTTAGCGCAAAAAAATCTTATTCATCGGTTAAATTTCTATTTCCTTTTACAAGTAGCTTAACAAGCTTATTTTTAAAAATATTACTTCAAATGATCATCTCTAATGATCCTGTCAAAGACGCCATAATAATTTACTGAAAATTAACAAGTTTTAACTCAAAACTTTAAATAATAGATAGTTTTCAGCAAAGGAAATTCAGTAGCCTGTTTATTAGTTATAATGTTGGACCACTTCTCAATAAATAATAATTTCTATAAGTACTAAGCTATTACCCGTTTTAGAATTAAACATAGATTTGATTTATATTAGAGTTTTATTAACTTTTAATTTTTTGTTTTGATCTAAAAATTAACTGCGAAAATAAAATATTTTGTTTATTTTCGAGGTAACTATTCATCTTAGCGATTACAAAGCTTTAGCTCTATTTATAAGTAATTTTCCTATATTAAGATTTTTTTGCTGATATATAAAGTATAAGTTTATAACAATATCATAGGGAAAATAAATCCGGTCAACTAGAAGGCTTAACTTCCTTGGACCTTAAATCTAAAAGGTCAAATAGTTTCTGAAAACTGATTAAACAGAATTTGATCTTTAGAGCCATTATACAAGGGTTCCTTTAAAATGTATACTAAAGTTCCACTTTTTAAAATAAACGTAACAGGGATCCAGCATTTTTCTTTGGGGGGGGGGGGGCGATATCACAACAGTTTAGTATCGCAAGCGGAAACAAGTTGTCGATCGGAGTGGTGCCAGTCACATTCACGTTCCTAATGTAATAAGCAGAGGTGAATCTATTTTTCTGAAATCGAAGCTCTTGGTTGGGGGGCAATTGCATAGTATGGCAAGCGAAAGCAAGCTGTTGATGGAGGGGTGCATCTATTTTTTCGAAATCGAAGCTCTTTGGGGGGGGGGGGCAATCGAACAGTATGACCAGTAAAACCGAACTGTCAACGTGGGGGTGCATCTATTTTTCTAAATCTGAAATTCTTGGGGGGGGGGGGCATTGCCCTCATCTCCTGGCCCCTGGATTCGCTCTTGAAGCGTAATAGTTTACAAACACTGATTGGATTAATGATCAATCAAGTTTACCTACATGAGGCGATATATAACAATATTAACAACACTAACAATATTAATAGTGTTAACAATATTCATATCATAAATTATTATAAAAATCTAAACAATATTAACAATATAAACAATATTCAGAGATTTAAAATGCCGATTAGAACAACATATTTAGACTATATCAGATAATAATATTGATACGTACTTAACGCATTTTAATCTGAAGTTGTTGTTTCTCCATAAACAAAACTACAAATAACAACTTAAGAAATACCAAGAAAATCTGGATTATTAATGAAGTTAAACATGCTACAATAAATGCATAAAATAGATAAAATAATAAAAAATTATTTTTATATTAACAATTAAAATCACAATACGGTGAAAACTTAAATATGCCAAATCAATTTTTAATAACTACAAATTGAGTAATGCTACAAATATTAATGAGTTGGTGAATAATGAAAATGGGAAGCAGAGAGAACCATTTTAATATTACAGAAATAAATTTTAAACCAAGAGAAGTCGCTGATCAAGGAGAAATTTGCTAGGTATTCAATAGATACTTTACTGACTTTGTCAAGAGCAGTAATGTAGCACAAACCCAACGTTTACAAAATATTCCTATTCAGTCACAATCTCTTTTTTCTTTATCCACTTTATGAAATTGACAAAGAAATTCTAATTTCTTAGGTTTTGTCAATTTTGAATTATATAAGCTTTTTACATGGTAGGTACCCTAGCGTACTCAAAATCTCAAAACCTCCAAAGTGTCCCTTCTTTAGGACATCTCTACAATTATTAATTAAACATTATTAACCTAACTTATAATTATTAAGTAACTTAACAATCTAGTTTGAATATGTAACACGTACATGTTTGAAAAACAGGGGAAAAACCCAACATTAGCACTTTTTAACTACATTTAGAAACTTCTTTTAATAGAATTGTAAAAATTCGTTAAAATTCTAGAAAACTCGAAAACACCCAAGCATTATACTTGACTATTCCACCATTTTGTAGTGACACATGTCAGGTGTCAACCGAGAAGTGTCGTGGGAAGTAGTGAGGGAAAACACGGATCCGTGAACAGTGGCGTAGTCAAGTATGAGATTTAGCAAACATAGAATATAAATTTAAAAATTACTTGTTTGATGTTTTTTACATAATATAAGAGAATTTAATGGAAAAAGCTATTCATCTGGAGGTGGACTATCCAGAAGGCTCAAATACTTTTCTTTTTCCAACTTTAAAATATAACTGTAAATGGAGGACTCATACTCTCGTTGTCACTTTTTTTATTCATCGTGTTATCTTGGTTAATGTGCGCCATTTCAAGGAAGAGTCTTTTGTGATAAGTAGGAACTCTTTTCAGAATCTCAGTGCCATCCCAGTTAAAGTGCTAATGTTGTTTTTTTTCCCTATTTTTCAAACATGTACTTCCTTGTTATTCAAACCACATTGGTGAGTTACATAATAATTATAAATTAGGTTAATACTTTAACTGTTTCATTAATAATTGTGGAGATGTACTGAAGAATAAATAAATAAATTCTGGAGAGCTTGACAGAATCCAAAAAGAGTTTTTCTCCTTACCAATGCCTACAAATTTAAACAGACTGCATCCCCAATAATCCTAGTTTGGAATATTGTTTCTTAACTAGTTGGTAGTGACAATTTCCTCCCTTTATATATATATATATATATATATATATATATATATATATATATATGTATGTATATATATATATATATATATATATATATATATATATATATATATATATATTAATGTTGTGAGAGTTCAAATTAAGTATTTGAATCTACAATGTTTGAAAAAGGTTAGGGAAGTTCCAGCCTAAACGTTACATTGACATGTGAATATATGTTCCAAACTAATAACTCGCCACTGTTTGTAAAATTGAAAAGCCTTATGTACTTAGGATTGCGAAATTTATAACCGGAATTCATAAACAAAAAACCCGAACATTGCGGCCATAACCTTGGATATACTAAAAATATTGAAATAAAGAACCCATTAACTAAATCAGAACACGAATTAACTATATTTCTTTCTGTTATAGATGACTTAGCCATCTTAAATGAATGGCATTCAATAAATGAAAATTCGGTGAAACAGTAATTTTAGTTCTAAAATTTATAGATTTTGATTAATGTGTTTATATAAACTGGTAGTATCTTTTAATACTGTTTTATCACTTTTTAGGAGGAAGTTGTAGAAGTAATTTTTAAATTATATCTGATTTTTTTTTAATTTCGTATACTGTTTTCAATTTTAAGTCATTTCTCTCTTTAATCCATTGACTTGAAGTTAAGGGAAATACTTTTTCTATATGAGATTATGCGATGGTATGTAGAAAAAGAAATCTGCAATTTGTTTGAGTTTTTGCTTTTTTTATACACTTTGAAAAAGTGTACTATAGTTTATAATCGGTAGTATCATCAACTGCAGTTTCATTTATGAATTTTTGAAGCAAAGAGCTTTTTGTACCCTTTTTCTGCACTTAATACTACCTTTCGTGACTTTAAAATTCTGTATCACTACTCTGCTGAATAGACAAAAGAAGTAAGCGGAAGCTATAGCTAGCAATTACTCTCTTACATTAGTAATGAACTATGCTTCATCCGCACGCCGCGCGTAATCTACATACATTTTAAAAAACTCCCCGAATGTTTCGGGGCGTCCTTGAGAAGAAGACAGTGTCCTGGGATAGAGAATAGATGGCAAGCCAATAAATGCTTTACTTTTACTATCTTTTATCGAAAAAAAATATTGCGACTGATTATTGTTAGTTTTCATTTGTTCCAAAGACATTATAATTATTTAAAATGCTTAACAAATAAAAGCCTTACCCAACCAGCTTCACAGTTTGATTGATCCCTAACTTGTCCTATAACTGATTCACATACTGACCAAGCTTCTCTTGAATCAAATAAGTCCGGAACAACTTCTGACGTATCATGAATGTTAACTTTTAACTTCTTGTTATATTTAAAATCTATGACTACGCCTGAAGCCAGAGTTTTAAATAGATTCCATTCGTCAATCTTAAAATTTTGATCAGCCTTCCATGTTAATTGTTTTTCATTTATATTGCTTATATATTCTTTAGAAAAAGGGTGCAAACTGGCAAATGCATAATTCACAAGAAATTGCGTAAACACTAAATAAAGTATCATTGTTTCTTGATTTTATATTACTAAAATTAATATAATGAATGCAAATGAAAACAATAGCTGTTTACTATTATTCAAAAATGATTAAAACGTAATAATCGCAAAGATAAAAATCAAGTACTTAGTTTTCGTTAGGATTGTACACTCAAAAAATAATTGATATCGATTTATTTAATGAGAATTTCAATAACTGATTACCAAGAAAAAGATACTCTTCATTTTCTTCTTTTTTTTCAATCAATTGTGTTATCTTGTGTTAGTATGTACCATTGCTTTCCAGTCACATTTCCGATTTACCTTAATGGTGGTCTCCCTACATCTCTTCTTCTTGGCTTTGGCCTTCAATTTTCGCAATAGTGTGATAAGGTACCATGTTTCCCTTATTTTTCAAAAATTTGAAAAAATATTTTTATAAAAGTTGTATAATATGAAAATTTCTACAACCTAAAAATATTGTTACAACAGAATGATCAGAGCCACCCTTAAAATATTGATTATGCAGTTTTTGTTGGCTTCAAGTACTTAGTTTTCGTTGGGATTATACACCTAAAAAATAGTTTATATCGATTTATTTAATGAGAATATCGATAACTGATTGCCAAGAAAAAGATACTCTTCATTTTCTTCTTTTTCTTCAATCAATTGTGTTATCTTGTGTTAGTATATACCATTGCTTTCCAGTCACATTTCTGATTTACCTTAGTGGTGGTCTCCCTACATCTCTTCTTCTAGGCTTTAGCCTTCAATTTTCGCAATAGTGTGACAAGGTACCATGTTTCCATTATTTTTCAAAAATTTGAAAAAATATTTTTATAAAAGTTGTATAATATGAAAATTTCCACAACCTAAAAATATTGTTACAACAGAATGATCAGGGCCATCGTTAAAATATTGATTATTCAGTTTTTGTTGGCTTCAAGTACTTAGTTTTCGTTAGGATTGTACACTCAAAAATTAATTGATATCGATTTATTTAATGAGAATATCGATAACTGATTGCCAAGAAAAAGATACTCTTCATTTTCTTCTTTTTCTTCAATCAATTGTGTTATCTTGTGTTAGTATGTACCATTGCTTTCCAGTCACATTTCTGATTTACCTTAATGGTGGTCTCCCTACATCTCTTCTTCTTGGCTTTGTCCTTCAATTTTCGCAATAGTGTGACAAGGTACCATGTTTCCGTTATTTTTCAAAAATTTGAAAAAATATTTTCATTAAAGTTGTATAATATGAAAATTTCTACAAACTAAAAATATTGTTACAACAGAATGATCAGGGCCATCGTTAAGATATTGATTGTTCAGTTTTTGTTGGTTTCTTGTATACTGAAGCATTAACAATTTTGTTTGAAGCAAATATCAAATCCTATTTAAAACAGAATGGTTATCCGCTAGAATTAATTGGTGATGTTATAAATAACCTTAGGACAAAGATCACTGGAAAGCAAGAAACATACTCCTTCTTGACAATTCCATATATTAAAGGAACCTCGAAGAAAATAAGACTAATTGCCAGCAGTTATAAGATAAAAACAGTCTTCAAGTCAGAAAATACACTCAGACCTCATTTAACAGGAACAAAATCAAAAACTAACGATAAGAAAAAATGTGTTTACAGAGTTCCATGTGAATGTATTCAGATTCATAGTGGAGAAACCAACACGCAAACGCCGTAATGGGATGCTATTTCTTTCTATTATGGAAAATCATTCAAAACTTACTCTGTAAGCACATTCGGCAACGGTCGGGTCTGCCTGAACAAGCAATCGTGCTATAGAAATAGAAACAGTCTTTGGCTTGTTGCTTTTTTCTATCTCTCTCAAAGCAATTTGAATGCTACATAAGTTTGTCTTATTTTTTTCCTGATTTACGTGTGTTTGAATTTGTGGTTATGTTTAATGTGAGATATATTTGTTTCTAAGAATAATATATATATATATATATATATATATATATATATATATATATATATATATATATATATTCATAAAATCAAAATAGCAATAATTATTTTTATTTCTGTTTATTTATTAACGTTGAGTCAGAACAATAATAAATTATTAGAGCTTATCCAAGAAAAAATAAATAAATATATACATATTATATATACAATTTAAAAAGTATTTAATTGTTTTACTGGGCAGCACAAACTTCTGACTGACATGGCTTTGTTAAATGCCTGTTGAGCCATAGATATGCAACGTTCATTGCTAATGTTCCTCTGATAGGACCCTTGTGCAAAAATCTCAATGTCCCCATAATTCTTGTAACAACAGGGACTCTTCGGGATCCACTGTCCATATGTGGTATAAGTTCTTCGATTAGGTTTTGTACTAAATCTCTACTAAGATGAAAACGTTTTCTAAATTCATCTTCAGGTAAAGCAAAATATTACTGTAATCTCGCAAATGTTTCCTCTCTAGTCTCGTAAATTCCCTGTCTTCTTCATCTTCAGCGTTTTGTACACAAGAGATAAATATCGGATTCATATTTTCTAATAGGTAATTTACTAAAAAAAAGGTTAGGAGTTAAATACTTTAGAAGATAACATGCGAGATTTCACAATAAAAATTTTTACAAAATTAACCTAAAAAATTACAAAGTAAATATGTTCAGTATTTTTTTTTTAAATTATAAAGTCCCTAGAAAAGGTAAATGTTTTTAGAGATGGTAGTTTGGAGTTATTTCTATGCGAAGTAACCCGAAGTTTTAAGGAAAATATCATAGAGAGTAGCTTACGTTGATAAAAAGAAATTTTCTTTCCTCTTTATTTCTTTTTTGTATCTATTTCTATCGTGTTACGGAGTTCGCGTGCAAACGTTCCCTAGAAGTTAGAATTCAAGAACATAAAATTCGTACACAAAAAAGAAAAACGTCAAGATTTAATATTGCAGATTACGCCTGCACTGTTAAAAATAATCTGAAATTTAATGTACAATCATTAATTCAATTTAATGATTTTGTACCTTAAATTGTGAATAAGTTACATGTACTTTGAAATTAAAACTATGTACCTTAGATTTAATTGAATGTTGCCTTAAATTTCAATAAAGTAACTGAAAACACCAAATTTGATGTATAATTACATTAGACTTAATGTTAAAATTATTAAATTTAATGCATTAACATTAAATACATTCAATAAACCGTTAATGAAATTTGCTTCCAATTAATGTGAAGTCTTTTTACAGTGTGGGAAAAAAAAATTAACACCATATAGAATGGTCTGAAGCTGCGGCAATATATATGGAACCCAACATGAAGAAAAGAAAATTTATAGAAGCAGCTTACATTAAAGATAATAATGGAATCTTCAGTAAAGTCAGTGTTTAAATACCAAATTTTTGGCAACCATTACTTTGTAACATCAAATCATTGAGGTGTGTACAGTGAAGCGAAACTTCACACTTTCCCCTATATAAGCTTGTAGCCTTAAGACAAACATTCAGTTTATACTTGATATGATTAGAGATACCTAATCGAAACGTCGTACAAACAAAAATAAAGGCAATGCAAGTCCGACAACCCCATTTTAGTCAATGGATGCCATGCTATTTACGGGTATTAAAAAACCTCATAAAAATGTCAAACTTGGGATACCCAGTAAATATACCTACAAAAAATTTCGCATTAGAATTAGATTTAAAAATAGCAAAACAGCTGACCTGACAAATACCTTCCTAATTTTAGAAACGATTTACATATTTACAGTTACAAAATTAAAATTTTAACGTTCATCCATTATAGGTGATTTCGTTGTCTAGATTTTCAGGATATAATTTTTTATAGTTTAAGTTACAGTTAAAATGAACGTCAAAGATTTCAGAAATATGCAAAATTTAAAAATAAAAAATTGGTAATATCAAGTATTAAAAATATTAAATCCATTTTAAGTTTTATGATATTAATTAACATAAAATTTTTGAACTGAAAACTGATTTAAATTCACTGTGAATTTTAGCAGCAGTATTTTGCGATTATATATATATATATATATATATATATATATATATATATATATATATATATATATATATATATATATATATATATATATATATATATATATATATATATATATATATATATATATATATATATATATATATATATATATATATATATATATATATGTGTGTGTGTGTATATTTCTAGTCGAAGGTTTTCAGGCATCCCGTGTATGTGCTGAGTTCCTCTCAGGACGGCAATGCAGCTGACGTTTCGGTGAAATCTTATTCACCATTTTCAAAGCTCACTGTACGGTGTCTACGAGCAAACTCGTCAGCGCCGTACAGTGAGCTAAAATGCTCTTAAATAAATATAATTTTATCTTCAGTAAACTGAACCACATTATGGTAACGGGAATATTGTTGGTATTCCATCCAAACATCGATGTGGCATACTCTTGATTAGATGTCGAATTGTTCCTTGAAGTATCTGCCCAATTTTGAAAGTAAAGCATTTCCCAATTTTTGTAGGTTATGGCTTTTTTTTAGAGCATGGGTCTTCCTAACTCATTTAACTGATTTTCTATAAGATTTAAATCTAAGCTGATGGCTCCGAATTATGTTCTTTTTTTTCCAAAAACCTTTATAACAATGTGAAGGTGTATATGATCCTATTTAAAATAAATTCTTCTCTGTAATTTTAAGCATAGATTGGGGGTTGTACGATGTCTATAAAATATTAACAACCTCCATTACCTTTGAAATTACAATGAGCTTGGTCCTACCAATTAAACTAATGCCTTCCCACAAATGATTATTATGACCATGTCGTCATGAAATCTTTTTCCCGGTCTGCCATAAACTCGAATTCGCCCATCAAGACCACATATTCGGAAATGACATTCATCTGAAAACATTATTCGTTGACTTTTCTATTTAGTTTAGTGTGCATGAGCGCAACAAAACGATTTGTAGGGTGATTTCTTGTGAGCTCTGGTACCATTGCTCATCTTCTAGATCTTAGTTCCATCTCTCAAGTGATTTTTAAGTATATGTTAATATACTGTTCCGGACGGCCGGTCTTCGAACAAATTATACACACTGTATTATTTTAACAACTTTTTATTGTCAACCTTACTTTTGACACTTGTCAAATTATTTCAACTTGTGTCGACGAACTCTCGAAATATACTGACTGAGAAAGCAGATCTGGACCCTTTATATACCCTTTTGGTCGATGCCGGAAGATTCCCTAATTCTCTAGGAGGATTTCCATACTACATGGTGTGATAAAACTAAGAAAAAGGAATAATCCGGCGATTTCTAGACCTTCCATCATAGGCGTTCCATATTAAAAATAAGGAAATCGAATTCTCTAAAAAGTTTCAGACCTTCTTTCTTAGTCGTCTCCTGAGGAAATTAACAAAGGTAAAATTACTTAAATACATTATGAACTCGTAGAAAATATACCTAAAACCCTACAAACTACGAACACAAACTAATATTATGAAATGCACAACGCTATAAAGTTCGTAACAATACTGAAGCAGTAGATTTACATGCTACCGAATAGAAAAAAAGAATTTTGAACGCAATTTCTTAGTAAAATACAGCCCTGCTAAGCAGCTGTAATGCACGAGTTCATATGGCCTTTGTGTTACTTCTCTGATCTTCAAAAACCTGTTCCTTCTTTTTAGAAATAACGGATGAGGATACGTAAAGTTCAGTTGCATTTAATCCTTGGGGATACCAATTCTAATAACATATGTAATTACCACATACTTGAAAATTTTTCTGATGCCCTTTTTGTATCTTTCTTTCTCGATTCATAACAAACAAAAAAATCATTTATTTATGCTTGGCTGTAAAAATGTTCGACCTAAGAACATTTAATGCATTTATCAGTAACCCTTAATTTATTTTGCTTATTATACGTACGGAACGATAACTCTAGATTTACAAATCATCCTAGTTAGGACGGTCGAGGGATGCCGATCTTTCTTGGTTAGAATTCTAATTAGAAAACGATTTAGTGTGATCTAATGGCCCTTAGGATACTTAGGTGACGTGTGGTGAGCGATGAAGGGGGGCTCAGTGGACTGGTGTCCCGCGAAAATGGCAAGTAAAGAGGTGGAAATGTTTTCGATATTTATGAAGATATGCCATATTTTAAAATTGTAATGATTATTTTAATAGCAGCTATCACCGCTAGGACAAAGTCTATGTTTACATATTAAAAAGTGCGGTGCTATAGTAAATATTGAATTTTTGGTGTGCTCAAAAATTAAAATTCTCTTTCTGAATAAGGACGGCGCTCTACATTTCTCTCACCCTTATATCCTAGTAAGAAAGGCTAAATATCCTATAAGAGAATAGTTTTGATACTCGATAATTTTTATTATTTTCTTGTTTTCTAAAAATTATGCTTCACACTCCTACTTCACTTATACATTTTTGAAAAAATAATATATTTTTGGTTTTGTTTCAGGTACGCCCTACTAATGGATAATATTTTTTTGTTAAGAAAATTGAAAGAAACGTTGTCAATCGAAGGTAAGTAAGTGAAAAAGTGTAATAAATCTTTTATTTATTCACGATGTTTAAATGACTTGTTGAATTATTAATTAATAGAACTCTATTTTCGTCACAATAACAATAATTTATATGGAGATAAACAATTTGGATGTCGTTGTGTCGTATCGACATTATATACAGTGTGACCAGTAAAGCCCGCATCATATGGGATTTCTTTTTATTAATAGCTTTATTTGAAATTTCACTTTGGTAACAATTTCTGCTTCGATGGAGATGAAAATTAACCAAAAAAATAGTAGGCATGTGATTAGCATTATCTGTCTAATTTTAATTTTTTTCCAAAAAAAATTCAAAAGTGGGATTATGTCTCAAAATATCGAAAAAAGTTATTAGAAAGAGTTTTTTTGAATGTGATTTTTAGTCCACACACAAAAGCTGTACAAGATAATTTAGATTTTTTACCCATTTTTTGTAAATTGTACCACTGTTGCAAAATAAAACTCAACGCAACCTACCTAAAACTTCTTAGTTTTGATAGTGTTTCATCCCAAACATGTTTTGTTTAAAGTATCGCCATATTAAATGTGTGTTTTTCTACAAAATCCAATAGGGCTATTAAAATTTGATTAAATGGGATGCAAAGTTTATTTGTTTTTGACCCTATATAAGGAAACTTCATAAAATAACTATTTTTAAAAACGTAGTTTATGTATAAAGGTAATACTATTATAACTAATTATAATTAAGACAAACAAGTACACAGTGTCATCAGTAAAGTCTCCATTAGGTGGAAAATAAATTTTAAATGCGTTTAATTTTTATATTATGATTTTTTATTAGAAAATTTGAGTCTTTTCAATTAAAATATTTCCTTAATACTCATGTGTATTACTTTTAGACATAAATTACGTTTTCAAAAATAGTTATTTTATGAAGTTATTTTATACAGTGTGAAAAACATATCGACTTTGCATTACACGTGACCAAATTTCAATAGCCTCATTTGAGTTTTGTAGAAAAACACACATTTTATATGGCACTACTTTAAACAAAATATGTCTGAATTGAAGCATTGTCAAAACTAAGAAGTTTTACGTAGGTTGTGTTGAGTTTTATTTTGCAACGGTGGTGCAATTTACAAAAAATTGGCAAAAAATCTAAATTACCTTATACAGCTGAAATGCATTAAATATAGGCTAAAAATTGCATGTAGAAAAACTTTTTCTAATAACTTTTTTCGATATTTTGAGTTATAATCCCACTTTTGAATTTTTTTAGAAAAAACTGAAAATTTGACAGATTATGCTAATCACGTGACTACTATTTTTTTGGTTCATCTCGATCGAAGCAGAAATTGTTACCAAAGTCAAATTTCCAATAAAGCAATTAATAAAAAAAAATCCATATGGTGCGAATTTTATTGGTCACAATGTATAAATATTTTACCAGTATTTTAAACAAATTTACGCTGAAATGAAAAAGGTATGAGAATATATGTTAATTTTTTTAACAAAATATGGTTCATCGTTAGAAATCTAGAATACGGTTACAATTTAATATGACAATCATAAAAAAAAGGAAGCTGATGGTGGTTCTAGATAACAAAATCGTTTGAGTTAAAATTTAACTGAATGGACATTTTCTTTAATGGTATTATTTCCAATTAAAAAAAAATCCAAAAATTTGAAAGTTATAGCAAATTCTAAAAAATGCAATATTGATATATTTCCAAAATATTTCAATAATGCTATAATTCTTATGTAAGCATAATTACATTACTCACAAAAATTTTCTGAAATTTTTCTCTTAAGTTTCGATATCGCTATACATCCTTTACTAATTTAGGATACACTGTATAATGGGGTAAAAATGCAAATAATAAATTTCAAAGCTTTGCGTCATTTTAATACGATTCTGTTAAAATTGACTAAATAAAAGTAACATGTTGCTTTGACGACATATGATTCTAATTAAGAACCGAAAGCTGTCTGCCAAATGTTGATAGCATTTTTATTTGTTAGATTGAAAGATATGAATTTTCTAACCCTTTTTAAATAAAAAGTGCAATGGATAATATCTAACTGAAATACATTTTTTTTTTATAATTTTTATCAATTCTTCATTTAATTATAAAGTTCTTTGAAAGTTGATTTGTGAACATTTAGTCCACTATAAGTTAGAATTAATGAAAATAAAATTCATACACAAAAAGAGGAAACGTCGAGAACTGATATTGCAAAATACGCCTGAGATAAACAACATCATATAAAATGATTTTAAGCTGCAGCAATATATATATATATATATATATATATATATATATATATATATATATATATATATATATATATATATATATATATATATATATATATATGGAACTCAACATGAGAAAGAGAAAGAGAGAGCATATTACATTAAAAATAATAATGAAATTTTCAGTATACCCAGTATTGAGATACCTAGTCTTTGACAACCACTATTCTCCAATGTGCACAGTAAAGTGAAACTTTCCGCTTTAATGGTCACAGTCCTTATATAAACTCGTAGCCAATAAAACATTCAGTTCATATAACCTAATCAAACAAAACAAAAATAAAGACTACATTTTAGTCAATTTTCAACAATGTCGATTATCTTCAAACAGATCTCTTAAATATGTTTAAAATATATGTGTACAAGTTTTAGAATATGCATGGTTCTCTCATTTTGGAGGGCATATTATAGCAATGAACTAAACCGGAAAATGTAATGAAGAGTATTTTATTTCTTTAATTTTGTCATTCTTCTGCAGACATCATCTGCACATCGGATTATCTACGAAATCAATCTTATAAAGATAAGCCTTCGGGTTAGTTCCACCACCATTGGCAGCTCTTTCTTTCCTAGCAAGCGGCGAGCTAGGTCTAGTTATGCACACCTCATTCCAGAAGCTCCTCTTCATGATTCAATAAATTTTCTTTCCAGTAATACTTTTAGTTTTCTTTTACTAATGGCAATTGAGACAGGTAGAACTGGTTGGGGTTCATACGGTTCATTTGCGGACTCCATTTTTGCCGTTTCCTCATTCCCGTGTATACCCGAGTGACTCGGGACCCATACCAGTCTGTTTATGCCACTATTGCTTGTCAGACTGTTCAGTACAGCCTTACGCAAAGTTACGACACTAGACGTCAGTGCTATCATTGCAGTCGTACTGTCTGAGAATATATTTATTATCCTATTCCTGTTTAAGTTCCTCTCACAGAAATGGCCACACTACAGGATAGCATAAACTTCCGCTGCAAAGATCGTCGCACGTTGTCTGAATGAGTAGAAATTTCTGACTCCCGTGCTCCTACCAAACAATCTGGGTTCAGCTCCTTCATCTTGTTGAAATCCATCTCTAAACCACCAGAATCCATTTCTCGGAAGCTTTTGCTCGTCCTCCCAAATATCTTTACTTGGAAAAATTATCTCAAAAGAGTGATTAAGTTTCAAGAATGGCGTCATGTAATCTGTTTGTATGGGGAGTGATGGACATCTCTCCACTATGCTGTCCCTGACAAACGAGTAGCCACCCGTTCCAGTTCCAAAATGCTCGAGGCAACTGAGACGGTATGTAGCCTTCAAGACTTCGTTCTCTATGTATAAGTGTAGAGGAGACAGGTTCACCAGGATCTCCAAAGCCCTAGTAAGGACAGTTCTGATTGCACTCATTATTTCCACATAAGTCATTATTTGAATTTTTTCAAGTTGAAGACAGTGTTTGCGATTTGCAGTACTAGGCCACCATATAATAGCGGCGTAAGTTATCAAGGAACTAATCACTATAGTGTATATCCAAAATAAGCACTCTAGGTGTCAGTCTCCATGTGCACACGATGGCACTTTGCAAGTCCAGAAAGCAAATGTGGCCTTCTTGGTTCGAGCCTCAATACGATCATTCCAGCTCAATCATGAGTCCAGAATTACTACCAGGTATTTAACTGTTTTTTTCTATTGAAAAGGTCTTCCCGACAATGTGATTCTGAGAAGTCTTCCCGTTTTTCTCTTTTTTGTAAACAGTACCACCTCGGCAATGTCCGGGTTTATTCCGAGCCCTTTCCTGCGGCCCCGTCGCTTCGCGATTCAGAGGGCGAACATCATTGGTCCCTCCAGGTTTCAGATATCGCGACCAGGGCCCAAAATGAACAGGTCTTCTGTGTATATAAACCAGCGTCATTCAGTTCACTCAGCAGGCTGTCTACCACAAAGCTCCACAACAAAGGCGTTAGAACTCCTTCCTGTGGACAGCACTTACTTGACAGTGCTTTAACAGTTACAGTATTAAGTTAAGCATATACATTTACATCTTGTTTTATTCCAACAACAAGTTTCAAAAAATGTTGTATTTTAGGAATAATTTGCCAAAAAATAAATTCTTATTAAGTTAATATTGATTTTCTTGGTTTTCATTTTAAATAAATTTAGATCCTGTACATTATTAAAATAGCCGCCAAAGAAATAGACACAAGCCATTGTTGTGATTTTATTACAACCCGACAAAACGAAACCAATTTAGTTCAACAAATAAAATAAATCTGACCAAAAGCTGCGGCAAAATTATCTCATGAACTTGCAAAACGCTTTGCTAGCATGCAGCAACTGATTTAAAGTATTTTATAAACAAAGTGTTAGCCAACACGACACTTTATGAATGGCACCGTTCATTATTTACTCGTATTTACTTCTTTTATAAGAACCTTATATTTATAGCGTGTAGAATGTGCGCCAATAAAGTTGTGGGCGAATTTTTTTCGTCGGCGTAGTACAGTCCATGTGAAACAAATCGACGATATATAGGCGGTCGTTTAAGGAAAGCAATCGCGTTGCAACACACCAGTTATTTAGTGGACTGGACATCAAATTGAATGTCAACTTGAATAAAAGTTATGCCCTGGTCAGTAACACAGGGTTACGGAGATGAGGCATTTAGGCAGTATTGTAGTCAGGCTTTTTCAGTAGCATACATGACAAGTCCGATGTTTTCGGGGAGCATTCAAAAATTTAAGAATAGATGCGCTTTGCTTACTTGAATATATATATATATATATATATATATATATATATATATATATATATATATATATGTATATATAGCGTATTGTAGTGCGCTAAACTTATAGTTTTAAAAGTTTAACAATGTTTATTATGTAGTCGCGCTTGCACTGAAAGCGGATTTTTCTAGAAAAAGGATTCAAAGCGGGAAGACTTAAAGCAATAATAAAACTGAACTATAACCGATAGAGAAAAAGAATAGAATATTTCACTGTAAACGGAGTTAGACTAGTAGAGAATGGGAATGGAATAGAATAGAATAGACCTCTAACTTGGAAGTTGAGGGTTTTTAAACGCATCTGCCTATAATTTACTAGTATCGTACGGTGTTGTCACGTTCTCCAACTTTTCAGCGGTCTATTAATAGTGATTCAGAAATTTGGAAATAATTTCGCCTAAATGGCAACACCGTAACACATTTTCTTGCAAGCAGTTGCAAATCCCGAGTCATCAATGACCGTAAAAGGGCCCGATTGGTTTATTGATACAATCCTTAAATTGTACGAAACGGTATAGCTTATTTTACTAAAGTAAAAAAATATCACGTTTTCAGTGCAGCATTGTAACATGAACTATAAAAAATATTGAATCTTAAATAAATACAACAGGATAATAAGATATAACAATCAGTTAAATTGAAAAAGGTATGAAGGATATTTCTGACAAAAGAGTATGAGGGGCCTAGAGCCGCCACACACACACACACATATATATATATATATATATATATATATATATATATATATATATATATATATATATTGTCACGAGCAAGGATTGATCCATCCATACACTACAGCATTCCAACAAGCAAACTGAAGTCGTTTCGTAACTTAAGATCCAGTCAGAATTATCGACAGTGATCTTAGAGAAAATATTGGGCTAGAACACAGCAACAGCCATGGTAGTGAAGTAAGCCTACAGCCAATCAGTCTGTCATGGCTAGAGAAACAAGCCATTCACGTAACTTAGACGCTCTTCATTCTCGACTTCAAAAACGAAACTGGGTGTCACCAACAAGTAACAACAAAGTTATTGAAGGCCGAAGAAAAGAAAATATGAAATTATCTTAATACATATTGGGTGCAGCGCATTGCAGTTTAAAATTCATTGGTTGTTATGTATCATTTTATTAAAATTGCATTTATGTGTTCAAATAACTCATATTTAATTTTTTTCAAGATAGTAACCTAGAAAAAGAATTAGGAAATTTTTTCTTATGAAAAAAAATTTAAGTTTTAAACTTTATGTAATATATGAAATGCTTATAACATATAGTATTGCAATCTTCTTTTTCGCTGGGATACAACTTTTCGAAGCCGGGGGAATATGTCACGAGCAAGGATTGATAAAACTTTAATTGTCCAACACCTTGTATAATAGTTAATCGTATGGTTTGTTTTTGCTGACTATACACTATTATACATGGTAATTGATTGGAAAATAATAAAAGATCAGTCTAGTTGGGTCGCTCCTAAAAATGACATCCTGAGCTTAAAAAAGTGTTCCTCCAAATCAAGAGGCTGTTCCCATAGAATTATGTAAGTAAAGATCTTCAATTTTTAAACTTAAATAATGTAAACTGCTCTAATGTTGCGGCTATCCTGTAATTAAATTTATTCTTGTTTTCTTCTGAATATATATATATATATATATATATATATATATATATATATATATATATATATATGTATATATATATATATATATATATATATATATATATATATATATATATATATATATATACGGAAAATATATATATACGGAAAGGTTTAAGGCACTTTTGTGGGGCTGCAGTCAAAAGAATTGTTGGCCAGAAAAAAAAACTCTTTTTTGTTAGTCTAGCTTTCCAGAAATGTTATTCCCTTCCTCAGGAACTTCTACAAAAGAGAAAATAACCTTCCTCAATTCTATTACTATGGATAAAAATAAAGAAAAAGACCTATCAAAGTGAGTATGTATATGTCTTGTTCAACAGATGCAGTCATTATCACTTAAGAATAAGATCACATAACATGAAAAGATTGTTTTAACAGGCAAAACTAATTTGATTAATTTCAGAAAATAATTTTCAAAACACGTGAACGTCATTGAAACGCCATTTTAATTTGAGAATGACTTTGATTTTTGAAAGTTGAAAGCCCGTTTTAATAGGTATAGTTTACACCGCCCAAGAATAAATAATCGTCGAGGGAACGGAGGTAACCGTTCTTGAAAAATATTATACTATTAAGCGAAAACATAACGAAAAATGAAAATTATGACTAGAAACTGTAATAAGAAATAAAGCAAAATGCTATTTTAATGTCAAGAACGGCAACCTACACACCCAGTTGGACAGTGTGATAGTAACATTCAGAACAGTGGTTAAATGGTATCTGACTGAGATAATTGAACAGTGGGGGACCGATTTTACTTGCTTTCTAATTATAATAAGTTACTATAAATTACGCTTAGGTTTTCTATACCTCCTTTCTTGTTCATAGAAAGTGGTTCGTTGTTTATGTGAACCATTTCTAGGAAGACCCTTTTATGGGAATTACTTTCTTTTGCTAGGATTTTCGGTCTCTTAAAGATCATTAAATGACCCTTATATAGCACATGCTCTGCAAGAGCACATGAAACCACTCCTCTGTTACAATCGCTTTGATGGGAACTTATTCTACCTGAAAGATTTCTAGAGGTTGGTCACAATTTAGGCATGGGATCTTATAAATAATGTTCCAGTTTTCTTTCAGTGAGATAGGTGTCTTAGTTCTAGAATAAAGTAACACGATTGTTTTAATTTGTTTAGTTGCATTTTTAATAGAGGTTATATTTTGGACCACCGTTCTTAGTCTGAGAGTTAAATTTTCTATGTAAGAAAGCGACATATAGATAGAATGCTCAACCTCGTTGTTGTCTGCACCTGGTTGTGACTATTGAGTAGGTTGTGTATGTATCAAAGAGGGTTGGCTTACTTTTCCAAAAATGTTCTCTGGTAAGTCATATTGTGTGCTGTATAAAAACTTATTGATCATAGAAAGTGGATATGAATTTTGTAAGAAAATTGTTTTAAGTAGTTGCAAGCTGGCATTTCCAAAGTCTGGATAGGTCCTTTTTCATTTCTAGTATACGGTTGGTTTTCATTTTCTAAGGGTGGTATGATTGAGAGTTTATAAATCTGTTTGAGCACATAGGCTTTCTATACCAACTGGTTTTTAGAAGGTTGGTTTCTGTGCGTCTTACCAACATGTCAAGGAATGGTATGCTGTATGATGAGTTTTCCTTTTCGACCGTGAATTGGAGATGGAAATTGTATGAGTTGAACATTTCGAAGGTTTCATCTATTTTATGTGCAGGAAGGGCCAAAAGGAGATCATCAACGTACCTCTTTACAAAACGAATATAAAAAGGAAGGTATTTTAAGCAGTCTTCTATAAGATCGTGTAAGACATAATTGACTGATATTGCTGATAATTCATTCCCCATAGGGGTTCCAAAGATCTGTTTGTAGTATGAGTTTTCAAACACAAAATAGTTAGAATCAAAAATAAAAGTGAGAACCTTTCCGAAAGTGCCCCAATCCATTGCACAAAAATTAGATGTGTTATTTCAATGGTCTTTAAGACTTGTTAGGACTAGTTAAAGTGGTAAATTGGTAAAAAGAGCGACAATGTCAAAACTCACAATGACATAGGAATCCTTGACATAAAAATTATTATCTGTAAGTATGTTAGTAATGTAAGTTGCAAGGGGCCATTAGGGCAGTTTAATGAAAATACGAAAGGTCTCATTGACAAGACAGGCTTGTGAATTTTAGGTAAGGGGTAAAACCTAGGTACAATAGAGTTGTATCTGTACATTTCTTTTGTCCGATAGAGAGATCGAAAGCGCTTGGCCGCTTGTAATAATTTCAAATATACACTGAAATACAAAATCCGTCAATTTCTTGATCTTCATTATTGACCTTCAAAATTATGGTTTGATGATTTGAGAATGCATTGGAAGTTCTTACAAGGCAAGTATATTTTTCGCTTTCTAGCTAAGAAAATTCTGTTTCTGGATGAAATCGTTGAAGAATAAGTGATCTACTAAAGATTATTTTTTTTCGGAACTCACAGTCAATTTGCATGTGTCGCAAGATATAGTTGGTAAGATTTTTGCATTATCCATGGTTAATATACTGTAGTTTTTCAGCTGGATCTTGTTGGCATGAGAGTGCAAATATTTTGTAAAAATATGCTGAAGAGTGCTAGGTAGGAAGTTTGATTCCTGAGGACGATTCGGGATAGAGATGTTTTGTGATACTGACTCTTACAGTTTGTGATGTTTTCAGCTGATCTCTTAGAATGATCACAAGTAAGGTTTCATTCGTATTTCAATGATAACGTCAACTCATCAATTTTCTTGATTAAATTTTCAGTAACGGTCTACAACGATCGATTATATGAATGAATGGATGAAAAAGAGGTGGTTATACTGGATCATCGATGCCTAAGCCTCTATTGAGCCCCACCATAGCTGCAGGTTATTCGACGCCGATCGCTTTTGCAAATCTAAACTGCTTCCGGTACCAAAATTATATCTCTGACATATCTATATCTCAGTCCGTTGAGTACTGGGCACTCTCTAAGGACATAATCAACAGTTTTATCCTCCTCCAAACACCATATGCACGTTAAGTAGTCTTCGACACCGATTTTTTGAAGATGGCCCCTCAGGTAACAATGCCCTGTCAACAACCCCACCACAATTCGCAGCTCTTTCTTTCCTAAGGAGAGAAG
Source organism: Diaprepes abbreviatus (assembly GCA_034092305.1). Taxonomy (NCBI): domain Eukaryota; kingdom Metazoa; phylum Arthropoda; class Insecta; order Coleoptera; family Curculionidae; genus Diaprepes; species Diaprepes abbreviatus. The sequence goes on from JASJET010000164.1 coordinate 666,620, forward strand.
CTCCTTAGTACGCTGTGCCTCAGGTCCAGTTATTTGTACACTCATTTCAGGACTTCGCCTCCACGATTAAAAAAATTTACTTTCCAGCAACGAGTTTAATTCCCTTTTGCCAATTGCAATTGGGACAGGTAGAATAGGTTGGGGTCCATATGGTTCAGTTGTAGAACCCAGCTTGGCCAAATGGTCTGCTTTCTCATTCCTGCGTATGTCCGAGTATCCCGGGACCCACACGAGTCTGACTGTGCAACCGTTCCTTGATATACCATTCAGTACGTCTTGGCACTCAGATACCCGTCGCGAAGTTACGACATTGGACTTCAGTGCCAATATTGCAGTCTTACTGTCTGAGCATATATTTATTACCCTATTCCTGTCTACATCCCTCTTACTCTCTGACTTCTGTGCTCTTGCCGAATAATCCGGCTTCAGCTTTTTAATTTTGTCGAGATTCATCACCACCAGGATCAATTTTTCGGAAGATTTTGCTCTCTCTCCCAATCCTCTCTACTTGGACAAAATATCTCCAAGGAGAGGATGGTTTTTAAAAGCTGCGTCATGTAATCTGTCTGCATGAGGAGTGATGGACACTTTTCCACCGCGGTTTCCCAGATACCTATGTATAAGTGAAAAAGAGGTAGGTTCACCACGACTTTAAGAGCCCTAGTGGGAGCAGTCCCCATCGCACTCAATATTCCCACACAAGCCATTCTTTAAACTTTGTCAAGTTGAAGATTGTGTTTGTGCTTTGTTGTTTGTTGTACTACGCCACCATACATGGGGCGGAACACCATAGTGTATATCCAAAATAGCACTTTGGGTGCAACCCCATGTGCACTTAAAGGCTTGTTTACAAGCCCAGAAAGCACATATGGCTTTCTTGGTTCGAGCATCAATATAATCATTCCAGCTCAGTCGTGAGTTCAGAATTACTCCCAGGTCTTTAACTGTCCCTTTGTATTGGAGAGTTCTTCCTACCAATGTAATTGTGGGAATTCTCCCCATTTTCTTCTGGCCTTGTCCGGGTCTGTTCCCAGCCTTTCCCTGTGACACCGTCTTTCAGCGACCCGGAGGTCATACATCATTGGTCCCTCCAGGTCCCGGCTATCGCTACCACGGCACAAAGTGATAAAGCCAACGGCACAAGCCTGTGTATATAAACCGGCATCATTCAGTTCACTCAACAAGCTATCCACCACAAGGCTCCACAGCAAAGACGATAGAATTCCTGCCCTGTAGACAGCCCTTACTTGACGTGAGACGTATTATCGAATGCCCCCTCGATATCAATAATGGTACCTAAGGCAGATCGTCCACCCAACAGCACGTTTTCGACTCTTGTGACGAGTCGGTGTAGCGTCGCATCTGTGGATTTTCCTGCCGATTATTATTATGCATACCAAAATGATCACGTAACTTAATTTTTATAATAGTTTATTAAAAAATCTTCTTCCAATCTTTCCGAATTATCTATGTTAAAAAAAACTATCAATTATGGCTCACGACTTAACAATTGTCAAACTAAAATGGTGCAATTCGAAATTCAGAGACTAGAAGGCATGTAATTGTAAAATAAATCATGGGAAAGAAGTACAATTACATACAATTTCTACAATACATTTACCCATTATTTTCAACTTATTTTTTTCTTTGATTAAATACTTACTTTCTTTTTCAACAATATACCTACACAAATTTTGATTTTCGCTTGTACAAAAATAGAACCGTTAACACTTTAAATCTATATCTTAAATTGTTATTAAACTGGTTATTCTTTAGTAAAAATAATTTAAATTTAGTAGCTATAACAAATTATTTCTATTATTCCGCGAACCCCTGGAGTTACAGCTAACCTACTATCTCCAAGTGTGTAAATTATTTCTATGAAGATACAATGATCCGTACAAACTATAAAGTAATATTACATTTCAAATAAAATTCGTTCTGGTCACTGGCCTCTGTTCCTAATTTGGTAATAAGCGTAATACATGTGTTAGGTAATTATGTTTTTAATTATCTTTAAATAATTGATCAGTCTTTTAATTGTTAACAAAGTTTGGTGAGGGACAATTTTTTTATTTTATTTATCTTTTCAAGGTATTTAGTGATACAGTCCGGGAGCCTAGTGGGTAGCCGATGAAGAAACACCATAGCTTTTTATATGTATTTTGACTCGTTGATTATGAATATCGAGGATGGATTCTCAACAATTGGTCTGGTAATTTAAAACAAAAAATTGTTAACAATTTAAAAAATGTTTTTATTGGAAAATAAAACATATTTTCGTATTTCTCGGCCGATTCTAAGAAAATAGTATTTTCCTGACGAACAGTTTTGGTTAAAAACCATAAAACATTTGAGAAATGGTATTTTTCCCCACATTTTAACATGAATAACTTGATTAAATAAATATTTTGTAATTTTGCGCCCAGCAAATTAATCATAATATGAAAATGTTATGTTATTATTGCTAACTAACGCTACAAACAAATATCCTTTCATCAATTATAACGTATACGCCGCCGTGTATGAAGGAAAATGGAAATATCCTTACAAACGCTCACGTGATTGATAGATTGATTGATTATATGACATAGAAGGCCAGGGTTGAAAAGTCCTTATACTGCAGTCCTTCGGACTGATTGTTTTGTTTGCTATGTCTATTCTAGGCGAATAGGTTGGATGCCTTGATCAGGTTTAACAGCCTTCTTACTAGTTAGTTCTCTGGGTATAAGAATCCCGGAAAGATTGATCTCTGAAAGTGTCTCCAGTAGGCCAAAGCTTCGCACTCGAAGATGATGTGTGAGGTCGTCTCGTCCTCTTCATCACGTGGTCTACATAGTGGTTCTTTGAAGATGCCCTTCGTATACAGGCGTGGGTTCAAGAGGGAGGCGATCGCCCTCCCAAGAGCTTTGGGTTCAGGAAAATAGACCGAATTTTGCCTCTTATATTAGGAATGTGTATACTGCTGGTATCTCCTCCCCCATCGATAACTTGTTTTTTCCTTGCGATCGTCCTCCCTCCCAAGAGCTTCAAATTCAGAAAAATATACTCTACCCTGCCTTTTACATTAGAAATGGGAATGTTGCTGGTATATCCCCCCATCAACAACTTGCCATATTGTACTTTCATATCAAAGTCGCCCCCCCCCCCCCCAAAGAGAGAAGCTGGATCCGCCCCTGATTGTATGTAGATGTTTTCTCAAGCTACAGTGGCTAGTTATAAGTCTTGTCACCAGTCTGATTTGTTGTCCCACAGATGACACCGAGCAGCCGTAGCGCTAACACCGCTACGAACTCGGGTAAACACAAGATGAATTTTGAACAGGTGAGCGATCAAGAGTTTATTGCCATAATAGAAAATAAAAGAAAAAAATTCGAGGCTGAGCCCTTAGGATAATAACTGGATACCTGTTCTCTTCAAGAAAAAAATCAAAGAACTAGAGAATCAACTGAGGATCACAACACAACAAAAAGACGAGAAAATACTCCACATGAAAAAACAGCTAGAAACAAGCACTAAAATTATAAAGAAGATTCAAGAAGAGAATGCACAACTACAGGCTACGTCCAAGGACTTACTAGCCAGAATGAAAACAATGGAAAAATCATACAACATTGACAATGAGGATTCCGACGCCATGCAGAGCGACGACGAATCCCAAAACCACAAAAACAAGAAGAAAAGAAAAAGAAGGAGACGTAAAAAGAAAACCATTACGAATGAAGCTCAAAACACTCAAATCACCGAGGAGACCACGGAATCGCCCCAAAAATACCACTAATCTTCCTCAGGGAAAAAACAACATACAGTGAAATTCTTCAAAATTGCAGAAACAACCAGATCGAACTGGATTATGCCAAGAGCATACCAGAAGGCGTCAAAATACACCAATGATGCCGAAGCACATAAAAAGTTACGAAAACTTCTCGAAGACTCCAGAAAACCCTCCCATACTTACAATCCTGAGGACCAAAAACCATTACACGTCATCCTGAGAGGAGTTATAGAATCAATCACTGAGGCAGATATCATCAGCGACCTGCACACAAAAGGCTTTCACCCCTAAAAATTATCCGATGGCAGTACAAAGACAAGAAACCTATGCCCATGGTGCTTGCCGTCATGCCAAGGAGTGAAAGTCACATCCTTCATAGCAGGGAAATAATGGGAAACCGAATCAGACCAGAAATGCAACGAAAGAGGTCCAAGATGTTTTAGTGCTACAATTGCCAGCTGTTCAGGCATGCAGCGCAAAACTGCAGAGCCAGTCCACGCTGCGTTAGTTGCGGCAATAATCATAACTGGTCAGAATGCCAAAAACTAAAAGAGCAACCACCCAAATGCGCCAACTGTGGAGGGGCACATCCTGCATCCTACAGGAAATGCCCCAGCAGACCACAACCCACTAATCAGGACCTTAGCCCCTCAAACCCAGGACACGGGGTGCACCGCATCGGGACACCTTCCACAAATACAGAGTTCGACGACAAAATACACAGGATGACGCAACACACGATGACTCAGTTCCAGGCCGCCCTAAAAGACATGTGGAAAGAGACCTAGGCTTAAGGATGTCACAGGAACTAAACAGAATCAGGACCCAGGCAATAACTCACAGACGAATAGGAACAAACGTCCACCAGAAGAAGGACACTCACCAGAGGGAACTCCATTATATTATATTTAGATCAAGTTCATAATTAGTTTAGCCTCATATATGATCTGTACATTAAATAGAAGTTTATAGTCTTTTGTACTGACTTAGAACCTAATAAAGAAATTGGAAACTGGAAATTGATTTGTTGTCTCCTTTGACGCAGAATTTCACGGATTAGTTTGCCAGATGGCCTGTTCAGCAATAGCTTGCTGTGCCAGTGGCCTGCAAGTTGGTTCCAGTTGGCCTGGTGTTGTTGATTTATCCACTAGGATAGCCGTCAAAGAATAGCAGCCTTTCTAATTCCAAGTGCTGGCTCTGATCCAATAAATGAAGTGGCAGACCCTTGTCTTGCAAGTTGGTTTGCTTTTTAATTGCCCGAGACACCCTTGTGCCCTGGCACAAACACAACCTGTTGTGGTTTGCCAGAACGATAAGGTTCCGAAGGCGCTCACGTAGTGCCCATAATATATCATAGCTTTCACTGATCGTTGCATTAATACTTTAAACAAATTTTAATATTTATTTTTATTTAATTATTATAAACATCTAGTAAAAATAAACAATACATTAGCATAAGAAACTTGAGTTATTATAACTATGATTGAGAGTGGGCGGGTTGATGTCTACTCTGCATATTAATTAAAATTTTCTGTTTAAAATGTGGCAAAGGGAATAAAATACAATATCGTAAGTATATGGTACACATTTTATTAGTAGCACATCAGTTATACAGTATTTTTAAGCTGAGATTAGATGAAAATTGATTCCGGAAATTTTTAATCTTTAATAATTTGGATTACAATTATTTAAATAGGAAGTAAACAACATTTTTCTTATTTAAAGGTAAAAATTATAACTGGAAATATTAAAGATCTAGTCTAGCTTGTTATTTTCTTGTTAAGTTAAAAAAACGAAAAAGACGAAAAATAAACTCTAGGATATAGATTAGTACTTTAAGAATGTCATAAAAATGGTAACAGAAAAGATTTAAAATGTAATTAAATCATAAAATGAATTCAGAATAAAAGTAGCATTTAAAATTTGAGAGAAAAATTTATTTAAAATAAGTAAGGTTATGATTGTTGTTCGCAGACGAAACGGCAAAAAAAATCGATAACGTCGTCTTTAAGCTTATTAAATGTTGCTGTAAAAAGATTTATCTGTATATCTATAAACAGACGCAACCCGAAAATTTTTCTGTAGTGATTTTGCTGGAAATTAAAGATTTTCTATGATGCCATGAGGAATAGCTGGTGCATTCAAAATTAGGGGTTGCCATTCCAATGGTACATTAAAAAAATAGATATGTATAAAACCTGCCATAGGCATTGGTAAATGAAAAAATAAGTCTTTAAAAATTGACTTAGTATGAAACAAAGCAGTTTATGTTAAATAACTAAACATAAAGAAGGCAGTAAATTTTAAAAATATAACAGTCAAAACAAAGTGAACGTACAACTTACCCTGTGAATTATTTCTAAAGAAAATCCATACGCAAATCTTTGGTATTAGCAAACTTATCAATAACCCGCTGATTGAAATCAGGTATGCTTTCGCTAAGATCCCTTTCTTTAGAAAGTAATACCAAAGCAGAAATTCTTTCTAGGATCATAGTATTCCGTTAAAATATGTTTATCCGTTAGGGGTAGAGTAGTATCATTCTGCTTCAGCATGTTTATTGGTTTTTTTTATAATTGCTTGCACCCCATGACTGATGCACTATCATCTGTTTGTGAAATGAGTTAGTTTTTATTACCCTTGATGTGCTTTTCAAGTTCTTCAAGTTGCCATTTGAAAGACATTTGATACAAGTTTCTTTAGCCATTACAGACAAATAATCAGCTTCTTTTATTTCTTTAGAAATTTTCTTTTGACATACAATAAACATTGCTTGTAAAATTTCAACTTGAATGGTTTTTGACGTACCTTTACATATTGATGCTTTTTCCAAATGTTGTTTCAGAGCATCGTCTAGCTCAGCACTAAAATCGATTAAACCTCGAAAAACCCGGGATTAGAGGAAGACGTAGACTCATCATGTCCTCGTGACTCGAGTTTGAAAGCTCCACAGAAACGCACACAATTTTAATCGAGATTTTTTTGGTTGTAACTTCGAGCCTATACCACTGAAAACTGCATTCAGAACTTTGCCTGAGTTACATGGTAGAAAAAGATAATGCAAATGGCAGTACATGATATCTCTCTCGCTCCGAACATATGATGATAAGGAGGATCGAAACTAAATTTTCCGGGTGAGAAAGATAGCATATACTGCTATTTGCTTTTTCCTTTGTTCTACTGTTAATGCTCGAGGTACACTCAACATTGCTTCATGTTGTACATGCTTAAATGCTTGAAATAAATCAATTAATTACTCGACATTATTTTTTGTTAATTATAAACAAGACGTTTAATGAAATCGTAAGGGAAAATTATCTTCAACTCTTTTTATATTTATATGGCATATAGACAACCATATAAATATTAGAAGTGATAATACGTATACTAAAGTAACCAAGCTCTTGAATAAATTATCGGTACTACTTTTACGGAATTTATTAAGGATGACTGTCTATCTATTGCTTTACTAACTAAATACGTGGCATCATTTTGAAATATTGTCTTGTTTAAAAAACTCATACATTGCACAAACTATAATTTTTATGTGGCAGTGACAAAAGTATTAAAATGAGCGAGATTTAACAAAGAGGCACGAGAGAGTGAATAAGATGTGACAACGCTTCGGCAAACTAAACTAGTCAAGTCGATTTGCAACTTGCATGAAGCTTATGAGACGGAATTAATTTCCACGTCTTAGATAGGCAACTCCAAATACGCTCCAATGGATTAGCTTAGTTTACATTAAAATTGCAAACCAGAAAAGTAATAACGTTTCCAGGCTAATACTGTAATATAGACAGATTATTCTTGATATTTAGGCAATGTAAGTTAACTTATTTTAATAATTGACTGCTTTTCTGATATAATCTAGATAAAAAGTTGATTTAAATTTAATCAGTAGATATTAAGAAAATTTTGTATTTATATTTATTAGTATGTTTAATTTTAAATTGCATTTTTTTTTGGGGGGGGGGGGGTGCGCAATCCTGCAAACCTAAGGAAAAGCCGCCACTGGGTGTCATTGGGGAAGGGGGAAAATGTCGTTTTCGATGTCTCTAAAATAAATAAAAGAACATGTAATAATATAGTTAACGATTAATATAAAGTATTTTCCTTGTGCGATTATAAAAAAAAACTTTAATTACTTATGCATAGTAATTTCATATAAATTGAGTGAAGCAATAACGATAATTACCTTCTCAATTTATGAATGACATAGAGGATGACAAAACACGGCACGCATTTGTAATTAATTTAAATATTATGTATGACAAATCTTTAATAAGACAGACATTTAAATTTCACCCCATTGTGCATATATGCGATAAATAAAACTACAAAATTATGTCAGGTGTTGTGGGAGGTAGGCCTTTTTTTTAATCGAGTTGTTAATTACTTATTATTACGTAAACTTGACGGATATTGTTTTTTCCTTTCAGCATCAAATTAATACCTATAAAAAATCTGTTTAAAAAGCTAACTTTTTGACCCTACAATATACAAAGTATACTTTTGTATGATGATTTTATTTAATATTGTTGTATAGTTACTAGAGTTAATTAGTTTTATTTTTTGCGACGACTTTTATTTGTGCTTTTTAGCGCATTTTTGAAGGAAGATTTTTGTACTTTTAGTTCAGTTTATAACTGAGATAGTCATATTTTCACCAAAATTATTGCCAACCATATTAAATTCAGCCGTAACATATTTTGAACGACTTTAAAATTCAAAAATGCCTTAGTGTACTTTAACCATGAATACAAAAATTACATTGAATATGGTAACTATTGGTAATTTAGCAAAATTTGTTATATATGGTATCCGGAAAATACGTGTACAACGATTGATGACAGACTTTGGAGGTCAAAATAGACCGATTTAAGTTACCTTAATTATATCCGATACTGCTTTCTTTAGGCGGTAGAAGACGTCGAAGTTTTAAGAAAATATTGATTTTTCCGAAATTTCTTGAAAATGTCGTAATGAATTTAAGAATTTTTGGTGTGTACACTATAATATGATGTTTTCTAGTAGTATAGCGACCGGTTATAAAATGGTGTAAGTGTTCTAAAAGTGACGTAATTTGTAAACATTGCTTCTGATTTTCTATATCATTATGACAAGTTAAATATTTCTATCGGATAATCGTATGCATTTGGAAGCTTTCTGACCTTTTGAAAAATTTTCGTTGGGTGAGCGGTTTCGCCAGGAAAAAATATTTTCAATGCATGCTTGCATACACCAATTAACTGTAATAATAAAAAATATTTGTAACAATAATGTTTCGAGTGACTTTGTTGCAATGACAGTTAATAATTTGACAATTCACAAATTGCCATCAATGACTGAGAAGTCGAATAAAGTAAGAATAACATTCTAAATTTTTAAGCCTATTTTACACTTAAACAGGGACAACTCAAGGCACTCGAGAAGGTTGACATGGTCCTGGTGTATGGGTTTTGTGTAGCTTAATTATGAGTGTTCTAACAACTTTTTCCTGTGCGAAAATTCTTGTAATCGGTTTATTCGCTACCCAATTTTTTCCGTAACACGTCGGTTTCCCGTCGTAAGAAAATTTATAAATATATTTTTTTTCCAATTTTAGGCGTTCAATGATTAAACAAAAAGCGTGAAAAAAATTGTCCGTAAAAAATTGTGGTTTATAAACAAGCTAATTTTTTTAGAATTGTTTGATAAAAATATTTTAAAGCCACCAATAATATTGTCCGATAAAATACATTTTCCGATTGTCTAATCAAACGCATTGAAATCGTCGCTCCCAGGATAGCACAGTATTTATTAATGACATTTTTTGTGTGTTTTTTTGGTTTTGGAAAAGACAAAAGAATATGATTGAGGAGTTATACGACAAAAAAAAGTTACCTTCTTTCATTAAAATGAAAAATGCAATGTTATAAATTTAATATACATGCGACATCGCGCGCGCACACACACACACACATATATATATATATATATATATATATATATATATATATATATATATATATATATATATATATATATATATGCATGTAGGCACCCTGATGAGTCTAGTAGAGACGAAACATGTACCTCTGCCGTATCATTGTAGCGGGGAGGGTAGGTTTTGACTTTCTTCTCGGTTTGGTGGTACAGGTAGGCCATCATCTCGATGGTGGTGGAATAGGATAAATTGCTTTCTATAACAATTTATTCTAACTGTGCAACCTCTAACACAGAAAGGATATGATGGAGGGAAGTTTGCATTTACTGTTCGCATTTTACTTTATTCATATACGGAGCTGCATATAGTTGTACGTTTGCTGAATATGATTTCACCACTACAATGGCATAGTGTGGATATATCCATTGCTATTGCATCTCACATATATATATATATATATATATATATATATATATATATATATAAGTATCTTAAAGGCGCAACAATTTTTGTGTAAAAAAAGCAAATTGATGAATTAAAGTTTATTAATATTCCATACTAATCAACTTTTTGAAGATAAACATTGAGCATTTAATTTCAATATCAATTTTTTTTATAACACTAATTGTAATTGATCAATTATTATAAATACGTCAACAATTAGGAAAGAAAAAAATGCGTATCAGATAATAAATAGTATTAAAAAATGAAGAATCATTTATTGCATTGTAACTGAGAGTGGTCTAAAGTATTCTCACAGTTACTCGTTCAAGCTTTTTCGCAGTGTACATCAAAAAAATAAATATTTTTTTTTTGGGAAGAGGTATTTTTTTCAGACAAATGTTAATAAATACCGTGCAGTCAGGGGAGCGATGACTTCAATTAATCGGACTGGAAAATCGGAAAATGTATTTTGTCGGACAATATCATTGGTAGCTTTTGCATATTTTTATCAAACAGTTCTGAAAAAAAAAATAGCTAGTTATCAATAAATCTCCAAATTGTCATATTGAGAGTGGTGGACAACCCTTTATAAACTACAATTTTTGTCAGACAATTTTTTTTCATGGTTTTTGTTTAATAATCTAATGCCTACAATTTTATATTTATAGATTTTCTTACGACGGGAAACCGACGTGTTACGACAAAGACTAGAAAGCGACTAAACCGATTACAAGACGAAAAAATTGTCGGTGTTCTCATAATTAAACCACACAAGAAGTTACAAAAGTATATTAATGATTCTTCTTATATGTAGTTGCGCTTCCAACCTATAACTGCCAATTACCAAACTATCAAAGATTTGCCAATATTGAGCACCATCTCTGTGAAACGGGCAGGTTTGAAAAATTATTCGTAGGTATGGGTCGTATTCGAACAACTCGAACAGTCGAAAAAAAAGAGGAAATTTTGAAAAGAGTTAAAGAAGGACCAAGTGTTAGTACTCACCGCTTAAAACGTAAGTTGGATATCCCTTAAACTGTTGTAAATGACATTTTAAAAGAACAGTTGTTACATCCATTTCACGTCGAAAAGGTTCATCTTAAGTTTTGTGAATTTATTCGAAACAAAAGAATTCGTGATATAAATTTTGGTAGAAACATTTTGTTTACTCACGGGGCGTGTTTTACAAGATCTGGAGTCACCAATCTGAACAAAGAATGTGTTTATACCATACCATCAGCAAAAATAAATGTTCAAGCAGGTATTGTTGATCGCTACATTAGTAGCCCTATTGTAATTCCAAATGGATTAATTTTTTGTAAAATACATTACTAGTTCTTCTATAAAATTTCCCTATTTTACTTCGGCGGGAACTATGATATAAGCATGATGGAGCCTTACCCCATTTTTCCGTTGCTGTGCGGCAATATTTACACGACCCAAATCCCAACCGATGGATTAAAATTGACAATGAGGCACTAGTAAGATGGCTACCACTTTCTCCAGTCTTAAATATGTGTGACTTCTTTTTGTGAGGCGCACTTAAAACAGAAGTATATTAGACTCCGGTGAAAACCCGAATGTGCATTATAAACGCTGGCAACCTTTTGAATTATCCTGAGATATTAAATAGAGTACAATTTGATTTTTAAAAAGCGTTAATAAGTGTATTCAGAAAAATGGCGACCATTTTGCACATTTGTTAAATTAATGTTTTCTTTTTAGTTAGTTTTTCAGTCTACATACATGTACTTTCAATATTTATTTTGAAAATTGTTTTATTAAAATTAAAAGTGACGTCACTTTTATAACACTTACACTACTTTATAGCTGGTACATACTAAAAATCATTAAATTCAGTTACCACGTTTTCAAAATATTTGCGAAAAATCAAGATTTTCTTAAAACTTTGACGTCTTCTACCTCCTAAACGAAGCAGTATCGGATATAACTTATTGGCTTAAATCGACCTACTCAATCTAGAGTCTGTCATCAAACTTGTGCACGCATTTTCCGAATACCCTGTATATTACTCTCGAACATAAAGATAACATTGAATATGGGAATTATTTATAACTCAGAAAAATTTGTTATTTATTTACTCTTGAACCTAAAAAAACTTGCGCTAAAAATTCTTATTTAATTTATCAGAATCGAATTTTCTTTTATAATCACAGATTTCGGTGTTATTCTGTTGCGAGTGAAATATCAGAAAATTTAACACTTTTTTTACTCTTTCCTTAATATGAATTTGTGATTAGACTAGATCAATGAGTTTTATTTTTTAGAATTATATAAAAACCTAAAGTTCAAGCCAACAGACATACCTTTTATAACAAATTTATATTATTTGGTTGTAGGGCTTTTGAAACGAGGGTGGTGTATTTAAAATCTTGACTAAGTAAAACATATCCAAGTCGATTTCGAATCGCTCAATCTTAATTTGGTATATCAGAAATTCAAAATATCTTAACCTGAGATCTTTAGGTTGAAATATGTAACGTTCTATAAAGTTATCGATTTACTCACAATTTTTTGTTTTGCTCCTTACAAGGATATTCATATTCATTTATTTCACCTAACAGACTACTTCCATTTATATGCATAATAAAGTTTTGACATTTTGGTCTCTGACAAGAAAATTGTAATTATGAATGTGTTTGAAACTTTGAGTCATTTTGACAATAAGGTTTCAAACCGATGATTTCCAATAAATCTTAGTTTCTTTTAGCATAGAAAATGAGTACTATTGTATCTTTTTACATAAAAAATGAATATATTATATTAAAACTCCATGCATATTATATTAAAACTCCATGCATAGTCTTTATAAAATTATATGTTTTATTGAACAATATACTAATTTCTAAATTAATTTAATTTAGGTTCATATAAATGTCCCAGCTAACGGTATATTTGAAACGAAGTGTTTTGGAATAGTCAAAATGAAAATTCCCGTTTCGGCCTAAAATTCTACTAAAGATTAATACTTTATTTACTAGAGGAAGTTTGGGAAATATGGAATGGTCTGGGGTAATATAGGATTTGACTTATTTTTAAAACCATCAGTCAAATGGAGATATATCCAATATCCGCAGTTTAATTTATTACTGCTTTTAGCACAAGCCTAAAAAGATGTACTGACACAAGGAGATACAACAATAATTACATTCTGATTTATCGACTATGAGGCAAAAATTTTTGATATTTTGAGTCTGATATCATGCTATATCTATTTGTGCTAGGTCTTGGAAAAAATGCTTAATGTGGTCTATAAAAACATTTTACAGAAAAGAGAGCTCGACAACCCTTTCAGTTAGATCTATTTTCCATCCCACATACTTTCATGTCTATGTATGTATGAAGATGGAGATGTATGCTCTCTAACTTGAAAAATTTTTGTGTCTTCTTTCTCCTGCTAAGTTGTTAGAGATGCTTGCAATTTTTTTTAGGAAATCCTAAATGTGGGATGGCTTCATATTGAGTAGATCTCACACTTCTATTCAATACGCTTCCAGGTATCGTATCTAAGGATTTTGCAAGTCGCGCAATCTGAAAGAATGTGCATAAAAGTTTCTTTTTTATTATAAAATCTGCATTCTTCTCCCTCTGTTACTCCAAGTTTCTAAAAGTGCCCTTCAGATGGCAGTGCCCTATTAGGATACCTGTTAGAATTCTAAGTAAGTACATTTGTTGAATTCCTGGACATAATTTCCCAAAAGTAGCTTCGCTCGTCTGATTTCTCCTTTCAGTTCTTTTAATATTGGGAAAAAAGGTTTAGGTTTCAGAAATGGTATTTCAACCCCATTTGTTGCTAGTTTGTTCATTATTTTATCTCCTTCCAACCAAGTATATCCTGACACTTACAGGAGGATAACCATGTTGATTTTGCCTAGTTCGTTTAGTTCTTCTAGGCATTCTGACACAATCTTAGAACTGATTATATAAGAACTTAGCAGATTGACGGTTGCTTCCATATCGGACATGATCTGTCTTTTTTTTTTATAATGGAACTGAATAAACTTCCTAATAGAGTAAATTGCTTTTGCCCAAGCTTCTGAAGTGTCTGGTTTCTGGTCAATTTAGTCCTATACTAGTTCTTTCCATTGCTTAATGGAGTCTCTGTTGAGTTTCCCATTGGTATCTCTGTTCACTTTTATGATCCAATTTTTTGCTATAAAGTAATCTAGGGGCATGTCTCAGGTTTGCTGGCTCCTAAACGGGAGATGTGTTTAAGGCTACATCCTCATCATTCTATATGTGGTCATATGTCATAATCGTACCCGTGCGAAACTGGTGCAGATTGCTTGTGTAAAAAAAATGAATTTGGTCATTGTCGTTATATAAACATAAAGTAATAATTCTTCAAAATAACTTAGAAAGTTAACTTAATCCAATTTAGATTATTCTATTTACAGCTGAAAATACAAAAATGTATTATTTGAAATTTCTTTTTTGGGAACGAAAAAGTATTTAAGTGACTTAATTTATTTGATGCATTTAAAGATAGCATAAATATTGGTAGGTTTATTTAAAAGAACATAAAATGGTTATATAGCATTTCTCATATCTTGGAGGTATCTAAAATATGTTTTAAATGTTACAGAACCTGAATTTTTATACTCTAAGGGTATGCATAACATAAATATCCCTAAGGTTGTTTTATGTTGCCATCATGTGACATTTAGTATAATCTAGCCGTTCATAATTTACTCCATCTTGTCGTTTTAACCGACTTTCAAAGAAAATATCACAAAAATCTTAAAATACCTCCTATATCTTGTGAACAGGTAATTGTTTTCGAAGAATTGCATCAGTTCGAATAAAGAAAATGTCGTATTCGTGATATCTGTCGATAGTACCTGCAGGGGTTCCAAGTACAAATTGGAGAAAGATATAAAGGGCGTTTTAAATGATTTGATATAGTTTATTATGCTTGAGTAAGACATTTGGGTTGTGCTGTTTCATTAAAAAACTTTAAAGGTCGTCTGCTAACAATTTGTTCATCATAATTTAATTTATAAATAACTTTTACTTTATTTCTTTAGAAACAATTTGTGTTGTAATTATTGTAACTTCACTGATTAGAAGTTATTTTTCATATTAAAAATCGTCGTTATTAAGTGTATTTTATGATTTTTTTTGTGAATTTAATTTAACTGTGATAAAAAAATGGAAACCAATCTTTTGTAATATCTCGTTAGTGTATTACCACTTGTCAATTTCAAGTGATTTCCTATAGTAAAGAAAATATTTCCTTCTAATAATAAATATATTTTGGACGCAGAAATAATGTGTTGAATCAAATAAGCTTAGTTAAATAGGCTTGTAAGAAAGCATTAATAGGAAATATTGACAAAATTTACTTTTTTCCAGAAGAAATTGATTGAAAAAGGAAAAATCAGCCATTTGGAGTTTGTCCCTTATGAACGTTTTTTCATATGAAAATGGTTTTTCTATAAAGTTATTTATTATGCGCTGATACTGCAAATAGATATTTCTTACATAAAGGTAAATTTTCTATATACATATATCTGCATGATAAGTAAATGTGTCGTCTAAGTAAGGAGATATTCTGAGTTTAATTAATTCGTGAAAGAAGCAAATTAAATGAATAATACGCGTGTCAAACATATTAAGCTAATATAGAAGATATGGCTCGTACCAAAAATAAAGAGTATTCAATTATTTTAGGGTTTCTGAATTTTTCGTTGATCAGTGAAATTTAGAAATAGTATTTTCGCGTGAACACAAAAGTTGATGTAAAAGAGTATTAATGAGTAACATAAAACTTCTTTGTAACATGTCTCTGAGGATACAACATTTTTAGTGCACAATAAGGCTTTCTGAGACATTAATGTTAGGTAAATTAACCATTAAATACCTAAATTTTTGGCATGCGATTTAATAGTAATGGAAGTCCAACGATTTAGTTTAATTTAAGTAAATGATTATTTAAAATATTAAGTAAATTGTTTAAATCGTGATTAAGTGGGTTATTAGCGATATAAAAATCGTTTGCTTTGAAAATACGATTAATTTCTGTATCCGAACATAGAGAAGGTCTTACAAAATTATAATGATTTTATAAAATTCTATATATATATAACATACATACAGTTAAGTTTTTGAAAAATGATTTTTCTAGTTTCATTAGTTGTTGACAGGAAACATCTGAATTGATTGTTCGATCTCTTGGAAGCAGCTCAAAATACATTTTTGTATGTCCACGAAACTGACAGCATAACTTTTCTTAAATGCAATTCAGTTTTATATGTGGTTTGTGCTGGTTCATAAGACTTGGACCATGATCATTTTCGAGTGGCATTACTGTAGATGATCCATTTTTTATCATGAGTGATAATTATTTTTAAAAAAGGGTCGGTTTTCTTGCGTGTGAGATGCATATAGCAAATATTGAATCATTGTGTTAAGTAAAACTCTTTAAATTCAAACGCAACTCAAAAATTGAAGTTCTTAGCGAGTGTGATTTTCAATTATTGTATTTAATACATTTTAACCGATTCGCAATATCTTGAAAAGTTATATGACGATTCGCTTTATTTATGGCTTTGATTTCGTCATCATCAATTTCATTAGGTCGACCAAAACGTTAGTTATCTTTGACTCAACAATCTCCAGAATGGAATTTTTTAAACCAATTCTGACACGTGCAATATATTATGCAATTAACACTATTAACTTTACATATCTCTTTGTAAGCTTCAGCTATCTTCTTTGCTTTACCGAAATAAGAAGTAAAATATGCTAAAATTGTTCATTTCTGGACTCCACACTGTTAAAAATAACCTTTAATTTAATACAAATTTAATATCTATTTTATCAATTTAATGATTTTGTACCTAAAATCTTAAATAATTTAAATAATTTTATAAATTACGTTAAATCTAAAACAATTCATTCAAATATCAGTTCGTTGTACATTAAATTTTATTAAATGGTATCTTAAATATCAATAAAGTAACTGAAAAGATATTTCAACTTTCTGTACATTAAAATTAATTCACATTAAAGGAATTTACATTAATATTCATAGTACATTGCATGAGATTTCGGGAGATGGCGTAACTTGTAATGAACTTTTTGTTTAGTATGATATAAGTTGCTAAAAGGACTCAATTTTCTTATGATGAGATGTACCTGTCGGCCGGTACAGATGGAAACCAAGGAGCTCGACACCGGTCTACAGATGACGGTACTACCTGTGGGAAAAATTTCCACCTTTTCCTGGTAGCAGAATTTTTTAACCTCATATTAATGTTGGTGCATTAAATATGTGATAACATATCTTAAATTTAATGAACACTGGCTGTTTATTTAATGTATATTGTCACCTTAAAAAGTAATGATCAAAACTTTAAATTTAATATATGATTACATTAGATTTAGGGGAATAAATTAATTTAGTTAATGTAAATTATTAAATTTAATGCATTACATTAAACGTATTTAATAAACGTTTATGAAATTTGCTTCCAGCACATTTATCTTGAATTTAATGATTTTTTTTACAGCGCATATTAAAATTGATCATAAATTAAGCTACAATAAAATTACGTCCAAGTGTTTTGTAAAGTAATCTAAATCTGGGGGGGAGTTCATCAACATTCACATGCCTAGGTAAGAGGTAGAGTCGGGTTATTTTTCTGAATTTAAAGCTCTTGAAGAGGGGCGCTTGCAAGTGAACTCAAGTTGTCGGCGATGGGTAGATTCCAATAGCATTCATATTCCTAGTGTAAAAGGTAGAGTCGGGTCTACAACATAAATACTCGTTACTCAATAAACGTTAATTTTGTGTAATTTCTCTAATTATTATATTTTTCAACCCATTGTCACCGAGTAATAAACAGTCTCGAGAAAAATATACTCAAAAAAATACATACATTTTCGGCAAAATATTAGAAAATATTAAAAGAAAAAATGTTATATCAAACTTCGAATTTAGAATACCTATAGAAATACAAATACTTTTTTCGTATGACATTTGCTTATATTTGGAGAAATAACGACGTTTCTGAATGCTCAACATTATTAAATTATATTTGCGAATTGAAACAAATTCGATATGTCAAATATTTTAAGTTATTTTCTAGTTTCTAATTATGCAGGAACAAACTATAAAATTATTTTTTTTTAAACTAGAGAAATAATTTTTTTCCCTATCATGCAGACCTTTCTTCTGGGCATTGTACAAGGGGACTTAAAATATTTCCTTAATAATTCATGACCGTCATTTGTGTACAGTCCAATAAGAAAGATCTAACAGAACCAGTAGCATTGCTAGAGAATAATGCATTCAGAGAGGGCAGTTGAATGAATCTACTTCCAGTAATTTTGTGCGATTTTAAGAACGTTCTGTAACAGACCATTTACTGTATTATTAGTGAATAGTTTTTTGTACATTGTAAAAAGGCTATACTTTAAAATAGAATAATATATTTTAAAATATATCTAGTTTCAAAAATAAAAATTTTGTTAGGGACCAAACTTATGAAAATACTCAATAACAATTTTTATGAAAAAAAAAATATTTGCACATTAACTTATCATAAATTTTAAAGTATTTTAAATAAATAAAGGGATAATTTTTATGAAGATCTAATTGATATAATGTTTACATTAACGTGTACATTGTTGAGGTTATACAAAGTGAATGTTTACTAACTTTACTCAAATGCACTTACAATATATTTAAGTCTTTGACAAATTAAACATTCAATTTTAAGAAAAAAATTGTTTAGGACATTTATTTAAATTAACAGACAAAGAATCGATGTTTTTATCTTGCACTTAATTAATACCTTTTATATCCAACTGTTATAATTTACACTTATAGCATTGATTTTTTTGGTATTAATTTAAACCCAATTTATTTATTTATCTCTGTACCAATACCCTTGACTCTTCAAAACCAATTTAAAATGAGCTTACACTGGCCCGGATTTAAGTGATCGTTTGCATGTACACCGACCTAAATACCACTCGATTTTGTAATGACGGCCAGCAATAGACAATACATCATGTCTAAAATACCGCGTTAAGATAAATCGTCGGTGCAATCATGTGGAAACGCTGTTATCGCTGCGTTGTTTTCTTGTGTTTACTTCGCATATAAGTTGTGTTCTCTATGCCCACATTCGATGTAATGTCTTATTCTGGACGCGAGCATTGTGAGACTTAATTGTAATGGCTGTTTCATTAAAAATTATCGGGCTTTATATGGTAATGCTGCATTTACAATTAAATACTTAAGCATAACTTCAAATATCTCATCTAGTTAAAATTAAAAGTGATTTTTGCTTTGTTGATGATTATGATTATTTCCAACCCTGATTCTTACTTCCTCTAGGATTATATACTCAAACATATTGTAATAGCTATAAAAATACACTAATTCTCTTAAATATTTGGTTTGGTCCTACATTAAAAATATTTTCAATGTATTAAATTTTTTAAATCAATCTACACACATAAATAAAATTAAAGTGTCTGTCTGTCTGTCTGTAAAGACTCATCTTCGACTAAATCGGTTTTGATGAAACTTTACAGACATGAAGAAGAGGTTATCAGGAGTGATATAGGCTGTTCTTTCCTATCTATGTGTGCGGAGTAATCTTCGAAACGGCTGAACCAATTTAGTGATACGTTACAGACATGAAGAGGAGATTGTCACTAGTGATATAGGCTGCTTTTTTTGTCTATCTCTCAGTGAGGACTAATCTTTGAATCGACCGGACCGATTGCGATGAAACTTTACAGACATGGAGGGAAGGTTGTTAGGAGTGATACAGACTGCTTTTTTTCTATCTGTCTGTCTATCTCTGTTGCCTGTTCTACTCAACAGAGGCTGGCTTACGAATGCTGCTTTAAAAGAAACATGTGATTTGACTAAAATACCTCTTTCCACAGTAAGGGACATTGTTTTAAAGTTTCTTAATGTGAGAAAAAAACGTCGTGTCAAGGGGTTTTTAAAAAATTTGACGAAGGTGACAAAGACTTGATTAGAAGAAAAATTTACTTCATGTACGAAGAAAATCTAGTACCCACTATAAGATCTCTAAATGTAGATGATTCAAATATTTTCTATTCAGCTGCAAGTCTTTGGAGAATTGTATCAAAAATGGGTTTTAAATATCGTAAAATCGATAAAAAGCAAGTGTTAATAGAATCGCAGCGACTGCAGCATTGGTGATATGAATACCTCAGAGCTGTAAAAGAGTATCGATCATAATGTCACGATACGCCATCGAAAGGAAGGTCAGATTCGTTTGGCTGATGTCAGACAAAAGCTCTATCCAATAAAGGGAAAAGAATTGCCATATTATATGCGGGATCAGAGGTTGATTGAGTTCAAAATACTGTGTGGCTTGTTGCACAGAAACATTGAAGAATCTTCTCTAGATTATCATAAAGATACAATTTTCGATCTTTTTGAAGATTGGGTTAAGACTTGCTTCATACCAAAGTCGATAACTAAGGAGCATGACATATATTTTGATTATTCTTATAAAAAAAGAAAATCTTTTAGAGGTGTTGAAAATATTTAACCTTACAAAAGAATAGTATGTGACACTATTGAAAGAAATATGGGACGTACAACTCTGCGTCTTCCCCCCTCCATACTATTGCATTGAAAGTTTACTTTCCGCCTAACGCAGACTTTATTGATGACACTGTGTACATATTTGTCTTAATTTCAATGTATATTACTTTAAGACACAAACTACGTTTTCAAAGATAGTTATTTTATGAAGTTACCTTATACAGGGTGAAAAAGAAATAAATTTTATATCACATGGGACCAAATTTTAATAGGCCTATTTGGATTTTGTAGAAAAACATACATTTAATATAGTGCTACTTTAAACAAAATATATCTGGGATGAAGCATTATACAAACTAAGAATTTTTATGTAGGTCGCGTTGAGTCTTATTTTACAACAGTGGTGCAATTTAGAAAAAATGGGCAAAAAATATAAATTATCTTATAGAGCTAAAATTTTGCAAATGGGCTAAAAATTGCATTTAGAAAAAAAAAACTTTTTCTTATAACTTTTAATATTTTGAGATATAACCCCACTTTTGATTTTTTTAATTAAAATTTGACAGATAATGCTAATAACGTGACTTTTGGTTAGTTTTCATCTCGATCGAAGCAGAAATTGATGCCAAAGACAAATTTGGAATAAAGCTCCATACGGTGAGGACTTTATTGATCACACTGTATATTGTATTCATATTACTATTATAAATAGTTTGAAATTATATGTCAATGTAACAAAAAATGTTATAAATAATTATTTACAAGTTTTCTTTATGTAATAATGGCACGCAATTATTATACAGAACAATATTAGGAAATCTTTATTAATTGCGGATAATTCTTTATCCCATAAGGACTTTTGTAAAAAAATAACAAAATTCCGTTTAATAAAATTTAATTAAAAATTGTTTGTCAATACTTGGAACAATAGATCAACACTATTATGTACAACAAATTCCAAATAATACATTAAATATGTAAATTTACTGATTTCTTTTCATATGCAAAAAAAAATTGTGAGCATTGAAGGTCACTTTTTCAGCAGCCAGAGGCTAATCCGCATTCTGTTTTACAAGAGCAAAATATTATTTTCAAAACTTTGATAGGTACTGCTGGTTGCGTCACTTTGATTGGTTTTAAATAGTTACTTTTTTTCCAACTCCATTCTTTAGGAGGTATTAGAGCATTATTGGATTCATGAATGAAAAGGAGAAGATTTTTTGTAAAATTTGTAAATTTCATTAACATATTTTTGCTCGAATAAATTCGATGCATTATTTCTGAGTATTTTAAAAAGAACATTTCTTTATCATCAGGTCATCAATAACACTAACACATTAATGTCCTCTACTACAACAACTACATCAAGAAAGGAACAATATAGAGCTGATTGAACAATTAAACCATCTGCATATATACCTAATCCCAAGAAAAAATCAAAAATAAAATAAATATTAACGGAAGAAGAAAAAGAAAATCAATATATATATATATATATATATATATATATATATATATATATATATATATATATATATATATATATATATATATATATATTATTGATTTTCTTTTTCTTTTTCCGTTAATATTTATTTTATTTTTGATTTTTTGCTTGGGATTAGGTTCATATTTAAAATCCAGTTTTCATTGCTCTGACGTTTCGTTCTTTATTTAGAACATTTTCAAAAATAATCGTCTAAAATTTAAAACGAATTATGAATTTAATATCAATACACCTATAATACAGACTTAAAATTCAACATTTAAGACAATAACATTTAAAACAATATCAGAAATTAAAATGATGATTATTTAACGGATTATTTTTAATAAATTTTCCAATCTATGTATCTCAAATATTACAGGAAAAAATAACTTTTATATTAAAGATTCCTTTTGTTTCAAAAAATTCACAGAAACCGTAAGTATCTCTCAAAATTACAAACTTGTCTCCCTGGACGTAATATCACTATACACAAATATTCCACTGTAACTTTAGCCTTATCAACAAACTACTTTCAGTATGACAATAAATTTTACAGACAAGTTGATGGTTGTGCAATGGGTTCACCTATTTCATCTTCGATCGCCCAGCTAGTCATGGAATATTTGGAAGAAAGAGTCATTCAAACGTTTCGTTGACGATAGTTTAATGGCAACTCCTCAGGACAAAGTGAGTTATGTTGTACCACAATTTAATAATTTCCATAACAAATTAAAATTTACATCAGAATCTGAAATAAACGGAAAAATAAATTTCCTGGATATGACTCTAATACGCCAGAATGATACAATTCAAACGTAGTGGTATACAAAACCAACCTGGTCCGGAAGATATTTGAACAACTTTTCAAACCATTCAAGAAACCAAAAAAGGAGTGTAATCGTGAACTTGGTTGACAGAGCCATTTTATTAACGTCCCCTACATTCAGACCCTCGATTCTAAGAAAAGTTAAAGACACACCTATACAGAACAATTTTAATATTAAAGATATTGACGAAATTATTAAAAAAAAAAAGAACATACAAACCTAAGAACCAAAAACAAGGATGATTCACAACAGGAAATACAAAAACAATATGTAGCATTACCTTATACAACAGATGTTTCAGAAAAATTAAAATACATTTTTAAAAAACACTATTGTAGCATGCCACAAGAGTTACAATCAACTAAACTCAATATTTACAAAATTGAAAATGAAAACTTCCAATATTGTATATTCAGTTCCGTGTGCAAACTGCCCAAAACAATATATAGGAATGACAAGCCAATTACTAAAAAATCGACTAAATGGACATAAATATACCAAAAATGCTACTACAGCATTTGTTGAATTACCTAATGCAAAACATGGAAAGAATGAAAAACACTCTTTTAACTTTGAAAATACCAAAATAGTCGATAGGGACAATAATTATCATAAATTAATGATAAAAGAAATGATAGCCATCAAAAAGGAAACACATACAGTAAATGACAGAACTGACATAAACAATCTAAGTCAAATTTACAACAATATAATTTAGACACAGATATTCTCTTAATAACATCAAAAATGTCTATATCACCTTAAAAGCAAAAACAAATTCTTTTAATTTTTTATTTATCATGTTCCCGAATATAAAATACAAGTCCTTGGTGGTTTGTTGGTGTTAGCGATAGTTTTGACGAAATCTCAAGGTACGTAAAATTTACTAAAAATAATCCTTTAAATAATCATCATTTTAATTTCTGATATTGTTTTAAATGTTATTTTCTTAAATGTTGAATTTTAAGTCTGTATTATAGGTGTATTTATATTATATTCATAATTCGTTTTAAATTTAAGGCTAATATTTTTGAAAATGTTCTAAATAAGGAACGAAACGTCAGATCAATGAAAACTGTATTTTAAATATGAACCTAATCACGAGAAAAAATCGAATATATATATATATATATATATATATATATATATATATATATATATATATATATATATATATATATATATATATATATATATATATATGTGTACGTATGTATTTATTAGCAAAAACAAATAACGTATACACGTAACGCATATATATTTCTTGACTCACATAGTGAATTTTTATGGTGTAAATATTGAATTATTACTAAAAAATTTATTTTAGCAACTATTTTTTATACTAAAATTAATATACGAAGAATTTTTTCGAAATAAATTCAGGCAAATCTGAATTTTTTTATAAATATCATAGATATTATTTAAGGAATATAAATAATTCTGTTCCCGCACCAAAATATTTCTGATTTTAAATAGTATAAAAAAAATGTGAAAATCGGGGCTGTTCTTGAGGACTTCCGAGGAAAATACTTCATTGACACGATTATATCATTAATTACAGTTAAAATGTTCAGTTTTACTGTGTATGTCAGTTATTGTTTTTCTTAACTGGTCGTTAAATAAAAACTTTTGATTATTATTTTATGTAATTTACTTCGATTGTACATTTTAAAATTTAATCAAAATAAACAATGGCGGGCCGGAATAGTGATGCTTGCGAGCAGGTGTTGACTCATTGGCTGTAGTTTGGAAACCCCTGATCTAGGGTATGATGGCATAATATTTTGAATTAACTTTGTTACAATCTTCAAATGCAACATTAAATTAATTTTTGTTGAATTACCTAGTGCAAAACATAACTTTAAGTCCATCTCAGTTTTAGAATAATATTGTAGTAATTTCGAAGCTTCTAAGAGGTTATCGTTGCACACTTTGTATTATATTATAATGGCAAGCTAAGTATAGAAATATCACCTAAAATTTATTTTAATTCATTTAACAAAAGCTTTTATCAATTTCAAAGAAAATTTCAAAATAAAACGTGAGCCAGTAAGTATCCTCATTTCTTAGAGATAATACCGTACATTAACTTCTTACAAAACACCAAACACAAGAAAATTGTTTAAAAAACCGTACAAACGTTCATAAACAACAACTTTCCTAAAAAATACTAACTAACAGCTAACATCTGACCTATACGCCCACGAGTTACCGTACTTACATCACAGTTAGTTAAGTACCTTTATTCAGCTTGTGTATTACAACTTATACGAGGAACAGTTAAAAAGTTTTATAGCCAGATTCACTAAGAAGGTTTAAGATTTAAAAACGATCTAGTCGCTATGAAAAATAAATCTTCTAATCGGCTAGTTTTGTTTGCTTATGATATTGTCATAATTTATATTAAATATGTCAACAAATAAATGCTTATATAGTGATATTATGGATAAGAAACTAGTGATAAAGTCCTGAACTGTATAAGAGAAATAAAGGATGTTTTTTATAGAGGTATAAAACTTTAAGTTGGCAACACTTTTTTAACTGGCGGCCATTTTGTCAGCTGTCAAGTGATTTATGTTTAGTTTGGTTTGGCATTTCAACATGAATAGACTAACGCCTGAGCAACGCTTCCAAATTGTGCAAATTTATTTTGAAAATCATGGTTCTGTTCGAAATACGTATCGCGCACTACGTCCATTTTACGGTCAACGTAATCGTCCATCAGAGCAATTAATTCGATTAACTATGGAACGTTTTCGCACCACGTTAACTCTAAATGATAATACGTACCCACAGAAACGTCGTACAGTGCGTACAGAAGAAGTCATTGCTGCTGTAGAGCGTAGCGTAGAGGAAGACCCGAATCAGTCGATCTGCCATCGTGCACATGAATTGGATATGTGTCCATTCACTTTATGGAAGATTTTGCGGAAAGATGTTGGTTTGCGTGCTTACAAAATCCAACTCGTGCAAGAATTGAAGCCACACGATCACCTAGGAAGGTGTAGATTCGGTGAATGGGCCCAAAACAAGATTGCCGTTGATCCCGATTTTCATAAGCGAATTTTGTTTAGCGATGAAGCTCACTTTTGTTTGAATGGATACGTCAATAAACAAAACTGCCGTATTTGGAGTGATGATAATCCTCAAGTGTATGTTGAGACACCGTTTCATCCAGAAAAACTGACTGTTTGGTATGCTTTATGGGCTGGTGGAATCATTGGTCCGTACTTCTTTAAAAACGAAGCTGGTCAGAACGTTACAGTTAATGGTGATCGCTATAGAGCCATGATTACTGACTTTTTCGTTCATCAGTTGAACAACCATGATGTGCAGGAGGTGTGGTTTCAACAAAATTGATTTACTGAAGGAAACGTTTGGTAACCGCATAGTTTCACGTTTCGGACCCGTGAATTGGTCTCTAAGATCGTGCGACTTAACGCCGCTAGACTATTTTCTGTGGGGATATGTGAAGTCGCTAGTCTATGCCGACAAGCCCGAAACGATTGATTACTTGGAGGACAACATTCGCCGCGTTATTGCCGATATACGGCCACAAATGTTGGAAAAAGTCATCGAAAATTGGACCTCCAGAATAGACTACGTCCGAGCCAGCAGTGGCGGTCATATGCCAGAAGTCATATTTAAATTATAATGCCAGAAAGTTATCTTTCGAATAAAGTAAATTTCATGTCAATTTAAAAAATTCATCTTTATTTTATTCCATTTAAAAGTTCTATATTTCTATAAAAAACACCCTTTATTTGTAGCCTCAAAATATATAAAATTATCTATTTTTGCTGGTTCAGTAATAAAAAAGTTATATTTTATGCTTGTATATTTAGGATTTAAAACTTGCTTGACTTACTGTTATTCTTGTTAGATTAAATACTCAGCTGTCAATTTAGAACGGTTTAAAGGTTAGACCACGTCAGGGAATTAGAGGGATAATTTGTGTTGGGGAGTGATTGTGGCTGCTATTCGAGAGGATCATGAAAGTGTGAATTTTTTTTGTGAATCTAAATATTGGAAGGTAGTGGTCTTTTTCAAGTCTAAAGGAGTGTAGAATTTTAGCGAAATGTTTAAAGTTTTTCACTTACGCATTTTGCGTTTGCATTTGCGTAGAATTTTGGGCATGTGCTGATTTTTTACCGTGGTATCAATTTTTGTTTAATATCTGGTTCTTCGGGTATGTCAATGATTTTCGTATTTGTTACTTTTTTAAGATTCCGTGTGGGGAATCCTTGGGAATAGCTTTGACATCTTAAAATACCGGTTCTTTTAAGATAAGTTTCATTTTTTGTGATGTAATCTTTGGTAGCCATGATGGTGGTGACGTTGCCTTTGTCTGCTGATAATATTATAAGGCTTTCGTTTCACAACAAGCTTCGACGTGAAATCTCTCATTAGATTGATCAGACAGCTCAAAGAGATGACCTTCCAGCTCACATGTAGATCTCCAGATATTGTCTTAAAAATGCATATTTTTAAATCGATGGTTAGATATACACACAGGGAGATGTGACTTTTCAAGATATCATCTTAAACTCAGATTCTTGGGTTACTACGTAGACAACTTCTTGGTAGCATGGCAAACAATAGCTTAACTACTGCTTCCTTGCTTTCCTAAATTCGATAAATTCGGATACATGTCACTCTAGAACTTAAAGAATACAATAAGCTTTCATTGTTAAATGTCCTAGAAACAACGATAGTAGATGGCTACCTACAACAAACAATATATCAAAAACGAACGTCAAAGCCAATTCTCACCACCACTTTTCATAAATACATAGCATAAGTAACATTCTTATCTCAATATCCGCCGCTAACTGACTACACACTATAAATAAGGCAATGAAACTACGGCAAAACCCCATTAAAACGCTTATAGATAATAAATAGATCAACATACTTTCATGCATCAATGGTACAACAGTGTCACAGTTCAAATTGCTCTTTAAGATCACTATGGTTAATTCAATTAATTTTACCTTATTTTTGCAAATACTCTCGTTATAGGCAACACAATATCATTTTCCTTAAGTATTTTCCATGGATTCTTTGAATAAAAGTATTTCATAAAATATAGTTTTAAATAACATTTCATTATAAGTTGATTATTATTTGTGTCCTGTATTTGGTATTTCACTACACTGTGCTTAGTTATTTTCTTATCAATGCTGATCTTAATATTACCTTTTTTTATTCAGATGGATCTCGTTTTTCTGCCCACTAATATTTTAGCGAAATTGTATGTATTTTGGGTTGGAGAAAATTTATTACTTTATTCGAAACGAATTTCTTTAATTTAAATACAACTGTTGTGATACTTATTTGATTTTTTTTTTAGCGAAAAATGCTAATGATTAATGAATTGGCTTATGTAACAAATGCATTCAACCGACTGTTGTTGTCCACTGTCATTCTTTTTGAGCTATTATTTCTTTCAAACGTGGCAATTGAACGCACCTAATCGAAACAGCATAGTGGGCAAGCAGGGTCATGGTTATAAAAAGGAGGCCATTTTGCCTTGACTTTCACTTTTTCCTGGTTTCATTCGACCGAAGCAGCCGTAGACTTCCATTTTAATTTGTTTTTGTCATTTTTCTTTTACTTTTAGATGGAAAGTCATTTATTATCTTGTAGTTTTGTTGGGTTTTTGGTTTGCCGTATCTTTTGTCTGGTTGGCGATTATTTTTTTTTCTCAGGATAAACTTGGAAATAGGGTTTTGGACAGTTTGCACGTATCAACGAAGGCATTCTGTTAGATTCCACCAACATCAGGGTCAATCCTACTGGTTATCTCATTACGACGTTCACTCTCGGGGCCTATTGTACTGTAATCAGTTGTCTTGTGGCCGTTGCCTCTTAAGTTGCATCGTGCGTGTTCCTGTATTACCTCAGAGCCTACGCCATACTTTTATTTAATTATTTAAGGAATTTATTCTTTATTATGGGACTTAATATATCTAAGCAAAACAAAACACTTATTTGTAATACTATTATTAAAAGCATAGTCATATACAGCTCTGAAGTCTGAAACCTCCGAGAAGACACTGTTAGCTACTGAAATGGACTTCTGAATATGATTGACTTGAAAATCCAGAAGAGACAGGCAATCCAATGACCGTATCGGAAAAATAATGGGAGCCTCTCACACAATAGTAGATGTCATAAGAACAAAATAATTGATATGGTATGGCCACGTGCAGAGAATGGCAGAGGAATGTCTACCTAAATAAGTGCTAAGCAGGATACCGCAAGGAAGAAGAAAATGAGGGAGACCAAGGAAAAGCTGGCGATGATCAGTTTATGGACTGAGATTGCTGGCGTTTGGTTATCGGAAGACGGCATAGAATATATATATATATATATATATATATATATATATATATATATATATATATATATATATATATATATATATATATATATATTCTGGCGTTGCGTAATAATCCAACACAAATCTATGATCATAGAATAAACGGGTTTGCTTTAGGTTTTTAACGCCAGTAAGCTGTATTGTGTTAATGCAAGTGATTATATTTATTTCTTTTTTTTTTTGTAAAATTATTCGAGATCGATTTTTAAATTTTTTTATTGCTTGCTTACGCTATAGCTCAGTCTTTTAGTTAAAGATTGTTATTATTACTTCCTATATCAAGTTTTATTTGTCCCACATGCTGCTTACATTCGAATCTTTTTATTTATTGTTGATTGCTTATTTTAGGGGGTAAAGTTGAAAGCTGGTCTCTAACAACGTCGTGGAAGGTTTTTGCATTAAGCCTAGCTTTTGATGCAGTGGCGCCCTGAATAACCCACCCCTAATCTCAGGCATAGGGGTTAGCTTGGCATTTTTGCTCGTTGGTGCTGCTAATAGCTTTCCACTATACTCCATTGATTGGATACAATTAATTGATTTTATTTTTACCTTATTCTGCAATATATACACAGGCCATATCGACAGAAAAATATCGATAAAGCTTAAAGCACAAAAACTAAGTAAAAAAACAAGGATACAAAATTTATTTTAGAATCACAAATTGGGAGTAGTAGGTTTTAAACTAAATAATTATTTGTTTCAATCACCCAGGGAGAAAATTTTCTTGTATATTTTCCGTCACACAGTACAATAAATAAAAACTGGTCAAATGTTTTTCGAACAGCTATGAAAGTTGATGGCGATCGGTAATAAATGTTCAATAAATACCTACGTCAAATAAGGATTTTTTTTTTAAATTTTGGAAACCCACGTATTAATTATAGACAAAAAAGTAGAAATAATACCATATAGATTGTGAGAAAATCCTTAATTTGAGCTATTCATCAATTTAAAAATAAATATTTGGGATAAAAATTTAATGCGAAAATGACCATAGTTTAATATTTTGTAACTAAAAATATTATTATTTTATTTGATTGGGGCAAATTTAGTTTTCATAATTCTTACTGTTTTATTTCAACATTCCTGGTATACAAAAGACAACCACTCAAATATGATATAAAATTATTATGAGCTTTTATACACTTCTTGCCTTATTTAGAGTTTTGCTGTTTCATTCATACTAAACAAGTCTGATGGTACTAAACTCTAACAAGTTGTGAATAGCACAAGTCATAAATAAAAATTACATATAAACTTAAACGACTTTGTAGTTAATAATGATATTTTTTTGCAAAACACTAGAATTTTATATGTTTGTTTATCAATACGGAAATCTAGTTATTTGATTAAAACAGTTGTTAGAATTATTGTAGCAACAGAATTTTAGAATAATAAAAAGCGTCCATATGTAAGGTAAATATTTGAAGATATAGCAAAAACATAAAATAAGCGAATAACGTTTTTAATTAGAAAACGTGCTTTATTCGAAATGGTCAAATGGTGCATTAGTTTTATGGACTGTATTCATTGTTTTCTCTATAGGTCTAATTTATGGTTATAATTCGTCTATTTCAAGTAAATATATTAATTCCGATTTTTAGAAATTGTAGAAGTTGACTTGAATATATTTATTTGGCTTTCCAATAACTTTTTGAAGACACTATAGTCAAGTCGTGTTATAGAAATGCCTATAAAGGTGTGAAGGATTCGCACATATAATTCTCTGCCTATCTCTGTTCAAAGTCGAGTTGTCTCACGACAAAAATATTGCAACAGAAATGTAATTAAATATACAGGATGTCCGGTAAGTATTTCCTAACTTCTTGAGAGCATACAGGGGAGGTCAAAATAACCCTACTTTGTCCCAGAAAAAGAGTTCCTAAAGTGCCCCTTAACGGAGGTACAGAGCCTTGAAGGGGTACTCAGCGATTTACCTTATTGATAAGTTTTGAACTGACCTGCATAATTTGATGAAATTTTAATATTTTATAGAGAACATAAAGACTCATTAATCCATACTAAAGTAGATGTCAGGAACGGACTTGCAGCCATATTCGTCGGGCCTAATTTTTGACACGTGTCATTTCAAGTTGAGTAGAAATCTGATTTTTTAAATACTTTGGTTCTTCCTTTTCAAAAAAGGTACTGGTCATTTATTTCGATAAAACTGGCGGCTTTATAGATAAATCGGTTTTTAT
The DNA here is from genome assembly GCA_034092305.1 of Diaprepes abbreviatus. Taxonomy (NCBI): domain Eukaryota; kingdom Metazoa; phylum Arthropoda; class Insecta; order Coleoptera; family Curculionidae; genus Diaprepes; species Diaprepes abbreviatus. Next base: position 698,234 of record JASJET010000164.1, read on the forward strand.
GCGAAATAATCAAAAGTTAGTAATGCTAAACACAAACAAGAAAAAATCGGAGTCTTATTGCTAATACCTACATAATGGATTACTATTGACGGAACTTGCTGAAACCGCTTTCAAGTAAAAATAATTTTAAAAAATGGAAGAATATCCTTATGCACAGTATGACGATATGCATTTAATTTATGGTGAAGCACTGTCAAATTCTTCGAAAGCCAGTAGACTTTATGCTAAAAGATTTCCAGCTCGAATATTGCCAAGTCCAAAAACCTTTCAAAGAGTAGATCGAACTCTAAGGGAAACAGGTAGAAGATGATTGGAAAATAGTTATTTTTTAGATGTTTTATTGAGGGTCAATTTTGCTGCTTTCCTTCAAACAGCAAAAGAAAGCTTGCAACACAAATGGATTGTACATGAAACTCTAACAGAACAGTTACTTCACTCGTACCACATTGAAAAGTCTCGGATGATTATTCCACAAGACTTCAATACTCCAACTGATTTATATAGCAACATAATCAAAATCAAAATTTTTCTAACCTTTATTTGTTTATTGATGAAGCCGATTTTACAAGAGATTGCATGATATACTCACACAATTTACATTTTTGGGCTAATGAAAATCTGCACGCTATAAATGAAAACAAACACCAACAAAGGATTATTGTAAATGTGTGGGCTGCCATCATCGGAAATACTTTTTAGGCCATTTGTTTTGGAAGGAAGACTCAATAGTGCGATTTATTTACAATTTTTGCAGCAAAATTTAAATAATTTATTGGAAGACATAACTCATAATAGAAGACTGCAAATGTGATACATGCATGATGGTGTTCCAGCTTATTTTAACCGGGGAGGGGGGCCTGTTTTATGACCACCAAGGTCTCCAAACCTAAATCCTCTAGACTTTTACTTCTGGAGGTATCTAAAAGAACCAGTTTATTCAGCACCAGTAAATACTAGTGAGGAACTAGTAGCAAAATTGCACAGCTTTCTAACGAAGTCCGTAAGAATTCTGGAATATTATTTGCAGTGAAGCGGGAAAATATTCGAGGAATAAAGAAATATATTGAAGTATGTGGAGCCCATATTCAACAACTGCCAAAATAACATTTAAACGTTTTCATTATTTTTATATTAAAATAATATTATATATTAATTTAGCAACTTTCTGGAGTTGACAATGTGTGAGCTGGAAATCTTTCAGCATAACATCTTATTGCCATCGAAGAATGAGACATCGCTTCCCCATAAATTAAAGCACATCAGCATTAGTAACTTTTGAGTTTTTCGCATAAAACCCATTTGTTTCGAAAACCACCAGTTTTATCGAAATAAATTTAGAGTACCTTTATTGAAGAGGAATGACCAAAGCTTTTATAAAATTCGTTACAGTTATGTAAATGACACTTGTTAAAAATTGAGCCCAACGAGCGTGGCTGCAAGTCCGTTCCTGACTTCTCTGATGATCTACATAATGTACTGTGGTATGGTTTAATGAGTCACTATAAAATATTAAAATTAAGGAGCCAATAAGGAAAATGGGTGGGTAACCCTTTAGGTCTCTGTATCTTCGTTAAAGGGCACTCTGGGAATTTTTCTGTGACGAAGTAGGGTTATTTGATGTTCCCTGTATGCTTCCGAGAGATTGGAAGGTACTTACCGGACACCCTGTATATTACTTTTTTCTCAAAGATTATTTATTTCGTCCATTAATTTATTACTAGTTATTATTTGTTTATTTTATCTTTTTATTTAATTAAAAGTAAGATCAGTTACTTATTTTTTATTGAATTTAAGGGCAAAGATGAAAGTTTTATGTCATAAATAAAATTTTTTGGAATAATGGAGCATTATTACTTCATTCTTTTAAGTAAGTCGTAAGTACAGGTCGCAGCCAAACACGTAAACATAGGTCGTACGTAACATTTCTTTGATGCTACGGCCAAAGACCGATAATAGATAAAACGCTGTGATGCTACGATGTTGTGTTGCGGAATAACGCCTAGACTTGATCAGTAACGAGGTCACGTTACTGTGTTCTGATACCGTCTATATGCGCTTCTACTTATTTTTTAAGAACAAAGCAAGAAAACACACTTTTCAAACTATTTTGTCGCACAAAATTTATTTAATTAACCGAAATTGTTAAGACGTTTGAACAACCAATTAGATTTAAGAAATGATCAAATCTATTACATATGTAGTTGTTTGTTTTAGAATTTTATCTTTATAGTTTTCATAGCATTATCCTCAGATATAATAAAACAGTCGTATTTCACATCACCAGCATTCATCAAGCACCGCAAAAAATGTTTATTTAGTTTTCCTCCTTTTTTATCCTATTAAATACCTTTAGACTTCTTACATGCATGTTAAATAAGAACTCCTTCATTTTATGTCCCTTTCAATGCAATTTCAATTAGAATTTTATTGTTTAAAAATTAAATAGTATCCAATAAAAGTACCCGTCTTTATCTTAAAAGACATTCAAACACTTTATATCGATTTTATTAGGTCGTATTTTATCCTATCTGCTAAAATAAAAATTACGAGATAAAGTGGTTGATTTCGATGCCTAACTTGACAATTAAATGTCCCTAAAAATGCATATAGTGCTTGGGTGAATTAACAATGTAGATACCTATAAGTTTTTACAATTATTACGAAATAACTTATTTTTTATAATATTTTATGACGTTAAAAGCGAAGTATATAAATTCATAAATACTAAAATATACATCATTGTCTATTAATATACATATTAAGCCATATACAAATCAATGTAACAAATTGCGCAAGACGTTTGAGAACGTTGCAGAACATGTCAATTTGGACGGTAGCGCACTGAATTCTGCGCACGCGCACTCTGTTTTGCGTCAGTACATCAAAAGAAATCTGCTTGTTTATGTGAGTTAGTTAGACGCCTTCATTCAGTTCGGTGAGTTCTGAGGCGCGCAAATTACTAGGTTGTTTTTTTGTACTTGTATTGACAATGAATAATCAATCAGTGAAATCGCAATGATATTATAGAATTATATGAACAGATCTGTATGTTCTATATATAAATTATTTAGTAAATTGGAGGCTCTATAGCGGAATCTACTTTTAAAGATTATTGTCATCCAGTAATGACAATTTTTATTCTTTTTCTTTCATTTTAAGGCATCACCTAACATAATCAATGCAGCGCAAGCAATTTGCAATTTTTCGCCCCTCATTTTTCGACTTTTTTTTAGTTGACAACCAGCGCACATACGGAAACGTTGACGAACATTGATAAACGGAAAATGTTGCGCATGTTTAGAAGTCATCCACGCTGAGCGGAATGCTTGTTGAAAAACATTTCCGAATGTTTTGCGCTGCTTGTTATATTGGTTTGTACATGACTTTACGTTTGTACGAGCTAAGCAAAAGTTTTGCAAGAAAAATATATTGTAAGTGAGTCGTCAGGACAATTGGCTCCTCCAAGTACTTCGACCTAAAAGATCTCTTGTAATTACCTTAGTCTATTTTAATATAGGCCTGGCGCACAAAGACTTCTTGCGAATTGTGTCAATTTCCTGCAAAGTTGATTTTTCATTTCATCAGGCCTTAATGTGATACATTCAAGCAATTTTAGTCTTGTACATGTACAAAAGTATCATGCACTCACAGAGCAGATGTTCTATGGTTTCTACTGTATTATGGAAGAAATGGTAAATATTATGATCGGCTTTGCCAATAGTAGGGAAGCTCAAGCGGGGATTTTGGTATTTATGCAAGCTCGGCAGAATACAATAAAAGAAGAAAGTTTGTACTCTGCATCTAGGGCAGCCGATCAGATTAGCAAAAAAAATCGATCCTTAAAGTACCTCGAGCTCGTCAGATTAAGACAAGGTAAGTTAATTACATGCAGAAAAGTGTACATTTCAATATTCTGACGGTTTTAACGTGACATAAGAAAATGAGTGGGTGACAAAATTGCAAAAAAAAACGTCATCTGGACATATTCGAGCGCGGTTGAATTTTTTTTTATTTTAATGGAAATCATGTAAGGATCACGGAAATAATATAATCTGACTATTTTTTCAAGCCGAAAAAGCTAATTTCATCAATCAAGTGTAGTACGTGCAGGTGCTGAGAATAATGTATTTCTCATTCCGCGCCTCTCTTCCTTTCTCACTCTTTGTTTATTTCTCACTCTCTCGCACCGTCTCCACACTACTTTCGGCCGTCATGATGTTATTCCAGCTGATCACAACAACGCGTTTGTGCTCTTAGATGTATAACGTTTGTTTATTGAATTTATATTCAAAAAATTTAGTGAATTAAATACAGTAAGTTTTATATGTATTACTACAATGAGTGATAATAGTGATAAAAGAGTGAACTGTGTATTTTGTGGTCAAGAAATATATGAAAAATTAATAAAATTTACACCAGAAACATTAAAAAAATGCATGGTGATTTTGGAGTATCGCCGAACCAAGCCGGTTCGAAGAAAATCACGCAGCACCTACACTGAAATTGAAATTTCAGAGGAAACGTCATTAAATGACGGCTATCACGTGCAGTGTTATTATGACGCTTGTAACTTGCCCCCCATGCCAGTCAGAGCTACAGCAACAATTATTACGAACGCAATACATCGCATGCTTATGGAGGAATGCCCACTTTCGAATCGTCACTGAGATGTCACCAACAGATTTCGGGTGGAAAAATGTGGATGGAAAGTTGGAGATGACTTGGCTCATAACACCTGACATTTTAGGGAATACTCCAGATTCAGGTATATTTTCTTTTTAAAATACTAATAATATCATGAAATAAATTAAATATTGTTAAATATCATAACCATTTCTGATTACAGATACGCAAGATATCGATGAAAATGACCAAAGTGATTCGAACTCCCGATTCCACTGATGATGATGAAGTAATCTTCTTTTTGAATTTTTTTTTTCATTCAACATTCTTCTCATAAATACATGATAAAATTGTACATGTATTAATTTTTCTATGACATTATATATTATTTACTGTTCATTGAAATTATTCGGTTCATTAATAAAAAAAAATTAGACTGTCAGATTTAAAAAATTCCTCCGCACAATTGTCAGATTATAGGTCTACACGATAAGGAATCATACTGAACCGACTGTATATAAATCTGACGCGCTCGTGTATTTCAAGGTCAGGTTTTTTTTACATTTTCAAAAATCAGCTATGAGTTTTAGTTGCGTCAAAATCATCAGTCTTTCTAATATGACATCTTTAAGGGTTCACTTAACATTCTCCCTGAATATCTGCCGCGCTCGAATAACTTTTTTTTTCTAACTTTTTCCACCCCTTCGTGTGGCTACCCCCATCTAGTGAGCCGTCAGATTAACATCCCTCCGTTACCAGAAACAGGTTGCGCGTATACATTGTTAATGTCTGACGCGCTTGAGTATGTCTTTGTGACTGATTATTTTTACATTTTTGAAAATTTATACTCGCTTCCCCCACCAGTATTGGGGCATACATCATATAAACTTTTTTTCTATTTAGCATCTAATCTTCACAATCCAATAGGTCCCGACAACGCTCGAGTAACTACTCATTTAGCCTCTTGGGCTTCCCTACTACAATTTTTTTTTGAGATGGTATCTCTGAGCGCAGTAGTTCATGAAGTAACTTCTTCCTAATCGAAGGTCCCTTTTAGGGAGCTATGAAAACTCTTTTCAATTCTTTGGCACAAATTAAGTAGTTGAATATTTAGAAGAAAACTATGGAACTTTAAGATAATGTAAACTAACACGTTTGCAGTTGGGGATGGGACGATTCACTGTGACCTATTCGACGACGCAGCTGTTTCACCACGTTCCATCTGCCGCCAGAAATAGTTCGTCGTGGCCATAATATTATAGATTGTATTATATTATAATACATTGAAGGGATTTTTTTGTAATAAAATAAAATATCTGTTAATGGTAAAAATGGACATATATATTTAAACAAAGATGTTTTTGACATATTATGAAAATCCATTCTACGTATATTACATATTCTGTGGACTAGTTTTAATCATAATTCATTTTGTAAAATCACTAAATTTTTGAGGGAGGAGGATCATTTAGCTATTCTATAATGTCATTACTTTCTTTTTGAATTTATTTTATAAGTTTCTATAAGCTTCCAAACCGTTGGGTTGTACATAGCCATTTCGAGTTTTCACTTTCTGTTGGCTGCTTCTGCGTGATTACTTATGCGGTGAAGGCCTTCCAATATTCTGTTATAGACGTTCTACATGACTATAGGAAATAAAGGTTGAGTTTTATTTTTTCCGGATATATTTGATCGCCTAATATATGTATCGTTGGAGTAATCCAATATTGGCTGCAATTTTGCAGGTAGTGTCTCCCGTATTTGATCCACTGCATCATCCAGGGAATCAATAGGTACAAATTCCATGCTCAAAATAATTTTTGCACTTCACGCAAAGTATGCTTTTTCAGGAGATGAAAAAGTAGCCATAAATTTGAAACTCATATCTCACCGATTTATATAAAACAGATAACAATATAATTGAAAAGAACACGCCTGACATACGATCAGCCTCGAAGCTAAAAAAAAGAAAAAGCTCGGTCCAGACAACATTAAAAATGAACTGCTCAATTATGGCGGACAGAGCCTTACAACATTACTAACAATTTTAATTCTCGAGGAATGGCAAACCAGTACTGCAATCCTGATGCTTAAAAGGGCGATAAAAAACTGCCAATGAACTACAGAGGAATAACTTTACTTAAAACAACCTTAAAATTAAAAATAAAGATCATAACAAATAAAATTATTAGCTTAATCGCTTTATCAGATGAACAGTTCAGATTGGGTAGGTCATGCACCGATGAGGTTTTTGTGTCAAAACAAAGAATGGAGAAATCAATCGAATACCGCGACCAGCTTAAACATATATTATATCTTCTCTATAATAGGCAAATCCCTCAAAATCTAATTAAAATTATCGAAAATATATATATAATCTAACAACTAAGTTCAAGCCAGGATCAACAAAGAACTTACAAATTCGATTCCAGTGGGTAGAAGAGTTAGACAAGGGGATTCCTTAAGCCCGCTTCTCTTTAATATTATCATGAATCAGATAATAATGAGAGTATGCAAATTGAGAGGATACAGAATGTGTGACCGCGATATTAAGATCCTATGTTACGCCGATGACGCTGTACTGGTGGCAGAAAATGAAGACAACCTGCAAAGACTTCTACAAGCATTTAACCGAATAGCAAAATCTCTCAGTATCATATCTGCTTCTACGACAAAATGCATGATCACCTCAAAATCATCGATAAGATGTAAGCTTGTGGTCGACGGAAAAACTATTTAATAGGATATGAAATTTAAGTATCTGGTTATAGAAATATCTAGCTATGAAGATGTCGAAGCAGACGTTCGAGAACAGACTAACAATGCAGCTAAGACAGCAGCATGCCTAAGTAACGTCATTTGGAAAAATAAACATATCAGAGTGGAAACGAAGGCCAGAATCTATAAGACTAAATGCATGACCACCTCAAAGTCATTAATAAGATGTAAGCTTATGGTCGACGGGAAAATTATTCAACAGGAGATGAAATCTAAGTATTTGGCAATAGAAATATCCCTCTATGGAGATGTCGAAGCAGAGGTTTGAGAACAAACTAACGAAGGCCAGAATCTATAAGACCACGATTAGGCCAATAAGACATACACTGCAGAAACACAACCTGACGCAACTAAAACGGAAATGAAGGTATTACGGAAGATAGCTGGAAAAACGCTAATGAACAGAGAGCGAAGCGAGAACGTCAGAGAACAATGTCAAGTGGATGACGTAAACGACTGAATATTGAAGAGAAAGATGGAATGGAACAACCACATCAGTTGCATGGACGACTCGAATATAGTTGTGGTAGCACGTGACAAATCACCCATAGGTCGCAGAAGTGTAGGGAGACCTCGAAAAAGGTAGAGCGACAATTTAAGGCCTGAATAGGCGGAGGTTACGAAGAAGAAACAGGGACTTTATACTTAAACTAAAGAAAGAAGAAGAAGAACAAGAAGAAGATTTTGAGACTCTCCTGGACAGCAGCATACGCTGCTGTTCACAGTCGCAAATAATATTTGCCGGATTCAGATTAGGTTGGACTTCATGCTACACAATTTGTTTTAAGTATTTCTTCTCTTACTTGTTTGAAGGCTATAGACAAACATGTTTCTACGAGGTGATATATACCTGTTGGATTGTCATTATCTTTATTTTTGTAGAATATTACGATGTTTCGGATAGTAGTTATCTCTAGTCGACAATTTCACTTGAAAACGGCTAAAGATAACTATTAGCCCAAACGTCGTGATATTCAACAAAAATAAACACAATGGAAGTCCTACAGATATTCAATATTTCTTCCCTAGTCTCGTAACAGATATCATCATCATCACTCAGCATATCTAGTCATCTGCTGAATATAGGACTTTATTAAACTCTTCAATATAGTTCTATCTTGAGCTTTTCTAACCCAGTGTATTTCAACTGAAACAGGTATAATACCTCCATATAATTAAGTCAGATGATATAAATCTGTCGAAATAGTTGAGGTGTTGGTCTAAAAATACTGTCTATATAACAAGTTCGTGACTTCTACAAGATATTAAGTCAAATCGTTCTACATCCTTTACAGTCTGCTGAAAAGTACTTAGAAAAACATTTTGTGCTTTGACAAGAAGGAATTTTCAGTAACGAAAGCATTCAATATTTTCGGTTCAAACCATTGATATGAGAACTAGAGGATACGCCTTCACCCACACACAAAAAAAGTAGTCTGATCTCGGTACCCCACCATAGTATTTTCATGTATTTTGACACGCTGAATTCGAGTACGAAGTCCGTTTGATCCCATCACCCACAATTTTTCCGCAAATCACGAAAAATAGCTGAAAAAATCGAAAATTGCTTACTTCATTTTTTACTGTCACGAATGTCGTGATAAACAAAAGGAATGATACATGAATGCGATGGACGCATATATCAACTCCTCATAAGTTGGCAACTTTGCTTATGGGGGTAAAGGGCTACAAAAAAAATTCTAAAAACATGACAGGTATATCAAAGGAAAAATTGATTACGATGCAGGGATTCGGATGCTCAGTACCGGCGGCTGGTCAAGGTGAGCAAGCGGGCCCGCAGGCTTCGTCATCAAGCGATCGCAGCTCCTTATCACTTAGCTGAGAAGTAGTATGAAGCCCCAAGAAGAACTAATGCACCTGCTAGGCATGAATACTGCCGCAACAGAAGCATGTTCTGTTATGTTTGCGGAAAAGCAGAAGTAAGCAAATTACGTTAGAAAATAAGTGATACATGTAAAAATATATATCGTGAATGTTATGAAAGTGTAATATCTAATCAAGATGATACATGTGCTCCGGACGGCATTTGCTGCTCTTGTTACAACAATCTCAGACGATGGTCTGAAAAAAAAACAACAAAGTTTTAAAATACATCTCTCCGACTATATGGTCAGAGCCTCAATCACAAGAGAACTGTTACTTTTGCAATACAATAGTAGAAGGATTCAATGCGAAGACCAAATCAAAAATATCTTATTCGATAGTATCTTCTGTTGCACCAGAAAAAACTCATTTAGAGTCCAATATTGAAGGTATGGGATACCAGTACCACAATGAATGAAGCTTCAACAAGTGTTGAAGAAACAGATAGAGAAGTGACGGAAGACGGTGAAGAAGAACCTGGAAGTGGTTAGGACTAAGAAGATAAAGATGAAGAATATCTGCAAAAAGGGAAGAGAAATAAACTTGTAAGACTATTTGATCAAGAAAGTTTCAGTGATTTCATCAGGAACATGGGTCTACCTAAAGATATATCTGAATATATGTCTGCAGAATTGAAATGCCGTGGGATGTTAAAACAAGGAACAAACTCGAAGTTCTACAGGAATCGAGAGGAGCCATACCGCTAATACTTCAATAAAGATAAAGCGAGATCTTTGGTGTCAAATATCAATGTCAAAATGTCAAATATGTATTACAGAAAATTCGATACCATCAGCATGGATGGCAAGTTGGTGGTGATTTGAAAATCATAGCGATCACCCTAGGCCAAGAATTAAGATATACAAAGTGTCCCTGCTTTTTGTGTTTATGGGACAGCAGAGATCGCGCAAATCATTACGAGAAAAAAGTTTGGCAAGCAAGAGCAGGACTTGAATGAAGAAATAACAATGTACTGAAACAGCATTTAGTTGAACCATCAAAAGTATTACTTCCGCCTCTTCACATAAAACTTGGATGTATGAAGCCATTTGAAAACCCAATTTCCTCAGTTGACTGAGGCTAAAATGAAAGAAGGAATATTGAATGGACCAAAGATCCATAAAATGTTCAACGACGATTATTTCGTAAGTACAATGAACGATGTTGAAATGCATGGCTTAGTTTTCGAGATGTTTCTCGAAACTTTTTGGGAAATAACAAAAGTGATGACTATGCAGCTATCTTAGTAATCATGGTAAGCAATTTTAGGCGTTTAGGATGTTTGATGAGTCTCAAATTCAATTTCTTGGATTCTCATATGAGCTATTTTCCTGAAAACTTAGCCGACTATAGCGAAGAGCAAGGCGAGTGTTTCCATCAAGATATGAAAGAAGTTGAACGAAGGTGGCAAGGAAAATGAACCGTAAATATGATGTCAGACTACTGTTAGCTACTGAAGAGAGATACTAAAGATGACAGTAATTCGAAAAGGTTATGAAATCCATTATACAGATCTTTTGAAAATAAAAGAGAACGTTACAGACGAAAGAAAGAATAAAACGTTTACTGAAATAGAACTCATGGCTGCTCGATTAGAAAACTCGACTATTGCAAAAAAAAGGATTAAGATTAACTTAAAGAACGGTTGATGGATAGAATGACATGACAATTTTTCGCGAGATTGCAGTTTTAACTCAAATCCTTCGACAGCTTAGAAATATATACTGAAGCATTTAATGAATCAAGAGCTACCTTCCGGGTTCTCCGCTATTTTTCGTGATTTGCGGAAAAACTGTTGGTGATGAGATCAAACGGACTCCGTATTCGAATTCGGCGAGTCCAAATACATGGAAATACTATGGTGGGGTACCGAGATCATACCACTTTTTTTTGTATGCCGGTGAATAATGTTACGAAAAACGGAAGCTTTCTCATGTCCTAGGCCAGGGATATTGCTCCAACTCATCTTTATCTGGTTTTGCTCTTAAGCTAGGAACTCTTGTCTTATCCGGCTTTCGGGAATAAGGTTCTTTGTCAAGGAAGGGAGATTTGCTCCTTGTTTTTTTTAGGCTGATCTCTTTATCACCTTTTTCAATTTCTTTTATTTATATAACACCTATATCAAAGTTACCTTGTTATTTCTTGCCACTTGCTACAGAGAATTTTTGCATTCGGAAATCAGCTGAAAGTGTACAATTTATATTTTTTCCCAACATGGATACTAATCAACCTAATAATTTCGGTGATACAGGCTGTTAAATAGCATTATTACCGTTATCTTTAAATTAGTGAGAAGCACGTAGATAACTGAGACCGGAGAAATTTTCAAATCGTCAAAATTTTTTTCTTAATTAAAAATATTTCATTTTTATAATGCTGTGCTATCGTTTTTCTGTTTCTGACTATCCAATTACAAAAAATGTACATGTTTAAAATTAATTTTGAAAGAAATTCTCTCTCCGTCTATCTTCTTGTTTGAATAGGCTAAACTATTTTGCTTCTGCACCTATATGAAGCAATGATTTTGTCAAACCCTAGTTCTATCTTTTATTATTTAGATTTGGACCACCCAAATTATGCAGGATGTCAAAATTTTATATTAAGTTTCTAACATAAAGTAACCTTTAAATATAGATACCATAATAGTATCGAGATAACCGACTTTACGAAGAACAACGTGGTAATAATAAAAGCCCAACTACCTACACTAATAGTGCAATAAAACAGCAGGTGATTCGTAGTTTACTGTACACCAGATTAACGTAAAGGCAATAAAAGCTGTCTTTAAAAAAATAAATACTTACGTTTTAGCCATGATAACTTCCGCATCTTAATCTGTAATGTAATTTTTGCGGAATACGGATTTTACTGACTTAAATAAAAGTTTAAAATTTTATTAGTGCAAGAAGACTCTTTCAGTAATATATTGGTGATGGTGTTGGCATGAGATTAAATGATGAAATGAGATAAACTTTTATTTTCATCTTCAAAGGCTTTTTAAACACTTGCGTCAACAAACAATGAGCAAAAAAGTAGTTTTTTGATTAAAAAATCCACCGTCAAGGCAAATCTTAATCGACTGGAATGAATCTGAGCAAGAGAAACAATAGTGATTGGCGACCTAAATGCTAGAGTAGGATCAAAAACGAACAGTAATATAGTTGGAAGGTACGGTGAAAACACGCTTAACAACAACGGACTAAGGCTGATCGAGCTTTGCACACAACATAAACTAAAATTTCTGAATGGATTCTTTCAACATAAAGATATCCACAAATATACTTGGCACCAAGAAACCAGACAACTGATATTGATTATAGATTATATAATTGTTAAACAGGAATCCTTTCTGAAAGTTCAAGACACTAGGGTATACAGAGGGATAGAATGCGGATCTGACCACTTTTTCTTGGATGCAAAGATACAAATTCCCTTCAAGACAAAAGACAACGAAACAGACATTACAAACACCTAAACAATAGAACGAATATCTTACAATGTGGAAGGACTTCATGAACATAGTACAAAATATCTATTTAAGACTCGATTAGATAACAAACTTCAAAACTGAATTGCTGTCAGGGCGCACTGATGAACTATATGAACACATCGTATCCCCACTCCGATGCACAAAAAGCTCTAGGAATTAAGACGAAAGACATGAACAGACGAAACAACAATGTTACATGGGACAAGACACTGGAAGAACAAAAACAGATAAAACAAAAAACTTTCAACAAATGGCTAAATTCAAAAGATCCACAAGATAAAAACATATACAAAAATTAACAATCCAAATTTAAAAACATGATTAACAAAAACAAAAACGACACATGGGACAGGAAATGCACTGAAATAAATACACATGTAGGAGGTACAAGATCGTCAGAAGCATGGAAATTAATAAAGACACTAAGATCAGACAACACAAACAAGATTAACTTACAACCAATCCCAATCAAAAAGTGGATGACCCATTATCAAACGCAACTTACCGAAGACCGACTAGAGTACCTCGTTAACTCCCCAAGACGGTACAACGTACAAGGCTACTATATAGAGGTAACAAAGGAGATGGTATGTAGGGCTGTGGATTCATTGAAAAATAGGAGAGCAGCTGGACCGGAAGGAATACCTGCTGAATTGATAAAGAACGGTACTGAAAAACTAACGTCCTTTCTTCAAGAACTATTTAACAGACTCCTAAATAATGATGATCCTATCCCAATTATATGGAAAGAAGGCTGGATAACACTAATCCACAAAAAAGGAAGACGCGACGAATGCTCAAACTATAGATGTATAACTGTAACCAGCACAATGAGTAGAGTATACGGAAAACTGCTTAGAAACATCGTAGAAACAGAATTTGATCCCCAAGAAATTGAAGAACAAGCAGGTTTTAGAGCTGGCCGATCGTGCGTAGATCATATATTTAGTTTAACCCAACTTAATGAAAAGAAAGTGGCAAGAAATAGAGAGGTTAATCTGCTTTTTGTTGACCTCACAAAAGCATATGGTACTGTGCCAATCCAAAAATTATGGCACGTGATGGAGAAGTCTCCAAATAGAGAGGTTCATCTGCTTTTTGTTGACCTCAAAAAAGCATATGATAAGGTGCCAATCCCAAAATTATGGCACGTGATGGAGAAGTCTCCAATTAACAATACAGCGATCCAAGCCATCAAACAGCTATACGACGAAGCATTCTCCAGAATTAAGATCGGCAATAACTTATCCAACAGCTTTCATGTGACCAAAGGCCTTCGCCAGGGATGTTGTCTATCACCAACTATCTTTAAAATCTACCTCAATGAAGCTTTAAAGAATTAGAGAAGATCATGCTGTAGAATGGGAATAGAATTAAATAATGACACCCATTTATATACGCTTCATTTTGCAGATGACCAAGTGGTAGTGACCCAAGATAAAGAAGACCCCGAATTTATGACGAGGAAACTATTTAAATAATACGCAGAGTGGGGATTAATGGTCAACTGCAATAAAACTAAATATATGTGTATCGGTGGAGAAGAAACAGATTTGGAAGTGGATGACAATATCATAGTAAAATCTTGTTCTGATTATACCTACCTTTGAACAAATATCAGTCAAAGTGGACGAACTGAAGAAGAAATATTGAAGCGAATAACTAAAGGGAAAAAAGCTATCGGATGCCTAAACTCAATATTTAAAAGCGTTGTATTGTATGGATGTGAAACATGGCAGATAAATAAAACTTTAAAACGTAAACTGCTGGCTCTTGAAATGGACTTTTGGCGCAGATCTGCCGGAAAGTCAAGGATCGAATGGATAACCAACGAGAGAATTAGAGACTATGGGCGTAAAGAAGACTATTCTCGATGAAATCGAACAACGTCAGCTGGTATGGTATGGACATGTGGAGAGAATGACGGACGAACGCCTACCAAAGCAAGTCTCAAAATGGACACCAAATGAAAAAATAAAAAGAAGAAAACCAAAAGTTACCTGGATTAAGGGCATTAACCGAGCCACGTCCGAAAGAAACTTACTTCTCGGGGATTGGGAAGACTGAAAACAATGGAGACTGGGAACCGGAAGGCGCAGAACGCTATGAAACCGGATATATATATATATATATATATATATATATATATATATATATATATATATATATATATATATATATATATATGGATCTAAGCTAAAATTACTTGCGAGAGTCACTTTGTGTATGCGTTACTGAGGCAATGTGGAAAATACACAGACATAGACATAGAAAGAACAGACCGCGGGTCCCAGTATACCGACATATTCTTGGTATGAGAGACATGTAAATATTTAAGTGGATCAATACATACAGATGATTCGACAAATCAATTTTTTTTATTAATCATTTGTATACACATCCAAAAATACGTGTGCGAAATTTCAGAACGAAATTCTAAAATTTGGGAAAGTTACGAGTAAACTGAAAAAAAAACGTGCTTTTCAGACACAAAAAAATTTAAATGCTTTTTTCTCGAAATCAAGTTTTCTGAACTTGGTAATTTTTTTGAGTAGCGCCTCCTTTTGTTTACTATAATAACTAATTTTAAGACTTCTGATTACGTAGAAACCTTCAGAATGATAATAGTAATTATGTTTTATCTTATGTCTCGTTTTCTTTTTTGTAGAAAATTTTTTATTTAACAATTAAGATGTGAAAAACGTTTTTTTTTCGAGTTTAGGACAAAAGCTGTGCGCATTGGAAATACCTACAAAATGAGCTATCCAAATCGGATAATTTGTTCGTTAGTTATTGCAAAAAAACCTGTTAAAATGGCTGTTTTTCAATTATTTATAAACAATAGAAAAATATATTGCACTAAATTTATACTGCAACTAAAGCAGCCTTTTGTTGTATACAACAAATATTCAAAATTTCAAGTAAAAATATTTAATAGTTTTTTGCACAGTGAATTTATATATATATATATATATATATATATATATATATATATATATATATATATATATATATATATATATATATATATATATATATATATATTTTCTCATTGTTTATTCTCAGCGATCTAGAGGTTGTACAGCGATCTGTGGACACGCAAATGAAAATTCCAGACTTATATTAACAATAACAAAAAAGAATGAAATGAATTGTTGATCTTAAATTGTTGAAACAGATAAACAAAACTGTTGTTCGTTTTTTCGTTATAAACAAATAGAATAACTCTTCGACAATTTTTTATATCGAAGTGCCGATAAGTGGACGCGATAGCTGCGATTTTGAAAAAAAAAATTGTATACGATCACTGGAAATTGAGATAGAGTATTTTTTTTTTCAAAAAATCGCTGCGGAGTTGTTTGTTGACAGTAAGGGATAATTTAAGTAAGAACTCATAAAGAGATGGTTGAACTATTGTATGCAACTGTTTTCAACTCAATTATTTCAAAATTGTTGATGTAGCAATAGTTTAAAGTTGCACCTATTCCGAGAGTCAGAAAGAGTGAGCAGCGGAAGGGGGCGTATTTTTAAATTTGCGGCGGGCGGAAAAACATGACTCGGACGTTTCAAATTCGAACAATGGATGATATGTTTTACCAATAAAATTGTTGTTAAACATAACAGCAAATTGTTGCACTTTTATACATTTTATGCATAATTATACTTTTACCGTTCTTACGTCCTTTTCAAATTGCGAAAAAATTATTACAGTGGTCAATAGTATACTATTAATTAGGAATATTAAAAATTAGATTGATTTTTAATGTACCATTGATATTTATCGAGATATAGCATGACACAAATAGCCACATTTGTTGATAGCATTATTATTTTTCGAGATGCAGAATAAATTACATTTGACGATTATATTGTAAGTGATTATCCAATCGACAATTATTGTAATATTACTTTCAAAGACGATGAAAGTAATAGGAGCGAAAATAACCATAATTATGATAATAACGATGATGTTGATGATGATGATGATAATTATGTCATGATGATGATAAGAGTAATAATGATGATGGCGATGAAAGTGATAATGATGATGATAATTGTAATGATAATAATTGTAATGATAATAATTTGGCGGCAAATGAGAGTCGAAATTTGTTTCATGCTATAACTCCATAAATATTAATGGTACATTAAAAATCAATCTGACCACTGTAACTGTAATATTTTTTTCGCAATTTTAAAAGCACGTGCATTAATTTGTTTATTGCTATGTTTAACAATAATTTGATTACAAAAACATATCATTCATTGCTCATATTTCGTCGAGAAATCACAAATTAAAAAAAAAATAAAAATTCTACGACTAATATTGTGTGAAGCGTCCGAGCCACATTTTTTCCCACGTGCCGCAGGCTAAAACAACGTCCCCCTCCATTGTTCACTTTCTGATTTTTGGAGTTGGTGCAACTTTAAACTATTGCAATTTTGAAATAACTGAATTGAAAACTGATGAATACAACAGTTTAACCATCTTTCTATGAATTCCTACTTAAATAATCCCTTAATGATAGACAATTCAGCAGCTTCTAGTGGTTGTACAGAATTTGTCTTTTTTTAAAATATACACAAAAATCTCTTCTATCACGTCTACTTATTAGCATTTCGACATCAACAATTGACGAAGAGATAGTCTATTTATTTATTACGAAAAAACCAATCATAAATTTGTTTATCTGTTTCAACAATTTAAAATCAACAACGAGTTTGGTTGTTTTTTGTTATGGTTAGTATAAGTCTCGAGATTTCATATACACACCCGCAAATCAATGAACAATCTCTAGATCGCTGAAAATAAACAATAAAAAAACAAAATTATATAAACAAATTCACTGTACTAAAAGCTATTGAATATTTTTACTTGAAATTTTGCATACTTGTTATATGCAACAAAGGGTTCCTTTCAGTGTGGTATAAAGTTAATGCAATATATTTTTCTATTGTTTATTAACAATTGAAAAAACAACCATTTCAGCAGGTATTTTTGCAATAACTAACTAACAAATTATTCGATTTGGATGAGTTTTAGCTCATTTTGTAGATATTTTCAAAGTGTACAACTTTTTTTTGAATTTTTTTAACTGAAAAAGAATAGCTTTTCTTAAAATTCGAAAAAACTGTTTTTCACATCTTAATTGTTAAATAAAAAATTTTCCCCAAAAAAGAAAATGAGACGTAAGAGACCACATAATTACTGTTATTATTCCATAGATTTCAACGTAGTCAGAAGTCTACTAACAATAAATTTTTTCCAGATGCTAATTCCGCTGGCCTAATAGCAAACGAGCTACCTAGTGGTAAAAGTAGGAATTAAAAAATATTTTTAAGAAAACTGTTTTTACCTAAGTGGTGATAAAATAGACATGAGATAAAATTGATATTCATAATCTTATGAATTAGTTCAACGTGAGCAAAAATCGTATCAAGTGGTAACACGGTCACCGGCACAAAATTAGAAAACTTTATCTTCCACGAAGCAATAAATATATCAAATAGATCAATTGATCAAGACTGCGTCATTTAATTGGTCGGGGGCGATGGACTGACCGGCTGCTCCACATTCCGCACAGGTGCACGGGAGAAAGTGATCTGATCTTGCCCGCCGCGCTGTCCACTCTTCGTTTCTTACTTGCACTTTTTCTTTTTGAGGATCGAGGTCATGTCGGCCAAATTTAAGATTTTATAAGCTTGGGAAACATATTATTTTAATACATTGTTTTAAATTGAAGGATTCGTATCTCGCTATAATTTTAGTTCCTGCTATTTAGTTTTCATGACAAACACCTGCTATGGGCGGTTAGTATGACATTACCCATTTGATTATCGAAGTACATATACATTTTTGAGATTTATTGCGGCATGTTGAATCTTTATATTAGGCTACAAAATTTTATTATAAGTTAATATAAAGCTATGAATTTTTCCAGTAAAGATAAATAAAAATCTAAAAAAAAACTTTAACACTGTTAAAAAAATCGAGGGGTCGATATACATATAAAAAACTTTAGGGGAGCCATGTCTTCTCATTGGGTACGAAAACTCACTGGATTTCCAAAATATTAATTAAAATACCCTAATACATATTTTGTTGACTTATATGTGTCAAGAAGTTCTTGTTATAATTTTGTAGCATATAACTTTTTAACGTTTGTTTGAAAGTTGTAGACACTGTTAAAGATTGACTAAAATGTGGTTGTCGGACTGGCATTGTCTTTATTTTTATTTATTTTTTACGACGTTTCGATTAGGTTGTATCTCTAATCGTTATCAAATATAAACTGAACCTTTTGTCTTAAGACTACGAGCTTATATACGGACTGTGTCCATTGAAGCGTAAAGTTTCGCTTCCCTGCACACACCTCAATGATTTGATGTTACAAAGTAGTGGTTGCCAAAGATTAGGTATCTTAACACTCAGTTTACTGAAGATTCCATTATTGTTTTTAGTGTAAAGCTGCTTCTATAAATTTTCTTTTTTGCATATTGGGTTCCATATATATTTCCGCAGCTTCAGACCATTTTATATGGTGTTGTTTATCCCAGGCGTGTTCTGCAATACCTAATTCGACGTTTCCCCTTTTTGTGTATGAGTTTTATGTTCCTTAATTCAAACTTTTAAGGGTCGTTTGGTTTCTCCAATATATATTTCACCACACTCACATGAAACTTTGTAACATATTCATTCTTATCGGTAGTCTTTGGTTTCGTTTTTAATAAATGACCTCTAAGTGTATTTCCTGATTTAAAGGCTGTTTTTATATTATAACTACTGGCAATTCATCTTATTTTCTTCGAAGTTCCCTTAATGTACGGAATTTGTGAAGAAGGAATGTGTTTCTTACTATCCAGTGTTCGTTGTTCTAAAATTATTTATAACATCGTCAATTAGTTTTAAAGGGTAAACATTCTGTTGTAAAGAGGATTTAATATTCGCTACCTTTTTTTGATGATTAAGATACTGTCCAGTATGTGTTGGCTTTCTGTATACTGAAGTTTTATTGGTTTCATTTGAACAGTTCACCATGACATCTAGGAAGGGCAGTTCATCATTTACCTGTTTTTCCATGGTAAATTTAATTGTAGGTCGAATGGTATTTAGATGTTTCAAGAAATCATTAAGTTATTGATCATTGCCTTTCCATATGATGAAGATATCATCAACATATCTCAACCAGACTTTCGATTTTCCCGTTGCCGTTTCTATATATACAGAATGGTTCGCAACTCATGCCATAGAAACGGAATATATGGAATGGTTCGAAACTCATGCCATAAAAACGGCATATATGGAATGGTTCGAAACTCATGCCATAGAAACGGCAATGAGAAAACCGAAAGTCTGGTTGAGATATGTCGATGATACCTTCATCGTATAAAAAGACAATGATCAAGAACTTAATGATTTCTTGAAACATCTAAATACCATTTGACCTACAATTAAATTTACCATGGAAAAACAGGTAAATGATCAACTGCCCATCCTAGATGTCATGATGAACTGTTCAAACGAAACCAATAAAACTTCAGTATACAGAAAGCCAAGACATACTGAACAATATCTTAATCATAGATCTAATTATTCTGTTGTAATAAAACGGGGAATTATACGCAACCTATATAATCGCGCTATGTCTCTATATAATAATGCCGAATCATTGGAAAAGGAGGTAGCCAATATTAAATCCGATTTACAACAGAATGGTTATCCGTTAAAACTAATTGACGATGTTATAAATAATTTTAGAACAACGAACACTGGACAGCAAAAAACACATGCCTTCTTCACAATTCCGTACATTAAGGGAACTTCGGAGAAAATAAGATGAATTGCCAGTAGTTATAATATAAAAATTGCTTTTAAATCAGGAATTACATTTAGAGGTCATTTAACAAAAACAAAACCAAAAACTACCGATAAGAAAGAATGTGTTTACAAAGTCCCATGTGAGTGTGGTGAAATGTATATTGGAGAAACCAAACGACCACTAGAAGTTAGAATTAAGGAATATAAAACTCATACACAAAAAGGGGAAACGTCTGGTCTGCGGTAATATATATGGAACCCAATATGAAAAGAAAAAGAAAATTGATAGAAGCAGCTTACATTAAAAACAATACTGGAATCTTCAGTGAACCGACTGTTGAGATACCTAATCTTTAGCAGCCACTACTTTGTAACATCAAATCTATGAGGTGTGTACAGTGAAGCGAAGCTTTGCGCTTCAATTGACACAGTCCCTATAAAAACTCGTAGTCTTAAGACAAAACGTTCAGTTTATACTTGATAACGATTAGAGATACAACATAATCGAAACGTCATAAAAAGAAGTAAAAATAAAGACAATGCAAGTCCGATAACCACAGTCTAGTCATATAACTTTTTGATAACTGTTTTTTTTTTAATTGCGTGGACTTACACTATTAATAAAATAGATGATACATTCTGCTATATAATTGTTAGAAATTTGTTATTAGCATTAATTATTTAAAATTTAATATCACAATACATGTAATGAAATAATCTATAATCCATGCACAAACACATTAGAAACACAAAGAAATTTATTCAACCAAAATTAAGAACATGTTGCACACGTCTCAAGAATCGTGAGCCATACATTATTTTAATTAGTAGATAATATCAAAATAGCACATCCTAAGAAAGTTATTATTCTTATTCATTTACAAATTATAGATTTTACTAATTAAAAAAAAACAACTGTCAGACGTAAATTCATAAAAGCTAAGAACTAAAAATATTTATTTTATTTTATTATTTCTCTTTCACTATTTATTAGAAACTAGTAGTATAATAAAATCAGCAATAAACTATTTCCTCGTAGGAAAATCATATCCATCTTTTGAAATTAGTTATAATTATTTAAAACAGATATTTTCATAAATCTATTGACCTTCTGCAATTCTACAAATACTTATTAAACAAAACGTCACGCAATAATAAATAATACACAATGAAGATTATACGTTTGCAAGTCTGAGAAAAGGTAGGGACAAATGTTAACTATTGTAAAGAATGCAAATAAGTTGAAATTGCACCTTTTAGTTAAGTAAAATTTTCTAATATACATTGTTGACATTTATTTGATGTAGTTCCTTGTTATAATTCAGATAAATTACTTTTTGATTTGTATTTGTGTCATTTAGTTGACGCACTATTAAAAATGTAGCTAATAATTCATTTCTGAAGAATTTTTTTTTATAATTATTATATTTATAAGCACATCTATTCTTTCCAATTGTTTAAATTTTAAACCTTTTTGCAATAATAAAAATTTGACCTAAACTAAGTTAAAGTGACATATTTTATCAAAGCAATAATACTAGTGTGGGGCCAAGCGAGTCACAGTCGCCCCTTTGATTTACATGGATCCGAAGCTTTTTTTACGTATTTCAAGTCCCTGAATAAGAATTTTTTGGGTAAAACGCCAAGAGTTGCCATAAGAGTGTTTTTTACAAATAATTGTTTAAACTTTTAAAAATTCAATTTTTGAAAAAAAGATCGTTACAAACTTTTACTTACGATGCTTAGTTTTCCAGGTAATTAATGTTATACAATTAAAAAATGAGATTTTTGCGTTTTTTGAGCAGTTTAACTATTGACTGGATGAACTTTTTTAATTTTATTGGCAGCGATCGAAAGCTCGAATGAAATCTACAAATTAAAATCAAGAGGGAAACCTATTTGCAGGCGTCTCAAGCAGCGTAGGACTTTTATTTCATTTACTTATAACCGATATAAGCTCGTCATACAAGTTTTCCAGCTTACATTAGAAAGTACTTAGAAAATTTACTTTTATTCGATAACTTGATTATCGTAAAACAGAAAAATGTTTAATTTATAAGTAGTTCTAACAACTATAAGAGTTTAACAGTTGTCGTATTCTATGCAATAATCGACTGTAGATCGTTTTAAGTTTGTATGCACGTCGATGCTAATTGATTTTCCTGATCAACAATGATGTAAGACGCATTACATAATGTGAAATCCACAGCTATTAAGAATTGTAGTTATCTTGTCATATTTTTTTTTTTCATGCAAAAACAAAATTTGCAGCAGGGTATGCCCCAGCGATTGCGTCTACATGACTTCGTACTACATATGGAAGAATTAGTATATACCGCTATCAATTCATCTGTCGGAAGAACTAGAATATTAATTCTTTTCGGGATTAAAAGATCATCTTTCAGAATAATGCCAAAAAAAATGAGTCTAATGTACCCAATGTAACTTCAAACGAATCTGGATAAATAAAATGTCTACTACTTCAGAAAATACAAACGACGGTAAATTACATTCTGCAAGAGTATACATCGACGCAGGTTGAGACAAATGAATACTCAAAATAAACGTAACATGGTGTAACGCCTAGCCCTTTTTATCTCGTTTTTTTCATATAGTTTTTCCAACTTCCCGAGGGGCTAGAGCATCTGCAGTTAATAAAGGACGAGTTCTAAGAGAACTTACTACTGCTTTGAACTTCTTTGTAAACTATTTTCTTACCATTAAAGAACTGATAGCCTTTTTATATTAAGTTATATTAAAACTATGTACGTGCGGCACTAGTTTACAAAAAGAAATCAACGACAATTTAACTTAATTAGGTAGTAACTATAAAGTTTCTTCTATTTTGTTTTTAACAAAATTAAAAATAACAAAACGCTCACTTTTCTACTAGTTACTACATTTGATAATTCACATTTCTCTTACCCACACGTCGCGGCCACGCAGGATGAGTTAAAAGTTTAATTTAACCCATTTAAAAACTCCGCATAAATTGTTTACTTACAAAACACAATTGGAAAACATTTTTTCACCGTACTGTGAAATACTCCACTGGCACTGTCTAAGTACTTTTTGAACTAACTCTTTAACTGTTTAAACTTTTTCAACTAACCGTTCTTAACTCTTGTTCTTCACTAACTGTGTCTCTCATAGCGAAATGGTTCGTATTTAAATAACATTTGCCGTGACGTCTTGGGAGAAATCTGGATTTTTCGAATCTACTTGTTTTGCAAGAAAAAGTCGCGTAATGTTGGTACTTTACCCCAATCTCGTGATCCTGACGTCAGCAAACCGACATTCCTTTCTTGGCCTACTTTTGCAAGAAAAAGTCACATGATCGAGACTTTATATGTTGAAATAGTGATTTTTACCTAAACCTCGTGATTTCTGACGTCAGCAGGCCGACATCACTTTCTTGGCCTACTTATTTTTTAGCGTTCCAGAACAAAATATGTCACATATCGTGTGGTTTAAATTCAGATTTTATATTTTATTCGGATTTAACATAGAGTTGAAACAAGAAGTGCGCGACTGTGATAAAATTTACAAACCTGGGACTTAGAAGAACTTGATTTTAGGTAAAAAAAAATTATCTTAGGCTATCAAAAATTACAAAAAAAAACGCATTTTTTTAATTTTTAACATTAATTATCTCAGTCACTAAGTACCGTACGTACAAGTTTGTATATATTTTTTTGCTTATAATCACTCAAAGAATATGAACCAACAGTCGGTTTTGCGAAAATTGTATTTTTGAAAGTGTAAACAATTATTTGTTAACGACAGTCTAATGACCATTCTGGCCGACTTCGATCCAAAAAATTCTTGTTCAGGGGCTCAAAATACATAAAAAAACTTAGGTAGGTCCATATAAATTAAAGGGGTTACTGGGACCCCCTTGGCCCCTACACTATACATATATTAGTTTTTATTTTATACAGGGTATCCGGTAACTACCTCCTAATTTCTCGGGAGCTTACAGGGGAGGTCAAAATAACCCTACTTTGTCATAAAAAAAATTCCTAAAGAGCCTTTTAACGGAGATACAGAGCCCTAAAGTGGTGCCCAGCGATTTACCTTATGGGCCCTAAGTTTTGAACCGATTTGTATAATTTAATGATATTTAAATATTTTATAGAGGCCAAAAAAATCATTAAACCATACTACAGTAGATGTTTTAGATCATCACAGAAGTCAGGAACGGACTTGCAGCCACACTTGCTTTTGACAGGTGTCATTTTGCAGGTCTGAAAACTGATTTTTTAAATACTTTGGTCATTCCTCTTCAAAAAAAGGTACTTTTAATTTATTCCGATAAAACTGGTAGTTTTCGAGATAAATTGGTTTTTATGTAAAAAAACTCAATAGGTTTTAATGCTAAACACAAATAGGTAAAAAAATAAACCGGGGGTGCTGATGTGCTTTAATTTATGGGGAAACGCTGTCTCACTCTTCGAAGGCAAGAAAACGTTTTGCTGAAAGATTTCTAGCTCAGACATTGTCAAATCCAGAAACTGTTCAAAGGGTTGATCGGGGCTCAATTAATTTACATTGTTATTAAAATGCAAAAATAGTGAAAATGTTTAAATGTTATTTTGGCAAATGTACGATATGAGCTCCACGTACTTCAATAAATTTTCTTATTCTTCGAATATTTTCTCGCTGCTCTGCAAATAATATTCAGAAATTATTATGGACTTCGTTATAATGCTGTGCTATTCTCGTTAGTAGTTATTCTCTAGTATTTACTGGTGTTGAATAAATTAGTTCCTTTAGATGTTTCCAGAAGTAAAAGTCTAAGGGATTTAGGTCTGGCTCACTTCAACCAATCCATCGAAGGCCAAAAACGTTACATGTTGACGTACTATACGGTTAAATTGAGGTCGAGAACCATTATGCATGTATCATATTTGCATTCTTCTTCCAAGAGGGACGTCCTTCAAGAAATTATCTAAATTGTATCTCATCATTGAATCTCCCCAAACAAACGAACCTATAAGGTTATTTCCGATGATGCCAGTCTACACATTTAAAATAAACCCAAAAATGTTAATTGTGTGAGTTTATTATGCCATCTCTTGTAAAACCGGCCTCATCGGCAAACAAAATAAGATTAGAAAAATTTAGGTTTAGGTTATATTGCTGTATAAATCGGTTGTAATATTGAATTCTTGAGGGATAATTATCCGGAGACACAGCTTGTACTTTTTCAACGTGGTACGGGTGAAGTAACTGTTCTGTTAGAGTTTCAAGTACAATCTATTTTGTAACATTCTTTTGTGTCGCGAGTTTTCATATACCCTTTAAAGGGTTGTCAGCAATATCTTGAAAAATTTGATCTTCTACGTGAGAGTCTCGTGCTCTCCTGGGAGGGCCCTCACCGCTACGTTGCGGCGAAAATTACCTTGAATAAAGCATGTAAAAAATTAATTCGTTAACTCTAATAATTATTTTCTAATTATCGTTTACCTGTTTCCCTTAGGTTTCAATCAACCCTTTAAAAGTTTTTGAACTTGGCAATTTTGAGCTCGAAATCTTTCAGAATAAAATCTTTTTACCTTCGAGGAATTTGACAGCGTTTCACCATAAATTAAATGTATATCAGCATAATCTGCGTACGAATATTCTTCCATTTTATAAAATTATTTTTACTTGAAGGAGGTTTGGTCAATAGTAATATCATGTCATGTAGGTATTAACAATAACAACCTGATTTGTATCTGTTTGTGTTTAGCATTAATAACTTTTTCGCATGAAAGCCGATTTATCTCGAAAACCGCCAGTTTTATCGAAATAGATAGCACCTTTTTTGAAGAGAATTGGCCAAAGAATGTAAAAAATCAATTTTCAGCTCTGTAAAATGACAGCTGTCAAAAATTAGGCCCAACGAGTGTGGCTGCAAGTCCAATCCTGACTTCTCTGATGATCTAAAACATTTACCATTGTATGGTTTAATCAGTCTTTATGGCCTCTATCAAATGTTAAAATTTCATTAAATTATACAAGTCGGTTCAAAACTTAAAGCCGATAAGGTTAATTACTGGGTACTCATTTGGGGCTCTGTATCTCCGTTAAGGGACATTTTAAGAATTTTTTTATGACAAAGTAGGGTTAACTAAAATGTGGTTGTCGGACTTGCATTGTCTATATTTTTATTTATTTTTACGACGTTTTGATTAGGTTGTATCTCTAATCGTTATCAAGTATAAACTGAATGTTTTGTCTTAAGACTACAAGCTTACATAGGGACTGTGTCCACTGAAGCGCAAAGATTCGCTTCACTGTACACACCTCAATGATTTGATGTTTCAAAGTAGTGGTTGCCAAAGATTAGGTATCTCAACACTCGGTTTACTGAAGATTCCATCATTGTTTTTAATGTAAGCTGCTTCCATTTCTTTTTCTCATGTTGGGTTCCATATATATTGCCGCAGCCTCAGACCATTTCATATGGTGTTGTTTATCTCAAGCGTGTTCTGCTATACCTGATCTCGATGTTTCCCCTTTTTTGTGTATGAGTTTTATGCTCCTCAATTTTAACTTTTAGTGGTCGTTTGGTTTCTCCAATATACATTTCACTACACTCACATGGAACTTTGTAAACACATTTTTTCTTATCGATACTTTTTTTTTTGTTTTTGTTAAATAAGCTCTAAGTCTATTTCCTGATTTAAAGGCTGTTTTTATATTATAACTACTGGCAATTCGTCTTATTTTCTTCGAGGTTCCCTTAATGTAAGGAATTGTGAAGAAGGAATGTGTTTCTTGCTGTCCAGTGTTCGTTGTTCTAAAGAAAGGATAACCATTCTATTGTAAATCGGATTTAATATTTGCCACCTCTTTTTCCAAAAATCGGCTTTATTTCATAGAGATATAGCGCGATTATAGAGGTTGCGTATAATTCCCCGTTTTGTTACAACAAAATGATTGGAATTATGATTAAGATATTGTTCAGTATGTGTTGGATTTCTTTATACAGAAAATTTAATAGGTTCATTTGAGCGATTCACCATGACATGTAGGAAAGGCAATTGATCATTTACCACTGTTTCGATGGTAAATTTAATTGTAGGTCGAATGTTATTTAGATGTTTTAAGAAATCATTAAGTTCTTGATCATTGCGCTTCCCTACGATGAAGGTATCATCGACATATCTCAACCAGACTTTCGGTTTTACTGTCGCCGTTTCTATACCATGAGTTTCGAACTATTCCATATAATAAATATTGGCGACGACTGGAGAGAGTGAAGAACCCATCGGAAGCCCATCGTCCTGTGCGTAGAACCTCTCCTTTACTGGAAAGTAAGCACTACGCAGGCAACTCTCTAAAAGATCTATCACCTCGTTCAGTGGTAACGTGGTTCGATCTGATAAAGTAGTATCATTTGAAAGTCTAGTTTTGATTATGTCTAGTGATTCCCCTAATAGTACATTAGTATACATACTTTCCACATCAAAGCTTATTAGTCTGTCGTCTGGCTCTAGATTGATGCTACTAATAATGTTCACGAAATGTGTAGAATTTTTAACATATGTATTCATCTTACCTTCTAAAGGTTGTATGATTTTTAAAAGAAACTTCACCAGTGCATTTGTTGGGGATCCTCTGGAGCTGGTTATTGGTCTCAATGGTATGCCCGTTTTATGAATTTTTGGTAGTCCGTAAAGGTGTGGTGGCTTACTGTAGTGTGGTGTGAGCGCCGATCGTAGGTTGTCAGGTATATGGTCCTGGTATTTTCTTAGTGTTCTGTAGATTTTTGTCTTTATAGATTTAATGGGGTCACGAGGTAATTATCTATATCTTCCTTTTTCCAGGATATCTGCGATTGTTTAGTCGTACGTTACAATTAGGGAAATCACTAGACATAATCAAAACTAGACCTTCAAATGATACTACTTTTTCAGATTGAACCACGTTACCACTGGACGGGGTGATGGATCTTTTAGAGAGTTGCCTGCGTAGTGCTTACTTTCAAGTAAAGGACAGGTTCTACGCACAGGACGACGGGCTTCCGATGGGTTCTTCACTCTCTCCAGTCATCGCCAATATATATATATGGAATGGTTCGAAACTCATGGCATAGAAACGGCGACAGTAAAACCGAAAGCCTGGTTGAGATATGTCGATGATTCCTTCATCGTATGGAAAAAGAGGTAGCAAAAATTAAATCCGATTTACAACAGAATGGTTATCCTTTGAAACTAATTGACAATGTTATAAATAACTTTAGAACAACGAACACTGGACAGCAAGAAACACATTCGTTCTTCACAATTCCGTACATTAAGGGAACTATGGAGAAAATAGAATGAATTGCCAGTAGTTAACAAAAACAAAACCAAAAAGTACCGGTAAGAAAAAATATGTTTGCAAAGTTCCATGTGAGTGTGGTGCAATGTATATCGGAAAAATCAAACGACCAGAAGTTAGAATTAAGGAACATAAAACTCATACAGAAAAAGGGGAAACGTCGAGATCAGGTATTGCAGAACACGCCTGGGATAAACAACACCATATAAAAGGGTCTGAGGCTGTGGCAATATATATGGAACCCAACATGAGAAAAAGAAAATTTATAGACGCAGCTTACATTAAAAACAATAATGGAATCTTCAGTAAACCGAGTGTTGAGATATCTAATCTTTGGTAACCACTACTTTGTAACATCAAATCATTGAGGTGTGTACAGTGAAACGAAACGTTGCGCTTCAATGGACACAGTTTCTATATAAGCTCGTAGTTTTAAGACAAAACATTCAGTTTATACTTGATAATGATTAAAGATACAACCTAATCGAAACGTCGTAAAAATAAATAGAAATAAAGACAATGCAAGTCCGACAACCACATTTTAGTCAATCTTCAACATTGTCTACAAGCTTCAAACAAAAGTATTGTTATTGTGGCCTCCCCTGTATGCTCCTGAGAAATTAGGAGGTACTCATCAGACACCCTGTATTTAAATTTGAATAACGCTTTATATATTAATAATATTTTTGTATAAATTGTTCTTAAATTTCAAGTAAAGACACGTTAAATTTAGAAACAGAAATTTAAGTAACAGTGAATAAATTTGTTATGTCGGTTCTAGGCAATGATAAACTAGGCCCTTACTGATTGCCTATAGTGGAAAAAGTTCTAGAGGAGTTTGATCACTGATTCAATGAGTTTCTTTAATGGCGATAATATGTTATATTGCAAACTTAAGGAAAGGTATGCACTTTATATTTTATTTTGCTAATATTCTCACGTATTTATGTTGACCTTTATCTGACAAAATACCTTGTTATAATATTAACAAATGAGTTTTTGATTACTATTTATTCGATTTAATAAACTTACATGCTATTCATAAAACAGATAATAATTTCTAACAATTCGTTATTAATACCAATTATTCAAAATTTAATATCACAATTTACATATAATGAGCGAATTCATAGTCGGTGCGCAAACACATTACAAAAGAAAGAAAATAATTAAGCTGAGACCGAGAAGAATATTTCATTATACATTTTGTTATTTACGGACACTATCTTGATTACAATTACAAAATATGACCAACATTCGCTATGTCCTCCTACATGGCGTTTTCAGGAAATAATAACAACAATACTGCCAACTTAAGACAAAGTAAATTACGGCGTATACTGAGTAATATACTAGAAGTGTCTAATTTATCTCGAGCAATTATCGACGCAGTGAATTGGACTATTTATGGCTTTTCGACACATAAAGTTTACGTTGTGCACATGGTTATTTTTCTACAGGGTTTTTCTGAATAGTGACACTTCAATTATTGTTTGATCGTTATCCATTCCCGGGGGATATAAAACTGATCAAAATTTCAAGCATAAACTATTTTCCAAGTTTGCTTGGTATTCTATTTTGTACTGAAATTTGAATTGTCATATTATAAATGTTTTTATGGAGGTTTCATTCAAAATAAGAGGATTGATTCCTATTCTCTACTCTTCATTTATTCTATATAAGAATTAGACAAAATCTGTAACTTATTTTTTCCTATAACTGCCTTCAATCTCTACACACTTTTCCCAACCGTACTCCAATATTTCTATGACTTATTTGAAGATTGCGAACACTATTAAAGATTGACTAAAATGTGGGTATCGAACCATATCGAACGGACACTGTCTTTATTTTTGTTATTTTATCAGGTATAAATTGAATGTTTTGTCTTAAAGGTATGAGCCTATATAAGGACTGTGTCTATTGAAAAGCGAGGTTTCACTTTACGGTAAATACCTTAATGATTTGATGTTCCAAAGTAATGATTGGTAAAGATTAAGTATCTCAACAATGAATTTACTTAAAATTTCATCATTATTTTTAATGTGAGCTGCTTCTATAAATATTCTCTTTTACAAGTTGGGTTCCATATACATTACCGCAGCTTTAGACCATTTTATATGCTGTTGTTCTGCAATGCAGGATCTTGACGTTTCCCTTTTTTGTGTATGAGTTTTATATTCCTTAATTCTAACTCCTAATGAACGCTTGTTTTCTCCAACGTACATGTCACTATACTCACATGGAGCAGTAGTTTTTGATTTTGCCTTTGTTAAATGAGCTCTGGGTCTATTTCCTGATTTGAGGGCTGTTTTTGTATTGTAACTGCTCTTAATTCATCTTATTTTATCTGAGGTCTCTTAATATACAGAATTATGAGGAACAAATGGGTTATTTGCTGTCTAGTCATCTTTGTTCTAAGGTTAGTTATAACATCGTCAATTAATTTTAAAGGACAACTATTCTGTTGTTGGATTGAAGTATTGCTACCTCCTTTTAAGTAAATCTGCATAAAGACACTGAGCGATTTTAAAGGTACCGTATAATTCCTCGTTTTGTTCCAACTGAATGATTAGATATTGTCCAATATGTGTTTGCTGCCTGTACACTGAAGTAATAATAAGTTCGTTGGGATGGTTGACCTTGATATCCAGGAGGCGCAATTGATCATATACTTTTTTTTCTATTGTACCCTTAATTGCAGGTCGAATGGAGTTTAGATGTGTCAAGAATTTATTTAGTTCTTGATCATTACCCTTCCATAAGATAAAGGTATCGTCGACATATCTCAACCAGACTTTCCGTTTTATTGTTGCTGTTTGTAACGTATGAGTCTCAAATCATTCCATATATATGTTTGTCATGACTAGAGAGAACGAAGAACCCACTGGAAGTACGCCTTCCTGAATATAGAATTTGTCTTTTACTTGAAAGTAAGCATTACGAAGATCCATCACCCTGTCCAGTGGTAACGTGATTCAATCTGATAATGTTGCATTTGTAAATAATTGAGGTGTGTACAGTGAAGCCCAACTTCGTGCTCCAATAAGCACAGTTCTTATATAAGCTCGTAGCCTGAAGACAAAACAACTTGATAACGATTAGAGATATAACCTAATCGAAACCTATTGTAAACAAACAAAAATAAATAAAATGCCATGCTGACAACCACATTTTGGTCAATATGTATAACTTCCTGGAACAAAGATTGTGAGACCTCTTCTGTCTGACTTATTATGGTAATTCATGAGAAATTTTTACCGCTGGTATTTTGTTAATTTTGAAAGCAGGTGATAATTACTGTAGGTCAGATCAAGTAAAGCATTTAAAATCCAGTTTCCATAATAGCACCCACAGCAATAAAAATGTGCGACTGGGCGAATTATCCTAGCATAGCAGCTTTGTTAACTTTCCTTTGTTTTAATTTATATCTCTCTATTTCATATAAGTTAGTAATAATATCGTTCGTTGTGTGTCCAAACAGCAAAAATAACGCCTTGGCATCCTAAAAAAAAGTTTTAATTTTTCCAGTGCTGCCAGGGTTTCGAGGATCGTAGTGATGTTCGTAATGAATCGGTCAAGAAAGTCTGAATTTTTTTAAGCCTAGCTGAAACAATCCTTGCAATCATTATACGAATATAGATTTTAATGTACAGGGTGAGTCAACAATTGGATGAAGTAAATTTGTGCCTTTTCGGTGAAATTTACAAAGAAACTATATTTATTGTTTGATACAGATTATTTTTACGCAGATTTTAAAAATATTTAGGACTCTACAGGGTGAGCCAAAAAACTAGGACAGCATAAAGTTGTATTTTTTAAATAGAGCACCCTATATACAAATCATATTTTCGATTTAGCTTATAATTTTCAATCTTTTTTTATTAAGGGTTTACTATAACAAAACTTTATAGTTTCTGAGATAATTAAGTTTAAAGAAAAAAAGTCACATTTTCAAGCATCAATTCAATCCTAAATAACGTTTTCAATTTTGTGACAAATATATTCAAATTTGGAATTTAGCAAGACCAAGGACAAGTTAACATAATTTTTATCTAATATTTGCAATAAAAGCTACAGGGTGTTGAACACATCGGCTCAAATTTGAACAAGTTTAAATGAATAAATATCTTTTTTTTTTAAACGGTACACCCTGTATATTTTCATGTTATTTAATAGAATAATAAAACCCTAAAAGTTTTGTTCAATATATCCTATACCTATTTATAGTTGTTTTTCAGATATTTCAGTTTTTCTTATTTTCCATACTTTTTTAAAGAAATAGTCTTCATTATCATAGTAGCCATGTAAAATAATAAAAAGAAACTTCAGAAACAAACAGAATGTGGTTAAATATGATGAAATATATTATTCGTTATATTACAACGGCAATAGTTTAATTAAACATAATGTGAAAAAATTAACACAACAATAACGACAAGGCAAATACATATTTACTTTTATACTAAACTGAAACAAAAAAAGTACCTATTAAATACTGAGATTAATTATTTCTTTTTAATAAGTGTTCGAATAAACGATCCTCTTGTGCAATGCACAAATTTAGTCTTTTTTGCAGATTTTCTCGGACCCTGGACAAAATTAGTGGCGTTATTGTTCTACAGGTATCCCTAATCCTGTTTCGCATATCTTCCACTGTTGTTGGTGGATTAACATACACCTGAACTAACCCCATAGGAAAAAATCTAATGGGGTGATGTCGCAAGACCTTGGTGGCCACTCAATGAAACCCCCACGTCCAATCCATTTTTGCGGATATCTTTGGTCCAAAAACGCACGAACTTCACGATGGTAATGCGGAGGCGCACCATCGTGCTGGAACCACATACTGTCGAGCTCATCCCTATCGAGACCTTGAAGCAGTTGGGGTAGTTCTTCTTGTAGAAAGTTCAGGTAACTATGGCCATTTAGTGGTTCATTAAAAAAGTGGGGTCCAATAATTCGATTATGATGAATACCACACCAAACATTTAATGACCAGTGGTTTTGATGTTGCACCTCTCTAATCCAAAATGGGTTTTCTGTGGCATAATAATGCATGTTGCGTCTATTTACGGCACCGTTACTTCTAAAAGTAGCTTCATCACTAAACATTACCTTGCATAATAAATTTGGATTTAATTGAATCTCCGCATTTATTGTACGACAAAAGTTTACACGACTTTCAAAATCCTGTCCATGCAATTCTTGGTGTAATTCCATGTGATATGGATGATACCTATATTTCTTGGTAGTACGATTAGCGGTGGATTGTGATGTTTCACATAATGCTGCTAACTGACGGCTACCAATATAAGGATTTTCCTGAACATTTAACAATACTTGTAGTTCTTTTTCTTCATTAGTTACTGGTTTGTTGACCACTTTACGTTTTGGATAATCAACAGTACCAGAAGAATCAAATCCTTGCATTAAGTTTTGAAAAGTATGGGTATTAGGCTGGCGTCGATCAAGATACTTCATTTTGTAAATTCTTTGAGCAAGAAGGCAATTTTTTTGAGTCTCTCCTATTGTATAAATCATATCTATTAACTCATTCTTTGGAAAATTCATTTTACAATATAAGATGAATGCAAAAAAAAAACCAAACTACACTACATAAAAACCAAAAGAATCGATTGCGGTTATAAATTTGACACACAGAAAAATGTTCTTTTACATTGTTTTTGCCATGGCTACTATGATAATGAAGACTATTTCTGTAAAAAAGTATGGAAAATAAGAAAAACTGAAATATCTCAAAAACTATTATAAATAGGTATAGGATATATTGAACAAAACTTTTAGGGTTTTTATTACTCTATTAAATAACATGAAAATATACAGGGTGTACCATTTAAAAAAAAAAATATTTATTCACTTAAACTTGTTCAAATTTGAGCCGATGTGTTCAACACCCTGTAGCTTTTATTGCAAATATTAGGTAAAAATTATGTTAACTTGTCCTTGGTCTTGCTAAATTCCAAATTTGAATATATTTGTCACAAAATTGAAAAAGTTATTTAGGATTGAATTGATGCTTGAAAATGTGACTTTTTTTCTTTAAACTTAATTATCTCAGAAACTATAAAGTTTTGTTATAGTAAACTCTTAATAAAAAAGATTTAAAATTATAAGCTAAATCGAAAATACGATTCGTATATAGGGTGTTCTATTTAAAAAAATACAACTTTATGCTGTTCTAGTTTTTTGGCTCACCCTGTAGAGTCCTAAATATTTTTAAAATCTGCGTAAAAATAAACTGTATCAAACAATAAATATAGTTTCTTTGTAAATTTCACCAAAAAGGCACAAACTTACTTCATCCAATCGTTGACTCACCCTATACAATCCATTTTGTAACATTATTTTGTGTCGCCAGCTTTCTTATTCCGTTTGAAGGGTTTTCAACAATATCTTGCAAAATTTGATCCTCTACGCCATGTCGTGGAAAAAATCGCGCTGAATAAAACATGTTAAAATTAATTCTTTAATTCTGATAATTATTTTCTAATCATCTTTTAGCTGTTTCCCTTAGGCTTCGAGCAACCCTTTGAAAGGTTTTTGGACTTGGCAATGTTCGAGCTGAAAATCTTTCAGCATAAAGTGTTCTTGCCTTCGAAGAATTTGACAGCGCTTCATCATAAATTAAATGCATATCAGCATACTCTGCGTAAGAATATTTTTTCATTTTTTAAAGTTATTAGGCCCAACGAGTGCGGCTCCAACTCGGTTCCTGACTTCTCTGATAATCTAAGACATCAACTGTAGTTTGGTTTAATGAGTCTTTATGGCCTCTGTAAAATATCAATTTTATTAAAATATACTAGTCGGTTCAGAACTTAGAGCCGTTGGGTCTCTTTTAGGGCTCTGTATCTCCGTTAAGGGATACTTTAGGAATATTTTTTCTATGACAAAGTAGGGTTATTTTGACGTTCCCGGTATGCTCCTAGGAAATTAGGAGGTACCCACCGGACATCCTATACATACATACATACCAGCGATACAGCCGAGGTGCATGTTTCGTCTCTACTAGACACTCATCAGGGTACCGACATGCACCTGACTGTGCAAAGGACAGATCATAAGGAAGCATGCACCTCTACCGTATCACTGTGGCGGGGAGAGTAAGTTTTGACTTTCTTCTCGGTATGGTGGTACAGGTAGGCCATCATCTCGATGGTGGTGAAAAGGATAAATTGTTTTCCTTAGCAATTTGTTCAAACTGTGCAACCTCTAACACGGAAAGAATATGGGTTGAAACGAAGTTTGCATTTACTGTGCGCATTTTACTTTATTCATGCATGGAGCTGCATAAAGTTGTACGTTTGCTGAATGTGATTTCAGCACTACAATGGCATAATGTGGATATATCCACTGCTATTGCATCTCACACGGAGGAATCCGAATATATATATATATATATATATATATATATATATATATATATATATATATATATATATATATATATATATATATATATATATATATATTATTTCAAAGCTATGTGCGGGCATATTCATTGCATAAATACTTAGAATAGCAAAATATATGATCTTATAGAATCCAAATTTCTTACAAACTGTTTAATCTGATTGGCCCGAAAATATTTTGGATTTCCCACTTTAACATTAACAATTAACAATTAACAACAAAAAAACAATCGTAAATTAATTCATATTTTCGATTTATTTTTCCGTCATTTTGAATTTTGTATTCAATTTTTTAATATTCTTTTAACAAGTTAAAATAGTGGTATTATATTTATTGAAAATATCTAAATATCTGCTTCGGAATTTTCAGGAAATAAAGCATGAAATGGCTCTATTTTCTTAAAATTTGCCGAAATTGTTCAAAATTTCGGACATGTAAAACGCTTGATACATATCAGGTTGACAAGAAAGTAATTTTGGATTAGTAGTGTGAAATAAAACTCTTTTTAAATCAAGAATAGGCTGTTCTCAATTATATATTTTCCATTTTGTTCAATGATATTTTGCCATCTTTCTTTTAAGGTCATCATCATTTGCGAACGTTTTACTATTCGAAGAGTTATGTAAACTTCGAAAGAAATGGTAATCAGATGGCGGCAGGTCAGTGAAATGACATCACTTCTCAACCAAATTTCAATAATTTCACCCGAATTACTTAAGCTCAGTGCCAATTATGGCTGGTTTTCTTTCATGCTGTGCTTCCTCCAGTTTCATGAGTCGTGGACAGTTAACATCTGTATTGATCGTCAAGCAGCATAAATTCTTTGGATGCAATTCAACTTTAGATGTGGTTTGTATTGAATCGTTACACTTAGGCCGTGATCATCTTCGAATAATGTTACTGTAGATGACCCATTTTTCATTACGTCTGACGATTCCGAGATATTTTAAGTAATTTTTAATTATTGTGTGCAATACATTTCACCTCTCTGCAATCTCTCGAATAGTTACATGACGATTCTCTTCAATTATAGCTTTAATTTGGTTATGCATCATCAATTTCAATAGGTCGACCAAAATATTGGTTCTCTTTTAGTGAAAAATCTCTAGAATGGAATGTTTTAAACCAATTCTGACAAGTGGGTTCTCTTATGCAATTTGCACCAAAAACTTCACTTATTTTTTGTGGAACTCAGTAGCTTTCTTTCCTTTATGGAAATAAAAAAGCAAAATATACCGAAAATGTTCGTTTCTGCACTTCCTGTGAAAATTGACACTAAACCAATAGCTATAAACAAAGTCAGGTTGCTTCTAAAATAATGAATATTCGACTGATATCAAAAGTCAAAAGGAAAAAATCAAAACAATGATACAATTACAACGCTCTCTATGTGTCATAACCAAAAATACTTTCTTGCTGACCCAATACATCCTAGGATCAGTTGTATCTAATATAATGTTTTTTTAGCAATATAATATTGGCATCAAAAGAAACATTCTGTAATTGTAAGTGAAGAATAAAAGTCCATACTTGACTTTATCGCATGATGTAGTAAATTAAAGTCCATTTAATTAATTATTCTTAAGTCAAATGGATAAATTTACATTTCTAATCCCTATTAACAAAGAATGCAACATTTGAAAGGTAATTAAATTCTTATCGATTAAAGAAATGTATCATTTTTATTCACATTTGTATTATTTATATATTTATAATGGCTATAATAGTGTGGGCTGTAAACTATGACAATTAGCTTGGGGCTTCCAAATATGTAGATTTCAAAAATTAATGAATAAAAGCAATGCCACATGATGTTAATGGAGTATCGAGAAGAATAATTGTTTTAAAGTCAAGGTGATCTTAATAAGTAATATTTAAAGAAATGCGTTGAGCTTAAGATAATAAAACTGTAACAGATTTTATTGCTGATATTATTTTTACGGAACAAACTATATAATATCCCACACAATCAGATTTTATATATGCGCAATTAGTATGTACCTCCTATTTAATCCAATACTATTTTCTTTATATCATTTGACGTACAGACCTTTCGCTAGTTTATAATTTCGCTACATTTTAATATATCAATTTGAAATTTTACAAGGTTTTATGATTGAAAATAACACCCGTTTTGATACATAAATAAACTAAATGTCACTTTTGGTTGCACCGGAAATTAAACCTACCTTGATATTTTTTTGACGTTGAATGAATTAATGAATGAAAGTGATCACTTGATCTTTAATGCTTAGATCTCGTCTGAGAATAAAATTAGCAATTTTATCCTCATTTAGATACCACGTACATCTGCAAGAGAAATCTCATGAAAGTAACCCTGCAAGTAAAAATGTCTAGTCAGTAGTACCATTCGCAGTTATTTTCTTTTCAGGGAGAAGGTCCCTGTCATAGTAACGGAATGGCGCACAAGCTAACGAACCTTGTGTTACCCGATATATCATTAGAGGCTGGGACATAACCCCTTTTTAACCGACTTCTAAAAGAAGAAGGTTCTCAATTCGTCGGCTATGTTTTTTTTTTACTGTAAGTACACCAATTACTCCGGAACGGCGGCACCGATTTGAATGAATTTCTTTACGTTATGTTCAGGAAGTTACTGCTATGATCCAAAATTTTTTTGGATGAAATTGGTGCAGTAAAATCCAAGATGGCGCTGACAATATGGTGACCAAAAAAATTAATTTTGTCCGATATTCTCCAAAATTGGTTCTAAAGAATTTTCGGGGTTGTCCTCAACGAATCTGAAATTATTTTTAAAAAACTTAAAATGGCGGATATAATATGGCGGACAAAAAAATTAATTTTCTCCGATTTGCTCCAAAATTGCTACCGTAGAGTTTTTGAGATCGCACATAACGAATCTAAAATTATTTGTAAATAATTCAATATGGCGGATTCCAATATGGTGGATAAAAAAATCAATTTGGTCCGATTTTCTCCAAAATTGGTATGAAGGAGTTTTCGGGGTCGCACATAACGAATCTGGAATTATTTTTAAAAAATTCAATATGGAGGATTCAATATGGGCGACAAAAAATTTGTCCGATTTTTCCAAAATTGATATGTAGGAGTTTTTGGGATTGCAAATTAAGAATCTGAAATTATTTAAAAAAAAATTAATATAGGGGATCCAAGATGACGGATTAAAGATTTTACATCTCTCGATGTTGTCTAAAATCAGTATTGGGAGATTTTTGTTAGTGTTAATTAAGAATTTAGAATATTTTTTGAAAAACTCAATCTCGCGGATCCAATATGGCGTCCTAAAAATTTTATATTTTTCGATTTTCTCCAAAACTGCTATAGGGGTTCTTGAGGGTGTACATTATGAATTTAAAGTTTTTTTTTTCAGGATCCAATATCTAATCCAATATAGCGGACTAAAAATTTTACATTTTTGAGGATGTAAATAGCGAATATAAAATTATTTTAAGAAAATCTAATATATCAGATCCAGTGTGACTGTCTAGAAGTTTTAAATTTCTCAATTTTATCCAAAATTAGTACTAGGGGGTCTTGAAAGATTTAAATTTAGATTAAATTAAGATGTTAAATTTTTTTTTTTTTGAAATCTAATATGGCGGATCTAATATGGTGGGTTGAAAATTTTACTTTATTCGTATTTCTTCAGATGTGGTATTAAGGAGTTTTCGCGGTCGTATCTTACGAATATGAAGTAATTTTTACAACTATTAGGTTGATAAGATACACTATGAGAGACTGAAAATTTTACATTTTCCGATTTTGTCTCAAATTGATATTGCGGGGTTCTTGGGGCGTTTACATACTCAATATGCATTATGAAATATATCGAGCCAAGAAATTTACGTCTCAAGTTCTTTAAATATCGATATTAGAATGTTTTCGGGCCTGTATTACCAATCTAAAATTAATCTGAAATTTTAGATAGTGGATTTGCTATGATAAACTAAATATTTGTTTGACACAATTTCACTGGTATTTGAAAAACTTTAAGAATCAAATAATTTTTAGTGGTTCATTTTAGGGTGATTTGTAACTTTTGATAAAATGAATAGTTTTTTGCTATCTTGGAGTTATTGCGATGTACACTAATCTCGATTAGTACTTAGTTCAAATAATTTATGAATATCATAATGAACTCAAAACTAAAAATCAAAAAATAAAATTAAAAAAAAAAAATTGAACCTACTTTTAAAAGTGCGCTAAAAAGCAAAAAATAACTTTAAATTTTTATATAAAATTGAAATTTTTGAAGTCGGAGCTTAATTATTTCTAAATGAAATAAATAACTACTAATATATACAAATTATGGTAAGAAAACAACTACAAATAAAGTATTTTTAATCTATGCGAATCACATTTTGTCAGGTATTACTTTGGAGTTGACTTCAAAAATTTCAGTTTCATATAAAAATTTATAGTTATTTTTCAATTTTTAGCGCACTTTTAGAAGTCGGTTCAAGATAATGGAATGTTCATTAGGGAAATAATTTTTTTGGAGAAAAAATTACTCTCAACATTTGGTAAAATGAATCCAATTAAAGAAAGATAGTATAACCTAATACTAACAAATGTACAAATTTAAATACATATGAAAAAAAAATTTCCAACTTAGGATTTTGTTCATATACAAGATGTCTAATAAGAAGAGGGCCAGATGCTTGTATTAACGGGGTTCGTATTAACAGGCCAATTGCCTCCGAATTGTACACGAACAAATGAAGTACGTAGGGTTGTTGTCAATCTCCGGCCGCATGACGCGGAATAAAGTTGTATGTAAGGCATGAATTTCTTCAGGTAAACTAACATTTTTTTATTGACGTTTTTTTTATTTGTGCATAATTATATACCTAAACGACACTGAATCTATTTAAAAAGGTAGCATATTTCCTCTTGTATTGTATTTTATTTAAATTTTACCGCATTATCAATATATTTTTCTGCGAAAAATCTACCTCTGTGGAAAGTGTTAACAAGCACATGGGATAAGTATTAACACGTTAA
This sequence comes from Diaprepes abbreviatus, assembly GCA_034092305.1. Classification (NCBI taxonomy): domain Eukaryota; kingdom Metazoa; phylum Arthropoda; class Insecta; order Coleoptera; family Curculionidae; genus Diaprepes; species Diaprepes abbreviatus. The sequence continues at coordinate 739,585 of JASJET010000164.1, forward strand.
TATTTACCCTGTTTGCATTTTATACAACAAAGGCAATGTTTTTATCTTTCTTGGCGCAACCCGGTGGATCCCACTGATGAGTCTACCACCGATATTGGAACGAAACATTCAAACATTTTTCGGTGGTCGAAAACATCAGATCGCTAGTCACATGCCCTTACCACCAGGGGCATGGCTAAGTGCCCAAAAAATGTTTGGATATTTCGTACCCGATACCGGTGGTGGACTCATAAGTGGGATCCACCGGTATCTTTCCCAGACATGCTTTTTGTCATGCTTTTCACAATACTTGGATTCCTATTTAGCCAAGTTTTGTCGGCATGTGATGGTGTGATGTTAGTTTCACGATATGCCCCCCGCATGGAATTTGATTGCCCAACTTTGACTAAAATAGAAAGTCCTAGCCGTAGGAAAGCATATGCCTGAAAAAGAATGTGAAACGAACATCCTCTGTGGTCTTTCAACGGTCGGGTCAGGCTTAATCAAAGCCAACGGTGGTCAGAACCACATCTGCCGCTGTCCTTGCTCGGGCGCCATGTTGCAATCATGTCTCTGGTGGTAAAGACATATACTCACAATCTAATTTGCGACCACCTAAAATGTACGGATGTTTCGTCCCGATACCGGTGGTGGACTCATCAGTGAGATCCACCGGTATCTCTCCCAGACATCCTTGTACTTTCCACAAACTTGAACCTCTATTTAAGTTCAGTTTTGCGGGAAAGCGGTGGTAAAATGTTAAGCTCCATAACAATTAATAAAAAGAAACAAAAAAAAAGTAAAAAAATGAAATATTTTCTTAATGTACTTTTCAATTCAATTCGATTCCATTTTTAACGTTTTTCATCCGATGTATATTGAAATGTTGCATCCAATCGAAACTCTAATCAAAACCGTTAATTACATGAATTTAAAGTGGATACAACTGCATTGGATCGGTCCTATCGGATCCGCATGCAACGTTAGAAACAAAGTTAATGATCCCTGCTTAAACTTTAACCATAAATTGTTCATGGTGCCTAGTCTTTATTACTACATGTGAATATTATCTAAGAGGTGAATGCAAACAAATTGATTTTTTTGAAAAATAGTTGTTTTCTTACAAATATATGTAGAGTTTCTTTTTTTAGATAACAATCTAAGGTATCTAAAAATCAAATTTTAGTTCTGAAAACTGACACCGGTCAACATTTTGGGCAAACAAGTTTTGGGGCGAGTCTGTTTCTGATTTTCATGGTAATATCAGAAATGGTTTCTGACAAAATTTTATTAAAATATACAAGTTTGCTCAAAAGCTTCAGCTCTAAAAGTAAATCTGTGGGTACCCTTTTTGAGCACCATATCTCCATTATAGGAAACCTTAGGAAAAAAATAATATGAAACACTAGGATTATTTTGACGCCATCTATACTCTGTCGAGAGTCCTACTTATACATACTCACTGGACTCCCTGGATTTATTCATGGTTATCTGAGGAATATTCTGATATTGGGGTGTACAGAAAAATTTTTGTATTTATTGATCAGGTCAGATTTTATATTCAAAATAATTATAAATTAATTACCCAGTACCACGACAAATTTGTAAATTGAATAAGAATAATCATTTTTGGTAGATTTTTGGTCTCTGAATTGCTCCATCATATCAGTTTTTTTTAAATATCTTAGCCTTAAAGTCAAAGATGCATTTTTAGCCCATATTTGAGGTTAAGTACCATCGCGATATTTTTTTTCTCAAGAAACTATTTCTAGCATCTTAAAGTATAAATCTTACACTTGCCAATGCCGTTGTTGTGTATAAATATCTTATTCTTCAAGATATTCAATTTTGAAAATTTCAAATTGCATGAATTTTTGAAGTTTTGTAGTTTGGGAAATCTTCACCTTTCGTGACCATTAAACTTTTAAGCGACAATTTTGATAAATCATGGATATTTTAAGGCAGATCATCGCATGATTCAAATTTATCATCTTCGCGAAATAAATTTATTTAAATAATTTGTTTAAACGAATTATTGGAAATTCGTTTTATTTTTAAATAAATACTTTCATAGCATTTTATAAAAATAAATATTTTTAAAGTAATCGTTTTCTAAGATATATTTTGTTGTAAACAAAATTATAAACAATTAATTTTGCAATTTAAGAAGTGATCATTAGAATATAATTAAGGACGTATATCCAGAATTCATAAAACTATATTCTACAAATACGAAGTCGATAAATGTATATTCTTATATAGTTTATATTTAGATTGCAAAATTTGTTATTTAATACTTTATTTATAGCCAGGCGACAGACTAATAAGCTTTGTTATGGAAAGTCTGTATACTAATGTACCATTAGGGGAATCACTAGACTTTCAAATGATACTACTTTATCAGATCGAACCACGTTACCACTGGACGGGGTGATGGACTTTTTGGAATGTTGCCTGCGTAGTGCTTACTTTCAAGTAAAGGACAAGTTCTATGCTCAGGATGACGAGCTTCCGATGGGTTCTTCACTCTCTCCAGTCGTCGCCAATATTCTATGGAATGGTTCGAAACTCATGCCATAGAAACGGCAACAGTAAAACCGAAAGTCTGGTTGAGATATGTCGATGATACTTTCATCGTTTGGAAGGGCAATGATCAAGAACTTAATGAGTTCCTGAAACATCTAAATACCATTCGACCTACAATTAAGTTTACCATGGAAAAAGAGGTAAATGATCAATTGCCCTTCCTAGATGTCATGGTGAACCGTTCAAATGAAACTATTAAAACTTCAGTATACAGAAAGCCAACACATACTGGACAATATCTTAATCATAGTTCTAATCATTCTGTTGTAACAAAAGGAGGAATTATACCCAACCTCTATAATCGCGTTATATCTATCTGCAATAATGCCGAATCATTGAAAAAAGAGGTAGTAAATATTAAATTTGATTTACAACAGAATGGTTATCCTTTGAAACTAATTGACGATGTTATAAATAACTTTAGAACAACGAACACTGGACAGCAAGAAACACATTCTTTCTTCACAATTCCGTACATTAAGGGAACGTCGGAGAAAATAGGTCATAATATAAAAACAGCCTTTAAATCAGGAAATACACTTAGAGCTCATTTAACAAAAACAAAACCTAAAACTACCGATAAGAAAGAATGTGTTTACAAAGTTCCATATGAGTGTGGTGAAATGTATATTGGAGAAACCAAACAATCACTAGAAGTTAGAATTAAGGAACATAAAACTCATACACAAAAAGGGAAAACGTCGAGATCGGGTATTGCAGAACACTCCTGGAATAAACAACACCATATAAAATGGTCTGAGGCTGCGGCTATATATATGGAACCCAATATGAAAAAAAAGAAAATTTATAGAAGCAGCATACATTAAAAACAATAATAGAATTTTCAGTAAACCGAGTGTTGAGATACCTTATCTTTGGCAACCACTACTTTGTAACATCAAATCTTTGAGGTATGTACAGTGAAGCAAAACTTTGCGCTTCAACGGACACAGTCCCTATATAAGCTCGTAGCATTAAGACAAAACATTCAGCTTATATTTGATAACGATTAGAGATACAACCTAATCGAAACGTCGTAAAAATAAAAATAAATAAAAATAAAGACAATGCAAGTCCGATCACATTTTAGTCAATCTTCAACATTGCCTACAACCTTCAAACAAACTTTATTTATAACAGAATATATTTTAATAACGATAACTATTCCTTTATATGTATTTATTTTTGGAAAATGCAATGGAAGCATGTATTTAAAAGATAATGAATTTTGCAATAATTTGTTTAAACAAATTTAGTTTGCAAAACTTATGATAAATTTGGATTGAGCGATGCTTTGATATCCTTAAAATATCCATGGTTTATCAAAATCTTCGCTTAAAAGCTTATTGGTCACGAAAGGTGAAGGTTTTCAAACCTCGAAAAATTCTTGCAATTTAAAATTTTCGAAATTGAATATCTCGAAGAAATAGAAAGATATGCAATTCAGCGGCATTTGAAAGAGTAAGACTCTAAGATGCTATGTATAGTTTATTTGAGAAAAAAATTATACATAACCTCAAATATAGACCAAAATCGAGTTTTTTTGCACTTTTAGGTTAGGGTATTTAAAAACTTGATATGATGGAGTAATTCCGGATTCGAATTCAGCGATCCGAAATCTATAAAACATGACTATTTCTATTCAATTCTATTTCTATACAAATTTCGCACCATGCTATGTTATAGAACATAAAATAACACGTACGATTCTTATGTCTTGAATACCTCTTATATGATGATATACTTAGCATGAATGAGTATACGAAAAAAGATATTTTTTACCATTTAGTGCAAAAATGTAATATGGTTTAAATACTTTACTTTTATTTTTTGTGTTAGTAAGTATTAACGTATATTCATTTCGAAATTCATTCGAAGCCGGGACTATTTCTGGACAGTTCATATGCAGAATAACTTCGCTATGATTCTCATTTTATTTCTTTCTGCTAGGCCTTCATCATTACATGGCTTCTTTTTCGTTAATTTACTATCTGGACTTGGGTTTTGTAGGAGTTTCAGAGATTCACTATCACCCTTTTAGTAACCTTTAGATCTACCTTTCTAGTGATCAGAATTTAAGGTGTTATGTAACAATAAATTTGAACATCTGAGCAGGGGCGGATTCAGCCTCTCTCTTTGGAGGGGGCTATGATATCACAAAAGAAAAACAAATTGACAAGGGGGGGGGGAGTGTGCAAGCAGCACACTTATTCCTAATATAAAAGGCAGAATGGGTTTTAATTTCCTGAACTCAAAGCTCTTGGGAAGGGGGGGGGGGGCATTGCAAGTATACACATTCCTATACTCTATTCAAGAACTAGACAGAGTAATAAAACTGTTACCGAAACCTCCATTGTACCTGCTCAAGTGCCGCTGGTAACTGAGAACTGCTGTAAATCTAATTATATTTCATTATATTTAAATATATTTTATAAATTTACTGCAACATTAAAATTCTGATAGTTTAATTTAATTTCTGTCAGTGAGCAAAGTACACCTTACAGTTTGTTCTTAGTGATTTATCTTGTTTGCGTTTGTTTTTATATATTACTTGAGATTAGTGAGATACTCAAAAGATATGGCTTTCACCTCTATATTTATTCTAAAATCGTTAAACCAGGGCATGTTTTCCTCAACGAAAATTTTATTACGATGAATGTTTATGATTCCTTAAGATATCAATATCTAGATAATAATGTTAAAAGCTCTGTTGAGATGTGTTCCAACATAACAGGAGTTGGAAAATCTACTATGTACCGAATACTGAAAGAGAAAAAAACGACTGGAATTGTTAGTACTCCTAAGCCCCATTCGATCACAGGCAGATTAAAAACCTCGTTGGAAGAAGAGATGAAAACTGCAATTAAAGGGGTTGTATATACATTTTATTATGAGAAGCAAATCCCAACCGCCTACAAAATTCTAACTAAAATCAATAAAGATCGCGATTTACCTGAAATTAAAAGAACTAGAAATTGCTCAGAGAACTTAATTTTTGCTGGGAAAAACCAGATAGAAAATCTGTTCCTATAGATCGTCCGGAAACTGTTCATTGGAGAAGTAAATATCTCTCTCAAGAAAAAGATAGAGTTGCTAGAAATAACACAATTAACAAAATTAGTAATTTAGCTAAACTTTTGAAAGATTTTTTTGAATAAAGTTACTGCGGAAAATTGGGAAAAATCCATATAGTAAAAGAATAAAATAAAATGTGAAAACTCGATCTTATGATCGGTGAGATAGAGGAACCAATTATAATTAATTTGAGCGAAGATAGTTTCGCTGACTTTGATTAGGAATTAGTTACGTAATGTTTACTAGTGTAAACACAATTTATTATTTAAATTTTTGTTTTTGTTGTATTTTATTGCTTAATGTTGTGTATATGTTTTTTTATTTTTTTATATATTTTTATTTTAGTGTTTCCCACTCTTTAATTTTATATGTATTTAATTCTAATTAGCCATAAGTTTATTTATTTTATTATTGTATTTGTGTCTTTTAGCGTGCAGAATTAACATATTTATCTTATTTTTTTGGGGCTATCGTATTTCCATATAATAAAGTAAATTAAATTAAGATATCAGTAAAATAGAAATAAAAATAAATAGGTCTAATTTTAATTACAACATAAAAAAGTAATTACATTTGAATCCCTTTTTAGTGTTTAATTGTAATTCTGCAGATGGTTTAAGAAATAAATATACTGAAACGTCAAATAACCTAAAAATGTTTTTCATTAATAATAAAATGACCGATAGCCTCAAAAATATTTTAATATTTTATGAACGAATATATTTTTTTATATGTGTTTAACTTTTTGTATTTTTGACAATGGATATTTTGTAAGTATTTTAATTAGAACTTCGAATTTTCTGAGAGAATAAGGCTACGTTTTAGTCCATTATTATTGACCGGTATTTTTGATTATACAAATTCTAACCCATTCCTATGAAAAATATATATGTTCAACAGATTTTGCTAAAGACACCGGACCAAAGAACACAGGTAGTTTGCGAAGAGGTAAAAGGGTAAAAAATGATTTATTACTCTCTAGTTCTTAAATAAACTGTAGTATAAGAAAAAAAATCGGGTCCATTTTCCTAAACTTAAAGCTTTTTTTTTGGGGGAGGGGGGCGATCGCGCGTCCATACCCGAGACCCCATTACAATATTTGATCTATTGTAATTGATACTTCATAAATGATAATTACAGAGATGTGAAGCAAAATAAAATCATTTAATGCCTTATATTTAACTGATATGTCAAATGGTTTAAAGAAAAATATCAACTTTAATTGAATATCTGTTAGCAATAAATCAAAATTCTTCTTATTAAAAATGATTTTTGTAGTTACAAAAGTTAATATTTTAATTAAAATTAATTTTACGGAAGTTTACTGGCTTGTCGAAATAAGCCACGCAAAACAAACAAAAATCATAATTATATTAATAGCTGTCGTCAGGAGCTTTTGAATATTATCATATTCATTTTATTCTAACCTTGTCGTAATTACAAGTTTTAACTCTAACCAACAAATATTTTATATACATGCGTTTTACGTCAGTGTTATATATTAACTGTTATTTAAGCAAGGTGTTCCCTTGACAAGTGACATTATAAAGGTGGTATTTAAAGATGTAGATAAATTAAATAATTACAAATAATTTAGTGATAATGATATAGGTTTAGGTAAATTATCAGTTGTAACTTAAATCAATCAAATTGAATAATTAATAAGTTGAAAACTATAATATATCCTATTTTGTGTGCGCGTATGTGTGTGTTCATTTTCTGTCATTCAACTCAAATGTTAATCCGTAAACAACGAAAATAATGATAGTAATTTAATAAATATTTAAAATATAAATTAATTTGCATAGATTTTTATTATCAAAATTAAATTATTTTTTGGTTGTGAATTTATGAGACTGCATTTACTTATAAATATTTACTATACCTAAATATATTGACTTTAAGAATTTAGTTGCGACAATTAAGTTTTTTTATTGTTTTGCTTTTCATTTTATAGATGCATGTCCCTTGTAAATTTTTAATCCAGTTACGTTGATTTGGTTGTTATAAACAAATTTTCCGTTTCATATAATGAAAGTGCATATAAAACACAAAGCCCCTTGCGAGAATAAGGAATTTTGCGATATTACAATTACTATCTCATGAATTTTGTTTAAAGTTTTTTCTATAATTATTTCTTCTTCTTCTTCCTCTTATTATAGGCTTACAGCCTGTTTTTTTCCAACTCAGTCATTCATCTCATTTGATGTTGAAATCCAGGACTCTCGCCATCTTTTAGGTGGTCGACCTATTGGCCTTCTGGTTTCCGGTGTTCCATCTCGGGCGATTCTCGCTATCCTATTTTGCGCCATTCTTCCTACGTGCTCATTCCAGGTTCTTCTGCGCTTCCGTCCCCATCTTACTATATCCTGCATTCCATGTTCTTCGCGTATTGTTGAATTGCTTATATGATCTCTTAATGTGTATCCCGATATTCTTCTTAGTACTTTCATTTTGGCAGTTCTTAGAATTGATTTTGTTTTTGTGTTATCAGCTCTCGTCTCTATTGCGTACGTCATTATCGGTCGAATACAGGTCTTGTAGATTTTTGTTTTTGCGTCCTTGCTCATGTATGTGTTGTGCCATATTATATCCGCCAGGCTTCCTGAGATTCTATTTGCCTTATTTACTTGGTTTCTTACTTCTCTTGTTCTATCTTGGTTTGCGGATATCTCAACTCCTAAGTAATTAAAGGCCATGAGTTGTTCTATTGGTTTGTCATCCACTACTAGTTTGCATCTTAAGGGCACTTTGCTTATTACAATTGACTTAGTTTTATCGATGGATATTTTCTTGTTGAATTGCTTGCTTATGGTGTGGAATGCAAATAGAAGTCTTTGGAGATCGTCTTCATTTTCCGAGACTATGACGGCGTCATCAGCGTAACATATTATTGTTATTTCCCCGAAGTTCATTCTGTACCCTGGTGCCGCTCTTTTGACGTTCTCAATTATTTGGTCCATTACTATGTTAAACAGTAATGGACTCAGAGAGTCTCCCTGTCGTAGACCCGACGCTATCGGTACATCCTTAGTTAGATTTGTGTTATGGTGTTGGAGTTTAGCTGTTCAACTATGTTAATTAAATTATTTGGGATCCATTTAATTCGCATTATTTGCAGAATGTCATCCAGTCTCACCCTATCAAAGGCTTTAGTGAGATCTATAAAGCACATAAAAGCCGGCTTAGTAAATTTAATAGATTTCTCTGCTATCTGTCTTACGATGAATATGGCATCTACTGTAGATCTGTTTTTGCGGAAACCTTGCTGTTCTTCTGATATTCTGCAATTGTCAGTTATTATACCTTCAAGGATATTGGTTAATAATTTCATTATTGAATTTAATAAAGTTATTCCTCTATAGTTTTCCATGATTTTCTTATCACCTTTCTTGAAAATAGTTACTGTTATACTTTTCTTCCATTCTCGGGGTATCTCTTGGTCTTTAATTATTTTGTTAAAAAGTTTTGTTAGTTCTTCGTGTAATGCATTTCCACCATATTTAATTAGTTCGTTGGGAATATTGTCGGGTCCTGGGGCTTTTCTCGTTTTTAATTTGGCTATCGTGTCTTTCGTCGTTTGGAGGCTTACTTCCTTGGTGTATTCGTCATATTTAGATGCATTTTCGGGAGGGTAGTTGTTCTGTTGTGATTGATCTGTATTTCTATATAGTGTTTTAAAGTGTTCTTCCCATTTGTGCTCAGAAATTTTTTGAGATTGTGTATATTCGTTTATATCCTGTTTCCTTCTTCTGATCATGTTCTATACCTTCTTTTGTGCCCCGTATAAGCCATGTTCCATATCTACTGTGAACCTTCGCCAATATTCGTTTTTGATTTGTCTTATGTTGGCGTTTACTCTGTTTCTTATTTCTTTGTATCGATTGTGTTCTGTTTCTGACTTGTTATTTCTGTATCGGAGGTAAGCCTGTCGTTTCTCTGCTGCCAATGATTTCACCTCAGGAGTATACCAGTGCTTAGCTGATGGCTTAGAATGTGTGTTGACTTCTCTGTATCCCAATGCTTCCTCGGCCGATTTATCTACATTTCCTCTGATTTTTCTCCAGCTTTCTTCAACATCATCTGAATCTTTAATAGAGTTGTCTTTGATCTTTTCTGCAAGTCTCTTTTTATACAAGTCTTTGGTTGATTCATCACTTACCGATTCAATGTTTAATTTATTTTTAATATTCGGTGGCTTTTTCTTTTTGTGTTTTATTTTAAGTCTTAATTTGCATAGTACCAATCTATGATCGGATCCTATTTCTGCAGATGTTAAGTTACGGACGTCTAATACTTGTGTTGGATGTAAAACTTTATTTGATATCACATAATTTATTATTGAATTTTGTCCTCTGGTAGTTTGCCAGGTTATTTTGGGTTGAGGCTTATGGGGGAAGAATGTATTATTTATTCTCATGTTGTTGCTTGTGCAGAAATCAGTCAAGATTTCGCCATTTTCGTTAATATGGTCTTCGTTGTACTTGTTTTTGATCCCATCTATCACTTCATTGCCTATTCGTGGATTCACGTCACCCAATATTAGAGTCTTTTCATCCAATGGTATTTTGTGGATTTCCGTTTGCATTGTCTCATAAAAGATGTCTGTTTCTTCTTCTTTCCTGCTGCTGTCTGGGGCATATACACTGAGGATATGAATTTTTTCTGAGCCTGTTTTCAATGTGATCCTAAGAATGCGTTCGTTGACGTAGTGGATGTCATCAATATGATCTTCGTATTTCTCTGCTATCAATATCGCTACTCTAACTATTGCTCTTTTTTGTTTCTCGACTCCACTGTATACTAATATGAATCCAGGTATTTTTAGGGTGCCCTTGCCATTTCATTTGGTTTCGGAAATTGCGCATATGTCAATCTTATGATGTTTCATTTCCAAGAGTACGTCTTGGTTCTTTGTTTGCCATGACATTATATTCCAGCAGGCCATTCTTAATATCTCCTTTCTCCAGTTATGCTTATTCTTTGATGTTTTGTTATTCATTGTCCTTTTTCGTACCAGGTCTGTTACCGTTAAATCCGTCCTTTTCCGAAGCTGATCGTTGGATCTTTGAGCGATGATTCTTTTTCCATCAGATAGGCTGCTACTCTCATCTGAAAACCCTCCTCCTTTATCCGGGCTTGGGACCGGCAGTGATAGTGAGCTACTCAATCCACCCACCAACTAACCCAGGCGGAGTTTATAATTATTTAATAATAATATTTTTAATATTTAGAAGTAAATCGTAGTTGGTTATTTAAAGACCATAAGATAATAAAATCTAGCTTCACTTATATCTATGTAAGCGCGTATAAGTCGAAGTAATCCGGAACTAGGTTATACACCAAACGTATAAAGAAGTGTCAAACTCAAATTAATTCCAAAAGCGGGGAAGAGGAACATTACGCTAGAAATTCCTGCGATTCATGAATCTTCCATCGTTCATCCTAAAAATTAAACTATATCAGAATAGAAATTCTAGAACAACCATCGACATATGTGCGACGTTAGCAAATCTATTGAGACCGCACAGGTACAGCTGACAGATTACTTATTATTTTTCTGGATATGCGAGTAAAAGCAGCTTCTGACAATACTTCACATAAAGCTGGTAAAGGGGCACTAGTTGACTAGGGAATAGATGGAACAATTTCCAAATGGATGTAACAAATTATATCCGCTAGATTAGCAGAAACAGCTATAGAGCAAGACACTATCGCCACTTGAGGATATCCTCAAGGAGGAGTAGCGTTCCTAATTATGTGGAGTCTAGTTGTAGAACGACTTCTCTCTTATCTAACTGATCTCGATATATTCTGTCGGACTATGTCCATGACGTGGTCATAACAGCAAGGGGTAATTTGGAAAATATTTCATGCAACAACAAAGAATTATGTCAATTGATTGTACTCAACGTTAACCCCACCAAAAGCGCTTTAATAGTTTTACAAGGTATAAAGTTTAATCCGAAAGCCATCAACACAGATGAGAATACTATTAAGTGTAAGTCAGAGGTTAAATATCTGGGACCTGCTATGAACAATAAACTTCTTGGGAATAAGCATAAAATGGAAGTAATCAAGAAATCTACAAAAGCCCTGATGATCCATAAACAACTTAACGGGAAAAAATTGGGGCACTAATCCAAATATCCTGCGGTGGACGTACAGTACAATGAGATCAATTATCATAAATGGAGCAGTGATCTCGAGTAAAAGAACGAGCCCATCCAACATGAGAGTCAACATGCCCAATGGCAGTAATGAATTTAATTCCAGGCCTCTATATATCTTAGTGGAGAGTATAGCAAAGAAGGCGACACAAAAAATAATGGAACATAGAGTCATTAAATGAAGGCGTCATTTCTCACATAAAAATCAGTAAATTTTGGATATGCCTCACGATGAAAAAGAAGTTCAACTTCGTAAAAGACTTTAACACAAGGCTGAGACTTAAAAGTGAATGGGACAGAAATAATATTGAGAAACTCAACAGAAACTTCATTAAACTTTATATTAATAGTTCTAAAATAACAAACAGAACTGGAATAGGAGTGTATGGAGCAGGAACCAGATACTTCGAAAGCACGGGTAAATCGTCAAATATTTTTGAAGCAGAAATTTACGGTATTAGTAAATAGACTCAGTTCAATAAAGAAAAAACTATGGATAATAAGAGATTATTAAATTGAGTCATCAATGCTCTGAGTTCTCATGTAATCAGTTCAAAGATGGTTTGAGAATTTTAAGAGAAATTAAAAATACCGGGCAAGAACAACACAGTTACCCTCCTGTGGGTGTCGGAACACACTACAATGGAAGGAAATGAAATATTAGACAAACTTTCATAAAACTGGGTTGAAACACTATTTCTGCGACTTGAACCTTTTTGCAGAACTAGCAATACTGGAATTAAAAAGAGATGAAGATAATAGAGGATTCAATTCTTGGACAAATCTGAAAGGAATGGACCAGCAAAGATACTTCTGGAGAACTATGATCAGAAGACATTCAAGGCGTACTGGCGGGACACTGCTATTTGAAGGGACTCCTTAAAACTAGAACTAGCAAAGAAAAAAGTGTGTAGAGTTTATGAGGAGAGGACGAAATCTTTATCCATGTTCTTTGAATTGCGTTGCAAAACACTTGGATGTGATATTTGGAAGCGTATCGAAAAAAGACCAAGATATATTCTCTTTCTAATGATTCAGTATTAAACCGAGAATACGTCTGTTCGTTAGTTCGGTTTCATGTGGGAGAAACATTTATATATATATATATATATATATATATATATATATATATATATATATATATATATATATATATATATATATATATATATATAAATGAAATATTTTGAAACAGAAGCTTTAAGAAAAACCAAAACAAAACCATCCCTCTGGAAACGTTACGTGGATAACATCATCATCATATGGCCACACGGAAGATACAACTTAGACATATTCTTAGAGGAATTAAACAGCATTCATCACCACATTCAGTTCACATTGGAGGTCGAAGTTAACAAACAGCTCCCTTTCCTTGACCTTCTAGTCACCAGAAACGACGACTTAAGCATCGATTATCCGGTCTACAGAAAACCCACACATACAAACAGATACTTGAACACCGAATCACACCACCATCCATCACAATTGCAATCGGTCGCCAACACACTGATTTCTAGATCCTTGCAACTAACCAAACCCACGAACCGCCAAGAAGAATATCACAACAGCTCTAAAATAAAACAACTCCAAAGAACACAAAAAGGCCATAAAACAGAACACGAAAGCAGTAGCAGAGAGAAAAGAAGAAGAAGACAAATCCAAACCAAAAACCACACTGCCATATATAAAAGGTGTAACAGACGTAATTGGAAGAATTCTGAGGAAACATGACATATTAACAATTTACAAGCCGCAAACAACAATAGACAAACTATTGGGCAATCCTAAAAACAAAATACCATTGGAAAACCAGAGAGTGTGCAGCATCTCATGTAGTGACTGTGAAAAAGAATACTTTGGCCAAACAAACATAAGAATCTCTACAAGGGTCCAAGAACATAAAAATAACGTAAAGAATAAGCAAACGACGTCAGCTTTATTCCAACATCATCAGGAGACAGGACACACTATAAATTTACAGGAAACTAAACAGATTTCACCCATAAAACACTAAACATATGGAAAACTCAACTTAAAATCAAATCAAAAACAACACACCAGAGAAACAGGACAACGGGCCGAGAAGAGGCACAAACCCAGAGAAGCAGCAGCCGTCGAGGAAGCATCACTTGAAAATGCCAGCTAAGATGTTGGCGAAACGTCGTGAAGATATTTCTATTGACGAACGGATTGACAACCGGAAAAACATCAGTACACACACACACACACACACACATATATATATATATATATATATATATATATATATATATATATATATATATATATATATATATATATAAATATTCAGTTTTTTTTGAAGGAATATTAATAGTGCCTAAAAAAATTATTAGAAAGCTTCAAAAACTTGTCTGAAACACATTTCTGCTTTCTTGAAGAATATGCAGGGTTTTTTTTTGAAGAGATAAATTGGTATTACAAATTAGATCTTAGACCAATGTGTAATTGAAATATTATTTAATTAAAAACTATTTATTTACGGAATTAATTTAAGAATTTGTACTGAAGAATGTTTTAACGGTGATTTTAGTTAACCAATTTACTTCATTTGATTTATTTCCTCGTTAAATTACATTGAGCCATAAAACTATTGAAAAAAAAGTTCAATGATTTTGTAAAATTTCACAACTTAACGAACGGTGCATTAACAAATAAACTACATTAAAAAAAAACTACTTTTAACGATGATGGGGAATAAAACAATTCGTTATCTATTGAACGAAGTTTTATGGTTTATTTATGACTTCCGAAAAATAACAACTAACACTAAAAATTCAGATTAAAAATTTTTAGTTGCAAATTGAAAATGAAATATTTTACTTTAATCTATTCATAGTCCCAACTAAAAATTAACAATTTAGTTCTTAATTTCAGCCTAATTCATGTCTGCTTTCGGATGTGTTTGGCTGGAGGCAAAATTTGTCAATTTACAAATTAACAAAAATATGTCATAAGATAGTCAACACACTGTAAAATCAAATTAGTTAAACAACTACAATTGAAAAGTAAAAAATCTGTGTTTTACTTTTAGGTTAGAATATCATTGGACGATTTTGATCGGTCATATTTAATTTTTATTAATTGTTAAATTTTAAAATATCAACACCTTCTAACTCTGTAGCGTAAATTTTAATTTAGTAAAAATTGTTATATCTAAAGTCCCTAATTTCTGTGTTTCAGTGACTTATCTCGCATATAGAATGCCTCGGATTGTGTACAGTCAGGGAAATCAATTCCAGTGGAGTGTGCATTACAGAAAATAATAAATGATGAAATTTCGTGGGAATAACAAAATATTTTTTTAAGTAAAATCTATTTCCTCACATTGTTATCAACCCTTACAATTTCTTTTCCTGGAGGGAAATTTTGCGTAGGTACGTTCAGAAAGTCCCGTATTTTTTCCAAATATTTTCGCTGTCATTCTTCTTAATTAGTAAGATTTTTCGATTCCATTTAAGATATTTAAAATTAATTTCTTTTAAAGTTCATTTCAAAACCCTTAATGATATTTTAGGTAAAGATGTGCAAATATTAATTTCTGCCTTAAATTTTTTTAATATTGGTATTTTATTTTTGCAAAAGAAACCATGGACCTTGCGATGATTGGCTTATTTTTTCCGTCGTCTTGTCTGCTTTGTTTTTTTTGGTCGTTTTCTTTATAGTGGGCATTTAAAACCCTGAACATTGGGCGCGAAAATTTTTTTGTTAAAGTACCACCACATATTTCTGCAGCATTCAAAGTGGTTAGTTACGTTAGGGGTCAGGGTTTCTTTCCCGAATGCCATGGTACACATTTTTACTCATTATTCGTTCTTTTAATGTCTAATAACTATTTTTTTTAGAGACGCACCACTAATTCAAGGTTCGTTCATATCCATATTTTACCACAAATATATACATCAAATATGTATTACTGTAGCAAAATACCGTTTAGTGTATGAATTTCATAAAACCGTTTTTCTTAAGAATTTTTTTAAACTTCTTTTATTATTTTAAGAATCTCGATCAAAAATATAAGTAAGATATCTACTAAATGAGATTGTGATTTAGTTTTTTTTTTATCTTGCAGCATTCAACGTACAAGACATATTTCTTCTTAGACCTGTTTCCTGAGACTTTCCAAGTAATAAATTTTAAGTTGTATTTTCGCGGCTTCTTTATTATGTCCTTAAGTGTAATCAATTTCACTCGCTATTATTTATTGTTTGATGCTGGTTTCAAGCATTTAAAGATATTTAAATTTTATTTTTAAAATACAGTTTGTTTTAATAAATAGTACATAACTTAAAAGATTTTATTTATTATTGATTTATCTCTAACTTGAAGCAAGCCAAATCAGAAAAATATAGGTATAAGTATATTTTGAACAAGTAAACGGTGTTCTTAGAGTAGCGTCAAAGCCTGTGTTGAAATATGATAATATAATATAAAATATCTTAAAATATTGGTTTCTTGGCATAATAAAATTTTAAAAATTATGAAAACTGCTTAAAGTCTGATGTTTACAAGGTTATTCGATTCATCCTTAGTTTCTTCAGCGCACTTTAAGGTTTGAAAAAATGTCTCAAAAATATCTATTGTATATTTTGTCACGGCAGCGACGAAGAAACGATACTATACTCGACTCTATTTAGAGTGTTATGTGTCAAACGAATCTTACTTGGACTGATCGTACAACTTGTATGCAGTAAATGAAATGAAAAAACATATAATAGAAAAAACAATATATTGAAATAAAATTGTTTATAAATAAGAAAGCAAAACAAAATTTAAGTTTAATTTTAAACTACAATATTATCTCAGGTAAGTCCATAATTGGAGTAATTTAAAAATTTAATTATACAAAAATAAAAGAACTAAGATTCCTGAGCATAAGGCATGCAGAATTTTGATATACAAGTGTGGATTTGTTCGAATTAATATATATATATATATATATATATATATATATATATATATATATATATATATATGTCTCCAGCTAATTTTAATAAAATATTATCCTCAGATATTTCATTATATTTGTCATTTGGACGATATCAGCTGCATGTGATCGAGAATATCCTGTATCTTTCATTTTCAACAGGACTGATATATATATATATATATATATATATATATATATATATATATATATATATATATATATATATATATATATATATATATATATATATATATATATAAGGAAACATGATTTGTTTTGTCCTCAATATAAAAGTCATTAGTAATTCATCCAGTTACTTTGGTGGTTTCCTCCTAACTGATACTGCCCTTCATTATATTTGTCCCTCCTCTAAAACTAAAGCTCTACAGAGTACCATTCGCCGACTTTTTGATAGAACTAATTTCGCCTATCCGGTTTCCATTAGTGAATCCAGTCTTAGTATTCCACGTATTATGTATTCTGGCAATTTATAATCGTCAAGTCTTGTGATTTAGGAAACGACATGGAATTCTGACAGATTATGTTTTTGTTATTCTTCGTCTGATGGTTTTGGAACTAACATTAGAATGTCTTATATTTAATACCTCATTTTTAGATGCACGGATATCCAACTATAATTTAGTGTAGAATTAAGAATCAAAAACGCTGATGAATAGCTGTTGTACAACTTTTGCTTCCAAAGTTATTGAAATTTTAAAGACGTCAAGAGTAACTTTTAATTTTTAATAAAAGGAGTGTTATTGTCTTGTAAGATTGGCGAAATATGCATTGCTAAATAGTACAAAAACTTGCAGTAATCCCATTTAAAACCGTTTATGAGCGATTTTATCTATTTTGTCAAATTACGCTTAAAATATTAATTTAATGTGAAATGTATAAAAGACAAAGTCATTTAAAATTAAATAATATGTAATAAAAATTAGGTTAGCTACCATATATTTTTTTATTATTCCGAAAGTTCGGAACACCATCATTTTTGATTATAAACGGGACATTGCACAAAACTGGACTAAGTTTGGACTTGGTAACTACGAAAAATGAATTCAGCTCTCTAAAAAACTTAAATTAAAAAAAGTTATTGAGGAGAACTCTCAATGTATACTTAACCCTCACCCCCCATCAACTTTCGGACTATAAGCGACAAGTGCTAATAAAAATTAGATATAGGTAATTCTTTTGTATTAGTGGAAAAGTGTTATATACATGTTTAAAAAAAAAGTAATATACATTATAATTTGATGAATTTCGCTATCAAATTTATCTCTATGGAAATAATATTTCCATCGCCGTTTGGCCACCTACATGTAATTCAATTAGTTTACACCCTTCAAAGAGCTTTTTACCCAACGTATCCACAAATAAATTTATTACAATCTGACTGTGAAAAGTTAAAACCATTATAGTTTGGTTATGTTGAAGACGGCAATTGTTTGTCGCCAGAAGAAGTGTCATTATTTCCACCAAGTAAGAAATTAGTGTTTTTTTATAGCTCCAAAAAATGACCAATGAGATTTTGTATACGCAGAGGGTATCTTGTATATCTTTTTTTTTATTTATTACTTGAAGAATACTTGTAACAATCGATGTCAATCGAAGTAATTATAATAATCAGTAATTATTTTAATAATTTATAATAGTTTTACTAAATGCAAGTAGAAAAAACATTAGCACAAAATATTATTTTTAATAGTTGGTAGCTTAAACGTATTTTATTTTAACTTGAGTAAGTTATAACACCGAGTAAACATTTTATCTCTGTATAAATATATACAGATTGTCTCCAAATAAATGTGAAAAATTTTAAAAAGAGGTTCTTGAGCCAAGCACAAAAGTTCATATAAACATATGTCTGATAATGCTTAATTTTTAAGATACAGGATGTTAAAATTTATTATTACTTTTAATTCTTTAAACTTATATCATGTTTTTAAAGACAATTAAGACAAATTTGGAATAACACTTTCTACAGTTCTCATAAAGAAATTATTATTATGTGAAATAATATTCAAAGTGATACCTTTTTCCGGGTTTGTAAAATTTTACTCTATCGAACTTTTTTTTCGGGCTCCAGTGACTCGATTTAATTACTCATTCAGGGTCCATAAACTGCATCGCAGTACGCAAAATGTCAGAGATCGAGTGAGTCGCACAACATAGATTTTATTTGTCAATTTAAAAAGTGTCTGTTTTGATATATTATTCTGAGATTGCAATAAGCTTTTTGAAGACATTTATTTATATGTTCTGTAAATCGTAACTCGTCATCGATATACCACCCCAGATTCCTCACTACATTACTTATTTTAATATCCTTACCCTGAATTTTAATAAGTTTACCGTAATTTTCAATAAAAAATTTTCTCTCCTTCTTCCCACCAAAAACCACCACCACCGCTTGTCAACATTTAACTGAAGACAATGTCTATTGGAAAAATTTAAAACGTTGATTTATTGCGGCAACCGCTTGCAAAGACTCTTCGGTATAAAAAGACAGATACATTTGTGTATCATCTGCGTAATAGTGTGTATTACGAAATAAAAAGGCCTCGGAAAATGTTAACGCATAAAATGTGTACATTCTAGGTCCCAAGATCGTTCCCTAAGGAACAGCATTAGTAATGGACACGAATTCTGACAAGCTGTCACCATAAAGTACAGCCTGCATCCTATCCTCCAGGTAGTTAGACATTAAATCAGTTGCTTGAGTAGCTTTCCCATCTTATTGTGAAACTTTTTTATCTCTTAAGTTTTCTTCTAAAAATCAATAGTTTTTCCACCAAAAAAGAAAATAATCATAATTTGTTTTAACCACCTAAAACTAAAAGTAAGAAAAAATTATAACATAATTATAACAGAATTTGAACAAGAGTAACGAAATAATAATAACAGAAATTACAACCAATGTTGACCACCCTCAATCATAATGCAAGAATCCGATCTTCATCTCATTAAAGAGCGTATTCGTTGAAATTATCTTGCAGTATCCTTTTGTCAGGCACAATAATGCGATTTCTCGAATCTTCAACATTTTCAACAGGAGATTCGTTAACAGGCCAGTGTTAAGTGCCTCCTCGATCTGTCCAATGATTTGAATACACTGCTTCTTAGTGACGGCATACATAGATACTGAAATGAGCTAGAACGCCATCACGCGTAAACCATAATTCTTGTCTAACTTGAAGAAGATCCTCTTCAAGAAGAGCAGGTAATTCTTCCTCAAGAAAGGGACAGAATTGGTCGCCATTTAATTTTAATGGAAGGAAACATGGGCCAATTAGATAATTGCCTATGACACCAATCTATACAACTGATGGTGATAATTGGCTTTGGGAAATGCATGCAGGTTTCCTTCAGCCCAAATTTGATTATCGTGAAAATTTCTTATGGGTTCCCTTAAAAAGTTTGCCTTATCAGTATAGAAAATACGAGATAAAAAAGGAGAGGTTGGGCAATCATGTGAAGTAAAAAACTAGACGCAGCAAAAAGTTACGAGGTAAAAGGGCCTGGACTCACTGGTTTGGTGTTCTTTTAAAATTCAGAATACTGTGAAATTACTTATATATAATATATTGACAATTTTTCTAGTACTTGTCTTAGGAGATTTTTCTATTAAATTACGGACAGTTTCCTCTAGCGCTATGGTTCTTATCTCTCGAGGACGTTCACAATCAGAATTTCTTTTTGGAAATATACCATTTTCTCGTAAACGCTGATGAAGACAAATGTGTTATAATGAGGTAATCTGGATATAATTCAGCATAACTCCGTTGAGCTTCTAATGCATTTCCATAAGCACCACCATAAACAAAATACATATCTGACATTTCAATATTTGTAAACTTTGCCGTTTTTACTATTTTTTTTTTACTGATTTTGCATTAGGAGTACATAAAATCAATCACACTTATCCACAGAAATTACAACCTATTACAACAATAAAACAATATGACAAATTAGGCGTGAACTTATTTGACAACAGTCTTTTCGTCACTTAATAAACCACCCCTATAGAACTTAATTGGAGTTGCATCTGCACATATTTTCATTTTTTTATGGAAAAATTATTGACGTTTGGAGAAAAACTTGAGTGACAAAGAAGCTTACAGCCTGCATCTTAAAAACTAAACATTATCGGACATATAGTCATATGAACTTTTATCCTTAAAATTAGCTCAAGAATAAGTCCTTAAAATTTGTCGCACTTGTTTAGAAACACTCTGTATAAATATTTAAATTATTATTAATCAAAGTTATTTAAAATTCAACTACGTAAACGGTAACTTTTAATTTTTAACAAAAGGAGTGTTATTAGCTTGGAAGATTGACGAAACATGCAGTACTAAGTAGCAATACGAAAAAGTATGCTAAACCAATTTAAGACACTACATGAGAGATTTTAATCTAGTTTGTCAAATTATACTTAAAATATTAGAGTAATGTAAAATTTACTATATACAAAAACTATTTAGGAATAAATAATATATTTTTGACCAAAAACGGGCCTTATATCAAAATATAATCAAATTGGACTTGGTAAATAAGTAAAATGGATTCGGCACACCGAAAAACATAAAGTAATACAAAGTTACCCCCACTTCTGGACTAAAAGATTTAGCGCAGGTTGAAAGCTTTATCAAACTAATTCCAGAATTTAAAACCTGTGACAGAAAGATCGTTCATAACTGTTAATTGTTGATATTAAGTGCATATTGTAAAAATATTGAGTTGAAATCAGGGGGGTTAACTAATTAATGAACTTTGAGTTTGAAGAGAAATTAAAAAAGTATATAAACATTGTTTAAAGTTGTTTAGAAATTAAAACTCATAAAATCGAAGATAATTATAGGCATCGAGCATATATAATAAAAAAGAAGTTTCCTTTCACTTAAAAAAGGTTATTATGGGTTATATCTGTTTCATGTTTTTTTTATTTAAATAACAAGTAATTTTTACTTTCATAACTTATTATACAATAGATAAACTGGGTATATTTTATGCTTTTCACAGAATAATTAATTTTTCATTTTATTTCGTCCTTAACCTTAAAGTTATAAAAGTTAAATACCAGCTTCCATTTATTTATTTTATTTTAATTTATTATATAGCAATTCATTTTGCGATATAATAACCATTTTAAAGATATATTAATCAAATATTCTTCAATACCTGATATTAGCTTATTTTCCAATAGTATATTGGGGCATGCAGTGCTAACATTAATAAATAATGAATTGGTTCTTGATAAATATATCAAATTTAATGATATGCTGTTGAATCACTAGTGCAAATTAATAACCATAGTTACGTTAACATTAAACAAACATAACGTAAACAACATCAAGTAATTTACAAATAAACGATATATTATTAAGTATGAGGTAAATGGAAAATTTACTAGAAAAAGGGCATCCTATGTAAATATCAAATTATATATCGTATAAGTTTCATGCATTCAAATAAAATCTTGTCAATTCTTAATTACTCTACAAAGTATAATAAAATGATGTATGGATGAAATCATAAAAGAAAAAAGTTGACTCGGACGGCCAGTATTTATTTATACACACTGGACACACTGTATTATTTAATAACCCTTTATTAAAATTTCAGTTCTGGCACTTGTCAAACTATTCAACTTGAATTACCGTCTTCTCAAACTAAACTTTCCCCAGAAACCGATCTGGACCCTTTATATGCCCTTTTTGCCGATACCAGAAGATTCCGCATCTTTCTAGAATAAGTTCCATACTACATGGTGTAATAAAAATAAAAAAAGGAATAATCTAGCGATTTTTAGGTCTTGGGCGTTTCGTGTTGAAAATAGGGAAAAAGTGTTTTCATAGACGCCTCATGAGGAAATTAACAAAATGTAAAATTAATCAAATTTATTATGAATTCATAGAAAATAAACCTAAAACTTTACAAGCTGGAAGCACGAACTAATACTATGAAATGTACAATGCTACAAAGTTAGTTACATTGCCCCCTTCTAAGCTTTGATCGTCTCAAGCCACCTTCTTGATCTGGATAATGGGCTAATCAGTCAAGATGCATGACTTCCATCTTTGCATGAGGGCTTTTCTGAATTTGGTGCACTAGATCGTTTACTCGGATCACTACATTGTACGGACCTTCCCATGACTTCTAAAATTTTGGTAACCGCCCTTTGGCTCTTTTCGGATTGCTCAACCACCCTTTTTTCACTAACCATGAATCCACAAGTATAGGCTTTGAGGTAATAGCAGGTCTTCATCCTATCGTTTTCTATTTGTAGTCGTAGCTGTTGTACCTTCTTGATGATGATCTGCAGGACGTTCTTCTTCCGTAGCCCCTTTCGCGGTGGCAGTCCTTCTTGACGTTCCTTCTCGAGGATGACCTGTAGAACATCCGTCCCCTCTCTCCCCGTTCCCGGCCCATTCCATCATCGCCTCCACCAATAGTAATTTCCGGGTAATCTCGATAAAAGTAATCGTTGCATCCGCACTGGTAACAACGCATGGTATTTGAATAGTACGGGTGACCCTAACCCCTTGTTATTGGTCTGGTATGTCACTCTAATGCGACAACCGCATATTTCAATTCCATAGCAAGTCATGACGGCAACTGTAGCATCTTTTTTATCTTTGTAAACGGCAAATTCAAAACAGGGAATACTATTACTTAACCAGATTTCTTTAATTTCACCGTAAGGAAGAAAGACTTTCTCCAAGTCGCTCCTCCCAACTTCATCACCTATATCAGAAATATGAAGCCGATAGCCATCAGGATCACTGTTAGGAACAGTAACGAAGGTACAGTGGCTTTGTACATGCCCCGCTTGGTCTCATTTCCAATAACGAATTGTATTTCTGCTACGAAAGGTTTCTGTTGTCATGTGTTTTTCGTTTGTTCAAAAATTCTTGCAACTCCCTCATTAACCTCATGAATATTTCCTCGTTGGTCTTGCGGTAATCTAGGGAAACGTTGACTCTTCTTATAATTATTTCTTGGTTCCTTGAGGTCTGAATGACATAAGTAAGGAAATTTTCTTTAGTCGGGCCATTTTTAGAGTTTGCTTTATTTCTTCTGGATATGTTGGGTAAGTCAAATTTATTAATCTCATTATATGCGCCTCATATTATTGATGACTTTCGTTGTATTTTTGTCTTCTTCTTTGAAGTTGGGCCTTACAAATTTCTTGAAGGTGGGCTTCCCCATAGCTCATCTCCAGAAAAGTAACAATAAATTCGTAATTATTCTGTTTTTCTTCGGGAATGTTACGTAGAACCGCCATAGCTTCACCTCGTAATGCTAGAACAAGAGCACGTGCCTTTCCCAGTGGACTCCCATTATTGTTGGCGGAGGTGGCTTCGAGTTGACGGACATAGGTAAGCCAAGGTACTTTGCCGTCGAAGGTAGGTGGCTTTATCATCCTAGTTGCAGAAACACCATCTACCTTTATTTTACCTATACTGGCTATCTTCTCAATTTGCAAATGTAATTATTGCATCTGTTTCTGAATTCCAGTTACCTTATGTTGTACTTCGCCCTATACGTCTTCCCCAATTTTAGTAATCTTCTTGTTCTATGAGCTTAATGTCTTTTTGATTATTTAGTGTCTTTTTTTAGTTTTTGTTTCATATTATCATGACTGCTAATCTTCTTTTTCATTTCTTGTTTCATGCTCTTCGTATTTTTTGATTTTTTACAATGTATTCTTTCTATTCTTGTTTCACCTTCATCTTCTTGACTTGTCTTACGTTCCTATCTCATGTCTTCCAGACTTGTTTTTAGTACTTGTTTTATACTTACTTGATTTTTCGTTATATCTTCTTTCAATTCTTGTTTCGTATCTTCTTGGCTTTTCTTCATATATTTTTGGCTTGACAGTGTCATCAATTCTTTTTTCATATCATCTTGATTTTTCATCATATTTTCTTTCAATCCTTTTTTCATATCTTATTGGCTTGTTTTCAGTGTTATCAATTCATGTTTTATATGATCTTGTCTTGTTTTTAATTCCTATTTCATATCATCTTGATTTGTTTTTAATTCTTGTCTCATATCGCTTTGATTTTCCATCATTTCTTCTTTCAATTCTTGTTTCTTCTCTTCTTAGCTTATTTTCATGTCTTGAATCATAATCAGAAGGTAATTTAAACTAGCTTGAAGTTGTTCTTCCATCTTTGCTTCCTGTTTCCTAGCTTCTACTGGCACAGAATTTCAATTCACTTTTTTTAACCCTTTCTAGATTTTATACACTGTCGACACTAATTTGTTCCGGGCGGCCGGTATTTATACACACTGTTCACCCTGTATTATATAATAATCTTTTATTGAAACTTGTCAAATAATTCATCTGTGTTTGCAGCAACAGGGTAGACATTTTGGGCAGTTACTACACTATTCAACTTTTTTCCATAAATGATAATTAGTTATTTTAGTCACAGGAAAAGTATTTCTTCTTCTACGATCGGTGTACGTAACATCCTGATAATAACTGATGCTTAGTTCCTAAGACATTCATCAAATACATAAATCATATTTTATTAGTTATTGTTAATTACTTGATAAAAGGTGCTATTAAATTAATATAGACTTTATGCACTGTTTTATTTGATTTACAGTGAGACTATGGTGAGAGCCTCTCATATTGCGATAAAATAGATTTTTGATGATTTTCAGCAATTAAATTATTATTAAATTTCAGAACTGACACATACTGACGATATTCTGATTTTTAAAAGAAACTTTTTAGATACTAATATTAATTTTGTTTCTTATTAATACTGTTAATGTAGATTTTTCATTACCGGAAAATTTACAAAAGAGAATTGTATAGAGCGGATTAATAATTCATATAAAAAACCATAATTGGTTTGTATCCTCGTAAAAGTCGTAATGCATGGGTTAAAAGGGGTAATTCCTCGTTTAATAGAAATTTCTGGAAAAACTGTTGGAAATAAAGGCAAACGTGTTTGCAATAAATTTTCTATCAAAACATGCCACAAGGTACATAGCGTAAAACAAAAATGAAAATATCAATATTTAAAAAACAACTTTAGACAAGAACAGCAAATATGGGACTATTGTGAGATAAAATGATTTCAGCTTAGACTTCTTGCACATTTTTACAAAACAAATCGTGGGGCAGATATTAAAATTGAAATTAAATACTGATTTCGGCCAAAAAATATTTAAAATTTTAATAATTTGGTAACGCCGGCATATTAAGCAAAATCATTTTGGAGTTGAAAAGAACATTCAGTGAGACTGCAGTTTCGAAAATTAAACAAAATTGACTTTAAAATAAGCTTGAAGTAAGCGTTCAAGGTCAATTTCAAGGTCAAAATATTTCATTGTCATCCGGTTTATGTATGTGTACAGCAGAAGTGAAACTAAAAAAATCGTTGAAAAACTAAACCTTTTATATGGAAAGAATTTCCAATAAGGTCGTAATATACCATTGTTATTAGATTTATATATGTGTCCCAAATTTCCGTTTGATCTGATAATTGAGAGTAAAATTGACCTTGAAATATACATTCAAGGTCATAATATTACATTTTCATCGGGTTTATATAGGTATACCAAATTTCAGCTTGATTATATATTCCAAAGTGAAGTTGTTCTTGAAATGAACTTAAAATGTACTTTCAGGGTCAGTTTCAAGGTCATAATATTTTATTGTCATCGGGTATATCTACAGTGTGTTCCATGAATAATTACCTCGAATCATTTCTCCAAAAATAAACTTTGAAAAATTTTTAAAGTCGGGGGCAATTGGGCTAAAATATTTTTAAGATGGCGGCACTTCCGGTTACACCGGAAGTTGATGCTTCCTTGCTTATTTTAAATAAAGCGATTTAAACGTTATTTCATTTTAGATTTTACGCAAAATTATAGACATATTTCATCTTTTACATAAGTCTAACTGGAGTTTGCAGACCTAACAACTATCAATTTCTCCTGTATGAAATCCTTCATTATTTAATTGGAGTTGGTCTCCTGCTAGAGGAGAATAGTGTCCTGTATTGATATTTTGATAATAAATATATACAGGGTAATCAAAAACCAATAATAAATATCAATTTGAAAAAAAATAGTAAAAAATCAATTTTTTAAATCTAATAATCCTTTTTTATATAGTGTCAGTTAATTTAGCATTAAAAATAAGGTGTGATTTTGAATAAGGTTGTTTACTCGAAAAATTTGTTGTTTTTGAAATATTAGCAATTTAACATTTTTTCTGTCCATGACGGCGAAATGTGGCAGAAGGAAACAGTAAAGCACTACAGAAATTTCACTATTTCTTGCCCTTTGACAATTATTAATAAAAGTTAAGTCGGGGCGATTAAATTATGCAGAGATGTAAATTCGTTTATTATCTATGAGGAATGTAACAAAGTTACATCAAGAATATGCCAGACTTTTTCTAATAGATATCCAGAGAAACAAAACCGTCATAGAACGGTATTAAACGAATATTGAAAAATTTCAAAAATCTTGGCATCGTTAAGGCAAAATGCATAAAAGGAAACCTATTCTCAGTGACGAAAATGTCGCAATTTCAATTCTGGGATATTTTGCGACATATTTTTGTGACATTATTAAGACAAGTGGCACTATAAACAGCAATCTCAAAGAGCTCAATATATAGAATTCTGTTGAAACACAACTTGTACCCTTATTAAATATCTTTGGTTCAACCTAAGATATAATGATTTGCCAAAAAGAGTACAATTTTGCGAATTTATATTAACGATGATACAAGACCACTCTCGGTTTTAGAATAAAATAATTTGGACTGATGAAGTATCTTCTTCTTCTTCTAGGTAGAACCAAGTTCTGTTATCTACACAATGCCTCATCGATCCTCGTTTGAGGTCGAAATCCAGCTGTCTCTCCATCTTTTGGGGGGCCGTCCAGGGGGCCGTTTGGTGTTTGGTTTCTCTCTCATCACGGTTTTTGCTAGTCTGTCATCGTCCATTCGTTCCACGTGATCTCTCCACTGCCTACGACGGTTTCGAACCCACTTCACAATATCCCCCACTCCGCTGTCCTCGCGTATTCTTGCGTTTCTTATTCTATCTCTTAAACTTGTTCCCGTGATCATTCTCAGCGTTTTCATTTCTGTGGTTCTCATAATTTGTTTTGTTTTAGTGGTTTCATTTCTTGTTTCTGCGCCGTAGGTCAGTATCGGTCTTACACAGACCTTGTAAATTATTGCTTTGCTCTCAACCGTCATATGTTTATTGTTCCATATTATGTCTCTTAGTTGGATTGATATCATGGCCGCTTTGTTAGCCTGTGTGCGTATTTCTTCCGTTACTGTCCTGTTACTTGTTATATGTGCTCCCAGGTATTTAAACTTCCCAACCTGTTCGATATGTTTGTCATCAACCATTAGTTTGCATCTTACCGGTTCTTTTGCTATTACCATTGCTTTGGTTTTCTCCACAGATATTTTCATATTATACTGTTTGGCTGTTCGATTGAGATGGAAAAGCATTCTTTGTAAGTTGTCCTCGCTATCTGCTGTCAAGGCAACATCGTCTGCAAAGCATATAATCTGAACGGTGTTGTGTCCCATTGGCTACCCAATATTTGTGCTCATCAATGATTTCGTCCATGATTACATTGAAAAGTGTTGGACTTAGGCTATCACCCTGTCTTATTCCTTTGGATACAAATACGAAAAATCGCTTTTTTAATCGACAAAACTCCCATTTTTTGAAGTGATTCATGCAGTAAGATTACGGAATTTTCAACCTGACAATTTAATGTATTTTGTGCAATAAGAAATGGTGGAATAGTAAAATTACTTTTTTACGAAGGAAACTTAAATGATAATTCACCAATAATACAAAGCACAATATGTCCCTATTTTAAATGTTGTATTAAATTTTGTAGGGGAACGATATTTAAATATTTCAGAAGTGTTATATAATCAATATTTAAGCAATTTACCTCTGGCAGAACATAGGCAATTTTTTTACCAACACAAATGAACCCAACATACAGAACCGTTCCAGTTATCAGCTTCTTACAGTGGACTGCCAACCATAAACCTCTTCTATGTCTTGCTTATTCTCCTGATTTGACTGTCTTCGATTATTTTATATGGGGAATGATAAAAAAATCGTTTATTGTAATTCAGTGATAACAATTAATTCTGCGTAGTCTTCTGGGGTATCCAAAATAATTAGCAAGAAGTAATAATAAATAATCTATCAACGGGGTTAATATGTTAGAAAAATAAGATATCCAACTTAATATTCTTTATTGTGAATATTGTTAGATGTCATTAGTATTCTATAATTAAGAACGGCAAAGAATTATTGCAACATGCTCTACTTACTACTCAAAGATCAAAACTATTGTAGTAACTGCAATAAAATATTGGGATAATAATAATTAACCTTGACAAAAAAGATGTTATCAGACAATTGACTTATGCGTTTTACCTTGTACCAATAAATTATTGTACAGATTAGAATTTTTTAACTCGGTTCTTGTCGCTTCATATTTCTTTGTTCTAAGTATTGAAAACAA
Source organism: Diaprepes abbreviatus (assembly GCA_034092305.1). Taxonomy (NCBI): domain Eukaryota; kingdom Metazoa; phylum Arthropoda; class Insecta; order Coleoptera; family Curculionidae; genus Diaprepes; species Diaprepes abbreviatus. Next base: position 768,898 of record JASJET010000164.1, read on the forward strand.
CTTGAATGGTGAAATATTATTTGCTATTAAGAAATATTAGATAAATATACCTCTAAGTTCACTTCTTAACTTTAAGGGGTGTGAAATTAAAAAGGAAAAAATGTATGTGGACTTTTCGGATGTAATTTGGTGGTTTTGGAAATTCGGTAAGATATTATTTATTTATCTATTTATTTAAATAAGTATTTAACAGAGTATCAAAAAAAACAGAACAATTACGAAGTACTCTGAGTAATGATTTCTCAATTTGTATAATAAAAAATATATCAAAGTCTAAGGTGAGTTGCTTTGAGAGCACTGGTACAGTCCATAATTAAATCACATTCAATTTACACTGTATTTTATAAGCTGTAAGTTCTGGATAAAGGTAAATTATAAAAAATATTGGCCTTTACATGTGGATTTCTCGCACAATATCTCCCTATTTTCAGTAAAACCTGTTAAGGCTTTAAATAAATGTAGCAAATCCGCAATTTTTCCTCTTTTTCTAATGTGTTCATATTATATTTTTCCCTCAAAATTTTTATGGAAATGATATAGGTCTGATTCCTTAAAATATATACATAGGTATATTACGGGCTTTATACACACTTAATCGTTTCTTTTTAACTCAACTTCAATTCTGACAACTTGTCAAATAATTCAATATACTTCAACGGTTTCTCAAAATAAACTGTCTACGAAAGTTGATCTGGATCCTACTCCCCGGATACCAAAAGATTACTGATCATTTTAGATAAATTTTTATACTACATGGTGTAATAAAAATAAGAAACAGGAATAATCTGGCGATTTCTAGATCTTCTGTCATAGGCGTTCCATGTCGAAAATAATACAATTTTCTAAAAAGTTTCAGATTTTCTTCCATTGACATCTCATGAAGAAATTAACAAAAAGTAAAATTAATTAAATAGAAAATGAACTTGTAGAAAATAAACCTAAAACTCTACAATCTAGCAACACAAACTAATATTATGAAACCTATAACGCTATAAAGTCTGTTATATTGCCCTCTTCCAAGTATTGATCGTCCCGATCAACCTTCTTGACCTTGATAATGAGCCAATCTGTATAGGTCAACCACTTTCATCTTTGCATGAGGGCTTTTCTGAATTCGGTACACCAAGTAATTTAGTCGGGTAACTACCTTCCATGACTTTTGAAGCTTTGGTGAACGCCGTTTCGTTCTTTTTGGATTGTACAACCAGACTTTTCCTCCAACCATGAATCAACCAGTATTGGTTTTAAGGACACAGCGTTGCTTTCTATATGTAATTGTCGCTGTACCTTCTCGAAGATGACCTGTTGGACGTTCTTCTTCCGTAGTCTCTTTCACGGTCGCGGTCTCTTTTGACATACCGTCTCGAGGATGGTCTGTAGAACTTTCCTCTTCCGTAGTAGTAGTAGTAGTAGTAGTAGTAGTAGTAGTAGTAGTAGTAGTAGTAGAATCAGACCTATATCATTTCGCGGTCACGGTCCCTCTTGTGTCGTTTTCCACGGTCGACGCAAGTACTCCTTCTATTTCTTCTTCACTAGTAATAATTTCCGGACAATCTCGATAAAGGTGACCATTGTATCTGTACTGGCCCCTTCTTCTTGGTCTGGTATAAGTCACTCTAATGCGACAAGCACACACTTTAACTCCATCTCAAGCTTTGACGGCAATTACAGCATTTTTTTTCCTTTGTACACAGCAAATTCGAAACAGGGGGTACTATTAGTCAACTAGACTTCTTCAATTTCACCATAAGGAGGAAAAACTTTCTCAAAGTCTCTCCTTCGATCTTCATCACCTATATCAGCAATATGAAGCCGATAACCTTCATGATCACTGCCAGGAACAGTGGCTTTATACATGCCCCTCTTGCGATAATTCAGGGAAACGTTGACACTTCTTATGAATTTTTCTTCGTTCCTTGAGGTCTGTTTGAATATTTTAAACTGAAGGGCATAAGCAAGAGTTTCGGAAATTTTCTTGTCTGGCCATTCTTAGCGTTTGTTTTTGGGTTGCGTAAACCTTCAGTAAAACTATTTACAGCTAACTCTTGCTTTGTTCCTTCCGAATATGTTGAGTAAGTCAAACTTATTCATCTCATTATATCCGCCTCATTTTTTTGAAGACTTTCATTGTATTTTTGTCTTCTTCCTTGGAGTTGGGCCTTACAAACCTCTTGAAAGTAGGCTTCCCCATAGCGCATCTCCAGAAAAGTAACAATAAACTCGTAATCATTCTGTTTTTGTTCGAGAATGTTATGTAGAACCTCAATAGCTTCACCTCGTAGTGCTAGAGCAAAAGCACGTGCCTTCTCCGGTGGACTCCAGTTATTGCCGGCGGAGATGGTTTCAAATTGACGACCATAGATAAATAAGCCAGGGTATTTTGCCGTCGAAAGTAGGTGGCTTCATCAAAGTAGTAGCATGAACACCATCTATCTTTATTATACCTATAATGTCTATAGATATGACAATTATTCATTCCTGAATAGCTTTGGAACAGTTCTATTAAAAAATTTGGTGACATTGTTATTTATTTATTTATGTATTCGGCATATTGAATTACATGAAAGGGATTATAATTAAAATTAAATTTAACACACAGTTGTCACTTTAAAACGTTACTTGACAATGTACAGTCACTTGTCTCTATCATCGCTCTTACATTTGGGCTTCTTCGAAAATAAGTATTTCCGGCCAAGTTGCATTATTATATAGTAAAATACAAAGGCACGGTCTTAGTTAGTTTACTTGCTTAAAGAAGTTACATAGATTTAATCAGATCTTCGTGAAAAATTGACCTGTTATGCCCTGGTAATATGATAGGGTGCGACGTCAAAATTCGAACAAAATTCGATATAAAATTTCCAACTAACGAACTGAAAATTGTTGTCGGTTTATGGTATGAGCGAGAGAGCTATGCATCAAATCATCGAGCAGGACCTCCGCTACAAATCTTATACAATTAAAGCGAGATAGATGCTTTCCGAAGCTGCTTTTGTGTTTCTTTAGAAACAATGTTGCTAAATGACTCTGGTTTCTTTCTAAAACGAAAATTTTTACTTTCGATGCGAAAATCAGTTGCACGTAAGATATCGTCTTTTTTGCAAGAACGAAATGTCCGGCGAACGCATTTCTTTAACAAAGGGGAAAATGTCACGAAATAATTTTATTTATGTGTTTTGACAAATGTAGGAAAGCCGTGGACGGAAACTGCGTCATCTGGAAAGCCGTATGTTTTCCAGCGGGACAGTTTGCTCGCCTACACAAGTCACTTGGTGCAAAATTGATTGTTGGACAACGTCGACATATTTTGGAGTAAAGAATTCTGGCCTCCCAACAGCCCACATTTGAATCCTTGGTAATTATACGTATGGAGCCTAGTTGGAAGGGTCACAAACAAGTCCATCATTGAGAGCTGCTACTGAAGCGACATTTGCCGATATGGACCGTGACACATTAAAGTGCGCCTGCGCACACTTCAGGCCGAAAATGAAGGCGGCTAATAGTCTTCTAGATCAGAAAACATTTCAACAAGTTGACCAGACGTTGGCTGGAGAATGGTTCCATGTAATAAGGTAATATTATTAAATTTCTTCCTAATTTTAGGAAATTTTGGAAAAGGAAGTCCTGATGCTGGTCAGGGAAGAACACTAGATGACACTTCTTCAACGAGTACTCGAGAATTATTGGCACAGTTTAATACGTCGGAAACGATAGTATATGAAGTTCTTCAGAACACGAACTGATTTCTGAAGATTTTCCAAGTAGAATACAGTTTTCAAGACTATTGGATCAGCAACAAAATATTGTAAACTTCATTACCACTATTCTCTTAACGGATAAAGCAGAGTTTACCAAAAATTGTATCATAAATTTATACAACTCACATGTATGGGCTGATAAAAATCCTCATGCAATTATTGTTTCGCGTCACCAATATCAGTTCCAATCAATCAATGTCTGGGCAAGGAATCATTGGCAATTTTCTGATTTGACCACTCGTATTGCCAGCATGACTGAATGGAGAACTTTATTTGGAGTTCCTCCAAAACGCTTTTCACGATTTGCTAGAGTACTTACCATTTGAAACCCGCCAAAACACGTACTACATGCACCATGGGGTACTACTTCATTTCAACGTTGCTTTGGTATATTCCACTCCGGCCGATAGTAGGAAGGAACTTCTACGGAGAATCACGTTTCATTGTGATCAAACAAGGAACAATGCGGAGTTAATGTGACGGGTACAGCAGTCCTCAATTCGTCGTGCCCACGAATGTATCAGACTTCACGAAGCCCATGTTGAACCCTCTTACGAAGTTTTTAACAAAGCAGTTAGTTTAAAATTTTCTTTGGAACTATGGTGACAGGGAAAAATTCCTCTTTAATTAGGATGAGCGAAATGAATGAGAGTACTTATTCTGTATTCAATAGTTAAAGGTACGCGAGTGTATCAGACTTCACGGAGCCCATATTGAACCATCTTACGTACTTTTTAAGAAAAAAAATTCGAATGAAGCGTTTTAGTATTTTTTGAGTATTATTAATATTCAAGCCAAACAAGAAGTATGTCATGAATTTGACACCGTGAATATATCTGTTTGTGATAAGGTAGTTGGCTCATCAGTAGAATTTCTATTCTTATTATCATTCTTCTGTTTAATGTTTGTGAGAAGGTTTTAAGCCATGTGTGCTGTATTTGAGAAGTGATTTTAGCCATGGAAATATCTAGAAATCTCGAATTTAGAATCAACTACTGGCGTCACAGCATGTTTTTTTTTAATGTTAACTTTAACTTATTCTTTACTGTTTAGTTAGAACATTATACTAATAAATAAAAAAACGTTTAGTTATTATATTAATTGAAAGGAAAAAATGGTGTAAATTGATTGATCGATTGAAAAAGTACTATGTTATTATGAGTTAATAATTTGCAAATTAATCTGATATAATTGAAATTTTTTCCTTTTTGATTATAATATAGATAGTAAATCTAATATGTATAATATTGTATTAAAAATAATTAAGCACAAATGTTAGAGAATAAACAATATATTACAAACAAACCTTGACCTTATGGTTATCTAGTCATCTTAATGGAATTTCTATATAAAGATTATGAAATTGCATGTCATGTTATGTTTAGCCTACATACGTAGGGATTTTCAAAAAAATATATAATTTTCTAACTAATTTATTCCATATACTAAAAGGTAAAATAATGAAATAGTCACACAAATTAACACTCTATTAAACAGTTAAATCAAATTGTTTTCATAATTTGGTTTTTTTCTTTCTTTCAAGTCAGTAGAATAAACAGCTAAATTTAATTATGTTGATGGTGTGTATGTGTAAAATCTTGTCGATTCTGGGAAAGTTTCGCGATGGAAGATAAATAAAGTAATAAAATAAGTCGCGTATTAAGCATGTCAGTGCTTAAGCATATATAGTGATGTATACACACAAAATATCAACGAATTTTATTTTCGCTAACCCGAAAAACATACGGAGACCCGTTGTCTGTTTACTTTAAAATAAAAATTGCCGAAAGTTGCGGCGTCTCCCTTTTTACAGAGTGCGGCAACGGATGCGTACGGCAGCTCAATATGTCGGAGGATAGGTTCGTATCTCTTTTAGAGATAGTTGTGCTCTGCTTTGATTACCCACCTGTTTTACATTATCTATGTTACTTATCTAGTGATTAAACAGGAAAACACATAGGTATGAGGAATGATTTTAATTTATTGACTGCTGGTGTATAGCTCCATAATGAAACGAATTAATTAAAACCAAATAACAATTCCATTTTATTTCAAAAAAAATTATTATATACATAAATTAGCATGGTACCTACAATATTTTTATACTCTTTCTTGATAACTATTGTTGTTATCTCGTTTTTAAAAGGTTATATAAAATTTGGCCGCAAACGTTCTAGAACCTTTAATTGCCAATAACGTAAGTTTTATAAAATCAGTTATCAAAAAGTTCTTACATGTTATTATATCAAATGAAAATATATCTATATTGTTTTTATTATATCAAATGAAAATATATCTATATTGTTTTGTTTGCATGAAAAAAATTGATGTAGAACTCCAATTCTTTAACATAAAATTTTCTCCTACCTGGTCTATGCTATGCTACCTCTCACTTCTATTATTTGATCCAGCGCTGTTGCTAGGATTTCTGTTGTTGTGGATGAATGGGGACTTCACAGGGCCACTTCCAACTCACCAACCAAACGCAGGGTAAGGGTTAAAATAGTCGTGGTCACACGGACAGGAAAACTAGGGCCGGAACCATCAGAAAGCCTTGACAGCAATATCAAAATGGAAATCACAGTGAAAGGAGTGAGATGAAGCCAAAGATGAAAAAGACTGGCTTCAGATAGCCCTGAAATAAAATGTTGTTTTTACCACATGTTCGTACAGATAAGGGGCAGAATCTTACCTCATTGATTAGTGGACTTTAAAAAAACACTTGACTGTCTGCCCTTTCAAAGCTGATAGCAGGATTGCTCTACTGCCTTCGACGGTTCAACAGTAAAGGGAACGAAAATGAAAATCTTTCTTGCAACCAGACCTGACAAATCTTAGGGATATTTGTAGTTACTTTTGCCAACCTTATTCTCAACCTGGAGCACTCTAACCTAGTTCCGAACTTACACTGATTACCAGGTAATACATCAAATATTGGCAAGCTATGGAAAATTATCAAAAAGAAAATTATGATCAAACAGTCCAAAGTTACTAATCATGATTAAAACAAAGTTCAAAAAAAAATTGCTACAAGTTCCATACTGTATACTGAACCTTAAATGATCGGTCTCTACATGCCGTGCTCATGTCAACGAATCGGGTATACATCCACAACAAATGCTAACTGAACTATATTACCGATTATGACCTAATATTTTTAATACTGAAATGGAATGTAAACAAATGAGAATTTATTAAAACTAAAATATTTTACGACTTTTAAATTCAGACCAAATAATGTGATATATAAACTACAACAATTTACAAACTCTGTTAAGAAGAAAGAGTGATAAGTTACAAGACCAAAAGAGTTGTGAACCAAAAAAAAAAACAAATTCAATGTTTACTATTTTAAATTACAGGATAAATAATTAAATTTAATCAGGTAAAAATATATAAATTATGTCATATTACTAAAAACATGTAGCATTGATGCAAACTGGTAAATTTAAATGCTACAAAGTTTCACCTAAATTTTTGAATGATTATTCCAATATACTTCCTAACTTCTTAAACTTATCTTCGCCAAAATTATTAAATCTTAATATACTCACTTTACTTAAAATCCTATAAAATATGTTTAATATTTAATTCGATATAAATAATGATATTTTTACTACGTCTGTAATAAAATTTAAGATAGAAATCTTAACTATTACTAAAACTGTATAATTAAAATTTATCTGATTTTAACATAAATGTAAGATGTGGGAACATTTTTAACAAATATTTGTCTTTTGTATTTTCTGCAGTTAGATTTATCTATCGATTGTTATCGCATATTGAAGTAATAAAGTGTCACATTTTTGTTTGTGATATATCTGAATTAACAAAATAATTTATGTTAGCTGTATTAAAATATTTTTTCTAATACATTATAACTAGGTCTAGGTTTCGTAGCCACTGTTAGGCCCCCTCAATATTTTCATGTATTTTTATGTTGTTAATAATTAATTGTTTAAATATCTATAAACAGATACCTTGGCTATTTATGGATGGCTTGCCAAATCTATTGTATTATTTATTAGAAACGTCCTGAATTTTTAGAAAACATTAATTAGAAAAAAGTTATGCACAATTTAGCGCACAAACATTGCGAAAGAGAATTCCGCCCTAATTAAATCGACTGTAACTCGGCTTCAAGAATACTGATAGAGAAATATAAATGCTTTATTGAAGAAAATTGTTCTGACTGCTTTTCCTAAATATTTTTCTGATTATTAACAACACAGTTTAAAGTGGTAATTTTCACCAAATATTCATAAAGATGGTTTTTTATATCTTTTTTTAGTGATAGCATTAACAAATTATAAGAATGCATGATTCTATCACCGGCAATAACTGGAGTTCACCCGAGAAGGCACGTGCTCTTGTCCTAGCACTACGAGGTGAAGCTATGGAGGTCCTACGTAACATTCCCGAAGAAAAAAAATATTACTAGTTTATTATTAATTTTCTGGAAATGCTTTATGGGGAAGCCAACCTCCAAGAAATTTATAAGATCTAACTCCAAGGAAGAAGACAAAAATACAACGAAAGTCTACAAGAATATAAAGCGGATATAAAGAAGCTAATAGATTTGACATACCCAACATATCCGGAAGAAATAAAGCAAGAGTTAGCTGTAAATAGTTTTATTGAAGGTTTACGCGACCCAGAAACAAGTCAAACTCTAAGAATAACCTGTCTGAAGAAAATTTACGAGGCTCTTGCTTATGCCCTTCAGTTTGAGATGAGCCTAACAGACCTCAAAAAACCTAGAAAGAATCATAAGAAGAGTCAACGTTTCCTGGGATTATTGCAAGACCAATGAGGAAATTCATGAGGCTAATGCTGGAGTTGCAAGAATTTTTGTACAAACGAAAACACTTCACAACAAAAACACAACCTTTCGTAGCAGAAATAGAATGTGTTGTTGGAAGTGTGGCCAAGAGGGGCATACACAAAGCCACTGCATTTGCAGTACTGTTCCCGACCGAGATCCTGATGGCTATCGGCTTCATATTGCTAATATAGATGATGAAGTTCGAAGGAGCTACTTGGGGAAAGCCTTTGCTCCTTATGGCGAACTTAAAGAAGTCTGGTTAATTAATAGTATCCCCTGTTTTGGATTTGCTGTCTACAAAGATAAAAAAAATGCTGCAGTTATTGTTAAGGCTTGAAATGGAGTTAAAATAGACGGTTTTCGTATTAGAGAGACTGCCCGGAAATTACTGCTGGTGGAGGCGATAGAAGAAAGAACCATTACGGAAGAGATAGAAGTAGTATTCGCGGCGACCATAGAGAACGAGATCAGAGGGACCGTGACCGCGAAAGAGGCTATGAAAAACGAATGTTCTACAGGTCATCCTCGAGAGGGTACGTCGAGTGGCACAGCGACCGCTAAAGGGACTATGGAAGAAGAACATTCTGCAGAGCATCCTTGGAAAGGTACAGAGACGACTACAAATAGAAAGCAACGGAACGAATACCCCTAATGACCTCAAAGCCAATATTGGTAGATTCATGATTGGTGAAAAACTGTCGTTGTACAATCCGAAAAGAGCTAAAGGGCGTTCGCTAAAGCTTCAAAAATCATGGGAAGGTCCCTATAACGTTGAGACCCAATTAAATGTTCTAGTGTACCGAATTCATAAAAGCCCTCATCCGAAGAAGAAAATCTTGCATCTTGATAGATTGGCCCATTATCAAAATTAAGAAGGTTGATCAGGACGATTAAGACTCGGAAGGGGGTAATGTAAATAGCATTATACATTTCATAATATTAGTTTGTGTTGGTAGTTTGTAGAGTTTTAGGTTTATTTTCTACGAGTTTATAATTTATTTAATTAATTTTACCTTCTGTTAATTACCTCATGAGATGTCGATGAAAGAATGTCTGGAACCTTTTAGTAAATTCTATTTTCTTATTTTGAACATGTTCTTTTTTTGATTACGCCATGAAGTATGGAAGTACTTCTAGAAAATTAGGGAATATTCTGGTACCGGCGAAAAGGATATATGAAGGGTCCAGAGAGGCTTTCGAGGACCGTTTAGTTTGAGACGTCGTCGTCGTAACTTGAATTGTTTGACATATGTCAGAATTGAAGTTGACACATAGGGTGTGTTTAAAATACCGGTCGTCCGGAACAATATATATATATATATATATATATATGTTTATACGGATGCAATAGCAGTGGATATATCCACATTATGCCGTTGTAGTGCTGAAATCACATTCAGCAAACGTACAACTATATGCTCCGTGAATGAATGAAGTAAAATGCAAACAGCAAATGCAAACTTTGCTCCAACCATATCCTTTCCGTGTTTGAGGTTGCACAGTTTGAACAAATTGCTAAGGAAAACAATTTATCCTATTCCGCCACCATCGAGATGATGGACTACCTGTACCACCATACCGAGAAGAAAGTCAAAACTTACCCTCCCCGTCACAGTGATACGGCAGAGGTACATGTTTCGTCTCTACTTGACTCATTAGGGTACCGACATGCACCTGGCGGTGCAAAGAACAGATCAGAAGGAAGCATGCAAATACTGAACGCAGCTTCGCCGACCTCCCGCCGGTTGGCGTAAATATGTTTATGCGGCTTTCACGGATTCCTCCGTGCGAGATTGGAGGAATCCGTGAAAGCCGCATAAACATATATACGCCATCCGGCGTATATATGTTTAGATTCTTCCAGGTATTCATCTAATCTCCATTAGTATAAGTATGTAATGTTTTCTTCTTCTAAGCTGGCCAGGTTGTATTTGGGGTAATTCGCTGCTTGTCTATCTAAATCGATGTTAATTTCCTCTCAATAGGTAGTGATTGGATCCACAAGTAGCACCTCTATAAACTCATCTTGAACGCGAAGTTTTGTGTTCTGTCTTATACCTATATAGTCGATGATAGATTTCAGTTGTCTTGTGCGTTGTTCCCCAGTAAATATGTGGATTGTACTGTGTTGAAACTATCCGTTGATGATTTGCTGGTCAATTATTCGTTCACTGTTATCATTTGTGACCATTTCTCCAAATGGTTCTACTACTTAATCATGAGTTTTATGACATATTGTACTATTTAGATCTTCTAACTAATTAGTTCTCTAATACTTCCAACTTCCTGTGCTATTTTATTGAGGTTTTTAAAGAAAGTGTCTTCTACTATTACAGGTTCATCATCCGATGGAGTCTATATGCCAAGAAATCTCCTACAATATATTGTCACATAAATCTTTATTATATTTTCATTAGTTGGCTCCCAGTTTGTGATATATTTCATAATTTTTTTGTGTATTGTTATTGCAACTTCTCAATTTGCATGAGTATCCTTGAGAATTCCACTAAATAGATACACTTACTTTCCCAATGTCTTCGGTCTAAAATTTTTCCAGATTTTAGGTAGCTAACTTAACGCTCTAACTCTCAACCTGGAAAATATTATTCTCGTGTTGTCTTGGTATTGGTAAAATATTATTTTATTTACGATGCAATGAAACTTTTGAAGGATGGTTAATATATGTTGCTAAAATATCTCCTGATTTTAGAAAGGTTTCCTAACTACGTTTTAATTTCTTGATATTGAGAACCGGATATTGACATAAAATGTGTTAAGAAATTTCTATTTTCAATAGGTCCTGAAAACGGATAATTCAAATCTCTTCTTGACACCGAGGTGCCTTCAAGATAAGTGTCGTGCGAGGATTTCTATGATCATTATTTCTACTTAGTTGAAGAAATACTTTAGTTATGTTTTGATTTCCTTCTTTTAAAAATAGTAGAGATTGCTTCGAACATTGGGAATTCTGTCCATTATTTCGATATCTGTGCGGTCTGGTCTTTATGGTAGGTTGCAAATCAATTAAAGATAATTCTGATCTTTTTGTTCCGAGTATTTCCGTAACTTCTCAATTTTTTGTTAAGTTAAGCTGGTATTGTCGATTAGATTGACACTCCTCTTCCTATAACAAATGGATTTACATCAGTATTATATCCATTTTTTTTCAGGGCTGTGGTGTCCTTGACCTTGTATCACTGAAACAAGATATCAGTATTTCTATGAATATTACATTCCCAGTTCATCATCCCACATTTCAGCCTCCGAATCTGATCTAGCAGGCTTTTGTTTACTGAACGGACTCTTATGGTCTTAATGGTTCTTTTTTAAAAACCATATTAAAACTAAAAAAGCTAAAGTCATTTAAAATTTTGAGAAAAGAGGGGGTGTCGCGTTTGATATGTTCACCGACTTGTTCTGGGCACTTTGTAATAAAAAAATTTTACTTGATGATCTGCCTCTAATAATAAATTTTTCTTGGACCATAATAGCTCATTATTTTAAATATCTCTCGCTAAACAACAAATAATTTCACAGAATCATGAAAGAGATTTGCAACGGATAAATAATATAGTATCCTTAGATATATTTTAAAAATATTAGATTGCGATTTAAACTATGCAAATATTAAAACTATATACGCTAAATTTAAGGTAGCTACATCTGGAATGTTTTTGAAACAACAATTAAAAAATTATTATTTTTTCATTGCATGAATTTATGCTCAATTTTGTCTGGCAATATATTATTTTATATAATGAAACCAATGAATAATTTTAGAATCTTTAAATTAAATTAATTAGCATAACAAATATTTGTTCTATAGTTCCATTTAGGGATAACATATTTTCATAAAATTTCTCTCTGACATTACTGTTTTAAGTTGGAGGAATCGTTCTACGTCAATAGGATCATTTTGTTTAATTCACACATCCTAATCTGGACGAAGCTAACTACACGATAAATATTTTATTATAGTGTGAAACCTATACAACACATATTAAGCAATAACATCATATAACGAGAATAACATAACCTCAATTCACGACATTAAAAATATCATGTGATCGGGAGTCAGTAAATGGAATTTTTTTGTGTCTTTACATTCGGAAGTACTTATATGAACGACCTACATACGTCAACCGTTTTCGGATATAAACTCTTTAATAATTCTTGGTATTGTCTTAAGCGAATTTCAATTATTTTAAGCGCTGTTAGCAAAAAAATGTCGCAATTAAGTAGGGCAACCGGCTCCAAAATTGGTATTAAACTTTTTACAATGGAATGAAGGGCTTTGGGCGATGTCTGGGTATTTGGTGAAATAATTCACAAAATATACTGGTCGATACTTAATATGGGTACATAATTTTTTTTCTTTGCTAATTGTTATATATATATATATATATATATATATATATATATATATATATATATATATATATATATATATATATATATGAAAGTAAAATGCGAACAGTAAATGCAAACTTCTCTCCATCATATCCTTTCTGTGTTAGAGGTTGCACAGTTAGAATAAATTGTTATAAAACGCAATTTATCCTATTCCACCACCATCGAGATGATGGCCTACCTGTACCACCATACCGAGAAGAAAGTCAAAATTTACCCTCCCCGCCACAGTGATACGGCAGAGGCACATGTTTCGTCTCTACTAGACTCATCAGGGTACCGACATGCACCTGGCTGTGCAAAGGGCAGATCGGAAGGAAGCATGCAAATACTGAACGCGGCTTCGCCGACCTCCCGCCGGATGGCGTATATATGTTTATGCGGCCTTCACGGATCCCTCCGTGTGAGATGCAATAGCAGTGGATATATCCACATTATGCCGTTGTAGTGCTGAAATCACATTCAGCAAACGTACAACTATATGCAGCTCCGGGTATGAATGAAAGTAAAATGCGAACAGTAAATGCAAACTTCTCTCCATCATATCCTTTCTGTGTTAGAGGTTGCACAGTTAGAATAAATTGTTATAAAACGCAATTTATCCTCTAACACAGAAAGGATATGATGGAGAGAAGTTTGCATTTACTGTTCGCATTTTACTTTCATTCATACCCGGAGCTGCATATAGTTGTACGTTTGCTGAATGTGATTTCAGCACTACAACGGCATAATGTGGATATATCCACTGCTATTGCATCTCACACGGAGGGATCCGTGAAGGCCGCATAAACATATATACGCCATCCGGCAGGAGGTCGGCGAAGCCGCGTTCAGTATTTGCATGCTTCCTTCCGATCTGCCCTTTGCACAGCCAGGTGCATGTCGGTACCCTGATGAGTCTAGTAGAGACGAAACATGTGCCTCTGCCGTATCACTGTGGCGGGGAGGGTAAGTTTTGACTTTCTTCTCGGTATGGTGGTACAGGTAGGCCATCATCTCGATGGTGGTGGAATAGGATAAATTGCGTTTTATAACAATTTATTCTAACTGTGCAACCTCTAACACAGAAAGGATATGATGGAGAGAAGTTTGCATTTACTGTTCGCATTTTACTTTCATTCATACCCGGAGCTGCATATAGTTGTACGTTTGCTGAATGTGATTTCAGCACTACAACGGCATAATGTGGATATATCCACTGCTATTGCATCTCACACGGAGGGATCCGTGAAGGCCGCATAAACATATATATATATATATATATATATATATATATATATATATATATATATATATATATATATATATATATATATATATATATATTATTTATTAAGTTTTTAGCTTGCACTCACGAAACGCGGATCCACGGATCCCACAAGTTTAAAAAATAACGCCTAATCTTCCGCGTAAATATTTTGCTCAACGCGATGCGCAGGACGTTGCTGTTGCGTAGCTTACCGAGTTACCGCGCAGCACGGTTTTTACGCTGTTGCCATTTTGACCTTGCCATCGACAGTCGAGCTTAGACTCTGTCTTATTTGTTTATACTTGTACTGCAAATACCATAGCAAAGAGATTTAAGTTATTTTTGAGAAACAGATGCATTGTTAAGAAAACATTTACTAAGAAGAAATAAACTGGCAAAATTCGGTTTTATAGGACTCTTAGGTTAGTTATTATCAACTTTATGAAGTATGTAATATGAAATAAAGTTTGTTGATTTTACGCTAACTTCTGTACTGATGTAGTTGATAATTGAACACATACAAGTAAAAAAGTCATTTGATAATATGACCAATTTCATAATAGAAGCAAGTAGAAATCACGTTGCTTGCTCATTATCATAACTTAAAGATTCAAATTAATAAAGTAATATCATATAAGCTGCCCTGATTTATAACTATACTAAATTTTTGCAGGTAAGAGGTGAATGAAATATGTCTTTGTTCAAAGAATCAGAGAAAGTAGTGATGGCGATAGCCAGGGCAGCCAAAAGGGTTTGTGGAGTTATTTCAAGAAATTTGATAAAGGTAGGTAATGTTTTCTGTGTTTAAACTGACTAAAAATTAGACAACGCTCAACCAAAGGTTTTTTGACATTTAAAAACTAAACACAGCATCGCTGTAAGTTCTCGTAACGTACCAAAGAAGAATCTCACAACTACAGACTTTTTTCATTAAGCAAAACTCCGTGGCGAAAATAATCTCCAGAATGGTATGTAAAGATGGATTCACCTAAAGGTCATTTTGCACGTTATCTGAGAAATATGTTTTCTAAAAGTGGATACAAACTCCCTAATTTACCGAATATGATAAAATCTAGTGTAAGAAACACTTCGCCAATACAGTGAAGGCCGACATAATAATTGAATTTCAACATCGAAAGAAACAAGGACACATATTTTCGATGAATGAACATCACAAAAAATCACCGATACTTAAATATGAACGCTCACCACAAAGAAACATATTTTAATCTTGGTTTGGTTTGTATACATGGCTCAAGTACCGCAGAATACTACATTAATTTGATTAAAGAACACCTTGTCATGGTTAAAATTTTATCTTAAATTTACTATGGTTAATTTGGTTAATTTTACCTTCTTTTTGCTAAGATTTACGATTTGAGCAGCACTATATCATTGTAATTAAGCATTTCTCATTTCTCCTTGGTATAACAGCCTATTATTCGTTGCATTTTTGGGTCCTATTGCTTTTCGAGCCATTCCAAATTTCACTCCCTTGCAAAGTTTCTTCCCAAGTTAATTATTTTCTTTATCTTTCAGTTATTTGTCCGGAAAAAATACAGCCCTAATTAAAATCCATTCCTAATGGTTTTTAGGTCGGCGACTCTACGTCACTATTTTAGGTGGTTTATATTTAAATAGGATATTGATATTTACCTTCTTTTTATTATATATCATTTTTTTCGTACCTATTATTTCAGTGAAAATGATTACATTTATCTACTTAACAATAGTTTTTCTGATTCTTCATTTGAAGTAATTTTAAGGGTTTATTTACATTTTTGTTGGGATTATATGACCTTTCCAGCTGACGTTTAGACAAATTTGCATTCTTTTAACCCGTTGCATGTTGGGTTGCTATTTCTGCGGTAATTTTTGGGAGCAAATTTGGATGAATAACTAATACCGTGTTGCTAATGGCTGGGGGAAAATTCTTATTTCTTGTTTTAGGGATAAACAATGAAGTCCTATTTGATTTTGAGTCGAAAATGTCAACGACTTATTAGTTAGCAATGCTGTTTAAGCCCACTATTTGAGCTGCCATTTCTGTTGTCGAATTGCTATTTGTTTAAGGTCCCTTTTGTGTCGCGCCCTATCTTGAGGGAAACGAAGCTCATACAGTGCAAGTTTCGGGCTTCGTATAAAATGTCCAGAATTTAACTGTCAATCCTACTTTTTCCTGTGAATTATTGCAAAAGTGAGTCAAGAAATTTCCATCCCGTTATATTGCCGCCATCCTGCGGGTTTTGGGTGGAGAATTTCATTTTGCGTTCCTCGATAACGTGGTGGAGATTTGTGTTTTGAGTATTTCCTGGCTAGTTTGGTTAGTTATCGAGGTACAACCTGTTGGATCCGACACGAAATTCAGCGAAGAAGAAAGGATCAAGATAAATGATCTCATAGTTAGCCTACAACCTTTTAAATTGACCATTAGATCAATCTGTAGGCGAATGTCGACGCTTATAAATGCGAATATAATATTACGATTCATTTTGGAAAAATTGCAAAAACAAGAGGCAGAATGAAGCAAACAACTATCAAGGTCTCTTCGTGAACAAGAGCACCGTACCGAAATGACAGGAGTTTTTTTAAATTTATTTACAAAACCCTAAAAAATATGAAAAAGGCACAAGAAATCAGATCACATATTTTTCCTATGATTATATCCTGACTGTCAAACCAACTAGCATAGAAGTGAAAAAAGCTTTTTCTGCAGCAGGTACATTTGCAGAAGCAGGCTGGGAGGTAACACCATATAAATGACATTTTCAAAAGTTCCATATTTAGTACCTCTAGTAGTGATTAACAATTGTGATATTTTATTTAAATTTTAGCAATTATGAGATTGCATATGCTGAGCAATTTTATAAGATTGTTTTACGTACAAGAAGTAAAAGAGGTAAAATAAGCAAGAGTATTATTTTATATTATGCTAAAAAAATTATCGAAGTCAAAATACCTTAGTTAAGCATTGGCTGATTACTTTTACAAAAAGTACTTTAATACTGTTTTATGTTAAAAAAGTAATACTGTTGATTATTTCAAATGTCTAATAAAAGTCGATTTCTTAATTAAAAACATATGTTTTAATGTAGTTCTATATAATAACTATGCAGGATGCCGCGCGGGATTAATCAATCCCGTACCTCCATCCCACGGTATTGAAGAGGCTGCGGGATTGCAATCCCTACTTGGAACTCACCTGGGGAAAACTTAACTCCTGCTTAATTTATCATGTAGAATTGTCACAATGTGAGATATATTTAATATCTTAACAATAGACTCTTTTAAGCTACCTTGGAGCTACCGAGGCAACTTCCAGTTAGTTTCGATTAAAATTCAATTCTACTGTAATATTCCTCAAATGTATTTACGTTACGTGCAATGGAACTACAGTATTTATTTATTAGATAATAGGTAAGTTAAGAAATTCCTTATGCTGTTCAAGATTTATTTTTAGTATTGGGAGGGTATATGAATCTTTACACCTAAGCATTTATTAAAAACTTCGCTTGTCTTAACATTTCTTCTCGTCGGGTTAGATAGTTAATACGCGTGGTACAACTAACTGACAAGGGCAGTTTTTATATAAGTTTTGCCAAAATTAGTGATCTATAAAAATCAGATTTAGAATGAGAAAAAATTTATAATCCAGCAATACCCGCAGTTAGGTATGCATTATATGTAACTAAGAAATTTTCTGGTTTAGAGCCGTTTGTCTTTCGTTTGAATATATTTGTATTCTTCTTCTTCCTGTGCTGTGTCAGGTTCCCCTGACGTTGGTAAATACAGTGGTGAGTTGAGTACGGTTTTCTGCTAATCTAAATAGCTATTCAGCACTGTGTATTCCTGTCCACTCTCGGATGTTCCTCACCGTAGAGATCTGCTTTCTTCCAACACCTCTACGACTTCTCTCCTTCCTTATCTGCTGAAGAATTCAGTACCAATCTTCTCTTGCAAAGATATGCAAGTTTTTTGCATTTTACAGTTGTTAGCAATTCACATCTGCCCGATCTAAAACGGCTATATTAGCCTGCATAGCCATCCAGGGCATTCGAGGCATTCGCCTAGGCAACCGCATCTCAAATGGCTCCAAACAATTGATCGTGGCAACCTTCAGTGTCCACACCTCCACTTCATACAACAACAATGACTAGATGTAACATTTAACCATCCTTTGTTGAAGTTTTAAATTTAGATTGTCATTGCAGACAAGCGATCTCATTTTTAGAAAAGTTGTGTGAGCTGATTCGATTCTGCATTTAACTTATTTATTGGGGTCAAACTGTTCAGTAATATAACCTCCAAGGTACTTAAAGTGGGAGCTCTTTTAACGATTTGTCTGTTTATTAGCAGCGAAGCGTCTGGATTTGGTGGACGACTAAAAAACATAAATTTAGTTTTAGCAACATTTATGTTGAGTCCTATTTCTTTCCCAGCCCTATTAACATACTCTAATATTTTTTATAATCACTTATGATGACCATATCATCGGCATAACGAATCATGTTTATTAGCTCTCTGTTGATTTTAAACTTAAATACTTTGTTATGTAGGGCTTCCTTAAAAGCTAAGATTCTTCAATATATCTATGAGTTTTACATGATGTACCCTGTCAAACGGTTTCTTGTAATCAATAAATGATACAAAATCTATAGCAAATAGTGCCTCTCTAGTACCAACGGTATTTTTGAACCCAAACTGGGTCTCATCTAGACCGTTTTCGCATTTATGCCTTATTCTACAGTGAATAATATTCAAGGAAATCTTTGGCACGTTTTTTTTTGGTAGCGTTATCAAAACAGATTTTAACCATTCTTCCTGTATTTCTCCAGTGTTGTAATAGAATTTAAAAAACTAACCAATATATTGATATTGCCTTCATGAATCAATAGCAAGAATTCCACTGGAATGTCATCTGGGTCCGTTACTTTTCTGGATTTTGCACGTCTTATTCCATGAAGAACTTTCGACTTCAAAATTTCTGATCCTTCAGCTCCATGCACATCGTCTAATATGTTTGGTCTTTGGTCTTCAAAATTTTCAGTTATGTAGGAACTCCAGGTATTAAGGATTTCCTGTTCATCAATGAGAGGTTTGCTATTGTGTCTATTAGTATATTAGGGGTCCTCCTGTTGAACAATTCAGAAATATCTCTAACCTTCTTATACCTGTTGAAAGTATCATGTTTTCTCTCTAGTTCCTTCATTTTTTGACATCTGTCCTTCATTCACTTCTCCTTGGCTGCGCGAATCTTCTGTTTTATCTCTTTTTGCTTATTTTTATATTCCTATATGTTGTTCTTATACTTTCTCCTTTGCTCCATATGACCTGATGATGTTTGATGTTATTTATAACATGATTCTCCATTAACCTTGAGATTAGATCATGAAATAATGTTCACATTTCGTTTACATTGTTGGTGAAATTGATCTCTTTCCTGTGGTTATTGAGGTCTGTTTACATCTGATCAGTTTTAATATCTGCTATATTAAACTTTTTCAGCTGAGTACTTTCCTTTATCATTTTTAAGTTAACATTAATATCGGCAATTAGAGGATTATGGCTGGCCTAATATCAGCACCTGAATATGTTGTAACTTGTTTTTACGCAGTTTCTGATTCTCTTGTTAACGAATATGTAATCAAGATGTAATAATTGTATATAAAGCAGTTTTACTGACTTTTATTGTCTAAGTTCAAACTTTAAGCTAATCTTGTCTAGAAATATGTCTAAAAATATATTGAAATACAATGTGAACAAGTGTTTTTATGTATTTTATTGTAATCCAAATGAACCGGGATCTCTTTTTTTAGAAAAGCTACCAAAATTAAAAATATCTCCAATGTCTTCTAAAAGTTTGTAGGAAAAAAGTGATTAGTCTTGATCCTTTCTATCTTCTCCTTAGTGACGAATATCGCTCCTCCTGACAGCCTTATGATGACCATTAACTTTTTTCGTTTTATTTAATTTGGATTTTAATACATAGTACTTATATTTCAAATTGGAGGCTATAGGTTTTTTTTAAACCGTAATATAAGCATTATATATACCTTTAAAATATAGACGATTAAAGTTGAGTATTATTGTAGTATTAACTAATAAAATAAGGATTATTAGCTTGCATAATGCCAATAGTAAAATTTATTGCAAATCGTGGTATATTTATATCCGAGCAGTTTCAAAATAAACCGTTTAAGGAATATTCTGAATACGTATTAATTGAAATTTTAATTGGATTTAATTATCTAGGTTTTAAAACTTTTTTAACAAAAAGCAAAAATCATTCTGAATACATAACCGTTGAAAAAATTGAGGTTTGTCTTCTAAACTGACTGTTGTTAAAAAATGGTGATTTGTTTTTGAGTCGGAAAAAAATGGAAGCTTTAGCTATTTTCTGGAAGTATCTTTTCTTAATAAGCTTCCAAACTGTAAATGCCACTTACTTAAATATAGTTATTGATGGAATGCAAATATTATAAAAATTGTTCAATATGGAGAATTTTTCGAAAAATCAATTTTTCTATTTATCTGCCTGATGGGGATTATTTCCAAAACTACCAATCTAATAAAGTTGAGCTCTTCACCACTGGAAAGCATCTTTCCTCTAGAGAGACGTTGGCTAAATTTTATTACAGTAAGAGTTTAAAGTTTAATTAAAAAGACAACAAAATATAACACTAATCAACAAATACAAAACAAAAAGCGCTGATGTTATAACGCCTGTGTATGGGAGTTCAAAGCATCCTGATTGCGAATTCAACAACGAAAATTTTCTACCACGTGTCAGTTATTTTTATATGATACAAACATTTTTATACAATATTTATACATAAGTTCAAAACAATAAAAAAAAACAAGATATATTAAGGATAACAGAATTTATCTACGAAAATACACAAAAACCAACAATAATCCCACATCATTACTGGATTCCATCTGCCTTGGTAGCGTTGCTCCATTGTTAATATGTCTTGGTTGAACCTTTGTTCTTGCTCGTCACTAACCTCACCCATATTTTCTGGGAAAAATTAAAATGGAAGTGTAAGAATGGGGATTATTTCCAAAACTACCAATCTAATTAATAATTAATATAAGAGACATGCGACAACCATTTTGCAGTAGCTTTCAAGTGGTTCTTCTACAAGTTTTTCGTAGTTTTCTACTTTTTATTTCCTAAAAACTCCGAAATAATTGTTTTAAAAGAACTCCATGCAGCTAATTCAACATCACTTAATTTTTGATCAAACTGTTGATTCCTTATTATTTTTATAATTTGAGGTCCAACAAATATTTATTCCTTAAGCTTAGCGTCACTCAGCCTAGGAAAAATTTGTTTAAGGTATTTAAATGTATTTTCCTCTTTATCTAATGCTTTAACAAGATTTTTAAACAATCCGATTTTAATGTGCAATAGAGGTAACAGTACATTTTTGGAATCAACAAGAGACATACTCTTTACGTTAGCTTCACCTGGAACATATTGATCTCTCGGAAGCCATTATTTTACTTGGTAATGGCTCCGTATTGCTCTACTGTCCCAAAGATAAAGAAGACAGCAATACTTCTTAAATCCACCCCGAAGCCCTAGTAATAGTCCTATGAATTTTAGGTCACATATTTGCCACTTATAAGTATTATAGCTTATTACATTTAGCATAACTGACATACTTTCGAATGTTTCCTTTAGTTCACCTGTATATGCAGTAGGAATAGAGGAGCCTTTGTTGCCATTATGGAGCAGAACTGCTTTTAAACTTATTTTAGAAGAATCGATAAATAAGCCCCATTCGTCCAGGTTATGTGCAAATCCTAATTTTCCAAAACACTATTTGGATAAACACAAATAAACATTTTATTTTGCAGAGCTAAAAACCAGGAGAGCTCCTAGTTATGGTTCCTAAATATCGTAACTTTGGTTCCAGTGCCTAGTAAATTCCATTGTTATAATCTAGACCCGAACTAGATCATTGAATTCAGGTTGTTTGATTAAAGGGGTGCTTTTCACTTGCGGGAAAATAAGAATCATCTTTTTCGGATAAATTATGGGGTGTGGCACTAGTAAACCTTCTCCATGAAGAACCGGTTTTATTGCTGAAAGAATATCCGGATATTCAATATTATGTTTGCTCTTTCTTGAAAAACCAGACACTTTCGTCATGTAAAAGTAACAGTCGTTAAAATGTTGGTTCTCGCCAAATCATTGGAACTGCAAAAGGCATAGAAGAGCGTTTGCCATTTAATCAGTTACTTAGATTTGGTGCACAGGTTTGGCAACTTACGCGAGAAACCCGATCTTGATCGCTAACAAGACATCCAAAATACTTATAACCCACTTGGTTATTTAGTTAATTGTCCTTTTCTGCGATTTAGAGGTAAACTGACAACATATGTAGAAAAAACTATTTATGGGATTAACACAACCAGGTTTCTGTAGTTTAGACATTTTTGTACTGTCACGTACGTAGGTTCAGAGATGTGATACTACGTTTACAGCGTCATCTAACTTTATTCAACACGATAACACTAATACAAGGCTCTTGCTAATGGCTTGTTCCCGCACTTTGCTTCTCTATCTGATACTGATCACTACCAGCTGCTTTTATAGCCGTTCCGTAGTTCTGGTATTTTCTAGAAACATCGAGTATCGTAAGTTCGAACAGTGACGGCCTACTTCTTGTATACAGGGCCAATCTATAAGTAGATTCGGTTACGGGGCAGGGTGAAATTTGGAATTATATGAGTTTAAATGGGTATTTTCGTAATTTTAAGCTCTAGAGGGTTGAGACTTCGTGGTTGACTTGTCATTCCTAGAAACCCTCACGTACCACCAAAGACTGCCTTTTACATTATAGTCGCAAATTGCTGTAAAGTAGTGTAATTTTAGGACATCTGTTCGACTGATCAACTAACAATCGAAATTTTCATTCTTTGGGTTTATTTCGTATATTTTACGAGTTGATATCAGCATTTTTAGGCTAACTTTTAGTCACAAGTACACAAAGAGTAGTGCATTTAAAACTGTTTAGTTATTCCAAAGTATATCTTGACTGCGTATACTACGCAATCTCCGACTTACCTTACCATATTGTCACTGTTTGTATACCAAATCAGTAATCATTGTTTAAACTGTAGCATTTCTTCAGTCAGATTTTGGCGACCTTGTATAACCATCTTAATAGAGCTGTTAGGACTGCGTAGGTTTGGTCAAGACGTTCCGTTGGTTCTGATTAAAATCGGATTTCCGAGATGATCAATTAGTTTATTTGACTTTAGCTTTTATAATATTTCTATTCTTATGAATAATTGTAAAAAAAATACGTCTAACATCGTTTCCAAAGCTGCAGTTGGATATTTTCATAAGTAGTTTCTTACAAGGACATATTGGTAAAATTTTGTACTAGTTCTAATAAAATATAGTCAATGAAAACAATATTGGGTGGGAGAACAAAATCTTCCGAAAAAAGGATCCTGGTAGTATACTGATGGATCTCAACAAGATGGAAGAACTGGAACCGGAGTATTCGGCAGGAGTACGGGAGTCAGAGAGTACTACCCTCTCAGACAATGTGCCACAATTTTCACAGCGGAAACTTATGCTATTCTACAGTATGAGAGGGACATAGACAGGAATAGAGTAATAAATATATACTCAGACAGTAAGGCTGTGATATTAGCATTGAAGTCCAGTGTCGTAACTTCGTGACTGGTGTCTGAGTGCAATAATGTACTAAATGGTATGACAAGGAAAGGTTCCACAGACATACTTGTATGGTCTCGGGTCACTCGGGCATACGCGGGAACGAGGAAGCAGACCGTCTGGTAAAGTTGAGTTCGGCGACTGAACCGTATAGACCCCAACCAATATTACTTGTCCCAATTCCTATTAGCAAAGGGAATTAAAATCGTTGCTGGAAAGCAAATTTATTGAATCGTGGAGGGGAGCTGCTGGAATGAGGTGTGCTAAGGAACATATAACTGGGCCTAGTGCACAGCGTACTAAGGAGCTTTTCTCCTTGGGAAGGAAATAGTTGCGAATTGTGATGGAATTGTTGACAGGACATTGTCACCTCAGGGGCCATCTTCATAGAATCGGTGTCGAAGACAACCCGACATGCAGATGGTGTTTAGAGGAGGATGAAACTATTGGCCATGTCCTCAGAGAATATTCAGCACTCAACGGACTGAGACAGAGATATTTCGGAGATACAATTTTATTACCGGAAGCAGTTAGGCAAGTTCAACTAACGAGGCTGCTTGGATTCGCAAAGGCGATCGGCCTCGAATAATCTGCAGATATGGTGGGATATAAAGGGCCCAATGGAGGCCTAACCATCGATGATCTAGTATCACCATTCCTTTTCATTCGTTCATTCACTCATTCATGGTCAATGAAAATGATTGTTTGTGCAAGAACGAGCAACACCTTCCAAAATTAAAAGAAGATTTACAAAGAATATATTTAACGTCCACAACAGTGTACACATAAAATATAGGTATTTAATATATTTTTTAGATTGATGGATTTAAATGAAACTGCTGAAATGAAAAGGAAAAACAAAATGAAGCATATAAGTACCTAATTTAGACTAGACTATAAAGAAAAAAAATTAGCAGTAAAGTTAGATAAGAAATTTTCGATTCAGTGGTAATAAAGCTAGATAAAAGGGAATTAAGATAGTCGTTTTTGCAAGAACAAGTGGCAATGGTGAAGAAAATAAAAAGGTATTTACAAGCCAATTATAAAATTTATGATCACTGCTACTTTTTGCAACCAAATACCTTTAAAAGAGCTGTCATAATGGTCCGATCCAAATGAATATTGTCGATACCTAAAGCGGTAAGAAAACTGCTGCAAATTGATTGCATGCCTTATTGGGGTCGAGAGCTGTTCGAGAGAAATGATAACAATTTGTGCTTTAGCGGCTGATTATGAGGACTATTAACGTTTTTTTGTTCATTTAGAATGTACTTTACTACGTATAAAATGTATAATGAAATGTTCGATAAAAACAGTTGATACATATTGTCTGATCATATAAACATAATTTTGGCTTATTTGGAGAATAGTATCTAATAGTGTAAAACCAACTTACTCTTAGTTAGCTTTATTTACTCTTTTTTATTTAAACGTTTATGTACAACATATCGCTCTTCCTGAATGGCTCTCTAATTATCACTGAACATTATTAAAAATATTATTAAAAACACGTAGAACGACGTGTAATATTATAAAGGTTTTGTTAAATTTTAATGGCTTTATAATTGATGGATAAATTATGATAAAATTTTCAGATTTTATTACTTTGCTCATAAATAACCCAAGTTCTTGTTGTGTGAGGGTAAAAAAATCAAAAAAGTGTTGACGTGACTAATTTTGTATGATAATTGTTTTAATTTAAATGAAAAATATCTGTAAACGGACAAAGGTAATGTTATGCAGTCGATATTTCTTTATAGGGAGTTCAAATTTTAAATAACTAAAATGTTTTCTAACGATTCCGATCCCTGTTTAAATACTATTTTAAAGTTGTTCTTAGCAAACAAGCGACATTGTTACAAAACTCTAGAAATAAACCTATCAATAGATTAAATAAAGTACCTTACGTTTTTCGAACGTTTAAAAAACTCTTTTACATTTAATCCGATCAAGAAACAATCCTTCAGAATGCAACAAGAACCCACTGAAGTATTCTCCCAAGAAAATTACAGAGTAATCCCCGGAGTCAAAAATCAATTAAATATTGGGACATGGAATGTCCGGAGTTTTTTTGAGGCTGGAATACTAACCAATATCCTTAAAGAAATGCGTCGTCTAAATGTAGCAATATTGGGAGTTTGTGGAACCCGATGGCCAGATTCAGGTCAGTGTAACACCGACAATGTTATATTTTATTCTTCAGGTAACGAAAACGAACACCACAGACACAGAGTTGGTGTTATTGTTGATAAAAAAAATTAGTAAAAGTATCAAAGAGTTCGTATCATACTCGGAAAGGACAATGTTGCTAAAGGTTCGAACAAAACCAATCAAAATAATCCAAATATATGCTCCCATTTCTGATAAACCGGATAATGAAGTAGAAAAGTTTTATAGAATTTGTTTTGTTTATGAAGGGTGGACTATGTCCATCTAATTGTTCGTTCAATTTCAGGAGTGTGATTAGGTTTCCGGCACTTTATCATTTGTCCTAGATAGTATTTTTCAATATATCCTAGCCTCTTAATTGCCACTATTATATTTTGAGCACGGACTTTATTTTTAGTTGGAATTCAACTATTATTACCTATGTACCTTCCTAGTTGTCTGCCATTATCACTACATCATCGGCATATTTCTTCATCCATTTGTATTAATACCTTTGTTTTCCCAGTTCAGTTTACTTCTAGCGCTGCACTAAATAATTTAAGGCTCATTGAGTCTCTTTGTGTGACTCCACGTTTTCATGTTATGGGTGTTGTTGTCCCTCGAGTTTCAACAATCATATGCGCATTAGTGTAAGTTATTTTTATTTCACTGGATATACCTAGATTAAATTCTGCTGTTGTTTAGTTTTCTTTCGATCGATCAAGTTTCAACGCTATCGAATGTCTTCCTATAGTTAATGAACACCATATACAATGGAAACTTATACTTTATGACTTTTTCGATTAGGATATGGATAATCGGGAGATGGTTGCCGGTATCAAAGTTTTCTATAAATTCTGCTTGTTCTATTGGTTCATTAAA
The DNA here is from genome assembly GCA_034092305.1 of Diaprepes abbreviatus. Classification (NCBI taxonomy): domain Eukaryota; kingdom Metazoa; phylum Arthropoda; class Insecta; order Coleoptera; family Curculionidae; genus Diaprepes; species Diaprepes abbreviatus. Next base: position 795,870 of record JASJET010000164.1, read on the forward strand.
TTATAATTTCTTTTTAAGCCTATTTATGATTATTTTGGCGAATAATTTGTATATTTGTGACAGTAATATTTTTGATCGAATTCGAATTCTGAAAAGTAAGATTATGTTGGCAATGTTCCAAACTTCAGGTATTTTATTTTCGTCCAGACATTTGTTCAACAATATTTTAAATCTTTCAGGTATATCTCTCCCCTTTTTTCATAAGTTCTGTTAGGATACCATTCATTCCAAGACCTTTGTTACTCTTCATTTTATATAGCGTAATTTGTATTTCTTTCTTCATTTGTGGTAATCAAATTGATCATTTTTTTTTTATTTAGTTGCCCCCTGTAGTTTTCTGGATTTCTATCTTTTTGTTCATAGAACTTTTTATGTATATAATCCCTTAACTGGCATATAAAATAAGCAATCCTATTCATGACAACTTTGATATTTTCAATAGGTATTCCTCAAAAACTTTCAAATCAATTTATAGTATAGGATTCATATACAATTCCTCATATAATCTAAATTTTCATACCTCTTTCAGTTATTTTGTAAGATCGCTGAGTACTCAAACTGTGCAAATAAGTCATTAATATTATTTACAAAAATCCTAAAAATTTATATCTTTGCTTAAATAACAAATATGATAGTAGTTCATTGACAACTGATAACGTTTACTATCCACATTATGATTAAATGTTTCTCTTTACCTTTTACAATTATATCTGGTAAGAAAAAAAAATATGAGGTACGTACTTAATAAAACCATGTTAATTATGGTTAAAATTATTTTAACGAAAACCTGCTACCTGATATATACTTTTTCAGATAATATGTATTGCATCTCAATGCACTTAACATTTAAAAGAAACAAGTTTTAAGATTTTAAATCTATAAAAGCTATTAATTTTATACAAACAAATCCTTATTGGAAATCTCAAGAGGATAATAATCTGTACAAATAAATAATATTAGCTAAATCACCAACAAATCAACATAAAATAATGAGATAATTGAGGAACCCGCAGCATCATTCGCCTGTTGTCATTTAAATAATAGTAAACAAATGCTTTAAAGCGCTGAAATCCATATTGCCATTTAAAACTAAATATTTCCGTCAAGCTTCAGCGGTTTTCCCATGGAATAATTAATCAAAAGCGATTATAACCATTATGGCAAACGGCGATCAATGAAAAAACTCGCGAAAGAATCAGCCCACCAGCATCTGTGGGCAGATGGATTAAAGCACAAGAATCGGACGATAAACTTTGTCGAAGTTTCATAATTCTATAGTTCTCGCACATTATTGCAACTTTCTTCGCGCTTTTTTTAACGCCCACTAACACAGTTCTGTGAAATATTATAAAGTTTGCACAATAATAATAAATAATAATTAGGAGCGAATTTAAAGGTTTGCTTATAGTTTAAATTCAAAGAATACCTACACGAACTCATGATTGGAATTATTATAATTGCTAAATTATTTACGAGATAATTGTAGTTATTGGAGCTTCCGTCATTCGGTGAAATTTTATAGTCTTTCGTAATGGAAATATTCTGATTTACTAGATTCATTTTTGTAATTGTATGAGTTTATTTATTTCATTATACTGTTGTACAAGCTATATATCCTACTTAAAGAACAGGGAAGGATTACACTATATACTACGAGACAGGGGCGGATCCAGCCTCTCTCTTTGGGGAGGGGGGGGGTGATATCACAAAAGTACAGTATGGCAAGAAAAACAAGTTGTCAACGGGGGGTGGGGTGGGGGAGTGCAAGTAGCATACTCATTCCTAATATAAAAGGCAGAATGGGTTCTATTTTCCTGAACTCAAAGCTTTCGGGAGGGGGGGGGCGATCGCAAGCATACAGACTCCCATACTCTATTCAAGAACTAGAGAGAGTAATAAAACTGTTACCGAAACCTCTAACGTACCTGCTCCAGTACCGCAGGTAACTGAGAACTGCCGTAAATCTAATTATATTTCATTATATTTAAATATATTTTATAAATTTACTGCAACATAGAATTTCTGATAGTTTAATTTAATTTCTGTCAGTGAGCAGAGTACAACTTATAGTTTTTTCTTAGTGATTTGTCTTGTTTGCGCTTGTTTTTACATATTATTTGAGATTAGTGAGATACCCAAAAGATATGGCTTTCACCTCTATATTTATTCCAAAATCGTTAAACCAGGGCATTTTTTCATCAACGAAAAACTTATTACGATGAATGTTTATGTTGCCTTAAGATATCAATATCTAGATAATAATGTTAAAAGCTCTGTTGAGATATGTTCCAACATGACAGGAGTTGGAAAATCTACTATGTACCGAATACTGAAGGAGAAAAAATGACTGGAATTGTTAGTACTCCCAAGCCACATTCGATCACAGGCAAACGAAAAAACTCGTTGGAAGAAGAGATGAAAACTGGAATTAAAGGGGTTGTATATACATTTTATTATGAGAAGTAGATCCCAAAATTCTAACCAAAATCATTAAAGATCGCGATTTACCCGAAATTAAAAGAACTGATCTCTGGAAATTGCTCGGAGAACTTAATTTTTGCTGGGAAAAACCAGATAGAAAATCTGTTCTTATAAATCGTCCGGAAACTGTCCGTTGGAGACGTAAATATCTCTCTCAAGTAAAAGGTAGAGTTGCTAGAAATAACACAATTAATAAAATTAGTAATTAGTAATTTAACTAAACTTTTGAAAGATTTTTTTGAAAAAAGTTACTGCGGAAAATTGGGAAAAATCCATATAATAAAAGAATAAAACAAAATGTGAGAACTCGATCTCATAATCGGTGAGATAGAGGAACCAATTATAATTAATTTTAGCGAAGATAGTTTCACTGACTTTGATTAGGAATTAGATACGTAATGTTTACTAGGGTAAACACAATTTATTATTTAAATTTTTGTTTTTGTTGTATTTTATTGTTTAATGTTGTTTATATGTTTTTTTTTATTTTTTTATATATTTTTATTTTAGTGTGTCCCACTCTTTAAGTTTATATATATTTAATTCTAATTAGCCGTAAGTTTTTTATTATTTTATTATTGTGTTTGTGTCTTTTTCTTAAGCGTGTAGAATTAACATGTTTATCTTATTTTTTTGGGGCTATCGTATTTCCATATATAAAAGTAAATTAAATTAAGATATCAGTACAATAGAAATAAAAATAAGTAGGTCTAATTTTAATTACAACATAAAAAAAAGTAATTACATTTGAATCCCTTTTTAGTGTTTAATTGTAATGCTGCAGATGGTTTAAGAAATAAATAAACTGAAACGTCAAATACCCTAAAAATGTTTTTAATTAATAGTAAAATGACCGATAGCCCCAAAAATATTTTATTATTATATGGACGAATTTATTTTTTTATATATGTTTAACTTTTTGAATTTTTGACAATGGATATTTTGTAAGTATTTAAATTATAACTTAGACTTTTTTGAGAGAATAATCCTACGTTTTAGTCTATTATTATAGACCGGTATTTTTGATTATAAAATTTCCAACCCATTCCTATGAGAAATATATGTGTCTAACAAATTTTGCTAAAAACACCGGACTAAAGAACACAGGTAGTTTGGGAAGAGAAAAAGGGTAAAAAATGATTTATTACTCTCTCTAGTTCTTGAATAAACTATAGTATAAGAGGAAAAATCGGGTCCATTTTCCTAAACTCTTGAGGGAGGGGGGGGGGCGATCGCCCCCACCGCCCCCCCTCCCTTTGGATCCGCGCCTGCTACGAGATCCAGTAGAAAAGTTGCCTTCCTAATACTGAAATATGATTTGATATTTTATTTTTAACATATTCTCCCTTAACTCAAAAGTACTGGCATCACCTGTCCCGCCTTAATTTCATCAGCCTTCAAAACAGATATCGAGTTCCTCTTACGCCTAGTTGTCGTCTGGAAAATGACGTCCAAATGTTTCATTATACTATATTGTATATTATTGCTTGTGCCTTCCTTTTTTTAACATCTGTTAAAGCAGGTATGTAAAATAATACAAAGTTAACATAATAATGCTTAATGATAATTAAGAACAAATTGAAAGGTTTGCTTATAGTTTAAATTCAAAGAATACCTACACGAACTCATGATTGTAACTATTTGAATTGTTAAATTATTTTTCAGATAATTGTATTCCGTCATGCGGTGAAATTTTATAGTCTTATACAAACAAAACATTACCTGATTAATTTTTGCAATTATTTTTTTGATGGTTGAATGAACGAATGAATGAAAAAGGGATAGTGTTACTAATCGATGCCTAGGCTTCTGTTGGGCCCTTTATATCCCACTATAACTGCAGGTCATTCGAGGCCGATCGTCTTTGCGAATCTAAGCAGCCTCGTTAGTTGAACTTACCAAACTGCTTCCGATAACAATATTGTATCTCCGAAATAGTTCTGTCTCAGTCCGTTGAGCGCTGGGCATTCTCTGAAGACATGGTGAACAGTTTCATCTTCCTCCAAACATCATCTGTACGTCGGGTCGTCTTGGACACCGATTCTATGAAGATAGCCCCTCAGGTGACAATGTCTTGTCAACAATCCCACCACAATTCGCAGCTCTTACCTTTCTATAAGAAGAGAACAAGAGTCTAACTGTGCAGCCATCTCTTGTCATACTATTCAGTACGTCCTTGCACTCAGACATCAGTCATAAATTTTTGCTGTGAAGATTGTCGCACATTATCTAACAGAGTAGTACTGTCTCCTATGGTTCTGTCAAACATTCCGGTTCCAGCTCTTTCATTTTGTCGAGATCCATCAGTATACCACCAGGATCCATTTTTCTGAAGTTTTTGCTCTCCCTCTCAATCCTCTCTACTTGGCAGAAATATCTGAGTAGCCGCCCATTCCAATTCCAAGATGCCTTAGGCAACTGAGACGATAAACAGTTTTCAGGTCCTCGGTCTCTATGTATAAGTAAAGAGGAGGCAGGTTCACCAGGAGTTCGAAACCCCTAGTAGGAGCAGTCTTCATCACACTCAATATTCCCACATAGGCCATTTTTTGAACTTTGTCAAGTTGAAGACTGTGGTTGTGCTTTGTTGTACTACGCCACCATGCAATAGCTGCATACGTTATCATGGGGCGGATCACTATAGTGTATATCCAAAATAGCACTTTAGGTGTCAGCCCCCATGTGCACCTAAAGGCTCGTTTACAAGCCCAGAAAGCAGATATGGCTTTCTTGGTTCGAGCCTCAATATGACCATTCCAGCTCAGGTTAGTTCAGGTTAGTTCAGGTTAGTTAAATACCAGCCCAGGTATTTAACTCTCCCCTTGAATTGAAGAGTCCTTCCCACCAACGTAATTGTAGTAAGTCGCCCCATTTTCCTCTTTTTTTTATATAAAGAGTACCAGCTTGGCCTTGTCCGAGTTTATTCCGAGCCCTTCCCTGTGGCACCATCGTTCCACGATCCGCAGGGACCCGCCAGGTCTCGGATATCGCAACCAGGGCACAAAAGGATCAGATCATCGGCATAGGCCTGTGTATACAAACCGGCATTATTCAGTTCACTCAACAGGCTGTCCACCACAAGGCTCCACAGCAAGGGCGACAGCACTTCTCCCTGTGGACAGCCCCTATTTGACAGTGCTTTAACAGTTACATTGTTAAGCTTAACATATATTATTCTCTGAGTTAACGTGGCTACTGTCGGTTCGGAGCTTCGTCGTTGTAGAGCATTGCATATCGAATCGTGAGACGTGTTGTCACATGCCTTTTCGATATCGATAAAGGTGCTTAAGGCAGATATTCTATCCACAGCGCATTTTCGACTCTTGTGATGAGTCGGTGTACACCGCATCTTTGTATTTTCCTGCCTGATAGACAAATTGTTAAGGATGTAAGGGATATTGCATCATTATTCCTTCCTTAATGAGTTGAGCTACCAATTTTTCCAGTGTTTTTAATAAGTGTAGTCTAATCTTCCTACCCTGGGAATAGAGACTACTTTTGTTTCCTTCCACGCCATCGGTGTGTATTCCAAGCTCAAACATGAGCGGAATAGTTTCACCAGGTGGCTTATTATAATATCGGAGTAATTTTGTGGTAATATACCACCCTTACCTGGTGACTTGAAAGGGGCAAAAGTTTCCATCTACCATTTCATCCTTTCATATGTCATTATCGTTTTAACTAACTGATGGTCATGATGTGCTAAAGGGAATCTTCGTTCTTTAGATTCGCCCTCATGTCAATTTGAGCCTGGAAAGTGCAGTCTTAGTAGCTTCCCTTGGGATTGATGTTTATAAACGAATATTTTCCAAAATATCCGAGGAAAAATACTATTACCGAAGTATTGTTGTCTACATAAAAAGCATATATTTATTCTTATGTTATAGTGTAATCACATAAAAATAAATAGATTGCTAAAATTTGATAATTTGGAAAATTAATCGTATATATAGACACTGGCGCGGATCCCAGGGGGGGGGGGCGGTGGGGGCGATCGCCCCGCGGTTTTATAATATTATTTTGTTTCTTATTATTTCTTAATAATTCACATACATTAGAAAATATAGATAATTTTGACATATTTAACACAAATCACAACTGTATTTTTATTATTTTTAATTTTGGCATAGAAACCATTTTTGCCACATTCAGACTAAAACGTAGTTTTTTTCTCTCAAAAAATTCGAAGGTTTAATTTAAATATTTACAAAATACCCATAGTCAAAAATACAAGAAGTTAAACATATATAAAAAAATAAATTTGTCCATATAATATTAAAATTTTTTTGGGCTATCGGTCATTTTATTATTAATTAAAAACATTTTTAGGACACTTGACGTTTCAGTTTGTTTATTTCTTAAACCATCTGCAGAATTACAACTAAACACTAAAAGGGGCTTCAAATGTAATTAATTTTTATATGTTACAGAAAATTTAGATAATCAATTGTGTTTACGTTGGTAAACATTACGTATCTAATTCATAATCAAAGTCAGTGAAGCTATCTACGCTCAAATTAATTAGAATTGGTTCCTCGATCTTACCGATCATGAGATCGAGTTTCCACATTTTCTGCAGTAACTTTATTCAAAAAAATCTTTCAAAAGTTTAGTTAAATTACTAATTTTGTAAGTTGTGTTATTTTTAGCAAGTCTGCCATTTACTTGAGAGAGATATTTTCTTCTCCAACGGACATTTTTCGGAGATCTATAAGAACAAATTTCCGATCTGATTCAACAAAAGTAAGTTCTCTGAGCAATTTCCAGAGCTCAGTTCTTTTAATTTCAGGTAAATCCCGATCTTTATTGATTTTAGTTAGAATCTTATCGACGGTTGGGATCTGCTTCTCATAATAAAATATATGTACAACTCCTTTTATTGCAGTTTATCTCTCTTTCTCCTACGAAGTTTTTCGTCTGCCTGTGATCGAATGTGGCTTGGGAGTACTAACAATTCCAGTCATTTTTTCTCCTTCAGTATTCGGTAGATAGTAGATTTTCCGACTCCTGTCATGTTGGAACACATCTCAATAGAGCTTTTAACATTATCATCTAGATATTGTTATCTTAACGCATCATAAATATTCATCGTAATAAGTTTTTCGTTGAGGAAAAATGCCCTGATTTAACGATTTTGGAATAAATATAGATGTGGAAGCCATATCTTTTGGATATCTCACTAATCTCAAATAATATATAAAAACAAGCACAAACAAGATAAATCACTAAGGACACACTGTAAGGTGTACTATGGTCACTGGCAGAAATTAAATTGAACGATCAGAAATTTTATTGTTGCAGTAAATTTATAAAAGCTTATAATACTTAAATTGAATTAGATTTACGACAGTCCTCAGTTATCTGCGGCATTGGAGCAAGTATGTTGGAGGTTGCGGTAACAGTTTTATTACTGACTCTAGTTCTTGAATAGAGTATAGAAATGTGTATGCTTGTAATCCCCCTCCCATTCCCAAAAGCTTTGAGTTCAGGAAAATAGACCCGATTCTGCCTCTTATACTAGGAATGTGTCTGCTGCTCGCATTCTTCCCCCATCGGCAACTTGTTTTTTCTTGTGATCGCCCCCCCCCCCCCACCTCTCCAAGAGCTTCAAATTCAGAAAAATAGACGCGACCCTGCCTTTTACATTAGAAATGGGAATGTTGCTGGTGTCCTCCCCCCCTCCCCCCCGTCGACAACTTGCTTTCGCTTGTCATACTGTACTTTTATGATATTACCGCCCCCTCCCCCAAAGAGAGAGGCTGGATCCGCTCCTGTATAGACACGTCTTTAAAGATTTACCATACTCTCTTTCAAGAAATGTCTTCCTAGTCTATGAGAGTTTGGCCTCAAAACTGGTCGGTTTTCTTAATGCTCATTAGGTAAGATTACAATATCTTACAAAATATATACAATAATGGTAATTAAGAGCCAATTTGATTTTTATTCATAATTTTACTTAGAAATTAACTATATGAACTCGTGATTAAAAGTATTACTTTGTAGTTACTAGAGCTTTTAACATATACTTGAAATGTCTTTTTCTCTCGTAATAAAAATATATTAATATCACTTATTAAAATAATATTTAAAAGTAATTTTAAAGTAAGGGTGGGAACCAAATTACGACCCAAAAAAGTTTGTGTTTGGACCTAAAATAAACAGATAAATTGAAATATTTCAAATCAAAGTTATAGAAAATGTTTAAGTCAATTCACCTTAATTAGTAGAGAATCAATTTATTTTCTAAAGTTCTATTACCTTATATCTAATGTTGGTATATTTCAGCAACTTTGTTCCTTTCTTTTTTAATTACAAACTAGTTGGAAATTTTACAGTTTACACAACAATAATAAAAATAAATAAATTAACTTTTCGCTTGTTTATAGCTTAAACTCTAAGAATATATATATCTTGGCAATTCATGACTACAATGTTATTCTAAAATATGTGTCTTATTACTGTATTTATGAGCTAATTGTGGTTACTAAAGCTTCCGGCATACTCCAGTGATTTAATATGTTTTTCGCTATTGAAAATATAGTTTACTCTCTGAAAATTAAATATTTTTATTATTTTAACTTTGCTTTGGTTAAAAATATGTTATCCAGTTTAAAATAAAATTTGCAAATTTTATATTTGAACAACTTTCTATTTGTATTAAAGAAAACTTCTTAGCGAATTCCCTAAAAGTTAGGTAATTATTAAACTTCTTATGTGAAATTCATGATAAAAAAGTAAATTAGTAAAAAAATCTTTTTTTAGATCCGTGTTTGTTTTAAATGAAATATATTTCAATCTAATTAAAGTTAAATTAATTCCTTATAATATTATAACATTTTACCACGGTAGTTTTTCGATAAAATAAAATACAATTTTTCTGAAAATTATGTTCACAAAACTAAGTGTATTTATTGCTATTATTGACTACACCGCTAGAAATTCCAAAATAAAGGGAATCCAACTAGCAAGGGTTAAAAAGAAGCTTAAACTAATTGAAGATTTACTACTCTCAATAATATGAATTTAATTGGTGAAGTTATTCTAAAAGGTTTAAATACAACCCAGCTAAACAGTCAACTAATAAATATCACTTCGTTTCTAACTCAACGTTTTTATCCGACTGGACCATTTCGATGCAGTTTAAAATTTACCTAATAAAAAATTCTATCTAAAGTTTTTATCGGATACAACATTTTAACTAGTAGTAAGAAGATATAATAAAATAGATATAAGATATAATAATATTAATAAAATGGAAGTACGCCGAAAAATTGCGCAACGCCTTAGAAGAAAAGAACGAATTGTTAATATTCAAACTACAAAACAAATTCAAATTTGCCTGATATTCCAATAGTGAGACTGCCAGCTGTGTAGTCTCGGACAAATCAGGCTGCAATATAGCTCAACTGCGTAGTGATGTATAGGTACTAAATAATCATCAATGCTCAATAAATATAACTGGAGGTTTTTATCAAAAAATAAATGCAAAAAATACACCAGAAACAAAAACGTGAAGAAGAAAGACCCAGTAGGAAAAAACCCTTACAAAAGGAAGAGCATCTAAAACCACTTATAAAAATTAATTTAAAAGAAAAATAAGTGAATTTATTAATCAACTTTCGTTAAATAAACAAAAAATAATGAATTATTAAGTTATTTTTATTTAAATTTAAAATCTTAAATTTGCCCTAAATTCATAAAAAAAAATTCGAAGATGATCAGTTGAAGTATTACAGGAAATAGTAATAAGTAAACAAATAATGAATTTGAAGTACCAAACTAACTAAACTATTGAATTCAAGATATATAAGAGTAAATATATATATAAACGTACAATAAAGTCCAGTCTCACTCCGGTTGATCACCAATATTTAGTTTAATATAAGACGAAGCAAAAGTCTTACTTTACAAAATAATTAATTACCCAACTAAATTAACATCACATAACTGGAACTAATAATAACACAAAATAGATAATAATTAGGATTTGAGACCACTGGTTGATACTAATTATTATTAACAAATCAGCTTTAATCAGGCAAAAATAAATACAATTTTAATTAAGCTCCAAAAATATAATCACAATATTTACCATAATACAAAGTAGAATGCTAGGATACACATTTTGGAAATAACTATTTAACTAAATAAAAATAATAAAACTTTTTGCTGATAATCTCTTGAATTTTAACTTAATTTGGCCAGTATCAAGTATTCAGTCATTGTAATCGAACACAAAAAAAAATTACACTGGAGTCAAACTAAAAGTAATCGAGCCACCCGATATATTACGATGTTATAATATTTTAAGCCCAGAAGGCTAAGAGATTGAACAGAATTCAGATAAATTAATTTTTCGATAAATAATGGCTATCATGATACATCCAAAGAGCAAATATGTACCAAATATAGAAAATTCTACCCTAAATAGCAAAGCTATTCCAAAAATTAACTCTTATTTATATAAAAGGATTAATGAAAGCGTTACCAAAATAACAGCTAACAAATACTAAAAAAAAAATTTAAAAAAGTTGATCAATATTCATAAAAAAATTACGACAAACGGCCTTAAAATGCAATATAATTAAATCAATAAATGACTAGTGCAGATAAATTTGGATATCTAAGAGAAAATAATAAGGCTTAAAACAGCATACTGTTAATTTTAAGCTCAAATGGTAATAAACCAAAAATCTATAAAAAAATTGTTTTTATAAATTGCAATTAATGGATTTTATTTCATTTTTGATGCTAAAAGAATCCCATAAATTAAAACATGGAGAACTACTGAAATCCTTATCTCCAAGTTTATTCCGGCAAAAATATCTCAATAAACTCCAAAATAGGTGAAAGATATGTTATCTGAATAATTAAACTCAATTACCGGAATAATTTAAACGATTTTCCTCACCAAAATGCCAAAAGATGGACCATATAAAATGAGATTGAAAAATCTATAGTTTCTTCGGTTGTTTTAAATAGAAAAAATAAAGTAAAGGCAAATGGCCTCGGCCTTATTTACATCAAAGATCCATGCGTACGCATCACGCTTCTTCTTTTCAACGTCAAAAAACTTAAAAGAGATGATAGCTCAAAACTGGCCCAAATGGCAGTCGGATGAAATAAATTTGTTAGTAAGACATTCATTAATTACCAATATTTTCGGGTCAAAATTAAAAAAGTAACCTAGTTTTGATTTTTAAATCAAAGAAATACATCTCCCATTGGCTATTACCGCCAAAGAACAGGTAATACTCTCTAACAACAATTATCGATTTCCTGAAAGATTGGGAACCCCGCAGACTAAACGTCGCTAAGGCCAGTTACAAAACAGAAATTTATATACCCTAAAAACAAAAATAACTTAAAAGAACACTCGATAGGTGGTGTATTGTGAAACTTTATATTTGCAGAACCACAAAAAAACATTGATAGGAGTGAAAGTTAAGTTAGAATATAGAGGAAATAATTAAGATCTGACGACTACCATGCAATGGATTTAAATAATCAGATCAAAAGAGCTCAAAATTATCAAAAATTAATCAAATAAATTTCAAGAAAACTGCCATACGAAAGGATAAAAGGAAGAATTTTGCTCCAATAGTAGGCAGAAAAACCGAGATTTAACTGGAGAAAAGGCAACAGTAAGTTCAAAAAACAATAACTCAAATTCAATCACCCACAGTTCAGTGAATGTTAAGCAAAGCAACCAGAATAGGGTTCAAGCAATGGTAATCGATATAGCATAACACCGTACTTTGTAGTGTAAGAATTTAGCCTAAATTCAGGAAGAAAAACCCTAACTGGGAAGGAGATTAATTAGAAAGTAGATAAAGGGGATTCGCAGAAAAACCAACAAAAAATACGACTTACCGACAAATGACAAAGAAAAAGAATTTATGAGAGATGCTTAAAGAAAAAGTATATTGTATTTTTCCATAACGTGGGCATTTGCAAAAATGAAGTACAATTACCTGCACTAGCCATAGAAAACTTAAAATGAAATTTGAACCGTGCTAAATACTTTTTACTTGAACACTAAACTACACACACTACTTTCTTATAAAAATGTACGCCCTTCAGAAATTAGTAATACTAATTGGTAAACTAACATGTCTATTGTCGGCATTAAAGCTGCTACAAAAAAAAATAATAAACAATAATTTATTGGACTATAAATATAAAGTACAGGCATAATTAGTAGAAAAACAATAATTGTAGGCGTAACTGTAAGGCAGGATACACATACATAATCCGTTTTGCACAATACCTGATAAGTTACGATTTTCTGGTAGCTGTGACATTTTAACAGTTATTAAAGTCACTTGTTTTATAACTTCTTAATTACTTTTTTATGGAATATAAATACTTTCTGTAATTAGGCGTTATTAAACACTTGGAATGGTGTTAACAGTATTGCCTCGTTCGTCGGTTGTATAATAATAATAACGATATTAGGTCATTATCAGTCAATTATTAAAATATAATAAAGTACTAATCTTGTACACCAAAATTGCCTTGATTCTGACACAGTTCATTTTTGTAAGAACAATGGACATTTATTTTTTAGTTATCTTTAAATTTTGTGTTGTCGTATATTGTATCAATAACCCCTCCGGTTTACACAAAAAGCTTTTTAGGAAATCTGCTGGGTATGTATTTAATATATTATATCGTTTTCGTTTTTTTTTGGAAAACATCTTACAGCCGTTATTTAAAATTATTTTTATCCCTAAATATTGTTAAGCAAAAGGAATCATGCAAAAAAATTTCATACAAGAAGCTCAGAAGTGAGTGCCAACCTATTTGCCAAGCAATTTTCTAAAACTTACGAGATATAAATAAAATGTTTTAAGCACTTTATTTTTCTATATTATTAATTGAATTTAACAATGTGTATTTAAAATTAGAGTTACTATTGATGCATATCCATCCATATTGATGAAATAATTTCAGATCCAAATGATATGGCAAGTTCATTGAACTGCTTTTATGTTACCAGTATTGGAGCAATAGTCAGGGACATAGATAAATCTGGACCAGATTTTCCAATTTTACTTAAACATGGGAGCGTGTATTTTGAGAACTTTAAGCTTGTTACTGTTGAGGAACTTAAGGAGATTGTTTTTGACCTACCAAATAAAAATGGATCAGATGATATCAATGTTGAGTTTTTAAAGAGTTGTTTTGATAACATAGCACTACCACTTCTTAATTTTATAAATTCGTCATTTTTAGCATGTAAAATTCCCGATGAATTAAAAATATCGACTATTGTTCCGGTTCCTAAAGTAAATAATTCTCACAGGGCTGTTGATTTGCGACCTGTTAACATGCTTAGTTGTGTTGAAAAAATCATGGAAAAAGTAGTGATGAAACAACTGTTATATAAAAGCCAAAAAAATTATAAATAGTATGCAATCTGGTTTTCGGGGTAAGCATAGCTGTGAAACTGCAGTGCAGTATGTCCTTAATGACTGGAAACATAGTTTCGATCAAAATCCTATTACGGATGCTGTATTCTTGGATTTGAGGAGAACCTTTGAGACTTTAGATAGGGAAAGATTACTTAAAAAATTAGAAAGTGTCGGTATAAGGGGTGAAGTGTGGAATTTATGAATAATTACTTGATTAATAGAAAACAAAGACTGAAATTGAATGATGTGGTATCTGACGAGATTGAAAGCAGCATGGGTGTTGCACAAGGTAGTGTACTAGGTCCATTATTAGTTCTTATATATATTGACGATATAGTGAATACAGCTGGTGATTGTTTTATACATCTTTTGGCAGATGATGTTCTTGTATATTTTGCATATTCTGATGGTAGTCAATTGGTTGACACACTTAACTCTACATTACAAAATTTATATTGGTGATGTCCTTGTAACCAATTAAAAATAAATGTGAAAAAAACCAAATTTATGATAATCTGCAATGAGAATCATTACAGAACTTTTTCTCGTGGAGATCCTATTATTAAAGTAGGCAATAAAACAATTGGAATGGTGGAAAAGTTTAAATATTTAGGAGTAATCATAGATAGACAACTTAAATTTAAAGAACATGCGAATAACTTAATAAAAATAATTTTTTATAAAATTAACTATATTCAAAGATGTTCTAATTTCTTCACAAGGTGGACTAAAACAATTCTGTTTAACACTCTGGCATTGCCGCACTTTGTTTATTGCTCCACAATTTTGTTCCTTCTTAATCAAAATGAAAAGGCAAGATTTTAAAAATTGCAAAATAGAGCCATGAGAGTTATACTCTCATGTACAAGAAGAACATCAATTAACTACATGTTGAGAGAAATACAATGGTTGTCGGTGGAGGACTTCTTTCACTATCAAACATTGATCTTTATTTTTTAAATCAGATCGGGTAGTTCTTCTACATATTTACAAAATCATATTAATTATAATAGAAATATACATGCATATGACACTAGATCGAAGGATGACTTTTATATTCCTCCAGTATTAAAGAGACAAACACAAACCTCTGTATTTTTTAAAGGTTTAAACAGTTTTAACCAATTGCCCACAAATATTAAATGTTTAAAATCTCTAAATAAGTTTAAGCAGTGTCTGAAGCAGTATTTTGTTAATAGGGTCTGTCCTTGAGGGACATGAACTTTCTTTGTTTTTTTTTTTTTAAATTTGTGTCAGTTTAGTTTAGTGTGTCATTGTTCCGCAAAGCTTGACGATGTTTGTTTTTAATTTTAAAATATGAATTTAGTTGTTAAGATATGTGTGTAATTATATATTAGTCTATGAGTAAATAAAGGATTTATATCCATGGGTAAAACTAATTTTCGTTCTAAAATTGACCTTTGGCTTTACTTTATTTAGATTGTAGTAGTAAAGTACTCTGTTCGAGTAATACTTTGAAAAATAACTATATATTGATTAGTTTATTCATTAAATGTTATACGAGGCTAGGATTTAGAAATTGTCCTGTGTAAGTCTCTTTTTACTCAATTCAACTACATCCGACATAATAGCTGAAACAGTAACCACTAGAACATTTAGAAATGTTGTCATACATACAGGTTCTCCGGTAAGTATCTTATAATTTCTCGGGAGTATACAGGGGAGATCAAAATAACTTTAATTTGTCATAGAAAAAAATTCCTAAAGTGACCTTTAACGGGATACAGAGCCATAAAGGGGTACTCAGCGATTTACCTTATCGGCTCTAAGTTTTGAACGGCCATGTATGATTTAATGAAATTTTAATATTTTATAGAGGCCATAAAGACTCATTAAACCATATTATAGTAGATGTTTTAGATCACCAAAAAAGTCAGAAACAGACTTGCACACTCGTTGGGCCTAATTTTTGATAGGTGTCATTTTACAGAGCTGAAAACTGATTTTTAAAATACTTTGGTCATTGGTCTTTAGGTTATGTTGCTATATAAACCAGTTGGAGTATTTAAGTCTTGCAGGATAATCATCCAGAGAAATAGCGTGTAATTTTTCAACGTGGTACGGGTGAAGTAACTGTTTTGTTAGAGTTTCACGTACATTGTCTTGTGTTGCGAGCTTTCTTATGCTGAAGGGTTGTCAGCAATATCTTGCAAAATTTGTTCCTCTACGTGAGGGTCTCGTGCTCTTCTAGAAGGGCTCTCAACGCCACGTCGCGATAAGAATGACTCTGAATAAAACATGTAAAAAAGTATTTCGTTAACTCAAATAATTATTTTCTAATCATCTTTTACCTGCATTCCTTAGGCTTCGATCAACCCTTTGAAAGGTTTCTGGACTTGAGCATGTCTGAGTTGGAAATCTTTCAGAATAACATCTTCTTACCTTCGAAGAGAAAGACAGCGCTTCCCCCAACTTTTGAGTTTTTTGTATAAAAACCGATTTATCTCGAAGACCGTAAGTTTTATCGAAATAAATTAAGAGTACCTTTTGTGAAGAGGAATCGCCAAAGAATTTAAATAATCAGTTTCTAGCTCTGTTAAATGACACTTATCAAAGATAGGGCCAAACAAGTGTGACTGCAAGTCCCTTCCTGACTTCTCTGAAGATCTAAAACATGTACTGTAGTATGGATTAATGAGTCTTTATGGCTTCTATAAAATAATCCGATAAGACAAGTCGCTGGTTACAGTTTTAGGGTCCTGTATTTCCGTTAAGGGACACTTTAAGATTTTTTTTCTATGACAAAGTAGAGTTATTTTGACCTCCCTTGCATGCTCCCGAAAAATTATGAAGAACTTACGGAACACACTGTGTTTTAGTTTTGAATTCACGTACTTTAGAAATTATGAGTAAACACACGTTAAGTAAATTTTAAAATTACACAAATCTAAAATTTCTAGGGTTGATTTGACAAAGTCGCTTCAGTTGCATGTTATAAAATGTTTACTTGAATGACCATATCATTGTATCGGTCAGTATTTAATTGAGTAAATTTTAAAATGTAAACTTTAAGTTCTATTTTCAAATAAGTGTCTAATAAAAGTAAACCATGTTATTGAGTTAATGGTAGAAAATTTATTTGTGTTTATCAATCAATTCCCTGGATCGTGCAACGAGATTTTTGAAACAATATAATAAATTGATGTATCATTATTAATTAACTTGCATAAAGTCTACACAGATGTCTTGTGTTACTGGTAATCATCAACACACACAAATAGAAAGCCCCATATGCGAATTTTGAAATTTTTTAATTCTTCTAATTGCATAGAAATGGAAATTACAATAAGTATGAATTTCGAAGATACAACTATCAACCTCAAACTAAAAGTGAATCAACCGTATTAGGCTTTGTCTTTATTGTGTTGTCAACTTTAATGAAAAATGGTCTACAAAATTTCTTAGATCATTGAATTCATAAGTTGGTTTACGTCAGTGTGTAACTTTTATTTTATATACACTGCCTGTTAATCACTTTTGCATTGTCTACGCGAAAACAAGTTGAACTTCAAAGTTCTGTATTTTAGTAAGGAATCATCGCATGACAATTCTGAAAAAGCATTTAAAAGCTCTTTGCGAGTACTTGCAGATGACATAAAGTGTAAGTCGATTTTTAAACTTTTAAAAGGTTTTAATCGAGAATAAAAAAATTAAAAATTTTTTTTTTTCAACTTTATTAAATTCAGCGCCATTTATGTAGAAAAATTTGTTACAAAATTCTGATCAGACAGTTTTTTAGAGTTTCCCAAGAGGTTTAAATTAATTTTTTAAAGTTTGATTTATGGGCATTTTTGACCAAAATACTACCCTTTTTACAAAAAAAAATGACTTTTTTTCAATGCGTTGTATATTCTTAACTAAACTAGATAGAGAAAACATTTAAAGAAAAAAAATGCCTGTTTTTACATGCAAAATGACTTTTATTAGTTCCGAAATGTTTTTCGCGAATTTCATTTTTTAAATTATTTAATTTTTTTTTGATTTTTCAACTTTTTTGAAAATAAAAACGATAATATGCTGTTAACGACTGTTTACTCAGTATGATACCAACGTGTAGTTTTCAAACAATTTTTCATTGGTTTCTTTACGGGATTTCCAATTTTTGATTATTTACCATAGAATTAACTCTTTATAACTAAACTTCACATAAAAAAATAATAAATTGCATATTTTTTCATGTAAAAACATTTGAAAAATTGTCAGAAAATTACGCGTTCGTATCATACTGAGTGAACAGTCGTAAATAGTATATTATCGTTTTTATTTTCAAAAAAATTGAAAAGTCAGAAAAAATTTTAAAAATGAAATTCGCGAAAAACATTTCGAAACTAATAAAGGTCATTTTGCATGTAAAAACAGGCATTTTTTCTCTTTGGAGTTTTTCTCTATCTAGTTCAGTTAAGAATTTACAAAACATTGAAAAAATATCTTTTTTTTTTTCGTAAAAAATGCACTTAGATCAAACTTTAAAAAATTAATTTAAACCTCTTGGAAAACTCTAAAAAACTGTCTGATCGGAATTTTCTCACAAACTTTTCTACAAAAATGGCGCAGAATTTAATAAAGTCGAAAATTTTTTAATTTTTTTATTCTCGATTAAAACCTTTAAAAAATTTAAAAATCGACTTACACTTTATGTAATCTACAAGTACTCGCAAAGAACTTTTAAATGTTTTTTTCAGAATTGTCATGCGATGATTGCTTACTGAAATACAGAACTTTAAAGTTGTACTTGCTTTCGCATAGACATGGCAAAAGTGATTGGCGGGCTGTGTATGTTATGATAATTTCTTTAGGCTTTTAGTCTACTGCCATACATTTCCATTACTTTCTTCGACTATCTTGGTAATGGAGATGTCCAACTTGTCAAATATAACAAATGTTAACTTTAAGTTGAACATTTTGCTACTGAAATGGTAAGTATTGCCCATCTCGAAGACTTTCAGTCAGTGTTTTACAGGCGAAAAAACAATGTGACTCTAGAGCCGATATTGAATTTTTGAGGAGTGAAATATTTTGAAAATAATAAAAAAGGAAAAGGAAATAATTAATACAGTAAAAATCAGAAAATTGCAACATAAAAGTCATGTAATGAGGAGAGATAGGTATTTGTTGCTACAGATTAGAATACGGCATAAGCGAAATATCGAAAGAAGACGCGTTTAAATGTAACTCAACTGGCTTATTCAGAGCTGCAGTATTAGAAATAATAGGGTAAAAGTGGGAGAGACGCCATACTTTTTGTAGAAATTAAGTAAAAAATAAAAAATGCATTATAAATCAACCCTTTATTTTTTATTTTAAAGGTACACTAACATTAAGTATTAAAATTACAATTAGCGAGTTTAAAACTTAAATCAAAAACAAATAAAAAATAAAAATTATAAATTGACAGCAGGCCATCTCTCGCATAACGTGTGCGAGAGACGCCATATAGTATGGGACAGATGCTATATATGTTGTTATTTCTTTTTTGGTTCTTTGTGCTGATTATTTCCCTACCACAATTATTGAAATGCGGAGCGTACATTGTACATGACTTTCAGTCTTTTTTTTGTTAAATAATAATTTTCAACATTCCGCGCACATATTGTTATCATCTTCGATTGGGGTGGATGCTAAGACAGAAGATGAAGATTTTAATTCTGCACTAGTTAATTTGCGTTTTTTAGCTGCTCCTTTAATTAAATTGACAATGGAAGTCTTCTTACAAACGTTCTCAGGGGAAATCAAAATACAAGCAACTTGTTTTCGCTTCACTGTCGAGCTAGGTAGTTTTGGGATTGGATTAGACTCCTCAAGAATCTTTGTAGGGTTTTTTTTACTAGTGAATGTTTATCCGGAAGTTGATGGTTTTTGTGGAGACAAAGCTGCAGTGGCACCACTTTCAAGAGGAATGGCAAGAGTAGCTACTTCAATTAAATTATATATGGCTAAGAAATGATCTGGAATAGCATTAGGATTGAGTGGGAATATTCCACAAGCTTTAAAACCTGATGTGGCAGGTTACAGCTTTTCCCCATGCTTGCTCTATTAATGACCCAATCTGTAGTCGTGTTATAGTTCTATTCTTATTTCTCAACATCTATGCATTTGATTCTTGATTATAATAGGTTTTCAGAGGTTTGAAAAAACTGCGATCAAGAGGTTGGAAGGGCTTGTGTAGTATGACTCGGCAAGCATATAATTATGACATCATTTTCATTTGCTAGGTCTAACAGATTTATTGAATTGGAATGTGAGGTGTAGCCATCTAAAATCAAAATTGTTTTACCTATCTTTGATTTTTTGTTTAGAAAATGTTCCTTAAACTAACGCAAAAATAATTCAGAATTAATATAATATGATTTTTTATTCATAATATATTTAAAAAATGCACCTACTTCTTCTCGGTTCATTCCCTGGGCTTTTGCAACAGATAAACCTTCTACTTGACGTAATGAGACATCTTTGTTTCTTTCTAGAAAAGAAGAGAGCCAATATGGACCTGACTTCTCTTTTTCTTTAGAAAATTTATGCTTAATTCCAACCATTTCGGCAAATTGATAGGCAAGAGACTGATAGTAGACCTATCAGGTACAAAACCAGCGTTAGCTAGGCGCTTAATATAAGAAGCCAATCATTTTTCGTTCTCTGTCCCAAGTGATGCTGGAACAGTATAATTACTTACTTACTATATCATTACATATAAAACAATAAGTCCTTACATTAATAACAAGAGTTTGATAAATACCTGAAGGACCTAGTCCAGACTTTTGAGCATTACCTACTCAAGGTACAAATCGATATTCCATAAAGTTTGTGAACTTCGATATTTCTCCTTTTTTACTTTTTCAATAGCCAGAATTAAGTTCTCTTCACTCCACTGCTCCCTGACTACTGTATCCTTCTTCACGTATTTTCTCGGCATTCTAAAAACAATTAAGATAATAAAGAAAATACCCTTTCATTTACATTTTTACATAGGTTGGTATCTCTCCTCATTTTGTGGGAAAAATGTCATATAGGTATAAAATACGTAGGTATTAACATATATTGCAAAATGTAGTTGAAATAAGTTAATAATAAACCAAATAAAACATTAAAACCACGTCTTACCTTACGGTGTCTTTGTTTTTTATTTACATTGAAACCTCAGCGACTCAAAATAATCTTTTCGTCATACACACGTCACACTCGAGCGCAGTCGAACAAGAACTGACACGTTGAGAAGGAAGCATCTATGAGTAGTTAAAAACAGTGATAAATATAGCCATCTCTTTCTTACTCACTAAATTTCCGGAGATATGGCGTCTCACCTCATATGGCGTCTCTCCCACTTTTACCCTAATAGCCATAAGGATTGCCGACTTCTTGAGGGAACATGATATCTAAAAAAGGAGAAAACCCTTAAAGACAGGTCAATTTCTACGAAAAATAATTGAAACGAGTAAAAATCTGATTATGTGACATACATGGATCACTTCGTTTCCATATATGTCAAACCAGCCAAAGTCAATATAACCTCTGTGTTCGCATTCGATAGTGTTCACTAAGTTTGTGTGGACAAAAGCCAATGAGCATGAGATAGTATTCGTCGATTCCTCGTCCTTGATTCATGTTTACAGAAGCATTTTTCCAGGAAGTCATAAGTCATTACCTGAATTTTAAGATCGGAAAGATCACAAATAAAATAATCAATATTATGTATGGTATTTGACTTTTACTATTTTCTAACTAGACATAGCATTCCTTTTGAGACAAAAAAATCGCAATACCATTAATTAAATACATTTAAATAAATGCACAAAAACATTATTTTACCTGTTAACAAAAAACTAGCTGCGATAATAATTATCGCAAATTATTTTGCATTTATGCATAATTGTATCATTTGTCTTAACAATAAAGGTTTTATTATTGTAATTTAGTTACAAAAAATTTTAAAAGGTATTAAAATGTAATAATTACATTACTTGTTCAAAAAAAAATATTAATAGGCCAGTGACAAGGCTTAAATTCTTAAATACTTTGTGGGAATTTTCATGTTTAATAAACCGTTATGTTCACAGTTTGGATTATCGAGAACAAGTAGAGGCCAGATTTAATGATTAGAAGTCATTGTTTTTAGTATATTAATTAACTGAACAGAAATAGGAAAATAAAAATGCGTGTGTCCAAATGGAAATGGTACATAGATCAGCAAATCCTTTACGTCAAAATATTTCAATTTAGCCAAACTTAAATTGGTCCAATAATTAATTGTAAAACCTTACTGGTTGCAGGCGCGAATCCAAGGGGAGGGCAGTTCAGGAAAATAGACCCAATTTTGCTTCTCATACTATAGTTTCTTCAAGAACTAGAGAGAAATGAATCATTTATTACCCTTTTTTTCTTCGCAAAATACCTGTGTTCTTTAGTCCGGTGTCTTTGGAAAAATCTGTTAGACACATATATTTTTCAAAGGAATGGGTTAGAAATTTTATAATCAAAAATACCGGTCTATAATAATGGACTATTTGGGTTGGATAACAATAAACATTTGTTAGTGTGAAGTGTTAAAAAGGATTTTAATCCTTGTCATACGCATCGGAAGGAGGTTTATTTTATCACTAAGTATTTGTGGCATAAAACATTATTTCGGTAATAAACTTAAAATAAAAAGTTTTCATAATATTATTTTATTTCTTATGATTTCTTAATAATTCACATACATTAGGAAATATAGATAATTTTGACATATTTAACACAAATAACCACAACTGTATTTTCATTATTTCTAATTTTGACATAAAAACCATTTTAGGCACATTCAGACTAAAACGTAGAATTATTCTCTCAAAAAATTCTAAGTTATAACTTAAATACTTACAAAATACCCATTGTCAAAAATACAAGAAGTTAAACATATAAAAAAATTAAATTCGTCAATATAATATTAAAATTTTTATTATTAATTAAAAATATTTTTAGGATATTTGACATTTCAGTTTATTTATTTCTTAAACCATTTGCAGAATTATAATTAAATACTAAAAAAAAAGGGATTCAAACTTAATTAATTTTTATATGTTACAGTTAAAATTAGACCTACTTATTTTTATTTCTATTGTACTGACATCCTAATTTAATTTACTTTATTATATGGAAATCCGATAGCCCCATAAAAAAAACAAAATGAACGTGTTAATTCTCCATGCTTAAGATACAAATACAATAATAAAATAATTAAAAAAATTACGGTAAATTGAAATTAAATATATATAAAATTAAAGAGTGGGACACACTAAAATAAAAATATATAAAAAGTAAAAAAACATATAAACAACATTAAACAATTAAATACAACAAAAACAAAAATTTAAAAATTGTGTTTACACTGGTGAACATTACGTATCTAATTCGTAATCAAAATCAGTGAAGCTTCACTCAAATTAATTATAATTGATTCCTCTATCTCACTGATCATGAGATCGAGTTTCCACATTTTGTTTTATTCTTTTATTATATGGATTTTTCCTCAGTAACTTTATTCAAAAAGATCTTTCAAAAGTTCAGTTAAATTACTAACTTTGTAAGTTATGTTATTTCTAGCAACTCTGCCTTTAATTCGAGACATATTTCCTTCTCCAACGGACAGTTTTCGGACGATCTATAAGAACAGATTTCCTATCTGGTTTTTCCCAGCAAAAATTTAGTTCTCTGATCAATTTCCATCGCTCAGTTCTTTTAATTTCAGGTAAATCCCAACTTTCATTGATTTTAGTTAAAATTTTGTCGACGGTTGGGATTTGCTTCTCATAATAAAATGTATATACAACTCCTTTTATTGTAGTTTTCATCTCTTCTTCCAACGAGGTTTTTCGTCTGCCTGCGATCGAATGTGGCTTGGGAGTACTAACAATTCCAGTCGTTTTTGCCTCCTTCAGTATTCGGTACATAGTAGATTTTCCAACTCCTTTTATATTGGAACACATCTCAACAGAGCTTTTAACATTATTATTTAGTTATTGATATCTTAAGATGTCATAAACATTCATCATAATAAGTTTTTCGTTGAGGAAAAAACGCCTTGGTTTTACAATTTTGGAATAAAAATAGAGGTGGAAGCCATATCTTTTCGGTATCTTACTAATCTCAAATAATATATAAAAACAAGCGCAAACAAGATAAATCACTAAGGACACATTGTAAGGTGTACTTTGCTCACTGACTGAAATTAAATTGAACCATCAGAAATTTTATTGTTGCAGTAAATTTATAAAACCTTATAATAATTAAATATAATTAGATTTACGGCAGTTCTCAGTTACTTGCGGCACTGGAGCAGGTACGTTGGAGCTTTCGGTAACAGTTTTATTACTCTTTCTAGTTCCTGAATAGGGTATAGGAATGTGTATGCTTGCGATTCCTCCCAAGAGCTCAGAGTTCAGGAAAATAGAACCGATTCTGCTTTTTATATTATGAATGTGTACTGCTGGCAACTTGTTTTTCTTGCGATAGTCGCCCCCCAAGAGCTTTGAGTTCAAGAAAATAGACCCGATTCTGCCTCTTATACTAGGAATGTGTAGGTTGCTAGCATCCCTTCCCCTCTCTAAGAGCTTCAAAGTCAGAAAAATAGACCCGACCCTGCCTTTGACATTAGAAATGGGAATGTTTTCGGTGACTTTCGCTTACCATACTCTACTTTTGTGATATCACTGCCTCCTCCAAAGAGAGAGGCTGGATCCGCCCCTGACTGTTTGTCAAATTTACAATTTAGTTTTTGGTTTTTTAAACAACTTTTGGAAAATTTATACATTTCAACAAAATTTAGGGATTTTTTTGGGCAAAGAATGCAAATCCATAGTTAGTTTTGCTGTTAGTTAACAAGGAAACATATTTATGAATCTTTATAATAAATTGAGAAAATCCGTGTCTTTCATCTCTAAGGAGATATCGTACACTGTAAAAAGGAAATATATTAAATTGAAGGTAAATGTGCTGAAAGCAAATTTCATAAACATTTATTAAATGCATTTAAAGTAATGCATTAAATTTAATAATTTTTACATCAATCTAAATTAATTCATTCCATTAAATTCAATGTAATCATACATTAAATTTAAAGTTTGATTATTACTTTTAAGGTGACTATGTACATTAAATATGCAGCCAGTTTTCGTTGAATTTGAGATATGTTATCATATATTTAATGCACCAACATTAATATGAGTTCAAAAAATTCTAAAACTACCAGTAAAAGTGGATATTTTCCCCATATATAGTGTCCGCGATCTAGACTAGTTTCAAACACATTGCTTTCCGTCAGTACAGGACAGATATGTGCACCTCAGCATAAAATAAAATTTAAAAAAAAAATTGAACGGTCTTCTAAAAGTGCTCTAAAATATGAAAAATAACTAGAAATTTTTATATATGAAATTAAAATTTTCGAAGTCGGCGCCAAACTAATACCTGACAAAATGTGATTCGCATAAATAGATTAAAAATATTTTATTTGTAATTTCTTTCTTACCATAATTTGTACATTACTAGTTACTTATTTCATTTAGAAATAGTTTGGCGCCAACTTCAAAAATTTCAATTTCCTATAAAAATATCTAGTTATTTTTCACTTTTTAGTGCACTTTTAGAAGTCGATTTAATTTTTTTATAAAAATTTTATTTTTCAATTTTTAGTTTTCAATTCATTATCATATTCATAAATTATTTGAACTAAGTGCTAAACGAGATTCCTGTACCTCGCAATGACTCCAAGGTGGTAAAAAAGTACCCATTTTATCCATAATTGTAAATCACCCTAAAATGAACCACTAAAAATTCTTTAATTCTTAGAGTTCTCCAAATACCAATGAAATTGTGTCAAACAAATATTTAGTCTGTCATATTAAATCCACTATCTTCAATTTCAAATTAATTTTAGATTGGTAATATAGGTTCCAAAACCTTCCAATATCGATATTTAAAGAATTTGAGACGTAAATTTCTTAGCCCGATATATTTTATATTGCATATTGAGTTTGTATACGCCCCAAGAACCCCGCAATATCAATTTTAGATAAAACCGCAAAATGTTAAATTTTAGTCCCTTATATTGTATCTTATCAACCATATAGTTGTAAAAAATTAACTTCATATTCGTAATACACCACCCCCCAACTCCCTAATACCAAATCTGAAAAAATGCGAATAAGGTAAAACTTTCAACTTTCAATTCAATACTGAATTTCAAAAAAATTATTTTAACGTCTTAATCTAATCTATATCTAAACCCTTCAAAGCCTCTTAGTACCAGTTTTAGACGAAATCCAGAAATTTAAAATTTCTAAACGGCCATATTGCATCTGATATATTAGATTTTCTTAAAATAATTTTATATTCGCTATTTACATCCTCGAAAACGATTCAGTTCGACATTTGAACAAAATCGAAAAATGTAAAATTTTTAGTTAGCCATAGAAAAAATATTATTAAATTCATAATTTATACCCTCAAGAACCCTCTATATCAGTTTTGGAGAAAGTCGAAAAATGTAAAATTTTTAGGACACCATATTGAATCCACCAGATTAAGTTTTTCAAAAAGTATTTTAGTTTCGTAATTAACACTAACAAAAATCTCACAATACTGACTTTAGACAAAATCGAGAGATGTAGAATCTTTATTCCTCCATCTTAGATCCGCCATATTTAATTTTCTTTTTAATAATATTAAATTCGTAATGTGCTATCATATCAGTCATGTGTGGCCCCGAAAACTCTTCCGTACCAATTTTGGTGAAAATCGGACAAAATTGTTTTTTTCTCTCCGCCATATTGGATCCGCCGTATTGGTTTTTTAAAAAATAATTTCAGATTCGTTATGTGGGGCCCCAAAAACTCCCCCATACCAATTTTGGAGAAAATTGGACAAAATTGATTTTTTCGTCCACCATATTGGATCCGCCATATTAATTTTTTTTATTATTTTAGATTCCTCATGTACGACCCCAGAAACTCTCTCGTACCAATTTTGGAGAAAATTGGACAAAATTAAATTTTTTTGTCCGCCATATTGAATCCGCCATTTTGAATTTTTTAAAAATAATTTCCGATTCTTTGGGTACAACACCGAAAATTTCTCCATACCAATTTTGGACAAAATTAATTTTTTTGGCCGCCATATTGTAAGCACCATTTTGGATTTTACTGCACCAATTTCATCTAAAAAAATATGAGACCACCGCCGCAACTTCCTGAAAATAACGTAAAAAATTTAATTCAAATCGGTGCAGCCGTTCCGGAGTAATCGGTGTACATACTTAAAAAAATACATAGTCGACGAATTGAGAACCTCCTTCTTTTAGAAGTCGGTTAAAAAATGGTTCATTTTGGCGAGGCTTAGAATAACTAAATAAATTTTACATAAAATGGTAAAACAAATTTGACGAGTTATGCAACAATTGTGCCAACTTCTCTTAATTTTAAATACAAAGCAATCAAAAGCATAAAATTCACAATATTATCGCATACAAAGCTCAATCTATCGCCACGGCTATTAGTACAACACTGAAATCTTTTTGACCTAGAACTAGGGTTAGACCTTTTTGGAGGAAAACAAAAACTTCAGTTAGCGTGGGGCCACGTGTACCGATTGATTATCACTACATCGACATACCCATTGCTACTACCTTACGATAAGGGAAATGTTTTTCCAAGCTAGTAGAGACGAGAAACTTTTTAAGAGTTGAAATAGGGAAAGGCATGTTGATTTAATCTTATTCAGATGTAAAATATTTAATAGCTAAAATTTTATTAAGTACTCGCATGCCATATAACCCCTGGGTTCAAATTTCAATGAATATTAGACATTTTATTTATTTCTATTTATTTTTCAAACAAATTGTGACTATGCGTCTGTTATCTCGACTTTCTATTTTCAAATGTCGACTGGTTTTTATGTAAGAAAAAATCTTAGCGTGTATTGATTTTTGTATTTTTCTACTCGATAATTATTAATTGATTTAATCAAAATGTCACCATGCCATTAGTTTTTTTTTAAATTGCATTCTAAAAACTATTTACCTGCAAGGAATAATAACTGGATTTAAAAAATATGATACAATGCAGGTATTTATATCCTATATTAACTTAGCGCCTATATTTTAACTCACATTGACTTCAAATACTAATTGAGTTTAAAATACTAAGTAGTTCTGTTATGCTCCTTACCAATAAGACAATTAATCATGTTGGTAATACCCGATTAAATAAAGTAATTGTGAGAAAATAAGAGTTATAAATAATGTGCTTTGGATTATTTTTAATTGCCTAGTAAAGATCATAGATTATTTATTTGAACTAAGTGGTAATGTGAGTAGAGAAAACAATCCATTTCTAAAAATAGTTGTAAATTACAAGTATATATATATATATATATATATATATATATATATATATATATATATATATATATATATATATATATAAGTGATTAGCATGACAAACGCCTAAATTTCTTCCTGAATTATCAGAAATTTCGTAGGACCGTTGACAACTTACTTTCGTTTGCCATACTGTACTTTTGTGATATGACCGCCCCCCCCCCCCCAAAGAGAAAGGCTGAATCAGCCCTTGCTTGAGAGGTAGTCTATAAATGACTAAAACACAAAATCCAACTCCAGCATTAGAATTGGAAACAGTAAAAAGGTGACTTTTTTGGTTTCTTGCTTATATTAAGAAAAATATTGAAATAATCGGAGTATTTGTACCGGACCATTTGTAGATAATTAAAAAGACTACAAATTGTTTTTTTGTAGACCCCATCGGATGATTTTTTACCGAAAAATTCAGAAAAACGCTAAAACATACTTTTTTTTAAAATAACTTCTTTGGTAATTTACAATATTAAGTGAAGATTTCTCAGAAAATGATAGCTTATTATGTGTACTTTAAACCGATAAGAGATGAAATTTGTCACTTTAGTAGTTTTTGCATAAATGCAATATAAACAATTTAGAGCACTTTTTCGTCAATGCCACTCTTTTAATCTAATAGATTCGATATGAATTGACCAAAAGGGCTCTCAGGGTAGTGATTATGACCCACAATTCATCTATTTCAGATTTTCGTATATATTTGTTAAAATATGCTAAAAAATTTTCCCAACATAGCGCGATACGCGTGAACTCGTATAGGAAGCCAAGCGAAGCAGTGGTAGTGTTGGTTACAAGCAGCGGAGGAGAAGAGATTATCGAGCGAGCTGCTCATACCAGATGCTACGACCAATTTCCATATGTGGAAATGCATAGCATCATAGACGTATAAATAGGTAACTAAAAAAGCAAACGAATACATTTATTTATTTATGTTTATATTAAATTTTTGTGTATATTTAAAAATGTTTTATTTAAACGTCAAATCTGTTGTCAGAAAGAAAGAAGAGATCATCAAACCTATTCTTCTGATTTCTTTACAGATGTCATTTTTATGCCTATTATTACTTCTTTAGAATGAGAATGATTGTGTTTATAATTTCTGGAGACAAAATACTACGGAAGAAGCGTAAAACCTAGGTTTATTATTTGTATTGCATATGTTATTTCGTTATTTTTTTTTAAATAAATATACAGGGTGTTTCAAAGTTTTTTTTACCAAAAATCGTTTTAATTAAAGGTGGCAAATAAAGAAATTATTAACAATTATTTTAAAAATTTAAAAAGTGTAATATAAACATTATTTCATGATATTTTCAATCACTGCATAGTAAAATTTTCTTTTACTGCACCGCACAGATTACATCTTGTTCTATAAAATGTGCTCAAAATTGTCACCATTTGTTCGGTTAATGCAAAGTCTTGCTCGACGTATTCATGGGTAACGACATCAAAAATAAAATCCGGTCTCCACAGATAACGTCACAAACATTTTCAATGCACTGTTGTAGTTGTTCCACCATAGTCACTTCCCCATTGTGAAAAACTAACTGTTTTAAATAGTCCCATAGAAAAAAATCGCAGGGATTTGGATCCAGGGAACGTGCAAGTCAAGAAGAAGTCACATATTCTGTCTCACATTTATAGGAACATCTTCTAATAATTGTGGCAGATTGTTTTGAAGAAAGTTTAAATAATCTTCAACTATCAGTCGACTTGGAAAAAAGTAAGGCATTATAAGAATTCCATTAACTACGCCGGCCCAAACATTTAATGAAAATCTGTGCTGGAAATTACTTATTTTCACTGCATGCTGATTTCTACTGCCCAAACATAGTTGTAGTGGAAATTATTTACTTCATTTCTTGTAATTGTTGCCTCATAGGTTGCCTCATAGGTACTTACTGATGTAAGAGCCAGTGACAAAATTCAACTCTTCTAGGATAATCTTCTGGTTGCAACGCTTGTACCCGTTGATAATGGTACAGATAAAGTTGTTCTTGTCGTAAAGTTTTCCACACTTAAGTATGATCAAATTCTACTTCCTATGCTATGGACCCAGTGCTCTTTGTTGGGTCGTTTTCAACAATTTCTAAAATTTCTTCCTCGATCTCCACCATTTCGCGTGGAGGAGCTCTTCCAGCGTGCCCTTTTCGTTGTTCCTTTCAATACCCATTATCGCGAAGTCTTAAAACTAAGTTTACAAACATCCGCGGAGACGGATGGTTTCGTAAAGGAAATCTTTCCGCGTACAAACGATATGCTGCGGCTGCATTTTGTTGGCACTCCCCGTAAGTTAATATTTCGTTCACTCGTTTATTATTTTTAAAACACCTACTAATAAAAAATAATATCACTCACTACTGTACGAATTAGCCTAGATTCTCATTATTAGACCGCTCTCGATAAGCTCTCGGTCCGATAAAATATTTTTAGAAGAGAAACAATGAACCTACTCACAGTATCGGTTTTGCGGATATTTTGATGTCGCAAACTCTTTTTCATTTAAAAATACTTTATCGAACCGAAAGCGGACTGAGGGCGTATCGAGAGCGAAAATATAGTGAGAATCCAGCCTTATTTCGCACTGGTCAAATCTAAAATCGCACTTAAAACCTTGTAACAGTGACATAAAAAAAATAGGCAAACCCAGTATCAGTAGTAAACAAAGTTTCTACAATGCAGTGGTTAAAAATATCATAAAGTTCTTTTCACAGTTTTTAAATTTTTGAAATAATTCTTAATAATTTTTTTCTTTACCAACTTTTACATAAACGATTTTTGATAAATCGATTTCTTTTTACGAGTTCTACAAGCTGTTAAAATAAATGCCTCAACTTTAAGAACACCCTGTATCTCGAGTAAAAAAACTTAACGAAAAAACATATGCAATACAGATGATAAACCTAACTTTTTACGTTTCTTTCGTAGGATTTCATCTTCAGAAATTGAAAATACAATCATTCTGAGAATCATTAATGTCTCAACTTTGAGAACACCTTCTATAAATTATCATATCATTGTGATAATAATAATTAATAATTTATTTGGTATTGTATTTACCTGAAATAATATATATTCACAATATATAATGAAAAAACAAAAAATATATTTACAAAATAGGTGCATACGTCAGACTTAATATATACTTTGAACGACGTTTCAATAAAATGTAATTAAATATGCACAAAAATTCATTTAAAATAAAAATAACTATTCGTTTATATACATGTGAAATATAGTCGTAACGCCCGGCGTGTGCAGCCTATGGCTCTCTTTTTTGCTGCTTCGCTCGGCTTCTGATGCGAGTTTACGCGGAATCTGCTATATTCGAAAGCATTTTTAGCTTATATCAACAAATTTATACGAAAATCTGAGATAGATTAATTGTAATACATAATCTCTATTTCAAGAACCGTTTGATAAATTCAAATCGGACCTATCAGGTTAATACTATGGCATTGCCACAAAAAATCTCTAAATTTCTTATATTACTATTAGGTAACTAATGCGCCAAATTTTATTTCGCGCGTGTTTAAAAAACCCATAATAAGCTATCATTTTCGGAAGTTCTTCACTAAACATTGTAAATTACCAAAGACAAGAATTTATAAAGAAGTCATTGTTCAGAGTTTTTTCGACTTTCCTCGATGAAACATCATCAGGCAGGGTTTTATAAAAAACATTTAGTAGATTTTTAATTATCTACAAATGGTCTATTAAAAATAATGCAATTTATTTAATACTTTTCATTATATAGGCAAAAAACCAAAAAAGTAACTTTTTTACAAAATCTAACCCAATTGGAGTTGGATTTTGTGTTTTAGTCGTCTATGGACTACCCTTCTAGTCACGATGTAGGCAGTTTGCTGTTAAATTAGCTTTTCTTTTTGTTCTGTTAATTGGGCTAGTAGCTATCTACTTCTTTCGCAGGAATTATAATTAAAATTATGCGCTGTAAAAACTTGCCGTTACATGAATTGAGAAAGATATGCTCAAATGGAGAATTTATTATAAAGATTAAATAATTTTAACTCAGATTGAACTTCTTTACAGCCAATTTGCGACTGTAATGTAACAGGCAGTATTTGGTTAATTTTTGGTCTCTTAATGCGAAAATGATGGTAAAAAATTCCCTACATGTAAGATTTTTGAGTTATGATGTTTTCAGCAAAAATGAATGAGTGTTTTAATCACATTATTTTATGAAGTAGTCTGTAATATATCGGAGCCGGACGTTGCCAAATTTACGCTTTTCATGGATTTTGGAAATTGTACACAATCTGGCAATACCACGTGCTAATAACTATAGATGACAAGTCAACCACGAAGTGCCAGCGCCCTATAGCTTAAAAATTCCGGAAGTACCCATTTTTACCATATAATTCTAAATTTCACTCTCCCCCGTAGCCGAATCTATTTACAGATGGCCCCTGTATACGAGAAACACACCGTCGCTTTCCGAATTTCGGATATCCGATGTTTCTAGAAAATGCCAGAAATAGGGAACGGCTATATGCCTATCATAAGTATTTTGGATGTCTTGTTGGCGATGAAGATCGGGACTGGGCTTCTCACATATGTTGCTAAACTTGTGCACCACCGGCTAAATGGCAAACGCTCTTCTATGCCTCTTGCAGTTCCAATGATTTTGCGAGAACCAACAAATCATTTTAATGACTGTTACTTCGCATGACAAAAGTGACTGGTTTTTCAAGAAATAGCAAATATAATATTGAATATCCAGATATTCTCTCAGCAATAAAACATGGAGAAGGTTTACCACTTTGCGCTCCCGGTAAAATGGAAGGAAGGTTTAGAAATTTATGGTGATAGGGCAGAACCCGATAATGTATCAGAAAAGGACGATTCCTATTTTCCCGAACGTGAAGGAAAATTACCGCATTAATCGAACAACTTGAACTAAATAATCTAGTTCGGGACCTTCACTTTTGCACATAATCCGGCCGCATGTCTTTTAAAAACATTTCTTGCACTGCCATTTAAACTTTTTCCTAGAAAAATGGGGTGAGGTTAGTAACACGCAAGGAGAAATGTGCCACCAAAACAGATTAATAATGGAGCAACGCAACCAAGGTAGAATGGATCCAGCAATGATGGGTGATTATTGTTGGTTTCTTATGACAGAAAGCGATCAGGAATATAAACGAAAGTCAACATTTGCAAAAAAGTTATGTACAAGACTTATTATAAATGTATTTTCATGTGTAGTTTTGTAAATAAAACCCGTTCCCTAAAATATCTTGTTTTTTTTTTATTGTTTGTTCAAATATTATATAAAAATGTTTGTATTAAATAAAATTTTTATAAAAAAATTTAATCGGCTTCTAAAAGTGCGCTAAAACGTGAAAAATAACTATAAATTTTTATATGAAATTGAAATTTTTGAAGTTGGCGCCAAACTAATACCTGACAAAATGTGATTCGCATAAACAGATTAAAAATACTTTATGTATAATTGCTTTCTTACTATAATTTATATATATATATATATATATATATATATATATATATATATATATATATATAAGTAGTTGTTTATTTCATTTAGAAATAATTTGGCGCCGACTTAAAAATTTGAATTTCATATAAAAATTTATAGTTGATTTTCACTTTTTAGCTCACTTTTAGAAGTCGGTTCAATTTTTTTTATAAAAATTTTATTTTTCTATTTTTAGTTTTGAATTCATTATGAAATCCAAAAATTATTTGAACTAAGTACTAATCGAGATTAGTGTATATTACAATGACTCCAAGGTGGCAAAAAGTGCCCATTTTATCCAAAGTTGTAAATCACCCTAAAATGAACCACTAAAAATTTTTTTATTCTTAGAGTTCTCCAAATACCAGTGAAATTGTGTGAAACAAATATTTAGTCAGTCATAGTAAATGCACTATCTTAAATTTCAAATTAATTCTAGATTGGTAATATAGGCCCAAAACCTTCCAATATCAAAACTTAAGAACTTGAGACGTAAATTTCTTAGTCCGATATATTTTATACTACATATTGAATTTGTATACGCCTGAAGAATCCTGCAATATCAATTTTAGACAAATTTCTCATATTTAATATTAGTTATGAAAAATTAACTTCATATTCGTAGTACATGACCACTTAAACCCCCTTAAACTAAATCTGAAAAAATGCGAATAAGGTAAAATTTTCAACCCACAATATTGAATTTCAAAGAAATTTTAACATCTTAATCTAATCTAAATCTAAACCCTTCAAAGCTCCCTAGTACCAATTTTGGATGAAATCCGGAAACTTAAAATTTCTAGACCGTCATATTAGATTTTCTTAAAATAATTTTATTTTCGCTATTTACATCCTCAAAAACAATTCAGTTCCACCTTTGAATAAAATCGAAGAATGTAAAATTTTTAGTCCGCTATATTATATTCGTCATATTGAATCCTGAAAAAATACTTTTAAATTCATAATTTACACCCTCAAGAATTTTCTATATAAATTTTGGAGAAAATCGAAAAATGTAAAATTTTTAGAACGCCATATTAAATTCGCCAGATTGAGTTTTTCAAAAAATATTTTAAATTCGTAATTAACACTAACAAAAATCCTCCAGTACTGATTTTAGACAAAATCGTGAGAAGTAGAATCTTTAATCCACCATCTTGGATCCACCATATTTAATTTTCCTAAAATAATTTCAGATTCGTAATTTGCGATCCCAAAAACTCCCCAATATAAATTTTGAAAAAATCGGACAGACTTTTTTATAAGCCATATTGGATATGCCATATTGAATTTTTTAAAAATAATTTCAGATTCGTTATGTACAACCCCGAAAACTCCCCCAAACCAATTTTGGAGAAAATCGGACGAAATTAATTTTTTCGCCCTCCATATTGGATCCGCCATATTGAATTTTTTAAAAATAAATTCAGATTCGTTACGTGCAACCCCGAAAACTCCCCCATACCAATTTTGGAACAAATCGGACAAAATTGATTTTTTCGTTCACCATATTGGATTCGCTATATTGAATTTTTTAAAAATGATTTTAGATTCATTATGTGCGATCCCGAAAACTCCCCGTACCAATTTTGGAGAAAATTGGAAAAAAAATTGAGTATTCTGTCCTTTATATTGGATTCGCCATATTGAATTTTTTAAAAATAATTTTAGATTCGTTGTAGTAGAATTTGGAGAAAATTGGACAAAATAAATTTTTTTGGCCGCCATATTATCAGCGTTATCCTGGATTTTACTGCCCAATTTCGTCCAAAAAAATATGGGACCACCGCCGCGAAATTATCTGTTATTTTTTATTTATATTTTATTTTCCCTTTCTTTTGTAACAGTACTTATGGAAACATCATGCTATCTCCAAAAATAGCTCCTAGTATTTCTAAAAATATTTTATCACTTATAATACGAAATATGGACTCTTTAACATAGTTTTTATGAAATTATTTTTTTATTTTTACATATACTTTACGAATTAAGCAACTTCAGAACAAAACATTTTGATATTTGTATTCAGTAAGTTAAAATATATGAATCAACAAATTTTTCTTTGAAAAAGAACACATTCCATAGGACACAGCTTGCAGAACATAAATAATGTTATTTGTTTATAACAAAATGAATGCATATTGTACACTCGATATAGTGATATTAGAACCCCTCTATTCACATGATATCCGTTTAAAAAAAAATAATAGAAATTGCTCCATTTTAAGCCAATGTAATGACATTTTTTTGCACCTACGTTTTTGAACCTACATTATCAATTTTGGAACGAGAGCTCCCCACCCTTTTTTTGTCAATTTTCACAAGCAAGCAACAATTTTCATTTATGTTGCCGATAACGTAAACATGTGAAAATTTTTTTCCGAAAAGTACTAGGAAAGAAGAAGTTTATGGTTCAATAATCAGTCCAATTATCTGATGTTTTTTTTTTAAAGAAGCATCATTCCGAGTACTCTGAAACCATATCTTTAAAAATCGAAGAGATATTCAATTTGTTTATAAGCAAACAAATTGTCGATATCTCTGAACAAATTCCTGAGAAAAATCTAATGAATCAATTTCAATTTAGAAATAAACGTTTGAAAGCTTGATATTTCTACTATATGTGAAAAAAAATGTAAAAAGCTCAATCTCTTCTTGAAGGCCTAAGTTTTCATATCTTGTTAGAGGCAAATGAAAAAATTAATTTTCAGCCCCAATAGAGCTGTGGTCTCCTATTTATACGTTGGATATTTCTAATTTTAAAATTCGAATTACTGACTTCAAGAAGAAGGTTTTAAAAAAAAAATTTAGGATCTATATATATATATATATATATATATATATATATATATATATATATATATATATATATATATATATAAACTTTTTCTTTAAAAAAAACGCATTCCATGGGGTACAATATGTAGTGCATATGATGTATAAGTGACGTAATTTGTTTATAAAAAAATGAAAGCATAATGAACACTTGGTATAGTAATATTTGAATTCCTCTACTCACAAAACATCGGTTAAATAAAAATGGTCCAAATTGCTCGATTCTCTTTTCAACTTTTATTCATGATATATATAGAGATATTCGATTTATTTAAAAGCAACAAATTGTCGATGATTTTAAAAAATTGCTGAGGAAGCTCTAATGATCCGATATTAATTTTAAAGAAATTATTTGGAGGAGGTCAAGTAAGTAGGTTTCAAATTTGAAAAATTTTCCATTTTCTGAAAAAAAATTGTATTGCAAAATTATTTTACAAAAATTATTGAATCCAGTTTTACAGAATTTGATATGTTGTTTTATCTTACTATAATGTTATTTCGTCCAAATGTAAAGGTTCTTAAGGAAATGTAAGTAGTCGCGAACATCACGTAAAAAATTTCAATCAAATCAGTGCATCTGTTCCGGAGTAATTGGTGTACATACATAAAAAAATACGTAGTCGACGAATTGAGAACCTCCTTTTTTTAGAAGGCCGTTAATAAAAATAACTGATCCATTCTATAATTCAAAATCTATACATGATGGAAAATTTTTGTTGTTGAAATCGCAATCAGGATCCTTTAAACTCCCATGGACAGTCATTATAACATCAGTCGCGTTTTTCTTTTTTTGTATTTGTTAAATAATGTTATCTTTATAGTAAATAATAATTTATATCTATTTATGTAAATACTACAGTACGTATTATCATCATGGAACATAAAACTGCAAAAAACCTACAATTTCAACAAGTATAGTACTAATTTAGGGACGCTTGACATCCCGCCACAATGGCTTTGATCCAAAATTTTAGATTGTAAATTGTTATGCACCACTGATAAATGCAGGGTTCATGCACTGATGTTTTTAATGTTTTCATTCTACTCTTGAATGGGATATGCACACAATAGAATCAGACCGCCCACAGCAGTAATTATTATGATTGTGCAAACGCAGGGCAGTTACATGGACGCGCATAGTATCCGCCTACGATAATAACATTTTTTCTTGTTTTGTTAAATAAGCATAAATTGGCTGAAATAGCTAGACAACTTTTTTGTCTTAAAATCGAAGAGCCTAAAAAAATAAGAAAAAATTAATATTTTCACTTATTTTTATGACATTTTTGAATTTTAATTCAATTATACATAGATACGAATATTTTATATTTCATAAAAACCACCGTTATAGTCGCCAAATTTTATGATAATTTATTCAAATTTTAGGAAGTCAAACAGGATGACAATGTTTGATTTATTTTTAAGTATTTGTTTACTAGCTTACTTTTACTATATTATGGCCGATGGCGTCCATATAATTAAAGTCTATGCATGGGAAACAAATTTATTTTAAATATATTCCAGCCAATCTATTATTAGGAATCATTATAAAAAGTTTGTTAATCTAGCAAGTCACCTTTAAATAGGCGATTTAAAAAATTAATTTGCAAAAGAAATCAAGTTTTTCCGTTGATTACAAAACTGCTAGAATGACTAAATGAATCAAATGGATAGGCTTTTTGCTAGGCGGTATTACTACAGTAGTTTTTTTTAGTTTATTAACTAATAGTATCAGGCTTCAGATTGATCGTCTATGATTGAAATTATTGCGTGTTTATATGTGCATGGAATTATAGAGGGATTATTACTTTCTTCTTTTCCAATTAATTTTCTTTAAAGAATCAAATTTCAGATTGATTGCACCGTTCTTTATCCAAAAAAAGTCAAGGAGAAAAAATACGGCTTATTTTTAACTGGGTTCTAACAAAATAAGGTTCTAAATTCACCTTTTTTTATATATGAGCGTCGATTACTCTGGAACGGCGACACCGATTGGAATGAAATTTTTTGCATTTAGAAAGTTGCGGCGATGATTTCATATTATTTTGGATGAAATTGGTTAGGTAAGATCTAAAAAGGCGCTGATAATATAGCGGAGAGCAATATTAATTTTCGCCAGTTTTCTCCAAAATTGGCATGGCGGAGTTTTAGGGGTCGTACATAACTAATGTAAAATTATACTACCCAACAAATTTTAGTTTATATGTTGTATCTTGTACGAAAGTGCAGTTTTTTGTTAATTTTTGGGGCGCTGAACACAAAAATACCAATGAAATTAAAAATTGAGTTGCACTTTTCGAGAACAAGTTTTTTTTTTATTTTATTTTTAACCAAATAATAAAAAATACATATTTTTATATTTGTAGAGATACTAAATATCCTGTTTTTTTGCTTTTCTTTTGTGAATTGTTTCTGGAGCATCTCTAACAAAGGTCCAATAGTAGTCGGCAAGCATGGAAGCATTCCTCTTTCTCTGGTACCTTTCCTCCATCTTGATGGAAGCGTTCGCCGTGTTCATCACTTACAGCTCCGCAGTTGTCAGGAAAAAGGGTCAGATGTGAGTGTAGGAAGTGGGTTTTTAGAGACATATCGCAACTCATTTTTTGATACAAATACAGCATATTTTCAAAAAGAGTAACGTAATTGTCAACTTTTTTATTTCTTCATTAACATGATTTGAAGGCTCTCTCCGGATCATTGGGACAGCAAACCGCATAGATCGTTTTTTACTATTTAATTAGTTTTTCAGACTTAAAGCCCATGAATTACAGCAGATATGGGGCGCCCACTGTTTGTCTTGATCCCCAATATTGCAACCGAAATAAAGCTGATATACCTTTTTTATCAATGGGATAATAGACCGCTTCTGAGACGCAAAAATTACCTCACCACAAACATAACAGGAGTGATCTGGATTGTTTACAAATATTCGAGACATCTTACAAACTCAACAATTCGATTCGACTTACGAACTTCGACTGACTAACCCTTCTGCTTTGATAGCTTCTACATTTTTAGAGAATGTTCGAGAATTTTCTATCCAATTCCATAATATTCACAATAGTGGCGTTTGTCATTTGTTTTTATACTGGGGCTGACCAGTACAAAGCAAACATAAAAGTCTGTTTACATGGGTTTAAATGGCAATTTCCCTTATTTTAAACCCTGGAAGTTGGGACTTCGTATCGGGGGGGGGGGGGGTCATCCCTGGAGATGCGCCATGCGGTACTGCCAAGTTGTGCAAAATTTCCTTAACTTGAGAAAAATGTATATTTGACAACGTCACACCCCTCTATTGATATATAACAGTGCAATCGATATTCATTGGGGCTTGTTTAATTT
This sequence comes from Diaprepes abbreviatus, assembly GCA_034092305.1. Taxonomy (NCBI): domain Eukaryota; kingdom Metazoa; phylum Arthropoda; class Insecta; order Coleoptera; family Curculionidae; genus Diaprepes; species Diaprepes abbreviatus. The sequence continues at coordinate 835,864 of JASJET010000164.1, forward strand.
CGGAGCGCGAAATTTTTATGCCAAATAGTGTAGTCTGTTTGTAGCTATGAGTATATTGTATTATCGATTTGTATTATTCAATTATGTCCTATATGCTAGCCTTGAAAGGTATCGTTGCACAATATATTTAAAAAAATAATGAACTTCTATTAAAAGAAGGATAGAAAGGAGGTTGTCAGAAAGATGACTTTCTACGTTTTCAATGATTTCCCCTTTATAAACGCAACATAATAGGGGATGAGTCATGAGTGTATCAGTAACGTCAATTATCCTTATGAATCAAATTAAAATAAAGTGAAAATTAAGATTATTTTCTAGCAATGAACGTCTTAAAAGTCTTCTTTGACACTCAGATACTCTATAGTTCACAAGTCATGAAACCAATTCTCAAGATTAATGGTAGCTACATAGAAAGATGGTATCTCTATAGAAATAATTAAAGAAGCAGAACCAATACTAGTTACAAAACTACAGGAATTTTTGTACCTACAAGAAGGGATTTTTCCAGGTAACTGGAATAACTTCCTCATCGTGTTAATGTAAAAAAAAACGTGGTCCTTCCTTATTGCAAAATTGTAGACTTCAGTTTGTTTCTAGAGGTATTTAAAACATTTAGCAACCCGCCTCTCATAAAGGCTTCAGTACTTATGAGCACCATTAAAAAATTCACGGAATATAACCTACCTCGAAGAAGACTTTTGTTAATTGTGAAAGTAATTTTTGTTCAATAAGGGAATGGACAATAATAGAAGAATTAAATTGTGTACGAACAGGCTCTACATACATAATTAACGAAATATACCTAAAGGTAACATGAACTGTGATCCTATTTTTACTACAAATGTTCACCCAAACTCTAAAAAGTATGTTTAGAAAACTCAATTCAATAAATAAAAACATTAATTTAAATAAAGTAATGCTGAGTCACTTGAGGTTAGCTAATGATGTGATATTGTTCGCTAATAACCTTCTGAACACAAATTTATCTTCTAGAAAAATCGGTATAACAGCGTACATTGCCAAATCTAAAATTATGTATTTTAGCGATGAGTGTGTTTATCTAGACTAGAAGACAAAGATTGGGACACTAAATATTCGAATATAAAGAAATTTTGCGTTTGCCAAATTTAAGGATATTGCTTATTAATACAAAAATATCACAAGACCTACAAATAAGACTATACAATCAATGTTTTTCTCAGTCATATCCTATTTAGCATAGACCTGAACTCTTATAAGAGAGGTAGTGAACAAATTGAAATTAAATCAAAAAATAATGTGTAGAAAAATGAGAGGCGTAATCTTAAAAAGTAAAAAATGAAATGATGATATCAGACAAAAAATTAGAGTAATCGATATAACGGAAAGAGTGAAAAAACTAAAATGGGTTTAAGTGGGTCATAAAGTTCAAATTAATGGTCGAAAATGGAGGATGCATATTGCACTGAAGATCATGGACACGACTAATTATGAGATGTAATTGTAGATGTAAGACTGATGTGAGAATATCCTAATTTGCCATTCTCTTTTCTTTGTACTAGTATATCAAGAAAGGGAAGGGCACCATTTGATTCAGTTTCCATAGTGAATTTTATGCTAGGGTGTTGTAGATTTAGATGATCCAGGAAATTATGGAGGTTACCTGCGCCATGCGGTCAAACTACGAACGTACCATCTACATACCTGCATCAAAATTTAGGTTTTAGAGGAGCAGAAGACAAGGCGTTTTCTTCGAAAGCCTCCATGAAGATATTAGATACTACAGGTGATAGCGTAGATCCTATGGCCGCTCCCGAAGTCTGCTTGTAGAAGTTCCTTAAGAAGTAAATCAGGAGAAATCAGACATGCTTGAATTAATTCCAGCAGGGTGGAGTCCATATCATTATTTCGTAATACGTCCGCTGAAAATAAAAGACGTTAAATATAAAACCCCTCAACGAAATGTCATAAATATATCTCCTATGGACAGTGTTTTTTTACCTTACATACACGAAAACACCGACAAGATTGCTTCGAAAATCAAATATTCGGACAAGTTTCAATACATGTAAGAAAGTTGGGCAATGTTTGAAGTCTCTAAATACCATTTCAAAAAAAGGCGTTTACAAGATATCTTGCTCTTGTGGTAAAGTATATGTAGGTGAAACAGGACGGTCTATATTCACTAGGCTTAAGGAATATGAATGATGTATGTTTAAAAAAGAAATAAATTGTACAATCTGCAGTAGCTGAACATCAGGATTGCTCAGATCACACTTTTAATATAAAAGAAATTAAGGTGCTAGCATCAATCTAAATTTGTAAATATCCAAATAATATTAATAAAGAAGCAGGTTATAGTCTACATCACACGTGGAAATCGATTGTAACGCTGGATGACGGTTCGCTGAGGACTAGTCGGGTACAAATACAGGACGCGTACTCCTCGATAGTCATTCAGTGTTGTAATTTCGTGGAGTAAAAATCCCTGAAGATACCTCGTGCAATCGTAGGTGAAACGTCGGATAATAATTCAAATTTGACACGGTCTAAACGCAAGAACCATAATTTACAAGTTGACTAAAGCCGTGAAAGCTTTCATTTTTTATTAAGAAATGGCTAGGGAAAAAAATTAAAAAATAAATAAATAACAAGAAATATACCGACACACCCTCTCTAAGGTATTTAAAGTCGTTATTGCCTCAATTATCCTTAATATATTTGCATTTCTTATTAATAATAATACTAAAGCGAATCATTTTCAGTCTATAATGTTACTGTTTATTAATAAAAATTTACCATGAAACCTATAAACTAGATCGACCTATCTCACCAGGTACAACCATAAATTTTAAACGTCCAAGCATGCAAATCGAACAATCGTAAAAAAGCCATTAATTCTCCTGAGCCCAATATATCATTTATTCTAAATAAAGTGACATTTACAATATTGTAAGTCCTAAAAGGTTAATTTAATTAAATACGGATGGTCTAGTTATTGGCAGCATATTAAATTAAAAACGTTAAAGGTAAAAGATTGTGGATACGCTGTTAAATCGGCCGGTATCCGTTTAATATAATACGTGATCTTGTATTGTCACTAACGCAAATGTCAAATTATTTATGGGATATTCCACGAGATAATAAGATTATGTACGTATTTTTATTTCAAGGTTGTAGACCTTTGTTTACGGTAAGCGAGAGGAATTTCAGAAATTTCCTGGCTAATACTTTCCATTCATATGAGCTAACACACAGATTTGAAGCTGGGCCTTAGGTTTTTTCAATCAGTTTTTTAGTTTAGCTTTACTTCAAATTGTATTTAAATAAATAATAATAAACATCGCCACTAAAATTTATTAATATGATATAACTTTAAACGGATCAAAGTTGAAGAAGTGCAACAATAAATCATTGAAGTTTTAAATCTTAAAAACACAATGACAAATTATTAATTTTCCTCTATTACACTAGTCAACCAATACAAAAAAAATTGCGATTGATATTATAATGGCTGTCCGTGGGAACTTAAATCATCCTGATGAATTCAACAACGAAAATTTTCCACCACGTCTCACTTCCGGATTATTTTGTCATCATCGGGCTATTTGGCAGGGAAAACCTAGAAAAGACCTGCCGTGTCACAATCGGGTTAATGTGTATTACGAATTTCTCTTTAAAAATGTGGGTGTTTCGTCCCGGTACCAACTAGGACTCGTCAGTGGGATTCTAGTTGGTACCTTCCCAGACACCCGTCGTCATACTTATTAATATTCGGAACATATTTGAAGTTAAATCTGGCCGGAGGATAGCGGTAAGATGTTGGATAATACGACACCCCCTCCTTTAGGCCAGACAACTTCGTCGTTCTTCGAGATATAAGTCCTTATCTCGAACGAAGCGCCGAACGTTGGATGCCCAGGAACTGCGGGGACTAACACCCCGAATTCTGTATTATTCAACATCGTGACTAGGGCCTCACCGGACTTTATATGTTTGTTGCTATATTTCAGACCCTTTGGCTGATAGCTCAACTATTTTTCTGTCGGTTATCCCTTTCTGTGTCACGTTTGTTGTGGGTTCTTCAGCATTCTCAATGCTTTTCCATGCAGGGATCTATCTTTCATCGAAGCTGCGACCCGCTACACTCGTCCGCACCAGGGATGCCATGTTGTAATATAGGAGAAAGTCGATGGGCGACTACTTATCGACTTATCCCTGTATACTCCTACATTACAAACAAGTTCGGTTTTCTTTTCTTGTCTCTCATAAGGGTGGTCTCTATCTGTCTCACTTCCGGGTTATTTTGTCATCATCGGGCTATTTGGCAGGGAAAACCTAGAAAGGAGCAGGTCCACAATCGGGTTAATGTGTATTACGAATTTCTCTTTAAAAATGTGGGTGTTTCGTCCCGATACCAACTGTAGGACTCACTCGTCAGTGGGATTCTAGTTGGTACCTTCCCAGACACCCGTCGTCGTACTTATTAATATTCGGAACTTATATTTAAAGTTAAATCTGGCCGGAGGATAGCGGTAAGATGTTGGATAATACGACACTATATATATATATATATATATATATATATATATATATATATATATATATACATACATAAGTTCAAAACAATAAAAAAAGAGATATTTTAATGATTTATAACAAAAATATACATGAAAATACATTTAGAGTAAGTCTTTTATACATAACTTTTTTGCAAATGTTGACTTTTGCTTATATTCCTGATCGTTTTCTCTCTTAAGGAACCAACAATAGTCCTCCATCATTGCTCGATCTCATTCCATGTCTTGTTGGAACCCTTCTTCTTGCTCGTCATTAACCGCACCCAAATTTTCAGTGAAGAAATTAAAATGGAAGTGCAAGAAGTGTATTTTAAGGGACATGCGATAGCCCATTTTGCAGTAGCTTTCAAGTGGTTCTTCTATAAGTTTTTGTAGTTTTCTACTTCTTTGTTTCCTAAAAACTTCGAAACAATTATTTTAAAAGAACTCTACGCAGCTAATTCAACATAACTTAATTTTTTATCAAACTCTTGATCCTTTGGTATTTTTTTAATTCGTGGTCCAGTGCAGAAACTTTTATAGTTTTCTTTTCTTCGAAAAAAGTCAGGAAAACTTCTATTGATAATATGTTACATATGTTTTTTTTCACACCACTTTTTAAAATATTTTTGAGCCATATCATTTCGGCTTTTTACTTTTCCGGTGTTATGAATGATAATACCTTTCCGGCTGTCTATACCTACTAAATTTTTGAATACAACTTATAAAATAACTAATTTTATTCATTGGAACTAAGTATTATTCCCAAAATTGGAAAAAAAAATTTGCATAAAACAGGTTAGAAAATGAAATTTGTTGTACTACGTGTGGTTCGAGGAAACTCTCTTCTATCTACATAAATATTATTACCTAACCATGGTTTATTTTAGAAAATATTTAGCAACTTTTATATATTTGCTAACGAGAAAACATAAATGCACTTTTTAATATTTGAATTTTCAATATTAATAACAAATACGATACAAATTATTCGTACTATAAGCAAAAATAAAATACACAATTCATTCACAAAATTCCAGTACTAATTTTTTTTACGAATGAAAACAAGTGTTTGAAAAAAAGATTTTATTTAGTTTTCAACATAATCCTTGTTCTATGCAAGTTTTGCTGAGCTCGAATAGCCGCTGGAACGACCTGGAAAACTCATTTTCTGGAATAGCTGTCAGAGTCCTGGTCACATTCTTTTGAATTGCCTCAACGTCTTCAAAATATTCTCCCTTCATCGTCATTTTCTATCGGAGCCAGATTTGGCGAGTAGGGCAGGTGACGAGTCATGGAAACTGACTTTTGGGCCAAGAATAGTGTGATAAGTATTAAAAAATGGGCTAGCGCATTGTCGTGCAACATAGACCAGTCACCGGTGCGGTACAACTCCGGTCTCACGAAATGAGCATCATTTTGATTTTCGACTTTGTTACTCGAACTTTGGTGGGCCGCCTTTCGCCTTTGTCTTGCCATTCAGCGGTTTGGTCAATGGATCGTATTGAAAACACTGTGATTCGTCACCGGTTATAATTTTATTTAAAAAATTTTCCACATGGCGCTCTTTCAGCTCTTCCATTAAAAAGTGCGGAACGAATTTCACACACAATTTTTTTCCCGAGAATATAGTGCAAAATGTGGTTGACGCTTTCTACACTGATGTTGAGTATTTCGAACAACATTTCAACCGTAATTCGCCGATGCGACGCGCACACGTTTCACATTCTCATCGTCCAGGTTAAAGGGCGCCCCTCCCGATGATCATCTTCCAGCGATTGTCGACCGTTCTTGAACCGCGCGTACTACTCGAAAACCTTGCTGCTTAAACAATCCTCACCATATGCGGTTTTCAATAATCCGAATGTTTCCGAACCACTTTTCCCAATTTGAAATAAAATTTGATTACGGCGCATTGCTCCATAGCGAGAAATGTGATGAAGTGGCAAAAACACGTCTACTTCAAACGTACGCAGCTGTCCATTAAATGAAGTTACATCACTCTCAGGTCCACTGTGGGTAACTAAGGCGTGATATTATATAGTTCTGCTGTCGGGTGATAGATAGCGCTAGTTGTAAATTTTTATACAAAATTAGTCCCGGAACTTTTTGATTAAATTGTGTATATTGTTACAAAATTCTAAACTATACATTTTAATTACCAATAAAATATTTAATGAAAATATCAGTTAACTATAAAAATACAATAGAGATATCAGAAGAAAAAATATGCAGAAATTTTGACATAATTAGAAAAATTATTTATGTTGTATTTAAAAATCATGTTTTACAAAAAAAAAACAAAACCGAGAGAGGTTAGTGCCGGGTTTCAGCTCTACCCTCTAAATTGTCTTATGCCTACTTAAGTATATTAAAAATTTTTAATTATCTGGTAAAGTTAAAAAGTAACCTGAACTACAAAATAACCAAACAATTAATAAGGAAAGCTTACACAGCCTTGGCCAAATTGAAAATCATAATTTTTGGGTTTAGATCCTGTAGAATCTTGTACGAGGCATCTTCAGGGGTCTTTACTCTACGAGATGAGAACACTGAATGATCATTGAGGAGTATTTGTACCCGACTGGTACTCAGCGAACCATGATCTAGCGTTACAATCGATTTCCATGTGTGATGCATCCTATTAATATTATTTGGATATTTACAAATTTCAATTGATTCTTTAATTTTACGTTTAAAAAATCAGATACTGATGCTTAGTTTCTTTTATGTGTGACATGAGCAATGCTGGTGTTCAGCTACTGTAAATTGTACAATTTGTTTCGTTTTTATACATCTTTCATGTTTCCTAAGCCTAGTGGATATAGACCGTCCTGTTTCACCTACATACATTCCACAACAAGAGCAAGGTATTTTATAAACGTCTTTTGTTTGAAATAGAATTGCGTTCTTTGGAAACTTCAAACATATGAAGATATAAGACATTCTATTAATAAATATAAAAACCCAAATCCTCAATAAAATGTCATTATTGTACCTCCTATGCACAGTGTTGTCTTACCTTACATACACGGAAGCACCGATAAGATGGCCAGATTACGCCGAAAATCAAACATTTGGAGAATTTTCAACACATCTGGGAAAGGTGGACAACGTTTGAATTCTCCAAAGGACACAATTTCATTTCCAACAGAAGGCGTTTACAAGATACCTTGCTCTAGTGGTAAAGTGTATGTAAGTGAAACAGAATGGTCTATATCCACCAGGCTTAGGCAACACGAACGATGTACAAAAAAGAAACAAATGGTACAATCTGCAGTAGCTGAACACCAGCATTGCTCAGGTTACACTTTAAATGTATAAGAAACTAAGGTACTAGCATCAGTGCTTGGTTTTTTTAAACGTAAAATTAGAGAATCACGGTTTGCTGAGCACCCGGTGGGATATAAATCCTGGGCTGTTGCTCCTCGATGGTCATTCAGTGTTCTAATCTAGTGGAGTAAAGATCCCTGAAGATGCCTCGTGCAATCGTAGGCGAAACCTCGGATAATAATTCCAATTTGGTCTAAATCCAAGAACCATTATTTTTAATCAAACTGATTTACTACTCTAATGAGAATATATGGGAGAGTGCCTTTTGAAGCAGTCGCTCTTCAAAAAACGTTCTTTTTAAGTATCTGGATAAATTCTTGTTATCTAATATTAACCCAATAGATTTATTATACGATTTTAAACAATATTAAGAGAAAATGCTAGTGAAAATAAGGGACGAAATTGAAGCATTTTAATATAAACTAACTTCAAATTCAAGACCTTTTCACTATTTTTTCTTCTGAATGATATAGCTGTTATCACTAGGCAAAAATTTCCATGGCTGTGCAGTAGACACTGAATTAGAGTTTCAGTATAAAGAAAAGATAAGTCGAGTTAACTATACTGATTTAAATCTGTATTTTATATTAACTTATAAACATTACTCAAGGATGCGTTTGTAATGAAAACACGTTTTTAAATTTCTATACCACGTGATCTTACAGGAAAACGATTAGAAGTTATAAAAAACTACTTATTAAAGTTGACTTACTTACTTGTTAGTCTCTCATCTGCATAGTACACACTACTGCCCTGATTAATTGTTGATAATGATATATAATTTTGCTGAATAAATTCTTACGGATTATTAACGGATAATTATAAAATAATAGATTTCACTGAAAATAATGTCTATTATCTAGAAAAGGTTATAAAAATGTATGTCCATGTGATAGAGCTCGTAACTGTATAGTTGAAGAAATAATTGCAAAAAACAAATAACAGTTCGATTGTGGAAAATGATATTTCCTATCGATATTTATCAGGTTACGTAAATAATTCAATTGTTAAATGAAAACAATTGATAAATCTTTAACTACAACGAAATTAAGCTTTATTTAAACATTTTTCTAGCATACAGAGTTAATGACAATATAGAGGGAGTAAAATTGACACAGTAGTGCCTAGAACCAATTCAGCATGCTCTAAAGTAATTTAAATCTTCAAACTTTTGTGTTCCAAAGATCTTAATCCTAATATCATACTAAGTATACAAAATTGCAAATACTTCCTTATTGATCATAAAAAATGAAATAGCACAGAAGCCCACTAAGGTGTTTTTACAATGCTAAAATTTAACTAATTATTTAAAAAATAAGCGACCGTGTGGATCTATTCCTGCCGGAACATTCACCCTTCAATTCTGTAAAAATATTTTAATTAAGGTAATTTATGCTTAAATTTTAATATTGCATTTTAAGTACTGTAAATTAAAAAAAAAACAAATGACGGGCAATTTTATTTTCTTTAAATATATGGTAGGCGACGATAAAGTTATCCTGTATAAGATATTTTTAAGGTACTTTTACAATTCTGAAATTGGTAGAAGTAATTTATTAAATTATTTAATAACATCTCGAAAGAACCAAGTGATTCAGATAATTAAAAGTGTTCTTCAGGATAGTGTGCATGCTTTATGGAAGTTAATATTGAATGCATAGTAAACCACTGAACGCCAACGAATTCTACAACACCCTTGGGTTTTTGGGTATACTGCGTCCCCATAAAAACAAGAAACACCATCGAACGCCAGTGATGAAGTTTCATTGCCGTTCGTTAGTCTGGTGAAGATGATATAGCGAACTCTAGTGAATGTTGTCATAAAGTAGCGGAAATTTCAGAACAAATGAAGCATTCGTCGAATACGACATGAATAGATATGAAAGATAAATAAACAACTTCTGACGCTAGACCAGAATAACCCAATATTCCTAGAAACTGCAAATTCTTATATTAAAATTTATTCAGTATTATATTTCTAAATAAACACCTTCGTTGAAATGTCAGTAATATTTCTAATGGGAAAGATTCAAACTAAAAATATGAAATGTAATGGTTTCTGGTAGATATTAAAGTTTTTAATATGTTTCTTGTGCTTAATCTTCGAAATAAAAGTTACATACCATACAGTTAAAACATATATGCTATATCCATTACTTCTAATGGAGTATTGAGCTCATTTGGGTTCCTTAGCCAACAATGCAAGATGGCGCATCCGCTTCGTCATTCATTCTTTTGAGATCCTTTCTACCAGTTTTTCTATTCCTCTTTACGTCTTGTTTTATTTTTGACTCCTCTTTTTGTTACAGTTCACTTTGAACCATTAGCCACATTGTCAAGTCGTTTATTTTACTTAACTTAAAACATAGAGACTTATACAGGGTGTCCGGGAAAATGTGGAAAATCTTCTGAATATGAAAAAAAAAACGTGAAAGGAATACTACAAGTTCATAAAAACTTTTTTCGTATAGGCCTCTTCGGAGTTATGGGATCCCAAAGAGCTGCAATGAAATCAAGTTTTTTACACATAATTATTGAACCACCAAGCACATTTCATTTCTTTTACATGATGTATATCAAGTAAGACCCTTCAAATGAATTTAAAAAAGTGTTGTAAACTACTCACAGCTGCAGAGACGAACTAGCTGTGACACTCATAACCATATTTTTTTTATGCCCTGTATGATAAGAACTTTGAACAACATTTTTACCTTTAACTATTGACTAAGTACTCTTTATTCATGTCGATAATCCAAACCGTTTTCGAAAAAACGTCATTTATTTACACTGTTGGTCTTTAATTTCTGTCGGGTTGGATATAAAAAAAGAGGATTTCTCCCCTGTCCCTAAAGTTTCCATAAAAAGCTAAACTAACTGCTTAGTTAAAAACTTTGTATGAGGGTTCAACATGGGCTACGTGAAGTCTGATAAACTCGCAGGCACGACGAATTGAGGACTGCTGTATCCGCCACATTAACTCAACATTGTTCTTTATTTAATCACAATGAAACGTGATGCTCCATAAAAGTTCCTCTCTACTATCAATCGGAGTAGAACACATTAAGGTTTTAAGGTGCCCCACATGAAAAAATTCAACGGCGTTAAGTCAGGAGATCGAGAAGGCCAAGCAATAGGTCGTCTTGTACCCATCCAACGGTTAAGATAGACGTTATTCAGGTGCTCCCACATAGCATTGCTGAAATGAGGTGGTGCTTCATCGTGCATTTAGTACATGTTTCGGCGAATTTCAAGTTGTAAGTGCTCTACTAAATAGTAAAAAACATTCTAAAGGAACTCCAAATAAAATTCTCCATTCAGTCGTGCCAACAATACGAATGGTCCAATCAAAAAATTGACAATGATTCCTACCCAAATATTAGTTGATTTGAACTAATGTTGATGATATGAAACCATAGTTGTATAAGAATTTTCATCAGCCCATACCTGTGAGGTGTGTAAATTTATGATACCATTTTTGATAAACCCTGCTTCATCCGTGAAGAGAATAGTACTAAAGAACTTTACATTATTTCATTGCTGATCCAATAGCCAATTTACAAACTGCATTCCGCAGTTCATTCAGTTTTTCAAATGATGAATATAACAGTTCTTCTTGAAGAACTTCATCTACTATTGTTTTCGATGTATTAAACTGCGCTGATAATTTTCGAGTGATCGTTGAAGTAGTGTTATCTAGAATATTTAAAATATTTTCCTCTAATTGCGGCGTACGTACTGTTCTTCTTCGACCAGCATGAGTACTTCTTTTCCCAGAATTTCATAAAATTATGAACAATTTTAATAATATTAGCTTATTAAATGGAATATATGAAAATATATAGAATTACATTTCATAAATTTAACCCGCGACATATAAATATTGTTATAACTTTTTAGTCGTTACACTTAGAGATCTGAAACTTTCCACAAGATTCCTTCAGGTATTTAGTTTTAATGTGACATTAGTGAAAATGGAAATTTCGAAAATTCGTAACACAACTTTTGAATAAAAAATCTGATAATCAATATTAAGAGTTCAGGTCTTATCTTTTTTGGAATCGCTCATAGTATATTTTGTCAAAATTCCAATAAATTCCAAAAAATGGTATTGTTTTTTTATATATTTCTCTATTCCAAACACAAAAATATTTGCGAGACTTTATGCAGATTTTTCCAATAAACATTTTGGTGCCAAAGAGCGTCAAAAACTAAGGCACTTTTTAGGGGTTCGCCGCTCGCCTAGTGGTTTCTGGGTAATTTCTTCTACATTCTACCAAGATTAATAGCAAATCTATATCGATATTGTAGCTCTATATCATGGTTTTAATAAAATGATACTGCAACTCAGATTTGACATTAATATCATACGTTAACACTACTGACATTACATAAATAATTCTTGAAAAAAACAACTATTACTAGATTCAAATTTTTTCTTACTTGAAAAAATCATTAATTTATAAAATAAGATGATGGGTGTATTTTTATTTTCTATCATGCCCTTAAAATCTCTTGATTCCTTATTTTGTCATATGTTTCCTTTCACATATCATTTTTAGTTAATTTTTCGGTCAGAAAAATATAAAAAAGTTATATATTATAATTTAAAAATTTTGATCTGACATATAAGTAATTCAATTTAAAAAAGTGTGTGGTTTTAAAAATAACCACACATGCAGAACTTTTGAACACTTCAAAACAAATATCAAACATGGTAAAAAATACGTGATATATGCTAAAACTCAATTGATACTTGACATTCTATTATTCCTTAAGATATATTGTACAAATTTTTTAACATGCCATACTTCAGATTATTTTGACAAAGTTAAACTATAATCAGTGACCTTAAAATTATTATAATCAGTCATGAAGCAAGATAATATAACACATAAAGTCAGTGATTTTCTAGTAGCTGCAATAAATAATAAAATGGTAAATTGATATTGCCTACATTACCCATGAAACTCTAAACTTAATCGTTAATGATATTAAAGACAAATCGAGACCCACTGCAGTGGAAACAATGTAACATCAAATGGTAGTATCATAAGGTAAATCATTGAAATTGATACGAGAATACATTATACGTATAAGAAAGAAGAACAAAACAAAAATTTAAAATTCCTAGGCGTTAATATTTAGCATCACTGAAAAAAAACGTAATTTGTGGAAAAAACACTGAAACTTACTGCCTGAAGCTAAACAAATACAGGATGTTTGGAAATAATATCAGGAAATTTCCAATAACAGAAACTTGACTAAACTTTATTTTTTTAAAGGGATATATATTTTTTTTTTGACCATATATTTTACTTTTAAATTTCTGTAACGCTATATTTGAATATGTTTATTCCTATAATTCAATAACATGGTCTAACTTTAAAACTGGTCTAAATTGACAGGAGAGGAATTAAACTGACAAGTACAACAATAAGTTAAGCATGTTTTGAACTTTGAAAATAGAAAAATAAGAAATTGATTTTGTATATTACCTTATCGTCACAAATGGAAAATTTTGTTTATTTTCATAAGAATATTTCTCTTACTAATACTAGACACCAGCAACATTCTCATTTCTAGTGGAAAACACAGGGTCGGGTCTATTTTTTTGAATTTAAAGCTCTTGGAGAGGGGGGGGGGCGATCACAAGAAATAACAAGTTGTCGACAGGGGGGAGGATGCGAGCAGCATACACATTCCTAGTAAAAAAGGCAGAATCGGTTCTATTTTCCTGAACTCAAAGGTTTTGGGAAGGGGAGAGACGATCGCAAATACACATTTTTATACTTTATTCAAGAACTAGAGAGAGTAATAAAACTGTTACCGAAACTTCCAACGTATCTGCTCCAGTGCCGCGGGTAACTGAGAACTGCCGTAAATTCAATTATATTTAATTATATTTAGATATTATAAGCTTTTATAAACTTACTGCAACAATAAAATTTCTGATAGTTCAGTTTAATTTCTGTCAGTGAGCAAAGTACACCTTACAGTGTGTTCTTAGTGATTTATCTTGTTTGCACTTGTTTTCATATATTATTTGAGATTAGAAGGATACCCAAAAGATATGACTTCCACATCTATATTTATTCCGAAATCGTTAAACCAGGGTATTTTTTCCTCAACTAAAAACTTATTACGATGAATGTTTATGATGCCTTAAGATATCAGTATCTAGATAATAATGTTAAGAGCTTTATTGAGATGTGTTCCAACATGACAGGAGTTGGAAAATCTACTATGTACGGAATACTGAAGGAGATAAAAACGACTAGAATTGTTAGTACTCCCAAGCCACATTCGATCACAGGCAGACGAAAAACTTCGTTGGAAGATGTAAACTGCAATAAAAGGAGTTGTACATACATTTTACTCTAACTAAAATCAATGAAAATCGGGATTTACCTCAAATTAAAGGAATTGGGCTCTGGAAATTGCTCAGAGAACTTAATTTTTGCTGGAAAAAACCAGATAGGAAATCTGTTTTTATAGATCGTCCGGAAAATGTTCGTTGGAGAAGGAAATATCTCTCTCAAGTGAAAGGTAGAGTTGCTAGATATAACACAACTTAAAAAGGCTCTTGGGGGGAGGCGATCGCCCCCACCGCCCTCCTCCTTGGATCCGCGCCTGTTTCGACTACTTCATAGTCTCGTCAGTGGAGCTGTATCGAACCGAGAGAAACATTCGGGAAACAACTGCTATATAAAATATGAATTCCAAAATATGTCGGTAGGATATTAAAATACCTGCCGACTTCCATGTCAACTGAAAAATATCGCCAGTCAAACGACATGTATACAATAACCGGGGTAGTGCGAAATTTTTAAAAATCTAAATTTCAGTAATACTCGCCGAGATAATACAAATTTTTCCAGTGAAATGAATTTCAAGCGGAGACGCTCATAACTGCTATCAAATAAACTAAAGCTATTAGACCTTCTAAAGTGAATCGAATATTTTCATTTAGTATTTACAACTGTTTGGTATGATAGCCATAATAATTATTGGGAAATGGTACGTTTTTCACTAAACATTAAGATAAACTATTGAATGGTGATGAATAAAAATATTTGAATATTTAGAAATTTTGAAAAAATTGAAAACAAATCTAAATACATATTTATTTATAAGTCCAAATAAATTATAAGTACTCCAAGATTACTTCATTATGAATAATATATTATAATACTTAATTATTTAAAAAGCATTATCATCAACATCAACTGTTGCCTTATCATCTGATTTATTTAGGGATGTAGCGTTCAACATAAAGAGTGCTTCTTTGGGAATATTTCTAACTTTGTTTTTGATTGGTTTTTGCTTATTGGTGACTACCGGTTCAGAGCTCAGTAAAATGAAATTAAAATTTTTTTTCCGCTACATTTTCTCGAATTATGCTCTCTATAGCGCTTAAAGTCCTTGTTTCTCGCTTCATGTGATTCTTCTGTTAATTGTCCGACAGGGAGGCGTGCAATGGATATTATTTCTGGTCCGTGACTCAAATACAGAGTAGGTGGCATTTTGTACTATGGGTATAACGAATCGAAATATCTAGCAATATAAAATTCAAATACCCTATACTTTTCATCATCTATGTCAAATCCACTTGACAAAGCGATCAAAATAATGTGAATCTTTTTTATTAAATCAAAGTTATGTCTTACGCCACTCTTCGTTATATTTATTAAATTTTTCTTCTATTCTACTCGCTTTCGCCCATTTTGACTTATATTCAAACTTAAAACTACTCAATTTCTTTTTTATATCCTCGACATGACAACTTGTCCGTTTTTCTGGCAAATACATATATTGTTACTTGAAACTATTTTTCCCAGAACTATGCATTATATTTCAAAGTCCTTGTAATAAATAATGTATTAGATATTCTTAAAACAAAATAAATAATTTTGAATGACAATGACTCATTCGAATAAAATTATTTTCTGTATGTCAAATACTAAAAATTGATCTATATCGTAAAGTTGCAACAAGTATCAAAAAAGGTTATTTTCTCTAACAGCCCTAGCTTAATATTGCTTAAAACCTAAACAAAATATCTATTATCTAGTAATTTTACTTTTAGTTGACTACATACCTAAATTTGCTTTGTCGACCTGAAACTATTTATATACTGATGAAAGAAACATTACTAAAACGTAGTTTCATACCTGAGGATGAAGGCTCCATGGCTAAATAACATCAAAAAATGATTTACTTTAGCCCCAAACTACTCTAAAATTGAACGTAAGTTACTAATACTGAATAGGTCAGCCCGCAAGACATAAGTTCGCTTCACTGTAATAACGAACTGGGTTTCTTATGGGGTATTCTTCTCTACAGCGGAGGTTGGCAAGCTATTTTAATTTTTGAGGCAGTTGCTCTAAATAGTTGTTTTGAACTGCATCCAAACCATTCCCTTAGGTTTTTTAGCCATGAAATTTGTCGCCGTCCTACGCTTCTTCTTCTACTTATTTTGCTTTGGATTATGAGCCGTAAGATGCTGTACTTTTCTCCCCGCATAATGTATCCGAAATATTGCAGTTTTCTCTGTTTTACTGTTATCTCGACTTCCTTTTCTTTCCCCATTCTTCTCAACACCTCGGCGTTCGTAACTCGATCCACCCACGAAATCCTCTGAATTCTTCTATAGGTCCACATTTCAAAAGAGTTAAGTCTTCTCATTGCCTCTCGATTCAGTGTCCATGCTTCCATTCCATAATACAGAACACTGTATACGTAACATTTAGTCAGTCGTATTTTCAGGGCTAACGTTAGATCTTTGCTGCAAATAACCTTTTTCATTCTAATAAAGTTGGCACGTGCTTTCTCGATTCTGGTTTTTATTTCGACGGTATAGTCATTATTTTATTTATTAGGGTTCCCAAGTAAGTGTACTTCTTAATTTTTTCTATGTGCTGGCCTCCTACCATAAGGATTTCATTATTATTAGTGTTGTTCTTACTAATTATCATGAACTTGGTCTTTTTCGTGTTAAGAGAGAGTCCATATTCTCCACTAACTCTTAATATTTTATTTATTATTTTTCCTAGGTCTTTCAAACTATCAGCTATTATTACGGTGTCATCTGCATACCTAATATTGTTGATTAAAACTCCGTTTACTTTTATCTCTGCTGTTTCAGATTCAAGACTTTCCAATATGACTTCTTCAGAATAAGCATTAAATAGTAAAGGTGACAATATACACCCCTGTCTGACTCCCCTTTGTATTTCCACATCTATATATCAACCTTAAATCTCTTTCATACAAATTTTTGCCTCTGAGAATCACTATCAGTTTGTGATCTTTGACCTTATCAAAAGCATTGTTGTAATCTATGAAGCAGACATAGATGTCCTGATGGATATCTAAACATCTTTGAGTAAGCATATTAAAGGCAAGTAATGCTTCTCTTGTACCAACCCCGTTCCGGAAGCCAAACTGTGTGTCACCAATATCCAGCTCCAATTTGGAATGTATTCTAGCGTGTACAATTTTTAAAAGGGTTTTCAAAGTATGTGACATGAGACTGATTGTTCGATAGTCACTGCATTCTTTTGAACTTGCTTTCTTTGGTAAACATATGAATTTTGATGTTAACATTTCTCGGGAGATAGTTCCTGTCGTGTAAATTGTATTAAATAATCTCACTATTTCATCTGGACCAACAGATTTATTAGTTTTTATCAACCTTCATGCATAAATGACCTCTGCTTTAGTAATTACAAGCCCTATGTTACCGCTCAGGCTATTTATAGAAGAATTTTCGTGTCTTTGATCTTCAAATAGTTTTTCTATGTATTCTTTCCACCTGCGTAATTTTTGCTGTGTTTCCATAATAACGTTTCCCTCTTTGTCTAGCAATACGTTTGAGGTTTTTCTCTTTTCTATTCCAGCTAGTTCTTTGACTTTTTTATGCAAGTTGAAGTTGTCGTACTTGTTTTGCAAATCCTCTATTTCTTTGCATTTTTCAGAAAGGTACTCTTCTTTTGCTGCTCTTATTTTTCTTCTTATTTGAATTTGCAACTGTTGATATCGGGTCTTGTTGGTCTTGTGTTTCCTTCTTTCATCCATCTGTCATCCAATTTTCTTTCTTGTATCTTGATGTTGAAAGTATGTTCTTGCTTGGTTCCATAATTGACGTTTTGAAAAACTGCCACTGTTGTTCAACGTTGTCATCGTTTAACCCAGGCTTTCATTGTCTTCTTTCTAAGTTTGTGTTGATGTCTCGTCTCGGCTTTTCTTTCATTTCTTCTGATTTTAATTTGTGTATATTTAGTTTTTTAATGTTATGATCTGTTGGTATCCTTTTTAATTTAAGTTGGAATTTAGCGAAAAGGGGATTGTGGTCCGAAAATACGTCCGCACCTGGGTACGCATTTACTGAATGTACTGCGTTTCGATATCTGTTTTTTTATCAAGACGTAATCAATCTGGTTTCTAACTATGTTGTTGTCCTTATCAGCTGGTGACTTTCATGTATAGAGACGACGTTTAGGTAGCTTAAAAAACGTATTTGTTACTACTAGATTATACTCTTGACAGAATTCTGTAAGACGATCTCCTCTATCATTGCGAACTCCAAGGCCGTATAGCCCAACAATGGAATCACATTTACCCTGGCCGATTTTTTGCGTTAAAATCCCCTATTAGAACAGTAATGTCTCTAGATTTTGTGAGGCGTAGTATCTGTTGGAACTCATTATAAAAGTTTTCTATTTCTTCTTCCATTTTATTCGCAGTCGGTGCATAAATCTGTAATAGATTTAATTTGCTGTGGGTTATCATCATCTGTTGCATTATAATTCTTTCGGATACCGGAATGAATCCTATTACTGATTTTGTTACCTTGTCACTAAGAATAATAGCGACTCAATATCTGTGTTGAGTGTCGCTGCTATTAGAGTAATAGATTCTTCCGTTCTCCGACTTGAGTTCTCCAGAGCTGACCCATCTTGTGTCGCTTATACCCAGTATGTCGATCTTAAGTATTTAAATACTGTCAAATAGTATCTAAGTCTTCTAGTTAAGTAGTATACTGGGAATATTCTGAAATAATTTTTTTTTTAATTTTCGGCGGTTTTTGAGGGTATCTGCATCAATGTGTGCTATAGGCTGAAGGCTCCCGCTCCCTGCTCACTTTCTGACTCTCGGTATAGATGCAAATTTAAACTATTGCAACATCAAAAATTTTGAAACAATTGAGGTGAAAACTGCTGCATACAATAGTTTAACCTTCTCCCTATGAGTTTCTACGTAAATAATCCCTTAATAGTAAACAACGCAGTGATCGTCAGATTTTTCTTTCTATCAAAATATGCACCAAAATCTCACATATCGCGTCCACTTATTGTTATTTCGATATCAACAACTCGCGAAGAGTTCTTCTATTTGTTTATGAGAAAAAAGCGAATCCTAAGTTTGTTTATCTGTTTCAGCAGTTTAAAATCAACAATTAATTTGATTCTTTTTTATTGTTAGTATAAGTCTCTAGTTTTCATTTGCGTACCCGAGATCACTGTACGATCTCTAGATCGCTGAGAATAAACAATAAAAAAAAACATAAAATGTTATAAACAAATTCATTGTGCAAAAAACAATTGAATATTTTTACTTCAAATTTTGCATACTTGTATGCAACAAGGGGCTTCTTTCGGTGTAGTATAAAATTAATATAATATATTTTTCTATTGTTTATTGACAATTGAAAAACAGCAATTTTAGCAGATTTTTTGCAACAACTAACAAACAAATTCTCCGATTTGGAAGCTCATTTTGTAGCGCATAACTTTTGTTTGAAACTTTTTTACTAAAAAATAATAGCTTTTCTTAGAATCCAAAAAAACTTTTTTTCACATCTTAATGTTAAATTAAAAATTTTCCCCACAAAAGATAATAAGATGTAAGATACTAAATAAATACTATCATCATTCTGAAGGTTTTTACGTAGTCAGATATCTATTTTTTTCCGGAACATGGATCAAGAAAAAATGATAAAATATATTTTCTTTCTATTATCGATGCGAGCAAAAACTATATATTTCTTTAATCGCAGAAAAACCTTTGAAAAATATTCGCATACTGTAAAGGTTAAATATTTATTTCATTATGTAAAACAATAATTTATGTACTAGCACCAAGTATGCACTTTTCTCACAATTCCAATTATTAAATTGTCACACAAGTTATTAAAGTCATAATTTATCCTTTTATTCAAAGCCATATCTTACTGTCTAAAATAAATTAGAAAAATAATTAAAAATCTAATCCTAATGTTAATAATTATAAGTAACAGAATTTAAATTAAGTACCGATGTCAAGATAGTCGCACCGTACACGAACAAAAGTTAATAAATTAATTAGTGGTAAAACTATTGAATATTATCTAGATAAATATTAATTTATAAACAAATAACATACAATTGGTGCTTTGTGCCAATGGCAAAAACAAGCTACATGTAAATGATTTGTTATCCGTTTGAAGTTATGCATTAATAAGTTTTTACATTTCGGTTCACATAATTTATATGGAAAGTACTGGTAAGATTTAATAAATACTAAAAATTACCTATATTGCAACCGTATATCTGTTTTTTGCAATAAAAAGAATACAATTAAAATAAAAATTACAATGTCCGTAACCTGAAAGCAATCTTTTTAGTGATCATGGCGTTTAAGAGGCTTTATAGATATGTATATATCTTTGTTTTTGAAGACGAGTAGCCTATAAGACCTCAGGAACTAATATTGGTATCCTTTTCAACTGATGCTGATTTATCTAATGAAAACATTTTGATATTTCTTTCACTTGCGGAAATATCAGTTACTATTTTAAATGTAAGAGTTCATATCTTTTTTATTCTACCAGATTTACAAGCCAAACCGCTTAACACTTGTAACTTCTCTTGGTCTGCTCGAAGGTGAGAAGCAATATCCCGTTCTCTCAGCTATAGCAGCGTTCAATTGTCTGTCTTGCATATTGCTCGATGTAGTGTGGAAGAGTCCGCTAACCTGTGGAAATAAGAACGTAAGTTTATTATTTGTTGATCGAGCTGCTTACCAATATCGACCAATTCTCTTCCTCCTTGGTGTTTTGGATGCATTGTACGTTCAATAGCACTGTGAAGATTGTGTTTACGTGCTTTTGTTAAGAGTGTTCTTATTTTCCTTTGCAGGTTTTCGATATCTTTCCTGCTCCATTTTACAATTCCAAAAGGATAGCTAAGCGCAGAGCATGCCTACGTGTTGAGCACCTCAAACAAATTTCTATTATTTATACTAGTTCGTAACAGCCGTCTAACCCTCCTGACAAATTCGGGTGTCAGTTTGGCCTTCATAGTGCTATGGCCAGTTCTTTTAGCCCTTAATATACTCCGTCCACTATCCTATATATTTTTGTTATTTAGACTTCTCTCTTATGTGATGGAGTGTTGGGTTCCGTTCTGTCTGATCGGAGCTCTGTTGTTATTTTAATGTCTAAAGCTCTAGCTATAGCAGTCGCAGCACAATATATTGTTGTATGTAAGGACTCCAAAGTATAGGTCTCTGAAACATAAGCTGGCAAAATCCGATTGTTCATGATATCCAACATGATACCCAGTCTTTTAGATGAATTAATTTTTGGCAATGCTGGTCTGCATAACGGATTGGTTCCATTATACTGCAACACCGTAGCAATTATTTCTATTGATAGTTTCAGATAAAGGAATTCAGCGTTGTCTTGTTGAGGATTGTCATTTAGCTGTTCCTGCTGTTCTTGGTCATCGGGTTTCGGCTCTGGCTCAGGTTCAGCAATCGAATCGTTGTTATTGTCAGTGCCCCTGATCTCACGTTCAACTTCCTCTTTGATGGTATTAAGCCATATTACAGGAATTAGGCTGTTTCGGAGACTAACTCTGTATTTGTCAGCTATTCTCTGTTGTGATATTTGTATGTGTGGAGACTTCTTGCAGAATTCGGCGTGAAGTTGTTATTCTATATATGTAACTTTTTTAATAATGTCCTATATTTACTTCTACCTTCCATTTTTTAGATATAATATATCAAATAATTTTATGTACAAGGACATTTAAAACTAGAACTTTACAACTTCTTTATTCCTGAGATTTTTGTCTTATTTATTGAATAGCAAATATTTTATAAGGGATTTTAGAAATTATACTTTGATCATATTAAAAATTCATAAATTTTTCAAATGAAACCTTTTGTAGGATCTTTTATAAGAAAATAGATAGATAAGTCCCTATCCTACAGTATTCAAATATATATATATATATATATATATATATATATATATATATATATATATTATTGTTTTTAGAGGAGGACAATTTTTTCTTTAAAATATTATTTTTAGATTTTCAGTGGTAAACGGTATTCGTAAATTATTAAAAATAAATATTATTCGATACATTTACTGTACCTTTCAATATCTTCTAGGTTTCAAGAAAGGTGTCTGTTAAAATGAAAGTTAACCTTACGAAGTTACTATGCCGGTAGTTTGCGCCAAAATCTCACAGTTAAGTCAAAAGAAATATCATAACCAAAATAAATTATAAACCTAGATCACCCGAATGAAGTTGAAAGTTGGTAGCCATAAATAAAATTTAATATATTGCTAGATATGTAGTCTCATGCAAATCAGGCTGCAACATTGCTCAACAGTGTAGTGAGGTTTAGGTACTAGTTAAACATGAGTGTTCATAAATTGTAAACACAAAAGAAAAAAAAACCGAATTGTTAGATGGAGTTAAGGAATTGCTTCATTGAAACGTGCAGAACTGCTAAAATTTTCGTCTTCAGACTTATCTTAATAAAAATAACTTAATAAATAGCAAACAAATAAAAGAAGGGTAACTAAATCACTAACCTGAATTGCCAGAATGATTTTAACTATTTTTCACCCCAAAATTCTAAAGGATGGACCTTATAAATTAAAATGAAAAATTTAAAGTGCTTTACTTGTTTCGAAAAGAAAATAAAAGTCAGAGCAAATGGCCTCGGTCTTATATCAAAAATCCATGCATATGCACCATACAATAGGTAAAAGATAACCACTAAACTCAATTACCGGAACGATTTTAACTATTTTTCACTCCAAAATCTCAAAGGATGAGCCATATAAATTGAGATGAAAAATTTACAATGCTTTACTAGGGCAAATGGCCTTGGCTTATACCAAAGATCCTTGCATTCGCACCATACAACAAGTAAACGATAAGGTAATTAAAAAACTAAACTTAATTACAGGAACGATTTTAATTATTTTTCACTCCAAAATCCCAAAGGATAAAACTCATAAATTGAAATAAAAAAATTTACAGTGCTTTACTTGTTTTAAATAGACAGTAAAAGTTAGGCCTCGCCTTATATCAAAGATTCATGCGTGCGCATTATACTTTTTCTTCAAACGTGTCCAAAATTTAAAAGAGAAATCAACTGGAAATTATGAGTTACGGAGCATTAACAGTTGGCTGCCATAAACTAGTTAAATAAATGAATTCCTTAATCACTAACGTTTTCTGCTCAAAATTAAATAAGCAATTCATTAGTTATTTTTAAATAAAGTAAAGAATAAGTTTCTTGCAAATACTGGGTTATAAGATAAATCAAATGAAATAGATTTTTTTCTAAAATTACCGATTTCTTGAAAATTTAGAGACCTCGCAGATTATATTTCGTCCCGAACCGACGACGATATGGCAAGTTACGAAACGAATTTTATAATATCCGAATAAAAGGACAACTTAGGAAAATTTTCGATAGGTTTTATATTAATGGAAATTTTGAAATTTCAGTAAACATTAAAAAAACATTGAAAGGGGTGAAAATAAAACCAAAACATGGAGAAAATTAATTAATTTTTGACTCAAAGGATTCAAATGATAAGATCAAAACAGCTCAAAATGAGATGCAGACTACAAAAGCAACACCTTAAAAGAAAACTTTTGTCGATGCAAATTCGACAGAAACAAGAAACCTGACTTAAAAGAAAACAATACCATAATCAAAGCTAGACCTACTAAACTGATCAAAGAAGTTTCAAGAAAACTGTCGTACGAAAGGAAAAAAGGAGAAATTATACTTGAATATTAGGCAAGATAACCGAGATTTAACTGGAAAAAGTAACAGTAAATCCAATGTCAACAGAATAAATACGACCACCCACAGTCTACCAAGGAAAACAACATAAATAGGGGTCAAAATGTGATAATCAAATATAAGATAAAACCGTTACTTTGTAGTATAAGAATGTAGCCAAAAACCAGGAAGATAAAATGACCGAGCTGGGAAAGAAATTGACCAGGAAGTAGAACTAAGGAGATTTGTATTAAAACCAACAATGCCACTAACCAACAAATAGTATGATTTTATTCAAAAAAATTATAAGAGATATTTAAAGGAAATTTGTTGTACCACAACGTAAGCATTTGGAAAAAAAGTAAAATTATTTGAATTATGCCCATTTTAAATGAAATTGAACGCAACAAAAACTTACTTCGTGGTCTTTGTTGATTCTTTTCTTTGATTATGAAGGTGGTATGCATTATAAATATGCTCCGATGAGTGAAACAATCAATAAGAAATTTTATCTTGATGTCTGACAATGCTGTGAGACGCAATACGTCAGCGGATTCGCAAATCTTATGCAACAGTTCTTGGCAAAACATAACATCACACAACTTCCCCAACCTCTATACAGTCCCAGTATAACTCTTTAGGACTTTGGGCTTTTTCCAAAATTGAAGATTCCTCTCATAAGGCACCAGTTCGATGACATAAGACGACTCAACTGAACGCGACAAGTGCACTTAAAGCCATTTCAAAATTTGATTACGCGACCTGTTTCACCACGTGAAAATACCAATGGGAGCGTGTTGTTTACTCGAATAGAGATAACTTTGAAGGATGCCATCCACCAAATGACAAAAAATAATGCTAACGCGAAGTTATAAAGGCAGATCAGATACTTTTGGGATACACCTCGTATGTAGCCAGGATCTAAACTGATTTGAAGAATGTATCTGAGGCACTGAATTAAGGTTTAGTACATGTCAATACTGAGATGGCTGTTTACATTTCAAGAACTGGCAACATTGGAGTTGCTAGGCACCCATTTTAAAGTTTAATATTTAAGATAGTATACGTACTCAGAAAGTTTTGACGTACGAAAGTTTATTGGTTTATCTCAACAATATTGCATGATGAAACATAATTGTTCTCATGGCGATGAAGCACCTAAAAAAAACAGCGTATAAGTCTTGTTTAGGGAATTCAATCGTGATTGTTACTCATTCATTGAAAAAGCGCGTGAAAGTCGTTCAAATTCGATAAAGATTTAAATTGGCGGTGCATTTCTAAATAAAAAAACTACTTTTTCTACCACTGTGCAAAGGTTCACAGAAAAACCAAGAGTCTCAGATCAGACACGTCACTGCTTTTACCTTTAAACTTTCGTGGCCATGACCTTTTTTTAATTATGTTTCTTGATTATTACTCCTAAATTGTAATTTACTGATTAAAATACTGAACAAAGTTGCATATACCTTTTCTCAAGACGGCAGAGTATGTTGTATCTTAAATATTCATAATATAAGAGATTGTGTATCAAATAAATGTGTCGTAACAACGACCAACAATTCTCGATAACAGTAATAATAAAATCAAAATTTAAAAACGACCACCATTGTCAGCAGATATGATTTAGATTTCAGACTTTATTTATTACGGCTTTATTGTAAATTCAAATTTATTCATTGGGTTTTTTAACGGGTATTTCTCCAAGAAATTTCCATGTGTGTGGGTGGATTTATATAAGACAGTGCTGTGGGGCAAACCAAATATATATTTTTTAGAGTGCTAAATAGTTTTTTACTATCGTTGGCATTAATACTATTTTCGATAAAGTTCATTCTTTAAAAACGAAAACAAATAAAAAGATAATTAGAGAAGCCATATAAAAATTAATTAAATTCCAAACATTTATTTGACATACTTAGGGGATCTAAACACCGGATTAAACTATTTATTAGGTTCGAATAAAAACTTAATTTTAACACAAATAAGCTTTTAAATTTATCTTTTGAAAAGATCGGAATTTCAACTTTAACTCATAGTAACCACTTTATAATCGATTTTGTTGGCATGTTCTCTATTTTATAACATGAATTGGTTTTTATTTCATTCATATTTTTATTATGTCTCTAATTTGTGAAACAAATTAGACTAGAAATTTACAATAAAAGAAGTATAACATTAGGAAGAAACTTATCTTGCTATTTTAATAGAAAAATATAATATTTGCAAATAACGTAACTTGGGTAAATTAATATATACAGGCTGTTCATTTTGTGTGACATCTTTGAATATTTTAAAAATAGTAATGTATGGAGAAAAACTAAATATATTAACGGATGATGAGTGTGTGTTTTTTTTTCGATTTAATTTTGAATTTATTTTACCGAATTTTTGTTAATTTTTTCCAAGGGTCCCTTTCAACCGATTTTTTAACTAGTTTTTGATTTTAACGAGACGTCACAGCGTCTCGCCATTATTCGGTATTTTTATACCCATCTCCCAGAATATGGATCTATTTACCGGGTTTATTGGATAAATTTCATCCTTCAAGAATCGTGGAAGTTCGTTTCCGTCGGGATTAATTTATTTTAAGAATTTTTTTGCATTATGAATTATTTGTGTAAAACCTAAGTTTTAACACAAATCAGGGGTTATTGGTGAAGTCCCGCCAAACCTCCCGAGTAGAGTGAAACCTCTAGCCGTCTCCCCTTTCTTCTCACTCACCGGAATAGAAGGCGAATGAGTGAAGCTCAAGAGTTAACGAAGATTAATTAAATTTTATTTTATCAAGGGAATACTTCTAAGGAATGAGCCAATCAGGAAGAGATTCAAGAACACTCGTCCTTAACTATTAGTTAACATTTTATTCACTGTTTTTTTATTTCAATACTGTTTTCCGCAAGTCAAGTTCGGGATTATTTTCTCTCCACCGTCACGTTCGGGATTTGTCAAGATCGGTATTTTTAACTTTATAGTCAACACGAAGTTGACTATTAGTCGCAAAGTCAATATCAGGTTATCTCCACTTGGTCACGTTCTGGTAATAATGTTTAACGCCAGAACGCGTTTTTCGGGATTACCAAAACCTTCAGGACTGGGAAGAAATCTTTTGTTGTTTATCTCTGCCGAGCATTACAATCGACTCGTAGCTTTTCCTAAACCAAACGTACGATCATTTTGATTTATTGGCAAGACCCTTACTAAACAAGATTTAGTCTCCGAATCCCGAATTATTTACCTCTCCCGTGAATGTAACAATTCGTACGCGCCACTAACCTCGCCTTTTTATCGACGGTCATTTTAATTTCTATTTTAGTAATGTAAGACACGTGCACGTTCCTTACTGTCAGAAGAATTTATGTTGTCCAAGACAACCTACTTTAAGAACCACGATTTGTCCTAATAAGGGAACAATCTCGTGACCCCCGAGAGCTAAACTCAATCGGAAAAAGGACAAGTTGACTCTAAGAGAGCAACCCGTAATGTTCTTAATTATGCCGCTGTCTTTTCGCTTTTATAGTAGTGATGACGTCGCATTCTGAATTAAGGGAAGCACCAAATCAAACCGCCACCATACCGTTTATTCCCTGAGTTTCCCCGCAATCGAAAAATTGTAGTTTTAGCACTGTATGCCGTATTATTTAGATTATTTTATTTAGGGAGTTTTGGGCAATATTAAATCCGAAATTTATTATTTTGTCGTAAAATAGGCATGTATTCACAACAATATACAAATTCTCCCTTAAACAGTAGTACTTTTTAGAGCGAAATAAGGCATTATTTGTAGTTTGACAGATTATAGCAACCGAAAAAACATTTTAGAAAAACACAAGGTACACTTCCTGCCTTAGTTTTCTAAGGCCTCTTCAAATATGTCAACTGTCCCGATCTAACCGAAACGTCAAATATTTTCTTGTTTCGATTGAACAGAAAATTATATAGAACATAAAAATTAAATCAAAATAAAAAGAGAATGTTTCAAACATTGTAAAATCGACCATGATATTTTTACTTCCAAGTACAAGAAGAACAGTAGTTAAGTGAATGTTGAGATAAATGCTGTGGTTGTCAGTTTAATGGGTTTTTTATTATAGCGGTAATCCACGGATGTGGAACATCGGTAGGTGGATATATATTCTGCAGTCATCGGTCAAACGCCCAGAGTAACGATATCCCATAGTAATCCTAAATACTACTCCCTGTCGGTACTCGCCCACGGTCGAGATATCCCTATCCTTTGAACTGGTCAACGGTTTGACTGTCTGGTGACCAAGATATCCACCAGGTTGTCGGTCTCGGACGCCACTCTCAAGATTAACGTAGTTGAGGGGCTCCTAGGTACCAGGCAGCTTGTTATAGTGGAGAAATGGCAAGCCAGAAGTCAACTGCGCGTATTAGTTACTGGCTGCCGGCTGCCAATTATTATCTGAAATGTTAAAAATAAGAACTAGGTATTAAACGGTTTTTAAAACATGCTGTATCCTGTATTCCATACTTTTACAAGTATGACCTAAAACTAACTTAAAACCTAAGATGGACAACAATATAAACAAATAAATACTCTGAAGGGCAGGAGTATGTATGTATACTCTTCACGGATCTTCATACTAATCGAGAAGTAGCAGTATGGTAGACGGGAACTCGGCGGTATCATTCACGATGCTATTCACGACGCCTCGTACTTAAATTCGTAACGCTCTTCATGGTGACTCATACTATATATTTTCGACGCTATTCATGGCGTTTCGTACTTAAATTCGTGACGCCTCGTACTTAAAATCTACGACGCTGTTCACGACACCTCGTACTAAAAATTCTATCGTCGACGGTACGTACATTTCCTGGCATCAGTCTTTTGTACACGGCGGCAATAATATCGATGTGGTAACCCTGACCGTGACTGGCGGCGACAGTTGTTATGCGCCGTTCATGTTGATCAGCGGTGGGTACTTGACGGTAAAACATGTTCCTGGTCATTACAGAAACAAAACAATACCGACGGCATACAGTGCGTGTGTAGAAGGAAGGAATCGGTGCTGCGAGTACTTGTCACAGTTCACGACAGCGTCTTTAAGATGGAACGACATTGCCTGTATATATAAGGGTCCTCGACAATGTCGACCATTGGCAGTAGGTAGAATGTTCAGAATATAAGGAGCTCTTGGGGGCGCTATTGCAAGAGAAACAAGTTGTCAAGGGGGAGAGGGGAGTGCCAGCAGCATACAAATTCCTAATATAAAAGGCAAAATCGATTCTATTTTCCTGAACTCAAAGCTCTTGGGAAAGGGAGGGGCGATCGCAAGCATACACATTTCTATATTCTACTCAAGAACTAAAGAGAGTAATAAAACTATTACCGAAACCTCCAACGTACCTGCTCCAGTGCCGCAGGTAACTGAAAACTGCCGTAAATCTAATTTTATTTAAATATTATAAGCTTTTTTAAATTTATTGCAACAATAAAATTTCTGATAGTTCAATTTAATTTTTCTGTGAGCAAAGTACACCTCACAGTGTGTCCTTAGTGATTTATCTTGTTTGTGCTTGTTTTTATATATTATTTGAGATTAGTGAGATATCCGAAAAATATGACTTCCACCTCCAGATTTATTCCAAAATCGTTAAACCAGGGCAAACTTATTACGATGAATGTTTATGATGTCTTAAGATATCAATATCTAGATACTAATGTTAAAGGCTCTGTTGCTATGTGTTCCGACATGCCAGGAGTTGGAAAATCTACTATGTACCGAATACTGAAGCAGAAAATAATGATTGGAATTGTTAGTATTCCCATGCTACATTCGATCACAGGCAGACGAAAAACCTCGTTGGAAAAAGAGATGTAAACTGTAATCAAAGGAGTTGTACATACATTTTATTATGAGAAGCAGATCCCAACCGTCGTTAAAATTCTAACTAAAATCAATGAAGATCGGGATTTACTTGAAATTAAAAGAACTGAGCTCTGGAAATTGCTCTGAGAACTTAATTTTTGCTATGAAAAACCAGATAGGAAATATGTTCTTATAGATCGTCCGGAAAATGTCCGTTTGAGGAGGAAATATCTCTCTCAAGTAAAAGGTAGAGTTGCTAGAAATAACAACTTACAAAATTAGTAATTTAACTGAAATTTGGAAAAATTTTTTTGAATAAAGTTACTGCAGAAAACTGGAAAAAACCCATACAATAAAAGAATAAAATAATTCTATCCAAGACTTAGGGAAATTCCTCCACATATCTCTTAAGATTAGCAGATGAAATTATGATCACCCATTTTTGTTTTGTGTTTCGGCATCTCTGGAATAGTAAATGATCTCGCCGTGGTGTATGGTAATCTTACCGTTATTTGGACGACGTACTTCACTTATCTCGAGAATATCTATGTATAAAAGAATCATTTCCTTAGTTCTATTATGTCGTTTTTTAGCTTCTTACATTCCAAATAGCTATTCTAGCAGACTGGAACCTTGTAGATATTTGAGTCCTGCCTAGAACTCAAAGCCGTTCTGCTATAAATGTTCCTGGAAAAATTGTGTGTATGGTAGTCTTCCGCTGCTTTCCACACACTAAATACCAGCCGCCCCTATATGGGATGAGACGCTGCTTACAACCACCCACTCTGGGTCAGACGCTGCGTGATTGTTTTGGTCCGCACAGAGTATTTCATTTCCTGGATAACACTCGTACCTGTCACCAGAGAAGATAAATGATAAAGGACTAGCAAACCTCGTACGAGATATTATAATAAATATGTGGTCTCTAAATAAGTATAAACAATTTCAAACACAAAACTTTTTAAAAGGGCCCGTCCTTGAGGGAACTGTACTTTCCTTTTTGTTTTTGGATTTGATTTAAGATGTTATTATTCTGGACAACTTGACGATTTTTGATTTATTGTATATAATTTTGAAATAAAAATGTTGGTTTTCAGATATGTACGTAATAACATTGGTATGGGACTAAATAGAGGATATATATAAACCTGTCCAAAATTTTTTAGTAACAGACTTCATTTGTTTGTACTGGTTGCAATAAACAGAATAAACGTTTTAAGTAATATTTAAATATAGGTTTTTCTTGAATTTTATATAAATTTCAAAAAAGTGGTTGACTCAGTTAACCGTAATTTATAAAGTCCCTGATATGTATTTTGTTTCAGTTTTTCTAAAATACATAAGATGCAAGATTTCTCAATCCTAAAATAAATTATTAATTTACCATAGAGGACATTAAACAAAAGAATTATTAAAAATGATTTTATATTAATATCATTTGATTTTCATTCTTCAAATAAAATCCTGTTCAGTTCATCTTTAACCAACAAGCAACGAAGATGCCAAATTAGATTTTGGCTAAACATCTGCAAGTCGCAACGAGAAACCAAACTAACAAACATATGTTATGGAGAATAACATGTTCCCACCCATGAAATACTACGCTCAAGTATGTCATATATTGATGAAATTTTGAGTCTATTGTAAGTTACTTTCGGATGGACCATAAGAATATTTCCAAGTAAAACCCCATTTGCTACAGGGGTACATACTAAAAAAATTGAAAATATCTACAAACGACACAAAGACACTCTTATTTCAGGAAAATGATATTGAACAGATCAAAATATATCGAAACAATGCAATTATGATAAAGAAATGAAGTCGGTTAAAAATATCAATCTACTTAAAATTAATATTAAAATAACCCCTTCAAATACTACTGCAATGATTTCAAAAAAGTGCTAAGTAAATAAATTAATTGATAATTATAAAATTCATTGCAATATTAAAGTTTCTTATTTTAGCTATTCTTTTTGTTGCATTTTTTGAATTTATTTTATATTTGATATTTTTTTTCTGGAGGTACGACATTCTGTAGTTTTAAATATACTTTTAACAAGCTTTCCTGCTTTGAGAACATTCTTCAAGCATATTTTCTCACCACTAGGCTAACTTGCTCAGTTTTGAATTTTAACTAGTAAAATCCTGCGATTTCAAATAAGATTGCTTTCAAGTTTTAAAGAAAAAAGGACATCGAGATACTCTGTATACTTTAAATCGATATCAGCATATTTATTTTGAAGTGGTTTTACGAACTTTGCTAAGAAACTATTTTTATTTTAAACTAGTTTTGTCTTATCGGTAAAAAATACTGTAAAGCCATTAATGGAAGTTCTGTGTAAGAAACGAAATGTCATAAAGAACTTTTAAGTGATTTTTTTGAAGTTTGAAATTAATCGATTTGCTTATCTTATTTACAATTATTGCCTTTACCTTTATGTTTTGATATTAAAGCGCATCGGTCAATTTCACTAAGAAGTTTATCATATGCTTTGCATATCATGAATATGTAGATATGTGTAAATATTGAATTGTTGTGTTAAATAATCTTTTTTTTCTGGATTACATGAAAATGCGTTTTTTTTCATTAAAAATTAAATGAGAGAATAGAGTTGTTTGATGTTTCAATTATTTTTATTTTATATATACCATGACTACCAAGAATAAAAGTAGACCAGTTTGAAAACTACTGCTTTTTTACTTTGAAAGATAAATTTACTGCTATTACATTCAGGAAATGTAACCAACTTGAAATATTTGACAAATTTAAAAATTAACATCTTGTTGAAATAATATTATTTATTATTAATTTTATAACTGGCATGCAGAAAATCATCGGGAAGCTATCAGCATCAATATTAATAAAAGGCAGTAAATGAAATTCATTGCGTTATATTAAAGTACAGCAGTATAGTTCTAGTACAAATCTGTTACTTTACAACCTATCTAACGAAGCTACTGTGTAGCGAAACGCGTCATAGGGATTTATAAAATAAAAATTGTGGAAACTCCAGACATTTCAAGTCCTTCATTTAATTTACAATGAATTTCGATGAAGTAAAGGCGGTAATCTGTTTTTTTTTTTTTCAATTTTCTCTATAGTTTTCCCTCTATGCTTTTTCAGTAGTGTTAAAAATTTGATTATAATTTGTGAGGTCTTATACTCTATATTGTCTAATGGTTTGTTAATTTCTCCTATTATCTCTTGTTCGACAAAATCAAAAAAAAATTATGACAAAAGGTGAACAATTTATTCATTTATTAATTAACAATTTAGTAGATAAAATTAAGATAACTAAGAAGAGCAATGTTTGCTGGTCTAGGTCCACTAAGCATTTACTATCCAAAAACGGTGATAAAATATAATTTACATTATCGAGTTCGATATCCTTTACAATAATACGTACATATGACATAATATCTGAATAAAGATATTTCGGTTTTAAAAAATCAAATAAAACATAAGTGCGTTACTTCCTAAAACTCTTCATGTTTCTGCATAGGTAATCAAGGATCAGACTATAAATTCTACTTATTTTATAAAAGTAGAGCCCAAATTAGAAATTTTTAACAATTGAATTGAATTTTCATTATAAACAGATTTGTATAAGAGGGTTAGTGTCTTTTCGACTGTTGATGTTACTCGAGTGACTACAAAATAGACTTTCAAAATTATTATTTCACCTTTACATATCACGCTTATGCCATTCAGTGCGACCGTTTGAATGTCTATAAAAGCTTTTACATAAATCCAAAATATATTGAAATAATATAAACATTAACTATCTTTATATTTAGACTTCTTGTAAACTGAAAAGTCAAGTTTCACCACCAAAAACGCAATTCTTCACACGGACAACAATGAGCAACCATACTTTAATCAAAATCAAATTTGAATAATCATAGATTGCCTAAGCTTATTGTGGGGCTAATTTTTGAAACGATGTCTAGTAACATTGAATAAAGAAACAAAATTACATAAACTGAAAGCTCCCCAATACAACACCAAGAAAAAAATTACTGTTCTAAATATTTTCTAATCTAAACTTAAAGAGAATTTGCCTCTCTGGTGTCATAAGTCAGTTATGTCTAAATAAAATTTTTGTAGTTAAGTATAATTTCATGCGATTGAAATAATCCCACCTTATCTTTTGGATAAAATTAAAGCAGCTCACGTACTTTTATCTAATTTTAATCAATATTTTGAAATTTATGTTTGTAATGTAAAAAAGTAGGTATTTTTATTATCTTATTATTAAAATTAATGAATATAGGGTGAAGAGCCAGTCGAGAAGAACCCTTTGTTTCAATTATCTTGAGAAAATAAAAAAATATATTTTAAAATTTATTGCTCTTCGTGGCTTAAATAACCTATTTTCACACGTGTTATTTTCGTGCTTCAAAAAATGACACGCGACTCTAAAAATTTTGACAAATACTAAAATGGTCATGTTAACGACTTTATATATTTGATGTTCCAAATTTTAAAGATTTTTAAAAACGTATTATCTCTAACAAAGAAGAAACTACCATCAGTAAATCACATAAAGGTGAATAATATTTCAACCTCAAAATTTGATTTTTTGCTATGATAAGCGCAAAGTTTCACAAAATCTTGGAATAGCGATTAACAAAACAAGTGTTGAATGCTAGGTAAGGAGCTACAAAGATTACGAATATTTAATAAATTTATCTATTTGCTCAAATCGCTGTTTGCAGTTTATGCTGAAATAGATTTTAACCTGAACTCCATATATCTTGTAATCTACTGAAAAGACTAGGACTAAATTATTATCTATTAAATTATTATAATTAATTAAAAAAGTTTTGTTGAAAAAAAATGTGCCAAATATGAAAACATAGGCCACTGGAAAAAGCGTAGCATATTTCTCTCCCTCCTAAATAAGTGCTAATAGGTGAGAACCAGTCACCATCGTGGGATAGTAATGATAACACATATATTATATTACTAACCAAACGGATATCTATCGGCATTCTTTCCTAATTGTGTATATCGCAAAGGTTCATCCAATCTATTAGATAATTGTGATATGATGGCTTATGATTAAAATTTCACTTCTTTAGAATTTCAAATAATTTTTATTCAAGAGATATATAGTGAAATTTTTTATGTTGATCCTGCAAATTCGCAATTCAGAAATTTTTGGGAGAGTTACTGTCTTTATCAACTGTTGATGTTATTACCTATGCATCTAAATTCTATTTAAAGTTCGAGTCGCTCAAATTTACTTATGGATCCAAAAGTTCTAAAAAAATATATTTACTTATATCACCTGGCTTAATAAAAAATCTTACCAAAGTTCTCATTTCGCGTAATGCTTTTTAATGTATATCAGCTTAGTTCTGTTAAACAAGCAATTTGGAGACTTGTACGAATATCTATAGCAGATTTTACATAACGCCAAAATATTTTTAATGCAAACTACTAATTAATTAACGTTCTATTTATAATTTTTGTAAAATGACAAGTTGAACCTCACTATCAAAAATGTAAATTGCCAGAAGCTTCTACCGCAACACTGAGCGAAGATACTCAAACCAAAATCGCATTTCAACGAACTGTGTTGCATAGTTTGCAAACCCTTTTTCTATAAGTTTGTGGGACAAAATACCAAAATTGTATCTAATCATATTGGGAAAAGAAACAAAATTAAGCAAATTAGAAACTTTTTAACACAGCAGCAAGAAAAAAATACTATTTTATATTTTTTCTATATAAAATTTGGAGGACCTCTGGTATTGTCAGTTTTCTGGTTTTATGTTTACATAAAAATTTTTGTATTGAGGAATAACTGAAATTATATAATTTCATCTCATTGGAGCAATCCCACCATATCACGATCATTTGAATGAAATTAAGGCAGCTCTCATTTACTTTTTTATAATTTTAATCAATATTTTGAAATTTTTTCTTGTAACGTCAAAAAGTAGTTATTTTTATTATTTTATTATCATAATTAATTAAATTAAGGTGAAAATCTATTTGAGAAGATCCCTTAGTATCAAATATTTTCAAATAATTCAAAAATATCTTGAAATATCAGTTAATAAAACACATAAGCTAGGTAATCGTTTTGAGATATTATCAATATGTATTCAACTTAACTATCGGCATAAATTGCTATTTACAATTTATGCTGAATAGATTTTTTGAACTTCATGCATCTTTTAAATAACTGGAAGGCCTAAGAGTAAATAATTCTCTATTATTTGATAGTTTAAGAAAATTTTGCAAAAAAAATGTTCCAGAGACATACTGATGTAAATATTAAGGAAATGTAGGCTACTGAAAAAGCATAGCATAATCCTTTTCATCTTAGATAAGTGCTAATAGGGGAAAACTATGATGGGATACTAACGATAATATACGTATATTATAATACTTACCGAACGGATATTTATCTGCATTATTCCCTATTTGTACGTATCGCAAATTTGAACCCAATCCATTAAAAAAACTGTAACATTAAAACTCAGGTCTGATTAGAATTATGCAATTATTTTTATTCGGGAGATTACAGCAAAATGTTTTATGTTGTTTCTGTAAACTCGTAACTTAAACTTTTTTGGACAGGTTACTGTCTTAATCGGCTGTTGATGTTCCTATAAATGCATCTGAATTCTATTTTATGGTTGGTTCATACTTTCAAAAACTATCAACTAAACTAACACTTATACAATCAAAATCCTCCATCAATATTCTAACCTAAAAGTAAAACGTAATTTTTTTGCTTGTAAATTGTATTTGTTTAATTAATTACCCTACGAAATAAAAATGCGTGGTTCATATTTCAAAATTCAACAATTGGTAAAATTTAAATATGACCAATCAAAATTGTTCATAAATATTCTAACCTAATAGTAAAATGTAATTTTTTGGCTTGTAAATTGTATTTGTTTAATTAGTTTTATTTTAAGTTGTTTCGACTATTTTATGACAAATTTTGACTTAGTTTTATTTGTTTATAATGTTATTTTTTATATTTTTATGTACTTATTAAATATTCTTCCAGGCGATAACATCCAAAAGCGGACACGAATTATTTCGACTTTTTAAAACGTTCAAAGTTGATCATCTTTTTAGTTGATAATAGATAGTTGTTAATTTTTAGTTCGGACTATGAACAGATATGAAAATGTATAATTTAACTTGCAAGTAGAAAGTTGATAGTGGAAATTATTAGTGGTAGTTCATAAGTATGAACCGACCATAAAGTTCGAGTCACTTAAATTTACCTATGGATCCAAAAGTTCCATAAAATGGGTGTTTATTTATATCACCTAGTTTCACACAAAAGTTTATAGCATGAAAGGCGTTTATTTCAAACTTATCATTAGTTCTCATTTTACGCAATGCACTTTTATGTAAATCAGCTTAATCCCATTTAACAAGCAATTTCGGCGACATACGAATATCTATAGTAGATTTTACATAACCCCAAAATATTTTTATTCAAAACTACTAATTAACTTATATTTGATTTTCACTTTTTGAAAAACGATAGGTCGAGCCTCATTATCAAAAACGTAATTCCTCCCGAAGCTCCACGGACAATATTGAGCAAACATACTTAAATCAAAATTGCATTCCAATGAGTTATATTGAATAGTTTTGAAAACCCGTTGTCTATAAGTTTGTGGGATACATTTTTCAAATGGGATCGTTCACCTATATTGGAGCAAGAAACAAAATTATATAAGTTAGGAAATAATTAAAGAAACAAAAAAAATTATGAAATGTGAATGGAAGTTTAATCCAGTGTGATACATTCGCTGATCAAAAAAAGCGCTTAATTTATTATATTACCTGTTTGATGATTTTATAAAGTGTTTTATATTTACTGGTTTTATTTTAATAAAGGAAGAACTGACAAGGGAAAAATTCGTAGAAAAGAGAAAAGCAATGGGGCTTCTCTTTAACCGACTTCTAAAAGAAGGAGGTTCTCAATTCGTCGACTATGTATTTTTTTCTATGTATGTACACCGATTACGCCGGAACGACTGCACCGATTTGAATCAAATTTCTTACGTTATATTCAGGAAGTTGCGGCGGTGGTCCCATATTTTTTTTAGATGAAATTGGTGCAGTAAAATCCAAGATGGCGCTTACAATATGGCGGACAAAAAAATTAATTTTGTCCGATTTTCTCCAAAATTGGTATGGGAGAGTTTTCGAGGTTGCACATAACGAATTCAAAACATTTTTAAAAAATTCAATATGGCGGATCCAATATGGCGGACGAAAAAAATCAATTTTGACCGATTTTCTCCAAAATTGGTATGGGGTAGTTTTTGGGGCCTCACATAACGAATCTGAAATTATTTAAAAAAAATCAATACGGCGGATCCAATATGGCGGACAGAAAAAAACAATTTTGTCTGATTTTCACCAAAATTGGTACGGGAGAGTTTTCGGGGCCACATATGACGAATCTAAAATTATTTTAAAAAATTCAATATGGCGTATCCAATATGGTGGATAAAAAATTAATTTTGTCCGATTTTTTTCAAAATTAATATGATAGCACATTACGAATTTGATATTATTAAAAAAAAATTAAATATGGCGGATCTAAGATGGAGGATTAAAGATTCTACATCACTCGATTTTGTCTAAAATCAGTATTGTGAGATTTTTGTTAGTGTTAATTACGAAACAAAAATATTTTTTGAAAAACTTAATCTGGCGGATTCAATATGGTGTCCTAAAAATTTTACATTTTTCGACTTTCTCCAAAACTGATATAGAGGGTTCTTGAGGGTGTAAATTATGAATTTAATAGTATTTTTTCTGGATTCAATATGGATGACTAAAAATTTTACATTTTTCAAGTTTGTTCAAATGTCGAACTGAATCGTTTTTGAAGATGTAGCGAATATAGAATTATTTTAAGAAAATCTAATATCTCAGATGCAATATGGCCGTTTAGAAATTTTAAATTTCTAGATTTCATCCAAAATTGGTACTAGGAGGCCTTGAAGGGTTTAGATTTAGATTAAATTAAGACGTTAAAATTATTTTTTTTGAAATTCAATATGGCGGATCCAATTGAAAGTTGAAAATTTTACCTTATTCGCATTTTTTCAGCTTTGGTATTAGAGGGGTGGTGTATTGCGAATATGAAGTTAATTTTTTACAACGATTTGGTTGATAAGATGCAATATGAGGGACTAAAAATTTTACATTTTGCGGTTTTATCTAAAATTGATATTGCGGGGTTCTTGGGGCGTATACAAACTCAATATGCAATATAAGATATATCGGGCTAAGAAATTTACCTCTCAAATTCTTTAAATATCGATATTGGAAGATTTTGGAACCTATATTACCAATCTAAAATTAATTTGAAATTTAAGATAGTGGATTTACTATGACAGACTAAATATTTGTTTGACACAATTTCATTGGTATTTGGAGAACTCTAAAAATTAAAGAATTTTTAGTGGTTCATTTTAGGGTAATTTACAATTTTGGATAAAATGGGTACTTTTTTACCACCTTAGAGTCACTGCGAGGTACACTAATCTCGATTAGCACTTAGTTCAAATAATTTATGAATATCATAATGAATTCAAAAGTAAAAATCGAAAAATAAAATTTTTATAATAAAATTTTACCGACTTCTAAAAGTGCGCTAAAAAGTGAAAAATAACTAGAAATTTTTATATGAAATTGAAATTTTTGAAGTCGGCGCCAAACTATTTCTAAATGAAATGAGTAACTAGTAATATACAAATTATGGTAAGAAATAAATTACAAATAAAGTATTTTTAATCTATTTATGCGAATCACATTTTGTCAGGTATTAGTTTGTCGGCGACTTCAAAAATTTCAATTTCATATAAAAATTTCTAGTTATTTTTCATCTTTTAGCGCACTTTTAGAAATCGGTTCAATTTTTTTATAAAAATTTTATTTAGAGTGTTTTTTAAAATCTTTAACCACCAGCCTTGGATGGAGTTTACCACCTACGTAGGGCTGTACTCTTAAACAACTCTACTCGGAGAAGAGATCCTCCCGCGATGAGTAGCGGTCATTGTGGGCCTGGCACTCCATGGACTGTGGCATTTGACAATCTCTGTTTTGATTTAGGGAATAAAAAATAGGTTTGAATTGAATTTTTTATTTTTTGATTTTAATAAGAGTGCATCAAATCATTTAAAAATAAATTAGTTTTTACCATATATAGGTTGACATTTTCTTTTTGCTTAGGACTTGCTTATATATAAAAATTAGACCAGTAAAAGATTTATGAACAAATAAGACCCATGTCGTCATGTAATTTAGCACATTATGTAAACACAAACAAAATCAATATTTGTTTTTAGAGAACATTAAGAGCGGCGAAGTTGGAACAACTAACTTTGTATGCTAATTCGACACATGCCCTGTCATGTATTTAGATGTTACCCAGTCAATGGTTGCATTAAGATCGTGTACTATTGTTTTAAAATAAATTATATTTCATTGCTTTTGATGTGGGTGTTTATAGACTCATTGTAAACAGCCGAGACATATTAGAAAAGGCAAATACAAAAGGAGAAAAGAAATGTTTTCATTTTATTTTTTATGTTGATTTTTTTGTAGTACTATGCTTTGGAAATATGAAAAAAAAATGTTTGAAAAGCATAATTATTAGCTATATAATTTGAATTGTTTTCATTAAAAGTATTATTGAAATGTATGTCTAAGTTTTTATTGTAATGATATCAAGATATATATATATATATATATATATATATATATATATATATATATATATATATATATATATATATATATATATATATATATATATATATATATATAAGGTGTCATTAAATGGGTCACGGTTTTATATAAATATGATTTCGAATATGCTTCATTTCCAAACTGTCGGGAATTTCAAAATTATAGCATGGCTTTTTAGTGTGAACGTGAAGCTATATAATCCTAAAATGTGCAAAGTTAGTTTGTTTACCTTCATTATCTACAAAATAATATTTTAAATTATCTCATTTAATAGCCAAGGTACAGGGTTTTTATTATATTCAGCACAATAGCTAGAGACTTTATTATAAGAGATGGAAATATATTTTAAATACGAACATTGTAGGATTGCTTCCATATTATGTTTTAGATTTGTTTACAAAAACAGTGACGCATCGTAAAATTGAGAAACAAAGCAAATTTCAATTTTTTATATGGATTCTTTGCTAGAATGCAAGATATTTTCCTCCTGTTTTTAAAAACGTGTAATAAGTTAATGTTCGGACTAGTCGTTATTTAAATATTTAAGTTTGACTTATTAATAAACTGATATAAAAGAAACGAGGTGGCCTGGAAAACAAATGCTTTATTTTAATTTGCATTGTGGCGTTTTAATATGGTTTCGAATACTTATTATGTGCACTAATTAACGTTTTTAAGATAGCATAGAAAACGTTTAAAAAAGAGTTATTCAGAAGAAGAAAAGCATCAGATAATTTGTCTTGTAAATATTTATAACAGGAGTAATAGTAATAAGATTTACAAGTAGATATATTTCACTATATCATAATATTGGACATCCAATAATACTAACACAAAAAATAAATTAGGAAAATCTCTATTCATGATTAACAGAGTATGAAATAAAATCTCTATGGTCTTGTTGTTAAGCAATATTACTAGGCGTTCAATTTTTCCCTTGATATTTCTATGTTGATCTAATGGACTCAAATCTGGGCTATTAGTCGGCCACCTAATTATGCCATGCCTTCCTACATCTAATAAAGGAAAAAATATGCCCATGTTGAATATACATATTGTAAAGAATATAGAGTAGTTGGAAACGAATTTGTTTTGTATAAATCTACAACCAGTAAAGTTTTACCAGAATTTATATATGCTGTAAATATAAATTTAACTACATTTATCATAACTTCTAAGTGTAATTTTTTAAATTGAAAAAAGGTGGAAGCTGAAACTAAGAACAAATCAAAAACAAAGGCTAGAGAAATCTGGATACCATGGTGCACCAATTTAAATAAGAATACCCCGTGATCTGTGCTTTGGTCGAAAGTACGTAGAATGTCAAGGAAGACTGATTATCAAAAACCTCACAGTAGTGATTGGTTTGACGAATTTTTGCTAGAGTTGCTCCATCTACAGCTTCGACTGAACCAAGACAATGCAGTGTGAATTACCCTTCTGGCCATTTTCTTTGTAAACCTTTTCTACTCAATGAATTAGAGTGTTTTCTGAAGAATACTCAGAATACTGCCCCAGGATACGATGACATACAATATTGTATGCTTTCTTATCTGACGATCAAAGCGAAGATTTTGATGTTGGACATTTTTAATATGGTGTATCTTCAAGGAATAAAAATACCAGATTTTGAAAAAGTGATTGTTATTCCTATAAAAAACCTGGTAAAGATACCAACTTGAGCTCCTCTTATAGGCCTATACCATTACTTACATGTCTCCTAAAAATATTGGTACGCCTCGTCAAATTATGTTTAGAATATTGGCTGATTAATCACATCTTACCTCAAAATCAGTACGGCTATAAAGAAGGTTTGGGTATACTGGATGCAATATCTTCTATTACTCTTGATATACGAAATTGTATTTCTTGACATTGAAAGTGCATATGACTCTGTAAATTTGACCATTTTAGAAGGAAAAATTGTTAGAAACTTTGGAATACCTCCTATTATAGCCAGCTCAATTGTTAAATTGTACAATAACAGGAGGGTTTATGTTAGAAATTACTCTAATGAGAAAGTAGGCCCTAGAATTCTTTCCTCTAGCTTGTCTCAGGGTTCCGTACTCAGTCCCTTGCTCTTTAATCTATATACAGCCGATGTTCACAACCTAACTGGTTTTAGAATTGTGCAATATGCTGATGATTTTTGTATCTACACACAACATAGTAAATATAATACCAGTGTTCAATTGTTATCACAAGCAGTAGGAAAAATCTTAAATTGGTCTAGGGTTAATGTTTTTAAAGTTTCTCCTAATAAATCTACTTTTTGCACATTCACTCGACACAATCTACTCAATATAGATCACATAAATTTGCAGAATTTAACTATACCCAACAAGATTGTAGTTAGGTATCTGGGTATTATTTTGGATAAAAAGTTAACCTGGAAAGGGCATATTAATCACTTGGTGACTAGGTGTAATAAGGGCATCAACTTTTTGCGTGCTGTTACAAGAGTGTGGTGGGGCTGTGACGTCCAAACAGCACTAATTTTTTACAAAACATATATTAGATCTATCCTCGATTATGGAGTCATTCTTTATGGTTCTGCTTGCAAAACTCATTTGTAAAAGGTTGATAAGTTTCAATATAAGGCTCTAAGAATTTGTTTAGGGGCAATGTGTTCTACTCCAGTAGAAGCACTTAGGGTTTAGAGCTTTAGAGCCTCCCTTATGTTTCGTAGAGAAATGTTAAGCGCTAAATTTTTATTCAAACATAAAGTTTTTGATACCGATTTATTAAAAAATGTAGCAAGACTTAATACATTTGACCTAACAAATAATTATTGGTGTCATAAAAACTCGCCTCCTTTGTGTGAAGCATTCAGAAATTATAACCAAATACTAAATGATATCACTACTTTTAGCATTGCCGACTATGAATATTATAGTAGCATCTACAGAATAGATATACGATTTCCCCCATTCATGGATAACAGATTACTCAACAACACATTTTAAACAGTGAACTTGCGCTGAAGGTTGTTGTGGATAGTGAATTTCAGCATTATGTTATTTTGTCTGACTGAATGTCTGTCCTTAAATTCTTGGATAAAGTTAAACCTTGGGACTATAAAAGTAATCCGCTCATTTGAAACATCAGAAAATTATTGCGAAGATCCATGCTACGGAGTAAACATATCACATTCATATGGACAAAAGCTCATACGGGACTTGAGCATAATGAAATTGTAGATACTTTGGCTAAAGATGACATTTTAAATGGCATTCATCTTAAAAATAAATTTACTCTTTCTGATGCATGTTATAGTTTAAATCATAAAATAAAGCATAACTGGAAAAAAGATGGTCTAATTTTTGTAGAAACACATCGACAAGATATTCACTCATATGTGATGATATACCAAATAAATACTGGTATAAAGATAAAACAGTCTCAAGACGCTACATAACAACTATCATTCGTATGAAATTTGACCATGCCCGTTATC
This sequence comes from Diaprepes abbreviatus, assembly GCA_034092305.1. Taxonomy (NCBI): domain Eukaryota; kingdom Metazoa; phylum Arthropoda; class Insecta; order Coleoptera; family Curculionidae; genus Diaprepes; species Diaprepes abbreviatus. The sequence continues at coordinate 879,865 of JASJET010000164.1, forward strand.
CTGCTTATTTACATAAAATTAATATCCTACCGACAGAAAACTGTGATGTCTGTTATGTTAGATGTGATCTGGTTTATATAGTTGTCTATAACTTCTTCTCCTATGCTTCATGGCTTTTAATTTTTCCACTAGGCACAACATCATAGTGAAATATTTTAGAATACCGCGAAATTAAGCACTTAATCTTCCAAATTTTATTGTCTAATTTGTTGTTTAGATGGTAGGCGCAAATAATAAGTCTCTTTTTAAAAATTCGTCGTTGGTAGAAACGTTTCTGAAAAAGTCGCTAACTTCACACAGGTACTATAGTGACGTTACAGCCGTTTTGGAACGTAATGGGATTTAAAATATGTTTTTTAAAGTAATAGTTGTATTTAAAAAATAATCTTAAATATTTTGGGCTACATTAGGTATGGTTTTAAACATTTTCCCAAAAATAGTCAATATCCCTATTAGAGGTAAAATGTAATTAGGCAGTAAAAATAATCTTAATCATAATCTACACTTGCGAGCAAAAAATTTAGGTCACTTAAAAAGTTGCAAATAATTTTAGAAGTAATGTTAATAAGGACATTATGGTACTTGTAGGCGTTTAATCATTCATTTCCAGAGAAATGTTATCTGTCATATTTGTTATCTGTCATGTATTGATACTCTATTTATTACTTTTATGAAATAGCGTGCATTCGGTCCAATGTAAATTTTTAATTCACATTTTGTTGCATAGTTTCCATTTAGCATTGGTTTCTCTGTAAAATCTATCGGCCGCACGGTGTTGTATTGTGACAGAATTTGATCATAGACTTATTCAAATGATATATTGTGCTAGCGTTAACCCTTTCATCTATAATCATTTTCTGCCCCATACTATTTTAATAACCTACAATTGAATTTCATAGTAATAAAGACACTCTGGAAGTCTGGTCGTGCATCTTCTCTCTTGCAGCTTTAGTACCCAACAACTACGATTATTTAAGCTTACCAACCACAACTCAGAACTTCAGGACTGAGGAAAGGCTGCTAATTAGTTGGTCAGAAGACATATCTTGCTTTGTAGATCTCGCAACAGCGCGCCTGCAAGTTAATTCGCGTGAAGGTTTTAATTAAATTGAATAAAACAAGTTTCTCAAAACACTTAGTCTATTAACAAAAATAAATAGAAAAACAACGAACTGTTTACAATGAGAAACTTAAAACTAATAACAATTAAGAAAACTAACATAATTGCTCTTCTTGGCCAATTTAATAATCAAAAATATAAAACCCAATTTTGAAAAAACACGTATAAATAACTTAATAAAATATTAAACAAAAAAAAAATAAAACCCGAAAAAACAGCTATTTATATTACTTAATCAAACCGTATGAAAATTGCGAAATAACCCACTAAAATAACACACGATAATCCCTTAATTTCCCAAATTAAACAAAGATAACCTTCTTTTCCGACGATTATACCCGTGACGTAATTATTCTACGGCACTGGTATTCACGGTACCGTTCTAACGACATTCAAACTGTGACTCACATTTACTATTTCTTAAAAGAGTGTTTTCGAAACTTACACCCCTCGACACCCCTCTGATTCCCGTTTGTACCCATATTACCCGATAAAACCCTGAAACGTCAATTTCTTTCCCTTAAAGTTCGAAGGTTTCGATCGTTACGTGCTGAGGGCGTTAGCTATTCTATACCGGATGCTTGATTCCCGAATTTGCCTCTGATCATCTTAATAATAATTTTTATATAAACACAATTAATTAAACTATTATATTTCTTTCTATAAATAAAGGAATAAGATAATATAACGTCTGTGAAAAAAACTGAGTGCCCTTTTATTCATAATGCTGGTATTTGAATCATTCTTTCTTGCAATCAGGAAAAACAGACACTACATACCTCCTTTCACAGATCAAACGTTATATTACAGTATAATGAGTTTATTTGGTTATTCTTTTGTTTCCTAATAATGGGAAAATCGTTCAATATTTTAATACATTTTAACGGTATTTCATATACCATATGTTAAAAACTACCCTTAACACGTCTGGTTTTACTTACATAATCAGAGTAGGATTATTTTGACAGATTTATAGCCAAATCTTAGAAAGGGCCCTTTAGTTTTATGACTTCATAAATTTACTGAGTTTATATATTTTTAAGAAAACATTTAAACGACAAAGATAATAAAAGTTAAGCTCGATAACTGATTTATTTTTCCTTTAAACTTTCGTGGATAGTGATAAAAAAAAGTAACTACCCTATTCCCACGGAATATCTATTCACAGAGTGATTATTTAATTATTTATTTTACCAAAATACAGTTGACATTGAACAATGAAAAATAATTAACATTTGTTCCATTACAGTATTTAACAGTTATAATGCATTTAGATCCTATTGTTCCGGCGAAAAAGATTAACCTCCCAAAGAGACGACTGTTTTTTGGTATCGGCTGAGAAATCAACTCAAAAAAGTTAGAAGAAGGCTTCGTACTGCTGGATTATCTTTCAGAAGGATGGGTACAGGTGCACCATTGTAACGCCTCCATCGAATTGCAAGATTGGCTTTTGTTTAAAATCACTTGTCATGGAATAATGAGGACTGTGTGAGTTGCGTTTTTGCTTTAGTGGGTCAGATGGGCGTCGACGAATATGGTGAAGATCTGAAGAAAGATATGCTTTAGTTTGTATGGCCGAGCAAATATCACTTGGCGCTGGATTGGTAATAGTTTGCGCGGGAATCTCATCACAAGCCAGCACAGAGTTAGTGTTCAAACAGAATGGTTTCTTGATGACTCACAGGTACATTACGGAAGTTCTGAAAGACCATGTTATGCCTTCTATGGTCACTGTAGGCGAGCATGGCATTTTCATACAAGATAATGCTAGACCTCATGCAGCCAGAGTTGTTAGAGAATATCTCGATGAAGTGGAAACTAAGCGGTTTGATTGGTCAGCACTCACTCCAGACGTGAATCCCGTGGAACATATCTGGGATGAGTATACACCAGCTCCAAGAACTGTCCAGGAGCTAAGAGAGTTGTTATTTCAGGAGTGGAATACCATCGACCAGATGTGATCCTTAATTTGATTAAAAATATGCCTCGTCGTCTTCAAGTAGCTATTAACTCTAGAGGATTGAATATACGTTTTTAATGATTGATTTTTTTCATTAACGTTATTTTTTCCATTTTTTATAAAGTTCTTGATAATAATAAATCTAACTTCATTTTATATATAAATTTGTTGCTTTTTCAGAATGAATCATAAAAACCAAAAAAGGTATTTACTGATTTAATATTGAATATTAAATTTAGCTTACAAAATACAGCGCAAAGATTTACAATTTGCAAATGTAAGCTTAAAACAGAAAATTTCAAAAACATCACAATTTCAATGTGACCTAAATTTTTGCTTGCCAATGTATTACACTCTTGTTTATAAGAGTCACGTTACTACATATATAACCATTATTATAAAAGTTTATGCAACCCTTGAATTCCAAATTCAGATAATAATTGATTAAAGCTAGGAAGAGGCTCGGCATAAAAAAGACATTCGTTTAACAAAATAAACAAAAATAAATTAAACCAGATGCTCCCCTTAGTTGTTAATAGTTACAGCATAAACGTATTTTATGAGGTCTCAGTCGGGCTTACATAAGTAAAATGCACCCGGTAACTGATGATCATTCATTAGTAATGTTTTGTTTTCATTCTTCTTGACCTGAATGGTCATTAATATCGCCCGAAGCCTACGAGGTGATTTACACTCCGTATTTTTAAATTATAGCATTTTGTTCTTCACGGTGAAATTAAAATTTATTTAAGACGTGTGCAAGAACAACCATTTTGTGGTAAATACATGTTTTGAAATTTTAATATATTAACTGCTGCTCGAAAGCGTTATTGTCATATGATTAATTAACTGCGTAATAAATTTAACGGTTTTACATAAAACTATTTCGAAATTATTCATATTAATACATAGTGCATAAAAAAATAAAAATAATTTCATTGAACTTCTTTTACGCGAACATAATCCCCGTTTATTTTGTGTTAGTGAACAGTGGTGCACTGATATTGAAATGAACAACATAATTATTCATAGTTTTAGTAAAAACGATCACATCTACGATGGATCACCAATTTATGTTATAATTATTCTTCAGGATGTATGTAAATCTATTAATTTTATTAAAGAGTTATTGCTGCTACAGTTCCTTCTTCTATTTGGTGATATAATTTATTTGGTGTTCTTGTAACTTATGCCCATTTGTATGCATGTTTTTCTCACTTGAGTCATCAGGGATCAAGTTGTTCCTGCCAATTTTATGATGTCAAAATCCACTCTAAGATATATATATATATATAATATATATATATATATATATATATATATATATATATATATATATATAAAACATGTAGTTGTCCAAGTGGTCCATCTATGGCTGGCTTTTCTAGATTTTTGTTCTTTGGATTACATCAGATACTTGGGTTTTCAGTCATATTCAATCCATTCCTTTGTGATTCCTTTTAGGTATTCCTAGCATGTATCTTTCCATGCATCTTTGAGGGACTTGGAGTTTTGTGGTTATTTCTGTCTTTAATCCATATGACATGATTAAGTAATATGCATTGTACTTATAGGTATAATAATATATGCTACTATACCATAAACAAACACCCTTTTGTTAAGGTATAATGGTATTTTGGATTTGAACATTATAGAGTTTTATCCAAATGCTAACCACTCTAGTCGCTGTTTCGTTTTATCATGGGACTCATCAGGCCATTGCGCTCGGTACAAACCATCATCTCGCATTTCTGTCGTATAAAAAGATTTCACGGTTAAAAAATAGTAAATACGACACACAGGCGACATCTCGATGGCTCATGTAAAACACAAAAATAACACAAACCAACAATGTTGTATAAAACCGTCATATGATTGCGCGACGATAAATTAAAAAAGGAATATATCAAAACTCGACACACGAAACGTGCTACTCGAAGGATAGAGATGTCGCCACTGTTTCGTATTTACTATTCTTCAACCGTGAAATCTGCAATGGCCTGATGAGTCCCATGATAGGATGAAACAGCGCTGTTGTCATTTTTCGGACCGGAGTTTTACCATGATCTTTGGAGTTCTTCGCACTTTTTAGCATGAAAGTAAGATTTATCAACGGTTTTTGTCCGCATAGCTGAGAATTTTATTTTAAAATTTCACGGACGATAACTTCTCTCTATTATATATATATATATATATATATATATATATATATATATATATATATATGTATATATATAGATGTGTCTGCAAACTTTCACAGGAAACCAAACGAACGAATGGATGTATCCCCGGATTAATACCGAATCACATGTTCCCATCCGTGAAACACTACGCAACAATATATATATATATATATATATATATATATATATATATATATATATATATATATAATAAAATAAATTCGCGGCTATTCAGACAAAGACCGTTGATAAATATTATACCCATGCTAAAAAGTGTGGAGATCTCCAAAGAAAATTCCGGGTCCGAAAAATGACGACAGCGCTGTTTCGTCCTAGTATGGGACTCGTAAGGCCGTTACATTCGGCACAAATCATCATCTCGAATCTGTGTCCTATAAACAGGTTTCACGGTTGAAAAATAGTAAATTAGACACATTATATATATATATATATATATATATATATTATATATATATATATATATATATATATATATATTGTTCCGGACGGCCTATCTTCGAACACACACTGTATAATTGAACACACTATTATTTCAAAATATTTTTATTGTCAATCTTACTTTTGACTTGTCAAACAATTTCAAGTTGCATCAACGAACTCTCAAACTAAACTGACTGAGAAAGCAGATCTGGACCCTTTATATACCCTTTTGGTCGATGCCGGAAGATTCCCTAATTCTCTAGAAGGATTTCCATACTACATGGGGTAATCAAAATAAGAAAAAGGAATAATCCGGCGATTTCTAGACCTTCCATCATAGGCGTTCCATGTTAAAAATAAGGAAATCGAATTCTCTAAAAAGTTCCAGACCTTCTTTCATAGTCGTCTCCTGAGGAAATTATCAAAGGTAAAATTACTTAAATACATTGTGAACTCGTAGAAAATATACCTAAAACCCTACGAACTACAAACACAAACTAATACTGTGAAATATAAAATGCTACAAAGCTCGTTACATTAGAAAATATACCTAAAACCTTACAAACTACGAACACAAACTAATACTAAGAAATATAAAATGTTATAAAGTTCGTAACAAAATATATATATATATATATATATATATATATATATATATATATATTTATAAATATATATATATATATATATATATATATATATATATATATATATATATATATATTTATAAATATATATATATATATATATATATATATATATATATATATATATATATATATTTATATAAAGAGGTAGTCTAGTTAAGAAATAGCCAACTAAACCGAGGGGTTTAAGACACTTTTGTGGGGCTGAAATCTGAGGAATGGTTTTGGAGGTGTCTTAAAATGAGAATTATTTGTAATTATATTGACTTTGGGTTAGTTTTATTATCACTTTGTGTAAGTTAGTATTTCCTATGGGCATAATAATCTTTATAATCTTTTGAATAAAAGTTTGATAGCATGCTTTTTTCAAGTGTTTTCTATTCGTTGTGCTTTTGCACCGCAAGAAATGTTTTAATTCTGCTCATAAAAAAAATTCGTAAAGATCTTTAAATCAATAACATTTGTATAGAATTTTTAATAACTGCGTTTTAAATAATTTTAATTTTATATTTTAATTTCTTATACTTCGATTATTATATAAACATAAATCATATGAACTACATCATGTCAAGAATTCTGCCAATTTGATTAAAAGAATTTGGCTGGATCGCTTTCAACCCACTTATAAATAACTTTAAACTTGAAACAGAAAACTTAAACATTACTAAATCATTCTTCTTAATCTAAATTTTGATGTATTATTTTTGAACTTTTATAAAAAATTTTAATTGAATTTTAGCAAATTCCATTTACACAATATGAATAAATAATTTATTTACAAAAAAGAAAAACAATTCAGTAAATATTCCACCCACAATGTTTAGTTATAGAGAGCACGAATCTCTAAAGGATTGGCAACAATTTTATTTTATTAGTGAACTATTCTTTAGGGCCATTACATTTTGCATAATGGTGCCATTTTAATAACAAATGTAAATGATATTTTTAGCGTTGAAATGTTGGTGGGTTGGAAGCTATTATGCACTTTCCATTACGATTTCAATAAATCATACCAAATGATAAATTGCCCTGGAAGATTCGTTTAGTCAGTTTTAGTTTGCTCGTTATTGTGAATTATTCAATTTAAAAGAATACGTGCTTGGGTTTAATTATTTATTTCTGCTTGTTTCTGCTATTAATAGTTTTATATGATGAACGGGACGGTTGATAAATGAGCTTTAAGCCCGTTACAGGTTGTTTATATTAGCTTTTATCTAGGTATTGATTTTTGACTTGTTGCCATAATATTGCACCATTACTTGATTATGTAATGGGTCAGCTTACTTCAACTGAGTATTTTTCTAAAATTGTTTATTATTGAACTGTTACAATTTGATTCACCCAATAAGTCTTATTAATAATATTGCTTAAAATTTTTTAATTTAAGTGGTCCCAGGATTGGCCAAATAAGAAATCATGAATTTAGGTTTAGATTTTTTAACCTCAGAATCGTTAACAATCTTCATTCTGTGATATTAAAAGTTTTTAGAAAAGTGATAACTGGTGCAGTCGGTTAATATTATTAGAAATTGTTAATTCAACTTGTCAAACTACTGTTGGAAACAAAATTGTGTCCCCCTCTCACCCGTTGATACCTCGCTTTGTCTTGGGATGTCCTCCACAAGAGCTTCAAATTCAGAACAGCTGACATTCCCCCCCCCCTCCCGTCGACAACTTGTTTTTACTTGTCATACTGTTTTTATGATATCACCGCCCCCCACCAAGGTAAGAGGCAGGATCTATCGCTGCTCTGAGAATATAATCAACAGAGTCATCCTCTTCCAGACAATACCCGCAAGTCGGGTCATTTATGGCCCCTCAGGTGATAATATCTTGTCAACAATCCCACCACAATTCGAAGCTCTTTCTTTCCTAAGGAGAGAAGCTCCCTAGTAAGCCATGCGCTAGGTCTGCTTATATATTCCTTGGCACACCTCATTCCAGATGTTCCTCTTTACGATACATTTGCTTTTCAGTAATAATTTTGATTCTTTTTTACCTGCGGCAATTGGAACAGGTGCAATTGGTTGGGGCCTACATGGTTCAATTGCGCAGCTCATCTTTGCCAGAAAATCCATTTTCTCATTCCCGCGTATTCCCGAGTGACTCGGGACGCACACGAGTCTGATTGTGCAACCGTTCCTTTTCAGATTGTTCAGTATATCCTTGCACTCACACACCAGTCATGAAGTTACGACACTGAACTTCAGTCCATTATCGAAGTCCCACTCTCTAAGCATATGTTTATTACCCTACTTCTGTTTATGTCCCTCTCACAGAGATGCAGAATAGCATAAATTTCCACTGTAAAGATCATAACACGTTGCCCAAGAGAGTAGAACTCTCTGACTTTCGTTATCCTGCCGAGCACTCTGGCTCTAGCTCTTTCATCTTGTCGAGATCCATTTGTAAACCACAAGGATTCATTTCTCAGAAGATTTTGCTCTGTGTCCCAATCTTCTTTGCTTGGCAGAAATATCTCAAGAGAAGGGCCTCGTTTTCTATATATAAGTATATAAGTGTAGAGGAGGCAGATTCACCAGGATTTCCCAGGATCCCTGGTGGGGGCAGACCTCATTGCATTCAATATTTCCACACAAGCCACTTTTTGAACTTTGTCATGTTGAAGATGCTTTGTTGTAATAGGCCACCATACAATATATCGTAATAGTGTATATCCAAAATAGCACTCTCGGTGTCAGCTGCTACGTATACCCAAAGGCTCGGTTCCAAAGTCAATATGATCATTCCAGCTTTGTCTTGAGTCCGAAATTACTCCAAGGTATCTAACTATTCTCTTGTATTGGAGGGTCCTTCCCGACAATATAATCGTGGGAAATCTCCTCATTTTTCTCTCTTGTACAGAGCACCACCTCGGCATTGTCTGGGTTTATTCTGAGCCCTTCTCTAGGGCATCTTCGCCCCGCGATCCATAGGTTCTGCATCTCCCAGATATCACGACTAGGTCAGAAAATGACCAGATCATCGGCATGATTTAGTCCACTCAACAGGCTGTCCACCACAACGCTTCACAACAAAGGCGATGAACTCCTCCCTGTGGACAGCTCATACTTGACAGTGCTTTAACAGATACATCGTTAAGCTCAGCATATATTAGTCTGTGAGCTAACGTTCCTCTGATCAATGCAACTACTGTCATTGTGGAGCATTATACAACAGATCATGAGATGATGCATTGAACATATTTTATGATCTTTCATGCTCTGCTAAGTTAGACAGTAAGTAAATTGAAATAATTAAAATGCTCTTGTCACATTTAAAAATATTGGAGATAGCAGATTAAATGATTTTATTACGACAAATTGTGTGTATTTACTTGTTAATTTCGTTCCACGTGCAGGATGCAACATGCATAAAAAAGTATATGTATTTTGGAAAAAAAATCAATCTTAGATAATAATATTTGTTTAGTAGTCATAAATAAATTAATTTTTTTAATTACAATATATACTGCAACATTAAATTGTACATTTACAAAAGGCAGAACTTTGGAAACATGGGTGGCCACAGTAAAGAAAAGATTCATGTAATACTAGAATTAAAATAGATTCCGGTTACGTAACTGATATGCAAGCAAGATATCAGGGTCTAAGTTCGTGTTTTCCAACAATAGTAATATGAACGTATTTTGCGCAACATTTAATTTAACGGTTTAAATTAAGAATAAGAAATAAACAAAGTGTTATAAAGGCATTTCCAAGTAAATAAATCTCATAAATGTGACGATGTGAATATTATTTAATATAAAATATGTAACCGGAAATTTTTGTTTTTTAAAAAATAATAAGTATTTTGTGCTTTTTTGTAGTTTTTATAACTGGTTAGTATGTTTGTATGTCCGAAGATTTCGGATTTTATCATTAATTTTCTTTATAGATTTTTAAATTCCAAAATATTGGTACTGTGAACCATCATTAAGGGATAGACAGAGGCTGTCGCAGAATTCTTTGTAAAATTCCTTGAGATTTACAATCTCCTCTTATACTGTCTTGATATATCTCAGACAGTTTAACCCAAAAAAGCGCTGGAACCTCTATTTAGTTCCTAATTTAATTTAAAATCATCATCATTGCTCAGCTAGTTATACCGGGAGTAACAAAATGATCGAAACAACCGAATAACTTTCTATAATCTCATTGTCCAAGGAAATGTTCCAGACAAAGGGGTTAAAAAGTCAAAATTTCAGTAAGAAATAAATTGTGTGTATTAAACTGCGAGCAACACTCGAAGGAAACAACTAATATATAAAATATAAATTCCGAGATATATCGGCAGGATATTACTTGGCGACCTCGATGTCAGGCTGAAAAAAAATTCTCAGTCGAACCATATTCACCGAAGTTGTGCGAAATTTTTAAAAAATCAAAATTTCGGTACGAAGTAAATAAGCAAATTTTGATTTTTTTTTTACATTTCGCAGTATTCCGGTGAATATATAAATGTTTCGACTAGCTCCACTGACGAGACCATGGGATGGTCGAAACGCATATGGAGAGAGGACCAGAATTATTTCTGCAGCAAATAAACTGTCGTATTTGCTGGGAATAAACTGTTTCTATATATTCTTTCCTTTTTCTCTGCTTGAAAGGAGAATAACGTGTAGACAAAAGTTGTGGGGTTTTGTTCAGAAAATTTGACGATGATCTTGTCTTTGATCCTTGATCCCAAGGTCACCTTTAAAGGTCATTTCAAAGTCAACTTTTTTTTAATGGAACTTTCTACTAGTTACTAAGAATCTAAAAGGGCCGGAAATTTTACACTTAGACAGCGGCGGCTTTTCCTTAAATTTTCAGGTTTGCGCAACCCCCAAAAAATTGTAAATTAAACTAAAACATGATAATAAATATAAGTACAATTTTTTTTATTGAAATAATTAAACTTACTTGGCCTAAATGTTAAGAACAATTTGTCTGTATTACAGTATTACGCCTGAAAACGTTATCGCTTTGCTGGTGTGCAATTTTAATGCAGTCCAAACGAATACATTGGAGCGTATATGGAGTTGCCTATCTAAAATGTGGGTATATAAATGTTTCGACTAGCTCCACTGACGAGACCATGGGATGGTCGAAACGCATATGGAGAGAGGACCAGAATTATTTCTGCAGCAAATAAACTGTCGTATTTGCTGGGAATAAACTGTTTCTATATATTCTTTCCTTTTTCTCTGCTTGAAAGGAGAATAACGTGTAGACAAAAGTTGTGGGGTTTTGTTCAGAAAATTTGACGATGATCTTGTCTTTGATCCTTGATCCCAAGGTCACCTTTAAAGGTCATTTCAAAGTCAACTTTTTTTTAATGGAACTTTCTACTAGTTACTAAGAATCTAAAAGGGCCGGAAATTTTACACTTAGACAGCGGCGGCTTTTCCTTAAATTTTCAGGTTTGCGCAACCCCCAAAAAATTGTAAATTAAACTAAAACATAATAATAAATATAAGTACAATTTTTTTTATTGAAATAATTAAACTTACTTGGCCTAAATGTTAAGAACAATTTGTCTGTATTACAGTATTACGCCTGAAAACGTTATCGCTTTGCTGGTGTGCAATTTTAATGCAGTCCAAACGAATACATTGGAGCGTATATGGAGTTGCCTATCTAAAATGTGGGGATTAATTTCGTCTCATAAGCTTAATGAATGTTGCAAGTCAACTTGCACATCTGTGTTTAAGCTGTATTCTCGCTGTCAATTTATTTCAACCAGGTTCAAACAGTTTCTGGCGATGAAATAGTGACGTCAGATTAAAATTGTTTACACGTGTTTTGAAACAAGTATAGATATGCTTTCAAATAAGTGGATATACGCAATTTGTCATTATCATATTCGGGCGATCGGTAATAGTAACGTCATTTCAAATGTGTTTCAAAATAGATCTAAATATATACAGGTGTGGAAAATCCAAAACAGAACCCCTAAAGAAAGGAAATGTAACAGAAAGAGAGGAACAACACGTTTAGCCATGATGAAGAAGTGAAATAAAGCATAAGTTGTATCGTAGCTTGCTTTCTGGTTTCCAGCAAAGATGGTTGGCGGGGTCAGCAAAACACAGTGGGTTAAAAACACGGATTTCATATTAAAAATAAAAATCGGATCCAACATAACAGACTGAATCTTTAAAATCATAAAAATAAATTCGAAAAACGTCTAATGTGGTTCAATAGCTGTTAAATATGGAATTTAAAAACAAAATAAAAATAATAATTGTATTTCCATGAATAAAATATTGTGCTTGAGTCCAAGGTGCATTTTAAAAATAATACTATAATAATAAATACGTGGATATCGATAATCGTTAAAAAGGCAAAAGTACTTTTTCCTCAATGCTTAGGACTTCTTAACAAATACCAATGCAAATAATCTGTAAGTAATATAATATTTATTGATTTAAACAAATAAATAAATAATACTACTGTAATAAAAATAATAAAAAGAACTTTTTAATCATTGCCTTCTTTGTTAACAGCTTTTTTCTCATTCTCCAATACGTACGAATTGTTCTCCGAATCCTTACGATGTCAAAAAACAGTGTAAGGATCCATCGACGCCAAAAGTTTTGGAACACATCCTCCATATTTCTCTCGAGAAGATTTTCGGGCAAAGTCTAGGCGATAGTTTCTTATTAACTTGTCCGTTGATTTTTGTGCATCTTTCGATAGTTTACCTATCGGTAATATAGCAAATGCTATGATGTCTGGTCAATGGAATAAGTAATTTGTGGATTCCTGTTGGCATGTTGTACCAAGACTATCCTTTGAAGAATAATCTTGTTGTTTGAAGTTTGTACTCCCAAATTTTCTTTATTGCAGTTTAATGTCCGGTTCCAGTAGTTTGGAAAATGATGGGAAACCGGAGGATCAGTTTTCGTTTTACTCTTGTTATAATGGCTGTAGCTTGAAATACTCTGTATTTACTGGGACACAGTATCAATGTTGTTGAACTGAGATATTGTTTGGCAGAAGTAACAACGTTGGGCCGATTTCGCTCCAGTCAAAGCATTCACCTACCCGTCTATCATCGTCATAGATAAGTTGTGCTGTACTGAAGCTCGGGTGGCAAAGAGAACTCTTTTATATGGTGCAAGTTGTCTGGTTCAAGTTCAAAATTTTCTATTTTCGTTAAAGACTTTTGTTCGGTTTTCTTAATAAACTCAAATTTCAGAGGCCCGCAATTTATAGTAGAGGAGGGTTTGCAATTGTACCACACAATCTGTTCTTGTTGAGTTTGCGTGTTAATACCTGCTAATTGAAGTGGAATAAGAGAGGTTAGGAATAAGTTTGTATCAGAAATATTCGGAACAGTGAATTTCGTTTTGTACTGGCTCTGACCTGACGTTCCATCGTCATATCTACAAATCTAATTTTTCGATTTGTTCAAGGGCGTCTAATTGAAGCAATATAATTCGATCCACTGTATGATCCAGTTAGCCTTGGAATTTAACCTCGGCTTTTGATTTAGTAAAAGTTAGATACTCGTCATGTGGATAATATGCTTTTTTTTTGTATTTTACACACCAGAGTACGGCGAAAATATATTACTGCCTTTCTGTTTAGTCCAATTTTGTAATTGTTGATATTTGTTTCTCGACAATCCAATTTCAAATAGAAGAGCGGCGCACAAATGAAACTGGGCGCGACGTAACCACAACACTGTTGCCTTTGACCTGAGATGAAACTTTAGAAAGAAAAGACTGGCCGTTCATATTACCGAGGTTTAATAGAAACGTTACTATAGCCAACCTTCTATTTTAAATTTCTTAACTAGCAATTATTTTGGCCGTTTCTCAAATTCTAACCCACTAAGCCCGTCTAACTTCTTTCAGAGTAGTTCGGGACAGAAGATCGTAGGGAACGCCTACACGCAATATTACCCCCGCTAACTTCTGTGCGACACGAAGACGAGCAGTACCTTGAAACGTCTCATTCGGGGTGTATTTACTTTTCGTCTAAACTTATAATGTAATTGACGAAATTTGAAATATTTTGTGGATTTACTTTTCGTCTAAACTTATAATGTAATTGACGAAATTTGAAATATTTTAAATACATCAATTAGTCGAAATAAAAAAAAATTACTTTTTGTTGGGCGTTGAGCGTAAAAAAAATTTATATTTTTGTTACAAAATAAACATTAATTCTAATAAAAATACTAGGGAAACGCAACAGTTATTTCTAAGTAAATAAGCTAATAAACCACTTTAAAATTAAAAATCATTCTCAAAACTAAACTTTAATTTTGGTAAAAAATAGAAGTCACACGTTCAGAAATTGTAAATAAATAAACAAATAATTAAATTCAATTTAAATCAACAAAAACACCTAAAAGTCTACAAGAAGTGTTCAAACAAGCATCCGCTTTGAGCGGGACAATAAGCCACTCTATTGTAAAATACAGTTCGCGTATTTGTCAAAACTTCAGGGGTTATATCCCTACTAGCCCTTTCTATCATGTCCTCACAAAAAACCTTACGTGTTTCCTGATCTTTCGGAAAAATTTCTTGAGTTATTCGCAATTTGTAACAGCGATACCTGTTCCACTTTAAAATATTCCAAACTGTTCCAACGTTCATATCAAATTTTTCGGCAATTACGGTACTATTGCAGGGAAAATTAATTTCTGCTAAACTACAAACGTCAGTCTCCCGATTTGCTCGTTCTTCAGTAATTTGAGGAACCAGTTGCTCCTCATTATTATCAGTGCATTTTTTACAAATTTTTAGACAACAGGTTGTCTCAAATTTTTTAATAACTTCCGAAATTCTAAATTTTCAAAGAACAGGATGATTTTCGCACGTAAATGCAAATCCGCTGATTATTTACCTAAATAATACCACTTAATAATCTGCTCTTTTTGTTCCGTGGACTAAACTACCATTGTAATAAAAAAATTTGGCACGAAACACAGTACTTACGCTTCGACGGCCTGAATGAAAGCAAATAACTTGGAATCCTCTTATTGTGCTAGGGCGTGGCGTATGCTGCCGCCCGCGCTCACCGCGCCAGGATTGTATTACCCCTCACCCTAGGGCCAAACTGGTAATTTACACGTATGTCGATGCTTAAGACTGTCTCATTCTGATTTGATGAATAATATAGTATTTTCTTTATCTTACTTAAGAAACGTCCAGGTTCCGGTTTGGATTTTCCAGACCTCTATATTAAACCAGGCTACCTTGCGAAAAAATACCTTAGTTTCCCCGTCAGGTGTTTGATGTGCGGTAGGCTGTTGTATTTTTTTTGCATTTTGATTTTGGTAAAAACAAGAATGAATTCCGTTCAGAGTATAATTGCAGAGCTATTCGGTAGTCGGTCATTATGTGATAAGGCTGAAATAAAAAGGCTTGGAAAGACGTCTCCTAATTTAAAAATAGAACAATCCGTGTCTATCAAAAAAAGAATTTTTACTAGAACGTTTAATTCAGACTTTTATAATAAATATACGTGGATTTGTGGTTGTGAAATTAAAAATGCTCTATTTTGTTTTCCTAGTTTATCATTTGGAGGAAAAACTTTTTGAGCAAAAGTAGGTTTTATTGACTTATATCATTCGGGAAACCGCATTAAAAAGCATACGTTGTCGGCAAAACATATGAAAAATGTTTTGTAATATTCACTTTTTGGGACTGTTAACGTATTTTCTCAATTAAGCAGCGCTTATCGAAGATATACTGAACTGCACAATGACAAAATGAGAGATAATCTATATATTTTAAATATTATAATTAATTGTGTGCGTTTCTGTGGAGCTTTCGAACTCGCGTGATGAGGACATGATGGGTCTATGTCTCTCTCTAATCCCGGGATTTTTCGAGGTTTAATTGATTTTAGTGCTCAGTTAGATGGTGCTCTGAAACAACATTTGGAAAAAGCATCGATATTTAAAGGTATATCAAAAACCATTCAAAATGAAATTTTACAAGCAATGTTTATTGTATGTCAAGAGGAAATTTCGGGACTTCTTGTACTTTATGACCATCTTTCGCAAAACATCAAGCTAAGTGAGACATTTAGTAAAGTTTTAAAACATACCTGATTTCAATCAGCTGGTTATTGATAGATTTGTTAATCCCAAAGATCGGCGTATAGATTTTTTATAAATAATTCATACAGTAATTTTATTTTGACAGCTATATTCTTAAAATTTATTACCTACTTTATGTTTAGTTATTTAAAATACGCGGCTTTTTTTCATACTAACTCAATTTTTAAAGACTTTTATTTTTTCATCTACTGGTGGGTTTTATACATATATATGTTTTTAAGGTACAATTGGAATTGCAACGCTTACTTTTTTAATGCACCAACCGCCACAGCACTCAGATATATATATATATATATATATATATATATATATATATATATATATATATATATATATATATATATGTATATATATATATATATATATATATATATATATATATATATATATATATATCGAGTCAAGGTGACTACATAATCTTATTGAAATTCTGTGTGTAATATTTTATTAAAAAGAGTCCCTCGAAAATTGCCCTGGCACAGTTACAAAAAAAAATCCCAGAACTAGACTATACTATAGTTTTGTTTTTAGACTTGCATAAATTGAGCTTAAGGTAGTTCACTCGTGAAACGGCTTTTCTTAGGAATTTGTTTGATTTTGAATATATAGTTTACAAAAGTGTCTTTTATTTAATTAAAAAAAAACGAAATTTTTAATCGTCTGTGGGACGAAATATGAACAATTAAAATATGCATTAACATGCTGGAGGTCACTACATATAATAAAATGCCAATACATTTTGGAATATCTGAAAAACGGTTTTTACCATATTTTTTAAAAACTAATGTAACGTAGATCCAAAAATTATGAATTTTTTAGAAAAAAACCGTAATTTCTTGACCGTTTTCTTTAGAAAATACAGATATTTTAAATAAAAATAATTTGAAAACATCTGACGCGTAGTGGGGTGCAGTGATTATAACTTGACATGGCGCGATAATTAAAACCTATGTTAGTTAGGTTAGTTCTTCAGAATATGACATTTTTTTAAATATATTTCCCGACATTTTTATTTATTTTCTCAATGTATTGGGATGTCCACATAACAGACTGTATAGATATGAGACTCACACTATATGAACGTTACTTATACATACGTTTACTCTATACACCATTTGATATAAACATTTGCGGCGCTTCCAGATTTATTATCTTCTTCTTCAAGTCCCTTCTCCATTGCGGAGGTTGGCAATCATAACAGCTATTTTAATTTTTGATGCAGATGCTCTAAATAGTTGTTTTGAACTGCATCCAAACCATTCCCTTAGGTTTTTTAACCATGAAATTCGTCGTCGTCCTACGCCTCTTCTGCCACTTAATTTGCCCTGGATTATGAGCCGTAAGATGCTGTACTTTTCTCCCCTCATAATGTGTCCGAAATATTGCAGTTTCCTCTGTTTTACTGTTATCTCGACTTCCTTTTCTTTCCCCATTCTTCTCAACACCTCGGCGTTCGTAACTCGATTCACCCACGAAATCATCTGAATTCTTCTATAGGTTTACATTTCAAAAGAGTTAAGTCTTCTCATTGCCTCTCGATTCAGTGTCCATGCTTCCATTCCATAATATAGAACACTGTATATGTAACATTTAGTCAGTCGTATTTTCAGGGCTAATGTTAGATCTTTGCTGCAGATAACCTTTTTAATTCTAATAAAGTTGGCACGTGCTTTCTCGATTCTGGTTTTTATTTTGACGGCATAGTCATTATTTTCTGTTATTAGGTTTCCCGAGTAAGTGTACTTTTTAACTCTTTCTATGTGCTGGCCTCCTACCATTAGGGTTTCATTATTATTGGTGTTGTTTTTACTAATTATCATGAACTTGGTCTTTTTCGTGTTAAGAGAGAGTCCATATTCTCCACTAACTCTTAATATTTTATTCATTATTTTTTCTAGGTCTTTCAAACTATCAGCTATTATTACGGTGTCATCTGCATACCTAATATTGATGATTAAAACTCCGTTTACTTTTATCCCTGCTGTTTCAGATTCAAGACTTTCCAATATGACCTCTTCAGAATAAGCGTTAAATAGTAAAGGTGACAATATACACCCTTGTCTGACTCCCCTTTGTATTTTCACATCTCCGGATATTTCCTGTCCAATCTTTACTGCCTCTCGCTGATTGTAATACAGATTTGATATCAACCTTAAATCTCTTTCATCCAAATTTTTGCTTCTGAGAATCTCTATCATTTTGTCATGTTTGACCCTATCGCTGATTGTAATACAGATTTGATATCATCCTTAAATCTCTTTCATCCAAATTTTTGCTTGTGAGAATCTCTATCATTTTGTCATGTTTGACCCTATCAAGCTTTGTTGTAATCTATGAAGCAGACATAGAGGTCCTGATTGATATCTAAGCATCTTTGAGTAAGCACATTAAAAGCAAATAATGCTTCTCTTGTACCCACCCCGTTCCGGAAGCCAAACTGTGTGTCACTAATATTCAGCTCCAATTTGGAATGTATTCTAGCCTGTACAATTTTTAAAAGAGTTTTCAAAGTATGTGACATGAGACTGATTGTTCGATAGTCACTCCATTCTTTTGAATTTGCTTTCTTGGTAAACATATGAATGTTGATGTTCACATTTCTCGGGAGATAGTTCCTGTCGTGTAAATTGTATTAAATTATCTCACCAATAAATCCAAATTTTTGTCATTGATCAGCTTCAACAACTCACCTGGCATTTCATCTGGACCAACAGCTTTATTAGTTTATATCGACCTTAATGCATAAATGACCTCTGCTTTAGTAATTTTAGGCCCTATGTCACCGCTTAGACTGTTTATAGAAGAATTTTCGTGTCTTTGATCTTCAAATAGTTTTTCTATATATTCTTTCCACCTGCATAATTTTTGTTGTGTTTCCATAATAATGTTTCCCTCTTTGTCAAGCAATACGCAATTTATTATATTTAAAGTTATTACTGTATAAGAATGTGTCTGTATATTGAAAGTTAACGTGTGTTGGAAAAGTCTCGTACAAAAACAAAATTCTTTAGGCCTGAGAATCTTTAACTTTTGGTACTTACTTAAAGGCTATACTTTTGTCTACGACTGTCGCAAGTGAACTACCTTTAAAACTCTATTCCCGTAAACACATTGTTAAACTCAAATGGTATGACCCGTACGTGAACCTCAGTGGTCACTTTTATCCAAGATTAAACATCTATTTTTATGTCAAATTATCCACTCTTCCAATTTTGCAAAAAAAAGTTGATTCTAATAATCTTTTAAAATTACCTTGAAATCAAAGACAAGGTCACGATTAGATTTCTTGATCAAAATACTACGACTTTTGTTTGACCTATATACAAATTATAAATCACTTTTGTCATAATTAATATCAAAAGATCAGTTTTTTAACTGAAAAATAAAACAGTTACAGCAATATAAGACTCAATTCACAGACTTTTTTTTATTTATTTTGTACCGATAAAATAGTCGTAGAGAAAAAAAATCGAAAAAAAAATAATTACAACGTTCTAATTATTCCTGCCAAATTTAATATGGCCACCCATGTACACCAAAGACCAGAAACCGCTATATTTTATAATTAATACGAGACGCTATAAATCGCCGCCAAAAACGCAATTGACTGCGATTTCGACGTCAAAGTTCGGCAGCCTCTGCGAGAAATTTTCCCGATTTCCGGACCCTTAAGCGACGGCTGACCTACTTCTCAAAATCATTTCATTCGATACTTACACGAGGCTCGCCAACGGCTACTTGTCGATCAGAAGTCATTGGCGGGTTAGTTAATATGTTCCATTGTTGGCAATTTAAAATGTATGTATTACTAAGAAATAGGAAAAAAGAAGTCAACGAAGAAGTGGTAATCAACTCTATAACAGCAGAAAACTGGAAAGAATACATGCAAGGACTTTACAATAACCAGGAGTATAATAATGAGGACATCCAAATAAATTTAGATAGGGTAAAACCGCTGATGGAAAACGAGAACACAAAAATAGGAGACGTACACGAAATGCTGACTAAACTGAAAAATAGAAAAGCTCCGGGAACCGACGATATTTCCAATGAAATGCTTAATGCCTTGAACTAGAAAAAGCACTAACAATACTATTCGACAAAATTCTATCAACCTGCAGTAATCCAGAACAGTGGAGGAACAGCCTGACTATACCCATCTTCAAAAAGGGAAATAAGAATGACCCCAACAATAACACTACTAAACGGTACAAGCAAATTATTAACAAAAATCATGACTTCAAAACTAACGAGTAAAATTGCAATAAGTGAAAAACAACACGGGTTTAGACTGAACAGATCGACAGTTGATGCGATTTTCATTATCCGACAGACTATTGAAAAATCGATAGAATACAATAAACCTCTATTCATCTGCCTAGTGGATCTTAAAAAAGCGTTTGATAGAGTTCGACTTAAAGACGTCTTGCAAATATTTCAGGAAAATGGCATTAACCACAACTATATTACGGCAATTGAAGAGCTAAATAAAAACAATACGACACAGATAAAGATACAACAAGGAGCAACAGAGGAAATACCTATCATGACGGAAATACGACAAGGCGACAGTATGAGTCCATTTCTCTTTAATTTAATTATGGACAAGATAATACAAAATGTAAAAGAAGTCAATGGAGGATACAAAATGGGACGAAACTCTTCAAAAATCTCATGTTTTGCCGACGACGCCTTACTGTTAGCAGAAAATGATGACGATCTTTAACGACTACTATACCGATTCCAGACCATATAAAAAAATTTAAATATAGAAATATCTACAGAAAAGACCGAAACGATGGTAATTTCAAAAGATCCTGTCAGATGCAAATTGGTAGTGAAGAACCATCCTATCAGACAAAGCATGTCTTGCAGATACTTGTAAGTTGATGTATCAAGCAATAAAAATCTATACCAGGAAGTCAAAGCACATGCTAACAAGGCCTCAAGGATATCAGGATGCCTGAGGGACATAATCTGGAAAAATAAGTATATGCCCACAGAGAGCAAAGTACGCATCTACAGAACTGTGATAAGACCAGTACTAACTTATGCATCGGAAACTCGAGCCGAAACATCTAAAACAAAAAGTATGCTACGAACGCCTGAAATGAAAACGTTAAGAACAATCAAAAGAGTAACCCTAAGAGATCAAATAAGAAGTTCCGAAATAAGGGATGAGCTCAAGGTGCCTGATGTGGTACGGTCATAGGCACAGATATTGGAGGGACCATGTGGACAGAATGGGCGACGATCGATGGGCAAAATGGGCTAAGAACGAGATACCAAACACTAGAAGATCCACTGGTCGACCTCCAAAAGGATGGCACGAGTGTTGGACATCAACATCACAGGAGGCTTAATATAGCAGAAAAACAAGACGTTAATCTTAAATAAAAGAGGAAGAAGAAGAAGAAGTATTACTAAGGGGTTTTTGGAGTCACTGAATTCAAATCATATGTCTATTTCCCGAAATTCAAGTTGACGAATCCAAATTTGAAGCTGTGTACGTAAAAACTATTAAATGTCACAAAGAGATATTAAAATTCCAATGAAAATTATTCTGTCTCAACCTAGGAATTTGGTAATATAATAAAGAAGAAAACTGCTGAAACCTAACCTAAAAAACAAAAATCGTTGTATCATAGGTTTAAAACGAAGTCAAGGATACTGTAAACTTTACAAAAGAGTTTTTGGGGTATGAATTAAAATACGGTGTTTATTTTCAGAAATTCTAAATGGTAGCTATAAAATGGCAAATGTACTAATAAAAATTGTCGAATATGTTACAGTTTTGTTATTATATTCACCATAAATTAAATTCTTATTTTCATCAAGTAGTCTCTTCAATACAAATAAAATACAAGCTAAAAGTTTTTGTCACTGTCCCATCAAAAACCGGTTTTGTAAAAAATCAAGTGTGCCTAGAAATGTATCAAACACTCCACTTTTGCCACTTTCATCAAGGGTGTAGTTAGTTAATCTCTTGTTTTTTTTCTTGGCGCTCTTGCGATTTCTAAAAGCGTCGGTGGGAGAGATTCTGGGCCTAGCCTTGGTTGGGAAAACAGGCATAAGCTCAGAATGCAATATTTTTGTGGATTTTTCTATTTATACAGCACTACGTATATCCCAGTAAACAGCTAAAACCATATTTAGTGTTTTAGGGCAACATTTGCCAGATTTTGGGGGATAAAGAAAGTTAAAACTGTATTCGCTTACCCTTAAGTGTAGTGAAACTTATCACCTCTAGGAGATTAACACCATATTTGTGACTTTTGGTCCTTGTTACACCCGTAAAGACAAAGAGGTACATGCCACAATCAGATTTTATTAAACCGGGATCTTCCTTTTCTATTTAACAACTGGAATTCCATGCCAGAGCCTGGCATAAAACACTCCATTGCTCCAAAAGAAGTTACAGGTTAGTGCTTGCTGAAAGGACTTAGACTCAGTGATAAAACCACAATTCAAGTATTAGAACTATATATAATAAACTGTGGTATTAGCTAATTTATCGTATGCTTTAATTTTCCCCCCTGTGATTGGGAACCAATAAGACTTTCTGCGTGCGATCACAGGACATTTTATATTTAATTTAAGTTAAACTGCCTTGTAAACTGAAGGTATACGTATACATTAGGTAATTTAAAACATTATTTTACCCATTAGAAGTCCAGCACTTTTAATTTAGTTTCTAAATCGACGTTCTAGATAATTTATTAGTGCAAAATACAACTGTACATAAAAAGTAAGTATCTTCAACGCAAATCACCCGACAGTCTAAAGCTGGACCTATATCTAAAACGACTTGGCGTATGGCGTAGATGACGTCATACTTGTAGTAGTATTGTTCATTGTTTTTTGTTTTTTTTTGTTCTAATCCAGGTAGCAAATAGTCGCATATTTATTTAGATTTAATTAAAATTCACATAGTTTGTAAAACAGAATCCTTTTTTATTATTGTTAAATATAAATATTAATTGTTTTTGGAATCGGGATGTTTTATTTTTGAATCCGGTTGTTTCCTGTTTTCGATAACATCATCGCCTCTTCTTACCGACGGGCCTAAAACAGGTGGCGCTTTGAATTTATATAACCCCCCCTAATCTCCGGCATGCTAGCCTAGGCAATGCCCTAAAAGAAGGAGCGATCAACACCAAGAAAATAACCACCTGTACCGAAGCATTTAATAAGAATTCATTTTCATTTTAATGCTCTTTTTCTCGCGGTATAGCAAATACATACAAGGAGTACTTAAGCTCTTAAACACAAAAGAGTATTTGAATTATCTTGGATATATAAGTTTAATTGATGCAAAAAATAAGTTTATAAATTTTAACTTTTCCTCAGAACACCAGACAATTATTCAAAGTAAGTTTTTAAATATTAAATTTCATCACTTCCAGAATTTCGACAAATGTTGTCGTATTGATTATTTTTTAGCATGGTATTAACCACTCATGTAACGTCCCCGATCTTAGATATAGCTGTTGAATTGGTTGTCAATATATTGCCAGCGGGGTGTTTTTGGCAACATATTAAATAACTAGGACAGTAACGTGAGAAAATTAAAAGCACCAAAGATCAATTTTAATGAAGAAGATTATGTAGCCATGATAAGGATTTACGGTTTAATTGTATGAGATTCAATATATTAGGTCCTTAGGGTTTAAGATTATGAAGTTAAAGGAATTTTGGGTTTAAGGGAATTGAGGATCAAGGCCTTAGAGGTTACGGAGTTTAGTACTTGAGAGCTTAGGTACTCCCTGTGTTTATTATTTGAAAATTTTCAATGGCATATCTGCATCGTATTTGAACTTGGCTAGTCCAGAAACTCTTTTGTAGGGTATATAGTATCACTGATTTCGTTTTATGCCTGTGGGAGAATAATCTTTGTTTTTTTTTAGGTTATATGCTAGCATTTATCTTCTAGATTATATTCCCAAACTCCTAGGTCGAGACAGATTGATTTTTATTGACATTTTAATACCTCTCTGTAACTAACTTTTAAAAGTTTTTAAGTACACTGGGGGCACGCGCAGCAATCACCCCCTAGAGGGAGACTACAAATAATTACAAAAAAGGAAAAAATTAACAAAAAGTTCTCTTAATTAATTTTAAGTCACATACATATTTTTTGAGATTGATCACAACGTTGTTAACAGGTTTAATGACGTTGTACATTACCAAAAAGACTAAAACTAGTGTTTAAGACACATTTAACATTTTAAAAAATAATTTAAAATCAAGAAAACATGAGGAACCATTTTTTTATGCTTTCTTGACTCACATGTAGAATTTAAAATAAAATATTGCAAAATTAGACGTTAGGAGTGTCGGTACCCACTGGGAGCTGACTCTTTATTCTTGCTTATTTCGCATAGTTCCTCTAGGCATTCCCAGACCATCCAGACAGAATGATAATCTCTTGCCTGCGATAGTCGTTCTCTTTATTAAATTGGATGCATCTCATGTATTTCCACTTGGAAGATGCTTGGTGGCCCAGACTTTCGTGGTATCTGATACTGGGTCCATATACTCCTATTCTAGTTTCCTTCGTCATTTTGGAGCCATCTATATACCATTTTAATGCAGTTTCTGGTAAGTTTTTTAATAGTATATCTGTTCCATTCCCTTGTGCTACTCAACTTTGTGTTGAAGTGTTTAATAAAGTTGCACTTCTTTTTTATTGCAACTTGTTGTATGTCTCAGATTTGCTGATTTCTGGATAAGAGATTAGGCCTTCGTTTAATAGCTTCATCTCGCATCATTCTATATAATGTCATCTTAGTCATACTCTCCACCAGTATATGTAGATGTATATATACGAAAAGAAACGTTTGGTTTCTGTTTCAGATTCTCACTTTTTGTTTTTTATTTAAAATTATATTTTACTTACACTTAACATGTTTCGTAGCAGTACTATTCAGATATCAACGACGACAAGCATTATTAAGAAAAAATAATAAAAGTGTTCTGGTACCTATTCAAACATTCAAGGTTTTCAAATTCGTATTATTAAATAAATTTAACAGTGGTGAATTAATCTAATCTAATTCATCATTCAAAATGTTATGTATATTCTTAAGTTTGTTAACATTTAGTGATTCCAATAAAGTAAATTTTTTATCTTTATACATGTAGGATTTTGAAATTTTCATCACTATACCATATTTCTGGTGTGGATAGACCTTACGCACCTCAGAGAAATAAAACCAAATAGCGTAAAACGCAATTTCTGGGTGGTCAGTTTTGGTCCCAAAAACGAGAAATAACATGACCTAGAAATTTCATTTTCAACGTTATTGTTTCGCAAGCGACAGGTGGCGCCACATTGTTAAAACCACATCTTAGTTATCTCGATTCCGTCCAATTCTTGCCAAAAAAATCGGTTAACGTGATCGCTCCCACCATTAACAATTCATCGAAAATTCTGATTTTGATTTACTTATGGAATGCGTCGTTAAATTGTAGTTGGTAAAGTTTCTGTGCTGTCCACAGTCAGTAGGGTGCAGTTCTTAAGTCCGCTGGAACTAATAAGCTTGAAAGTGCACATATTCAAAATTCGTTGGACAGTGCTGTGGTCGAGGTTTAATTCTGCCGGTCGATTATGCACACGAAATGATGTTTTGCGAATCATTACTCTAAAATATTCTTCATCTTAATAATGGGTTTTCACTTTTAATAATCGTTCGTCTAAACTGTAACACGACATTTTCGTTTGTCTAATTTTCACGCCACTGGTTTTACATAATATACAAAATCCATTTTGCCGTTAGGCTACTTAGTTAATGAAATCGGCAAAAAAATAAATATTCCTTTTATTATAGCTATTACCTTTAATGTTTAATAAATATCAGTAATTAAACTGTGGGAAATAGGCCTGTATAATATTAGTTATTTTTACATTGTTTTGAAAATGATATGGTAGCAATATGGATATTTCGATTTTGGTGTAAGTTTATTTATAACTAGCAGCTATTACTTAAATAAGTGTGTTTAAAAGAGAGAACAAGGAAAAGTGCTGTAAATAGTACTACTTATATATTTTTAAAGAAGGTTCACCGCACGCGTCTGTCTGTATATCCGAACTAATCTCTAAAAGTACTTAAGGATATCAGAAGTTCCAGCACTTTGTAGACTTACGCTGACTCAATTATTTAATCAAAACAATGTATAACGAGCTATACGGTATGAGAAGGGGAAGCTAAGTCTTCCCATACTTTTTTGAGGAAATTAACCTAAAGCGAGATTAAAAATTGCATAATTATAAAATCTTATTCACCTGTTACCTTTACTCTACTAGCATATTAATAGTTATGTTTTATACGAGAATAACTACACTTATACTTAAAATCTTCAGAGGTCAAGGGAAGGTCATCTTGCGTACCACATCGGGAAACATCTGAAACGATCAGTAAATTTGCAATTTATTGTCCGTCGAGGGATGCCATCATGGTTTAAATAACAGTTGCAGGTTGTTCTTGAAGCGGGTGGTTCTTTTTTACGTTTGTGTTGAAATGAAATCAATTTTTGAAGGTTTTTAAGATTTATGTTTTAGAAGTTAGGCTTGTTTTGTAGTGTTTTAATTTGAAGGTTTGAATGTCCTGACAAGTAGGTAAGTAACAATTTTATCTCTGTAAACATAGAAATTAAATCCTATAGTGTAGGGATACCACGGCCTAATTTAATTACTCTAAAATTGTCCAACACTCTTCAAATTCATAGTTTCAATTCACCTTGGTACTACAAATGCACTTGGTTGACAGGACCCTGCAAAGAAACAAATTATTTCTGTGGTTTTGCTTATTATTTTCAGTTCAAATCGAGTACACAACCTGGTATAAAACAGGATTGCTGATCTTAAAAATTTACCTCTTTGTATCGAGCCGCATTCAAAGTCAAAGGAACATATTGTATCATCCTGTAAAATAAAACTTATGAGTAGACATAACATTGCCGTTGCCTTGAATACGTCAGAAAAGATACCATAATATCACATAATAATCAGGTTAGGGAAAAGCGTGCCAATCTGAAAAAGCACTCGTCACTTCTTCTGTGGAAAATCAGTTTAAAAAATTAGACAAAATTTTTGAAAAACTGTATAGGATAATAAGGAACGAAAGGTTTCCCGGCTTGGTCAAGTTGAAAATAATGGTTCTTGAGTTCAGACCGTGTCAAATTGGAATTATTATCCTACGTTTTGCCTATGATTGCACAAAGCATCTTCAGGAATCTTTACTCCACGAGGTTAGAACACTGAATGACCATCGAGGAGCAACAGCCGGTATTTATACCCAACTGGTGCTCGATTTCCACATGTGATGTAGACTGTAACCTATATCTATTAATATTATTTGGATATTTACAAATTTCGCTTGATTATCTAATTTTACGTTTAAAGAAACCAGACACTGATGCTAGCACCTTAGTTTCTTTTACATTAAAATTGTGGTACCTGTGCAATGCTGGTGTTCGACTACTGCAGATTATACAATTTGTTTCTTTTTTATACATGTTTCCTATTTCTTAAGCCTAGTGGCTATAGACCTGCCTGTTTTATCTACATACACTTTACCATAAGAGCAAGGTATCTTGTAAACACCTTCTCTTTGAAATAGTATTGTGTCATTTGGTGACATCAAACATTGTCCAACTTTCTTACATGTGTTGAAAATTGTCCAAATTTTCGATTTTCGCAGCAATCTGGCAATCTTGTCGGTGGTTCCGTGATGTAAGGTAAGACAACACTGTCGATTGGAGGTACATTTACGACATTTTGTTGAGAAGTTGGGTTTTTATATTAATTAATAGACCGTTTTACATCTTCAGCGCAATATCCTTTGCCTCTCGGAGCATTAGTCAATTTTTCTGTTTCTGATTACTGTGATTGTTCTTCACATATTGAATGGGCTCTATGTACCAAAGAGTTTATGACGGATTGTTTTTGAAAAGGATGATGGTTTGACGTTCTATTGAGATATCGATTTGTATGTGTTTGTTTTCTGTTCACAGGATGTCCTAATTTGTCATTATCTTTCCTTTGTACTAGTATATCAAGAAAAGAAAGGGCACTCTTTGATTTAGTTTCCATAGTGAATTTTATGCTAGAGTGTTTTTGGTTTGGATCATCCAGGAAATTATGAAGGTTATCTACGAACGTATCATCTACATATCTGCACCAAAATTTAGGTTTTAGATTGGGCGTTTTCTTTGAAAACTTGCATGAAGGTGTTAGCTATCACAGGTGATAGCGGAGATCTCATGGCTGCTTCTAAAGTCTACTCGTAGAAAGTTCTTTGAAAAGTAAAATAAGTGGAAATCAGACATGCTTTGATTAATTCTAGTAGTGTGGCGTCCATGTTGTTATTTCGTAATATATCCGATATGGAAACTGAATTATTTATAGGAATATTTGTATACAGGGATGCTACATTAAAACTGACCAGTATGTCTCTAGGCACTTACTGTATGGTTTTTAATCTTTCGACAAAGTTTTTAACAAAAAATTCAGTTTTTCCTAAAAATGGGCGGAATTTGGCCAGATATTTACATGTTTTGTAGGTTATTGAGTCTATTGCGCTGACGATTAGACCTAGAGTAGAATTTTGGATCTGCTGGGTTTAACGAATTTTTTTTCTTCTGGAATGAGACTAGATGCATTGATTAGAGATGTAAGGTTCCCTTCGATTTTGGTCCGTCCAAATGACTTTGTAAGTATTGTCGTCCAAGAGCTGGGTTATTTTTTCAGTATATTTGTCCTTATCCATAAAAACAGTTGCATTCCCTTTGTCAACTGGGAGAACTAAGATGGTGTTGCTCTCGTTCAATTTTTTAATAGCCTTCCTTTCCGCTGATGTAATATTTAATTTAGGTGGCTGTGAGTGTTTTATAATTCGTTACTTATCGAATCGTGTTTGTTTGCTTTGAAGGTAATTTTTAAATGGAGACTTCGCTACTAGAAACTATTTTTTCCATTGGTATGAGCCTTGGAGTGATGGCGAAGTTCTCTCCTTTGAATAAGATAATTCTCACTGCTTCTGTAAGTTGTATACTTGACAAATTGACGACTGTGTTCATTGGTGTGCTTACTGGATTATTGTTCCTTAAAAATCCTTCGAATTTTCTTTTTTGCTTCATAGTGACTTTTTGACGCATTCTTTCTGCTTAGCGATTTTATCCAGCGTTACAAATTTGTCTTGATCCATTAGAAATGACCATTTTAGAGGTAATTCATGGAGATTATGGGCATTTGTATCGAAGTCACGAAGAATTGCCTTGATCCTTTCTCTGACAAGAACCGTGCTTATATGCTTGTAGATATTCTTGGCACATCTGGAGGTTATGTGGTATTTTATCTGCAATGATTTTGGTATTACATTTTCTTCACGACATCAGATATGTTAACTGACATATCATCTTCATCTTTCTGCTGCTGAGATCGCCGAAGGTTTTGGAATCTTTTTTGATATCCTCCTCATAGAGGCTCGCTAATAAAGAACGGAGGGCTTTCACGGTTTTGATCAAGTTAAAAATCATGATTCGTGTGTTTAGACGTCGGAATTGTTTATGATTTATTATGTAAGAAGAGGCACTTAATATTATATAATAATTAGAGAATTTAAATAAAACTTTAATAAGAGTAATGGCATTTTTGCATAGAGTGGAAAATAGAACAACCATATAAACTTAACAAGACTGTTCTGATAATAAAATAAAAAGGTGTGTGAAGGAAATAATTTTAATGATGTAGATGTAATAGTGAATATATGCTTCCCAATACTGTAAGGAAATTATGCACCATTAATTTTAGTAATAAAGTGATAACCTAAGAAAAACGTGCTAGTTGGAAAGTTGTATAACAAAACAAATAAGATGACCAAATTTATTATTGTTCCACGTTTAACAAATAACAATATTTTAAAATAATATACATTACATAGTTAAATAATTACTAAACATAACAATTTTTAGAAGTCAAACCAATAATACTCCTGAAAGTTAATTACAAAATTAGAAATGATAATAAAGCTTCTGAATATATGTTTCCTAATAAGATAAATATTTAAGTATAATTTGTTTTGCTTTATTGAATATGTAGTTATGCAAATAAAACAAACAGCTTCAGTAATAATTAGTAATAATGAGTAATAAAAACTTAGTTAAAATTGTATTTTGTTTTTGCGTTATTATGTTCATGTGTTTTACAATAGATTTAAATAGCAAATAGGTATTTAAAATTATTTTCATAACTCTCTACGACCTGCGTAATTTTGTTAATTAAAATTTTATTTACCGGATCAGTAAGTAATTATCTTCACATAAATTTCGAAAAATACGAAAGAAAATTGACAATAGTTTCTTTACCTAATAACAGTGACATGGATATTAAATTTATTCAAGTATTATTCAAAACTATCTAAAATTTTTCATAGTCTATAGACACTTGTATATTACACCACCAAACTTATAAGTGCTAATCGTTCCTATCAAATGTCAATGGGAGCAATAACCTACTAGTAAATCTCGACACGCTGACTTTAAATTGATAGATTTTAATAAATTATATCATTTCCTCGTTGGTAGATTACGGATAATAAAGACAGCGATAAAAATTCAGTCCTGATAATCTAAAATTGATCACCTTGTAAATTATTGACACTTAAAGTCCTCAAATGCTTGTCTACTACTGCTGAACTTTGACACGAGAATCTAAAGAGTAAAGGGAAGCGTAATCGTCACCAGGTATAAATGAATGAATGAATGAAACAAAGGGTGGTGATACTAGATCATTGATACCTAGGCCTCTATTGGGCCCTTTACATCCCACCATAGCTGCAGGTAATTCTAGATCGATGGCTTTTACGAATCTAAGCAACCTCGTTAGTTAAACTTGCCTAATTTCTTTCGGTAACAAACGTGTATCTTCGAAATATCTGTGTCCGTCCGTTGAGTACTGAACCCTCTTTGAGGACTTGTTCAACACTTTCATCTTCCTCCAAACACCATCTTCGACACCGATTTTATGAAGATGTCCCCTCAAGTGACAATGTCCTGTTAACAATCTTACACAATTCGCAGCTCTTTCCTTCCTAAGGACAGAAGCTCCTTAGTACGCCTTGCGCTGGGTCCAGTTATATGTTCCTCAGCACATCTCATTCCAGGAGCTCCCCTCCACTATTAAACAAATTTACTTTTCAGCAACGATTTTAATTCCCTTTTGCCAACGGCAATTGGGACAGGTAGAATTGGTTGGGATCCATATAATTCAGTTGCGGAACCTAACTTGGCTAGTTGGTTGCCCTAGTGGGAGCAGTTCTCATTGCGCTCAATATTCCCACACAAGCCATTCTTTGAATTTTGTCAAGTTGAGGGCTATGTTTGCGTTTTGTTGTACTACGTACTAGGTAACTAATTAGCCATAGAAAAACTGTATATATGTGACATTAAAATAGACCAATTAAATCATATACGTTTGTTCGAAATATTACTCGTTAAACGGAAACAGGGTGTTCAAAATGAAAATTTATTCTAGGAAATAAGCCTTGATTTGAAAACGTTTCAATAGATGGCATTCAAGATCGTCATTATTATCTTTTTATAGATAAGAAATAAAAATTTATAAAATTTTTTGAGTTTTTCAATGAAAGACGCTAAATGCATACAATGGGTTTAATTAATGTAGGTATGTTTTCTTACCTGTAAAATTAAATGTATGTCCGTTTGTATGTGAGCCAAAAAATGATCTTTGTTTTCGAGATATTTGCATTTAAACATCTCATTGCAATCAGAACAATCAAATTTATTAAAATCAAACTTGCTAAGTTGATTGTGGACAAAATCAATGCAAATTTGATGTGACTTGGCTTGGCTAGTGTGTTTAAATATTTTTACATCAATTTACTGAATGGGCCATTTTAATTTGCGCAAAGATGTGCAATTCTTAGAAAATTACTTATGTACCTTTAAATATAAGACAGAATATATGGCTCAGCGCGATCTCACTTTTCACTTATAATTCGAAATCATTTATTTTTTTTATCGAGGGACTAATTGCGGTAGTGAATTTTCGTAGCCTCCTCATGGCCCAGATATTAACCAGCTCAATTTTTATTTGTTCATAAAAATGAAATAAATATATGTTATGAACTTTTAGAAGCAAATTCATTTCTCCGAGAAGTAAAAAAAATCATTTTTGGAAATAAACATTTTCAATTAGGTATTATTATTTTTAGAGAGTAAATACTGCCCTTAAAATATCATGTAAAAATGTCATGTAGAAAAGAGAGGAAAACAATCCAATTATTTCTTTTCCTGGAAAAAATGAACCTTGTCGAAAAGAAAAAAAACCACAAATGTTCCCGAAAGATCCAAAGTGGAAGTTCGAAATACACTCCATAATACGTACTAAGAAAGTAGGAGTATAATCTTTGTCATAATATAAGCTAAACTTGAAAGTAGTAGCCTTGTTCTGTTATTTTTAGAAAAGCATGTTACTCTTAAAATTTTAAATGCTGATCTCGCCACCAAAGAGATTGTGTCTCTAGATAAATTATCTTTAAGTATTCTTCTTTAAGGAGCTGAGATTCAAATACAAAATAAGGGCATTATTTGGAAAAACATGTGTTGTTTTTGTAAGAGTTCGTTTTCTTCAAAAGTATATTAAAATCTCAATAGTTCTTATCCAAGGGTAGTTTTCTTAGACGAATTGTGAATTTTTTATTGTTTACTCTTGGATTGATATGTTACTACTTTATTTCTGAGTCTTTTCCAAGGCTTAATTAGTGTAAGGTTTTAAAATTTTTATTACATACATTTGGTTATTATAATTTGATGTTTTTTGGATTTACAGACGTATTTCTTGTTAATTGTACTATTTGGGCAGCCTGTTATGTGTTTAGATAATAAATAAATAAATAAATTTTTGTTTTTTATGCTTTCCTTTAAGGATTATTATTTTATTCGCACTTTTTTTTTAAATTTATATGATCATTATTCCTGTTGTTTTTCAACCTTAAAAGTATATTTTACAAATATTGCTTTCAAAAGAGCTATAGGAAAAATTGTAATTTCATAGTTTGTGCCATTAAAAATGCTTATATTAAGTGTTTGCAAGTAAACCTTATTGTGTTATACGAGGGTGATGCTGAATATTTTGGAATGTGGCAACGCTGTTCAAGCTATATAAACGCCGCTTTACTTGTACGTCACCAATAACAAGGGTAAATATCAGTTCAAATTTCAAACATTGAACGTTGCCACGTGCTGTGTAGTCGTTAAAAGGGTTAGTTGTGTAGGTGCATTGGCAACTTTAACAATTGAATTGCACTGCGAGCATTTTCGTACTATGATTTTTGATGACTTTAAAAATGGTTGAAATCAACAGCAGTGCTTGGAAGAACTGTTAACAGCATTTTTCGATTTTTCCCGTCACGCTCAACAATTTTTGGTTGGTATGCCAAATTTAAACGTAGTAAAACATCGTTAAAAGACGAAGAGCGCAACGGTCGGCCATCAATTGCGGTTATCCAGGAAGACATAATCATTCTGAGAAATCTTGTGCATCAAGACATACGAATTAGCTATTGTTCGATTCAGGCGAGTTTAAATATTGGTTCGGCAGCAGCAAATATATTCTTGTTTCGCGTTAGGTTGCTAAATTACTCTCGGCCGCAAAAAACTATCGAAGATTATTAGAATGGATCATCCAAGCGAATTTTTGATATCATTACTGGTGGTGAGTCCTGGATTTATCAATTCGACCCAGAATTAAAGACACAGTCGACAGTTTGGGTGTTTCTGAACGAAGACCCACCAACGAAAATTAAATGGGCACGAAATGTAGAGAAAAAAATGATCACTTCTTTTTTTTTCTGCAAGTGGTCATGTGGCTACACTTTAGAAGATCAAAGAATGGTTACTAGTGAGTGGTACATTACCCAATGTTTGCCCAGAATGTTTAAAAAAATTCAAGAAATTCTACCAAAAGCCCGTTTGCGTGGAATATGTTACACCATGACAGTGCCACAGGCCATTCTGCTGCTCGAACTCATGAATTTTTGGATCGATCGAGGATCAAATTTCGAGGACATCCACCGTATAATCCAGATTTAGACCCTGTGACTTTTTCTTGTTCCCAGAGGTGAAAAAGAAACTTCGAAGATGCACATTTTGTACTCCTGAAGAAGCACTAACAGAATTTTGTAAGGAAGTAGAGACAATTTCGAAAAATGTGTATTGTGAGGCTTCCTCAAGGTAGTTCTGTCGCATGAACAAATGTATTGAGCGTAACGAAGAATATTTTGAAAAATTATAAATAAATTTTTGTTCCGCCTATAAAACTTTTATTTTATCCAAGAATTTTCAGCATTGCCCTCGTATTTAATGGTTTTTTTGGTTAAGAAAGGACTCCCAATTCTACCTCTTTGCGTTTTGTGATAATTTGTTTTCCAATAAATCTATTTACTATTATTATTCCACTGATATCTTCACTTATCTAAGAAAGTAATAGTGTAATCTTATAAGTTGTAATTTTTCCCTTTTCCTGATAGCGGAAATTTCAATACACTATTTAGTTTCATTCGTAGGTGCAATGGGCACATCTTTATAAATATAAACGTTGTGTTGCTTAATTAATTTTGATTTAGTTCGAATGATTATTATTGATGACGCTTGGGTAATCTCGCGCTGACCAACTGTAGGTGTCATATCTTAAAAACCCAAACTAACGTAGGAAAATGCATGGCTATATTCATGCTCTGCGATCTTAACGTCATATGGAATCAATTTTATCATCAAAGAATAAAATTCCTTGACTAATTTTGTTGTCTTATATAATAAATGGTCTGATTTAATTGAGGTTTAAGAATTTTATAATTCCTGCAATTCGCGCGGATGCCTTTAAATTTTCCTTTAATTTCCTTATTCGAAAAAGTCCTTGGTGTTCAGTGAAATATAAAAAAGCAGGTGTAGCTAATTTTTATGTTAAAGACCTTTCAAGTACTCGATTAAATTCCAGTAGCTACAAATTTGCAATTATTTTCAATAGTTAATATACACCAACGCGCCATTTTCATTTTTAATTACGAGACAAATTACTATTACATAAACTATATAAAAACGTTAAATTGTTTTGTATAAATAAATATTGGCCTTGTAAAAAATGTCGAATAAAATTGAAAATATTCTATCGAAAGTGTCATTTACAATTATCAATTATATAAAATTTAAATGGCAACAAGTGGACGAATTTAATTATTGACAGTACAGGAAATATGAATTGCATAAAAGGATTTTTATGTAAGTGGGTTTCAGGAAATTTATATTTTCCCACATTTCAAAGTCAGTTATTATAATTTATCTTAAAAATAGTTCCGTTTTGAGACTTAAACTGTGCATATAACATGGTAAGGTCATTTAATTTGTCAAACAACATCGTGAAAACTAGTTGTTGTTTCAGATTGTCGTAAAAGTCACTCTTAATCAAGAGAATTTATTGTTTCAAAATTTTATCCCAAATTTTTTTGACATAAGAAATATCCCGGATTCTTTGATGCTAAAGTACACGATTAAAAATAACCTTAAATTTAATTTCCATTCATTAATTCAATTTAATGATTTTGTACCTTAAATGGTAAAAAGTTACATGTACTTAGAAATTAAAGTTTGGTAAATTAAATTTAATTGAATGTTACCTTAAATTTCAATAAAATAACTGAAAATATATCAAATTTAATGTATAATTACATGAGAATTAATTTAAAATTTTTAAATTTATTACATTAACGTTAAATGCATTTAATGAACTGTTTATGAAATTTGCTTCTATCACATTACCTTAAAATTAATGTGAAGTATTTTTTACTGTTTATGCATATATATTATTAGATCATTAAGAAAGAAATTTAGGCTTTGTAGTACGAAATAAAATTTATTTTTCACATAAAGTTTAATCAATTACATATTTTTCATTTTGTTCAATGACCATCTTCCTTGCAACTTCATGATGCGCTCATAGAAATGTTAGTCCTTATCAGTAAAAAGCTGAACCGAGTGCAATTTAAAGTCATCATCATTTGTGAAAGTTGTACCATTCAAAAAGTTTTGCAAACTTCGAAATAAATAGTAATCAGATATTGCCTAGTGTGGGTTGTATGCTCTAATCATTTTTCACGGGTTACTAAAGATAAATGACACTTTGCATTATTGTGATGAAACACAATTACTTTGAGATTTGCCAATTCTGGCTGTCCTTCTTTGGTTGTTTCATCCACTATCATTAGTTGTTGACAGTAAACCTCTAAATTGATCGTCTGGTTTCTTGTAAGCAGCTTAAGTACACAATATCTTTGTAGTCACACCGGATTGACAGCATGACTGGTTGGCATTTCGATAGCTGCAAAGGACCACCTTATTTTGTAAATGTACAAGGAAACCTCACACGAAAATTGAGAGATATTCACAATGGTTCTAAATACTGCACTTACTCGCAGCTAACCCAGTTTAGCTTCTGCCGGCTGGCATTCAAGGATTTTTTTCAATAGTTCTAGTTCACAATAACACAAGTTAAAATTGTCTAAGAAGTTGAGGCCACAAGATTCACATCAAGGCACTAGATAACCTCTTGTTCCACACGTTCGCTCATTCAAGGTTTCACGCTGTCTCTCTATTCACAACTTCACGCATTCAGTGTCAAGTGCACAAGTACCAATTGTGAGTTATAATAATAAAAATAACTAAATTCTGATTATGGTCCGGAATCGAAACATTACGCCCACCAAAAATTAAATATTTTTACTGCTCAACAAATATCCCATAATTCCCAAAACAAACATGATCAGGACCCTGATAAACCTTTACAATGCGACCCAGTAACCATCGCAAAGATAAAATATTCGGATCCCTCACCATAGCTAATGTTTTGACTGCAGAAGTAGTCTGAGGAAGATTTCACTTCCCTCTATGTTGTAGAGTCTGAAGATACTCAATATGCCACATTTTCTAAAAATGTTTGTGCAGATTTTGAAACAGCTGCCAGCGAATACGACGATTTGGGTTAATGTTGATCAGGTTTTCAACTGGCGGTGATATTAACGGTTCCATGGTCAAAAAATGACCAGAAGTTACTGGTAGCATCATTGGGATTTGGGCTGAGACTACTTAAGAAGCGAAAGTTAAGCAATGCTTCAACTTGTAATAAAAGTGTTGTTAATTCTTCGAAAGTAAGAATCTGATAGCGCACAACAAGCACCATAACAAATGCGAGAAAAGTTATCCAGGCATCTATGAGGGGGTGATCTTATCCAAGTCAATGTGACCATGGAGTCTGACCAAGCAAGCACTTTAGTGATTTTTAATTGACTAAATAAACCCACACTGAATTCAGTGTTCTAATCTCGTAGAGTAAAGATCTCTAAAGATGCTTCGTGCAATCGTAGGCGATATGTCAGATAATAATTCCAATTTGACATGATTTAAACTTAAGGACAATAATTTTCAACTTGGCCAAAGCCATGAAAGCGTCCATTCTTTATTTCCACAATGGATTACAAGGAGTTTAAAAACTGAAAAAAAATTTTTTTGGGAAACAATCACACTATAAGCTTTTTTGAGTCGTCACCTATCTTAGCTATCCTGAAAAGTCTTTCACATATTCGTGTAAAAATTTTATTAGGCGTTTTCAAAAAATTACTCCAAAAAGGTAGAAACTGTATTAGCAATTGCTTTAAATTGCTATTAGTTTATTAATGGGAGATTTACTCATTTACTTAGACTGAAGTTGTCAGTTCAGTGTGAAGCCTGAAGAGACTACTCTCAGGAGAAATCCTTTAGAGCAAATAAACTGTCATCTTTTCTGCTGAAGGCACATTCGACCACGTCTACTTCATTTCCATGAGAACATCGGCCAGAAGAAATAGCATAAAAGACATTTTGTGCAGGTGGATTCAAGAAATGCTCCAAGGGGGACAAACACAATCAAATCTAAAAGAGGAAATCGTAGAAGTATCGGTAGCCAAGAGCTGCCTACAGAGAAGGCTTCTATCTCTCGTCTCGTGCGATTTGCTGGTTGATGAACTTCTGATAAACCATAACGATAAAGGATATTACACTTAGAAGCGGATACAAGTGGGCGCCAAACCACAGTACTTTAATTTTTTTAGGAAAAGTTTTTTAGATGATGGTCAACATTGAACATAAATTATCCCCTTTCTCTCAGCGAAGTCCTGCATACGTTCCTAATTACACAGAGGTATGCTGCCGATCTAATCATACTCGTCGTACGAAGCATGACAAAATCAAAAATATATGAACTCGTACAGGGATCTGACTACAGTGAAGAAATATTGCTTTAAGGAGCACTTTAGGATAAATCCTGAAAAAAAAACATAGTTAAGCTCTTCACTAAAAGAAGGAAGCTTGACAAATTAAAATTATCAATTCACACTTGCAGAAAATTATTACCAAAGTTAAAACGGCCATCATGACAGCAAATGGGGCATTTGCCTAAATAAAGAGATTACAACCACACACTGTAAACTGGCGATGTACTATTATGATAATTCATGGATTGATTGGATGACAGACAAAAACTACTTAGAGGCGGGCAACTCTGAAGCTCTCTAAGCTTCAGAAACTGGCCTCTCTGTGCGTCCCAGGAACCATGGGAAGCACCCCTATAGTAGCTAGAGAAACCCTACTAAATCTCTTCCTTATAATCAAAGCTGATGCGAATGACATACAAGCTGGAACGAAATAAGGTCTGGTGAACGTGGATATAGAGAATCAAAGTCATGATGGCGAACTTATTGTTAAAGTTATAGAGCCTATAATTTTGACACCGTTCAGGCTAACTGAGAGACCAGTTTTCATGGGTCATTAAGTCAGTTAGGAAACCATGTCTATTTTACAGAAGAATGCGAAACTATTCATGGTATAGAAGCTAGAAAACACGGAACCACTCCCAGGCTCAACATTAGCAAGACACTGGAGTACGACACCTGTATTCTAGACAAAAATACATGCAATTAAGAGAGATTGTAATAAGGGGTTACAGGAGCGGAAACCTTCTCCACCTTCACGACAATCAGATAATGCTGAATGCGCCCGCATGTCAAAATAGGTGTGGGATTCTCTGCAAAACCTTATCGCTCTGGCAAAACATAACAAGGTTACTCTTGCGTGGGAATCAGGATACAAAGGTAAGGCTGTAAAATCGCGGGTCAATTTGCAATACAAAGGTCTGCTACCACATCCATTTCCCCGGAACCAGTATTGGGCAGTACAGAGGCTACTACTATTCGTGGGTGGATATTCCCGTGTATAGACTATCAACACTAGACCCATTGTCTCATTGCCAGCCACAGTCACAGCAAACTACTGCTGAGCAAATCATCAGACCTGCTTGGTATATCACTCAGTTAAATCGAATCAAACATGGTGTAACCATATTTAACATTACAATAAAGAATTTAATTTGTTCAATGCAACCATAAGTTAAGTTTTGAAACCCAAAAATACAAAATTAAAAAAAAAACACTGTCTTTTATTATCAATATGGGAAAATGGAAAATTATGTTCCTTTTCGGATAATAAGTATGCTTCTTACCGACTCCAATGTTTTAGATCAAGGTTATCGTCATTGTTTTCATCAAAGGTGTGAATCTGACTGTCAATAAAAAGATGTACAAGGATATGTCCTTTAAAAAAATGTTCATCCAATATTAACTAATCTCAAATAAAGTATATTTTGCCACATAAATTATTAATTTTAATCTATTTTTCTGTTTCGTTTAGTCGGAAGTAAACGTCAAAGTTTTAAGAAAATGTTGATTTTTCATCAATTTCATTAAATTTAGTTACCACATTTCAAAAAATTTGGGAAAAATCAATATTTTTTAAAACTTGCATGTCTTCTACTTCCTAAACGAAGCAGTATCGGATATAACTAAGTTGATGTAAATTTTACCTATTTTGACGTCAAGAGTCTGTCATCGTTGTACACGTATTTTCCGGACATCCAAAATGGACTTTTTCACACTATTTTTATCTTGTAAGTCTGGCTTAGAAAAATATTTTATTTTATTGGTATTACGAAACTTTTATTTACTATGATATCGCATAAATTTTATATTATTGCTGCATTTAAACAATTTTGTAATAAGAGTAATTGCACAAAAACTATCATTGAATAATTCAATTTAAAATGACACGCTAATTTCAAATAAAATTTATTATGTTTAATAAATAAATAACACCGGCACACAAAAAAAAGTGGTCTGATCCCGGTACCCCACTACAATATTTTCATGTATCTTGACTGGCTGAATTCGAGTACGGAGTCTGTCTGATCTCATCACCCACAGTTTTTCCGCAAATCACGAGAATCCGGAAGGTAACGCTTGATTCATTAAATGCTTCCAGATTTATTTCTAAGCTGTCGAAGGATTTGACTTAAAACTGCAATTTTGCAAAAAATTGTCATGTCATTTTATCCATCAATCGTTCTTTAAGTTAGTCTTATTTTTTTTTTGTTTCTTGTAATAGTCGAATTTTTTTATCAATAAACTTTTTATTCTTTTTTACGTGTGTAACTTTCTCTTTTATTTTCAAAAGATCTGTGTAATGGATTTCTTACCCTTTTCGAATTACTGTCATCTTCAGTATCTCTCTTCAGTAGCCAACAGTAGTCTGACATCATATTTACGTCCCATTTTCTTTGCCACCTTCGTTCAACTTCTTTTATATCTTGATGGAAACGCTCGCCTTGCTCTTCGCTGTAGTCACTTAAGTTTTCAGGAAAATAGCTCATATGAGAATCCAAGAAATGGAGACTCATCAAACATCCTAAACACCTAAAATTGTTTACCATGGTTACTACGATAGCTGCATAGTCATCACTTTTGTTATTTCCCAAAAAGTTTCGAGAAACATCTCGAAAACTAAGCCATGCAGCTTTTTCAACATCGTTCATTGTACTTATGAAATATTCGTCGTTGAACATTTTACTGATCTGAGGTCCATCAGATATTTCTTCTTTCACTTTAGCCTCAGTCAACTGAGGAAATTGGCCTTTCAGGTACTGATAAAATTGTCCTTTCTTATCTAAGAACTTGACAAATTATTTCATACATCTAAATTTTATATGAAGAGGCGGAAGTAATACTTTCGATGGTTCAATTAAAGGCTGTTTCAGTACATTGTTATTTCCTGGTTCAAGTCCTGCTCTTGCTTGCCAAACTTTTTCTCGTAATGATTTACGTGATCTCTGCTATCCCATAAACACAAGAAGCCAGTATACTTTGTATATCCTGATTGTTGGTCTAGGATGATCGCAATGATTTTCAAATCACCACAAACTTGGCATCCATACTCATAGTATCGAATTTTCTATTTAACATATTTGAAATTTTCCTAATTTTCTTTTAATCTTGTTGAGTATGCTATTGGAATACTTGCGTAATAATTTCCATTGTACAGCAGTACTACCTTGAGACTCCGTTTTGAAGAGTCTATGAACAATCTCCATTCTGTAGGAACATAACAATCTTGTTCTATTTCATTCATCAAACCGCAAACATTTGTACAATACGCCAAAGATCCCGCTTCATCTTTATTGAAGTATTGGCGGTATGGCTAGTCTCGTTCCTGTAGAACGTCGAGTTTGTTACTTGTTTTAGCATCCCACGGCTTTGCAACTTGCAGACATATATTCAGATACATCTTTAGGTAGATCCATGTTCCTGATGAAATCACTCAAACTTTCTTGATCAAATGGTCTTACAGGTTTATTTCTCTTCCCTTTTGGCAGATATTCTTCATCTTTATCTTCTTGGTCCCAACCACTTACAGGTTCTTCTTCACTGTCTTCCCTCACTTCTCTATCTGTTTCTTCAACACTTGTTGAAGCTTCGTTCATTGCAGCGCTGGTATTCATACCTTCAACATTGGACTCTAAATGAGTTTTTGCTGGTACAACAGAAGACACTATCCAATAAGATATTTTTGATTTGGTATTCGCATTGAATCCTTCTACTATTGTATTGCAAAAGTAACAGTTCCATTGTGATTGAGGTTCTGATTATATAATCGGTGAGATGTATTTTGTTTTTTTTTTTCAGTCCATCGTCTGAGATTGTTGTAACAAGAGCAGCAGCTGCTGTCGGGAGCACATGTGTCATCTTGATTAGATATCACACTTTCATATCATTCACGATATATATTTTTACATGCATCACTCATTTGCCTACGTAATTTGTTTACTTCATATTTTCCACAAACGTAACAAAACATGCTTCTGCCGCGACAGCATTCATGCCTGGCAGGTACATTAGTTCTTTTTGTAGCTTCATATGCCTTATTAGTCAAGTTGCCAACTGATAAGGACTTGCGGTCGCTTGATGATGACGCCTGTGGGCTCACCCTGACCAGCCGCCGATAATCGGCATCCGAATCCCTGCATCGTAACCAATTTTTCCTTTGATGTGACTACCATGTTTTTAGAA
This sequence comes from Diaprepes abbreviatus, assembly GCA_034092305.1. Classification (NCBI taxonomy): domain Eukaryota; kingdom Metazoa; phylum Arthropoda; class Insecta; order Coleoptera; family Curculionidae; genus Diaprepes; species Diaprepes abbreviatus. Next base: position 922,779 of record JASJET010000164.1, read on the forward strand.
TTCTTCTTGTAGCCCCTTACTCCCCATAAGCCAAGTTGCCAACTTATGAGGAGTTGATATATGCGTCCATCGCATCCATGTATCATTCCTTTTGTTTATCAGTCACGACAATAAAATATGAAGTAAGCAATTTTCCACTTTTTCAGCTATTTTTCGTGATTTACGGAAAAACTGTGGGTAATGGGATCAAACGGACTCCGTTTCGAATTCAGCGTGTAAAAATACATGAAAATATTATGGTGGGTTACCGAGATCAGACTACTTTTTTTTTGTGTGCCGGTGTAATTTTTATCTATTTTTCAAATAGAAGCTTTTTACACATTAATTTTCCCTTGTGGGTCTTGCTTAGAAAAACATTTTATTTTGTTGTTATTACGGAACTTCTATTTACAATGATATCGCATAAATTCAATATTATTGCGGCATGTAAACAATTTTGTAATAAGAGTAATTGCACAAAAAACTATCATTGAAAAACTCAGAATAAAATTGCATGCTTAAAACAAAAGAGTTGTTAAAGTGTAACGGGATGTAGACCATGAACTTAAGATTAATTCAATATCGAATTATGCAAAAATATCATTGCTACAAGGTTAAAGTCAAGCCAAGTTGTAAAAAATTGTGGTGATATGGAACATTAGACAGGGAATTTTTTGCAATTATTATGTAAATTTTAAGAAAATTAAGCTATTGAGCAAAAATTACAGTTCTTAGGATTTTAAACTGATAATTTGATGACCTATAAATAAGAGCTGCTCTTTTTTGCCAATTATAAAATTTTGTTTTTGGTTTGTTTACTGACTGCCAATGATGTCTTTTTGTCTTTTAGTTCAGTATAGTTGGTTTACAGGGTATTCCGAAATATTTATCTACATCTTTAAATGCTGGTTAACGAGAATTTAAGCATTTTTAAAAGGAAATACCGCCTCATCATGCACGTCCTATTTTTTTTTTTAATCTCAGAACCAAGATTTTAATATGTCGAAAAGAAGAGTCTTAGTATCCTTAAAAGTCTTTCACGTATTTATGCAACAATTTTATTAGGGATCCTCTTTTTAAGGACTAATAAAAGCATATGTTTATTTGAAGGTCATAGATAACGATGCTTCTTTTGAAGTAGTAGATATTTGTTTGACTTCCCTTGTCTTTATTTTTTGTTGAATATCACGACGTTTCAGCTAGTAGCTATCTGTAGCCGTTTTCTGGTGAAATTGAATAAATTCTTAAGCTACAGAACTAATTATACTAAAAATAAATGCAGTGGAGTGTTACTGAGATGAATGCAGTCATACGTGTTATGTTAAGGTCCCATTTATGCTGCATTTAGTTTGAATTTATAATTACTCAGAAGTGGTTTCACAATTTTCTTATATCTAAAGACGGTTCACTAAAGCAACCCGGATGTATTACAGCGATTTATTAGAATTTCCGTTTTCCCCAGTGTTGTTCTCGATGTAGGATTTTAGCTTCAAGCTTGGTTGGCGGCACCATATTTTCCTGTATCGCCAGATGTATTTTGGTGTTATTTGAATCTTACTTCAAGGGGTCTCTTTATTTCGTCAACGTACATGTTGTCACATTCACATGCTATCTAATACATACAAGTCTTCATATCTCTTTGAGTTTTTAGTTTGACCCTAATGAGCTGGCTTCTCAGAGAGTTATCTGAATTGAAAACAACGTTGATGTTATATCGTTTTCCTATTCTTTTAACTTTTTCCGATATACCTCATAGCAGATGTTCAACACTGCTTTTCGTTCTTTGTCCGTTGTTGATCTTGTTATATTTCTTCGTTCTTCCAGAATCTCATCAACCAGATTTACTGGTTATCCGTTGGCTGTCAGGTAATTTTTAACGTAATCTGTTTCTATCCTCAAGTTCTTGTTGCAATTGCATAGGGTTAATACTCTATCTACGATGGTTCTAATAATTCCATATTTGGTGTTTTGTTGGAGTGATTGGATGAATATCCTGTGTGTGCGGATTTTCTGTAAACTGAAGCTCAAATTTGCTTGCCATTTCTTCCAGCAAAAACATCTAAGAATGATAATTTATTTGAACGACATTCTTCATGGTGAGTTTAATGATTGGGCTGATATTGTTGAGATGAGACAGTTTTAAAGTACTTCATCGTTTCCATTCCAAATAATGAATGCATCGTTTACGTATCTAAGACATAATTTTGGTTTCTTATTTGCATATTCAATTGCCAAGGTCTCGAACTATTCCATCAAAATGTTTGCGACCACGGATGAGAGCAAAGATACCATTGGTAGTCACCATCCTGGATGAAGAATTTTTTCTTTTCTTGGAAATAGGAATTTGTCAAACAACATTCCAGCAAGTGCATAATGGCGTGTGGCGATAGAGATGTTCTTTCTGTTGAGGTCTGATCTTCTTCAAGTTTCTTCTTTATGACCTTTAAGGGCTCCCTAACTGAAACATTGGTGAGGTTTCCACCTCAAAGCTAATAAAAAGGTCTGCCGGTTGTACATACTATTCACATATAATTTCTAAGAAATACTGCGATTTTTTTATCCAGAATGAGGTATTTTCTTCTAATGGTTTCTAGATTGGAACTTAGCAAGCTCAGAAGTCGGAGAGTTCTAGGCACTTGTGATAGGTCGTAAAGGATATCTTGTTTATGTATTATGTATCTTTGGGACTTAGTCCGGGTCTTCTCAGTTATATACCGTTCATGTTTCTTAAAAACATAAAAGATTCTTCCATCAATTTTATATGTAAGATCTTTAGCAAGAGATGTATAGTTTTCTTTCCTTAAAACTTCGTTATTTTTTTGGTTGTATACCTCAACATTCATTACGACTTGGGTATTTTCTCTATCTGCTAGTAGAATCATGGTAAAATCTTCTCTAGGTTCACTAGTGCAGTTTTTTCATCTTTGCTGATATTTAGTTTCGTTTTTCTCGATTTTTGTAGTTTTTCTTGTCTTCCACCTGAAACTCATCTGCTAAAGGATCTTCGATGTTTGCTGAATCCGCAGCGCTAATTATATCGAGAATGGAAACTTCCTTCGAAGCAAACATGAAGTTCAAACCTTTGGAAAGTAATGAGCTTTCCTTGGCTGACATGTTAATTATTGTCCTTTGACCTTGAGATGACTGTCGTTCTTGTCTGGTTTAGAGTTTGGAAAGTTTCTTTTCGTATATGTCTTCTTATTTTGTTCTAACTTTATCACAAATAACGTCAATTTTCTATAGGATAGGGTGTAGTGTTTCTTAATGTATATTCTTTAAAATCTTTGAACCGATGAAGAATGGCCTCTAGTAGTGCATAAATAAGACATACTTTTACGACTTATCACGAGTTCTCGGAACTCTCCGACTTCTGAGCTTGTCAAATTCTGTCTTCCAATCCTGAAACCACTATAAGGAAATACGTCGTCTAGGATCAAGAAGTCTCAATATTTTGTAGAAATTTTACATGAAATGGAAATACAGCCGAAAGACCTTTTTATTAGTTTCGACATGGAAAGTCTATTCATCAATGTTCTAGTTAAAAAGTCACTAAAGATCATAAGAAACAAACTTGAAGAAGACCAGATCTTAACAAAAAGGACATCTGTACCACCATACGCTATCATAGACTTGCTGGAATATTGTTTTATTAATTCTTATTTCTAAGAAAACGAAAAATTTTTCATTCAGGATGATGGACTACTGATAGGATCTTTACTCTCATCAGTGATCGCAAACATTTTCTTGGAATGATTTCAGACTTTACGACTTAGATACAAACAATTGAGAGTTGTCTTTTTTGCCAATTACAAAATGTTGTTTGTGTTTTGTTTATTGACTGCGAATGATGTTTTTTGTCTTTAAGTTCAGGTTAGTTTGTTTTCAGGCTATTTCGAAATATTTTACTATATTTTTGAAGGCCGGTTTACAAGATTTGAAGCATTTCTGAAAGGAAATAAGTTCCTGATCATGCATGTTCTTTTTTTATATTCCAAATCTAAAATTTTATTATAACGAAGAGCAAAGGATTTCACTACTAACTGCGAATTGAAAGAAATATATAGAAATGAAACCAAAAATCCACAAAATTAAATAAGAAATTGGATAACCACCAGTCTAATTTATAAGTACTGAAAGATTCTAAAATAAATTTCATTTTACATTTATCTCGTAGCATTTTCATATTTTTCGTACTACAGTTCTTAACGTATATTGCGTAATCGAAAACAACATTTAAGCTTTTCATTGGACTCTTTGTTTATTTTCGTAATTATCATTGATTTCATTTTGCATCTTGATTAATCCTTTCTGTCGTGAAAACACTCCTCTATTGTGAATGCATCTTCGTCGGTCGTGGATTTCCATTGTCAGGCCTTAAGGGCTACAGATTTGGCTTAAGTTTTAGAGAAACTGACGCCATTTTTAAGTGAGTTTTTTTAAATAAATTATTACTTTTTCTTATGTCAGATCTACTGATTTGTTTAAAGGTTTTGTTTTTTCTTCAGCTTTTTCCATCTTATATATATATTGTCTGGTTATCTCTAATCTTACTTTGATATTAGTTTTGGTTTTTGCCATCCTCCTTTTTTTGATTGTGAGATATATAATAGAAGAAGAAGAGAACCAATTATCAAAAAGAATGAAGACTAGTGCTAATCATTGGGCAGTTCTCTTGAAGTTCGTCAACGCGCATTTCAAATGAGTTAAACCTGGTATTAAATGATTAGAGTGTAATGAAAAGTTTAAAGAGTTACGGAAGACAGACAATCGATATTAGTAAGTGGAGATATAATCATTTCATTAATGCTGAAGCATAAAATATATTACATTGTAGTTTAATTTCTAAATTCAGAAAAACAATGTAACGAGAACCCTACGACAGAGAGCTGTAAAATGGCAAAAATTACAATTTAGGTCAGTGAGGACATTTTCATTTGCATAAAGATACGACTAAGTTCGAAACATAACAATATGAAAGGAAATTTGTTATAAAACTACAATATTTATATAGAAAAAGATCCTTTTCGTTTCATTTTCATCACTTTTCTTCCTGACTGTTGTTACAGAATCACACCTTGAAGCAATTTTTGAATATATTTAATAAGTTCTATTTTAAACATTTTTTAGATCTAAAACAGGAAACTGCATTTATTTCTTTCGAAGGTAAGTAAAATAGTACTATACTATTTATATATATATATATATATATATATATATATATATATATATATATATATATATATATATATATATCATACGAAAGCAACAAAGTGTCAAAAAATGCAGAACACAATTTTTCAAGTATCATTTATCTCAGAAACAACCGAAATTACTATATGATACTTCAACAATTTGTATGGGATTGTGATTAGAAATCCAAAACAATGTGACGTATCACATTGCATTTGTGAGAGATGATGGTGAAAATCAGCATTGTAGGTATCTATCCATGTGGTTGGTTTTCGATATACTGTGTGTTGTAGGTATCTATCCATTGTCTTGGTTACAAAGACGTCTAGGAACATTGCCGAATATAGTATAAATTGAAAAATATGTTATGTATTCCGTAAAAATAGTTAAAAATAGAACACTTATGAAATCAACTTAGTATCTGTCGGCTCATTCGTTTGACTATCAATATATCTGTCAACCTTTGTCAGGCCCTTTTGACATAAAAAATCAGATATTTAACGCCATTACTCTTTTATGAAACAAAAATATTATCGTTGTCTTAGGGGGTGCCAAAAAAGTGACCTAAATACTTTTTATTTTTAAACCCATTGCGTGATATTCGAATTGAAAGCTAATTGAGGAATCAATATATATATATATATATATATATATATATATATATATATATATATATATATATATATGAAGTAAAAAGCGAACAGTAAATGCAAACTTCGTTCCAACCATATTCTTTCCATGTTAGAGGTTGCACAGATTGAACAAATTGCTAAGGAATACAATCTATCCTATTCCACCACCATCGAGATGATGGCCCACCTGTACCACCATACCGAGAAGAAAGTCAAAAACTTACCCTCCTCGCCACAGTGATATGGCAGAGGAATATGCCCTTTGCACAGCCAGGTGCATGTCCGTACCCTGATGAGTCTAATAGAGATGAAACATGTTCCTCTGCCGTATCATGGTGGCGAGGAGGGTAAGTTTTTGACTTTCTTCTCGGTATGGTGGTACAGGTGGGCCATCATCTCGATGGTGGTGGAATAGGATAGATTGTATTCCTTAGCAATTTGTTCAATCTGTGCAACCTCTAACATGGAAAGGATATGGTTGGAACGAAGTTTGCATTTACTGTTCGCTTTTTACTTCATTGATAGACGGAGATGCATATAGTTGTACGTTTGCTGAATGTGATTTCAGGACTACAACGGCATAATGTGGATATATCCACTGCTATTGCATCTCACACGGAGGAATCCGTGAAAGCCGCATAATATATATATATATATATATATATATATATATATATATATGTATATATATATATATATATATATATATATATATATATATTGTTGCTATCAGAAAAGTCATCATTGTCGCACCTTAAACTAATAAAACAATTTAGGATATGTGGAGTAATATGAATGACAAAATTAGTGTTCTAGTGTTTTCTAGATAACTACAATTTTCTAGAAATCATAAACTTTGTTATATTACATTAAACGTTTTTAAAATGTGGTATTGGAATCTTTTCAAAGAAATTCCACTAGCATTTTTTTAATTACACACAAACTAAAATTGTTGTAAATAAAATTTTATAGGGAAAGTTTACCCAAGTTGTGAAAGTGCCGAGATGTCTTCTCGAAATAATATGCTTAACATTATCTTGATTCCAAAGTTTGGCCTACAAGAAGGTGCAAATATTTTGCAAATTTTGCCTTTTCTTGCAGTTTTTTTGGATTTGTGTAGAAAAACGTCGCTACCTAAGAAATATATCTATTTGGGTTAAGCGACCCCAGTAAAAGTCAATTCACTGGATGACTTTTCTCGATTTGTCCATGAACGAATTCCAATTGAGTGAACGGTTTTTCGTCAATTTGACCTTGAATTTGGCCTAATACAAGCAAACGGACCTCAGATTCGAATTTAGGGACCCAAAAAACCTATGTAAAGGGCCGATTCAAATTAATTGCACGGTTTTCTTAATTTGACCTTCAACTAACCTTGAACTTGACTTAATACAAACAAACGGACCTCAGATTCGGAATCAGCGACCAAAAATACATATGAAAATAGTGGTTTGATCTATGGAGTCGAAACCTGATCATTTTTCGGGAATTTATCTCCATCAGGGTGTCAAAATACATATAAAAAACTTTGGCGCCCGACTAAGTATAAATGGAAGATGACACTTTTAAAGTAAAGCCTAAAAGAGAGATGAGAATGTGTATGTAACATGTTTTAAATGATAAAGTAGAATTTAAAAACCATTAATTATACAGGGTTGACACTCTATAAATGTAGAGTAATAATACATGTGTTATTAATTATTTGTAAAAAGACGTGTGCTATTTAATTTCCAGTCAGAGCGATAAAATAAATAATTTCATCGCTATTTAACAAATGCTTAACTAGCCATGAAGTTACGTGGTTGTAATTGCGTAAACATCTTCTATCAACAAATTTATTATGGGTTATAAAAACAAGTTAAACATGCCAAGATAAATTACACACTTTTACTGTATCCAAAACAAAAATATCTCTCACTTACATCTTTGTAAGGTTGCAAAACAATAAAAATTGTGTATCATTAGCCTCTCATAACTAATGATCATTTTTATTAAGTAGCCTAGGTTAACACGAACGAAAATTTATTAAAGATCAGATAAAGTTTTGGGTCAGGGAGTCTATTCTCTAGTCACGACTGTAAAATATCGCGAACGAAACCGAACTCGCTTAAAACTTTTTCCTATTGAAAAAGAAGTCCCAGTAGTGATTTATTTATCTGCTTCACGATGTAAGATTTAAACTAATGAAAGTTTAAATTAAACAGAGAAATGATCACAAAGTTATTACAAAGATTCAGAACGATTGTTATTAAAATCGAAAAACCGTTATATGAAATCTTTTATATGGTTTTCAAATATTTTTGCTTGTTGTTCTTTTTGAAAATAATTATAATATTAACTTTTTTTCTAGTTTTTCTAGCTACTAACTCTTTAATTATACGAGATTTATCCCAAAACAATCGAGCCTACCTTTATATCTCCGCATAGGTGCTATTCTTTATCATCCGTTGAGTGACATCCTTCAAAGTAGTCCCCATTGAATTGAATAACACGTTCCCAGCGGTTGCGGGGTAACTAACCCTCCATCGGGCGCCTCCCCAGGTGGCGGATAGGGGAATGCCTCCCAGATATGGGTGGTACCGGGGAAATGAAATACCCGGGGTGGACCAAAACTAGCATTGAGCAGTGGCATCTGGCTGCCTCAAAACTGATCAGGAGCAAGGGTTCAGAGAATTTCACTGGTCATGATTCAGACAGCAGACGGTGGAGTGGTACCCACAAAAAGGCATCTGCACAGCGATGAGGAAGGCAAGGGGAAACCACCTCATCATATTTCCCTAGTAATCGTAATGGCTGAGGAAGATGACAATTTACAACGTACTAATCATGGTTCTCGGAGACCAAGATTCGGCAGGGGAAGTGAGAACAGGGACGGCAGAGCCTCCCAGGTCGTTATCCAGCGAAATCCCTGTCTACTGGAAATATACAAAACAAATCTTAAAATTGCAACATGGAACGTAAGAGGCATGTATGAACCTGGAAAATTGAGAAACATTCAACGAGAAATATCGAGACTTAAGATCGACATACTGGGTATAAGCGACACAAGATGGGTCAGCTCTGGAGAACTCAAGTCGGAGAACGGAAGAATCTATTACTCTAATAGCAGCGACACTCAACGCAGATATGGAATCGCTATTATTCTTAGTGACAAGGTAGCAAAATCAGTAATAGGATTCATTCCGGTATCCTAAAGAATTATAATGCTACAGCTGATAACAACCCACGGCAAATTAAATCTATTACAGATTTATGCACCGACTGCTGATAAAATGGAAGACGAAATAGAAAACTTTTATAATGAGCTCCAACAGACACTACGCCTCACAAAATCTAGAGACATTACTGTTGTAATGGAGGATTTTAACGAAAAAATCGGCCATGGTAAATGTGATTCCATTGTCGGGCCATACGGCCTTGGAGTGCGCAATGATAGAGGAGATCGTCTTATAGAATTCTGTCAAGAGCATAATCTAGTAGTAACAAATACCTTTTTTAAGCTACCTAAACGTCGTCTCTATACATGGAGGTCACCAGCTGATAAGGACAACAACTTAGTTAGAAACCAGATTGATTACGTCTTGATAAAAAAAAAGATATCGAAACGCAGTACATTCAGTAAAGGCGTATCCAGGTGCGGACGTATTTTCGGACCACAATCCCCTTATCGCTAAATTCCAACTTAAATTAAAAAGGATACAAACAAATCATAACATCAAAAAACTAAATATACACAAATTAAAGTCAGAAGAAACGAAAGAAAAGCTGAGACAAGACATCAACACAAACTTATAAAGAAGACAAGGCAAGCCTGGGTTAAACGATGACAACGTTGAACAACAGTGGCAGTTATTCAAAACGTCAATTATGGAACCAAGCAAGAAAGTACTTACAACATCAAGATACAAGAAAGAAGACTGGATGACAGATGATATTTTGGAGTTGATGGATGAAAGAAGGAAACACAAGACCAACAAGACCCGATATCAACAGTTGCAAATTCATATAAGAAGAAAAATAAGAGCAGCAAAAGAAGAGTACCTTTCTGGAAAATGCAGAGAAATAGAGGAGTTGTAAAACAAGTACGACAACTTCAACTTGCATAAAAAAGTCAAAGAACTAGCTGGAATAGAAAAGAGAAAAACCTCAAACGTATTGCTAGACAAAGAGGGAAACATTATTATGGAAACAACAAAAATTATGCAGGTGAAAAGAATACATAGAAAAACTATTTGAAGATCAAAGACACGAAAATTCTTCTATAAACAGTCTGAGCGGTGACATGGGGCCTGAAATTACTAGAGCAGAGGTCATTTATGCATTAAGATCGATAAAAACTAATAAAGCTGTTGGTCCAGATGAAATGCCAGGTGAGTTGTTGAAGCTGATCAATGACAAGAATTTGGATTTATTGGTGAGATTATTTAATACAATTTATACGATAGGAACCATCCCCCGAGAAATGTTAACATTAATATTCATATGTTTACCAAAGAAAGCAAATTCAAAAGAATGTAGGGACTATCGAACAATCAGTCTCATGTCACATACTTTGAAAACCCTTTTAAAAATTGTACACGCTAGAATACATTCCAAATTGGAGCTGGATATTGGTGACACACAGTTTGGCTTCCGGAACGGGGTGGGTACAAGAGAAGCATTATTTGCTTTTAATGTGCTTACTCAAAGATGCTTGGATATCAATCAGCACCTCTATGTCTGCTTCATAGATTACAACAAAGCTTTTGATAGGGTCAAACATAACAAACTTATAGAGATTCTCAGAAGCAAAAATTTGGATGAAAGAGATTTACGGTTGATATCAAATCTGTATTACAATCAGCGAGCGGTAGTAAAAATTGGACAGGAAATATCCGGAGATGTGGAAATACAAAGGGGAGTCAGACAAGGGTGTATATTGTCACCTTTACTATTTAACGCTTATTCTGAAGAGGTCATATTGGAGAGTCTTGAATCTGAAACAACAGGGATAAAAGTAAACGGAGTGTTAATCAACAATATTAGGTATGCAGATAACACCGTAATAATAGCTGATAGTTTGAAAGGCCTAGAAAAAATAATGAATAAAATATTAAGAGTTAGTGGAGAATATGGACTCTCTCTTAACACGAAAAAGACCAAGTTCATGATAATTAGTAAAAACAACACCAATAATAATGAAATCCTAATGGTAGGAGGCCAGCACATAGAAAGAGTTAAGAAGTACACTTACTTGGGAACCCTAATAACAGAAAATAATGACTATACCGTCGAAATAAAAACTAGAATCGAGAAAGCACGTGTCAACTTTATTAGAATGAAAAAGGTTATCTGAAGCAAAGATCTAACGTTAGCCCTGAAAATACGACTGACTAAATGTTACGTATACAGTGTTCTATATTATGGAATGGAAGTATGGACACTGAATCGAGAGGCAATGAGAAGATTTAACTCTTTTGAAATGTGGACCTATAGAAGAATTCCGAGGATTTTGTGGGTGGATCGAGTTACGAACGCCAAAGTGTTGAGAAGAATGGGGAAAGAAAAGGAAGTCAAGATAACAGTAAAAGAGTGAAAAGTGCGAAGCTATACGACTTAGGTCTTTGTTAAATATTGCTGCGCAAGGTTCGATGAATGTGTTGGCGCATTGTCGTGGTGAAGCAGCCAATCACTGCTTGTCCAAAGCTATGGCCGTTTTCTTCTGACTGCGTCACGCAATTTTTTCAATACTTCAACGTAGTATTCTTTAGTGATCATGTGACCTCTCGGAGCATATTCGTGGTGCACAACACCTTCATAATCAAAGAAAACAGTCAACATTGTCTTCACTTTGCTCCGACTTTGACGTGCTTTTTTTGGTCTTGGCGATTCAGAATGCTTTCACTGTGAAGTCTGTCGTTTTATTTCTAGATCATAGTCGTAAACCCATGATTCATCACCAGTATTGTGTATTTTCATCATCACGCTCGACGTTTACTGGTGTTATTGCACTCGAAGATCGGCCAGAGCGAGAACCACTGTCAACTGACGTGCGGCCATCTTTAAACCGCTTGTACCACTCTTTTATTCTTGCTTTACTGATACACTCCTCTCTAAATACCTTGTTAATCATATTAATTGTTTCCGAGCAAGTTTTTCCAAGATTAAAGCAAAACTTGATGCAAATTCGTTGATCTAATTTTTCCGTAATTTTTTACAATAACAAAATGCGACGAACGAAAAAAAGACAATGTAAACAAACGCACACCGTTCACGAACTAACACGTCTAGTCCGTAACTGCGCACACCAACGGGTCTATAAAGACTTACTGGTGACGCCCATGCCCCACAGAGGTCGCTCGGAAGTTTTGACGCGGAGATATGGATGCAGGCTCGATACTTTTGGGACAAACCTCGTATAGAATATCAGTGTTGGGTAAAATTTGATTTAGATGTGTATTGTAATTTTGGGCCTAAAACTCAAGTATGACATGCAATATATATACTAGAGGTAATATTACAAATTTTAAAGAGAGATAGGTTTAGATGATAGCTCTATTAGTCGGTCTATATTTAATACAATTTTGAAAATGATTGTACACTTAATAAAAAATTAACCTCTTTATGAAACCGAAATAAATCTCCCATTACTGGAAATTTAAAAATATTTTATTATTGAAGAAATAAGCAATAAATTATTCTGTTTAATTGTGCTTCAGTATATATCAGAAGATTGGTTACTAGCGAGTTTATTTACGCTAATCAACCTACAGCTTTTATTTGTCATCTGGCTGAGCGAGGTAAATATAATAATAAAAATTATGTTTATAAACGTTTAGAATTTACAATTTTGACTAATTTAAAGCTTCATTAATCGCATATACCTTCTAATTTAAACAAAAAATCTTAATTTCAATTTAGAACTTGCGGTCACCTAAACGAGTAATTCTCGAAGGAATTTTTTACATTTTAATCAATCATAATTAAATATTATTCTAAGCTTTAGTCGCGTGAAATTTTTGGTAAAATATGTCAGCAACTATTTCGCTCTCCGATGCTTTGTTTGTTTAAAAGTATAATATATTCTTCGTCATTGAACACATGATGAGCTGGAAAACAGTGTTTTAGGCCAATCTACTCTTTTGGTTTTGAAATACCCACATAAAAATCCAATGAAGTAATAGATCATAAAGCATTTTATTAGAATTCATTCAAAAATAAAAATCCCAATTCTAACTATTGGTTTCTAGTGATCGTCAAGAGTTGGGAAGTACTTACAGTCCAGTTAAAATAGACAAAAATTTGCATAGAGAGGAAAATTGGTATAGATCTTAAATACACTATTACAGATAAAATATTAAAAAATGTATTCAAGGCCAAGGGTCAAAAATATCGGTTTTTATATTTTTCTTGTAAACTGTAAGTATTATCGTCAGAGAAAAGTTGTAAATCATCTAATTCTCTACAAAAAATGTTTTGATACTTTTTTCCTACGAATCGCTATTTCCTAGATATTGCGATTCCAAAAGCTGGAGAAATCGTATAGAGAAGTGGACTTGGCGCATTTTTTTTAACGTGATTCCTCCAGTAGGCCAAATTTACGATTTAATGTGATTAAGTTTTATTAAATAGTATCCTATTGATTGAGAAAATGGTACTATTGTTAATTATTAATATGGCACGTATTACTCATTATTTCGGGAAAACATTAGTGTCTTCAACCTCAATTGTTTCTTCCTCTTGTTGCTGGATTTCTGTTGATTATTCTAAGAAGAAAAATACATCGGTTTTTTTTATTGATACCATAAGAATCCTCAACTGTTGTATTTGATTCAACATTGGAGCAAGACCAGCCTTGATAATTGGTACATACTGGTTAACAAAATAATTCGACTTTCTACAGCCACAGTTTTTACTACAACCCTTCCTGGAATTTCAAAAAATGTTGGTAAGCAGTTTTTCTGATAGTGAAGATTAAATTGGCTACAAAATGCTATCTATTAATTTCCAACCCGTCGTCTGGATCCCGTTGATTGCCAAGCCACACTTAAACTTGATAGTATACACGACATGTTTAATATTGATAACCAGAAGCAGAGTCTGGAGGAAGACAAGATAGTTATACTTTTTGATTATTCCATTTATTTTTTACAAAACCTTAATATCTATTTTTGTTTATACAATCCTTTTTTTTTTTGAGCTCCACATGTGATAAATTATGAAGTAGAGTCAATCTTTTTAAATATTTCTACGCAATTAATAAAATCAGTACGTTTTTTTAACAATTTAAATACTTTTGTTATACCCTTTTTTAAAAATGCTGATGTAGATTTAAATATAAGATATTATCATTAAGCACGTCTGTTCACTGTAAGATACTTATTTTATTCACGTCCTTCAAAAAAAAAGGCAGGTAACGATCGTCGCCATTCGAACAATGGAGTGGCAGACAGATGTTGTTCAATAGGCCAATCAGTAGAGATTTTTTTGTGACAAAAATACTGTCTAGATACCGACTGTGTCATTGCACTAAAAACAATCCGCAGTTTGTTATATTTTCCACTCTCTACTATGATCTATTTGTTTGTTATATTTTCCACTCTACTATAATCTACTAATTTGTTATAAACAAAATAAACAAATTGCTTATAAATTAAAACTAATGAAGCAATCTCTATGGTGTAAAGAGACGAATTGTAGCTAATAAAATACCAAAACGGAGCTGTCAATCGGATCATTAATAACGGAAAAAAACATAAAAAATCAAATAATTCAAAGTTCTTTCAAAAATTTATTTCTAAGTCCGTTTTCAAGCTGAAGGTTCCAAAATTTGGAGCTGTGGATTCACTAGTTTTTGAATAATTGGCATTTGAAATTTTTTACTGCACTGTTAAAAATAACCTTAAAATTAATTCAAATTTAATGATTTTGTACCAAAAATCGTGAATAATTTACATTTGCTTTCAATTTAATCAATTCATTCAAATAGTAGTTCGTTGTTTATTAAACGTGATTAAATGATATCTTAAATTTCAATAAAGTAACTGAAAAGATAATTCAATTTCTGTATATTCAAATTAATTCACTTATACCCTCTCAAGGAATTATTATTCACCATTCGATAACATATATTCAAAGAAATTCCGGAAGATGGCTCAACGTGTATTAAATTTTTTGTTTAGTATGATATAAGTTGCTTAAAAGACTCAATTTTCTTATCATGAGCTGTACATGTCTGACGGAAACCAATGAGTTCGAAACTGGTCTAGATGGCGGTACACTACCTGTGGGAAAAATGTCGACTTTTTCCTCGTACTTTCAGAATTGTTTGAACTCATATTAATGTTGGTGTATTGAATATGTGATAACATATCTCAAATTCAATGAACACTGGCTGTATATTTAGTGTACATAGTCACCTTAAAAAATATTTAATATATTGTAGGATTACATTAAACTTAATGGAATAAATTAATGTAAATTAATGTAAATTATTAAATTTAATGCATTACATTAAATGCATTTAATAAACCTTTGTGAAATTTGCTTCCAGCATATTTATATTAAATTTAATGCATTTAATTACTTTGTGCATTATTTTTCAGCATGTCTGAGTGCATAGGAGCGTCATTCTACAAGCCTATCTTTTCAGTTTACATAAGAAAATCTGTGAAATACGTGTAAAATGCTCGTACACATTATCGAAAAAGGTCAGGCACGTCAAGTAGAAGAGTAGTGTTAGCAATGCGGCTGCTGTGTATTATGTACATACGTCTTCCCTCGGCGAATGCGGATTTTGACTTAAAATAAATTTTAGGATCGTTGGGGACTTTTGACATTTTATTTTATTGTGTATTTAAGATCTCTATTAATTTTCAGCTCTATGTAAATTTTTGCGAAATTGTATGTGTATTTTCACTGGATTATTATACAAGATGTCATATGTGGAGTAAATTGTACGGAAACCATGTAAAAACACCCACAATCCTCGATGGTTTTAATGTATTAATGTCGTAATAAAAATATTAATTGAAAAAATTTGATTGTGATTAGTTTCTTTCATATGCAGTAATGTTTAAAGACCTTAGGAGCAAAAAGAATAATATATAATGATAAATATTTGTTTTGCGAATTATGAACAAACGGAGGGAAGTGGAATATCTTTAGCGAAAATTGTACTTATTCAGAATTTTCATTAGTTGCTTATTTTTTGTTGTCAAAGAATAATTTCAGAATCCAGAATTGGATACACAACAAAACAGAAAGTCTTGTAAGATCATCTTGGTAGCCCTCTTCTTAAATGCTAGAATCACCAGGCTATTAGGTGAATTCACTTTATAACAGTGTCTGAGGTTCATCTGCTCTACTGGGCTAAAGTATTAAAATACCCACAATAAAAGAAATTCAAATTATAAGGTATGTTATTAAAATTCAGTAAAAAATAAAAATCACAATGTTGGCTCTAAGTCTCCAAGGGTCGTTGAGAGTGGATAAGTAGTTATACAAGATGTAATAAGTCATTATTATTATGTGCTGAGTGTAAAGTTCGTTTTACATGGTACGGAAACCATGTAAAAACACACGCAATCCTTGAAAATTTTCATTTATTAATTTCGTTACAAAACTATTACTTAAATTTTTTTAATGTCATTGGTTGAAATCTTGTTTGATGAAGTTTAAGGAACGTTGAAACAATAAGAATCGTCTATAACAAATTTTATTTTTCAAATTATGAACAAACGGTGAATATCAAACTTGGTTTACGAAAATTGCACTTTGATTTTTATTCACAATTTTCATCACTTACTTATTCTTAGTCATTGTTAACAGTTTCCGGAACTTGATACAAAACAACAATCAATTAGTTGAAATGACAAAGGAAAAGTCAAAAGAAAACAGATAATGCTTAAATAAGACTCAAAAATTATTTTTAATCCAGCTTCATTACAATTAGATTTTTACAGACGGATTCAGTAAGACGGTTTAGGGCTTAAACCCGATCTAGCTGCAATGGATGTTAGATCTTTTGCTTATAAAATTGTTATAATTTATATCAAATATGTTAAGACATAAAGGCATTTATAGGAAAATTAAGGATAAAAACCTAGACATAAAGTCTTGAAATATTTAAGAGGAATAGTTATCTCCTGAAAATAAACAAAAGTTCGAATTTCTGACGATTCGGTAATAAAAAAATTTTCAATAAAAGTGTCCCGAAGTTTCCTACAAATAAAAACAGCTTATTTAATAAATTTAGTTTATTTTTATGTGAAGTAATTTTACAGATATGTACAATTATATGTGAAAAATAATGTCAGCCAAATGACCTCCTCTCCTTTTTTGACACACAATAATTCTTTTGTTCAAATTTTGAATAATATCTAAATATAAGTTGGGTTCTATCTCTCTAATAACGCGCATAATCTCATTCTTCAAATCGGGAATTGTTTGTGGATTATTGATATACACCTTGCTTCTTACAAGTCACAAGATCTTGGCTGCCAATTGACGTTACCATTTCTGGAAATGATTCTGTTCCCAAAGTTGGTTTGCAAAAGAACGATTGTCTCCCTGGCCGTGTGGCACGTTACCCCGTCCTGTTGAAACCAGATACCGTCTAGATCAATATCTTCCAGTTTTATCCATAAAAAGTCATGCAACATGATGCGATAATGTTCGCCATTTACTGTAAGAGCTTGTCCTTCTCGAGTTCCGAAAAAAAGGGCCCAATAATGCCCCGTGCCCAAAAACCAAACCAGATGGTTACATTTTGACTATGCTTAGGTTTTTCCTAAATTTTCTTTGGATTTCCATCATTCCAAATTTGGAAGTTTTTTTGTTGACGTACCTGAAAAAATGTAAATGTGCCTGGTCGATCAAAATTATTTTTTGACAAAAATCATTATCAAATTCTTGCTTTTGCTATATACATCGAATAAACTCACATCGCTGGCCTTGATCATTTGACTTTAGTTCCTGCGTCAGCTGGATTTTATTCAGGTTAAGAGCCAAATCCTTTCTCAAATACGCTGCGTTGATGACTGTGTAAGGTCTAGTTGTTGCGACCATCGAGGAATAGACATTTTTGGATTTTCGTTGGGACTTTCTCGGACTCTAATAATGTTTTCAGCTGAGCGGACTTGACGGGTACGAACAGGTGTCTATATATCTGTAACGGGCCCAGTTTATTCAAATTTTTGCACCATTTTGTCAATAATCTTCTTCGATGGACGATTATTTGCCCTAAAAAATCACGAAGTTGTCTGTATGTTTGTTTTCGAGACGACCCATTTTCATAATAAGTTTTAACCTGAATACACACTTGCACTGTGTATCGTTCCATGATGAAAATTGGACTAGTTCATAGAAACACACTGCCCACATTTTATCAACCTAAGATATTGCCAAACTGTCAATATTTGTGAATAAAATCGTGACACTCTTATAGGAAAAACCCTTTATACACAAACGATTTTTTATTCTTGTGTGTTTAAGATTCAAAATTTGTTTAACTTATTGTGATATTTGTCAATTTAAGCCATATACAGTACATTTATTTGTCATATTTACCCGTTATTGTGATAATTTTTATATCAAGACTAAAGAATAGATTCCCAAAATAAAAGAGCGCGTTGGCAAAGAATTTGGTATTTTTTTAGACTTGCATATCACGCTGTGGAGCGAGAGTTCAAAAAATAATTGATCGGTATCTTTTGGTATAATTCTCTAACCGTATGATTGATCGATTATATCTATCTTGGTTGCTTCTGATATGAACATATAATAGTTAAACTGTAATTACGTATGTTTTTTTTTTTATTTTGTTCCTATTTGTTATATTCATTTTAAATATTAGTTCGTGCACATAATAAAAACTCAAATAATAATTTTTTTTAAGAGATCTATGGTTTTACTTCCAAATGCATTCTATAGTATTTAAAATATTATTCTTATAAAGTAGTAAATTTTAAAGAAATATAGTGGATGTTTGCTTGAAAATTTAATAAAGCGGTACATGTAGATACATACATAAAAAAATAAACTTCTGGGAGTAAACAGGTAGCAGATAACCCATTAACTCTTTGTTTGAGAAAATTAAAATAATTCCACTTTAAAAATATTACTCGTTTGAAAATTCAAATATTCAAGTTTTGCAACACCTACATATACAGTCGCGGCAAAAAATAATGCAACCTTTTTAAAGTAAAAATAAAATATATAATGTAGACAAATTCAACACCCCCATTTCCAAGAATTCAACAACCCCATAGTTTTCGATACGATTATAGTCACTAGAATTGAAAATAGGAAAACTCCATTGTCAAAAAGTTTTTGGTAATTGTGATACAGATGAGGTGTAAAGGACGCTATGCACTTTTTGATAAAATGTGGCGAGGTTCCATTGGATTCTGCGCTCTTGTTACAGTTTAACAAGTGAGTCTTGTTCTGAACTTCGCCCAAAGCAAATGGGTGGGTTTGTAAATGTAGAATTTCATTTTTCGTTCCAACTATAAGTATTTATATTCTGCCTTTTCTTCTTTCTTTATGTCAAAATCTTTATAGCTTACATTCAATGGAACCTGATTCCTTTGTACTCAACCATAAAAAATTAATGACTGCCATAAAGATTAAAGTAACGTTATATAGGGGAATGGATTTCGTCATATTTAACTAGCCTAATTTTTGCTCATTGGCAACTGCTACTAAACATGGTTCAGTCCAAGAAAATGTAAGCAGTATAGCGTCGATTATTTGGGATTCTGTCTCATTCCCTCATTGTTGGATAAGCACCTGCCTTTGTAACTTATATATAATGATTTTTAACCACTGAAGCTATGAACCCATCCAGATTGGAGAATAATTTGGGAGGTGTCTTTCTACTTTCATATACAAAAGTGAACATACAAATCAATTAAAGACGAGAAAGAGAAAAAGAAAGAAATGCCAAGGTAAATGTTTCCAAAATCCGGCAGAGAGTTCCTAGAGATAAGCTGAATATATCAATGCTATTTCTCTTGTTGTAAGTGTCGCACATGGAATATAGAGACAAAAATTTGAGCACGTTAGTTCTGGGAGTTCTGAGATAAAATACGTTAAAATTCCAGCAATTTATACGAGGAATACTTAAGTTTATCCTAGCTAAAATATTAGGATCGTCAATAAAATTGTTAAGTACCTTATAAAGAATTGTTAGTAAGAAAAATTCCCGCCGTACTTTTAAAAATGAAAAGTTGAATTTCTGAAGCACTAGTTCATGTGAAAAACCTTGCTCTGGATAAACCCAAAAACTCTTAAGATTGAGGTATTTCAAAAACCTTCTTTGGACCCTTTCCAAAGTATTGATGTGGGTATTGTAACCTGGGGACCACACAACTGATGCGTATTCTAGTTTAGACCGCACATATGAAGTATACAGTAATTTGATGACGTCAGTGTTCAGAAACGATATTATTCATATGAAAAGAAAATGAAAGCTTGGGATCGTAAGTGACTCCAAGATCTTTAAAAAGATCTGCCCGCGAGAGTAGCACGGTATTCAACGAATATTCATATCGAAATGAAGAAAATTTCGAAGTGAAAGTTATAACAATACACTTCTCTACGTTGAGCTGCAGATAATTTTCGGAACACCAAATGCTAACATGTTCCAGGTTCGATTGAAGCTCTATACAATCCTGTAAGCAATTTATCCTCTTATATAGCTTAATATCATCGGCATATAATAAAATATCCGTGTCAATAACAGAAACAATGTCATTAATAAAAATATTAGAAAATAAAGGTCCCAGTACTGATCCTTGCGGCACACCACAACTTGAAATATATTTTACTGAGCGAGAACCGTGAATTTCAACATACTGAATACGATTATGAAGATATGATTTAAATAACTTTATAAGTGAATCTGAAAATCCAAATGATGACAATTTCTTAAGTTAGATAGAGTGGTCCAAACGATCAAATGCCTTTGTGAAGTCCAAATAAACAACATCCATCTGACAACCATGATCAATAGCCTCAGCTATATCCTGAGTCATAATCATGAGATTAGTTGTCGTCGACCTACCCTTAAAGAAGCCATGTTGAGATGGAGTAATTAAATTTTTGAGTTAATGAAAAAATAGAATTATGAAGTGAAAATTCAAATATTTTAGAAAAATTGCATATAATAGACACTGGTCTACTGTTTAATTTTAAACACCTATTATACAGTACTTTAAGTGGTTTGGCTAGGACGAATCTGCCATCTCGTATTAGAAAAGCTGGGATTAAATCCGGACCAGTAGTAAATTTAGGTTTAAGCTTCTTTATAGCATTAACTATTTCACATTCAGTGAAATCAGATACATGAACAATTGGAAAGATGGAATCTGCGGAACATGAATCATCCACGGATACTGGACTGGCCGAAGAAAAGGATTGCTTAAAGAATTCCGCAAAAGCATTTAAAATATCAGATAAAGTATCAATTTCTTTATCATTAAAAGACATACTATTTGGAATACCCTGTAGCTCCTTTTTCGATTTAATAAAATTCCAAAACTATTTAAGATCCCTTTTAATATTATCCTCCACCCCCCGAATATATGTTTTGTATGAGACAGATATGTCTTTTTTTATTTTACTTCTAAGTGATTTAACATTTTCCAAATGAAGCAAACTTCTAAAACTTTTATATTTTTTATGAGATTCATTCTTTTGTTTAATGCAATGTATAATATGACGAGAAAAAGCAAGGTGGATAATTTCGTTTCAGAATCTTTTTATATTTAGCTACGTAAACATTCAACGTATCGTATAATTTTTTGTAAAAAATATCACATAGTTCCTCAACAGTTTTCTTGGTCTAGAAAATTTCAATCTATATTCAGTAAAACATTATATAAATCAGAGAAATTAGCTTTTTTAAAATTATAATTATTCATAAGGTTAGGTAGAGAGCTTCGTTTAAAATTTGCAGACGAACAATATTTTAAGGTTATCAGTAGGGCCTGATGGCGGCTATCTTCATTAATAAGTATATTCAAAGCTCTTTCGATGCTACATTGCTCATTATTATGTATAACTAAATCTAAAATTCGGTTATTATGGTTTCTAATCTTATTACTTTGACATAAATTAATACAATTCAAAAAGTTATTTAATAAATTAACCGAGGTATCCTCCATGTCCCCATCCAGAAATTCCGCATAACTAGGTATGTTAAAGTCACCCAAAATACAGATATTGGAGCCAAACAAGTTTTCAAAAGAAATAAAAGATTCAAATAAATTTTATAACAGAGTTAATGTTGTAGGCGGTGGTACATAAACAATAAAGATAAACATAGATGAAAAATCGAAAAAATTTTTACACATACCAAGTCGATCTCAGGACAGAGATTTTTCTTAGGGATATTAACTAGAGTTGACCGAAAACGCTGATTGACTGCCAATAAAACACCTCCACTCCGTTTCTTATTTGTTCCTGTAGCATTTCGGTCTGCCCGATACACATAATAGTTACTAGAAAATAATTCATTGTCATATAATGAAAAATCCAACCAAGCTTCTGTAAACGCTATCACATCGAGAACAGAACACGATACATTATTAAATAATTCAACAGTTTTAGTTCTGTGTCCTCGAGTATTTTGATAATAAAGTGAAAAATTGTGATTTGACACTACCTGCACCTTATCGGCCGACGTTGTACACTGGAGGAAGGGATTTGAAATTCGCTTCAATAAGAGACTATGATAGTTTGTGGGTGTCTTACAATATTTCTCTACTGACAGCAAAATCAAGAAAGTCACTTACTGTCGGGAAAGAGCTAATTTTGCCAGCAACCGTAAAGGTTATTTGTTCGATACAAACTTTCATATAATATACTCAAAAGAATCTCTTTGAGCAACAGAGTCCAAAGACGTATTGATAAAATGAGTCAATATATTGAAATTTTTTTGTATAATTATCTACAAATGACTCAGTTCTCCATACAACTGGACGAGTTAACTTTACCTGGTAAAGAGGTACTACTATAGGTATATGTTTGTCATGGGTCCAGAAATCCACGCTTTTACGAGAACTTTGCCAACACACACTAAATGCGAAACAATATTCCATGTTTTGAAGGATTCTGTGATGGATAGAGCGATTCCATTAGCAAATATAATAACAGCAGCAACAGTTAGAGCAGCTACCATGGTTGGGTATTATCGGGGTTTTATAATAAATATATCAGAGGTGTTTTCAGTTCACTGCATCATCCATTAACAACATTTAACTGCTTAAAATGTATCAATGTATCAATCTCTTGAATTAGTCATAAAAGCAGTTAGTAAAATTAGAAGCAACGCGTTAAATTCTAGGTTATTTTCGCAGTTATGTGAGCAAAATGGCGAGAACTTACATCATTGACTTTTTCATACCGAAGTATACGGGCTGCCGAAAGACTTGGGTTCGACAAGATATTTTTCAGTTTTTCAGATTTTCTTAGAGTTTTAGATGCTTAAGATTCCAGTATTAGTTGTGGTCGTGCCTGTGCCTGTTGCACGGTACTGTGATATTATGAAAAACGTCAAGAGTCTGTTGTTATGTTGACATTTTTCATACTATTTCCGTCTCGCCGAGTTATGCGTTCAATCATCCGACTAAAACTTAAGCCGTCAAAAACACATTAAACACATTTAAGTTGATAATATCGGAAAGTAGGAAACAGCAAAAATTGGCTTGTGACCTATGGGACAAAAAAGTTTAGATAGAGGGTGTCAGGAAATACGTGTAGAACGTTTGATGATAAACTCTTGATGTCAATATATATATATATATATATATATATATATATATATATATATATATATATATATATGGTGTTTGGTACATCGATAGAAATTTTGGAAAAGGTGATAGAGAATGTCATTTTGAATAATTTACGCCATATATGCCTTAGTAAAAAAATGCACGGTTGTCGAGTTACAGCACATTTTACAATTTTTCGGTTTTCTGGCAATTAGTGATTGAAAATTTAGTTTTTATGATACTGGTATAATTTTTCGGTTTGAAATTTTTTTTTCTTATTCTTTGGTTCATACACTATAATAACAACAAGAGGACTAAAATTAAAATAATATACAGAAAACTGTGCACTCAAAAATTTTATTCATCTACGAAAATTCAAGTTTCATTCTTGGATTTGAGTGAGGTTTTTTTCTAACAGTGAGAGTAATAAATGCATTCAATTTATTTTAGAAATAACTTTATTGAATTACCTTTACAGTGATTTATCGAAACCCGTATCAATAAAATATTACATACATTAAATTCAGGGAAGATATTCATATTAACGAAATTAATAATTTTCTCTATTTACTTTTTCTTTATTTAATTAAAATATAAAATATCTAATGTATTGTATTGGATGTTCTGCACGCCTAGAAGATGGATTTTTTTGTTTCTCTTCATCAGGCCGGTAATTCTTATTTCTAAACATAAACAAAATAAAAACACCTATAGATAAGCAACCAGTTTTTTTAGCTAGTCATACAGATGATATCGGCTTTAGTGCTGGTTGTACACGTCTTGGAATTGTGTTTTATACCAGTTCAGTGATCACTTGCTAAATTTAAAATTGCCTTGTTGACAAAACGATGGCTATTTTTTTCAATTTAGAATACGCTGATATAATTTTCATGTATGGTAGAGTAGACGGCAATGCAGCTGCAGCTCAACGACTATACCGAGATCGGTTTCCTGGAAGAAGAGTTCCCAATGTACAAGTTTTTATTAACACATATCGCCTTATTTGTGAAACCGGTAATCTTCATTTCAGAGAAAGATTGCATGCAGACAGACATGCTGTCGAAGTAGAACAATAAATTTTAGATTTATTTGATGCAGATCCAACCAGGAGTATTAGAAAGGTGGCTAATCAACTTAATTTGTCTACCTGGAAAGTGTGGAAAGTTTTGAAAGTGGAAGGAAAACATCTATTCCATTACACCTCAGTTCAAGGCATTGAAGAAGGTGACCCAACACGGAGAATTCTGTTCTGCCGTTATTTGTTAAATGCTGATATGGAAGATGGACTTTTCTTAAAAAGTATTTTATGGTCCGATGAATTGAAATTTTCTCGGGAGGGAAGCACCAACTTCCACAATCTGCAATATTGGGCTGATGAAAATCCGCATATGAAAAAAAAATATCCTTCCAACATAAATTCAGTGTAAATGTATGGACTGCGGTAATCGGAAGAACTTGCATTGAGCCATATTTCCTTCCTGAACTTTTAAACGGAAACAATTACTTAGAGTTTTTACGAAATGAAATGCCGAACATCGTGGATGAAATACCATTGAACGTAAGAGATAGAATAATTTTTCAGAACGACGGATGTCCAGCACATTATCGGCTTGATGTAAGAGATTTTTTAAATATAAACATTCCCTAATCGTTCGAAATGGTCATATATTGTGGCTTGCGAGGTCCCCAGACTTCACACCTATAAGATTTTCACATCTGAGGACGTCTGAAAGAACTTGTCTGTAATCAACTCATTGAAAAAATTAATGAAGCAGGTGCCATAAATAAATAGAGAAAATTGTTAACTTCGTTAATATGAAAATCTTCCCTGACTATAATAGATTTAATATTTTATTCACACGATTTTCGATAAACCACTGTAAATGTATTTCAACAGTTATTTTTAAAATAAATTGAATGCATTTATTTTTCTCAAGGTTAGAAGAAAACATCACTCAAATCTAAGAATGAAATTTGAATTTTCGTAGTTGAATAAAATTTTTGAGTGCACAGTTTTCTGTGTATTATTTTAGTTTTGTTCCTCTTGTTGTTATTATAGTGTATGAACTAAAGAATAAGAAAAAAATATTTCAAACTGAAAAATTATACCAGTATCATAAAAATTAAATTTTGAATTACTAATTGCCGGAAAACCGAAAAATTATAAAATCTGCTGTAATTCAACAACCGTGCATTTTTGTACTAAGGCATATATGGCATAAATTATTCAAAATGACATTCTCTATCACCTCTTCTAAACTTTCTATCGATGTACCAAACACCCTGTATACTGTCTGACTTGAATTGACAAGATTTCATGTTATATGAACAAAAAATGACTGGAAACCAATTATTTAGAATAACGAAAATATGTCATAAACTTTTAACGTCCTTGGAAATGGATATCTTCCTATATATTAATTTTTCATCAAGATATTTTTTCCACTACAACAAATAAATGTTAACAAATAAATGGTTCTACTTTTTCCCAGTCCAAAATGAAGATAATTATTTTCATGTTCCTAAGTAAAAAAATATATTTTTTCGACTCAGTCAACTCACAAGTAACCATTTTCGAAATTTAAAAAATCGACTGTTGGTAAAAGTGTTTTATTTAAGAAATTTATCTATTTTTTGTCACGACTATCATTAAATTTGAAATAGTCCGCCAAATATTGTGAGAAAACCCCTAATCTAAAAAGTATCTTAGATAAATGTATTTATTTCATATCAAATGTCTAAATCACAATTGTCTTAAAACAATGACCCATAAAAATACAATTAATCATCAAACAAAACCATAGACCAAATAATTGTAAAACGGATTGAATAATTTTTGCACTATACGATTATTTACAGTTTTAAATTTAAAGGTTAAGGTGAAAAAAGCAATCGAAATCAGATAAAGTTCTAGACAAGAGAGAAGGTATGTTGATGGTCTATTTGGTATTTTTTAAGCTAGCATATCACGTTGTTAGGCAAATGTTAAAGATATATCGATCGATATTGATTAGTAATATTAATCAGTTATATCTGTCTCAGTGCTTTTTGGTAAAAATATATTTTATATATATATATATATATATATATATATATATATATATAGGAATTAATTTTTCTTGAACCATTAAATATATTTTTAGTGGGTTATTTTCTTGGGAATATGGTTCATTTTTATATTGAAACTACATATATACAGTAGTCATACTTACTGTATATATATATTTTTATTTCTCAGGACGTTTCGATTCTTTCGAATCTTTTTCAACTGATGCGGATGCTACAAAAATGTACATTTTTAATATTATTATATATGGACAAAGAGGTTAAAAACTTACCATTAAGAACAGAGATTTTTGTTTTAAACAATAGTTAATTACATCACAAACCAATTGTAGTCACTCACTCTTTTGTATATTCACTTTTTAAAAGTATTTTTAAAAGGCCAGTTAGAAGAATGGACACTACATTTTTAACCCTATAACTGTCTTGACTTGACTGAATGTGGAACCCAGATGGTGTATGTTTTAGGCACTTTAAGTGCGAGAATTTTACGAAATGATTGCAATAAAAAAAAATCCGAATGCCATAAACGATAAAACAGACATCAATAATTTAAATCAAATTTATTTCAACATATTAAAATAAACCAATATAAGGGAATTTCTAAAATAAATAAAACAATAAATAAGAATAATTCTCCGCTTCCAATTCTTCTAAATTAAATCACGATATTTTTTCAGAAAAATATCACTTCAATTAAAAGACCCAAACTTTTTACGCCACTTAAAGTGCCTAAAATATACACCATCTGTTAGTGCTGACAGTTATAGGGTTAAAAATGTAGTGTCCATTCTTCTAACTGGCCTTTTAAAAATACTTTTAAAAAGTGAATATACAAAAGAGTGAGTGACTACAATTGGTTTGTGATGTAATTAACTATTGTTTAAAACAAAAATCTCTGTTCTTAATGGTAAATTTTTAACCTCTTTGTCCATATATAATAATATTAAAAATGTACATTTTTGTAGCATCCGCATCAGTCGAAAAAGATTGGAAAGAATCGAAACGTCCTGAGAAATAAAAATATATATATACAATAAGTGTGACTACTGTATATATGTAGTTTCAATATAAAAATGAACCATATTCCCAAGAAAATTACCAACTAAATATATATATATATATATATATATATATATATATATATATATATATATATATATGTATATATATATATATGTATATATATATATATATATATATATATATATATATATATATATATATATGTATATATGTATATATGTATATATATATATATATATATATATATATATATAAATGAAGCTTTAGGTTGTAAAATTTTACAAATTCGTTTTTGTTCGACTTCGACGAGTTTCAAACAATAAAAATAACTGTTTTTGGACTGCTGACTGAAATTAGTTTTATTTCTTTAAAAAGTTGATTCACTGTTGAAACTTTAAAATTCATTTTTAGACAAAATAAGACAACACGTATTCAGTATTTTTTAAATGTTTAATAACTGTGAATAGTTTTATCAAGCTTGGCGAATGACAGCTGGGTGATATTACTTGTTAACCATAAGAATGTAATATTTATATAAATAACCTGTTGCTATTGTTAGAATAATTGATAGAAATTTAAACAGAGAATTGATCACATGTAATTAATCACAGTCCTTTCCATGATTCATTGAAATTAATCAAAGGCAACTTGTACCGGCACTTTAAATTGATTTTTTTTCCTTTAAATACAATTCCATATAAGTAAACCCATTTATTATAGCATATTTGCAAATTTACAGCTAGATAAAACAGTGATCAGAAGTAAATTCGATGTATTTTTTGTGTAGATATATGGTTTTTTTAACGAGCAATGTTGAAAACTTAAACATTTTATGAGAACCATTAACAAATCTCTCAAATATGATTAAATTTGCAATAAAAATTTTTATAACAATGAATATCTGGATAAGTCCGAGTGTAACTCTAGCGCCTTAATCTTTCGTATCATCCAATATTATGGACTAGGAATATTAGAGTATATTAAAGTCATGTTAGTTTTCTTACACACAACAAGCATAGTTTAGGCATTTTATTAACCCCAGAATTAAGTTTGTAGATGAAATAGGATAATTTAAATATTCTCAAAACAAGAGGTAAAATCGCTCCTAATTTTTTTGGAAGCATACAGGAGAGGTCAAAATAACCCTTTTGTCATAGAAAAAAATTCCTAAAGTGCCGCTTAATGAACATACAGACCCTAAAGAGCTTAATTTTAGACAGGTGTCATTTTACATAGCTGAAAACTGATTTTTTATATACTTTGGTCATTCCTCTTCAAAAAAGGAACTCGTAATTTATTTCGATAAATCTAGCATTTTTCGAGATAAATCGGTTTTTATTCGAAACACTCAAAAGTTACTAATACTAAACACAACAGGTAAAAATAAAATACTCAGAGTGTACTGATGTGCTTCAATTTATGGGGAAGCGCTGGCTCACTCTTCGAAGGCAAGAAGAGGTTTTGTCCAAGGATTTCCAGTTCGAATATTGCCAAGTCCAAAAACCTTTCAAAGGTTTGATCAAAGCCAAAGAGAAACAGGTATGATGAGAAAATAATTACTAGAGTTAACGACTTAATTTTTAACATGTTTTATTTAGAATCATTTTTGCCGCAATGTGGCGGTGAGAGCCCTCCCAGGAGAGCACGAGACCCACACGTAGAGGAACAAATTTTGTAAGATATTGCTGACAACTCTTCAAACAGCTCGTGATATAAAATAATGTTATAAAATGGATTGTACATGAAACCTCAACAAAGTTCAGGCATCAGTTACTTCAGCCGTATCCCGTTGAAAAAATACACGTTATGTCCCTGGATGATTATCCCTCGAGACTTCAATACTTCCAATTGATTTATACAGCAACAATACCTAAATCTTAATTTTCATAACCTTATTTTATTTAGCGAAGAGGCCGGTTTTACTAGAGATGGCATAATAAAGTCACACAATTTACATTTTTGGGCTGATGAAAACCCGTACGCTATAATTCAAAATAAACACCAATAAAGGTTTATTGTAAATGTGTGGGCTGGCATCATCGGAAATAACCTTATAGGTCCATTTGTTTTGGAAGGAAGACTCAATGCTGAGATTTATTTACAATTTTTGCACAAAAATTTATATTTTTTATTGGAAGACGTACCTCTTGATAAAATAATGCAAACGTCGTACATGCATGATGATGCTCCACCTAATTTTAATCGTATATTACGTCAACACTTAACTAACTCTGACCGTCGATGAATAGGTCGAGGTAGGCCTGTTTTATGACCACAAGGGTCTCCAGACCTAAATCTCTTATAATTTTACTTCTAGGGACATCTAAAAGAACTAATTTATTCAACATCAATAAATACTAGAGAGGAACTACTAGCGAGAATAGCACAGTATTCTAACGAAGTCCTTGAAACTGTAATATGTGCCTTCCTTGATACAGAAGGGGCCTTTGACAACACTTCACATGAGGCAGTCAAAAGAGCACTCGACGACCAGGGAGTGGACGACATGACATCTTAATCGACGACTCCTCTTCTCGCCACTAGAATAGCAGAGACAGAGATAGGACAAGACACCCTCTGTACCACTAGAGGATGCCATCAGGGGGAGTAGCCTTTCCACTTATATGGATCTTAATTGTAGACCAACTCCTCTTTGATCTGACTGACCTCGTCATATCTTGTTAGGGCTAAGCCGATGACGTGGTCGTGATCGGAAGAGGAAAATTCGAGAATACCCTCTGTGACATAGTTCAAAGAGGGCTTGAATACACTAGAGAATGGGGCCAGATGATGAGATTAAACATCAACCCCACCAAAACTACCCTTGTAGCCTTCACAAGAAAAAGAAACCTCAATCTGAAAACTATCTAAATGGATGGAAATGCTATTAAGTGGAAGTCAGAAGTTAAATATCTGGGACTGGCTCTAGATAACAAACTCCTTTAGCATAAGCATGAAAAAGAAATGATCAACAAGGCTACAAAAGCCTTAATAGTCTGCGGTGGATGTACACTGCAATAGTGAAACCAGTCATCACATATGAGGCAGTGACCTGCAGCAAAAGAACCAGTCTGGCTAATATGAGAGCTAACCTCTCGAAAATTCGAAAACTGGCATGTGGCAATGAAAACCTGCCCAATGGCCGCCATGGAAGTAATCCTAAACCTCATACCTATACATATATTTCTAGAGAACATAGCAAAGAGGACGATTTACAGGATGATGAGAGATGAGGTCATAAAACGAAGACCCTGTCTCTTATCCAGAAATCAAAAAATCTGGGCCATGCCCCAAGATGAAACAAAAAAGAAATTTAGCTTTGTGAAAAACAGATCGACTATTGACGCAATATTCATTGTCAAACAAATAACTGAAAAATCCCTAGAATTCAATAGACCTGCGTACATGTGTTTCGTCGATATGACAAAGGCTTTTAACAGAGTACGCTTAAAGGACGTCTTAGAAATAATAAGCAAATTAACCTAATATACTATATTAACATCCAATGCAAAACAAAAATCAGAGTAGGACATATAACAACGGGAGACATATATGTAAACACAGGAATTAGACAGGGCGATTGGCTCAGCCCCTTCATATTTAATCTAATAATGGATAAAATAATAGAAAATCTCCCCAGAACAGCTGGATACAAAATGGAAAACACATTCTTCCCTACCGTCTGCTATGCGGACGATGCTGTTCTTATTGCAGACTCTGAAGATAACCTTCAAAGACTACTGCACTCTTTTAACACTAAAGCGAAAAAATTAAATATGCTCATCAACACCGAGAAGAGCAAATGCTTAATAACATTCAAAGAACCAATACGGTGCAAGTTGAAAATCGACTCCAAAATATCTGGGAACAGAAATAACGAGCCATGGAAACCTTTTTAACGAAGTAAGAAAGCAAACGATGAAAGCGGATAGAATTTCGGGATGCCTAAAAGAAATTGTGTGGAAGAACAAATACCTTAATACCGAAAGCAAAACTAAGATATATAAAATGGCTCTAAGACCCAGCATAACATACGCAGCAGAAACAAGACCAGATATAGGCAGAACTCTACAAATGATGAGAACATTCGAAATGAAAACATTAAGAAGTATACAAGACAAAACTCTACACGACAGAATACGAAATGAAGATATCAGACAACAATGCGGGATACAGGACATAGGAAGATGGATTAGACAAAAGCGAAGATTCTAGACCAAACATATAGGGAGAATGGAGGACGATAGTCCCGTTGAAAGTGCAAAAACGAATAACCCAGTAGGAAAAAGATCACAAGGAAGACCATCAAAACGATGGCGAGAATGCTGGACCTCATCTTCCGGGGAAGACGTGATGGCAAAGAACAGGCAATAGCCTACTAGCATGGTTAACTGTATTAGAAAGAAGAAGAAGAAGAAGAAAAACTTCAGCTCAAAGTTGAATCGCAAGAGCGAATGGGGCAGAAACTATTGAAAACTCATCAAGAAATCCATTATATGGTATACAGATGGCTCCAAAACAACGGAAGGAACTGGAGTAGGAGTGTGTGAATCCGCCACCAGACACTACGAAATTTATCAGTTTCAAGGTGGTCGGGGAATGACTAGAGGAAGTAAATGGTTTGAGTAAAAATAATAAAGTCACCCTCGTGTGGGTACCAGGACACACTGGGATAGAGGAGAATGAAATAGACAGACTCGCGAGGAAAGGGCTGATATACCATTTCTGGGGCCAGAGCCTTTCTGTGGAATCATTAGCAGCGCAGTGCTAGAAGAACTAAAGAGAGAAGAAAGCAGGCGATCCAATTATTGGACGGAGCTGCAAGGATCGAGACAAGCGAATATACTTTTGGGGAACAACGAACAGAAGAGATTCAAAGAATGCATCAGTTTAAGTAAAAATCAACTCAGATTTCAAAAAGGGGTCCTAACGGGGCATTGCCACCTGAAGGGACACCTCAAGAAATTCGAACTGGTAGAAAAAGAACAATGCATATTCGGTG
Organism: Diaprepes abbreviatus; assembly: GCA_034092305.1. Classification (NCBI taxonomy): domain Eukaryota; kingdom Metazoa; phylum Arthropoda; class Insecta; order Coleoptera; family Curculionidae; genus Diaprepes; species Diaprepes abbreviatus. Next base: position 955,430 of record JASJET010000164.1, read on the forward strand.
AGGAGGAGGACGACATCTCTATTCATATCCTTTCAGAGTGCAGCGCTCTAGAAAACCGTAGGATGCGGTTTTTCGCAGCACACCAAATCGAAGAAGGGGAACTATCCATCTTGAAGCCGTCCAACATCCTAAGATTCCTGAGGGCAACAGGACTAGCCGATAAGGTAATTCTTACTACTGGGCAGCAGTAGGGGGGCACAATAGATCTACCAGGTCGCAGTGTACAGACCCTCAATCCTACGCACATACATACTTCACGGCTCCGATGAGAAAGCGTCTCATTTAGTTGCCTCTAAATAGCCTAAATGTGACTAACATCAAATATCAAAAGAAAAAATAACGACACTGATGGACGTCTTTTAAAAGAATTACAATGCTCTCTAGGTGTGAGTAGTTACATAAAGGTGTATGTAAATTTTTTGTATTTATGTCGGACACCTCGCTATCGTACATTTTTTGAAAATGATATACTTATTTTTTAGTCAGTCTTTCCAATACAAGTGTTCCTTTTAAACATGATCCTTTTAAAGTTCAATGCAATTTTCTTTTTGGAAAAACTTTTGTAAGTCCTTGAAAAGTTCCTAATGCCTCTATAATTAGATCCGCTACTGAACTAATAATGGGTTAATTAAATCAGAAAATACTATATGGAATTCAGCCAACGCAAGACAACGTATTTAATATTTTCAAGGCCTCTGGTCGACCGTATCAAAACAAATTACATGGTTTTAGTGGAATTAAACTAAATTGGCAGTAATTTGCACATGTAATTACTCTCGTAACCATTTCTTTACACATAATCCATCTTATTCTACGAATAAAGTTTTGGTAAAACAGGAAGGCAATGGGTAAATTTCCATTAAGTAAATTTAGGAATTTTGGCGTGAATTGCTGTTAGTCCGGGAAGCTAATAAAAAATTTGACTTAATCGAAAATCGGAATAAATTTATATGTAAATAAAAATTTATACAGGGTGTCCGGTAAGTATCTCCTAATTTCTTGGAAGAATACAGGGGAGATCAAAATAAACTTACTTTGTCATAGAAAAAAAAATCCTAAAGTGGCCCTTAACGAAGAAACAGAACCGTAAAGGGGTGCCCAGCGATTTACCTCATCGGCTCTAAGTTCTGAACCGACCTGTATAATTAAATGAAATTTTAATATTTTATAGAGGCGATAAAGACTCATTAAACGATACTACAGCAGATGATTTAAATCATCAAATAAGTCAGGAACGGATTGCAGCCACACTCGTTGAGCCTAATTTTTGACAATAGTCATTTTACAGAGCTGATCTATAAAATTTTTTAAATATTTTGGTCATTCCTCTTCAAAAAAGTATTAATTTATTTCCATAAAACTGGCGGTTTTCGAGATAAATCGATTTTTATGCAAAAAACTCAAAAGTTACTAATGCTAAAGACAAACAGGTAAAAATAAAATACGCAGGGTATGCTTTAATTTATGGGGAAGAGCTGTCTCGCTCTTCGAAGGCAAGAATATGTTATGTTGAAAGATTTCTAGCTCAGACATTGGCAAGTCCAGAAACCTTTCAAAGGGTTGATCGGGGCTTAATTACTTTATAATATTATTAAAATGCAAAAATAGTGAAAATGTTTAAATGCTATTTTGGAAAATTTTCAATATGAACTCCACGTACTTCAATATAATTTCTTATTTTTCGAATATTTTACCTCTCCCCTACAAACAACATTCCGGCATTATCACGGATTTCGTTAGAATGCTGTACTATTCTCACTAGTAGTTCTTCTCTAGTATTTACTAGTGTTGAATAAACTAGTTCTTTTAGATGTAACCGAAAGTAAAAGTCTAGGGGATTTAGGTGTGGAGACCTTGGTGGACATAAAATAGGCTCAACTCGACCTATCTATCGAGGGCCAAAAACGTTTGTTAAGTGTTGCTGTACTATATGGTTAAAATGAGGTGAAGCATCATCATGCATGTACCACATTTGCATTATTTTATCAAGAGGTACGTCTTCCAATAAATTATTTAAATTTTGCTGCAAGAATTGTAAATAAATCTCACCACTGAGTTTTTCTTCCAATACAAATGGAACTATAAGGTTATTTCCGATGTTGCCAGCCCACACATTTACAATAAACCTTTGTTGGTGTTTGTTTTGAATTATAGCGTGCGGGTTTTCATAAACCTAAAAATGTAAATTGTATGAGTTTATTATGCCAAAACCGGTTTCATCGGTAAACAAAATAAGGTTAGACTAATTTAGATTTAGGTTATGTTGTCTATGTAAACCAGTTGAAGTCTTCAACTCTTGTGGGATAATCATCCGGAGACATAGCGTGTACTTTTTCAACGTGGTACGGGTGAAGTAACTGTTCTGTTCCATGTACAATCCAAGAGGGTCTCGTGCTGTCCTGGTAGGATTCTCATCGTCAAGTCGCGGAAAAAACACCCAAAATAAAGCAGGTAAAAAACTAATTCGTTAACTCTAATAATTATTATATAGATTTATTTAAATTACATCGATTCCTATAAATTATAAAATTGTAGTCGATAAATTAATGAATATTTAACATTGCAACTAATTTGTTAACAATATATTTACTTATTTACTTGACGCAAATTACTTGTAAATTATACAAAAATACCTCAATTTAAGACAAAGACAAATTAACCGCAAATCAAACGTAATGAAAATAATATAATAATGATATGGAAAAAATACGAAATCACCGAGAAATAATTTAAAAATAACCTCAACAATCGATGCTGTGCTTATACAAGAATCCAAAGCAAATAAATAAATTTACAATTATTAAATTAATTCCACAAAACAGTTGTTCGGGCTACCACGTCGCGCTTTCTAGAAAAGTAGTTATAAATAATTTAAAAAAAAAACTAAAAAAACTGTTTGTTCGTCTTCCTTTTGATTTTTAATTTATTAGTTTATGTCTCCAGATCTAAGAAAAAACAATGTCAGGTATGTATGTCATTAATTTAGGACGTATAGAACTATTGATCTTGACATCAAGAGACAAACTGATAGAGCATCTGAGGAAATACGGAGTGAGCTGCGCGACTTGTACAATCGGTGCTGGAAATCTAAATTAGAGACTGTACAAATTCATGATAACAGTCTGTACAGGATGACACGTAGTTTAACAAAAGGTGCAAAGACACCTTTACCGCATATTGTTGACGGCGATGTCACCTTGACCAGTCCTCAAGACAAGGTTGATGGATTTGCAGAAAAATTTTATAAACAATTTGAGCTTAATCCCAGCGCGGATCGAAACAAAAACAAAGAATTGATCATACAGTGCAAATCTATAAATCCATTCAATTTATTAATTTAGGTATACCTGTCACTAAAGTCGGAGTTGATGGTTAAGAAAGCGCCGAATCTGGATGGTCTTGAGAACGTCCTCTGAAAAGAGCGCCGGACAGGACCCTTTCGGCTATTTCCAACAGAGCCAATGTAGTTTTGCAATCAGAATATTTTCTCTCAAATTGGAAGGTGGCTAATTTTAAATAGAACGACTGTCGAAAGGGCCACTAATATTAATAGATACATGCCTATTAATCTACTTTCCAATTTGAGGGAATTAATAGAATTAGTAGTGCTAAATCGCATTACTGATTTCATAACTGAGAGGAATATCCTGCCTCCGAAACAGTTCGGCTTGAGAGCAGTCACAGCAGCGTTCAGCAGACCAGTAAGCTGGCCTCGTTTATTACATAGGATTTCAATCAGAAATTGCACACGAGTGGAATCCTTTTTGATATTAGCAAGGTCTTTGACATAGTTTATTACAATGGACTTGTAGTCAAGCTCATAAGGCTGGGAATTCCGACTTACCTGATTAGACCGGTTTCAAGTTTCCTTGATAGCAGAACATATGTAGTATCGTCAGATGACGCCAAGTCAAACGTCAAGCCAATAACAGCTAAGGTTTTTCAGGGCTCACCTATGTTTCCCACTCCTTTTAATCCATATACGGCACACATTCAGTCAGACATTGACAGTAAACTTTACTTATTTGCTAACGACACTGCATCTGCAACATCCTCAGGATCATTTCGCCTTAGTGTTAGAAGGCTGCAAGATCACATTGACAAGATGGAGAAATGGATAGCCGACTGGAAAATAAAGCATTCAATGTTTTGCTCAACAAATTCAGACATTATCAAAATCGCCGAATACAGATTTTTTGATATGTAAAACCAAGCGTACCTCAAACCCTAATGAATATTTTAACGTGAAGTTCGACAAAGATGTCAAAAACAGAATGGCCATACCAAATACCAAATAAAGATGGCGCCCATAAGAAAAATAAAAGAGACAGTTTTTATGATGACCAAAATCTTTACCTTAACGAAAACAATTTTCGGTTTTCTTCAAATATTTCAAGAGCGGAAATTTTTGAGCAAATTCTGAAAAAGTATTGGCAAAATATAAAATAGTATAAAACTTTTTCAATGTTCAATTTTCTAGTAACAATTGAGATTCCAAAGACAAGCATTGAATTTTGGCCACACCGTATATCAAAAAATTAAAAATAAAAAATAATATGGAAACATACACGTCTGGTGATTTATATTGATGTTGTTCTAGGAAACGTATGTAAAAACAAGTAGCAGATACAAATAAATGATTTATGGACCCATTTTTTTTTTACTTTTTTAATGATCTATTAATTGATTTCGCTGTGGTAACGTAATTCAAGAAGTAGTAGTACGAGTTGTTTTTTATTTTACTAAAAACTACAAGTATATTAAAATATTTATACTTTAAGGAAAAGAGGGGTCCAGGTACTGCTACTTCAGTGAAGATATATTCATTAATTTACTAGTAAAATAGTCATATTTGAACATGAACTTAAAAAAGTGCAAGTAATGACAGAATAATGATTTTATATTCAAATTTACTTCCGAATACCCAGAATAATAACCGAATAATTGGCGTACATTTTCAATTTATCGGCATTTTTTGCGTATTTTTGTTTAGAAGGCCACACAATACTGACCACGTCTAGACGTTACTAGATTGTTATTGTTTCTTTTTATATACAAAATGTTTATTCGCATTTTTTATCAATTAGCGACAAATGAAGTGGAAATTTAAAATTAAAAATTTTTTGAACAAAATTATTTTATTTTAAAAATATCTTAGTAATTGCAACGTTATTTAAAAAATAAAATATAGTTTTGGTTGTTTTTCTTCGTTTTGTTAGATAATGTTAAAGAAGTGAATATTTTAATTATTGAAGGTTTAAAAGGTCATAAAACCAAAATCTTTAAATTTTTTAAATATTTCCTTTTGCTACTTATTTTAAAACTAAACATTTTCCTTCATACTCCAATAAACAATTTTGTTTGATCGTTGTTTACAGCGTAATTGTTTCAAACGGAAATTTCTATTTATTCGATTTTTTATTTTCCAATTTTTTTTAAATAATCCTTTACACAATAGTCCAAAAACTAATAAATATCGGTAATTAATTTTATTTTATAGTCAGTTTGGTTATTATATATATATATATATATATATATATATATATATATATATATATACATATAATTTTCTTATTTCTTTCCTTTCTTGGGTTTACTTTATTTATATACATAAATGAAAATGTAACAATTACTGTTTCGCATTTTATTTATTAATAAAAAATACTACAAGTCATAGTACTTATTATTAATAAACAAAATGTCAAGGATATGAAAATAAATTATGAAAAAATTTGAAAATGCCCTAAACACTGGGCGAAACATCACTTGTTGGATTTTCATTTATATAAAGAACCTAAACCTAATCTATGGTTCAAGAATTTGAAAAATAATACATATATATATATATATATATATATATATATATATATATATATATATATATATATATATATATATATGGTCATATCTGCGTTAGTGTTATATTCGATTATAGCAAAAAATTAGGAATTAAATGATGAAATTTCGTAATTAAATCATAAAGGTAGCATCGTTTGACAATGCCCTTTTGTAAATAATGACAATGTTCATCATTGTTAGTTCGTTGTTACGTACATTTTTATTGTTAATGGCCTCTTGGCCTTTAAACACAATCCAAATTTCCTAAACCAGTCCTATGCCTGGATAAAGTGTGAAAAAGTGTTACATCTAGTCATCATAACTTTTTTAGATAAAAGTTGTCAAGAACGAAGTATTTTTAATTAAAAATTTATATACCAAAGCTCAAAAAAGTTATAAAGCTTTAGATGCAGGCGAAGTGTTGCTGGTGGCGCCCTCTGGAATGTACAGCGAAACGGTAATCGAAACCCTATAATTCTAGGCAAAAAAATTCGATACTTACCCCCGATCTCGAAGTCGTAAAACACGATTTTGGCCATTGTTTTTCATTATTTTTCACTATTTGTGTCACTTTACAAAGCACTTTTATTTATACATAAAATACCAAACTTACCTATTTGTTTTTAATGGTAGTAAAAAAACTAAAAATACGTCTCGGATACGCCATTGACCATCAGATTCGCGAACACGACAAATATTCGTTTCGACGTTTCTAGATGTAAAATAATTTTGCGGTATAAAATATAAAATTTGCCCATCTCAGCCAACAACATAGTTTAATTTTTATAACGTAATTAGTTATGGTTAGTTCAAATTTAGCCTAATTTTAGTTAGTTTGATTAACTGAAACTAACGTGAACTAACCTAAACTGACCTAGACTTATACTTTCGTGGTATAAACGATAAAATTTGTCCATTTCAGTCAACAACATAGTTTAATTTTTGTAATGTAAAAAAAGGATAAAATTAATTTTAATTATCCAAAATTTTTGATTAGTTAAGGTTAAGCTTGATTTTAGTTAGTTTGGAAAACCAAAACTAACCTGAACCAACTTAAACTGACTTAGATTTATTAATTAAAAAATATTATTGTCCAGCAGAGACCACATGGAGGCGGGACATGAAAGGAAAGGGGAAAATGCTTTTCGGGTCCTTTCCAGTTAAAATAGAAAAAATGTAAATTTTACAAAAATTATATTTGCAATCTGGCATCAAAACAAATTCGAAATAGGTCCCGCCACCTTTTAGTGTCAGAGGCCATTTTGTTTTTATTTGTTTTTGATGATTTTCTTGATTTTTGAGTACCAATCTATCAATTTTTATATAATACAGAAGCTTCTATCAATGTGGATTTTGTGTTTGTAACAAAGTTTTAACGACTTAGTACAAAAAATTGAACCTAAAGTGAAAAGTGATTTCCCCGTTTTCCGCAAAACTGAAGAAAGGTTATGAAAAATCGAAATGAAAAAAAAAATTATTGTTTTCTTACATTTCCCTTAATCTAAATAATTACCAAAAATTATAATCTTAACACTCTGTATTGTGGAAACTATCACCTTTCGGGCCAAGGTATATTGCGCTAGATCCTAATATTTTCACCTCAAAAATGTATGCTATCGTATTATACAGATCTCTTAGAGATAACTATTGTTCCGATCAAAGAACTAAAATTAACACAAGTTTTTTATTTTATTACATTTTTGCAAATTCCTTTCTTCGACAACTTGATTTATCTGCAAACTGTAATCTTTATTTTAAATATCAAAATCTGCCATTAAATGAGCGAGTATTACGTCAACAAAAATGCTACGGTACTTAACCTTAGTCAATGCAATAAAGTCGATTAGCAAAGACGTCACGGTGGAATACTAACGCATATCAGTGCGGTCACGATCAAATTTATTTTTATAGTCGTTCCTTTGTAAGAATTTTGTTTTATAAAAAATACCTGGTTACTTAAAAATTAAAGTATACAAAATAAAAATCTCCTAGATAACAAATAGAAATAAAAATAAGACACATAAATTTTCATTTCGCGAATTTTTCTAGTTAATGGATGTTACGAAATGGGCTCATACAATTAATTAATTTATATTATCAATAAGGGTAAATTTAGGATAAATTATAAAAACATATACACACAGACTTATGCCAATGGTAGTGAGCAAAAATGCCAAGCTAACTCCTATGCCGGAAAGTAGGGAGGGTTATTCAGGGTACCACTGCATCGGTCACTAGGTTGAATTCAGAAACCTTCCACGACGTCGATAGGAACTTTACTCCTATAGATAAGCAAGTAAACAAAAAATATACGCAAGTGAGCATGTGAGTTTAATAAAATTCATAAATAAATAATAATAATAAGAATCTTTAATTGAATATCTAAAGATATTTGCCTAGCATAAAGCTAGATGTGGTTAAAATAAAATTGTCAGGTTCAAATTATCTCACAATCAAATAAAATTTAACATATAAAACTCTAGTATGTACTTGCGCCGTAAACCCTGTATAAACCATGATCATCAGAGACGCAAAAAATCATTAAAATGTAAAAAATAATAATAATAAAAATTTGCCTGTTAGATGGTAAGATAGCTATAGCTATATATATATATATATATATATATATATATATATATATATATATATATATATATATATATATATATATATGATCTCTCTACGTGACTGCGTAGGTGCTATTGTAGCATCGAGAAGGTAAACGCAAAAGATGGACCAAGAATATAAACATGTAGGAAGGATTCCTACACACACCCCTAATAAAGACTGGTAGAAAAGATGCAAGTAGGAAGAACACCAGTAGTCAAATAACCAGTAGGAAGGACCCTGATGTTATTGGGGTTTAACAGAATTCCTTCGTGGAAAAATTTAGAACTGCTAAGATCCCTTCCTCCAGTTTTATTTCGGTAAAAATAACTCAATAAATGCCAAACGGGAAAAAGATAAAGTATCTAATAGACTAAACTCAATTAGCAGGATAAACGATTTTCCAGCCGAAAATCCCAAAGGATGAATCCAAAAAATAGAAATGGTGAAAGTCTATAATTTCTTTAGCTGATTCCAACGGAAAAAGTGAAAGTCAAGGCATATGGCTTCGACTTTATTTAGGTCAAAGACCATGCATGCGCGTAGCGCTACCGCCTTGGAGCGCGTTGAAGATTAAAGAAATGACAGCTCAAAAGTGACCCTCGGTCGGCTGAAATGAATGTTGTAAATAAACCAATTCATTAATAAATAGTATTTTTGGTTCAAAATGAAATAATTAACCCATTAATTATTTTTTTAAATTAAAAAAATATATTTTCCGCTAGTCATTACCGACCAGAATAAGTTGCTTGTCCAAATTTCCTCCAAAAAATTACAAAACAAAATTGTATGCAACTTAACAAGACAAAACTACCTATTAGAATATTCTTTTAAAGTTGCAAAATAGTCAATAAAACTTTGAAAGTGACATATGACCATGACCTAAGAATAACATACACAAAATCTACGGAATTATTTAAAATAATTTCATGAAAACTACCACAAGAAGAGTAAAAGGAAGAATTTCACTCGAATAGTAGGTAGGAAAATCAAGATTTATCCAAAAAAAAAGGTGACGGTAAATTCATCATCTATAAAAAACAAGCATGCATAGTATAATAAAACATCAAAAATAGTGGTTAAATTGATAATCAAATATAAATATAGACTTACTTTTTAGTGTAGAAATATGGACGATATTTAGGAAAATAAAAATAACCACGGTGGAAAGAAATTAGTAGGGAAATAGAACTACGAGGGCTCGTAATAAAATAAATTCAAAAATATAACGAATGGAACGCTTTTATTTAAAGAATCTATGGGAGATACTTAAGGAATAGGATGTTGTGTTTACTCATGTGAATATTTGTAACAAAAAGGTAAAATTAATCGAATTAGCTATAGTAAACTTAAATTCAAATTTGAACTGTGATACCAATCCGCGTTTCGAATCTTTAATTTACTTCAATAAACAGCAAACAAGATCTAAAATCAAACACTATTCATACTATTGGTAACAAAAGTGCCAATTTATGGGGAATAATGACTCAAAATTGCAGTTTCAAGGTCGATCACTAGGCGATCATTCCCTAAATTTATTTATAAATATCATAATACAATAATTAAAATTTTGAAAAAGTGATTGGTTCTATAACTTTAATTAATCAAGTTGATCGGTCAATAGTTTTAAAGTGGATTATATGATGTTGTTGATTTCCATTTTATAAAGAATATACAAAATTAGCTAGCTGCTTTGCTATGGAAATTATAAATGGCCAGAGTTTATAATATATTTACTGCGAAATTCAAAGTTACTCTTCCCGAGGGATCAAATTACAGACGCAGTCTGTAGCTCTGGTGGTGGCTCTGGGATGGCTTAGTCTCTACAGATAGACTTTTGAATCCGGTTATCTAGAAGAAACACGAGAGATATGTCCTCTACTATAAAGTTTAATTTAAAACAAATGTGATACTTTTTGTGGAAAAAAAAATATAAAAATATATTGGCGAAAATTACAAAAACCTTGCAATATTACCATTTAAAATAGTTATAACTAGTTCATTATAGATTTTCTTTAATAAATAAATTTTATAGTTATGTTATTTATCTGCATTGAGATGATTATTCTTGGAGTATAATCACCAACGGATGGTCTAGGACAATAAGCAAAAACTTGAATAGTAACACAACAAATGGGTTATCTTAAATTTCTATGAAACCACTCTAGAGTTATAGACACGACATTTGCAAACGTGGTCAAAGGAACTCCAACGCAATACTTATGGATATAAACGTAGTTATCATATTGGAGAGAGGCGTAATTATTATATTGAAGAAAAATGAACTCCATGTATCGAAAAAAGGTGTAGTTCTTATATTGAAAAAAGACTGGTCCCTGATTTTGGTGTAGACTAATGAAAACAAGCAAAATAGAGCACAGATGATCAATAATTTTACTGTTAAAAATTCTATACGACTCTGAGATCAGTCTGATACAAAAAAAATTGCTGAATTCAAAAAAATGTAAAAATTATTCAATAGTATTGCCCGAAAAATGACAACAAAAAACCGATAATCAATTTACCGAAAATTGATAAAGATACTCCAATAAATTGTGACTCCAGTTAAGAATAATACCAATAGATAACGTGATGTATACTACCACTTGCGAAAATTCAATTTTTATTAAAACAGATGAAAGAATAAAAAACGACGGTTACAATATTATAAATCAGGGATCTCCAAACTATGGCCCGCGGGTTAACATCGGCACGCGAGTAACACTCATGTGGCCGTCATAGTTTATTTTGATTCTATTGTAAAATATTCAATGTAAAGAAATCATACAAAATAATAATTATATGTTTATATTTAACGACCAATTAAGAAACACAATAACTGATATAGATAATTAAACTGAACATTTTAACTGCAATTAATGATATTAAATTTATTCTAAAAACTTACAACAAGTGACATATATGGGTATTCACATAATAAAATTAAACGTCACAATTATGATTAATGAACTTCATGTAGCTGTAACTTTCCACTGACAATTGTTTGTAGTTGTAGAAATTATCAACAGTAATTCAAATGTTCATTAGTTAATTTGGAACTGCAAATATTTTTTGTATATTTCAGTATGGGGGATGTTTTTTTACATAAATTATTAGTACCGAAATCGCAAATTTATGCAACTCATCAAACTATGTGAGTGGAAGACCCTTATAAAATTCCAGTAATGATGATTTTAAGGCAATCATATAATTTACTTTATTCGTAAATAGTTTGAGCTTCTCAAGTTTATATATTTTTGTAGAGTTATTCTTTTAGTAAATTTATTTATTCATCTATTACCTAAGTATTGTCGCAAATAGTCATGTCCTTGATGGAAAGGACATATGACTAGCGATCTAAATTTCGACCACCGAAAATGTATGGATGTTTCGTCCCGATACCAGTGGGATCCACCAGTATCTTCCCCAGACATCCAGTTTGTCATGCTTTCTACAAAACTTGAATTCCTATTTAGCCAAGTATTGTCGGCAAATAATGGTGAGATGTTAGGTTTCACAATATGCCCCCGCAAGGCATCTTCTTATCCGACTTTGACTACAATAGGAAGTCCAATGTGAAACGAACATCCTCGGTGGTCTTCCAAAGGTTAGGCCGGGCTTAATCAAAGCCCTTGAGCGGTTTTTTACTTTTGTTCTATATCCGCATCATAAGCGGTGTTGGACATGTGTCGTATATCCGCCGTCCTGTCACGGTCGTCATGTCGCAAATAGTCATGCCCCTGATGGAAAGGACATATGACTAGAGATCTAATTTTCGACCACCGAAAATGTATCGATGTTTAGTCCCGATACCGGTGGTGGACTCATCAGTGGGATCCAGGTTGCACAATAGTATATAACAGGCAAACGCCCAAATGGTACAGTGAACAAGAAATACATCTGCAAATCCAAAAGAACATCAAATCGCAATAAATAAATATATGTAATAAAAATTTTAAAACGCTAATCAAGCCTTGCAAAACACTAAAAATAAAGCAATAGCATATAAGACTAAGAGTAAACAATAAAAAATACACAATTTCCAGTTCGTTTAGGAAAACTACTTCTCTTGGATAAGAACCTTTAGGATCTTGCATATATTTTAGAAGAAAACAAGCTCTTTTTGATGTTCTTTCAATTAATTCTCTTCTCTTGCCATCCTTTTTGTATTTGAATCACACCTCTTTATGCGGATTACTGAAAGATGATTTAGCCATAGACACAATCTCTTTGTTGGTGGCTTCAGTATTTAAGCTTTTTAGAGTAACATACTTTTTAAAAATCAAAAAACATAAAACCTTTCCAAAAATCAAATGAATTTTTTACCTCTTGCACAGATAAAATAAATTCTACAAGACCACCGTTTCTCTTCTTCAACCCTAAATACTCACACAAATTAAGCACAAGCTGTTGTGCTTACCTATTGAAAGTTTCACCACACATCGAATCTCATTACTTTATTTTAATTTTTAATGACTGATTATTACAATTTATTAAAATAGAACGAAAACGTTTTAAAATTACATGTGTTGGGCGTTCAGACTGCGGCGACAGATCTAAAGGTTAGAAATTCTTATGCGTCTAGGTACAGTTTTTTAATAAAAAAATACATACATTAATAGCATTTATATAAAACAATCTTCTTTTTTAAATTTACTTGACTCATTAAAATTTTTCAAAAACACAATGGAAAGAAAACTTTTTAAGGGATGACTGTCAATAAAATTATGTTTTTAGGGAAACCAAAAGAAAGTTTGTATTCATACAACGAAATAACACGTTTGTCTGGGTTTTCTCATTCTATATTGTTTTATCCATAATGTCAGATTTTTTGCGATGTACGGCTTGGAGTAGAAGAATTATGTTTTGTTTTCTGTTCTATTATTATTTATATACAAATTACGATGATATGTTTGTATATTGAGGACGTATGACATTCTCACAATGAATCAACTGTAAAGCAACTTTAATAGATCTATTCCCAAAATCAAATTCCATTTTAATGCTTCAATTCTCTGGAATTTATTTTGTCCCAAATAACACTACGCAACAAATTTTAGTTTGCTTGTTATGTCTTGTATGACAAGTGTATTTTGTTCCAAATTTTGTGGCACAGAACACAAAAATGACAAAGAAATTACAAACTTTGCAATTTTCAGGAACAAGTTTTTTTATTTTATTTTTAACAAAATAATTCAAAATACAAACTTTTACACTTGTCGAGGCTCTAAATATTCTGTCCTTTTGCTTTTCTTTTGTGAGTTGTTTCTGTAACATCTCTAACAAAAGTCCAACAGTAAACGGCAAGCATGGAAGTATTCCACTTTCCCTGGTTCCTTTTCTCCATTGTTAATATATCCTGACGGAAGCATTCGCGGTGCTCATCACTTACAGCTCCGCAGTTATCAGGAAAAAAGTCCAGACATAAGTGTAGAAAATGGATCTTTAGAGATATATTGCAACTCATTTTTTGATACGGTGACGGCATATTTTTAACAAGAGTAACGTAATTGTGAGCTTTTTTATTTTCGAAAAAATTAGTGACCACAAGGCTGAGCGCTATCAAAATGTTTGTCTTTCAGAATATTTCGAATCTGTGCCACAACAAAAATACCTTCCTTAACTTATTATTAATAATAATATTGAAAAGCTGGCCTGTCTGTATTCAGTGCCTTAACAAAGTTTTTCATTAAGCCCAATTTGATATTCAGTGATGGCAACAAAATCTTTTTGGGATCTACTAATGGCATATGTTGTACATTCTGTTCACGTAGCTCTCTCTAATGATTGTCGAAAGGACCAGTCTTCTCCCTTGTAACGAAGTGTTTTTGCCCGACTGTACTATACACACAAAAAACAGCAAAACTTGGTGTAGCCTAGCTGCAACTAAAGTAAAAGTGCAATCACTTTTAAATCGCCACAGATTTGCCATTGGTACTAATCGTATTTTATACTTATTAATAAGTACTTTATATGGTCGTATGATTCTTTCATGTGAACTGCTCATCCAACAGAAATAAACGGCAAAATATTTCCCATATACAATAGTACTGTTTTTAAACTCAATGCTAAAACAATCTCAATTTCTCTGGCTTGTAGCTTATATTTAAAGCCACCAATAAACCAGTAATGTTATGGTAGAAAACTAAGTTCTTTTTCATGTTAAGAAATGGTGCTAGGCCTTTATGGCGTGTACGAAAAACCCATACTGAAAGATTGTCTTTTAATAAGTTCCTCTACTGCAATCTTGATCCTAGTAACTCTGCTTTACAGTTCTAAGTCTCTCACCAGATCGTTTAATTCTTATAGGGTTATTTTGTGCGGTTGGCGGTATAACGTGCTGGGTGTGAAATCAGAATCTTTTGATGTCTTCTTCTTAAGAGATCGTTGTATTATTATTACCTGCTTCGTAAGTAAATGTTTCTGCGAGTTTTGGAAGAGGAAGTTTGTCACTATGAGGCACAGGTCTCATAGCAGATGGTATATTTGTATAGTTAATAAACGATTTTTTTTCTTAGATATACCTATGCCTAACCCAACATGAGTTATGATGCAGAAATAGCAATCATTAACATGATTTGAAGACTCTCATCAAATAATTGGGACAGCAAACGCTCAGACTTAAACCGCATGCATGACAGCAAATATATGTGGCCTACTGCTTGTCTTGATTCCCAATATTGCAACTGAAATAAAGCTGATATGCTTTTTTTATCAATGAGGTAATAGATCACTTCTGAGACGCAAGAGTCATCTTACCACAAAGATAACAGAAGTGATCTGGATTGTTTACACATTTTCGAGATAACTTACAATCACAACTCACTAACTACGACTGACTTATGCCTCCGCTTATATACCCAAATACGGCTTCTACATTTTTAGAGAATGTTCGAGAATTTTCTATTCAATTCCATAAATTCGCAATAGTAGCGTTTGTTATTTGTTTGTATACAGGAGCTGTTCAGTACAAAGCAGATATAAAAGTCGATTTACATGGTTTTAAATCACTATTTCCTTTATGTTAAGCCCTGTGGGGTTGGGGAACCCCATACGGTGTTGCTAAATTGTGTAAAATTATCTTAACTTCGGGAAAATTATATTTGGCAACGTCGCACTCTTCTATTATTAAAACAATACAAATATACCACGTGCATGCTTGTTTTCTACTTACATTGTTAATATATATGGAGACATGAAATCATGTATTTCTAAAACTTGAACTAACATTAAAAAGATAAATTTAGTTTCGGTTGTAGCACACCAAAAATGGTGAGATTTACCCGATTTTATTTTATATACATTTTGGCTGTTGTCCAATGTAATTGACGGGCAGTTTTATAATTTTGTTCATTCGAAAAAATCTTTTTACTGAAAAAAAAACTTTCATTTTACTGGTACATAAATAATATTACATTATATTTCAATTACACAAATAAATGGATTTGGACATTTATTAAACGGTAGGTAATTTTACCATACCTACGCATTATAATTTAAACAACTTCGATTTATTTAAATTCTCTTAAAAATTTTATAATAACGACATAATGGTGTGTTTTTGGTATTGTATACAAAGTTATACTAAATTTGAAACGTGACTGGATTATTCTTACGATTGAGTAAGGATACAATTTCAGAAACGGGCAATTTTCTATTATTTTACCTTTAATTAATTTGTTGTTACCTTCGAGGTAATGCTATAGATTATCTAAAATTTATGTTTAAATTAGTTGAAACCTTTAATTTAGCATTATAAACTGACTTTTAAAGTTAAAATTTGTTCATGTCATTTTTGGAATCCATTTCTTCATCGACACTTTGCCTTGAAGTTATTTTTTTGACATTAAAGTAACCTTTTATTCAGTATTGTTGAAATTAGATATTCTAAAATTTACTGCGATTGTTTGTTAACTACTGCGTGTCTCATTTAATTTGAATATATATAATATATATGTACAGTTGGTTAGTTTTTTAATTGTTTTGCTCAAAGTAGTCACCGGAACTAATGAAATAATTTTCGACTTGAATATGTATGTATATATGGGCGTAGAGTTGGAGGTCTGTACACTGCAACATGGTAGATCTATTGTGCCCCCCTATTGCTGCCCAGTTGCAAGAGGTACCTTATCGGCTAGAGCAGGTCCGCCAATCCTATTTCCCTCAGAAATCTCAGGATGTCGTACGGCTTCAAGGTGGGTAGCTCCCATTCTTTAATTTAGTGTACTTCCAAGGACCGGATCCTATGGCTTTCTAGAGCGCTGCACTTTGAAAGCATATGAATAGAAGTTTCGTCCTCCTCCTCACAGAATTTGTACTCTTCTCTTTCTACCGGTCCGAGTTTCTTGAGGTGTCCCTTTAGGTGGTAATGCCCCGTCAGGACCCCTGTCAGAACTCTAAGCTGGTTTTTACTCAAGCCTATGCATTCTTTGAATCTCTTCTGATCGTAGTTCCCCAGAAGTATCTTCGCTTGTCTCAATCCTTGTAGCTCCGTTCAATAATTGGATCTCCTGCTTTCTTCTTCTATCTTTAGTTCTT
This sequence comes from Diaprepes abbreviatus, assembly GCA_034092305.1. Lineage (NCBI taxonomy): Eukaryota > Metazoa > Arthropoda > Insecta > Coleoptera > Curculionidae > Diaprepes > Diaprepes abbreviatus. The sequence goes on from JASJET010000164.1 coordinate 972,413, forward strand.
CCAGCATTACGCTGAACATAGTCTGTATTTCATGCGATTGTATAAATTAGGGCTAGTGAAAAATGGGCAGAAAATGAACTAAATCAGATAAAAATATATGAATTCCTGAAATTTCACCAATCCTTCAACAATTGCGAAATAATATTATAATTTACCTGTGAAGCGATAATACTGCGAGCGAAGCAAAGGACCTGAGACAGACAGCATAGCGAGCGGAAAAGCTTCCAGCATGGACTCTGGAGGCAGCGTTGCCTACCCTTAGCGTTTTATCGGTAGATCTATCGTTTTCCCGTTAGAATTACCATTCTACCAAATTTATAGGTAACCTACCGTTATTTCACATGTCTGGGTTATAATTTATTATATATTTGTTTAAAGTAATTTATTATATATTTATTTAAAGTAATAATTGACGTTGACAATTACAATGGCGAGTTGATCATGGTTCTCTGCTATTAGAAAAAGCTTTTTAATACTGTGTATTCCCGTCCATTCTCGGATGATCTTCAGCCAAGAGATATTCCAACACCTCTACGACCTTCGATCTTACCCTTCCTAGTCAGTTGAAGAATTCTGTACCGATCCCCTCTGATAACATGGCCAAGATATGCTAGTTTTCTGCATTTTACCGTTGTCAATAATTCACGAGTGACATCTGCCTGATCTAATACCGCTATATTAATCTGCAGAGCTACCTATAGTATTCGAAACATTCGCCTATGCAACCATATCTCAAATGCCTCCAAACGATTGGTCGTGGCAGCCTTCAGTGTCCAAACCTTCACTCCATATAACAACACTGACCAGATGTAACATTTAACCATCCTTTGACGAAGTTTTAAAGTTAGATTGTCATTACAAACAAGCGATCTCATTCTTAAAAAGTTGTGCGAGCTGAATCAATTCTGCATTTAACTTCTTTATCTGGATCAAGTTGTTCAGTAATATAACATCCAAGGTACTTGAAGTGGGAGACTCTTTAAACGTTATGTCCATTTATTAGCAGCGAAGCGCCTGGATACGGTAGACGACTAAAAAACCATAAATTTTGTTTTAGCAAAATTTATGTTGAGTTCCCATTTCATTCCCTACTCTATTGACAAAAGCTAAGAGTTGTAAATCATCACTTATGATGGTAATATCATCGGCATAACGAATCGTGTTTATTAGCTCGCCGTTGATTTTAACCTTAAATACTTTGTTATGTAGGGCTTCCTTAAAACTTTGTCCGAATATAAATTAAACAGCTGTAGAGAGAGAATACATTCTTGTCTGATGCCTCGTTGAATTTGGTATTATTTGGTAAGCTTACCATTAACTCGGACCACTGCCCTCTGGCGTTAATACAAATTCTCTATAAACTGCAAACTTACAGAATCTAAACTATTTCATACTCAAAGGGCGACAAATTGTCTTCAAATCTCTAGGTGGCTCTACGCCACACATGTAAGTCCGTTGTTTTTCTATCCTTGTTTACTAATGTATACATCTATAGATATAAATAAAATTGAAGTGTCTGTCTGTCTTTCCGGGCTAATCTTTGAAAGGGCTTAACCGATTTCAATGAAGCTTTACAGGTATGAAGAAGAGGTTGTCAGAGATAAGATAGGCTGCTTCTTTTTGTCTGTTTGTACGGGCTAATCTTCGAAACTGCTGAACTGATTTCGATTAAACTTTATAGACATGAGGAGAAGGTTATCAGGAGGTTATTTTTTCTTTTCTGTCTGTCTATCTATATGGACTAAATTTCGAAACAGTTGAACCGATTTCGATTAAACTTTACAGACATGAAAAGGGGATTATCAGGAGTGATATGTCGATTCTTCAAAACGGCTGAACCGGTTTTAATGAAATTTTGTAGACATGAAGAGGAGGTTGTCTAGAGTGATATAGATTGCTTTTTTCTACCTGTCTCTTTGTACTCGATAATTTTCGAAATGGCTGAATAGGTTTCGATGAAACTTTACAGACATAGAGAAGAGGTTGTCAGGAGTGATATAGGCTGCTTTACTATATTTGTCTGTACGGGCTAATCTTCGAAACGGCTAAACTGATGTCAATGAAAGTTTACAGACATGAGAATGGAGTTGTCCAGATTGACATAGGCTACTTTATTTTAATTATTTATTGTTTACAACAACTCTATTTAATTTTAACACGGATGAAGTCTCGAGTGCTAGTGCACGATAAAAAGGAATAGATACAAATTTGATATTCTATCTGTAGAACAGATTTTGTACATAAAGAGGTTGACACAAATAATTCCATGTCAGTCGCATGGTTCACATTGCACAATTAAAATTTTTTATTCGGTTTTCTTTATTCAAAAAAAAAATGATAAAAAATAAAAATAATGATAGTAATGTAAGTTATAGAATTAAATTAAAAAAAAAATAAAACAGATTTTTGTTTATAATATTTTTGTAAGCTTAAGGAAATGCAATGTCTAATTTGTAATAAAAATATTAACACCAAGAAGGTTTAAGATTTAGACCCAATCTAGTCGCCATGGGAGTTTGATCTTCTAGTCGGCAAGTTTTGTTTTGTCTATGATATTGTCATGATTTATATTACATATGTCAACAAGTAAACGCTTATTTTAGGATATTAAATATAAAAATCCAGCTGCAAAGCTTTGAAATATGTAAGAAGAATAATTTTTGTCACACAAATAAATAAAATTCTCTCTTCTTGTCGGTCGAGTAATAAAACAAATGATTTTTTACGCTTGTATTTTGAAGGTTCAAAATTTACTTGACTTTGTTGTTGCTTTTGTCAGTTTAAAACCTCTAGTGTCAAGTTAGACTGGTTTTAAAGTTAGATCATATTAATGAATTAGGGGGTAAAATTTTACTTGTTTTCTTACATACATGTACATTTTTGTTAATTTTAAAGTATAATTAAATTTTACAGCACTTATAAAGTTTCATGTAATGTCTAGTAGATCTACCGATCGGATCTACTGATTTTTGTAAGAGATAGGTTGGTAGCACTAGTTGGAGTTTTTAGTGCACCATGCGTGTTACATAGCAAAAAAGAGAAAGGGTGAATAGCGATACAACTCACTCCGAATGCGATTGGTCGAGCATTTGCGCACTTAATATTGCATGTAGCACTATTCGCCCTTCATTTCTTTCTGTCATGTAACGCACACAAAGTGATGATACTATTTCCAGTAGTATATACTCAAATGACAAGAGTACGTCGTTAACTCCCCAAGACGGTACAACGTACAAGGTCACTATATAGAGGTAACAAAAGAGATGGTATGTAGGGCTGTAGATTCATTGAAAAATAGGAGAGCAGCTGGACCGCAAGGAATACCTGCTGAACTGTTAAAGAACGGTACTGAAAAACTAACGTCCTTTCTTCAAGAACTATTTAACAGACTCCTAAATAATGATGATTCTATCCCATCTATATGGAAAGAAGGCTGGATAACACTAATCCACAAAAAAGGAAGACGCGACGAATGCTCAAACTAACCAGCACAATGAGTAGAGTATACGGAATACTACTTAGAAATATCATAGAAACAGAATATGGCCCCCAAGAAATTGAAGAACAAGCAGGTTTTAGAGCTGGCCGATCGTGCGTAGATCATATATTTAGTTTAATCCAACTTAATGAAAAGAAGATGGCAAGAAATAGAGAGGTTCATCTGCTTTTGGTTGACCTCACAAAAGCAATCCAAAAATCATGGCACGTGATGGATAAGTCTCCAATTAACAATATAGCGATCCAAGCCAACAAACAGCTATACGACCAAACATTCTACAGAATTAAGAGCGAAAATAACTTATCAGAGCGCTTTCATGTGACCAAAGGCCTTCGCCAGGGATGTTGTCTATCACCAACTCTCTTTAAAATCTACCTCAATGAAGCTTTAAAGAATTGGAGAAGATCATGCAGTAGAATGGGAATAGAATTAAATAATGACATCCATTTATAAATGCTTAATTTTGCAGATAACCAAGTGGTAGTGACCCAAGATAAAGAAGACCTCGAATTTATGACGAGGAAACTATTTAAAGAATACGCAGAATGGGGATTAACCGTAGTAAAACTAAATATATGTGTATCGATGGAGAAGAAACAGATTTGGAAGTAGATGACAATATCATAGTAAAATCTTGTTCTGATTATACCTACCTTGGAACAAAGATCAGTCAAAGTGGACGAACTGAAGAAAAAATATTGGAGCGAATAACTAAAGGAAAAAAAGCTCTCGGATGCCTAAACTCACTATTATGGTCAACAAACATCTCCAAGGAAAGAAAACATCTTTTATACAATGCAATATTTAAAAACGTTGTATTGTATGGATGTGAAACATGGCAGATAAATAAAACTTTAGAACGTAAACTGCTGTCTCTTGAAATGGACTTTTGGCGAAGATCTGCCAGAAAGTCAAGGATCGAACGGATAACCAACGAGAGAATTAGAGAGATTATGGGCGTAAAGAAAACTATTCTCGATGAAATCGAACGTCAGCTGGTATGGTATGGACATGTGGAGAGAATGACGGGCGAACGTCTACCAAAGCAAATCCTAAAATGGACACCAAATGAAAAAATAAAAAGAGGAAGACCAAAAGTTACCTGGATTAAGGGCATTAACCGAGCCATGTCCAAAAGAAACCTACTTCCAGGGGATTGGGAAGACCGAAAACAATAGAGACTGGGAACCGAAAGGCGTAGAACGCTATGAAACCGGATATATATATATATATATATATATATATATATATATATATATATATATATATATATATATATATATATATACTCAAAAAAGCCAAAACAACTAATAATAGACATAGCGATCATCCCTATCGGCAATAATAGTCGCGTGTACCTTTTAATACTCATAGTTTGAATATAATTATTTATCTTTAAATTAATAAACAGGTGTTTTAATGTTTCTCAAAGATCTATTCTAAAGGGGTAAAATCACCATCGTGTATTGTAATTAGGAAGTTTTAATTTAATTAAAATCAATTTAATTACTTTTAAATTAAGATTCGGATATTTCTAAGCATATAGGAATCATTATATTTTGACTAAACTAATATATTTCATTATAGAAACAAAATTTAGAATTACGGGCAATTATTTCTTCCTAAAAGAAATATATAAATATACTTTTAACTCAAAAACCACTTATTTTAAAGTAATTTGTTTTTTCATGGATGTTTGATAAGTCGTAGAGTAAGATTCCTAATTAAAAAATCCTTTTTTTCCGAAAAACTTAAATTATTTTTCCCAATCTTGTCTCCCTCTCTACTTACATAATCTCACATAAGCGTGGACAAAATTATAAATAATAGTAAAATAGCTACAAAATAAATATTTGTTGCAGTATAATTTTGACTCTCACAGTACTTTTTAAGAAAATTCTATTCGCTTGTCAAAGCTATGTTCATAAATTTTATACTATATATATCTATTCGGTGGCTTGTGTAGTTAGAAAGGAATAAAAAATATTTATTTCTCAATAAAGACTTTTTATATCTATATAAATATAAAATCTAGACAAAATATATGTGCATGATATCATTTAAAGCTGAAAAACTTGAAATTTTTAAACACTTATAAGTAGTTTTCTCCTTATTTGGATATAAGAATTAATAGAGGAAGTGTAATTTTAATGTCGTCTAATCCTAATAGTAATAAATTTTTGATAAATGTAATGGCGGCATCTGACTTTGAAATTCTTACCCTGTAGTTAAAAATAAACATATTTCTGCAGTATACAGAAATGTAATTTTTCTCTTCTTTTTAATTAATTTAATAACTAAGAATAATAATTAAATGCGTTACAGTGTTCAATATTCTTTCTTTGAGGCAAAATTTAAATTTTGTCCTTAAAATGTATGTTTAAAGTTTATATTTTGTAAGGATTAGATATTTACTAATAGAAATATCGTAGAAATTAACAAAACTAATTAATTTTTTATTCTAGCTTTTATAATATTTTCTTTATTTATATGATACAACCTTTAAACATATTATCTCTGTCAAACTAGTTTAAAAACAGGGAGTGAAAACGCAGGGGAGGATCTTTTTTAATGGGGTGATATCATAAAAACAAAAAAATGATCCAAAATATCCCCACCCGATTATTATCTAAGAGAGTACAGTATGACAAACGAAAGAGAGTTGACAGATTTAATTCCATTTCCGGGAAGAGGGCGGATGTCAGCGAAATCCACTTTCCTAATGCACCAGGCAGCGAGTCTGTTTTTATCTGAATTCGACGCACTCGAATGGGAGGGGGGGTAATCGCTTCCTTCGCCCCCCACTTAGAGACAAAATGTATTAACCTTAAAGTTGTAACGAAGTTACTGATTTTTGGGCATGAATATGTTTATCGCAATGTGTTTTATTTATTATATATCGGAAAAATGTAGTTCTTAAGAAAAGAATTTTTGAGGCTTTGATATTACCGCTAGGTAATTAATTTACCGCACCATGACAGGAAATAAGATTTTCCGATGTTTTTCGGCAAGGTGAGAACACAAGAATGATTGAACGATGATCGGAAAACTATTTAAGGACGCTCTCGCCATTAATTCTCGGAGAACTTTACGTCTATCACCCGAATGATGAGTCCAGACGGACCACACCTTCCTGGTCTACTATTGTAGGTGAGGTAAGGCTTGTGTCTATATCCAACCATCCACAGGTTTTCTTACATTACGCTAATGGCCAACATTGTCGAGGACCCTTTTAAGAATGGACAATATTATTCTATCCTACTGACACTCTCAAAGACATTTATAAGCACGGGCCGTGTCGGTCCCTTCCTCTCTATCCTACCGTTACCTATACACACATGCATACCATGTTTTCAGTTTTTTTTTAGTTAGTTCTGTAATGGCCAAGAACGTGTTTGACCGTCAGGTGCTCACCGGTATCTATCATTAAGGGCGCATAACAACTGTTTCCGCCCATTACGGCGAGGGTTACTGCCCCGAGCTTATCGCCGCCGCGTAGAGAACCACCGGTTACAAAGACGTCGACTTCCTCCGATCCATGCTAGTTTACAGCTAAGATATAACGTACCGCCACCGATTGAATAGTACGAGACACCGTGAACAGCGTCGTGAATTGTTAGGACAAGGCGTCGTAAATATTATCATCTGGTTACCGTCTACCATATCGTTACCTCTCGATAAATACGAGGTGTCATGAGTAGTGCACATAGCCTGGCCCTTCATACCGTCTATTTGATTTTGCTTATATTGTTTTTTTTTATCTTAGGTTATTGAGTTAGTTTCAGGTGATGTTATAAAGTATGGAACAAAGAATACAGGATATTTTGAAACTTAATACGCGCAAATAATCCCTGGCATACCTTTTCTCTACTGTAACAAGCTGCCCGGTGTAGATGGTTCCTCTACCACAATAATCCAGAGGGTGGTTCCTGAGACCAACACCCGAGTGGATATCTTAACTACTCAACAGTCAAAATAGTTCAGAGGAGAGTTACAGCTTGATGGAAATATCTCGCCCGTGAGTGAGATATTCTTAAACTAGGGACTTGACCGCTGAGTGCTTGACCATTGGCTGTCTGTAAGATGAATATACACCTATCGATGCTCAGCGGTCTTGACATTAAGATATCCGTGGATTAATTCTGTATAAAAGAACGCCATGAAATGACAAATTTCGAATAAAAAGTCCAGAAACAAACTAAAGCGGCACTTTGACAAAGTCTTGTAACATTGCTAACAAAAAAGATGAACTACCTTCTTTTTGTAAAATTATATCGCGTAAAGTAAGGAAAATTGGGTCTATTTTCGAAAAAATCAAGTTTTGGATTCTTTGTATAAAAATTTGATGTTAATTTTTGTAATGTATTCCATAAACATGGCTATTTCATCAACAACAAAAATTATCCTGAATTTATTACAATTTACACAATTTAATCTGTGCTATGTATAAAGATAATTTAAACAAATATGATAATTATAGTTTAGTGGTTGCAGTTTTAATGAAATTTCTAAAAACATAGTTTAAGTAATATTTGGTATAGGTTTTTTTTTTTGAATATAAGTCGATACATCAGATTTGAAATAAAATTTCCTAAATGTGATTCTTCTAACAATTGATCTTATTATATCTAGGAATTCCATAAGTTTAAAAAAAAAATAATTTATGCATATTGTAATTTATATTATTTTTTATATCGACATAAAACTTTTCATTGTCTTAATGATTTACTACTGAGCTAGAAGGATGTAGAGATAAGGAAAGTAAAACACTGTAGCGACGTAATATGAGGGATTCATTTCCTTATTCGAACTCATTTATGTTCTAAATTAACGATTGAAAAAACTGTTGTGTAATTAAAATCAGGCAAACAATTATTAAGCTCGTTATTTTTGTTTCAGGTAAAGTAGAAGATCTACATGAAAAATTATTTTTTAAGTCTTTCGGATAGGTAAGTAATTAAAACATCACATAAAATGCTCCAAAGATGAAGGATATCAAGGAAAAATTTTTTAGTAAATGGAAGAATAAGAGTGGTAATAATCGATGTTAGATGTTTAGGCTTCGTTTTGCCTACTACCATGACTGCGAGTTATTCGAGGACGATTGACTTTGAGAATGCAAGCAGCCTCGTTACCTGACCTTGCCTAAAAACTTCGGGTTATAATATTGTTTCCCCAAAATATCTTTGCTTCAATCTGTTGAGTGCCGTGCACTCTCTGAGAGCAGGGTCTATAGTTCCATACCTCTCCACACACTTATTGTCAATCCTAGGAAGGTGACCTACTAGGTAACAATGTCGCGTCAAAAATCCCACTTCGATTTGCAATCCTTTCCTCTTCAAGAAAAAAAGCTACCTAGTAAGTTTCCCATTGGGTCCAATTATATGTTTTTTGGCACAACTTGTTCCAGTGGCTTCCCACCACCTTCAATAATTAGATTTTCAGTAATTTATTAAATAGTTATTTTTTTCTAAATAGACTAAAAAATCCTCGAGGGAAGCTTAAGATTTCAACTTCGATTATACAAGGTAGGAAATCTCCCGGATATGAAAAAGAAAACACGTGAAAGGAGTATTATAAGTTTATATAAACTTTTTTCGTATAAGCCTCCTCTTCGGAAATATGGCTTTCCAAAGATCTGCAATGGAATCAAGTTTTTACACATAATTATTGAAAAACCATGTATATTTCATTTTTTTTTTAATATGGTATCAATTAAGGTTCTTCAAATTACTATCCACAGAAACGTTGTGAATTACTTACAGCTGCAGTACCGGACTATTTGTGACACTCATGACTCCATTTTTTTACGAACTTTGGACAATGCGTTTTACATACCTTTACCTATTGACTAAAAATTAAATGATCTTCATTCGTGTCGTTAATCCTAACCGTTTTCGAAAAAACCTCATTTTATTTATATCATGTATTGGTATATTTTGAAAAAGATATGAAATGAAATGAAATGAAATAATTTATTAGCCATAAAACTGATACTTCAGCATTGGTTTCGTCTACAGTATACAATTAAATAAAAAATATATACATAGCATACCTTAAAGCTAGAAAAAACAAGAAACAATTATATTAGTTAGTATCATTAGATACTTGTTATAATATAAAAAATTTAAAATAACTTAATCTAATATTTAATAATAAAAACCACAGATTAAAATCCTTAGACAACTAACGGGAAAGAAAAAAACAAAACGATAAGAACACAATCCGTAGCACTGGTCAGCGAAGAACGCAACGAAATAATCACTCAGTACACAGCAAAAGAGTCAGTACATCCTACAGGCTTAAGTATTCGTTAAACGAATAAAATGACCCCTGAACAAGAAATTTTTTTATTTCTGTTTTGAATTTATTATTGTTTGATATATATTTTAATTTTGCAGGCAATTTGTTGAACAGAATAATGAAATTATAAATTGGCGATTTCTCAAAGAATGTCGTTCTATGTTTAGGTATGCTAAAAATATCACTATTTCGTGTATCATATCTGTGACCCTGGCCAAGAGTTTTAAACTCTGAGTAATTTTGTTTTACATATAAAACGCATTTTAGAATATAAATAGAATAAAAAGTCAAAATGCTGTTTTCCTTAAAAATGGGTCTACACGAATCGGTCGGCTTAAGACCAAATATCAACCTCAGTATTCTTTTCTGAGCCAGAAACACTCTATTCACCTCACACCCTCTTCCCCATACATACATCCTTGTTCCTACCAAATGTTCAAACTTCAACCTTATGATAAAAAAAAATTCGATCCAAAATTGGAGTTTACCTCTTTGGTTCAAAAAAATCTAATTTTGTGAGTTGAGTGTTCAATTTAGGTGCGCAAAAATGTACGTTTTCTTTTATTGGCATCAAAAACAAAGTATTTTTGTTGCAAACTTGTTGGGTACGAAAGAAATAAATATCTTGCATTTCAGAACTTGTGAACTTTCACATCGCTGACACATTGGTTCTTTATTTGGATATTAATTTATTGATTTTTGGATTTCATGGTGAAATTAATTGTGAAATAATTCGAAATAAGATATGGAATACATTTTTATTGAGTATGCAGATATGTATCTGATGTTTGGGTATTGCATCTTGCAATGCTTTGGGAGCCAGGAGGTTATATTACGACAGATAATCTAATCATAATCTTCCAAATCAGAAAATATTTCAACGAGTTGACCAACATCTAAGGAAGAATGGTAGGCGATTCTATTAATTAAGGTAATATTATTAAATTTCTTCACAATTTTAGGAAATTTTGGGAAAATAAGTATTGATGCTGGTCAGAGAACAGAACATACCCCGCAAGTAGAGGAAAATATTTTAAATGCTATAGATGATACTTTTTCAACGAACATTTGAAAATTGTCAGCGAAGTTTATATCCATATCAACTGAAAAAAGTGTATGAACTGATTCCTAAAGATTTTCTCCGTAGAATGCACTCTAGCTACTCTCTTCAGGATTTACCAAAAATAGTATCATAAATTGAGACAATTCACATGTATGGGCTGATGAAAATCTTCACGCAACTATTTTTTCGCATCACTAACATCAGTTCTAATTAATTAATATCTGGGCAGGAATCATTGGCAACTTTTTTATTGGACCATTCGTATTGCCGGCACGACTGAATGGGGAACATTATTTGTAGTTCCCCCAGAAAGCTTTTCACGATTTTGTAGAGCACTTACCACTTGAAACTACCGTACTATATGCACGGTGGGGCAACACCTCATTTCAGCTTTACTGTGCGGGAGCATCTAAATAACGTTTATCCAAACCATTGGATCGCTAGAGGAGGACCTATTGCCTGGCCTCCTCGATTTCCAGACCTAACGCCGTTGGATTTTTACCTGTAAAGATACCTCAAAACTTTGGTGTTTTCCACTCCGGTCGATAGTAGGGAGGATCTTCTACGGAGAATCACGTTTCATTGTGATGAAATAAGGGACAATGCTGAGTTGAAGTGGGGGGTACAACAGTCTTCGCGAGTGTATCCGATTTTACGTAGCCCATGTTGAACTCTCTTATGAAGTTTTTAACTAAGCAGCAAAAATCTTCTTTTTGATATTCAAACCGACAAACAGAAGTTAGGGAACAGTGTAAATAAAATGACGTTTTTTAGAAAACGGTTTGGATTAGCGACATAAATAAAGAATACTTAATTTTTAGTCAATAGCTGAAGGTATGTAAAAAACGTATTCCAAATATCTTATCATACAGAGCGTAAAAAATGGGTTCATGAGTGTCACAGCTAGTCCGTTCCTGTGTGAGTAATTCACACTTTCTTGGATCAGAACATTCAGAAACAAAACAGCAAAATGTCAAGGTAGCAAATATTTTGAAAATGCCTTGAATAAAGGGCGAAACGTCAAACAGTTTTTATGTATTTATTAAATATAGAACCTAAACCCAAGAAAAAGACAAAATAAAAGAAAAATGATATAATCTATGGTTCAAGAAACAAGAAAATAAATATATATATATATATATATATATATATATATATATATATATATATATATATATATATATATATATATATATATATATATATATATATATTATATATATATATATATATATATATATATATATATATATATATATATATATATATATATATATATATATATATATAGTTGTATTTATATTAAATCGCTTTTGTATATTTAGTACTGATTAAGCTAAAATTACTCATTTTGTTAGATTAATTATTTAGTTTTGAATTGTCAACCAACTGACTGTCCCAGGTTTATTCCTTCGAACAGAGAAGCGCTGGGCCACTCTCGGTGGTTACATTTACACCGTAACACGTAATATATTGAGGTTTGTTTTTAAATTTTTTGGGTGTTTTCTTGGAGTTGACTTAAATTTCCTGTTTTGTTTTTAGATCGGTCTCTGCCTTAACCTTTAGGGCATCAAAACAGGTAGTGCATTTTACCTCGACCACTCTCCGTTCCTTTGGGAGCTAGCCGGACGAGCCCTTAAAGGTAGAGACCACTCAAGAGCCACCTGACAAGTGTAAACATCTTTCTTTTTATCTTTTGCAAGTTAGGCAAAAATTTACTTTTAGTTTTTTCTCATATAACAATTTAACGCAATATTTATTTATTTTTTTCATATTACAAATTTGGCACTCCTTCTTCCACAATTTTTTTTTAACTGAACCACTAACATTTCTCTCACGTATTTTTTTCATATCCGAGAGATTTCTCACATTTTCCCGGACACTCTGCATTTAAAATACTTGTAAAGTATTAATGAAATGATCAGCGACCCCCACTGTGAGTAGGGGTGGGTTATTCAGGATGCCACTGCATCAGTAGCTAGATTAAACGCAGAAAGCTTCCACGATATCACTAGGGACTTGTTTTCAACTTCACTCCTATAACTACGCAAGTACAAGAAATAAATGTTGCTATGTTGCTCTAGTGTAAAGCCAAATATGCTATAAATAAAGTTATCGAGTTCAAATAATCACACAATTCTCAGCTTCAAACAATTACCAGGTTCTTATCTTAAAAAACGTTCAAAATAGGTTAGAGTTATGAAACTTAAAACTTTATAATTACACAGGTTTACAAAAAAAAAGTTGCTACATATTTGACCCCCCGACCATTTTATTCTTATATAATTCGACACCTTAAATCCAATTCTGAAGTCCACTGACCTCTATCATGTCAGATTTAAGGTTATTTAAAGATCAAATTGAGTAAAATTCAATAAGTAAATCTGAAAAAGAAATTATATAAGTTAATGGGGACACTGGATCTGAGTTCGTGGTTTGTATAGTCCTCCAAGGGCAGTCAGGGATCATTTAAGGGTCATTTGAAGGTCAAATTAAAAAAAAATTATTAAATAAATCTGAAAATGGATATATATATATATATATATATATATATATATATATATATATATATATATATATATATATATATATTGGTAGCTGAATCAAAACTCGTAATTTTTTTAATCATTCAAGGTCAACCAGATGTCAGTTCAGCATCATTTCAAGGTAATTTTGAAAAAAAAAAATACAATTTTATGCTCAAATTAGGTTAAATAATCCATTAGTTATTTTTAACTAAAAGCAATATAGTTGCCGTCGATAACGATAACAACGTAGAACAGGTAATGAAAAAGTTTTCTGCGAAAAGTTAGCGTATACGAAAAAAATGTCTCTCTTGCAATAATTATCGATTTTCTAAAAGTTGGGGACCACGCAGACTAGATATCGTCCCCGATGACGGAGACAACGATAAAATAACTGGCCGATGCAAATTGAACAGTGACCGATAACTTAACTTAAGAAATCAATGTTGTAAGTAAAGCAAAATTCATGGTACTAATAAAATTTCAAGAAAACTGCCTTACAAAACGATAAAAGGAGGAATTACACTCGAGTAATGGTTAAGGAAACCGCGATTTAATTGGAAAGAAAAGTAACACTAAGTCCAACAATAATGGAAAAAAACAACCGCCCACAGTCCAGTGAATACCAAACAAAACGACATAAATAGGGGTCAAAAAGTGAAAATGTGTAATTTAAAATCGCACTTTGTAGTGTAAGAATGTAGACAAAATTTAAGAATAAAATAACTGCGCGGGGAAAGGAATCAATGAGGAAGTAAAACTACGGGGATCTGTAATAAAATCAAGAAATTCAACTAACCGACAAATGATATGTTTTTACTTGAAGAATTTATGAGAGATATTTAAAGAAAAGGATATTGTGGTTTGAATATTTGCAAACACAAGGTAAAATTAATCGAATTATCCATACTAAACTTAAATTGGAATTTGAACCATCACAATTTTAACTTTATTGAACCAAAAAACATAAAAAAACAAACATTCCTTGTCTTCTATTGTATCAAGATTTCAGTAGCTTTTTCGTTCTTCCAGAACGCCAGTATTCAATTTCGCACTCCATCAATGAAAAATCTGTTTGTGTTCATTACTGATAGAAAGACACAAATAATTTTAGTTACTTTAAGGGTTCATGATGTGGTATATAATCTATATCAGATTATGAAAATATTTTCATTATATTTCTTATTTGAAAAAATTAACGTTTTACAATAAAGAACGAAAGTTTTCACGGCTAGACCGTTTCAAATTAAAATTATTATCCGACGTTTCGCCTACGATTGCAGAAGGGATCTTCAGGGATCTTTGCTCTACGTGTTCTAATCTCGTGGAAAAGATACCTGAAGATGATTTGTGCAATCGTAGGCGAATTATCCGATAATACTTCCAATTTGACACGGTTTAATCCCAAAAACTATGATTTTCATGATTAACGTTATATTTCTAGAATAGTTTTAACATCCTTCTTTGACTCAATATATTTTATCATACTTTCAATAAGTGATCAAATGTTTTATGCAAACATAGGCTAAAACTTAGTTTGTTGTTTCTCAGTCTGAGACGTAATTGATACAATTTTATACACCTATATTAAAATAAAAAAAAAATATCTATAAGAAGATATTTTATTGCCAATAAACTCAGACTTAATTTTTTTGATAAATTTACCGTAAGTCACGTTTATCGAACCTCTGTACAAGTGATTGAATTCGGATTATAACATCAAAGAAAAGTAACGGTTTAATCGACTTGTAAATTTTGGATGCTGCGGGCAATACATTCGTAATTTACGCATATTAAAAGCAACACTTCGTAGGTTAGTCTTCGCAACCTACGTATTTAAAATAATTGATAAGAAAATATATATAAAAAAATATTCGTTAAGAATTCCATCGACCTACATATTTTATGGAGCATGTTCCGTTCTTAGTTTTTGTGTGCTTTAAAAAATATCTGTGTACCTCGGTAGTGTTGTACAAAATATATAAAGCGAGGGCATAAATTTGGACATAATTTTTGTCCAAGTTGTAGTGTTAAAATGTTATAGTCTCTCCAATTATATTTTAAAACCTTTCATATAATATACAGTGTGTAGTGGTGAAGGGCAAAAACTCATAACTGCTGAAGAAATTTAATATCATTTAATTATATTTAACGTAATATTTTCCTGAGCACCCCGGGCTTTGGCGATTCTCTTTATGTTATAATTTCTTATCGATCTTTAAATTCAGAAAGAACGCATTGATTGTATAGTTTTCGTTATAAATTAGTCGGTATTTTGAATTTGAAGATATTATTGAGTTTTCCAGATGCTAACCAGGCTTTTGATTATTTGCATTACTTCTTTGTTGTTGTTATCTTTTTTTTGTTATTGTCTTCTGCCCTAAATATATCGTGCTATCTTCAGTCTCCAGGTTTTGGTAGTCAAATGTAATATTGACGCAATTATCATTGTTGTTCATGATTTTTGCTTATGAGACTTTCATTTTTAAGCCAATCCTTTTTAAGATCTTGTTGAGCTGATTAATCGTTATTTATAGTTTCCTTGGCGATCCATCAAATGAAACAGTATTATACGCGAGCTGCTGATGATTAAGATGGCATAGTTATTCCTTTAGAAGATCGGTCCATCTCGCAGAATACATCTTGGAGCGTCGCTAGTTTTAGTAATACGTTATTGCTCTGGCATACTCCTCTCCTGATTAAAATTAATTTTGAATCTTCAATTGTCTTAATATACATTTTGAAGTTTTCATATATCTGTTTAATTAGAGAAATACACAGGCTATCTATTCTACAATTCGTAAAGAAAGTTAGAACTGCCTATAACTCTACTGAATTGAAAGCGTGAAAATTCAGTAAGAGCTATATACAGATCCATATTAACACGATATATCGATTATTGTTCTTAATGCTTAACGACAGTTGCAAGTATTGAAACCGGACCTGAAGCCAGCGTAATTACTTTCCTGATAAAATCTATCCTTTTTGTCATTGTATTTTATATTATTTTTGCAAAAGCTTGTACATTTGGGATAGTCACTTTATTGGTCTATAATTGTCGAGCTTAGTGATATTTCCCTTTTTTATATTAGAATAACCTCTGCTGCATGCCAAATTTTCGTTATTTTCTCCACTTGCCAACATTTATTGAATGTCAAGCCCAGCTGTTGCTTCAAGGGAGTATTCTGGTCTAAAAGCACGAATTTCATTTGTTTTTTAAGTGCTATAAAAAAAAACGAACAACAATTTTACTATCCATTTTTGGTCAGATATTTAATAATGTTTAAAAAATACAAAAAAAAATTTCAAACAAAAAAATTAAAAATGAATAGGATGGTAAAGTGGGAGATTCAAAAAAAAGTGGGCCGTGGATGACGTGATTCCAACCCTTTTAGTCATCTGAAACAAAAAATAAATAAAAATTCTGAATCAGTAAAGTCTTTATATCCCGTACCTCAGAGAGAATAAAATCTTTTTCGTAAAATGGCGACTAAGAGGTTATTTTTGGCCTGACATTTTCACTCTTATGATTTAAAAAAAAAATAGTAATAAAAAAATTTGAAATGTCTGGTCAGAGTTATAGAGGGATATAGAGAGAAGATTTATATCAAATTTCAAGTAAATCGGTTCATTTCAACTTGAAATATTATGTGAACTGTGTTGAAAAAAGTAGTTTCGAGCAAAACGCTTTTAAAGATTCGAGTAAAGTTTCAGGCAGTCTAAGTCATGTAATGATATGTTATACTTTCATTTTTTTAATAAACGATTCCGGCTTCATACAATAGGCCTTCTTCTACTTCAAAACAAGAATTTTCAGATGTTCTCTCTGCTAACGAGCAGTTCTAGGTTCCTAGCAACAGTATGTTAATTGTCTCTAAATATTTTTTCTTTATCTGCCTGGACGCAAATTATTTTTACTTTTTTATCTATTTTACACTCAAAAATTAAAATTAACACTCAAAATATTTTATACTTAAACTGTACACAGAGCGCGAGCATCGACGTTACTTCACGGTTGGAACTAAACTAGCTTTAAAAACACTAAATATGAGGAGATGCCAAAAAACCGATTTTTTCAAAATTCTAGACCAGAATACTCCCTCAATTCGGTAACATATTCTTGTATTATTTTAGTCAATACGTAGTCAGATCACTTTTATTCTATCTTTCGAACTTTCACGTCAATGTCAATTTCGTCGACATTAATTTGGGGATTTCACTGCTTGTATTTATCTGATAAGGCTCAACTATAGATGCAAATAGGTTTGAATAATATTATTTAGTTCTTCACCCTTTTTACTTTGTATGTAGTATTATTCAGGTGTTATGTTTTCTTTTATCTTTACGAATTTCTTTCTTTATAGTTTTGGTTTAGTTTGGTCAGTTCTACTTTTTTGCTATCGTTTCATGTCTTTAGTTTTCTTCGTTTAGAAATGTGATCATATGGTCTTTAGTCTCATAGCTTTTATTTCTATATTTCCTGCTGCATTCAGGATTATATTTATTATCTTCTCTATATATAGATTTAAAACACGTTTTTCGATTATTGTAGTGTTGTTTTTAAGTACTTTATGTTCTTTATGTTGGTTTTCATTTTGACATAATTTTATTGCATCTGTTTGTTTTATTTTGGATCTAGATTTGTTTGTTCTTTCATCTTGGAGATTAATACGAAGTTTTGCTCTAATCATTTGTTGATCACTTCCTATCGAGAACAATGCTAAAATTTTAACATCCTGTATAATTTACCCATTTTCTGACGTTATAAAGTCGAATTAACTTTTGATGGAATGTTCTGGAATTCTGCAAGTCCATTTTGTTTCTTTGCATTTTTGAAGAATGTATTTAATGTAAACATTTTATTTGTGTCAGCAAAATTAATCAATAGGTTTGCCCGGTCCAACGAATGTTAATTTCTTTCTAGTCTTCCATCCAACGTTGCATAAAACTCATCCATTAACAGTATATGGAAAGTTTTATATTTTTGCAGGCTATTATATATAAAACATCTTTATTTTATAGAGCTCTCTACCTCTACTTTATTATAATCATATGTAGGAACATACACTTGGACAAGTTTCATGGTTCAAACTTAATTAATTTTAAGTATTACATATGCTAATCAGTCCAAAATATCTTGTTTGCGGTCCATTTGTTAATTAGTAATCCCACACCACTGTATTTTTTTCTTCTTGTTTAAGTTTAATTAAATTGTCCTGTGTACGTATCTTCTCATTCAATCCAACTACATCCCACATAATAACTGAAAAAGTAATAAATAGAACATTTGGAAATGCTATTATACATATTTTAGACTTAAACTCAGGTTACTTTAAAATTGATGAAATAAATACACGTTGAGTAAATTCACACAAATCTAAAAATTTTTAGGATTTATTTGACAAAGCCGCTGCAGTTGCAGTTTGTAAAAAAATTACTTGAGTAACCGTATCATTGTATCAAACAGTTTTTAATTTAATGAATTTCAAATGTACTTTGTTCTCAAATAAGTTTCTAATAAAATTTAAAGGGAAAATGCAACATCTCGGTTTCCAACTCCGTTTAGAATTAATAAATAACAACAGTCAATAAAGAAAGAAACCCCTTCTAAAAATACAAGAATACCTCAACAAAAATTTGACCTGAAGCCGGTTTGTTTTAATTAGATTGTAATTTGAAATCAATCTTTGTGTCCTAGTAATATACATTTAGGGTTTTTATTTAATAAAAATGTATGATGCGCTACCCAGCCACAGTTAAAAGATTTTCCTAAAAAGCTACTGGATTTCTCCTTTAGCGCGTTAAAGTAATACTCAGTCTTCAAGTTTAGCCAAAACTCTTTAAAATATAACAGTACAAGTTCAGTTTTTTCATATATTACCTCACATAGAAAGTCTCAAGGACAAATTGATGAATATTTTTAAACATACAAATATCAAAATAGCTAGAAGACAATTATTAACTCTTTCTAAAATTTACTCTAAAACTAAAACACATTTACAGCTGAATGAGACATCCTGTACCGTGTATAAAGTTCCTTGTTTCAACTGTTAATTAGATTATGTAGGCCAGACTTCCAAAAGCCTCAAGGCAGACTCCCTTCCAATCGTAGTGAAGTTTGCATTCTTGTGCTCTTGCTGAACTTGTCTTTTATCATGATCACATCATTAACTGGGATGACATTGAAATTCAGAAAAGAGTTCCTGCATATCATAAAAGGCTCTTCTTCGAAATGGTACGTATTAATCAAGATGGCAACGCTATGAATAAAAAAAAGAGACACTGAGAACCTGAGTGCCATTTAGAGCTATATTTTAAAGTTGGAATACAAAAAGTATTTAAGCCTCCTGGACATCTCCAAATGAATAAGTTTTTTCCATTGTTTGCTCTTATATCATGTAAAAAATATCAAACAAGTAATTTCTCTTTTTGCTAAACCTCACACTTGGGTACGCCACTGTTTTACGGATCCTTATTTCCTCCACTTTTTTTAATGTTTTTTTCCCCTGTTTTTCACATATCTACTTGTTTCATATTCAAACCACATCGGTGTGTTTCTTAATAATTATAGATTAAGTTTAATATTCTAACTTTGAAATTAATATTGTATATTCCTGAAGAAGAGAAAATAAATTATCGGAAGGTTGACAGAATCACAAATTCTTATCAAGGCCAACAAATTTAAATAGACTGCATCCCCAATAACCCTAGTTCGCAATATTATATATATATATATATATATATATATATATATATATATATATATATATATATATATATATATACAGGGTGCGTCGGTATGTAAACATTGACAAACTTTGACATTCACCAATTGACTGATTTGTTTATACGTGTTTTTGAAACGTCAATTCAGTACAATTTTAACCATGAATCGCTTTATACCGAAACAACGCGACAAAATAGTAACAATGTATATTGAAAATAGTCGTTTAACTCAACGTGCATATCGTCGAAAATGTCGTGGCCAACAGGCACCGTCTGACAACACTATCCGTCGTTTGGTTTTGAATCTTGTTGAGTACGGAACAGTGGGAGATCATCACCATACCGTTCATCAACGACCAAGACGTTCCAATGAACTGGTGGAAGCCGTCAGAGAGAGCGTTGCCCAGAACTCAAAAGTGTATTATAAGATAATTTGCATTTGTTTCCATATAAAGTGCAGTTAATACAAAGAATATTGCCGACAGACCGTCCACGTCGCTTGAAATACGTCCAAACAATTGCTCGAATGGTTGACATTGAACCTGATTTTTGGAAGCAAATTTTGATGTCCGATGAGGCCCATTTCACTCTCTGGCAGCGTTAATAAGCAAAATTACCACGTTTGGGGGATGTAGAATCCACACGAGATCCACGAAATGCCATTGCATGAACGAAAAGTGACTGGTTGGGCCGCGTTTACGCCAAAACCATCATTGGGCTATTTTTTTTTCAAAGTTAAAGAAACACTCGATGGAAATCGATATCGGTGGATGTTGGCTAATTATGTCTGCCTACAAATGCGTGAAAAAGGTTTTGATGGTTACTGGTTTCAACAACACGGTGTGCCATGCCACACTGCAAATCAAACAATCCAGTTTCTGCAACGGAAATTCCCTAGACGTCTGATGTCAAAAAGAGGCGACATTAACTGGCCACCCAGATCTCCAGATTTGACCGCTCCGAACTTCTTTTTGTGGGGTTATTTAAAAAGCAAAGTGTAGGCCAGCAAGCCTCAGACCATTGAAGTGCTCAAGCACATTCGTGCCGAAATCACCGCTATACCACCCGAGATGCTCGAAAAGGTAATGGAAAACGCAGCAAAAAGGTCACATTTTGCTTTGGCTAATAAAGGTGGCCACTTGATATATATATATATATATATATATATATATATATATATATATATATATATATATATATATATATATATATATATATGTATGGAAAATAAATAATCTGTAATTTTGATTATATCAATTTTTTCCACAAATAATCGCTAACAACAAATTATTATATCATTTTAAAACTGGTTACTGAGTAATAAAATAGATATCTACTTATGATAATGTATTTGTTTGTTTATAATTATTCCGAAGAATTTTAATTATAAAAAATAAGAACGCTTAAAGAGGAACATCTAATTGTTCATTCAAAGGAAGTCAATACTAAAAATATCATTTTAAATCCCATCAGTATAACTGAGTTTCAACTTAAATGTAACATTTTCCATAAAAATGACCCTGCATTTCCCTGGTACCGCTGCACGTATATACGTTCTTCTCCCTCCTGCTACTTTTGGCCAAGATTGATATCAGTGTTTTTTTTTATCTTAACAACTAAGCTACAAAAGTATAGTGGTGAAACTGCGATACATGGTGTTACGAACATCTTTACAATTAACGTTTATTATCCCAAACCTCTCTCGATAAGAAAGACTTACGCCTATCGAGGTGTTGAATAAACGGTTCATTCATTGTTTCCCCTCAGGCATTTTTTTTGTAAAGATTATCAGTACTATTAAAAGGCCAATTAATTTTGACTCGTGCAACTCAAGTATTATGACCCACAAAATAATACATTACACGTTTTAGGAATAATTAGTTATGATTATTTTGGATCCTAAAATGGTAACAATTTTCAAACAGTAACATAGATAATTTCTGACAGGATAATAACTTTCTTTAAACGTTTCGTCACAGTACAGAAAGTATATCAGTGATGAAACTCAAATTCAATAGCAATTGTACAACTTTTCAAAAATTATACAGGGTGTCCGGAAGATATATGTACAACTTAGATATCTCCGATAATGTTTTGTTTAGGTGGTAGAAGACGTCAACGTTTTAAGAAAACATTGAATATTCCCAAGTTTGTGGAAACATGTTAACTGAATTTAATGATTTTTGATATGTGGTCTAACACTATAATATATCGTTTCCTAATGGTACAGAGACCAGCTATAAAGTAGTGTAAGTGTTATAAAAGTGACCTCACTTGTAAATATTGCTTCTGATTTTTTATATGATTAACGTTATAACAACCTAGATATTTCCATTGAGTAACTGCATATATTTTGAAGCCTTTTTACTTCTTGAAAAATTTTTACTAATTTTGCCACACCAATTAGCTGTAAGAGGGATATCCAGTTCACTTTCTAAGCCGCAGGTAATAACATTTGGTTCTTATTCAACTCTCCAAAAATTTCTCTTCTATTTCGACTGTTGAGAAATCTCTCCATATAAACCCTAACACTTCGACACCTATTTCCTTCACAAAACTCATATATCAGGAGCATGTTAACTTGCTCGGAGTTCGTGTAGTTGTCTATGTTTAATAGTAAAATAGACTTAGAAATTTAGAATGTTGATCTTTTTTTTTCCCTCCGGGCCATCTTGAAGGCGGATGCGCTGCGGCCAGAGTAGGCCTATTATGTTCACCATAGATTCACAATCACTCTGTTAACCTAGTCTCTTGGATTAATTTGTAGAGGTCTACTAAGGAGTAAGGGTGTACTTCCCTCAGTTCCAAGTTTGTTAACCCGAAGGTTTGTTGTCGCCTTCTTTCTAGTAACTCACAGTCAGATATGATATGTTTAACCGTTTTCTCGGCTTGGCTATATAGTCTGCAGCCGAGGTCTCCGTTATACAGGTTCATTTTATTCAGATGTAGTTTAACGGCCATGTGTCCCGTCATTATACCTATAATAGCCCTTAATTGATTTCTGCTCATTTAGAGTAGTTTCTTTACTAATTTCAGGTCAGGGTTCCCAATACCTTGCCATGATTCAATCCCTCTCCGGCTATCCAGTGGTTTTTCTTTTCTGATCCATTGTTTAACTGCTTCCCAGGCTGGCACCCCAAAAACCGGTTCTGAACCAACATATTTAGATAATGAGCCTTGCTAGTTCGTCAGTTTTTTCGTTTCTATGTATTTCTTTGGGTCCGTGTACCCATTTTTTTTTAACATAATTCTGTTGTCCTTTGCCAGAGTTATAAGTTCACTCTGACATTCCCAGACCAATCTAGATGATAGCTTTTGGCCCTTAGAGGCCTTCAGGGCTATTTGGCTGTCAGGATAAATGTAGATTTGCTACCCTATGTAAGCTCTTCTTTTTTATCTCATCTGCACGTTGCAAAATTGAATATATTTCTGCCTGGAACACTGTTGGGTATTTTCCCAAGGGAAGAGTTATTTCTTTCCTCGGTTGTAATTTATATATTCCAGCTCCGATACTCTGACTAGTTTTTGAACCGTCAATGTACCAGATAATTGTACCGGTTTTTCTCTTTTAGTTGTCATTCGATCTTCTATTATGACCTCGAATGGTGTATTGAATCACTGGAGGTAGATTTAGAATGCACTCCATTGCCAAAATGGGGGGTGATTTCATAGCCCCCGTAATGCTCAAGTAGACAACTTTCTGTGTGTCGCTCAGCTTTGTAATGGTTGTCTCTTGCATTAACTTGGGTCACCAAATCAATACAGCATATGTGATGGCTGGTTTCACTACACTGGTGTATAATCAATGCACCATCTTCATTGAGAGATCCCATGTTTTCCCACATAATCTTCTAACAATCATAAGGGTTGTTTCCAATTTTCTTGTTATGTTTTCCACGTGCTTGTTACAGCTCAGCCTGGAGGTCCTCTAGCTTTCTCCATTTTGTGAAGAGGATAAGGACACTCTTTTAAAATCTTATATTAAGTTCTTTCTGTTCTGTCCGTCTTATTAAATTTACCTTGGATATTCATCTGCATATCCTAATACACAATGTCCCTCCTTGTTCAGGATTTGCAAGAGCCCATCCATCACTAGGTTTCAAAGCAGTTGGGAGAGAACTTTTCCCTGTGGATACCCCCCAGTCACCCGTGTTATTAGCGTTTCTCCAAGTGGTTCTGAAATATTAAACTTACTTTAGTCGATTTCTTAGACAATGCTGGCAATTTGACAATATGCAAATTATTATATGCCATAGCAACGAATTCGCTCAAAAAAATCATTACTACAGTTATTTCTTATTATTACAGTTAATTGGGGTGTGCATGTAATTGAAAATATTTTTTTTCCTGGCGAAATTGTTCAACCAACGAAAATTTTTCCAGAGGTAAAAAAGTTTTAAAATACCTGCAATTATTCGATAGAAGTATCTAGATATCATAACGCTGATGACGAAAAAATCAGAAACGATGTTTTCAAATGACGTCACTTTTAAGACATTGACACTACTTTATAACCGGTCGCTATATTGCTAGAAAACGTCATATTTTAGTGTTAGAACACACACATAAAATCATTAAATTCAGTTGCCATGATTTCAAGAAGTTTGGGAAAAATCAATATTTTCTTAAAATTTTGACGTCTTCTACAGTTTAAACGAAGCAGTATCGGATATAGATCTGCCTATTTTGGCGTCAAGAATCTGTCATCAAACGTTGTAAAGAGTGGATCGTTTTGGATGTTTTTACAGGCTATTTGGGAAACCGTAAAAGATTTAAAAAATTTGATAAAGTAGTCCCGAGCTTTATTTTTGAGAAAATTATAATGTCGCGAACAAAAGATTTTGGAATTGTACAATTTCCTAAATGTCCTATATTTTGGTTATCAAAGCAACTACGATAAAACTAATAAGGCATTCTTAGGGTACTTTTTTCTGTGAAATCCAGTCGCGTAGTCGGATTTTTAATTTTAGTTTTAATTACGGAGATAAAATATCAAGTATTAATTTTTTAAATGGAACACCCTGTATTTTTTACATTATTTGATTGCATTTTGCATTTTCTTTAAGAATATTTGATATTGTCAATATAGATTGACAACAAATAAACTAAAAACATTTTTTATTTTTTTATTAAGCTCACAGACTAGCTCATGAGAGCTGACGTCTCAAAGGAGCCAAGTTGTGCATGTCTATGTTGACACATTTTAAAAGACGATTAAATTATTAAAATAAACAAATGAAAAATACACTTAAACAAAACTCAAAAAGGCAAAAATATCAATAAAAAACTAAATTAACTAGATTTAATGTTCAAATTGTTGTCAATTGTTATCCAGACACAATTGGCAACATCTTTGCATCCCTCTGCTCACAGCTTTATACTTACTTACTTACTTACTCCGTGGCGTTACAACCCCGTGTGGGTTTTAGCCGACTTGACAATATGTCTCCATTCGTTTCTGTCCTTTACTAGCTCCATCCAGTTCTCTACATCCATAGCTTTAAGGTCTCCTGCTATATTATCCCACCACCGGAGCCGGGGTCGTCCAAGTGGTCTTTTTCCAGTTGGGGTTTCTTCCCACACCAGTCTCACTATTCTTTCGTTAGAGTGTCTTATGAGGTGACCTGTCCACTGGAATCTTCTAGACTTTATTTCTTTAACTATGTTGGCGTCTGCGTATAACTTTCCTAACTCTTTGTTTGTTCTTATTCTATATTGTCCCGTTGCCCCATCCAGTAACTGGCCAAAGATTTTCCTTAGGATTTTTCTCTCCCAAACTCGCAGTCGCTCTTCGTTTGCCTTTGTTATTGTCCAAGTTTCGCTGCCGTACATCACTACTGGTCTTATAACTGTTTTATATAGATTTATCTTTGTTCGTCTTGTTAGTTGTTTCGATTTTATCAGGTCTCGACGGGCGTAGCTACATCTGTTCCCAGCTTGGATCCTATTGTTTATTTCTTGTGATCCGTTATTATCTTCAGTTATTGTTGTTCCTAGATACTTAAATTATCTGACGCGCTCAAAGTTGTAGTCGTCGATGGTGATGTTCTGTCCAATTCTGTCTCTGTTTCGAATATTGCGGCTCGTGTACATATATTTAGTTTTGTTTTCATTTATTTGTAGCCCCATCTTCTCTGCTTCCTTCTCGAACCTGATAAAAGTTTCCTTCATTTTTATTCTTGTGTTTTCTATTAGATCTACATCGTCTGCAAATGCCAGCAGTAAGTTTGGTCCTTCTCGATGGAATATGGAAGTCGGTGTATCAATTCTTGCATTTCTGATTATGTGTTCTAAAGCTACGTTGAAGAGTTGTTGTGAGAGTGCATCTGCCTGTTTCAGTCCATTGTTAATCTCAAATGTCTCCGAGTACTGTTGCCCAACTCTTACCTTACATCGTAGTCCTTCCATACTCATCCGTATCAAGTTGACTAGTTTTTTAGGAAAACCAAGTTCTTGCATCGCCGTCCACAGTCTCATCCGGCATACTCTATCGAAAGCCTGTTTAAAGTCTATGAACATCTGATGAAGCTCTCGATCGAACTCCCAGCATTTTTCCATTATTTGTTTTATAGTGAATATTTGGTCAACAGTAGATCGGCCGGGTCTGAATCCGCATTGATACTCTCCAATGGTTTCTTCTGTGTACGATTTGGTTCTTTCTAACAGAATGTTTGCAAGGATTTTGTAGGTAGTATTAAGGAGCGTTATTTCTCGGTAGTTGTTACATTGCTTTTTGTTACCTTTTTTGTGAATTGGTACGATAACACCTTCTTTCCATTCGTCTGGCATTGTTTCTTCCTGCCAAATACCTTGAATTAGCTTGTATATAGATTGTTTATAGATCTGTATAGTGCTTCCCCTCCGTGCTTCAGACACTCTGCGGGTATACCATCGCTGCCTGGGGCTTTATTATTTTTAAGTTTTTTAATTGCTTGGGTTACTTCTTCATTTCAGCTGTATGTACCTCTATATTTGATGTATTCGTGCTAGCTCCACCATTTAGCAGTTGGCAAAAGTATTCCTTCCAGGTTTTTAAGATTTCCTTGTCATTAGTAATAAGCTCTTCGCTGTCTTTTTCAAGAAAGTTTCCTGTTCTTGCTCGGTACCCTGCTTTTATACTAGAGACTTCTCTAAAGAATTGTCTTGCTTTGTTGTTCTTCCGATTTTCTTCCATTTCTCTGATTATTTGTTCCTGGTAATCCTTCTTTTTCCTTTTCATTGGTTTTCTTGTCTGTGTTCTAGTATATTTGAACCGTTCAATATTTTTGTCTGCTGGATTTTGTAGCATGTTTCTTCTAGCTAGGTTTCTTTCTTCTATGGATATCCGGCAATCGTCATCGAACCATTTTTTGTTGATCTCTTTTTGTTACCCAGTATTTCATTAGATACGCTTGTCAAAACTGATTTTATAGCTTTACAGTTTTATGCATATGAATATTAGTAATACTTCGTATAGCCGCCACAAAATTTTTTTGTAAATCTTCTAGAGTTCTACTGCTATTTAAATATATTTGGGTTTCTGATATACCCAAAAAAAAAAAAGAAATCTAAGTGGGTAAGATCAGCTGGCATTCGACAATAATTCTCAATGCAACCTGTTACTTTCCGCTAAAGCATTTAAATTCCCTTCATATTCGTAGGCTTATTCTGTTACCCAACAAAGCAATCTACACATTATCATCCGTCCATATAATGTCATTAAAGAAAAAATCATTATGTCGTAACATACCCATGTACCAATTACAGAAGTTAAGTCTTTGTTCAGGGTCGCCAAGGAGGAGAAGCTGAGTTTTTCTTGTCTTGTAACTTATTTTTCCTTAAAATTTTTAATGATTTATAATGAGAAACCCCAACATCAATTTCAATAGTTCTACTCGACCTTGAAGGATCTGCTGTTTCTCATGCAATTACATTTATAATTTCATTCTCCTTATCTTATTTTTCATATGGCCCTGGCTTATTAAAGGATCCAAAATTGATTATATTTTCCTATGGCCTCTTAAAAATTGCCTTGTTGGGTTGGTCGCCCTCCGGATAATGTTTAAAATATAAATCAGAAGGTTTCTGCTGCAATATAACATTTTACCATATTGTACTTTTCGAGATTTTGAGTTTTTAAACGGATAAATTGCAAGTTAACAAGCTGATAAGCCTCAATCTGACAGGCTTTAGTCAAATAAGTTGATCTTTTATTTATTCATAGTCTGCCTACTATTTTAAAATATCATATACAATATGTTATATTCATCGAACTTAAAAGGTGTTTTAAGCAGTGACCTATAGAAATGAGTTAAGTATTTATATATCCTTTTTAATCTAGATCAGTTAGAATATTAATTATATTATATACTATAAGTTAAGAAACTGTGATTAAAAAAATGAACTAGATGATTTTATATTATAACAATATAGCTTCTTTAATATAGTGTTCTATATTATGAAATGGAAGCATAGACACTGAATCGAGAGGCAATGAGAAGACTTAACTCTTTTGAAATATGGACCTATAGAAGAATTCAGAGGATTTCGTGGGTGGATCGAGTTACGAACGCCGAAGTGTTGAGAAGAATGGGGAAAGAAAAGGAAGTCGAGATAACAGTAAAACAGAGAAAACTGCAATATTTCGGACACATTATGCGGGGAGAAAAGTTCAGCATCTTACGGCTCATAATCCAAGGCAAAATAAGTGGCAGAAGAGGCGTGGGACGACGACGAATTTCATGGCTAAAAAACCTAAGGGAATGGTTTGGATGCAGTTCAAAACAACTATTTAGAGCAACTGCCTTAAAAATTAAAATAGCTATCATGATTGCCAACCTCCGCAATGGAGAAGGCACTTGAAGAATAAGAAGCTTCTTTAAAACATTTCCTAGTTTAAAAAGGTAACATATTTAATAAAAATTGTTTTTATCGTATTTGTTATCAATTTATATTCATGATATAATATATTCTTAAAGAAAATGCAAAAAGCAAAAATATGATGTGAAAAATACAGGGTGTTCAATTTAAAAAATTAAAACTTGATATTATATCTCCATAAATAAAACTGAAATTAAAAATCTGACTATGCCACTGAATTCTACAGAAAAAAACACATTAAGAATGTCTTAGTTTTATCGTAATTGCTTTAATAAATAAAATACATGATATTTGTTTTCACCATTATAGTTTTTCCAAAAAAAGAGCTCGGGACTACTGAATCAGATTATTAAAATCTTTTATGGTTTACCAGATGACTTATAAAAATATCTGAAACGATCCACCGTGTTCACGTATTTTCAGACACCCTGTAGATTAAATTAGATTATAGCGTATAAATGATTCAATGAATAAAACACCAATAAAGCGTGCAAAACAATTTTAATAGCAGTTGTTAATTATAGTTAACATAAAAAACTGCTAGTGGTGACTATATACCTACATAGGCTATAATGTTGCGACACAAATTTTATTATTGGACGACCTGACAGTATCCCTAAGGAAATAAGTAATTAAATTACTGTACCTGACATGAAATACAGCCCATGTAATGTAATATTTCAGTGACAAGTCAAATTTATCATTACTGCCGAGCAGACGTGAAATTAGACATCACAAATCTTACTTAGAGACTAAAATTACACGTTCGAAAAGTCACACATTGTTTAGTCTTTAGTAACAAAGAAAAATGATCGGAGGAGAGCTTTTGTTGTTTGACGAATTTCTTTAAAAAAGTAACCGTATATTTTTGATGGCGTATTAATTATACGAAAATTGTTGTGTCAAAAATTATTATATAATAATTATGGTGTCAATTTTAAAATAATATCTATTAATTAATTTCATATTTAGTTTTTAAATTGATACTTAATAAATTTTTATGCTTAACACCTAATTAAATTTAATTTATAGTGTTAATTTCCTATACACATATTCCTGTAATTAAAATTTTAAAGAAAAAAGGGAAAGTAAAAGTAAAAATTAACGGAAGGCTATTATTGGTATCCATTGCCACCCGAGGTTATTTTTTTATGTTTAAGTATTTCACACCAATGATTTTTGGGCCGTTACAGAACTTAATATAACTATACCCAAAAAATATAAAAAAAAACCTTGTTATTAAAAATTGTTCACAAAAACTCAACCTCCAAAATATTCAAGAAAAAATGCGTTAGTATAGGTTGGGCTAAAAGTAATTATATCTATTAAAACTGAAGTAAGATTCACGAGATATCTGGAAACATACGACATTGTTTTCTGGATGTACCGAATAAAAGGCATGTTTCTTTTTACTTCGAAATTTTCTCATATAAATGTTCTTGAAATACAGATTTTCAGTTTTTACGTCAAGCTCGAGAAATCCTTATAACTGTTTACTGTGTGGACGTACAATAAAATAGACTGTGCGTTCTTAATGCCGGCCATACTTATTGTAAGAGAGGGAAAGAAGATTTACAAAGGTTTAAAGTGAGAGATAGAAAGAGGCCTTTATAAAAGAAAAAATGAGAAAAATCGATTTGTAATTTGTTATATACTTCTATTACAGCTATTTTAGATCATCAGAGAAGTCAGGAACGTACTAATATTTGACAGGTGTCACTTTACTGAGTTTAAAATTGATTTTTTAAATATTTTGCTTCTTCAAAACAGGGACTCTTAATTTATTTCGATAACACTGGCGGTTTTTGAAATAAATCGATTTTTGTGCGAAAAACGCAAAAGTTACTAATGCTAAACACAAGCAGGTAAAAATAAAATACGCAGAGTGTGCTGAACTGCTTTAATTTATGAGGAAGCGTTGTCTAACTCTTTGAAGTCCAGAAGATGTTATGCTGAAAAATTTCCACCTCAGACATTGTCAAGTCCAGAAACCTTTCAAAAGGTTGATATGGGCTCAATTTATTTACAATGTTATTAAAATAGTGAAAACGTTTAAATGTTATTTTGACAAATATTCAAAATGGGCTCCACGTACTTCAATACATTTTCTTATTCTCCGAATATTTTTCCGCTACAATCCAAATAACCTTTCAGCATTATTAAGGACTTCGTTAGAACGCTATGCTATTCTCGCTAGTAGTTCTTCTCTAGTATTTACTGGTGTTGCATAAACTAGTTCTTTTAGATGTTCCCAGAAATAAAAATTTCATGGAATTAAATCTGGAGACCTTGGCGGCCATAAAATTGACCCAGCTTGACCTATCCATCGAGGGCCAAAAACGTTTGTTAAGTGTTGACGTACTATACGGTAAAAATGGGATGGTGCACCATCATGCATGTACCACATTCTCATTCTTCTATCAAGAGGTACGTCTTCCAATAAATTATTTAAATATTGCTGCATAAATTGTAAATAAATCTCATCATTTAGTCTTCTTTCCAAAACAAATGGACCCATAGGGTTAGTTCTGATCACGCCACTCTGTACATTTACAATAAATCTTTTTTGGTGTTTTTTTTTATTTTTTTTTATTATGTCATCTATTGTAAAATCGGCCTCACCGGTAAACAAAATAAGATTAGAAAAATTTACATTGAGGTTATGTTGTGGTATAAACCAGTTAGAGTATTTAAGTCTCGCGGGATAATCATCTGGAGACACAACGTGTACTTTTTCAACGTGGTGAGGGTGAAGTAACTGTTCTGTCGGAGTTTCAGGTCCATTCCACTTTGTAACATTGTTTTGTGTGGCGAGTTTTCTTATGCTGTTTGAAGGGTTGTCAACAATATCTTGCAAAATTTATTTCTTTGCGTGAGAACCTCGTGCTCTCTTGGGAGGGCCCTTACCGCTACGGCAAAACGACTCTAAATTAAATATGCAAAAATTAATTCGTTAACTCTAATAATTAAATTCTAATCATCTTTTACCTGTTTCCGTTGGGCTTCGATCAACCCTTTTAAAGGTTTTTGGACGTTGCAATGTTCGAGCTAGAAATCTTTCAGCGTAAAATCTTTTTAGCTTCGAATAATTTGACATCGTTTCACCATAAATTAAATGCACATCTGCATGTTCTGCATAGGAATATTTTTTAAATTTATTTTTAGTTCAAGGTGGTTTTGACAAGATCCGTCAATAGTAATTCATTATATAGATATTAATAATAATAATCTTATTTTTACCTATTTGTGTTTAGCATTAGTAACTTTTGAGTGTTTATCTCGAAAACCGTCAGTTTTATCGAAATAAATTAAGAATACATTTTTTGAAGAGGAATGATTGAAGTATTTTAAAAATCTGTTTTTAGCTCTGTAAAATGATACCTGTTAAAAATTATGTCCAACAAGTGAGGCTGCAAGTTCGTTCCTGACTTCTCTGATGATCTAAAACATCTACTGTAGTATGGTTTAATGAGTCTGTATGGCTTCTGTAAAATATTATAATTTCATTAAATTATACAAGTCGATTCAAAACTTAGAGCCAATACGGTAAATCCTGGGTACCCGTTTAGTACTCTGTATCTCCGTAAAGAAGAACTTTAGGATTTTTTTTCTATGATTAGGGAAGGTTATTTTGATCTTTCCTGTATGCTCCTGAAAAAATAGGAGGTACTTATGTGACACCATGTACTGTTGAAACCAAGTATGCTACGAAGTTGCCCAATTATCTATCTACGCAGACTTTGCTCGATAGTCAGCACAGAACTACTAAAAAATATTTTTCTAATTATCTTTTTTTCTGCGAAAACTTCATAGAACGCTTCAAATTTTCAAACTGTAATTTTTGCAGCCTTAGTTGTTTAGTATTCTTAGTAAAAACTTTATTAATTTACTCTAGTGGATTTTCCGGCAGGATTTAGCCATTAATCATATTTGGTAAGCCAGTTTTTTTTTTTCGACATAGATTAGTCAAATAGTCTATATTTAGTAATTCGGTTTAATTATATTTTTTTGTTTTTAAATAAATTATACATAATTTACATTTGTATATAGGATTTTTAAATAAACTTGCTGCAAATAATTCATAAATATTATTAACACTTTATGTAAATACTAGTCCAGTGATGTTTCTTATTGAGATTATAAATTATCCTTAAAGGAAAGGGACTACTCATCAATAGAGCTTTATGATACAAGACGAAAATTTGTAGAAAACAATTGCATATTTAAAGTCATTGTTTTGTAATTTATTGACAGAATATTACACTTGCAGACTGCTATATTGTAAACTATCAGCAGTCAAACAACATCTGTATACATACTGACGAAACAAAAAGCTTAAATAAAAGTTTTATAATAAAATTTAAACGATTTTTAAAACAGAGTTTAAAAGCTGAAAATACCTGATAAAATGCAATTCACATAAAAAGAACGAGAAATACTTTATTTGTAATGGTTTTCTTACCGTAGGTTGTATGTATTTCGCAGCAGTTATTTGTCTTATTTATTCATAATTTGGCGCCGACTTTAAAAAATTTCTATTCTATATAAAAATTTATTGATTTTGAGAATTTTCCAAATACCAGTTTTGATTGAAATTGTACTAAACAAATATTTTGTCTACCGTAATAAATCCATTATCGAATCTTACGAAATGAACTCCCAGTTCCGATATTTAAAAAACATGAGAAATATTAATTTTTTAGTCAGATATATTTAATCCTGCATATTGAATTTGAAGAAATTCATTTAAGATTTATAGTATACGTTCGACGAATCCTCCATGTGAATTTTGGACAAAATCGGAAAAATGTAAAATTTTTAGTCTCTCAGGTTATATCTGCCATATTAAAGTGTAAGAAATTACTTCAGATTCGTAACCTACTGCCCCAAAAACCCCCTATTACTAATTTTGTGAATAACGTAAAAATTTCAGCCCACCATATTGGATCCGTCATAATAAATTAAAAAAAATATATATTAAACTCTTAATCTAATTCTAATCTATATCCTCGAAAACCCCTCAGTACCAACTTTGGGCATTATCTGAAAATATAAAATTTTTAGACCACCATATTGAATTTTTTTAAATAATTTTAAATTTGTTTGTTTGGAAGGTGGTAGACAATGTTGAAGATTGACTAAAATGTAGTAATCAGACTTGCATAATCTTTATTTTTATTTATTTTTACGACGTTTTGATTAGGTTGTTTCTCTAATCGTTATCAAGTATAAACTGAATGTTTTGTCTTAAGGCTACGAGCTTATATCGGAGATTGTACCCATTGAAGCGCAAAGTTTCGTTTCACTGTATACACCTCATTGATTTGATGTTACAAAGTAGTAGTTGCCAAAGATTAGGTATCTCAACACTGGATTTAATAAAGATTCCATTATTATTTTTAATGTAAGCTGCTTCTATAAATTTTCTTTCTTTCATGTTGGGTTCCATATATATTGCCGTAGCTTCAAATCATTTTATATGATCTTGTTTATCCCAGGCGTGTTCTGTAATACCAGATCTCTACGTTTCCCCTTTTTGTGTATGAGTTTTAAGTTCCTTAATTCTAACTTCTAATGGTCACTTGGTTTCTCCAATATACATTTCACCACACTATCATGGAACTTCGTAAACACATTCTTTCTTTTCGGTAGTTTTTGGTTTTGTTTTTGTTAAATGAGCTCTAAGTGTATTTCTTGGTTTAAAGGCTGTTATTATATTACAACTACTGACAATTCGTCTTACTGTTTCCAAGGTTCCCTTAATCTACGGAATAGTGAAGAAGGAATTTGTTTCTTGCTGTCCGTGACATAACGAAAGTATGGTTGAGATATGGTCATCGTATGGAAGGGCAATGATCAAGAACTTAATGATTTCTTGAAACATCTAAAGACCATTCGACCTACAATTAAGTTTACCATGGAGAAAGAGGTAAATAGTCAATTACCGTTAAAACAAAACTATTAAAACTTCATTATACAGGAGCCCAACACATACTGAATAATATCGTTCTGTAACAAAACGGGGAATTCTACGCAACCTCTATAATCGCATTATATATCTATATGCAATAATGCTGATTCATGGGAAAAAGAAGTAGCAAACATTAAATCCGATTTACGACAGAAAAGTTATCCTTTAAAATTAATTGACGATGTTATAAAGAACTTTGGAACAACGACCACTGGCCAGCAAGAAACACATTCCTTCTTCACAATTTCGTACATTAAGGGAACCTCGGAAAAATAAGACGAATTGCTAGTAGCTGTAATATAAAAACAGCCTTTAAATCAGATAATACATTTAGAGGTCATTTAACAAAAACGAAACCATAAACTACCGATAAGAAAGAATGTGTTTACAAAGTTCCATGATAGTGTAGCCAAATGTATATTGGAGAAACCAAACGACCACTAGAAGTTAGAATTAAGGAACATAAAACTCATACACCAAATGGGAAAACGTCGAGATCAGGTATTGCAGAACACGCCTGATATAAACAAGATCATATAAAATGGTTTGAAGCTGTGACAATATATGTGGAACTCAACATAAAAAAAAGAAAATTTATGATAATGGAATCTTTAGTAAACTCAGTGTTGAGATACCTAATTTTTGTAATATCAAATCAATGAGGTGTATACAGTAAAGTGAAACTCCACGCTTCAATGGACACAGTCTCCTATATAAGCTCGTAGCCTTAAGACAAAATATTCAGTTTATACTTGATAACGATTAGAGATACTACCTAATCGAAACGTCCTAAAAATAAATAAAAATCAAGACAATGTAGGTCCGACATTCACATTTCAAATGTGTTATTTACACCCTTAGAAACTTCTCAGTAGTGAACATAACCCGATTCTCTCAATCCCCCCACTCCTCGACCTTGACCTTGACCTTGCTTCACCCCTCTTTGGCCCCGCCCACATGTCCTTGTCATTGACCTTGAAAGTGCACGTGTGCTTTGGCCTTGGCCTTGTGTTCAAGGTTGTGTGTGTGACCTTGACCTTGACCTTGGTCGAGACGACCTTGACTTTGTTGAAGGTCACCTTGGGTGTGTGACCTTGAAGTAGTTATTTGTGCATTGTAATAGTGTGGGATGATCTTGAAATGATTTTGACCTTGCAAATTGTTCTATAAATTGTGTGAGTCTACTTGCATTCATTCAGTGTGAAATGTCAGATACGGAACTATCTAAAGAAAAAATTATAGAGCAAGTCGGCAGAGTAATTTGTTTATATCAGAGTAATTTAAAAAGTTTGTGTGATTTTGAAGAGAAGGATCTAGCATTTTTTCCTCTCGAATATTTAAAAACTTGCGTTGATACGCTGAGTTTACGGCAAATTTGGGATAAGCTGCCAGCGTCATATCGGTGTAACAAGGAACTACAGTTAAGCTTACCCTGTTACATTCACTATGAACAAATATATCGTCATCATATAGATGGGCCACCACCAGCAATAAAAAAGTGTCGTGAATGTAAAAATGAGTGAATAATATGAATAGTGCTTTGCAAGAGACAGTAAAAAAATTGGGCGATGAGTTCACTGAAACGGCTAATAATTATTTCAATGATGCAATGAAAAGTCGAGCAGAATGGGCGTCGCGCTATTGTGATTTGGCTTATGAATATGAAAAGGCTGCGAATGCATGTCGTAAATATTGCAGCAAAACAATAAATTTACAAGACTTTGTTCGTGAGATAAAAAAGTTGGGGTTTAGTGACTGTTTGGAAAAACTGATTAGGTTCATTGCAGATCCGGTTGTGTTAGATGAAATTAGAGTGTAGGACTTAAGTTTAACGTAGTAGTAGTTAATATGGAAAGTTTAGTGCGAGAAATGTACGAGGAATTTCTAATTTCTGCAGCCGGTTCGGAATTTTACGCATATGAAATGCAAGATTCGGAGGCTCAGGACTTTAGTGTATTTTTTAAGTATATGGACCATGCCGAAGTGTGTCTTTTAGCTAGTATAGTTTGTAAGAATTTTCTTAGAAATAAAAACAAACACTTATTATTGAACAAATTAAGGAAATTAGGTTTAGGTGATAATGTTAAACGCATAGAAGAATGGCAGAAAAAAATCAATGAATAAAGTACATAAAATGTAGTTATTTGTTTCATTATATTTTGTCCTTGAAGTTATCCTTATACCAATTTAAATGTGTGACGTCATTTGACCTTGAATACTCCTCCCACTATTTCTATCGTTAAGCTACCCCCCCCCCATTGTTACAATTCGACCTTGAAACCTCGCTATAAAGGTTCGTGGGAGAAGAAGTGACTTCAAACAGTCGCAGATATCAGTGGCATAAACATCAAATATTGTGTTCGTGTAGTGTTCTGAAAGTGCTTTTATATTCACGGTAATTTTTGGATTTATATACCATTTTTTCAATAATGAGTATTGCAAAAGAAACTCTAGATGAAATTAATGAAATGTTTAGCAAAGATTTCGAGGTTTTAGAGAAAAAAAAGGTTACCGAAATGATTGTAGGCAAAGTGTATAAAATTGTAAAGATGGTTTCAATGACTACACGATTTGGTAAAACTCTTTTAGTGGCTTTACACGATGACGGTGATAATAGCACATTTGAGACTTTTTTACCAAAACGTGTGGCCGAAACACTACCTGACGATATTGTAGATATTATGAGTAAAACTAAAGATAAATACACTCTAACTTATTTGGGGCAGGGCACTAGAGTTTTTGGAAACAATACTCGAACATTATTACGTTTTGGCTCATTGGAGTAAATTGTATGTAAATTGTTTGAAAAAAAGGATGTAATTAAATTTAAAATATAGTTGCACATGTCAGAATACTTACGCGTGTTCATTATTTCTGTTAAAGATGTCTGCTGATGCGACGACGACGACGACGACCGCCAACGAATGTGTAGATAGATACATATTTTGGTTGGGGAGAGAATTAAGAAATAGGGCTCACGATATGTTAGATAGCGTAAATGATTGGTCGCATATTGATGTAACCAAAGATCAATATAAGAACGAGATCAGGGATACAATCAATTTTATGGCTGGGGCACACTTGTGCGACAAATTTTTATATGGTTCCATAGACATGGATACATTTTGTGCTGAAATGGTTGAAGAAGAATTAAAAGAATACCTCGTCAATATTCCACATTTACCAGGTGAGCTTGCTGCAAAATATGAATTGGTTTCTGCAACAGCAACAGCCCAAGACGTTGACGATCGAAATAGTGTCGGATGGGATAGAATTTTGAGCAACGAAAACGAAGACATGGAAAACTAATTTTTTATAATTTTTGTATTTGTGCAATTAAATTACTGTAAATAAATATCTATTACAATCACAGTTTTATTTTATTTCTTTTATAAACATACCAACCCAGTAGATCATAGTCAGTGTTTCTTTTTCTCAGCTGAAATATTTAATATAAGTAGGGCAAATAAAAATAAAATAGTTTAGTAAAGATTGAAAATGAGTCGAGGAAACAACACAATTGATAAATTTGGTCGTCAGAAATATAATGAAAAATATCATATATTATCTGGGCCACAAGGGATTGGTTTTAAACTTACATCGGATGGGCAGTATGATATGGGTGGAAAAATCATAACCAACTTAGGCGAACCTAAAGATGATGACGATGCTGTGACAAAACACTTTGTTAATAGAAAGTTTTACAATTTTGCAGTTGTAATATGTGACATATTTAACAAGGATGTCCTCCCCATGATATACAAAAATAATAGTGAGCTTAAAACAAAAATTGAAGTTATGCAGAAAATACTCTATCATCAGCCTTTAAATGACTCATTAAGCGCACTGTCGTACGACTCGACTTCAAAAAAAATCTAAAAAAGCAGGTTGAAGAATAGGAGAACGCACTCCGAGTGGCATAGCCTTGAAGATAACGTCGTAGTCGTCGGTGAATTGGACCTTCCCTCCAAGAATATTGAAATGTTATTTATGTGTATGATGTTTTATTGTCATTGTTTTTAATAATGAAGATTGAAATAAAAAACTTTATTTTACAATATATTGTTTATTTATTTTACATTTTAAATAAAAAATATAGTCATACAATATGTTATTTAAACAATATTAGCTTTATCTATCCAAGAGTTGAAGTGGTTGGGAAATCCTAGCCATTTGACAAATAATTGTTCGATGTGATTTTTCTTGCGTTGTCTAAGGACCTTTTCTACTAGATAAACGTCAGGACTGCTTGTTTTTTGTAGTTCTGATTCGTAAAAACACCCTCTTATAGGCTGACCTTCTAACGATTCCAACAAGTAAGTAGGTGGATTTGTAACGTTAACTTTTACAACTTTAAACAATTCGGTTGACCAAGAGGGCGTATATCCTTTCTCGAATAAGCTTTTGTACTTGCTAATACGCACAATGTCACCCATGGAAAACTTAAATTTTTTAGGTACAATTTTTAAATAATCATATGCTTTAATATGTGTTTTTTCTTGCACGTCTGCAGGCTTCATTCCAATGGTGCGATGTTTCGAATGGTTATAGGTTTTTGTTACTGCCGATAATATATGTATCCATTTGTAAGATCCTCTTGTCGAGAATTGTTTATATAAATTATTTTTTAAAGTCCTTATGACTCGCTCAACAATTGCAGCTTTCTTTGTGCTGTAAGTGGAATAATGATTTATATTATATTTTTTCATCAGGGCTTGAAAGTTTGTATTATAGAACTCCTTTCCTTGATCACTTTGCAGATTTGTTGGTGTATATGATGCCTCTTCAATGATGCTTTTCATCGCATTAGTAACTTCTATACCAGTCTTGTTTTTTATGGCTTTGGTATAGACAAATTTCGAGTAACAATTTATACAGACCAAAATATAACGATAACCATCGTTTTCATCAGCATACTGTTGCATTTCAGCCAAATCAATTTGCCACAAATCTCTGTATCCTTTTATTATCGTGCGCCGTCTTACAAAATTTTTTCTAGCCGTTCTATGTAGTTCATTAACAATCTTGATTTTTTCTAGACTGGGCTCCATATTATTAATAATACTAAAGGTTTCAGATCGAAGGAAGAACTGAATAATATCATTAAATATTGAGCTTAATATATTATATCTTCTTCTCGTAATTCCTCTATGATTGACATAATTTCATTTTCGTGTCCAGTGTGACCGGCCATTTTGGAACTCCACAACAAGCGTAAACGATCCACCAACTCTTTAGCTTTGTTCCAGTAGACATATTGAAATTTTTTCGAAGATAATTTTTTTTTTGTGGGTAACTGTAGTTTTTCCGAGAGATTTTTTCTTGTAATAGTACCACCTAATTTTGTGCCCATTATCAGAGGTTTAATAATTCGTAAATATTTGTTCCATCTGGTCTCCCGTAAACCATCACTTTTTTTAAAATTGTTGTAGACAGCATTCGTTGATTCCAAAATTTCCTTGTACGTTGAAAGTACATTATCACTTAATTGTTGTTGTTCCTTGCCTACACTTGGGGGTGTTTTAAGAAATAACAAATCATAAAGTGCCGGTGATCCACCATATTCTGCAATATTTTTCCCTTTTTTGTATAAGACAATATTTCCATTTCGAAAACGCACCTCTAAATTACCGATAAAATTTTTGTTATGATCTGTTTTTGAACCAAAACGTACACCATATACAGTATCGTATAGAGATGGTTTCAAACGTAATCCTTTCAGGTGTGCGTTTAAAGTATCGGAAGTTGTGGTGTCAGCGGATGCGAGAGATGTATTAGTTGATGTCGAGGGTGTATCAAACACCGATTGGCTAATATCTTCTTTTGAAATGCGATGCTGCTGCTGCTGCTGCTGCTGCTGAATAGGTGTGGAGGTTTGAAAGGAATGTGTAGGTTGGGGAAAACCTGATATTTGAGTCGACTGCACTGATGTACTGAGACTATGTGGCTTTGTAACTGGATAATGTTGTTGCTGTTGTTGTTGCTGCTGCTGCTGCTGCTGCTGACGTTGCTTAACCACATCAGATATAGTTGTCAACGGCTTAGAAATGGGTTCGTAAAACTTTTCCAATTCCACAACATTAAACTCTTTAGCCGCTTTAATTTGTTTAAATTTTTTTCTGACGGCATTGGTAGCTTCCACTAGTTTACGTTTTAAGTCGATCGCGTTATTCATGATGTTAACAAAGGACGTTTCAACAATCAAATGAGCGTTTTCTCTTATTATTACAGTAATATATAGCTATCAAATCCTTTGCGGTATCTTCCCGATTTCACATCACTGTCTTTATCAATTACTAAAAATCCATACTTATTATCCCAACATTTTGAGCACATTTCTTGAAATTGAGTAAAAGTTAGATCCGGTGAAACGTGGTCGGAAAATATGTGTTTCATATTCAACTCATCTTGTTTAAACATAATAATAAAATTGGCGTTGTCTCGCACAAGCTGTTTAGGCACTCGCGAATATGTTTGCGCTAGGTAAAAGGAGTCGATATTTTTATGACGTCCCATGCTAAAGTACGATCTTATAACATCTTGTTTTTCACATATAACATCATCAAAGATAAATATAGAGTTTGGTTTTGCATCGGACGGTTCCACAATATTACTGGAATCACTAAAGGCATAGTAGCCTAAACCTTTGATGGGCGCTAAAATTTTCCTTAAATACTCATATTTCGGTTGATACAGAGATTTCGAGTAAATATAGACATTTTCGAAACGTAGCCCAAGGGGGTGTGTAAGCAGCGAAATCATGACATTAGTTTTTCCACAATTGGATGGACCAATTAACAGGCCGCGAATAGAGGAAGGAAGTAAAGGACCGTGTCTCTTCATTATCTTCTTTTCAAATCCAAGTCCGACTTTTTCATCGAGATTGTCAATAGGAAGTTTTTGTTTAAGATCGATAACGCGCATCTTAGGAAAATTTGATATTTTATAGGCAATTTTTCACAAAAACTGTCATTCAGATGCCGAGCGTCAAACGAAGTGGACGGTCTCACGTTTCCAACAAAACTGGATACGGTATTGTGAATTCGTTAATAAATAAATTACCATTCGAGGTACACATTCCTGGTTATCAATACTGCGGACCCGGAACAAAAGTAATAAAACGTGTGACAAGAGGTGATCCAGGCATTAATCCTTTGGATACCGCATGCAAAAAACACGATTTAGCCTATTTACATAATAAAGACAACATAAGTGCGAGACATCGAGCGGATTACGAGCTCGAACAAAGTGCTTGGAATAGAGTAAAATCGAAAGATTCCAGTTTAGGTGAAAAAACAGCAGCTTGGTTAGTTACAAACATTATGAAAGGAAAACAACGTTTTGGTATGGGTGTACCATCATCATTATCAACAAAAAAAACATCTAGTAAAGGCACGCGTCATACAAAAAGGAAAGGTGTTAATAAAAATCGACATGTTCGGAAAGCCAGTTTCGGAACAGCTATTCGACAAGCAGTTCGAAGGGAATTATTAAAAGCCGGAAGTAAAAATGTGTTGGAAAAAAATGTCATGAATGCATCTAAAATAGCTCTGTCGGCAGCACGTAGATCGGTAAAAGCGGCAGGTGGCAAAAGGAAGGTTCGTACACCGAGAATAATACCGATTCCTAAAACTGGTGGAATATTACCATTAATACCAATTTTTGCCGGGTTATCAGCTTTGGGTTCATTAGCCGGTGGGGCAGCGGGAATTGTGCGCGCCATAAAAGCAGTAAAAAAAAGCAGCGAAGATAAAACCGGTGCCGGCCTGTATTTAAAATCGAAAGGAAATGGTTTGTTTCTAAAGCCATATCGTAAAGGTATGGGATTATTTTTAAATCGTAGATCAAAAAACTAATTGAATCCCTACCTCGAAGACCACTATCTAACATCGATATAGAAAAATATGCCAAAAAGAAAAGAATAGGACACTTTCGAGGCGTTTATATGAGGGATTTATTACCTAGACAAGGTCCTCGACGTTACGAAGCAGCAATAGTGAATTTGGATAGTACGCGTGGTGCAGGGACTCATTGGGTAGCTTATAGAAAAAATAATTCTAAAGTAACATATTATGACAGCTTCGGCGATTTACCCCCACCGATCGAATTGGTACGATATCTACAAACGGGATCGGAACCATCAAAAATTATTTACTATACATACGATCGTCAGCAGGATTTTGGAACAGTCTGGTGTGGACATTTGTGCTTAAAGTTTCTTGTCGAATCATCAGCGTAAAAGATGTCATCATCATCATCGTCACCATTAACACCGCAAATGGATCGCAATAACTATACTAAAATGTTGCAATCACTGAAAGCATTTCATCTAGCCGGTGGATTAAGGAAAATGACCGTGAAACAGTTAGAAAACATGCCCAAGGAAGTAATGATTGCATTAGCCCCAAATGAAATTCCATTCGTTTGGGAAAAGTTGCCGGAGCATCTTAAAAGCGATATCGATATATTAAAATATCAGTGCGGTTGCAAACATTATTTCAGCAGCAGCAGCAGCAATTTAAACGAGGTTATGACTGATGAGGATCTTACGGCTAGAAAAATATTTTGTTGTTATTGCAAAATCAGCGATGTGCGCATAAAAGCAGAAAATAGCATAAAAACATCACTATCTAATGCAGTGAGAAAAGGTGTGACGATGAATCTTTTTAAATGTTGCCGCTAAGAATAAAACCGAGATGTGTGATGTTTTAATGGTTAGTCATGTCTTATACGTTCACACTAACAGGACACTCGAGCGTCTTAAGCGCCGATTTTTATCCACCAGTCGAATTAAATAGAGAAAACAAATATGGTCTGGCATTGCTGGGATTTTACACATACAATTCAATTTTTAATGTGGACGAAAGCAACAATAAGTTTGCCTACATGAAGGAGGGTTACACCACCGAGCCGATACAATTGCAGATTCCACCTGGGGCCTATGAAATAGATGAGATAGGTAAAGCTATGTTGGAGGCTTTGAGGATTTCAACTGAAGAAAAGAACGATGGAATCTTTTACTTGGTTGCTAAT
The DNA here is from genome assembly GCA_034092305.1 of Diaprepes abbreviatus. NCBI lineage: Eukaryota > Metazoa > Arthropoda > Insecta > Coleoptera > Curculionidae > Diaprepes > Diaprepes abbreviatus. Next base: position 1,016,392 of record JASJET010000164.1, read on the forward strand.
AATAATACGTTGAAATGTGAACTGAAATCCCAATATACTATAGATTTCCGGGGAGAGGCGAGTATCGGTAAAATGTTAGGATTTAATCATACAGTGTTAAAAAGAGACAAAAAGCACGAATCAACCGAGATGGTGGAAATAATGAAAGTACGCATCATACGCGTAGATTGTAATATAATTTCCGGAGCATATATGAATTCGGTGGAAGGTCATACCTTGTTCGAATTCGATATCGACGTGGAGCCCGGTTACAAAATCAGTAAAGAACCACAAAATAATATTTATATGCCGTTAATGCCGGCAGGACGTCAGTTTATCGACAACATTACTCTTCGCATCTTGGACGATAGCGGTGATCTAATCAATTTTCAAGGCGAGAAAATAATCGTGAAATTGGAACTGAAGAAACTTTCATAGAAATGGGTTTTTGCTTCAATCGTCAATTGTGTGTGCTGTCGACTAAGATGGGGGAACCGCCGAAACATAATAAAAGTAAAAGAAGAGTTAACGTCAAGGTTAGTCGTCGTCCAGACGTTAGATCACAAACATCTCAACAGTTATCTGCCGAAGACTATAAATTTTTAAAATCAATCGGTCTTAAAGTGCGAAAATGATTTCCACCACCAGCGATAAAATAGAGGTTTTCTCCGAGCCCATCTTGGACAATTCCATTATTAGTCTAGAAGAGCATACGTATAAACCATACGGATCTCCATCATTCAACAATTCGGATGAAGTCCGTATCCCCATTAATTTTCAAGATATTATACTGGATATCGCCGAAAGTTACATATATATCGAAGGAAAATTTAAACCCATAGACGCAACGAAAAGATGTTTTTTATCAAATAATGCCCTCGCATTTTTGTTCGATGAAATTCGCTACGAGATGGGAGGTGAACAGGTCGCCGTGGTTCGTAAACCTGGAGTTACGACGACATTAAAAACCATGGTTTCATTCGGAAGTTTGCAACAAAGATCTCTCATGACGTGCGGATGGGGTCTCGACGAAGCAAACCAAGATATCGTAGACACGGCAAGTAACGTATTCTCCGGGAAATTACCCTTAAAATATCTTATGGGATTCGCCGAAGATTACGCAAAAGGTGTTTTCAACGTAAAACAAGAGCTTATTATGATTATAGCTCGCACTTTTACCAATTGTTACGTCGGCGAAGTAGAGGCAGAAATTAGTATCGACAAAATCGAATGGAAAATTCGTCACATCATTCCAGACGACAAGCAAAAATTGAAAATACTGTCTCGCATTAATAAAGGAGGAAACAATGCCAGTATTCAAATGGCATATCGTAAATGGGATCTGTACGAATTACCAGCTTTAAGGCAAACATCTTCCGACGTGTGGGCCTTGAGAACGAGTACAAGTCTGGAAAGACCGCGCTATATAATCGTCGGGTTTCAAGACAGCAATAATTGCGACAAGAAAGAAAAAAACGCAACCCAGTTTACCCACGCCGACGTATGCGACATTAGACTGTATCTGAATTCAACCGTTTATCCATACGAAAGATGGAATTTAGATTTCGCCAAGAAACTGTACGCAGCAGCCTATTACAATTACGAAAACTTCCAAAGCAGCTACTACGGGCGCGAGATAAACGATCCGATGATAACGTTCGCGGAATATATGAAAAACCCCGTTTTTATTATCAATTGCAGTCATCAACCAGAGGCGATTAACTCATCGACAGTGGATGTAAAATTGGAGTTCCAAACGAGAAAGAATAAATTCCCCAAAGACACTAAAGTGTACGCATTAGTTATTCACGACTCATTTTTTAGTTATAATGTATTAAACGGTTCGGTGACCAATAAATCTATATTTTAATGTATCTATTATATGTAACACAAAATAATGTTCTTGAATCAATAAATTTGTAATGAGTGAAGTAGTAGTTTTATATTTATTTGAAACCCAACCAAAAAAAAAAGCTGGCGGAAAAGCCCGCTCTTTAAGAAAAGAGTACGGGAATTTAGAAAATGGTGGTTTATTAAGTGGAAAAAAGAGCTTAAATAACACAAGAAAAAATTTTTAATGCAAAATATGAAAACAACGATTTAGAAAATTTGTAGGAAAGTGACGGTTAGGAATAGGGAAAAAAGTTATAAGAAAAAATTATAGAGGAAATCGAGTACTATAAGCAAGCATTTTTCTCGATAGTAAAAACGTAAAAAAAAATTTTTTCAAAAAAAATTGAAAAATGGTGAATGCGCGCCAAAGTTGAAGTTTTGGAGCAAAATGATATTAGGAAATTAGAAAGAGAATTTTTTTCTACATATGGTAGTACTTTTCAAAATTCGGAAAGATGAAATTTTAAGAAAAGGGTTATAGTAAGTTAGTAATTTGGATTTTTTAAAGCGCTGTAGCTCGGGAACCGTTCAAGATAGAAAAAAAATAAAAGCACTTTGATAGCCCAAAATTTTGAGGAGAATGCGATGGTGTAAAAAAAATTATAATTTTTTTTTTTTTTGAAAATGCTGAATACGCGCTAAAGTTGAAGATTTAGAGAAAAACGGTATTGGGAAATTAAAGAGAGAACTTTTTTCTACATATTGTAGTATTTTTGAAAATTCGAAAAAATGAAATTTGAAAAAAAGGGTTATAGAAAGTTAGTAATTTGAATTCTTTAAAGCGCTGTAGCTCGGGAACCGTTCAAGATAGAGAAAAAATAAAAGCACTTTAATTACCTAGAATTTTGAGTAGAATACAATGGTGAAAAAAAAATTTGGAAAATCTTAAAAATGACAAAAAATTTAGACAAAAAAATTGAAATTCTCGAGTTATGAGGCTAGGGCCGCCGAACGGGAGTATGTGGAAGTTGTAGGGGGAGGTTTTTTTTTTTTTTTTTTTTTTTTTTTTTTTTTTTTTTTCTAAGTCCTTATTTAAAGTTTTTGAAAAAAATCAATAATTCTATAAGCTCTCACCAATACATAACATTTAGAATCCGTTGGTGGGGTGGGGGTAGTTCTATATATATGAGACTGGGTCAGTTACACAGTCATATATTCATCAACCCTCATACGATAAACATGGAGGAAGAAAGACCCGCCAGCCGAGGCTCATCCATCTTTAGTGATGACACCGTAGCCGACAACGTTGGAGACCTGCAAGTCTTCGACGACGACGACGAGGTGGATTTTGAAATTGACGTCCTACGTTGGGACGACTTGGATGAGCCGATTCCGCTAGTATATGACCATGATCCGGGTCTAGTGGAATTAGACGACGCGGGTGATTGGGTCTTACAAAGACTCGAAACTCCGTCGCCGCAGCCAGAGCCGGACTCGACGGAAGATGCGGTGCTGGAAATTCCAGCATCACCAACACCCGACGACCCACAAGGCCCCTGCGATTCGTCAAGCTGGTGGTCGACCAGCGAGGATGGGGCACCATAAGCCCCACACTCTCCCTGGCCCTTTTTAAGGGCACACAACAACGGTCCTTTTCAGGACCACAAAATACTTTGATCGTAGTTTTAGTACATATTAGTACTTTGTTACTAATATTATATGTATAGAATATACAATATTAGATACAAAGTATTAAAACTTTAAGTGCTGGTGGAACCCAGCTAAATCGTTCGTTCGTATTTGAGACCACAAACAACTTTTGGTCTCAATACGTAATATGACATTTGTTTTCACCCCCCACCATTAATTTGTCTCTATATATACGACCATCAATACTTATTACAATCATTTTAGTTCAACATGTCAGGGACTCAACAACAACAACAACAACAACAACAACAACCCATCCAATGCCCTGTGGTAGATTCTACCACAGAGAATTGTTTGGAGTGGGAGCCGAACGATCCTAGATGGGATGAACTTTGGCGGTTCATCATCGAATACACAGAGGACAGCACCGCCACCCCCGCTGATGATGATGACGGGCCGTGCGACTCCACAACTCAATAAAAGAGTCGCATGTTTTAAAACCAAACGGTCCTTTTCAGGACCACAAAATAATTTGATCGTAGTTTTAGTTGGTTATAATACTTTGTAACCAATATTTTATGTTTTTTTCATAAAAACATACAATATTGAGATACAAAGTATTAGAAGTTCTGGCGACAGAACCTTAACTTCATAAACCGAACCATGTTTTAGCATACTTGTAAATATTATCAGAAAATATTTACAACTATTGCTATTGCGTAGTTTTAGTGGATTATTCACTTTTTTTTTTTTTTTTTTTTTATTACCTAATATTATGTGGGACAGGGCCTATATGAAATAACACACAAAAATAAATTTTCAAGTCATTTTTATTCTCATTATAAAATATAAAAAATTTGATCAAACACTTTTTTATTAACTACAATATATATATATATATATTTACAAACTTAATACTATAAATTAAAAGCTAATATCTACAACTACCTAACACCTACTACATAATTTATTAAAGTCCTCTAATTGTCTTTTTAACCGCGCAGATTTCACCTTTTTTATCTCTAATTGTTTTTCAAGTTCTATAATGTCACTGGCACACTCGTTCACTTCATTCACTAAGCGTTTTTTCATGGTATAAATGTCAGTCAATTTGGTCTTCTGAGAGTTGGTGAAGTCTTCGACCCACTCCGGTTGTGATGGCTCGGAAGAAGACGCGGTTTTATTTGGTGAAGACGATGACGACGACGACGACGACGAAGCAGCGGAAACTTCATCGCCTTCAAAACACCGCTTAAACCGCTTCTTCATGGGTTTCCGGCACCCCAATATCGGCGACAGTGGCGCTGGCGCTGGGGAAGACTTCACCTCCGACACTATTTCATTCTCGACGCTGGCCGGTGTTGGTGGCGTTGGTGGTGTTGGTCCATCGGGGCCTTCTATGACTTCCACTTCTACTGACAGTGGCTCTTGCGGTGCTGTTTTTAGGAAGTCGGGTAATGGAACAGGGGTGGAGGGACGCTTAAAGTTAAACTTTTTCTTCTTCCCTTGTCCCACACCTTTAATCGCCGAATAAAATGTTTTTTTATCGGCGATTTCCGACTTCCGCATAGTCAAGAGCTTTTGCAGTTTCGACGCTTTCGGAGAAGATTCCCTAGGCCGCGATGCTTTTCGCACAACCACATCACTAATCACATTAATTTTTGGCTCTTTCTCCTCCGTCCAGCATTCCAGGAATTGCGCTGCCGACTGAACCAACTCCTCGTCGCGACCATCGTTGAGGGCTCGGTCTTCGGCATCTTCATGCTCCACGCCATTCCAGTTCTCGAACACCCCCGGACTTAGCACCTCTAAACCACTCATGTTATCGAGCATGCCTTGCTGTGAACCGCAGCTCACGTCAAGAGCATCTAAAAGAGACCGTACACTAGACATTTTCGATATTCCAACTCACACAATTAACTTTTTCTTAGCACTGTACTGTTTGCTGTTCTGACGAACTGTGAAGAGCTCGAGCCAGCAAGTCTGCTTTTATGCCCATTTCCCCCACTACACCGCCTTTATTCCTTTTGTTCGATGCATTAAGTATAATATTTAAACTTGTCAGATGCAAGGCCAAGGCCAAGGCCGACGTAACCGGCAATACCAGGGTCGTTTTCAGGGCTGTAATTTTCATGGATTTTTTTTTTGTCCCTGTCAAGGTTATTTTAAAGAAGCATATAAATATAGTACTAAACTTGTTAGATGCGAGGCCAAGGCCAAGGTCAAAGTACCCGTCAATGTCAGGGTCGTTTTCGAGGTTGTAATTTTCAAGGATTTTTTTTTGGTCCTGTCAAGGTTATTTTAAAAACAAGGACATTAATGAACGTGCCATCCAGAGAAGAAATTGGGTCATAGAAGAAGCTTACCTGTACAGAAGAAATTAACATGTATTTTATTTCTTAATTTTTAATTTTTTGTTTGTTATTTTTTTTATTTTTTTTTTAATAATAAAAAGTAAACTCAATCTTTTGTTATATTTTAATTTTTTTTTTCAATAAAACAATAGTAAAATGAATCTGTATGTGTATTTATTAAACATCACCTAAAATACGTTTTGCAATCCATATTTTTCTGCAGAGTCCGTTTATTAATGAAATAGAACCATATATTAGGGTGAAATCTAATGGTTTCAAATCAGTCTCACATAACAATGTCAGAAGTAAACACTATTGATAAGTTCGGTCGCAAAAGAAAATTTAAGGATTTTAACTTTATGCGAGGTCCTTCAGGAATAGGTTTTAAACTTACACCTAATGGAGATTACGACATGGGAAGCAAAAGATTGTGCTATTTAGCAGAACCTCTTGAAGGAGACGATGCGACCACACGAAATTATGTTGATAATAACCTTGCTCAGTGTGTACAAGATACGCAGAAAGCTTTACATGACTCAACAATTGTTATTAAAGATATATTCAGAAACCAACTTGAAGGTTACGTACGCAAGAAATTAATTGAAACCGGTCAAGAACTTAGAGGATACATTGATGATACTGTTATTGCAATATATGAACTTAGGCAAGACGAACTGCGTGATGAACTTAACTCTAGAATGTTGAAAATTGAAAAGACTATGGAGGATCTTGTCAGCAAACCTGTTTCACATTAAACATTTACTCGTAGACCTGTGCGTTTAATTTACTATTAGACAAATTTTTCAACAATAACTTTTACAGTTTGTTATTTGTCGACACTTCATTATATTTATAATTTTAAAATAAAGGTTCAATAAAAAAGCAATCAAGTAATGAATACATGTTTTTTATTTAAAAAAAAAAAAAAAAAAAAAAAATTACAATACTATCGTTACATATTAATGTTGTATGTTTAATAGAAATAATAAAAACAATACAAATAATGAAATATGGATTTTCCAGATTACGTGCTGTCCTGACTTAGAAATGATTCCAACACGGTGACTAAATTTGCTAAGTTTTCTTCCGGGTCTGTTTTGTAAAAATCTATGTCTGCATGCCCCCAAGGTAGAGTTTTGGTTGAACTGGGAATTACATAACGTTTATCATCGCTATGTGACAATGCTACTTTATTTATTATGTTGGTATAAATGTTATGTAATTCACTTCTAAATGTCTTCATCTTTCTTAATATCAAACCACCCCGTTCAACAATTCTTTGGTAGTCTTCCTGATGAAGGTCTTTCTCGATAACACATTTTTTGATACCTTTGGCTTTTTTTAATTCATTATTAATGGACTTTACATAATAAGCCTTCGCGCCGGTACCATAAAAACTTATTATCGGATCACCAGGAAACTCATCTTTCATTCTACCAACTACAGAATTACTTTTAATTATGTTGAAATTATTAATTTCGGGGTAATTTGATGTATCGAATTTTTCGGGGTTTTCTGATATAGTTTGATAAAAGTTTTCCGTATACACTTTTAATATAAGCGAGTCAGTATCGGTGTAAAGTAACGAAGCATCATCGCCAAACTTGGATTTAATAAAATTATAATAAAAATCGTATATTACAGTCTTTGATATATCTAATATGGAAAAACCGATATAAATTGGTTTATTGTACAATATTTTAACTTTATTCATATGTATAGCAACAAAGTTCTCGGTAAATATCGAGCTACTATTGAAATTGGGGCGGGATATTAGTGCTCTAGCTCCATTTCTGCCTACACTGTTCTCCCAATGTGTTACTAATTTTATATCCTTTCGATTTTCCACATTTTCCATAGTTTTACCAAATATCGCGTTATTTTTTAATTTAAAAGTGTCCTTCGCAAATTTTGTGGTGGCCTTGTTACGTAAATTGGTATTAAAATCAATATACGATTTTAGCCATTTTGATTGCTTAAACTGTAATACTCGATGGGTTTGCATTACCACTAAGCCGTTGGCGATGGCTTGTTTTAAAGTTCTATAGTGTACAATGTATTTTTTTTTATCTTGTAAATTAGGAATTAATTTCGGTAATTTAGCGTTTTCTGTTGGCGGTATGATATTTTCTACTAGAAATGGAAGATCAGAATGTGCATCATGCAACTCAGTCGGATAATGCACATCCACTTCCAAAACGTAGCCATGTAAACTATCATCACCAACAGCCATAATATTTAAATCCAGAATTTCGCGCTCGCTTAACCATCGAAAACCACCATATGGTAATGCTTGTGACATACTATGACCATATAGATTTGTAGCATCAAGGTATGTTATAAATGAAGAAGGTTTTGTTGGGTCATAGTCTGGTAAAAAAATATTATTAGCGATGTGCTTCCTTTCTGTACACTGGCTTATGCCGCCGCGTATACCTTTCTTAAAAAAATGTATCATGTCTATATCAGTTAAGAGCTTCAACTCTACCTTAGTCATACGTAGCATACAATCAAATGATAAACTTGGAAGGGTATAGTAATGTGCTGGATCAAGTTTATCGAATTTTAAACAATTATTCCGAAATTGCTCAAAAACATCACACAATAGCAACACATCTGATTTTAAATACACGTCCGAATAGTCCCCCAAAGTTTTACACCCAAACAAGCGCCATACTTCTTTTGCTCTTCTATAGCTTTCATCGCTAATATATTCTTCCCGTAAATTATCATAAAATTCATCTTTACTTGGAAGACATGTATTTTCCATTTTTTCTATAGAGTCAATAAAGCTATAGGGAAAAACACCCTTTTGACGCATCAAATTAAATTGGTTGATATTTGAAAAATGTTTCCGCGTTTCAATAAAATCGTCGTCGTTTAAACCGCTGCCTAAATTTTCCAAAGACGTTGACAGAAATTTAAAACTATCAATAAATCGCAACTTTAAATATTTCCTCTTGACTTTTCCACATTTACTATCAAAATAATCGTGCACATAAATGCTCTTGGTAAATGATATGTACTTTTCCTTACTTTGAGCCAAAACACCAATTTTATCCCCATATTTACATAACTCTTTTATAAATAAATGGCTGTCGTAGCCGCTTAAGTTATGAAATATGATAGGGATAAAAGAGGGTAATTTATAATTTAAATTACAAACGGAATGTGCAGCACCAAATCTTTTTGCACCAGTTATGTGACAGTGGTCTCGTACTTTAATCTCACCCTCTTCAAAAGGGCCTTCACATATACCACATATTTTAGCATCATTAAACTCCCTTTTTTCTTCAGGCGTTAACGGTTTCATAGGCTTAATGTCTTTTAAATATGTGTTGTATAGAGCCCTTAAATCACACTCGATACGATCCACAAAGACTTGAGCTGCATTATTCCCCCGAAATAGCTCAAATTTCGAAAGTGAGTCGTCAAAAGAGCATTTAATTAAATAAGCAAAAGAATATGGTTCATGTTTAAAACTTTTTACAGTGTAAGAATTTTGTGGGTTTGGTTGTACCGTTTCAACGGGTTTTAAAACAGATTCGAAATCTGCATAAACCACGAATGGAACGCGCATTTGCTTTTCTATACCCTCGAATTTTAAAATATTTTCCGGCACACTCTTTCCAAATTTATCGATTTTTAAATCCACTGAGGGTGTTTGCGTGAAAATGTGGTTACAATCGTAGCTTTGATGTAAAGTTAAAGCTGACGGTGTACTAAAATAAATGAGGCAACCATCACAGAAATATATTTTATGTTGTTGACAACTAATTTGACTTGAAACTAAACGTGATAAATCCCGAATCCAACAATAATGACTCTTTGAACAAGTCGTATCACAAAAATGTTCACCACCATCTTTACTACTACAGTCTTTTGTAATTAACAATAAATTTACATGCCTATCCAACTTTTTTGACGCATACCTCAGTGGACCAATAACTTCATGTATTACTTCATTATTTTCATATTTAGATTCCAGACCGTATACGTTAATTGATATGTTGTTCATTTCCTCAAATTTTTTAATGTCACGTAATTTTACTGGAAAATCCATACCTGTTACATTTAGCACTCTAGAAAAATGGGGGTAGGATGTCTTCTGTGAAGGCTCTGCTGTTGGAGGAAACAATGCTGATGTTACAGCCCACGCAAAGCAAAATTCGTCCTGGTTAATCACATTGACGACAGCTCCTTTCTTTTCAATAGAACACGGCAACTTGATGTATGATGAGCCACCCATAGGCATATACTTGTTGATACCAACTTCCAAGTATAAAATTCGCACAAGAGCCCATCCTATAACAAGAAAAATAATATATAAAAATCAGTTTAATATATCGGGTTTTGATTTTTCCATACCTGAATCTTTCTCCTGGAACTCTGTCGCCTGCGTTTTTATTAATTCGGTGAAAGAATGGTAAACGGCATCCAAATCACTTTCTACACTAATTATTTGATTAGCAGTGTTGAAGGATTTTTCACTGAATATTTCTTGTGATGGAAGCATGTACTCGCCAACAGCTGTCATGTTAACTTTTAAAGCATGATGCACACGCAATAAATTATTAACAAGTTCCACCACCTTGGATTTAATGTCTGCAAAGAACATTACGTAATCGGAATGCTCCATATCACTGCTAACCCGATAGGTTGCAATTCTCCTTTTGAAGGCACATTCAACGAGTTGCACACCATGACATACCGGCAAACATGAATTATTTTTATGTTGTTGTGTTCGTTTATGCACCGACATATGATTTATTGGAACATCTACATTACATGTAGCGCAATTAATTAGCGGAATCGTCGATGTATACTCTTCAATTCGGAGCCGTTTTCCTCCAGGCACTTCATTAAATCTCGCCGCACACGATTCTCTTTGATGACGTCTCATATTATAAATATTAGTAAACTTAGAACCGCAATTTTCACAAACATATGCCATGATTTGTCAAATATTAACACATGTACTACCTATACAAGTCAGAGCCAACTGATGAATGAAACTGCCCCATACCTTATATAAAACCATTCAAGGTCACCCCCAACCACGTAACATATCTTCAAGGTCACACACCCAAGGTGACCTTCAACAAAGTCAAGGTCGTCTCGACCAAGGTCAAGGTCAAGGTCACACACACAACCTTGAACACAAGGCCAAGGCCAAAGCACACGTGCATTTTCAAGGTCAATGACAAGGACATGTGGGCGGGGCCAAAGAGGGGTGAAGCAAGGTCAAGGTCAAGGTCGAGGAGTGGGGGGATTGAGAGAATCGGGTTATGTTCACTACTCTTCTCAGTAGACAACAATTCTGAACAAAATCGAGAGATGTAACATTTTTTAGGCAGTTATATTGAATTTTTTAAAAATCATTTGAAGTTCATAATACACCTTTAAAAATCCTCCTATATCAATTTTGGAGCAAATCGAGAGATGCGAAATATTTAGGAAGCCAATATTGGCTTCGCTATATTGAACTTTTAAAATGTAATTTTTAATTCGTAATTTACACCCTTAAAAACACTCCAATACAAATCTTGAACAAAATCAAGAAATGTAAAATTTTTGATCCTCCACATTGAATTTTTTTAAATAATTTTAGATTCGTTCTGTGCGGCTAGGAAAACTCCCTCATGCCAATTCTGAGGTCACTGATCTTTTTATTCTTTAACTGATTTTTTTCTCTTACCTAAATTCTACTTTTAAAAAGTCTCCTTTTTTTAGGAGACAAATTAATTAACTTCAACTCGTTCGTATTTTCGAACTAGTTTTATTTTTAAAACTAGTTTTTCAATTTCTGCGAGATTTTTAGTGACTAAAATGTGGTCGGACTTGCATTGTCTTTATTTTTGTTTGTTTTTACGACGTTTAGATCAGGTTGTATCTCTAATCGTTATCAAGTATAAATTGAATGTTTTGTCTTAAGACTACGAGCTTATATAGGGACTGTGTCCATTGAAGCGCAACGTTTCGCTTCACTGTACACACCTCAATGATTTGATATTACAAAGTAGTGGTTGCCAAAGGTTAGGTATCTCAACACTCGGTTTACTGAAGATTCCATTATTGTTTTTAATGTATGCTGCTTCTATAAATTTTCTTTTTTTCATATTGGGTTCCATATATATTGCCGCAGCCTCAGACTATTTTATATGGTGTTGTTTATCTCAGGAGTTTTCTGCAATATCTGATCTCGACGTTTCCCCTTTTTGTGTGTGAGTTTTATGTTCCTTAATTCTAATTTCTAGCGGTCGTTTGGTTTCTCCAATATACATTTCACTACACTCACATGGAACTTTGTAAACACATTCTTTCTTATCGGTAGTTTTAGGTTTTGTTTTTGTTGAATGAGCTCTACGTGTATTTTCTGATTTAAAGGCTGTTTTTATATTATAACTACTGGCAATTCGTCTTATTTTCTCCGACGTTCCCTTAATGTACGGAATTGTGAAGAAGGAATGCGTTTCTTGCTGTCCAGTGTTCGTTGTTCTAAAATTATTTATAATATTGTCAATTAGTTTTAAAGGATATAATCGCGCTATATCTATATGCAATAATGCCGAATCATTGAAAAAAAATAGGTAGCAAATATTAAATCCGATTTACAACAGAATGGTTATCCTTTAAAACTAATTGACAATGTTATAAATAATTTTAGAACAACGAACACTGGACAGCAAGAAACGCATTCCTTCTTCACAATTCCTTATATTAAGGGAACGTCGGAGAAAATAAGACGAATTGCCAGTAGTTATAATATAAAAACAGCCTTTAAATCAGGAAATACCCTTAGAGCTCATTTAACAATAACAAAACCTAAAACTGCCGATAAGAAAGAATGTGTTTACAAAGTTCCATGTGAGTGTGGTGAAATGTATATTGGAGAAACCAAACGACCGCTAGAAGTTAGAATTAAGGAACATAAAACTCATACACAAAAAGGGGAAACGTCGAGATCAGGTATTGCAGAACACTCCTGGGATAAACAACACCATATAAAATGGTCTGAGGCTGCATCAATATATATGGAACCAAATATGAAAAAAAGAAAATTTATAGAACCAGCATACATTAAAAACAATAATGGAACCACTACTTTGTAACATCAAATCATTGAGGTGTGTACAGTGAAACAAAACGTTGCGCTTCAATGAACACAGTCCCTATATAAGCTCGTAGTCTTAAGACAAAACATTCAGTTTATACTTGATAACGATTAGAGATACAACCTAATCGAAACGTCGTAAAAACAAACAAAAATAAAGACAATGCAAGTCTGACCACATTTTAGTCATTCTTCAACATTGTCTACAACCTTCAAACAAACGTTAGATTTTTAGTGTTAAAAAGTCAGTTAATCAAAAAAAAATACAATATTTAGAATACCCATATAAAACTCAACAAAGTATATATTTAGGAAATAAATCTAAAATATCAGTTAGACGTATATTTCTTTAAATAACCTGTTTAAAAATATTTAATAAACAAAACATAAAATTCTTAAATCGAATGAATATATTTTCCAAGACACGTTATTAGCTAAAAATTATGCATAATATATAAATATTTATGACAAATTGCGTGATTCGTGGGTGTAAGCTCTTAATCAAATAGATCATGGGATATGTATAAATTATACATTAAAAAGCGGAAAAAAAATTTGTTTACGTAAATTGTAAATAATCCGGTCAGTAACGGCGCTAAATGCATAATTTTAGAATTTACATTGTGTAAATTATTTTAATTTTTACATCCATATTTTTGCCTCAGGGTCTGTCATTAAACGAAATTAAAAGGAAATTCAATTAAATTTTTATCTATGGATTTATGTTTTTTCATATTGTTAAACAGAGTGGCTCATCAAAAACAAAGCAGGAGATCTAGTTTTGATTTATTAAGTTTGAAAATGACAAATTTGTTTTCAAGGACATTTTCTTTGAGAGTTCTCTAGTTCAACCTCTAAAGAATGGCGAATTTCACTCCTTATTCTAATCTAAATGACCAAGAAAAACTGAAGTAGTTGTTCTCTGTAGTTATTTTTTATTATTTGTACTTTACTAGAAGAATGGAATATACGGAATAATATTCTATATTGAATTTTCATGTGAATTTATTTGGTAGTTTTGAAATCTCTTCGACATTTCTATATAAACAGAAAATTAATATTTTTTTGACCACAACAAAAATTATTATTAATAAAGGTCATTTTCAAGATGGAAACATGTGGTAATTACACATACAGTCGGCAGTTTTAGTTAAATATTAAGACTTAGTTCCATTTTTCTCTTAAAGTGTTGTCATCATCGACCTTATCTTAACTAAGCCTTTTATAAAGTTTAATGTTTTTGTCGATTAAAACAGAAGTTTGTTGTTATTCTTGAAGAATAATATAAAATTAAAAAGTTAAAGATGGTGTTGATAGTTCTGAACTATAGGTCTATGTGCCAAGGTTACAACATCTAAAAAAACAAGAGGTTGAAGCTTTGAGTTCTCGCCTGGAAATATTCCAGTAAGACACACACGCTGAATACAAAAATGACAATGATATTAAAAACTTATTGTTAATTTTCAAGAACAATTGAATTAAAATTTTATTCTTAACAAAATAATACAAAATACATACTTTTATACTTGTAGAGACACTAAATATCATTTTTTTGTGTTTTTTGCTTTTCTTTTGTGAATTGTTTCTGGAGCATCTCTAACAAGAGTTCAATAGTAGGCGGAAAGCATGGAAGCATTCCACTTTCCCTGGTACCTTTTTCTCCATTGTTGATATATCCTGATGCAAGCGTTCGCCGTGCTCATCACTTAAAGATTCGCAGTTGTCAGGAAAAAAGTCCAGATGTACTGTAGGAAATGGATTTTTAGAGACATATTGCAACCCATTTTTTGATACGATGACAACATAATTTCAACAAGAGTAACGTCATTGTCAGCTTTTTTATTTCCGAAGAAATTAGTGACCATGAGGCGAAAGTCATTCCAAGCATTATTTTCAATATCTGATAGAGTGCTATCAAAATGTTTGCCTTTCAGAATATTTCAAATATGTGGCGCAACAAAAATACCTTGTTTAATTTTTGCTTCTCTTAGCCATGGGAATTTCTGACACAGGAATTGAAAAGCTGGCCCATCTGTATTCAGTGCCTTAACAAAGTTTTTCATTAGGCCCGATTTGATATGCAATGGTGGCAACAAAATCTTTTTAAGGTCTACCAATGGAATATGCTGCACATTCGTTTCACCTGGCTCTAATGATTTTCGAACGGACCTGTCTTTTCTCTTGTAATGAAGTGCCTTTGCCCGACTGTCCCATTTAAACAAAAAAACAGCAATACTTGGTGTAGCCTTGCTGCAACCCAAGTAAAAGTGCAATCACCGTTAAGTAGCCACAGATCTGCCATTGGTGCTCATCGTATTTTATACTTGTTAATAGGTACTTCATATTGTCGTATGATTCTTTCATGTGAACTGCATATCCAGCAAAAATAGACGGTAAAATATTTGGTATATGCCATATGTCATATTGCTTTTAAACTGAATGTTGAACTCTCTATAGATAATCTCCATTCCTGGAGTTTGTAGTTTATATTTAAAGCCATTAATAAACCACTAATATTACTGCAGAAAACCAAGTTTTTTTCCATGTAAAAAAATGGTGCTAGACCTTTATGGCGTTTACAAAAAACACATACTGAAATATCGTGTTCAATTAAGTTCCACTGCTGCAATCTTGATCCTAGTAATTCTGCTTTACTTTTTGGAAGTTCTAAGTCTCTCACAAGATTGTTTAATTCTGATTAGATTATTTTGTGTAGTTGACGGTATAACGTGTTGGGTGTGAAATCCGGATCTCTTGATGTTGGTGGCATATCTTTTTCTTGAGAAATCGTTCTATCGTTATTATTTGTTTCGTAAGTGAATATTTCTGGGTATTCTGGCACAGGAAGTTCTTCACTATGAGGCACAGGTCTCATGACAGATGGTCTATTTGTATAGTTGATAATCGACTTTTTCTCCTTAAATATACCTGTGCTTTGCCTAACCCGAGGTATAACGCAGAAATAGCATTCATTAATATGATTTGAAGGCTCTCTCCAGATCATTGGGACAGCAAACCTGTAGATCGTTTTTTTAACTATTTAATCAGTTTCTCAGACTTGAAGCGCATGAATTATATTCGTAGCAGGTATGGGGCGCCCACTGTTTGTCTTGATCCCCAATATTGCAACCGCAAAAGCTGATATGCCTTTTTTATCAGTAGGGTAATAGGCTGCTTCTGAGACGCAAAAGTTACCTCACCACAAACATAACCGAAGTGATCAGGATGTTTACACACTTTCGATCACACAAGTGATCGAACATGAAGTCTCGAGGTTGTAAAAAATACTTAATCAAAAAACAAATAATAAAAAAAATGTTTTTGAAAAAGCCTGCCAGGACAGGCGAAACGTTAAACAACCTTTCATGGCATAATCGAAGTAAAAACCTATACTCAAGAATATCACGGACACAAAGAAAAAGAAACGAGGAGACATCACGACAGATGGGAATAGAAGATATGATCATAAAAGATATAGAAAGAAAACAACTAATCTTGTTTGGTCATATAAAAAGAATGGTGACTCACGACTGCCCAAAAAAACCATGATTTGGTATCCAGAGTACCGTAAAAGAAGAGGAAGGCCTAGAAGAAATTGATTGAACATGAAGTCTCGAGGTTGTAAATAACACTTAATCAAAAAGCATATAATAAAAAAAAGTTTTTGAAAAAACCTGCCATAAAAGTAAAAACCTATACCAAAGAAATTAAAAAAAATCAGAAACTATACATCATCAAAGACTTTTGTACCTCTTATTTAAAAGCTCTTGTGATACACTTTCAAAGTCCTCTGAACAATTTTTTTTAAATAAGTGTTGTCTGCTCTGCGCATGCTTGAAATTGTAAAATTTTAAATGCAATTTTGACCGCTTGCATAGCGCCATAAATATATGTATCGTTAAAAACTCAACGCCATTTAAAAGGTAATTGCAAAAGCTTTAAGATGAGACCCGAAGCGTTATTTTTAACCAATTTTTTATCAAGTTGTTGTTTTGTGGAAAATCACTGAAAATATTTAATTTTTTTACAACTAGTACTTCTAAAATCATAAATTTTAATTTCCGCTTAAAATTTCCCGCCAAAACGCCAATACTTGTCACTTGATCGATAAGAAGTCATACTGGTAAACTGACAAAGATATGTAAATTTTTCTCGTATTTTCTATGATATAAGATGAGTTCTAACTTATTTTAAGTGCTGTGCGGTGCCCCAGTGTACAAGTACTACAATTAAAGTACCTGAAAAGTTATCTAATCACGTTCCATCTTCGGAAAATAATAGAAAAATGTGGCTACAGTTAGCCTGGCATTACTCATTTTATTTGATGTTTGAGCTTATAAATACTGATTATTACTATTATGTATCCACTATCAGTTGCAGAAAAAACAATTCTTGATAAACTACTTACATGGAGATCTTCATATTTCAAAATGCGCGCGAAGCACAAGTTACTATTTGTTGGGAATAAATTGGCCACCATAACACAATTAATTTTCTGCAAATTCGTACTACTTGCTTTTCCTTCATGAGAAAATTTCTTAGAATTGCTTTTAGAGGGAAAGGTAAGCAAATTTCGAAGAAATTACATGAAACTGATTATAAAATATGGACTAGGCAACGTAGCCTTTGACAGCGATCACAAATGTGACATATAATCAAAAAATGTATGTCAAGTTCGTGACAGCGTTGACGTTGGCTGTATTCTTTAGAGTAATTATCAAATGATCAAAGTGAAAACAGTAAAACTCATAACCATGTTTTTTTGAACTTAATTGTCACTAGGCTGCATTGACCATAATTACTTTAAGTGACAGAACTGAAAGTAATAATGACTTAAAAGAATAACCGTATCAGGTCGGAGTGGCAGCGATGACGTTAGTATGAAGTAACATCATTCACTTTGATTGGTGTTCATTGTTACGTGACTCGTAGGAGATTTAATTACATTTTGATTATTAAATAAAAATTAAATTCCTTCAAAATAACGAAAAATATTTTGTTTTTAGGATTTCTATTGTAGAAACTACCGTTTCGCGGTAAAATTATATTTTTATTTGAATACAGTTGGCAATTAGTTTCGACATTTTCTTTATGACTTGAGCTTCGTATACGACTGTTTTTTGCAAGTGGTTTTTCACATGTGCCTCCTAAAACATTACAAAGTGTTCCTTCTTAGTAATAAAGATTTTTTAATATTTCATTTTGCTAAACCTACTCCATAAAAGGTTTACTGAAATATAAAAACATTCTAATCCGACTAGTCTATTAGATGTATTTATTGGGCAGCGCAATTTGTACTTGCCCACCATCTATGGTGTATCAGCTTCCCTGAGATCTTCTTTATGAACGGTATTATCGCTTTTTGCTCGTAGTGCGTAAAATACTGTATTTATAGACTGTTTGCCAGGTTCCTCGTTATTTACTGTATAAAACACTTTATTTGTAATGATGTTACTAATGGTATTCTTGCCTCCTATACTTTAGGTTCACTTGGGTCAGGTCTCTATTATATAAGGAAGTTATTTACGCGCTAACCTTATATGAACACGTTATTTTTAAAAACTGATGATTCTAAAGCAATTCGTTGATGCTAATATGCGGAAGGATGCCTACTTGTTGGTACAGATTGCATATTATTAGGTTCCATATTTGCACGTCGAGTAATCTTTTAAAGAGATTAATGTTTTATTAGTCGATATGTTTGGAGCATAGTTACCTATTTATGATTTAGCACATGCCAAATAAAAGAAATTACTTTAATTTAAGATGATTTTGCTAATATTCAAGTTTATTAGAGACTAATACACTACTTTACCGCAACTTGCGACTATAATGTAAAAGGCAGTCTTGGGTTAATTTTTGGTCTGTAAATGCGAAAAGATAGTAAAAACTTCCTAACACGTAAGATTTTTGAGTTATGATTTTTTCAGCAAAAATTAATGAGTATTTTCATCACATTATTTTAAAAAGTAATTTGTGAAGTACTGGAGCACGAAGTTGCCAAATTTATGATTTCCATAAGTTAGGGAAATTGTACACAACCTGGTAACACCATGTGAGGGTGTCTAGGGATGGCAAGTCAGCCACGAAATCTCAACCTCCTAGGGCTCAAAATAACGGATATACCATATAACTCCAAATTTAACTCTGCCGTAACAGCCGAATCTACTCAAAGGTGGCCCCTATATATCAGAAATACGCTGTCGCTTTTCGAACTTCCGATACCCTATGTTTCTAGAAAATACCAGAAGTACGGAACGGCTGTAAAAGCAGCTAGCCAGCAGTCGTTTTGTGACAGAATTTGATCATAGACTCCTGCAAATGACACATTGAGGTAGCGTGAGCATTTTCATCTATAATCATTTTGCTGCTATCATATTAATTAGTAGCGATTTTGATAATTTATTATATTTTACAGTAATAAAGACACTCTGGAAGTCTGGACGTTCATCTTCTCTCTTTCAGCTTTAGTTCCAAACAACTACGGTTATTTAAGCTTACCAAAACCATAACTCAGAACTTCAGGAGTCAAGCAAGGCTGCTAATTGGTTAGACAGATGACATCTATTGTTTACAGCTAAGACAGAAGTAAGTTAGCAAGTTTAGTCACGTGAAGGTTATTGATTAAAATTAAACAAAACAAGTTTCTCAAAATACTTAGCCTATGAACAAAAATAAATAAAAAAAAAGAACTATTTACAATGAGAAACTGAAACTAATAACAATTACGAAAAGAACTAACATAATTGCTTTTATTGGCTGTTATATTAACCAGAAATATTAAACCCAATTTTGAAAAAAACACGTATAAATAGTTGACTAAAACACTAAACAGAAAAATAAATAAAATGCGAAAAAAAACAGTTAGTTATCTTTCTTCATCAAACACTATTAAGATCGCGAAATGCTCGACTAAAATAACACACGATATTCCCTTAATTTCCCAAATTAATTGAAAACAAATCAAAATAAAGGCAACCTTCTTTCCCGAGGATTATACCCATAACGTAATTTTGCTACGGCACTGGACAACGGTATCGAGTCTAACGACTTCCAGGTTGTAACTGGAGTTTAGTACTCCTTAAAAGACCAAGCTTGTACCCTCTGCACCCCGCGGGTATACATTTCACCTCCATGTATCCCTGTAACTGCAAATTTCATTTCCTAATATTTCGAATAGTTTGTACCAGAGGGCGTCAGCCATTTTACGCCGAATACTTAATTCCCGAATTGGCCTCTGAGCATCTTAATCATAATTTTTATATAAAAGAATAGTAAAACAAACTAATCTACGTCTTCCTATAATGAAAAGAATATATGATAAAGACTGTTAAAAAAGCTATTTACTTTTCAGAGCTGTTTTGGCAATAAACATCTTAACTCGTTATTTGTTGTGAATAGAAAAAAACAGTTATTATTCAAATTCTTTTTACAAATGGCCAAGAGATATATTTCTATTATAGTGAGTTAATTTGATCATTCTTTTGTTTCCTGATAATGGGAAAATCGTTCAATATTTTAATACATTTTAACGGTATCTGCATATACCATATGTTAAAAACACCCTCTTCGGTTTTATTTACATAACCAGGGTAGGATTACTTCGACAGATTTATAGGCAAATCTTAGACGACAAAGATAATAAAAGTTAAGCTCGATAACTGATTTATTTTCCTTTAGACTGTCATGGGTAGTAATAAGAAAAAAAATATACCACCCTATTCTCACGGGAAACTTTTCACAGAGTGATTATTTAATTATTCATTTTAACAGAATATAGTTCACATTGAACAGTGTAAAATAATTAATATTTGTTCCATTAAAGTTTCATCAGTATAGCACGAGTATTGGTCAGTATTAGATAGAGAAGCGAAATTCCCGAACAAGCCACTAGTAAAAGCCTTGTATTAGTGTTATCTTTGTATTGAATGAAGTTAGTTGACGCCTGTAAATGTAGTATCACATCTATATCTGAACCAACGTACGCGACAGTACAAAAATGTTTAAAGTTCAGAAACGTGGCTATGTTAACTCCGCGGATAATTTTTACTACATATATGACCAGTTTATCCCTAAATTGCAGAAAAGAACAATTACTAAAACGACCAAAGTAGCTTATCATAAGTATTTTGAATGTATCGTTGTCGATAAAGATTGAGACTAGGCTCTTCACATATCCAGTGATTTGGCGAGGATCAACAAATTATTTTAATGAGTGTTGCTTTTACATGACAAAAGTGTCTGGTTTTTGGAGAAAGAGCAAACATAATATTGAACATCCAGATATTCCCTCAGCAATAAAACCGATTTTTCAGGAAGAAGGTGTACCAGTTCCAGCCTCCCTGGGAAACTGAGAGAAAGATTACCCGAAAATGTATCAGAAAAGGATGACTCTTATTTTCCCGAAAGCGAAGGAGAACCACCCCAAGTTACAATAATTAGGAACCCTAACCAGGAGCTATTCTCGTTTTTTACTCTGCAGGATAAAATGTGTGCCTGTGTTAATCCAAATAGTTTTATAGAATAATTAGAATTTGCACATAACCCGGACGAATGGCGCTTGTTTATAGATTCTTCTAGAATAAGTTTAAAAGCAGTTCTGCTCCATAATGACAACAAAAGATCACCTATTCCTCTTGCACATGCAGTTGACATGAAGGAAACATACGACAATATGTCACTTATTTTAAATACAATAAGCTATGATACGTATAAGGGGCATATATGTGATGACCTAAAAGTTATAGGACTATTACTAAGGCTTCAGGTTGGATTCACGAAGTATTGCTGTTTCCTTTATCTTTGGGACGGTACAGCAACACAGAGCCATTATTAAGCAAAATAATGTCTTCCACGAGATCAATATATTCCAGGTCAAGCTAACGTAAAGAATATACCTCTTGTTGATCCCAAAAAAGTACTGTCAACTTCATTACACATTAAACTGGGATTGATTAAAAATTTCGTTAAAGAATTAGATAAAGAATGAGATGCGTTTAAATACCTTAAACAAATTTTCCTTAAACTAAATGATGCTAAGCTTAAAGGAGGAATATTTTTTGGAACATAAATTAGCAAAATACTAAGGGATTAACAGTTTGATCAAAAATTAAGTGATGTTGAATTAGCTGCGTGGAATTCTTTTAAAACAATTGTTTCAGAGTTTTTAGGAAAAAAGTAGGAAACTACAAAAATCTTGTAGATAAATTACGTGAAAATTATTGCAATACGGGCTGTCGCATATCTCTTAAAATACATTTCTTGCGTTCCCATTTAAATTTTTGTCCAGAAAATTTGAGTGTGGTTAGTGACGAGCTCTTGTTTGGTTTCACCAAGATAATGGAGCAACGCTACCAGGGATAATGGGGGATTATTGTTGGTCTCTTATCATGGATAGCGATTAGGAATATAAACGAAAGTCGACATTTGCAAAAAAGTTATATACAAAAGACTTACTATTTTTTGTAAATAAATCCCCTTATCCATAAAATATATTTTTTTTTGTTTTTAGCTTATGTATATATATTATATAAAAATGTTTGTATTAAATAAAAATAACTGATACATTCTATATCTCAAAATCTATATGTGGTGGACAATTTTCGTTGTTGAATTCGCGTTCAGAATGCTTTAAACTCTCATGGACAACAGTCACAATTTTTCTTGTATTTGTCGACTAGTGTTATTGGTACATACATATATTTGTTGAAAGGTTTTAGACTATATGCTGAATATTGACAAAAATGTGATTACCAACTTGCATTGTCTTTATTTTTATTTATACGACATTCCAATTACACTGTATTTTTATTCAATATATATTTAATGTAAATTGATAGTTTTATTCTAAGGCTACGAGATTATACATCAACTTTGTCCATTGAATAGTAAATTTTCGCCTTATTCTATGGACCTCAATAATGTGATGTTACAGAGTGGTTGTCAAAGATTTGGTATTTTAACGCTCGGTTAACTGAAGATTATCTTATTTTTCTTTCAAACTAAGCTGCTCCTATAAGTTTCTCTTTTTTATGTTCGGCTACATACATATAGTTGCAGCTTCAGATCATTTTATATAATCTTGTTTGTCCCACGCGTGTTCTGCAGTAGCGTTTAAATTTTGTCCCCTAATATCAATTCAACGATATTTATTTCGCACAGATCTTTTCAATTTTTTTAAATACATGCTTTCTTATTGATTTTGTAAAATGTAAATACATTTCCCAATTTTGAGGCTGTTTTATGTTACAGCTATTTAATCTGCTAAGAAGAAATAATTTTCTTTTGGTTCAGCAGCCATTTCCATCAAGTTAGTTATAACATTGTCTATTAGTTTTAAGGGATAACTATTTTTTTTTTAAAATAGAATTTAATATTGTTCTCCCTTTTCAAAGTGAATATGCATTGTTATCTATTGATATTGTGTGATCATAAAGGTTGCGTATAATTGCTGGTTTAGTTACAACAGAATGATTGAACACATTGTTGGGATAGTGTGTAGTGTATGTTGGCTTTCGTATACTAAACTTTTAATAGTTTCATTGAACGGAACATTTACCTCCTTTGCATGGTAAACTTAATTGTTAGAGTTTAAATGTGCAAGAAATCGGTTACTTAGTTTATGATCATTACCCGTCCATATGATGAAAGTATCATCAACGTATCAACCAGACTTTCGGTCTCACTGTTGCTGCACTATGAAAGGAGAGAGCGAAGAACCCATGGTCTCGAGCGTAGAACTTATCATTTACTTGAAAGTAAGCACTATGAAGGCAACATTCCCTTAATGGACACAATCCGTAGCCTTAGGACAAAATTTTCATTTCATACTTGATACCCATTTGGCCCAGTTTCATAATCGATGGTAACATCAAGTGGTTGAGTAACCAACACTTTGAAGTTAACCATGGGTTGTCAAGGCCTGGTGTTTCAAAGTAAAAATTGAAGGCTGCGAAAACATTGATTCCGTTGTATTTGTCAAAAGTGGTTCATGAGTTTCATGAAAATCGGTAATTAGAAGAAAAAATAAAGTAGAAATGTGACATTTTATAAAAAAAACTCGATTTTTTCGAGGGTATTTTAAAAAAATTAATTCTCAGAATTCAGCTGACTAATATTTGTGTTCATTTTACAATAACAAAAAAAAATAACTGTGGTCTTCTCTAAGAGGCAGAAATCCTTCCTGTATCTCTAGTAGACAAATACAAGACAACCATTGAATTAATCTAAATCTGCAAAAAAAAGTCGTTGTCATCATATTCTTCATCACCACTCGCCTCGTAATTGCTTATCTTTCTTGTTCTGGGTTATTCATGCAGTATTTTTAAAACGAAAACGCAAATGATTTTTCTTTTTTCATCCAAATCATTGACAAACAAAATGTGCAAAGTAATGAGGTTATGTTTTTTTTTGTTAAGCAGGCAACCACAGGATCATTCACTGGTAAATTTAATCCATGGTTAGCTTCCGGTAAAATTTAAACCATTAATTATGAATCAATTTTTTGTAAATAACCAACACTTTTGTCTTAACCTTATGATAACCAGACCTGAAACTAGGCTTCAGAGATATAAACAAAAATAAACCATATATTTTTTATAATATTTATATTTATTTTTAATTTTAATTCTATGAAAAAAAATATGCAAAAATCTATTTTGACATACAGCTGTGTCACTTTATAGCGTAAATGAAAATTCCCCATCCGCATCCGTCTGTATCTCCGGCCAATTATCGAAAATTACTGAATAAATTTTGGCCCGGTTTCTAGCTTTGGTTAGATTTTTTCCTGAGAAAAGTTTTAGAATATATCAATATATCCATATATAAGTAGTAGTAAGTAGCTGAACCATGACGATGGTTTCAAATTAAGTCGGAGGCAAAAAAATGGGCGTTTCCTTACCTTACGCTAAATAATTAAAATTTAAAATTTTACTTGTTTTAAATCTTGCAAAATGTGAGAAATATGGCCAGCAAAATTTAGGAATAGTTTAATATTCAATAATTCCAAAAAAGGAAAAACAAACACTACACCTAATTAAAATAATAAACAACTTAACTGAATTCTCATATAAAACCGTTAAGTCCGATTTACAGGAAAGTTCCATATTTTTAACGTTTTTTTTAATCAAAATTTTTTATTTGTAACAATAAAATACACTTTCTTTGAAAAACTCAATGAACTAGCACAGGAAGTTGGGAGTTCAAGATAACTAATTATATTAGGAAATCTAAATAGTAGAACATATCGTAAAACGCATGATCAAATGCTAGGATCCTTTCGAGAAACAGTCACAAATGGTAAAGGTGAACGACTCTTTAACCTCTGTACAACTAGCGACTTTAAAGTAACCAACTGATCTTCCAACATAAAATAATCCATAAATTTACTTTGGAACAGTGCACAAGAGAAATGAAATCCATTAGCGACTATATAATCATAAGGTAGAACAAAAAACGACTATGTAGTCGTGCTACTGGTGAATCTGATCACTACCTATTAATATGGATGATATATTTACCAAGTTAAGACAGCAACAGACCTGAGAAAATTAACATCAATTCAGACAGACAAGCTACGAATTACCCCGAATATAACCTGGACAGTTTTGACGGAGAAAGCACTAGATACTTATATCAACGGAGATTAGATGAATACTTGGACCAATCTAAATAATCATCCTTAGAGGTATACCAAAATATTATATGTGTGCAAGAGAAGCATTGAGATACAAAGAAAAAACAACAAGCAACAACCCTTGGTGAAAAAAGTAGATCGAAGATCTAGTAAAAATAAAGAAACAATGGTACATGAAATGATTTAGTACATTTTCAACATTTTTAGGGGGTATTAGAGTTATTATCAAAGATAGAGTGTTGTGGTTTTGACTTTAATTTCCTACTTTATAACGAAACGAAAGATTCCGATATCAAATGTGTCATGGTTCTCTTAGTTTTTAATCTACTGGGTGATTTTAAACAACTTCGTTTTTTAGGTACATCTCGTATTTCCATTATGCATTAATTTCTCAAAAAGGTAAAAACTAATATTTATAGAGGTTTTTACGTAGAATTCAGCGCTAAAAAGTTTAGTTTTTGAGATATTAAACAAACTTATGATTTTTTAAATTGGACGCCTTGTATATTATTTTAGATATTGATTCAGTATAATTTAAGCTTTCCAAAAATTCATAATGTATTAATTTTATTTTGAAAAACAAGGTCAGAATTCTATATTTTCATTAATTTACTTTATGTGTAACAGTAGGCCATGGCCAGTTTATAAGAAACAAAAGGCCGATGTCCAAAATTTCGCATTTCGGTCAGATTGTTATTATTTATGAAATATTTTTATTACGTAGATATTTTTATTTTACTTTTTATTTATTTTGCAATTACAATGGCCGTTTATGATACTTATGGAAAGTATGAGATGTTGGTATATTTTATACAAAGCAATGAAAGTGCCCAAGAAGCTTCTGAATTATATTTCAATAAGTAATATAGTTAAAGCGTTATCATTAGGATAACTTCATAAGCTGGCAATCGTTTTTATTCATGTTAGATATCCAGAAAGAAGCAACCCTTTTCAGACATACTTGTTTGTTTGAAAAGAAATGCAGTTGAACAGGGATCTTTTATTTAGCCGCGTCCCAAAATATACGTCAAAGAAAACACGGAGAGAAAAGAAACAAATGTGTTATTTTACTCAGCAGCAAAAACTTCATCATCCTGAAGAAAAATAGAGGGAGAAGTTGGTGTAGCAAAATCTGACGCTGAAAGAATTTTGAAAAAGTATAATAACATCCATATAAGTTTTAAATAGTGCAACATTTCCACCCCGGAGATGATCAGCGCCTACTAACGTTTTGTCAATGGTATATAGAACTAATCCACATCAACGGAATTTTTTGGCAGATTTATCATCTGGTCTGACGAATGTTATTTTTCAGGTGCGGGAATTTTTAATCGTCACAACACGAGACATTAGTCTGCAGGAAATCACCATTTAATTCTCGAAAGGGCCACAATATGACCGCTTCGGGGTTGGTGTCTCGTGTTTTATTTTGGGCCAACGCATAGCCTACAGGATGTATGAAGGAGGTCTCACAGCATGTAGAATAACCTTCCTTAAAGATGGTAACAATGGACCAGTGAGAGGGCCCTCACGATCTCCCGATCTTTCGGTTTCGGATTTTTTTTGTTGGGTTTTATGCGAAATCAAGCGTGGAAGACACGACATGAATCTACAGCGGAACTTCGTGAAGCAATTGGTTTGACCGTCCAAACTCTTCATGATAGACCTATGATTCTTTTAAATGCAATTAGAAGAATAACAAAACTGTGCCGATTTGCATTCGAGAAAACGGCCGTCATTTAAAATTTTTTTTTAAACTCTTGGTTGTTTTTGATTTCAGTGTTTCTCTTTGTTTTTGTTACTTTAGTTTTATGAAATAATGTTGTTATTGTTTATTTGCAACCAAATTTCAATATTCTGGTTTTATAATAACAGTGTTGTCTAAAGTAAATAATATAATAATGGTTAAGTGTTTACAATTGAAAATATAGAAAAACATTAAAATTAACCTTTAAAATGTATAATCTTTGGTCATAGCCTACTGTTACAAATAAATTAAATTATTGGAAATATCGAATTCGATACATTTACTTAGCAATAATTGTTTACTTTCACGTTTGACGTGCGCAGGTGCGATTTGTCAAACTTGGATATTTATTGTCATTTATTTACACAAAAAAAATCGCTAAAGTGGTTTACGCCACTAATATTTTTATACACACTATATATTAATTATTTACTCTTTTTTTTTCTGGAAAAAGAATTGCTACATGTTCCTAAAGAATATAAACTGTCAAAATTTTCGCTCGACAAAGCAAGCGCGTAAATTAGTAAGTTTTGTGTATATCAAAATAGATCATGTAAAGTCAAAAGCAGTGATAAAATAACTGTAGAAAAAAGATATGATTCCAACCCAAATTGACAAGAATTTGAGTGACTATGTAATTTCTTATTACAGTATAAAAGAGTAATGCGTGAATATAAGTGAGGTAGAACTTCATATAAAAATAAATATCTAGAAGGACTGCTGACCAGTTACGAGTCGAGAAAGTATCGTCACAGTGCATGAACTTTTCTTGCAGGAAGCTCAGAAACGCTGGTATATCTTTGGGAAAAATGTATATAGAATGAACGTGTCTAATTCTTCCAGGAGGCCTAGAAATCTTGATGAACCATTGAGAAATGTGTATATAGATGAAGGCGACCATTTTGACATTATACAATACATATTTTTACCAGTTCTTATCTTAAACAGGTTACAGGAAGAAACAACCGGAATTTTAATATTTTTTTAACATAGTCAGCAACATAATGGAAAATATATTAAAAATGTCCGAAAAATAATATTCAGTAAAATCATCTTTTACAAAACAGAAATTAAAAAAAAAAATAACGGTAGTTAAGGATATTTAAATTGATGATATAAAGATTAATAAGAACTAACTGTCCTGTTAAAAACAATATCAGAGCAATAAAAAAAGTAATTTTTTACTAGCAATCAAAATATCTATTCTTCGTCACTTCTGCTTATATTCTTTCAACTTTCTTTTTAGAAGAGTAGTAAAGTAATTTAAGTACTAGATGATATTATCGATTGATTCTTTATGAATAATATACAACAAAATACCGAACAAAGATTCTCCGTCGATGGCCCTTAGGCTAAAGACGTAAGAAGTTACCGTTACAAATTCCGACATAGTGAAAGCAGAAAGTACGATAATATTTTGCGTGTCTAAAATTCTGATGTGTTTCCTTTAAGGGTAGCAGGTCTGATATTTTAAATAGGGCCTAAATTCGTATCAAATTAATTTGATAGGGTTTATTTAGTATTTAGTTATCCAAGAGCTGTCCCAACTTATAAATAAATCAATTTAAACACATATGCAGCCTTTACGGCGAATACTTTAGCTAAAAATAAATTACTTGGCAAAAGGCTTGAAATGGACTGTACAACAATAAATCAGTCACTTTAAAAATATAGAAAACTTATTTCCAAACCATCAAATATTTTAATTATTCTTGAGAAACAACTATTTTTTTGTTAATATGTGTATATAGAAAGCATCACGCAAGGTCCTACTGCTGCAGATTGCCTTTTGGTAGGCTCGTTTTTAAATTAAAGAATAGCGATATTTAGATTACCAAGAATCTACGAATTAAACACCATGATTCTAATAAGGAAGACAACAGAAAAACTAAGAATAACGTAAAGACCAATGGAATAAGTGGGGTCTGTTTCAGAGAAAAACAACGAAATGACGCAATCTAGGTTAAACATATGGCAAGGAAAAGGTGGACCCTTAAAATAGTGTAATGAAGACTATGGAAAATTAATGAGATGAATAGACGATATAAAGAAAATAGCTGGGAATGCATGGATGCAAACACCCCAGAATAAAATAACATGGATGAAATTGGAGGAGCCCTGTGTTCACAATTGAATGTATTACACCTATATATATATATATATATATATATATATACTGTTGTGTACTATGGTGTGTAATGTATTCGGTGTTCTTGTAATTAATTTGTACCCATGTCTTTCAGTTATTAGCTGTCTAGGACCAGGTTGTTCTTGTCAGTTTTCTGATGTCATAATCTCATCTGAGATTCGGGTGTCTCTTTAGTCTCTAGGCGTTGTGGGATATCACATAGTTGTCCTAGCGGTTCATCTATTGTCTGTTCTTCTTGCTATATGTGTTGCTCAATGCCGTTTTATGGATTTTTTCTTTAGATAACGTTAATTACTTGGGTTTTCTGTTGTCTCCAATCTATTCTTTTACGGTCCTTTTTAGTTAGTCAGCATACATCTTTCCATAGCTCTTTTATTGACTTGGAGTTTTGTTGTTATTTCTTTCTTTAATAGCCAATATCCACACACACACTATATCATGACCAGCAATGTGTATTGATCAAATACTCTTTTCTTAAGGTATAGTAGCATTCTGAACTTGAAGATTATGGAGTTTCGTCCAAATGCTAACAACGCTAGTTTCATTGCTTTAATGATTTCCGGAAGTAATGAACCCGATTTGTACATAAATTGCCCTAGGTAAATATATATATAAATATATATAAATATATTTATATTTATATATTCATCTATTACTTCTAAAGTAGTTTTATTTATCCTTATTTCGACGTTGGTAGTCAGATCATTGCATATTAATTTTGTATTTGTTATTCCAGTTTAATTTCTTGATGATTTTCTCTAGAGTTGCTGTGGAGGGCTTCGGGATATTGTGTCTTCTTGACGGACTCCTTTTTGGGTAGGAAATTTTGGGGTGTTTTTATATATGTTTATATCTGTAACGTCTCTATTTATGTTAGCTAACATTACTACATATGGTTTGCCTGCTCCTTGATCGACTAGAGCTTCTAAAAGTACTTCTTCTTCTTCTTCTTCTTCTTCTTCTTCTTCTTCTAGGTAGAATCAAGTTGCGTTATCTACACAATACCTCATCGATCCTCGTTTGAGGTCGAAATCCAGCTGTCTCTTCATCCTTTGGGGGCCGTTCAGGCGGCCGTTTGGTGTTTGGTTTCTCTCTCATGACGATTTTTGCTAGTCTGTCATCGTCCATTCGTGCCACGTGATCTCCTCACTGCCTACGATTCTCAGCGTTTTCATTTCTGTGGTTTTCATAATTTGTTTTGTCTTTCTTGTTTCATTTCTTGTTTCTGCGCCGTAGGTCAGTATCGGTCTTACACAGACATTGTAAATTCTTGCTTTGCTCTCAACCGTCATATATTTATTGTTCATGGCCGCTTTGTTGGCTTATGTGCGTACTTTTTTCGTTACTGTCCTGTTACTTGTTATATGTGCTCCCAGGTATTTAAACTTCCCAACCTGTTCGATATGTTTGTCATCAAGCATTAGTACCGGTTCTTTTGCTATTACCATTGCTTTGGTTTTCTCCACAGATATCATCATATTATACTGTTCGATTAAGATGGAAAAGCATTCTTTGTAAGTTGTCCTCGCTATCTGCTGTCAAGGTAACATCGTCTGCAAAGCATATAATCTGAACGGTGTTGTGTCCCATTGGGTACCCAATATTTGTACTTTTTACCTCATCAATGATTTCGTCTATGATTACTTAGGCTATCACCCTGTCTTATTCCTATGGATAGTGGGATTTCCTCTGTTAGAGTGTTATTTGGTTTAATTACCATGGTGTTTTTGGAATTCAGTTCGTATATTATGCGTATAATTGCTTCGTCTATTTGTGTTCTTCGCATTAGTTCTGTTATGTGTTCCAGTTTGACTCCGTCGAACGCTTGTGTAAAGTCCACAAAACAAATGAACAGCGGTTTATCGTATTCGATAAATTTTTCAACCAGCTGTCTGATAATAAATATACCGTCGATAGTAGAGCGGTTATTCCGAAAACCCTGCTGTTCTTCGCACGCCCCTAACTTGTCTACGATCCGTTGTGACAGTATTTTGGTTAAGAATTTGGCTGAACTGTTCAGTAGGCTGATTCCCCTGTAGTTTTCGAGTTGTTTCTTTGATCCTCTTTTGTGGATCGGAATTGTGATGCTTTTCCGCCATTTGTTGGGTACTGACGTTGTGCGGAGTATTTTTTGAAATAGAACAGTGAGCTCCGTACTTTAGCATCTCGTTCGTAATTTGGTCGGTACCAGGTGATTTTCTGTTTTTTAATTTCTTAATTGTCAGGTGCATCTCTGCTTCACTGATGTTAGTTCTGTGGTTTCTTGTTGGTTTTCGTCTACATTGTTTTCTGTAGCTGGTGCCTGGAGTAAGTTCTCAAAATGGCTGACCCATTGTTGGCTGTCGATTCGACTTAGTTGAACGTATTCATTGATTGGTTTTTTTCTGTTCCTCAACATGTTCCATATTTTCTTTTGTCCTCCATATAGGTCGTGTTCCATGTCTTTTGAATACTTTTCCCAGTATTCTTTCTTTAGTTGAGCTATTTGACTGTTGATTCTGTTTCTCACCGTTTTGTATTCTTCGAAATGGTTTGTTGTTTTGTGCTGTCAGTATTTTGTAAATGCTTGTCGTATTTTTTTGCTAGTATTTTCTCCTCTTCTGTGAACCATGGTTTTGTATTGCTTCGCTTGTTCGTGTTCCGATCGCCTCCATGGTATATTTTATGTGCTTGGCAAACTAAGTTTTAATATTAATAAATTAACAAGTTTCCATATTTATTAAGAAGTGAGGTGACGAACAGGATTGATTTCTTCGATCTCAAGGATACTACTTTCTACGCTTGTTAAAACATTATGAGCCTTAATTTAGCCATTAGTGTAGTTTATTGGACATTGGCCAAATTAAAATAATGAAATTATTTTAGAGAGTCATAATATTGTTCTCGGTTAATAAACAGATAATGCAACATTAAGTACAATATAATTATTTATTTGTAATGAATTATGAGCGTACCACCGTATAGAAATAATAACAAAGTTTAACAAAAATATAGAAGGATACTTTATAAAAAACATTTTGCCGCATATATCTATACTAATGAAACTTTAAACAATAGCAATAAAGCTTTGTATTCTAAGCATTAAAAAAATATTCTATGCACGATTAGTCACATTCGTACCGTATTTTTTTTAACAGATGGTATTTTATCAGTCTTGGATCTAAATAGCCTTCTTTAAAAAAATCATGTCCATGGTTTATTAGTTATAATAGGACGCAAAGACTAAATACAAAGAAATACAAGCGGTAATATTATTTTTGCAATACTGTCTTCGTAGCAAAGAGTATTTAAAATATTTGTACAATGTGGGAATTTTGCGAATAATTTCCTAGGATTGCAGTAATTTCTAATTTTTTTGAAGGTCTTTAGTATACTGCAAGATAAAATTTTCTGAAGTGGTGTATAAAATATGTCAGACTAGCATAGAGAGAGCTCCATTGTTCGATGTTCTGCCTTTAGTACCTAGATAGTAGTAATAAAAAATATGCGCACTAAAAAAAGCCCTAAAATATAAGGTAACCCGTGGTTTTTAAGGTATTGCGTTTAAAAATGTAACGGTGTAACGAAATCGCCTATTAGTCCACTCATTTGGTAGTTTTACTTGGAAAGTTTTCCGGGAGTTTTGAAAATTGATAATTTTATAGATTTTGATGTGCTCTTTTCGAATTTCGACTTTGCCATCTCGTATCTCCGCCGCTAGAGCCGCCATATTGGGAAAAAGGCGCTTAATAACAGTTTTTTTACAATATCTCCTTTCCGACGCATTTTACGACAAAAACATTTATATACAAAATTAAACCAGAGAAATTTTCGTACAATTTATGTATTTATAATTTTTTTTTTGTAAAATCAACAGTTTTTGGCACACGAGCGCCGCAAAGTACATTTAAATATGCGTTTTGAAAAAAACTCATTTCCACACCACCTTGAGGTAGAGTAAGCGGCGCGTTTTTTTATCGTGGTATCCCCTGTAGGCCTAATCCACATGTGATGCACACTTTCGAAATTTAGCGCAATCTCCTTCGCTTTGCGGTTCCTGATGGACCAGGTGTTGCGAGTTCGTCTTGGGTACCGATCGAGACGTCGCAGACCGAAATTTCATCCGCATCATCTGCGATGGATATAGCCACAATAAATCTGAAACGGATGGCATAACTACTTCCGAAGCCGCAAGAATGCTACCGAGGTTTTGAATCTTTGTTGTTTTTAAGCCCGTATCGTTTTTTTCACAAATGTTTTAAATGCAATGGTACCTAAACTACCAACAACTGTTGCAGACGGTATTTGCTTTAATCACGAAATAATTTGATCAGGAGCGATAGCAGTTGTAGGTGTTACACAATGGATACCGCCCATGGCATGGAAAGTGTTATTACCATCTAATATCTGCGTATTGAAATCAGCGTTGTCAAAAACAAATTGAGAATATGCGTTATCATCGATATTCAACGGTGCGCGCATAAAAGATGAAACGTCGAACAACATTGCTTCGGTGTATGAAGAGCAAAATCCAAGAGATGATAATACATCTATTAATCGCCGAGATCCATACTTATGAAATAAAAATGCAGCTAGTCCGATCTGTAATGATGATATAAAAGATTTCGGCCTTGCTGCTACAATTATAGAATGGGCGAGAGCAATGCTTTTTTTCTTCCATTTTTCAAAAGACGCTCGTCTGTTTCTTAAAATCACTTCATCTAGGAAAACGCGTAAAGTTCCAGGTATATCTGACTCAGAGTCTTGAAAAAAATTATCTGATGGAGGATAACGTTTTGTCTCATAGACCGTAGAACGAATATCCTCTATAACAATTTCTGCTGCTGTTTTTACAATACGCCGACGTTCTTCTGCATTGTCATCACTTTTTTGATAGTACCAGGCTTCCGTTAATAGCTTAAACCCTGTATTTCGGAAACAAAGGAAACAAACCACCGGAGCCTTATTGGCAGTGACGGCAATTAATATATCATCACCGTATTTTTTGAGGAGTTGTGCTTTCACTGTTTTTATGTGTGGACGATAATCACCTTCAATTTTGGCCATCAATTCGTCCAGAGAAAACTGACACTCATCGGAATTCTGCTCAAGATAAGAATAAATGAACTGCATCGCAGAATTGATCTCATTTGCATACGGACCTTTTTTTTATATCTTCAGCTGGTGGTGCTTGATACAATTTTTTCATGCAGGAATTATGGTACTGTGCATCGGCATGCTCAAGACGCTCAACAATTGCTCGACCCCAATCATCATTACGAGCTCTAGCAAGTTCTGAAAATCTATTTTTCATTGGTAATTTCCGCACACTATACACAATATTACGCTTGCACAACCGCATCTGTTTTTGTTTTGCTATAAACTCTGCTGTTATCTCATCAGTGCATAAAAAACAATGGTCTTTGAATGAGAATGTTGGGTGCGAGGATCGCAGTAGTGGTTGAGGTGTCATGACATCGCTTCCTCTGCAATGATGCAGAGATTAACTTTTCATTATTATATCGTAATATCTAAGATGGGGCTGACAATATGGCAACCAAAAAAATTAATTTTGTCTGATTTTCTCCAAAATTGGTATGGGGGAATTTTTGGGGTCGTACACAACGAATATGAAATTATTTTTAAAAAAATCAATATGGCGGATCCAATATGGCGGACAAAAAAAAATTAATTTTGTCTGATTTGCTCCAAAACTGGTGGGAGTTTTCGGCATCGCACATAATGGATCCAAAATATTTTTAAAAAATTCAATATGGCGGATTCAAGATGGCGGATTAAATATTCCACATCTCCCGATTTTGTCTAAAATCGGTATTGGGGTATTTTTGTTAGTGTTAGTTATGAATTTAAAATATTTTTTGAAAAACTCAATCTTACAGATTCAATAGGGTGTCCTAAAAATTTTACATTTTTCGATTTTCCCTCAAACTGATATAGAGGGTTCTTGAGGGTGTAAATTATGAATTTAAAAATATTTTTTCAGGATTCAATATGGCAAATTCAAGATAGAGGACTAAAAATTGTTCAAAAGTGGGACTGAATTGTTTTTGAGCATGTAAACAGCGAAGCATAAGTCTAGAAATTTCAAATTTCCGGATTTCATCCAAAATTGGTACTAGGGGGCTTTAAAGGGTTTAGATTTAGATTAGATTAAGACTTAAAATAATTTTTTTGAAATTCAAGATGGCGGATGCAATATGGTGGGTTGAAAATTTTACCTTATTCGCATTTTTTCAGATTTGGTATAGAGGGTTCTCGGGATCGTGTATTACAAATATGAAGTAAATTTTTTACAACTATTGGGTTGATAAGATGTTTAAAATTGATATTGTGGGGTTTTTGAGGCGTATACAAACTCAATATGCAGTATAAAATATATCGAGCTAAGAAATTTACATCTCAGATTCTTTAAACATCAATATTGGAAGGTTTTGGGGCCTATATTACCAATCAAAATTAATTTTAAATGTAAGATAGCGGATTTAATATGACAGACTAAATATTTGTTTGACACAATTTTACTGGTATTTGGAAAACTCTAAAAACCAAAGAATTTTTAGTGGGTGATTTTCAACTTTGGATAGAATGGGTACTTTTTTCCACCTTGGAGTCATTGCGATGTACACTAATCTCGATTAGTACTAAGTTCAAATAATATATGGATGTAATAATGAATTCTAAAACTAAAAATAGAAAAATAAAATTTTTATAAAAAAAAATTGAATCGACTTCTAAAAACGCGCTAAAAAGTGAAAAATAACTATAAATTTTTATATGAAATTAAACTTTTTGAAGTCGGCGTCAAATTATTTGTAAATGAAATAAACAACTACTAATATATACAAATTATGGTAAGAAAGCAATTACAAATAAAGTATTTTTAATCTGTTTATATAAATCACATTTTGTCAGATATTAGTTTGACACCGACTTCAAAAGGTTCAATTTCATTTAAAAATTTATAGTTATTTTTCACTTTTTAGGGCACAATTTAATTTTAAACATATATTACATATTACCAATTTGTTCCTTCTATGTATGTTGCTTTCTAGTGGCATTTCTTGTTTGTTTAACGAAAATACTTCGTGGGAGATTCCAGAGACATGAAGTATATGTGATAAATACCCGTATTAAGTCGTTTTTTAGATTTTACATTTGACTGATTAGGTGAATGATTAGCCAGTGACAATTACAGACAGAATATATGCTGAAATAAGATCTAAAATTTATCTTTGTATGTTTTTCAGGTTCGTTAGGTATTGAATTGAACCAGTGCAAACCGAACTGGCTTAGTTATAGAAATAGAAAATTTGAGATTTATTACGAATAAAAGGGATTTCAAAATAGCGTCGACATGCGATTCCTTTTGATATATGTTTTTATTTAAACGGAGTTTTTTTCTTAATTTCCTTTAAATTGTTTTAAGAAACAACTTTCCAACATTACAATTCCTTAATCGTAAATAAATTGCATGGGATGATGCAGAAATCTCAAAAAAATCTCTCTTTTTGGCGAATTATGGTAATGCCGCTTCACGTTGCATTTTAAGTCACTAAATTTCAACTCTTCGGTGCCATGATTGGCATTATTTATTATTTATAAACATAAAAGAGGTTATTTGGATTCAGGTGGCGGTACAAGGTGAAAGAACTTGAGCAATTTTGAACATACATTTTTTTATATGCGTGCAGGATATTAACAGTATTCACTAATTTCAAGATTTAGCATAGTTTTGTAAAATAGACTAAGTTATAATGGTTTTGATGAATTTATTATTTTAATTTTTGGTTTACCAAGTTTCCTTCTTAAGACAATCAAATGGCGAATTTTACGACCTTTGAGTGCATCTAAAAAGTTACCTTTTAGGACCGAAATTAATATGAAGTATTTATGGTTTTCTTTTAAAATACCGGAATTAGTATCTGGAAATGATTTACTGTTACTAGACTTCTGACTACGTGGAAACCTCCAGAATGATAATAGTAATTATGTAGTGTCTCACTTTCTTTTTTCGAGTTCTAGGAAAAGCTATTCTTTTTCAGTAAAAAAGTTTCAAACAAAAGTTGTGCGCTTTAAAAATATCTACAAAATGAGTATCCAAATCGGATAATTTGTTTGTTAGTTATTGCAAAAAAAAACCACTAAAATGGCTGTTTGTCAATTATTAATAAACAATAGAAAAACATATTCACGAATACATCAAATATAGAGGTACATACAGCTGAAATAGAAGACCATTGTCCGACATATGAAGAAGTAACCCAAGCAATTAAAAAATTTAAAAATAATAAAGCCCCAAGCAGCGCTGGTATACCCGCAGAGTGTCTGATGCACGGAGGGGAAGCACTATACAGATCTATATACAAGCTAATTCAAGGTATTTGGCAGGAAGAAACAATGCCAGACGAATGGAAAGAAGCTGTTATCGTACCAATTCACAAAAAAGGTAACAAAAAGCAATGTAACAACTACCGATGAATAACGCTCCTTAATACTACCTACAAAATCTTTGCAAACATTCTGTTAGAAAGAACCAAATCGTACACAGAAGAAATCATTGGAGAGTTTCAATGCGGATTCAGACCCGGCCGATCTACTGTTGACCAAATATTCACTATAAAACAAATAATGGAAAAATGCTGGGAGTTCGATCGAGAGCTTCATCAGATGTTCATAGACTTTAAACAGGCTTTCGATAGAGTATGCCGGATGAGACTATGGACGGCGATGCAAGAACTTGGCTTTCCTAACAAACTAGTCAACTTGATACGGATGAGTATGGAAGGACTACGATGTAAGGTAAGAGTTGGGCAACAGTACTCGGAAACATTTGAGATTAACAATGGACTGAAACAGGGAGATGCACTCTCACCACAACTCTTCAACGTAGCTTTAGAACACATAATCAGAAATGCAAGAATTGATACACCAACCTCCATATTCCATCGAGAAGGACCAAACTTACTATTGGCATTTGCAAACGATGTAGATCTAATAGAAAACACAAGAATAAAAATGAACTAAACTTTTATCAGGTTCGAGAAGGAAGCAGAGAAGATGGGGCTACAAATAAATGAAAACAAAACTAAATATATGTACACGAGCCGCAATATTCGAAACAGAGACAGAATTGGATAGAACATCACCATCGACGACTACAACTTTGAGCGCGTCAGAGAATTTAAGTATCTTGGAACAACAATAACTGAAGATAATAACGGATCACAAGAAATAAACAATAGGATCCAAGCTGGGA
Source organism: Diaprepes abbreviatus (assembly GCA_034092305.1). NCBI lineage: Eukaryota > Metazoa > Arthropoda > Insecta > Coleoptera > Curculionidae > Diaprepes > Diaprepes abbreviatus. The sequence continues at coordinate 1,055,111 of JASJET010000164.1, forward strand.
ACAGATGTAGCTACGCCCTTCGAGACCTGATAAAATCGAAACAACTAACAAGACGAACAAAGATAAATCTATATAAAACAGTTATAAGACCAGTAGTGATGTACGGCAGCGAAACTTGGACAATAACAAAGGCAAACGAAGAGCGACTGCGAGTTTGGGAAAGAAAAATCCTAAGGAAAATCTTTGGCCCGTTACTGGATGGGGCAACGGGACAATATAGAATAAGAACAAACAAAGAGTTAGAAGAGTTATACGCAGACGCCAACATAGTTAAAGAAATAAAGTCTAGAATACTCCAGTGGACAGGCCACCTCATAAGACACTCTAACGAAAGAATAGTGAGACTGGTGTAGGAAGAAACCCCAACTGGAAAAAGACCACTTGGACGACCCCGGCTCCGGTGGCGGGATAATATAGCAGGAGACCTTAAAGCTATGGATGTAGAGAACTGGATGGAGCTAGCAAAGGACAGAAACGAATGGAGGCATATTGTCAAGTCGGCTAAAACCCACACGGGGTTGTAACGCCACGGAGTAAGTAAGTAAGTAATAGAAAAACATATTGTATTAACGTTATACTACACCGAAAGGAGCCTTTTGTTGCATACAATAAGTATGCAGAATTTCAAGTAAAAATATTTAATAGTTTTTTGCACAGTGAATTTGTTTGTCACATTTTTTTTGAATGTTTATTGTCAGCGATCTTGAGATCGTACAGTGATCTGTGGATGCGCAAATGAAAGCTCAAGACTTACACTAACAATAACAAAAAAAGAACCAGATTAGCTGTTGATTTTAAATTGTTGAAACAGAAACACAATGTGGTTGGTTTTTTCGTTATAAACCATAAGAATACCTCTTCGACAATTGTTAGTATATAAATGCCGATAAGTGGACGTGGTAGGTCAGATTTTGGCACATATTTTGAAAAAAAAAACAAATTCTGTTCGATCATTAGAAGTTTAGAATTTTTCTAAAAATCGCTGCTGCATTGTTTATTATTAAGGGATTATTTAAGTAGGAACTCATAGGGAGATGGTTGAACGATTGTATACAGCAGTTTTCAACTCAATTATTTCAAAATTGTTGATGTTGCAATAGTTTAAAGTTGCACTCACTCCAAGAGCTAGTAAATGAGCCTTGGAGAGGGGCATTCTTTGAGCCTGCGGCGTGCGAATAAAAACCTTTTTCGGACTCTTAACATTTGTTTCGCTGGAAAAATTTGGATTATCTTGGCGAATATTGGTCGTAGAATCTTTATTTATTTTTTTCTAATTCGTGGTTTCTCGACAAAATATAAAATGAATGATATGTTTTTGTAATCAAATGATTGTTAAACATGGCAATAAACAAATTGTTTCACGTGCTTTTTAACTAGCGAAAAAAAATGTTAGAATGGTCAACAGTATACTACTAATTTTAAAAATCAGATTCATTTTAAAGTACCATTAAGATTTATGGAGTTATAGCATGAACCAAATTGCGACTGTCATTTGCCACCAAATTATTGGTTGTACAAGAAAAATACATCTTTTTTGTTTAGTTTATTGGAAGAACATTTTTCAGATACAAAATTTTTTGCTTAAATCTATACGAAATATTTATTTCATTCTCCCTTTCTTAGACATCGATGGACACTCATTTTCGAAACCCTTATTGGTTTCATTATTATCATAAAAAGATTTACAAGCCAAAGAGCTTCGCATTCCCTCCAGGGAATATTGACTCATACCAGGTGCACAAATATATCAAAAGTATGAAGCTCTGTGGGAACCCTTTCCATGTTATCGGGTCCTAGATGACGTGGTCTGCTGAATTTCCTACGAACTTTCTGACGGTTCACACGGTTGCAAGGAGAATTGCTTTCTGCATAGGTTTATATAGATGCTCACTAAGGTCCAGTCCCTTGATGTTCTGCAGGAGGTTCTTTGGAATCACTGCAGTAGTATTATGGGAATCGTTTGGACGCTGTTCATTGCCCATTGTCTTCAAATTTGCACCTCCAGATCTCTGCATTTGTCGATCTTATCGTTTTATTTTGGCCTTAGGTTGTTGCTGTTAGGTACAGCAATGTTGATTCGTGTAGTTTGCCTAGAAATTTTATCTATTAGCATAATGTCTGGTCTATTATGAGCAATTTTCTAATCCGTCAAAACTGTTCGATCCCAATATAACTTGAACTGGGTTTTCTGAAGAATAGGCTCCGGATTGTATTTGTAATAAGGCACCTTTCCTACCTGTAATAGATTTAACTTTTCGTGTCTTTCCTTATACTCGGTTGCGGCAAACGCTTGGCATCCTCCAGTTGCGTTGAATTGTGTCTGATGTTCGACAGCCTGCCACCTGCATTGGTCGTTTTCTATTGAGGGATCTCTAATAATGAACTTCCGATAGTTCTTCATCGGAATAACCTGGTCTTGGATATCCAACAAGAAGCCCTCGGTTTCCGGAAATATCTGTCCTGAAATCAACCAGTAGTTCGATGCTGAGTTGTCGACATTGTTCTGATTGACCTCATTTGAAGTGGCCTCTGTAGCCAGGTCTGTTTGGTGGTGCGAAGTAATATCTTGTAATAACCTGTGGAAATATGAACGTAAGTTTATTATTTGTTGGTCGAGCTGCTTACCAATATTCACTAATCCTCTTCCTCCTTGGTGACTTGGAAGCATTGTACGTTCAATAGCACTCCGATGGTGATGTTTTTGTGCTTTTGTTAGGAGTCCTTATTTTTCTTTGCAGGTTTTGGATGTCATTATTATTATCATTACAATTATCATAATCATTATCACTCTCATCGTCATCATCGTTATTACTCTCATTATCATCATCGCTCTCATCATCGACATAATTATCATCATTATCAACATCATCATTATTATAATAATCGTAATTATTTTCTCCCCTATTACTTTCATCATCTTTGAAAGTAATACTACAATAATTCTCGATTAGATAATCGCTTACAATATAATCATCAAATGTTTTATTGCATCTCGAAAAATAATAATGCTATTTGTTTCATGCTATATCTCGATAAATATTTATAGTACATTAAAAATCAATCTAATTTTTAATATTCTTAATTAATAGTATACTGTTGACCATTGAAACAATTTTTTCATAATTTGAAAAGAACATAAGTAAGGTGAAATTATAATTATGTATAAAATGTATAAAAATGCAATAATTTGTTTATTGCTATGTTTAACAACAATTTGATTACAAAAACATATTATCCATTGTTCGAATTTGAAGCGTTCGAGTCACGCTTTTTTCCGTGCGCCGCAGGCTGAAAGAACGCCCTCCTCCACTGCTCACTTTCTGACTCTCGGAGTAGATGTAAATTTAAACTATTGCTACATCAACAATTTTGAAATAATTGAGTTGAAATCTGCTGCATATAACAGTTTAACCATCTCCCTATGAGTTTCTACTTAAATCATCTCTTAATGTTAATAAACAAATACGCAACGATTTTTTGAAGAAAAAACTCTATCTCAGCTTCTAGTGGTCGTACAACTTTTTTTTTTCAAAATATGCCTCACAACCTCATTTATCGCTTCCACTTGTCGGCATTTCGATTTTAATAATTGTCAAAGGGTTATTCTATTTGTTTATAACGAAAAAACGAACTCCACTTTTGTTTATCTGTTTCAACGATCTAAGATCAACAACTCATTTCGGTCTTTTTTGTTATTGTTAGTAAAGGGTGTTTTTTATAGAGGTATAGAACTTTTAAATGGAATAAAACAAAGATGAATTTTCTAAATTGACATGAAATTTACTTTATTCGAAAGATAACCTTCTGGCATTATAATTTAAATATGACTTCTGCCATATGACCGCCACCGCTGGCTCGGAAGTAGTCTAATCTGGAGGTTCAATTTTCGATGACTTTTTCCAACATTTGTGGCCGTATATCGGCAATAACGCGGCGAATGTTGTTATCCAAGTGATCAATCGTTTCGGGCTTATCGGCGTAGACTAGCGACTTCAAATATCCCCACAGAAAATAGTCTAGCGGCGTTAAGTCGCACGATCTTGGAGGCCAATTCACGGGTCTGAAACGTGAAACTATGCGGTTACCAAACGTTTCCTTCAATAAATCAATTATGGCACGAGCTGTGTGACATGTTGCGCCGTCTTGTTGAAACCACAGCTCCTGCATATCATGGTTGTTCAATTGCGAAAAAGTCAGTAATCATGGCTCTATAGCGGTCACCATTGACTGTAACGTTCTGACCAGCATCGTTTTTAAAGAAGTACGGACCAATGATTCCACAAGCCCATAAAGCACACCAAACAGTCAGTTTTTCTGGATGTAACGGTATCTCAACATACACTTGAGGATTATCATCACTCCAAATACGGCAGTTTTGTTTATTGACGTATCCATTCAAACAAAACTGAGCTTCATCGCTAAACAAAATTCGCTTATGAAAATAGGGATCAACGGCAATCTTGTTTTGGGCCCATTCACCGAATCTACGCCTTGCTAGGTGATCGTGTGGCTTCAATTCTTGCACGAGTTGGATTTTGTAAGCACGCAAACCAAGATCTTTCCGCAAAATCTTCCATAAAGTAAATGGACACATATCCAATTCTTGTGCACGATGGCGGATAGACTGATTCGGGTCTTCCTCTACGCTACGCTCTACAGCAACAATGACTTCTTCTGTACGCACTGTACGACGTCTCTGCGGATGCGTATTATCTTTTAGACTAAACATGGTGCGAAAACGTTCCATAGTTAATCGAATTAATTGCTCTGATGGACGATTATGTTGACCGTAAAATGGACGTAGTGCGCGATACGTATTTCAAACAGAAGCATGATTTTCAAAATAAATTTGCACAATTTGGAAGCGTTGTTCAGGCGCCAGTCTATTCATGTTGAAATGCCAAACCAAACTAAACATAAATAACTTGATAGCTGACAAAATGGCCGCCAGTTAAAAAAGTGTTGCCAACTTAAAGTTCTATACCTCTATAAAAAAACACCTTCTATAAGTCTGGAACTTTCATTTTCGTACCCCCAGACTGCTGTACGACCTCTAGATCGCTGAGAATAAACAATAAAAATAAATACGAAAAGTTATAGACAAATTCACTGTTCAAAAAACCTATTGAATATTTTTACTTGAAATTTTGTAATGTAAGTTTTTACGTAATCAGAAGTCTAGTAACAATAAATTAATAAATTACTTCATATGAAGCTAACTTCGCTGGTCTATAAGAATTAAAAACAAAAATTTGTTTTCCTCATTTTAGTTTGAAATAATTTTAATAAAATTTTAATTTAATATTACACTAATTAGAAATGCGAACTTTCTTAGATATCTATTTTTAATTTAAATACTCGTTTACTTGTTCCAAGAACATATTTTTAAAAGTCTTATAAACTTGAATTTAGAAGAACAAATAAAAGTATATTTGTTTGATTGGCAGATACTCAAAGCAGCAATATTTTTTCCATATTAATTAAAATCCGTATGGGTAGTTCGCAATTTTTATTGTCAGTTAAATCATCAGTTCTGCTTTTCATTGCATCTATGAATCTACGGAATAAATATTGAGTATAGAAAAGTAAAATATTTTTTTACTCCACAAAATTGCTTTCATAAATAATTAAGATAACATTTCCATAATTATTTTTACCGACATTTCCATTCTATAGACCGTGTATTCAATGTTAAAAGATTTTTAACCCTAAATGAGTTTGCTTGCTCTACAAAATTAATATAAATGGAATGTCATGAATTTCATCAAAAATTGATGCGTATTGTGAAAACTTATTTAAATTTTAATGATAATTTGAATCATAGGTATTTTCAGGACACAAAGAAACTTAAAAAGTTTATTGAATATCTAAATTCCCCCAAATAACAAAAATACCAGGAATAGTCAAGCAAATCTGGAAACTTTATTGATAATTAGGAAGTTCTGAAAATTCTGAAAACAGTAAAAACTAGATAAATTGAATGCCTCGAAATAAAAAAAAATGAACTTAAAATTTTTAAGTTTTTTTTTGTAAATTCGTTAGTACATTTATGTAATACTACGCTTGAGCCTAGATTTTAACCAAGTAACATTTTTTTCTTTATATCCGGAATAATCGTTTTTCCTTCACATTACATTTATTCTCTTGTTTTTAGATAATCTTTGTTTCTGCCTACCTAGTTTTTTAATCTTTTACCCTCGTTGTGTATTTATATTTCTTATTTATTTCTCTTTGAAATGTAATCTTAATATTGCAATTTCTTTATTTAGTTCAATAATATATTATCCTGGGCCTAATTTTTCAGTCTTACTTTCCCGTTCGCTTCCTGACTGTTATATCTTAAAAAGTCTATTTTTTAATTTAAAAGAATAATAATAAAAATATCCCTTATTGGTCCATTTGTTTGGAAGGAATACTCAATGGTGAGATTTATTTGCAATTTTTGCAGCAAAATTTAAATAATCTATTGAAAGACGTATCTCTTGATAGAAGAATGCAAATGTGGTCTGCATGATGGTGCTCCAACTCATTTTAAACATATAGTACGTCAACACTTAAATGACGTTTTTGGCCCTCGATGCATAGGTCGATATGGGCCTGTCTTATGGCCACCAAGGTCTCCAGACCTAAATCCCTTAGACTTTTGCTTCTGGTGACAACTAAAAGTACTAGTTTATTCAACGCCAGTAAATATCATAGTAGAACTACTAACATAATAATTTAACGAAGTCACTAATAATGCTGAAATATTATTTACAGTGCAGCGGAAAAATATTCGAAGAATAAAAAAATGTATTGAAGTATGTGAAGTCCATATTGAACATTTGCCAAAATAACATTTAAACGTTTTCACTATTTTTGCATTTTAATAACATTGTAAGTTAATTGAGCACCGATCAACCCTTTGAAAGTTTTCTGGACCAGACAATGTTTGAGCTGGAAATCTTTCAGCATAACATATTTTTGTCTTCCAAGACTTAGACAACACTTTCTCATAAATTAAAGCACATCAGTACACTCTGTGTATTTTATTTTTACCTGTTTGTGTTTAGCATTAGTAACTTTTTAGTGTTTCGGATCAAAATCGATTTATCTCGAAAACCGCCAGTTTTATCGAAATAAATTAAGAGTATCTTTTTTGAAGAGGAATGATCAAGGTTTTTAAAAAATCAGTTTTCTGGTTTGTAAAATAACACCTGTCAAAAATTAGGCCCAACGACTGTGGTTAACTTCTCTGATGCTCTAAAACATTTTCTGTAGTAGGATTTAACGAGACTGTATGGCTCGATAAAATATTAAAATTTCATTAAATTATACAGGTCGATTCAAAACTTAGAGCCGATAAGGTAAATTGCTGGGTATCCCTTTAGGGCTCTGTATCTCCGTTAAGGGGCATTTTAGGAATTTTTTTTCTTTGACAAAGTAGGGTTATTTTCACCTCCCCTGTATGCTCCCGAGAAAGGAGGAACTTTCCAAACACCCTGTATAATGTAACCTTATGGTAAAATTTAAATATTTCTTTAAACTCAGGGTAATAATATATACCAGAATATATATTATGACAGTATGTTATTTCTTATTTATTCATCTATTTTATCCAAATATGAACGTGTATTTGATAATGTTTATTAAATATTATGATTTCTCTCTTTTAGCTGCGTTTTTAAATAAGTACAGTACCTAATAATATATCCCCTCGAGTGTTTCCCATAAACCTACAGTTTTCAACCAGAAACCGTACTATTGTTTCATGATTATTTACAAAGTAATTTCAAATATTTATAATACGAATTGCTTATGTTCCGGAGGATTTACGAAATGACGGAATTTTTGTGAAAGTCTGACAATAAGAATTTATGCATCCATTGTAAGATTACCACTGAACTATAACCGTTTACCTGCAAGTAATGCAGGTTGCTGTAAAACGAAATGTCAGCGAGATAAAGCTATAAAGTTCTTCTTCGTGCCTCAAGAAAACTGAGAAATTTATAAGAATTTTAGATTTATATCGATCTGCTTCCAGTTCAATGTTCCCATTGTTATACTCAAATTTTAATTAATTAACTAAAAGTATGTTTAAAAACAAATATGTTTGGGAGCAAAAGAAGCAATACGTCAAACATTCATTAAATGAAAAATTATATGTTACTTTTGAGACCAATTGATACATTCTGATTAATTTTACATAATCTTGCGATAAGTTATAACTTATTTTTAATGTTGTTATGGGATAAACGGAAAACTAATAGAATTAAAAAAAAACATATCATTCCAGAGTTAAATTATTAAAACAAGCCTATCAGTGGAAACAAATCTAGGCTATTTCTATATGTGATATAGAGAGTTTTTACGTTTTTTTTTTCATTTTCGGAGTACCCCATTATCTGCAATCTTTAAAATATTGCCTTTATAACTTATACATAAAGCAGCAAGGAAAGTATTAGGACACAAAGAAAGAAAAACAAGTAACAAGTCTTGGTGGATGACGGAGATCGAAGAGCTAGTGAATTAGTTTCTTTGTTAATAGCTCTTTTCTCATTTTCCAATACGTAGGAATTGTTATTCGAAGCCTTACCATGTCAAAAAATAATGTAAGGACCCGTCGACGTCAAAAGTTTTGGAACCACATCCTTCAGATTTTTTTCTCGAGAAGATTTTCGGGCAAAGTCTAGACGATAGGTTCTTATCAACTTATTCGTCGATTTTTGTGCATCTTTCGTAGTTTACCTATCGGTAATATTGCAAATGCTATGAGGTCTAGTCCATGGATTCCTGTTGGCATGTTGTACCAAGAAAATTTTTTGAAGAACAGTCTTGCTGTTTGAAGTGTGTATTCCCAAATCTTCTATATTGCAGTTTAATGCCCGCTTAAAATAGTTTGAAAAATGACGTAAAACCGGAGGATCAGTTTCCATTTTACTCTTATTATAATAGCTGACTCATTACTCGTCGAGCTGTGTTGCCATCGTTAGTGCTTCTTAACACTTTTTTGGCATATTAACAAGAAGTCCTAATCTCTTTCCTTAAAGGCCTGCTGGATGACGGCCTTTGTCTGTGCTTTCATCTCTTTGTCTTTCTGCTTACTGACGTCTGTGTGTCACATTGATATGACAAATACAAGCAACATTCGAAGCATTGAATACATACATGCAGAGTTAACAGTCGTAGCTTCAAATACTCTGTATTTACCGGTACAAGGTATAAATGTTGTTGAACTAAGATGTTGTTTGCCAGAGGTAACAAAGTTCACCTACCCATCTAACATCGTCATAGATAAGTTGTACTGAAATGAAGCTCGGGTGTCAAAGAGAACTCTTTTATACGGTGTAAGTTGTTTAGTTCGAGTTCATAATTTTCGTTTTTCTTTAAAGACGTTTATTCGATTTCCTTAATAAATTCCAATTTCAGAGGAGAGTTTGTGTGTTAATACCTGCTTATTGAAGTAGAACAAGAGGTGAGGAATAAGTTTATATCAGAAATATCCGGATCAGTGAATTTCATTTGGTACTGGCTCTGACCTGACGTTCCATCGAAGTCCCATTTGCAAATGAAACTCATATTTGCAAATCTAGTTTATCGATTTGTGCACGGGCGTCTAATTCAAGCAATATAATTAGATCCACTGTGTAATCAAATAAGCCTTGCAATTTAACCTCCGTTTTTGATTTAGTAGAGTTTAAATAATCATCATGTGGATAACATGCTTTTTTTTTGTATTTTATGCACCAGAGTATGGCGGAAATATATTACTGCTTTTCTTTTTAGCACAATTTTGTAATCGTTGATATTTGTCACTTGACAATCCAAAGTTAAATAGAAGAACGGCACTTTCATTGGTATTAAGCAAGTTCGGAAAAAACTGAAGATTTGGTGGAATTGCGTGAAAGCCGTAACCTATACTTCAATTGTCACTGTATTTTGAGATAATTTGTTTCATTTGTCATACAAATGTTAACAAAAAAAAATAAATAACGATTTTTAATTAAGTGTATATTTCCTAAAGGAGCTTCCATTTTAAAATATGGAGATCGAAGTACGCAAACCAGAAATAATTGACTTGAACGACGCACAAATGTTCTCGATCTTCTAACTGGGTGCGACGCTCCTTTGACCTGAAACGAAACCTTAGAAAGAAATGACTGGCCGTTCATATTACCGAGATTTAATAGAAACGTTACTATAGCCAACCTTCTCATTTAAATTTCTTAACTAGAAATTTTTTCTTTTTTATTTTACCCCATCTAACTTCCATGCGACACGAAAAACGAACAGTAGTTTGAAGCGAATGCGAGGATGTATTGCTTTTTGTTTAAACTTATAACGTTATCGAAGGAATTTGAAATATTTAATGACTATTTGATGTATTTTTTGTTTTAAATTCATCAAGTAGTGGAAATACAAAAAAAAAAATTTGTTCGCCGTTGGGTGTAAAGAAAACTGGTATTTTTGTTAGAAAATAAACATGATTCTAATAAAAATACTAATAAAACACAACGGAAATTTCTAAGAAGGTAGGCACTTTAAAATGAAAAATTATTTTCAAAAAAAACTTTGATTATGGTAAAAAATAAAAGTAACACATTCAGTAATTGTAAATACGTAATCAAATTCTATTTAAATCAACAAAAACATCTTAAATTCTACAGGACATGTTCAAACAGACATCCACTTTAAGCGAGACCCAGTCTATCGTAAAATGCGGTTCGCGTATTTACCAAAACTTCAGGAGTTATATTTATGAGAACTTTATTAATTTTTTTGTCTCAGTTCATCCAAATTATTAGCACGTTCATATTTATGCCGATAATTTTTTTAGGAAATAGAACCCCAAAGAAAAAATCATTTGGGGCCAAATCGAGAGACCTGAGTAGCATTTGAATAGTTTCCCTTGTGCTTATGAGGCGCTCTGGAAATATAGTTTGCAAAAACTGTTACAGTTCCCTCACATGATGAGCAGGGCAGTCATTCCGCTAAAACCAAATATCCTCAAAATTACTATTCAGTGCTCGAACAGCTGGAATGACGTCCCTACTAATAAAAAAAGGGTCCAATGATAAAACCTCTCTCTAGAGGATCCAACGATGATAGAAGGATTGTGACAGCTGTACACGGAGAATGAAGATTCATCATTAAACAAGATTCCGAAATGTTCGAGCGTTCATATCAAGTTCTTCGACAATTGCGGTGCTATTGCAAGGAAAATTATTTTCCGCTAAAATACAAACATCAGTTTCCCGATTTGTTCACTCTTCAGTAATCTGAGGAACCGGTTACTTCTTATTATTATCAGTGCATTTTTTACAAATTTTTAGATAACCGGTTGTCACAAATTTTTTTTTATAATTCCCGAAATTCTAGATTTTAAAAGAATAGGATTAATTTCGTACTTAAATGCCAATCTGTCGATTATCTCATCCACACCTTTACCAGAATAGTACCTCTTAATAATCTGCATTTTTTGTTCCGTGGAATAATCTACCATTTTTAATAAAAAAAAAATTGTCGCGAAATACGGAAATACCAAAACTCGGTACTTACACTTCAACAGCCTGGATAAAAAGAAAGAATATAACTTGGAACACTCTTGTTTGGCTAGGGCGTGGCGTATGATGCCCCCGCTTTCAAGGTGCCAGCGTTTTATTACCCAACCTGCCAATTTATTACATTTATGCACGTATGTCGATGCTTACAATGCTTATATTCTGTCTCACTCTGATTGGGTTAATAATATAGTATTTTCTTTATTTTACCTAAGGAACGTCCACGTTTCAGTTTAAATTTTCCACTCCTGTATATGTATGTCAACGAATAAACCTCTATGTGGAAAAATTAAGAAAAAAATCTAGAGATATAGTCTTGGAATACGTAAGAAAATAGTTGTCTTCAGAAAATGAACAAAATTTTCTATTTTTGAAAAAAAAACTATTTCTCTGTTCTTGTATTTCTAAAATTCACAACTTTGTGATTTTATTGTTGTACATCATTTATCCACTTAGAGCTATTTAAAAGTTATATCATATTAGTGACGAATTACAGGCCAAAATTTTATTATAAATTAAATTTAAAATCTGTCTTAAATACAAATAGAAATGCCAAATGAAGTTTAATTAGTAAAATGCAATATAAAAGAATTGCAAAATTTTACTTCATTATAATCTAGTTAGTTAAGCAATTTAACCTTGTATCAAGAAACAATTTGAAACAAAAACATAATGTAATTTTGATCGAGATTATAAGGTATTGCACCACTATGTCTATATATATATTTTGTATTGTCTTTGTAATAGTAACACATATATGTGACATTTTATAAATTATATAGTTTTAAGAACCATTTACTGACCTAATTATAGAATAAAAATTTGCAGTAGTTTTCTAGACGAAAATTATTCCTAAAATGTTTAATTTCTGAAATAGCACTCTTTAAAATGTTTATATATAAAAAAGGTACTTTTAAAGATCGAAAAGCAAAATTTTATGATTATGGGACTGCACATGACAGTGGTAATAAATCTGCTAAAATTGGGGAATAAAATTCATGCATTATATCCAATTTTATGTTCTTTGGCTCACCTCATTCCATCATTCAATACGTTTGCTCTTGGGTAACAGTCTTAGTTCCCGCTTAACAATAGTAGTTGGTACAGATATAATTGAAGTCCATTTGGTTCGACTGATTCTAAACGATCTACTTCCTCGTTTAGGTATATATCTCGTTTCCTCGTTTCGGTAAATACCGGGAAACAATGTTCAGTTGTTCTTTGTCAGTTCTTACAGGAAACATTCTTAAATTCAGACATAAGTCATGAAGCTACAAGCCAATGCTCACATTGCAGCCTGCTGTCTGAGCTATCTGTTTATCTCCTACCCAAAAAAATCGCCATATTGTAAAATAGCATATTTCTGCTTGACAGACCGTTGGGTGTTCTTTAAGAGAGTAAAACTCTCAGTGAAGAGGCATATTTTTATCAAATCAACCGCAATAGAAATTACGAAACATTTATAGCAGTTAAGGAGCATCCTTAATTTCTAACTCTTGTGACGCTTAGATATTTACTTGTTAGCGCATTCAATAGGGAATTTATCATGTTAAAAATTTAACAGCAAACTGCCTACATCATGACTTGAAGGATAGTCCGTAGATGACTGAAACACAAAATACAACTCCAACTGAACATAGGAATTCTTTTAAAACAATAAAAACAGTGTTTTTTGTTTATATTATGGAAAGTATTGAATGAATCGCATTACTTTCATTGGACCATTTATTGATAATGAAGTAATATACAAGACGATTTTTTCATAAACCCCCATCGGATGATTTTTCATCGAGAACATTCGGAAAAATGTTTAAAAAGAGTTTCTTTTTTAAAATATTAAATATATAGCAATTTACAATATTAGGCGAAGATATTTCAGAAAATGATAACTTACGTACTTCAAGTATTGCAATAAAAACAATTTAACGCATTTTTCGTGACTGTCACCATATTAACCTGATAGGTCCAATTTGATTTTACTAAACGGATTTTTAAAGTAGATATTATGAACTGCAAAACCGAGAGAAACAGAGGTAGTGCGAAATTAGAAACAGAGGAGGAGAAGAGAGTTGCGGACTGCACACGCCGAGGTCTACGTCTATATATCATATTCATGCATTGCACAATGATTTTATATGTAGGTAAATAGATAAATAAACAGATATATTTATTTATTTTTATCTCAAATACATTTTTGTGCATATTTAATAACATTATATTTAAACGTGGTTCAAAATATATATGAAATCAGTTATATGTATATGTATTGTATATCACATATTTTTTTATTTTTTCATTATATATTGAGAATATATGTTATATCGGGTAAACGCAAGAGCAAATAAATTACTATCATTTCGGAAAATAATTGATTACGAATTTTTTAAGCAGTTGGTATAAAATTTATCACATTAGTAGTTTTTGCATAATTGCAACATAAACAATTTGGAGCATTTTTTTGTCAATACTATGGTATTAACTTGATAGGTTCGATTTGAATTTACTGAACGGATTCTAAAAGTGGAGATAATGAACTATATTTGTCCGTTACAGATTTTCGTGTAAATTTGTTGAAATATGCGAAAAATGCTTTCTAGCGAAGCAGTGGTAGTAGGTTGTTACAAGCAGCGGAGGAGAAAAAAGCTGCGAGCGGGTTGCTCACGCCGGACGCTAAGGCCATATTTTATGTGAAAAAATGCATCGCATAATGGACCTATAAATAGATATATAAAAAATTAACTCATTCATTTATTTATTTATATTTCAAATAAAGAACACCGCTCAAATCTTACGGAAATCCGGTTTCCGGTAAAATGGCTGGTTTTGCCGTATGCTGTATATTTTGGTCCCCTAATTAAAAGTTTCAATGGGCACGATGCCCGAAAACCTTAGGTTTTTCGAATATCCGCTGACTATTATCGCCACTAAACGCATTCGCTCCATCATAAACTGAAAATAATAATTAAATCGACATTTTATCTATGAAGTATCAAGGTAATTTGAAGGTCAAATCAAGAAGATCGGTTAAAAAAAAACTGAAAAAAATTGCATAATGTTTTTGAGTCACTGAATCCGATTATTTCATTTTCTTGGCCCTACAAGCTTACCTGCTTCAATTTCAAGATCATTTCAGGGTCATTTTTAGGTCAACTTGAAAAACGGAAAGGAAAAATCTGAAAAAATTCATGTATAGATTTTCGGGGTCGAGGTTTGCAAATCGTAGAATTTAAATCGGGTTTTTGCTCGATATCACCCTGGTTTAGCGGTGGTTCCATTAGGAAACAGGGCGGAGCAGTCCGGATCTTTAGAAACCCTGACTAGAACAAGCCTAGGCTTGCATTCTTAATGAGGATTTAAATGTGATTTTGATGCCATTGTGGGGTAACAACGACTTGGCGGTTACTAAGATTAAAATGTCCTTGAAATTACTTTTAAGTGACCGTACAAGATCACGCAAATGACATATTTGGATTCAGCGACTCAAAAATCATTCATGAACTTTTTTCCAGATTTTTTCAATGGTTTCTCTCGATTTAACCTTTAAATGACCTTGATCTTGAGGTGATGGAAGTAACCGATCTCGGATTCGGAATTAGTGACTCCAGAAACCCTAATATATTCTAGTAAAATGCGTTAACACTTCATAAATAAAATGTTGATTTGATTATTATTTTCAGAGTACGAGGGAACGTATGTCTTACAGTGACGAAAATAATCAGCGAATATTTGAGAAACCTGGGGTTTTTGGGCTTCGTGTCCATTGAGACAGGGAACCAAATTATACAACATACAGTAATACCAGCTATTTTAATGGAAACTGGATTTTCATAAGCTCTGGAAGAGGTCTTTTCTGTGTATATTTAATAATATTTTATTTAAACGGGATTCAAATAACATATGAAATCTGTCGTCAAAAAGAAAGAAAAAATCAAACATGTTTTAATTTCTTTACACATTTCATTCCTATGCCTATTTCCCCCATTTTGGGAATGAGAATTATTGTATAAATGATTTATAAATTCTGAAAATGAAATGCCACCAAAAAAAATGTAAATTTTAGGTTTATTATTTCTATTGCATATATTTTTTCATTTTTTTTTTACTCGATATGTACATTGTTCAGTCATTATGATAATGATAGTTAATAATTTATTTGCTATCGCATTTACTCGAAATAACATATATTCACAATATATGATGAAAAAATAGAAAAATATGTAGTACACAATATAGATACATACGAGAAATTTCATATACATTTTGAATGACGTTCAAAAAAATGTTATTTAATATACACAAACATTTATTTGAAAAAAAAAACATTAAATGTATACGTTTATTTTTTATCTACTTGTAGATTCATGATGTGATGCATGTTCACATATGAAATATAGTCGCTGCATTTGGCATGTGCAGTCTACAATTATCTTCTCCTACGCTGTTTTTAGCTTCCTACTATCTATGCTTTGCTCGGCTTCGGACGTGAGTTTAAGCGTTTCACGCTACGTATAGATGCATTTTTAGCATATTCCCACAAATTTATAGGAAAATCTTTACTTTCAGAATCCGTTTGGTAAAATTAAATTAGACCTATCAGGTTAATACAGTAGCATTGTCAAAAAAGTACTAAATTGTTCATATTCATGTAATTACACGAAAACTGCTAATGTGACAAATTAAAACTTCACATAATAAACTATATTTTCCTGAAAAATATTGGCTTAAGATTAGAAATTACCAACGACATGAATTGGGAAAATAATTTTTGAGCATTTTTCGGACTTTTCTCGGTGAAAAATCTTCCGATAGAGACCTCTAAAAAACCCTTTGGTAGGTTTTTTTTTATTATCGACAAATGGCCTATTAAAAGTAATTCTATTTATTCAACACTTTCCATAATATAAGCAAAAAAACAAGAAAGTCGTATTTGTTACCGTTTCCAAATTAGCATTTTGTATAAATGATTTGTAAATCTCTATAGATTGATTAATTGTGTCATGTTTTTTTTTTTCCTAAAAACCCTATTGGTCACTTATTTTATAGAAAGTTTGTGGCATTATCTGTGAAAAGTTACTTCTAAAATGTTATTACCGATATTCAAAAATAAGAAAGCTGAAATTTAAACAATGCGACAATCCATTTCGTTTGAAATATCTTAAAATTTCATGGAGCTAGAATGGAATTTTATAGTAAAAAAATGGAAGTATTTTTTTTGGACATTTTCAATCATGTAAATATTATGCATAAGTATGTTTCATAAGACTATTCTACAGCTCAAAACCGAAATTTTGAAGTTTGGTGGACCCCTCTAAGCCTATTTGTTGCCGAGATGTAGCCGTTTTTGAATGCACACACGATTACGCGTACGAGCAGCTCCTAGCGCAAGAGCAATAAATCCATGAAAAATTATGTGATACAGTGCAATACACTTTGGTTTAATTAAGTTCTTTTCCATGTCAAAAAGTAGTGCTAGGCTTTTATGGAGTTTACGAAAACATATACTGAAACATTGTCTTCTAATAAGTTCCACTGCTGCAATCTCAATGCTAGTAAATCTTCTGTACTTTCGTTCAATTCTGATCGGGTTATTTTGTATGGATGGCGGTATAACGCGCTGGGTGTGAAATCAGAATCTCTTGGTGTTGATGGCATATCTTCTTCTTGAGAAATCGTTATATCGCTATAATCTGATTCGTAAGTGAATGTTTTTGAGGGTTCTGGAATAGAAAGTTCGTTACTATGAGGCACATGTCTCATGGTAGATGGTATTTTTGGATAGTTAATAACAACAAATTTTTCTTCTTGGATATATCTGTGCCTTGCCCGAGATACGATGCAGAAATAGTTATCATTAACATGATTTTAAGGCTCTCTCTAGATCATTGGGGCAGCAAACCGCATAGCTCGTTTTCTACTATTTAACCAGTTTCTTAGACTTGAAACGCATGCATAACGACAGATATGTGGCGCCCACTGTTTGTCGTGATCCCCAATATTGCAACAGATATAAAGCTGATTGATAAGCCTTACAATCTCAACTATTCGATTCGACTCACTAACTTCGACTGACTAACCCCTATACGGCTTCTTTATTTTTAGAGAATATTCGAGAATTTTTTATTCAATTCCATAATATTCGCAATAGTGGGGTTTGTTATTTGTTTATATACAGTGGCTATTCAATATAAAGCAGACATAAAAGTTGATTTAGATAGGTTTAAATGGCTCGATGAAGAAAGGATAGAGCGTGTCAACCATTTCAAATACCTTGGCAGTTGGTTGAATGTGAATGGGGATTCAGATGAAGAGATAATAGCTAGGATCGAAATATCGCGTAAGGCCTTTATGACATGGAAACCAGTTCTATGCAACAGGAACCTGTCAATGCATATACGTAAGAGGGTCCTGAGATGCTATGTATGGTCTATTCTGTTATACGGTTGCGAGACATGGACACTAAAAATCACAACGCTAAACAAACTGGAAGCTTTCGAATTGTGGTGCTGTCGTCGAATCTTAAAGATATCGTGGGTTTCGCACACTTTCAATGAGGATGTTCTCAGAATGATGGATACAGATCGACTGCTCTTGAACATTACAAAGAGGCGGAAAACAGAAACTTCGGCCACATAATTAGAGGATCTAAATACCATCTACTTCGCCTTATAATACAGGGAAAAGTAGAAGGAAAAGATGGATAGGCCGAAAGAAGCTTTCATGGCTACGTAACATCAGGCAGTGGTGTGATTGCACGGTGGAGGAACTATTTCGCGCTGCAGCCGATAGAGAAAGATTTCAGGAAATTGTCAACATGATGACCACCAACGTCTGAATACGGACATGGCACCTGAAGAAGAAGAAGAAATGGCTATCTTCCTTATTTTAGGCCTTGAACGGTTGGGACTTCGTATTTAGGAGGTCATCTCTGGAGATTTACCATGCGGTGTTGTCAAGTTGAGTAAATTTTCCTCAACTTAGGGAAACGTATATTTGGCAACGTTGCATCTCTCTATTCTTTTAACAATACAAATGTACCACGTGCATTTTTGTGGTTAGATTGTTAATATATAGGGAGACATGACATCACGTATCTCTGAAACTTGAACTAATATTAAAAAGATCACTTTATTTTCGGCTTTAGCACACCAAAAAGTTTTAGTTGATTTTTTTTAGATACATTTTGGCTGTTGTCCAATGTTATTTTCTACAGCGTTTTAAACGATTAAATCGGTAATAACAAATTAAGGCCCATTCTGGCGGCTGAACATGTTCGAAATTCGGATTCAGCTGATCAAAATTCATAAGAATCAATCTTTATCGTCCACGAAATCTCCTGCGTTTCTGTACTAGTAACAAATGTGAAAATATACCATTTAATTAAAATCGCATATATAAGAATTGCTTTTTAAAAGAAACGGCAGTTAATATGTCGGGTTATTATAATAAACGACATTTTCTAATACGCTATTTTGTCTTAGCAACAAGGTATAGAAATTGTTTGTATTTGGTTGAGCTACTGCAGTAATTGTTTTATAAATAAATAATTAATTGTAAGAAATAATTATTTATCAGATCACAATTTTTTGACTGAATGACACAACAATTTTATTTCTTGCTACCATTATCGATACATAAACGACTCTTTTGTCAGTCAGATTGTTACTAAATGTTTAAAACTATATCATTTCAATTTAATTACGGTAATTTTTTACACTTCCTTTCTTAATTAATTGAAACATAATATGTTCAACATAAGGTCACTGTCAATTTAAACATTACTTTGCTGTAACTTTAATTGCCCGACTTAGTACCTACAGATTTTTTTATGTCTAAAGTTGCATTGTTTTAGTTTTTGATTGAACTACTTATTTTTTTGCGATTGTTATCTACTTATTATAATAATGTCTTGCGTGTTGGTAATCAAATTTAAATTAACAATATTGGCAATTTGTTATTCTCAATAACCTTCAGTAGATCTAAACTTAATAATTGCAACGTATATATACTGAACAAAATGAATTAAGGATCACCTTAAATTCGATTTCTTTGTAGAACTTTACAGTCAAAAACCAGAACAAATACTTATAAAAAGAAATTTATAACTGATAAAAATAATATACATATTGTTGTAATAATACGCTTGATGTTAAGGACAGATAATTAACAACTAATTTCGATCAGGACTAAAAGTTAGGATGTTTCCCAGACATCCTTGTCGTGCTTACTATAATTTGGAACTTCTATTTGCATCGAAGTTAACCGGTAGGATGTTTTCACTAAAATATGCCCCCCTCCCTATGGCACTTGCTTATGTGAGTTGACTTCGCAGTAATCCCAAGTTATAGAAGCACGGGTCTGATACAGAAATTGTAGAATGTACATCCTAGGTGATCTTTCCAAGGTGGGGTACGGCTTTAGACCAAAGCCACGAACGAGTTGACAGCCTTCCGTCTCGTCGTTCCTGCTCAGGCGTCATGTTGTAATAATGCCCCTGATGTTAAGGACATAAAATGGACAACTAATTTCAACCACCAATAAAAGTTAGGATGTTTCGTTCTCGGTAACTGGCGGTGGATTCGTCAGTGGGTCCGCCGGCACCTATTCCAGACACCTTTATCGTGCTTACTATAGTATGGAACTTCTATTTGAAATCATTTTGCATCGGAACTAACCGATAGGATGTTCTTACTACAATAGATGCCCCTCTCCCTAAAGCACTTGCTTATGTGACTTGACTTCACAGTAATCCCAAGTTATAGAAGCACGGGCTTGATCCAGAAATTGAAATTCCGTCGCGTCGTCCCTGCTTGGGCGCCATGTTTTAATAATGCCCCTTCATGGGCGGATTTAGGGGGAACATAGGCACGTGCCCCCCTCCCCCCCCCAGAGACTGTTAAAAAAGAAACATGTCTTTATTAAACATGTAATTTTTCTATAATTTTCATACTAATAAACCTTTATATTAATAAGAGTTGTTGTCGTATGTAGCCTCCCATGCCCACCCACCCAGAAAAAAAATCCTGGATAAAAGTTTTTGTCCGTCTGCCACTTGTGTCTCCCCCCCCCCAGAAATAAATCCTGGGTCCGTCACTGCCTCTGATGTTAAGGACATATAATTAACAACTAATTTTGACCACTAAGAGCTTAAATGTTTCGTCCTCCGTAACGGGCGGTGGTTTCGTCAGTGGGTTCACGAGCACCTTTCTCAGATTCTCTTGTCGTGCTGACTATAATTTGGAGCTTCTATTTGACATCATTTTGTATCGAAATTAACCGGTAAGATATTCTTACTACAATGATATTTAGTTCAGGCTTATTTTCGTAGCAAGGTATAAATAAATAACAAACTTGTCGGAGTTATGACAATGACGGTTAAAGAATGGCGCTAGTCGTGGGTACCAATCTCTACCAAGATTAGTTCTGGTGGCCACGAAG
Source organism: Diaprepes abbreviatus (assembly GCA_034092305.1). NCBI lineage: Eukaryota > Metazoa > Arthropoda > Insecta > Coleoptera > Curculionidae > Diaprepes > Diaprepes abbreviatus. The sequence goes on from JASJET010000164.1 coordinate 1,076,086, forward strand.
CAGATGGCGCAGACACCTTTCTTCAATTCCCCTTCTGTCAGATCGGCTAATGTGGAAAATCAACTATGTTTATTAAATGTCTTCGTGGCAGTATGGGTAAGAATGTTGGGAAATTCTGTTTTCCATTTCATATAAACTGTAATAATTTCAAATTTAATGTACGTTCCTTAATCAAATTTAATTATTTTGTACCTTAAATCGTGAATAAGTTACATGTACTTTGAAATTAAAGCTTTTTACATTAAATTTAATTGAATGTTACCATATATTTCAATAAAGTAACTCAAAAAGTACAAGATTTATTGTGTAACTACATTAGATTTAATGTAAAAATTATTAAATTTAATGCATTAACATTAAATCCATTTAATAAACAGTTTATGGAATTTGCTTCCAGCACATTACCTTAAAATTAATGTAAAGTTTTTTATAGTGTAAGTTCTGGTTCAAATCTCGATACATACAGAATTTTTTTATTATGTCTATAAAAATGCGTTATTAAATTTAATATGAACTTTTTCCTATTTTGTTTAAATTTAACTCGAACTAATTAAAAATGAAATGCCACATACAATGACAAAGTCTTTGCTAAAGTGTCTTACATTCAGCCACTAATACATTCACTTGGTCATCTGGAAGGTGAACTTGTGGTGAGGAGGAACTGTGCAAGAAAGATACTTGTGGTGGGGGCAGCGCACGAGAGAGAGCCTCAAAACAGTGAACGCCACTTGAAACCAAAGAATTCTATAAGAATGCCCTTCTGTATAAATTTATATTCGGTGTTCATGATATTAGATCTAATTTTTATATTCACACCTAAACTACAACAAAAAATTTTATAATTTATTTACCAATCAAGAATAGAAGATGTAAACAAGGAGTGAACACTTTTCAAGCATTAGTGATAATTACACTTTTTAGAAATGCGGTTCCTCAACAGCAAACTGCACATGAACGTCAAGTAAGCCTCTCGGTTGCTAACACTACAAAGGAACTATTTGAACCTCCCGGTTGCATTACAACCGTTCGGCAGGACCATATTTTATTAAGAAATGTTCGGCAGCATGTAAATCTACTGCACGAGTATATTAACAGGTCTATTTCAATACAAAACGCTTAAGAAAGATGGTACCCAGACATAGACGGTCGGTAATGGTACCAGAGCTCGTGTTTTTTAGCGAACATACACACTATACTGAACAGAAATAGCAACGAGTATTGTTTTCAGACGTATCTCGTCTTCGAACATTTGGTCCTGAGGGGCAATTCCGGTTCCAAAGAGATGGGGTTAAAGATTTCATGACTAACCATGTAATTCAGGGTGAAAATTTTACAGTTCGTATCGATTTAATTTCAACATTATATAGAATAATAATTTTTTCAAAAGATATTGCACGTCGCATTGCTAGAGGGGTTCGAACATTTTTAAAAAAAAATCATCAACTGCCTTGAATTAAATCCCTGAGAACATCTATGGGATGAGTCAGGGAGATACATGACACAGAGCGAAATAGAAAATAACCTACAATTTATTGTATAAATTATCTCTGGAATGACAGTTAATCAACAGTACGCCATTTGGATTTTATTAAGTAATACGAAAAAGAGGGAGTAATACCTGTTACTCAAATGAGGTCCACGGGTAATAGAAACTGATCGCCAAAGAATTTAATTTAAGTATATTTTTGAAAATTCAAATCGCTCATTGCACAGGTATTTTTTTTTATTTGAGTTGATGTCTTCTATGACAAATTATTCATTTATTTAGTTTATTATAAAAATGGGAATATAGTTTGGTTCAAAATATTATCTAAAATTGGATTTTTAAAATTAATCTCTAGTTTATTTTTCGTAGTATATATACATTTTTTGAACCTATGTGGTTGCTTATTGTATTTTGACAAAATAAGCTTCTAGTAGTGGAGGCTACATTTAATTAAAAATTTTATGTTGTTTTTTTTGGGTGGAGGAAGATTAATTCCCCAGAACCATAATTATTCCATGGAAATAAGACTTTTCCGTTAGTAACAAAAATGTAACATTTTTTTTTGCTGGAATGTGTTCATTTCGGCATCCTATAAAACATATCTCGATGGTAACTCTGAAAGACCTGTGCAAAAAAAATGGCGAACCAAAAATGGTCACAATTTTCGGTTTTTTGAGTTTATCTCGAAAAATAAAAGTTGTATCGAAATATATTTTAAACAGAAGTTGTAGAGAATTAAAAATTTACGGTTTTTATTTTTTTTTAAAAAAAGACATTTTTTTAACAAATCACCGATTTAAAATTTAACATAAATATAAGTATTATCAGTATGTCAAACCCGAAATCTGTGAGTTTTTTGTTTTCCGAGGGTGTCAAAGTTGAAAATTCAACCGCAATTTTTCGCTTTCCTAATTAAGATACAATGCTCAATTTTTATAGAAATTGTTTGTATTGTTGTATATTTTAAAGATCTATTAAAAACAATTTTCAATCGTAGACCGAGAAATTTTCCAAAAAACAATTTTTCCACCAAAAAAATTGCGATAATTCTTCACCGGATGAAGATAAAATTTTTTTAATGCATGCATTGGATTTAGATCTATCATTTCCGATCTCAAAAAAAAAAAAGAAATTTAATTTTGGATGAAAAAAACTTTTTTTTTCAAAAATTCATAATGGCGTGACATGAATATTAAGGGCATCTGCTGCAAATTTGCAGCAGATACTTTTTAATACTTGTACTTTACTTGTAAATTTTTTGGATTTAAGAATTACACTTCCATACGATCTGTGAACCTTCAAAAATTGGGCCAAATCTAATCGAAAGTAGCTGCTGCAGGCCGCTGTCGGCGGGTTGCCATAGTCCAGGCGCATTATTCATTGGTGCTTCAAGAAAACATACATCACAAGTAATATTTATAATATTGATGTTTTATTAATTTATATGATAGTAACAATTTTTTTAGTCATATTAATTATTAATTTTATATTAACAAAATTTTTACAAAAAATTATAGAGAAAATCATACAAATATTCAATTATATATTATATATTATGCTGTTTTTTCCTTTATATTATTAGCAAAATTTTTACGAAAATTTCTATAAGAAATTCATATAAAAATTTAATTATAATATATAAAACGTCATATAAATACTTAATAATATATTAAAATTACGTGCGAAAATCATACAATTACAATATATCAATTATACATTCATCTTTCTTTTTTTTTCTCTTACTTCAATGCATCGGCGTCCATTTCATCATCGCAATTATTACTCTCGCTTACATCGCACTTACCATTTCATCATAATTCTCAATTTTATTATATCATTATCATTTTATACATATCATTCTCATCATTATCAACATTTTCATAGTCAAAATCATTCTAATACATACTATTAATATCCTCTGAATTGTCATCATCGTTTTCTAAATTGCAGGAAAAAAAACAGTAGAATATGTAATATATAATTGAATATTTGTATGATTTTCTCTATAATTTTTTCTAAAAATTTTGTTAATAAACAAATTAATAATTAATATGACCAAACAAATTGTTACTATCATATAAATTAATAAAACAACATCAATATTGTAAATATTACTTGTGATGCATAAGTTTCCTTGAAGTGCCAATGAATAATGCGCCTGAACTATGGCAACCTGCCGACAGCGGCCTGCAGCAGCTATTTTCGATTAGGTTCGCCTCAATTTTCGAAGGTTCACAGATCGTATGGAAGTGTATTTCCAATTTCCAATCCAAAAAATTCACAGGCAAAGTGCAAGTATTAAAAAGCATCTTAAATCCAATGCAGGCATTAAAAAATTTTATCTCCATCCGGCGAGAAGTTATCGCAAATTTTTTGGTGGAAAAATTTCTTGGCCCATAATTGAAAAAAAAATTTAAATTGATCTTCAAAATATAAAACAATACAAACGATTTCCATTAAAATTGGGCATTTTGTTTTAATTAGGAAAACGGAAAATTGAGGTTGAATTTTCAACTTTGACATCGAATTTCTCGGAAAATAAAAAACTCACAGATTCCGGGTTTGACATACTTTTTTAGAATGATAACATCTATATTTGTGGTAAATTTTAAATCGGTAATTTGTTAATAAGTGTCTTTCAAAAAAAAAAAAAAACAAAAACCGTAAATTTTGTCGAAAAAAAATATATCTCAATAACTAGTCTCGCAACCTATAACTTATGTTATATGATTTCATAGGTTTTTTAATTCTCTACAACTTTTGTTTGAAATATTTTTCGATACAACTTTTACTTTTCGAGATAAATTCAAAAAACCGAAAACCGTGACCATTTTTGGTCCACGATTTTTTTTTGCATAGGTCTTTCAAAGTTACCATCGAGATATGTTTTATAGGATACCGAAATAAAAAAGAACGAATGTTACATTTTTGTTAACAAAACAGCTCTTTTTTGATCTAATTTCGATGGAGTAAATATATTTTTATGATCAAATTTGAGAATAGACAAGTATACTCGTATAATAATGCCCTCTTATTACTTCGATAACTTTTTGATGCAAAATTTACCTTTGATTAAATAAAACGCCCACCAGAACCAGGACTGTTATTCTAATTAGGACAATTTGAGGCTTTTATTATTTCATAGACATGAAATCTGTGATAATTGCCAGAACAACTAATTTTAGTCAATGAACTGTACCCAATGCAAACAAGAAATAGCGGATTAGCAGACCACACACGCACATCTTTTTTAATGATGACCCGGTCGTCAAAAACATTATACACGCATGGACATCGAATATTTATAAATTTTCATAACTTGTCATGGTAAAAATAAATTGTTGATGAATTAGGTCATCTAAACACTTTCTACTAGGAAGAAAAGTTTATTTTACAAAATACAAACTGAACAATATTAAGTTTTGTGGGAAGAAAACCGTAGAAAAAATAGGGATGTTAAATATTATGAACACTAACAAATATTGGAAAGACAAATACTAGTCTTTTAATTAAATTAATAGCAACCACTTTCATCCTTCTCGACATGCTTGTATAACACTATCATGAGACCATCAGATGGTCTCACCACAAGTCCATATAGAGGGACAAAGGTATCATACAATGGAGCGTACGTGGTAGACCGACGCACGTTGGACAAAAAAGTAGTTTTATTTAACTCAAAAATCCGCCGTCAAGTCCAAAATACTTATCGAATTACTTGTGTAACTGTTTGTGTGCACTATTGTTGCATTATAAAGAATAATCAAGCATAACCTCCAAAAATCAGTTAAAAGTACAATTTAGTATTTAATAAAAAGCTATTCGACTTGGGTACGCTCAGAAAGGTCTACTTTTAGATATGGCATCTCTCTGTATATATTTTAATTGTTCTGGACTAATGCTTCCCAATTTTTTGAACTTTTAAACTCAAAGTCTAGAAATGTAACTTAAGATTGCATCCAATTACTGCGGAAAATATATTCATACTAGTTCGTACTTGAGCTAGCTAAATGTAAGCCTGACGTGACGGGATAACCCAATTTAGGTTATAAGAGTCATACATAACCTTAAATAAATGATCACATAAGCTTAATCGTAATTCTTCACGTATCAACGAGCTAAAAAGTCTCTTACTACATTTGCAATATAATTATAGAAACATGTACTGAATCCTAGTTACGGACGTGAGAGAATTTAATATTACTTAATATAGACGGCTGATCCCGCTCACGCTTAAAAAGAGATGGAGCATTTTTGACGAATAGTACCTTTTTTTCTAATGACGGAGCTAAACACGATACTCTAAACGTCATTACCTGGCCGAAATTAGATAGAGGGGTACTACTCATCGAAAATGCTCTGTTTCTTTTTAAGCGTGAGCCAATTTTTCTCTATAGGATACGCAGTCTATATTACGTAATATTAATTTCTCCTAGTTAAGCTCCTTCAGAACCCTTAAATGCGTAACCTCAAATTCCATTAGCTTAGATTTATCATGTATGTATGTGCGTAGAGTCTGTACACTGCGAGCTCGTAGATCTATTGTGCTCCCTACTGCTGCTAAGTCGTAAGAGTTACCCTATCGCCCAGAGCAGGTCCTCCAGTCATATTTCCCTCAGGAACCTTAGGATGCTGGGCGGCTCCCCTTCATCTACTGATGTGTTCCCAAGAACCGTATCCTGGGGTTTTCTAAAGCGATGCACTTTGAAAGGATATGAATAGAGGTTTCGTCCTCCTTATTACAGAATCTGCACTCTTCTTTTTCTACCAGTCCGAGTTTCTTGAGGTGTCCTTTCAGGTGGCAATGCTCCATCAGAACCCCTGTCAGAATTCTGAGTTGGTTTTTACTTAAGTTTATGCATTTTTTGAATCTCTTCTGGTAGTAGGTCTCAAGAAGTATCTTCGCTCGTTTCAATCCATGCAGCTCTGTCGAATAATTGGATCTCCTGCTTCATTTCTTCCAGCATTACGCTGCTACTGATTCCACAGAAAGGCTTTGGCTCCAAAAATGGTGCCTTAGCCCCTTTCCTCGTGAGCCTGTTTACTATTTCATTCCCCTCTATCTCGGTGTGTCCCGATACCCCCATAAGGGTGACTTTATTGTTCTTACTCAAATCATTTAATTCTTCTAGACATTCCCAGACCATCTTGGAGCTGATACTTTGAGAGCTCAGCGCACTGACGACTATCCCATTTGTTGATACTCTCTTGCCCTTGATAGTTTTTTTTTCCTTGTTGAACTGAATACATATCCTAATGTTATGTATTTCTGCCTGGAAAATGCTTGGAGATTTACCTAATGTTTCATAGTATCTGGCGCTGGGTCCATACACTCCTATTCCAGTTCCCTCCGTTGTTTTGGACCCACCTGTATACCATATAATGGATATGAGATTGGATCTTTGTTTTATGACCTCTCATCATCCTATAAATTGGCCTCTGTTCTCTAGAAGTATATGTGGAGGTGTGAGGTTTAGGATTACTGCCATGGAAGTCATTGGGCAGGTTTTCATAACCCCAGGCCAGTTTTTGAACTTTCGAGAGGTTAGTATTAGTATTAGCCAGCCTGGTTCTTTTGCTCCAGATCACTGGTCCATGTGAGATGATTGGTCTCACTATTGCAATGTACATCCTTTTTAGCCTTGTTGATTAGATCCTCCATCAGTTTTAGAGGTATATATATATATATATATATATATATATATATATATATATATATATATATATATATATATATATATATAAATATATATATATATATATAAATATATATATATATATATATATATATATATATATATAAATATATATATATATAAATATATATATATATATATATATATATATATATATATATATATATATATGAAAATTAATTCTTTTTGTTGTCAGACTCACTGAATATAGAGCTCTAATAATTTATTGTAAATACTACATTACATTTTGAAATAATTTTTGTAGGTTATGCATGATTATTCTCAGATACATAAGAGTAAGTATGTAGATTGTGGATCTTATAGAAGTGCGTGGACTCTCGCCTAGAAAAAAACAGATCGTCCAAAGACGTTTGGAGTATCTTGCTTAGCTCCATCCATAAAAAGAGAGGTACTACTCATCAAAAACGCGCTGTGTCATTCCAAGCAATAGCCAACACGCTTTCATTGGATCCGCGCTCTCATATTTAAAAATCAAATCAAATCAAAATAAATATTTAGAAGGTTTACAATTTCTTCTTACCTTTTGTGTATATCACTCAATATATGAGCAATTTTTATTGAACTTATATTTGTAACTTATTAAATCAATTTTTAAATAGTATATAATATATTTATATGAACATGTAACTCATTTAACGATACCTTGCAATTATATGTAGAAGGGAGATGAAAGAGATTTAAGACTCGTAAAGAACCTGTGTTTGCTTGCACCCCTTCTGGCTCACAGGCAAGCATGCGAAGAGAAACCAAATAACAGAGAAAGGATGAGACAAAGAAAGAAATAAAAAAAAGGGAAAATGCATAAAAATACAAAGCATAGTAGGCAAAACAAATTCAAATAAACACATTCAATGATTCCTACTTTATATAATTTTTAAAAATTGATTGGTGTTTCTAAAGATAAATTCTTTATTTTCACTCCTCGGTGTAAAGTTAATTAATATTCTTAACTCTAACGGGCAGATAGTTGAAAAATTTTGCAACAAAATAAATTAGAGTTCTTTGAGCATGCATTTTATTTAATCATGGTATGAACAATGATTTATTTATGATGAATCGAGTCTTACATATAAGTGTGCATTTGTCGCTGTCAGAGTTCAGAGTCCTTAAACAAATATCTATAGCATGCGTGACAGTATAAAGATGTAACATTTAACACTTGTACTACTTGATGTAATTGTTGAGTTGTTTAATATTTAATTTTAACATATTTCCAATTTCTTTATAATTGTGGTGCAAACAGATCCCCAAACAATAACGCAATATCTGAGACGGACTCAATTAGGGCATAGTATAAAGTTAACAAAAGTTTCTTGGTTAATACGTCTCAGAGTTCATAAAATTTAGGATACATTTTTCTTAGTTTTTTAATAGTATTATTGATATGTTTATTTCATCTTCAGTGCTGATCAATGAAAACAACTAAATATTTAATGTGCTCGACTCTTGTAATTTTAGCGCAGTTATCGCATGTAGTTATACAGTTGCAGTTTAGTAAGTAAATTTTAAGAGTACCTTGTCTTGATTGGTCGTCACTCGTTACAGAAAATGTAATAAATTTACTTTTTTCGCCGCTAAGACTTTGTAGATTGTCATTCAGGTATTTTTTCTATATTTCAACACAAAATAAAATAGCAGTATCATCTGCAAATGCAACCATTCATATTTAAATCTTTTATGCCGTTTATAAATACCTGAAACAGACCTGACCTAGTACAGTTACTTACGGCACCTCCATAGTCAGTTTCCGGGAATCACTAACAATATCACTAACTTTAAGTTCTCTGCTGAAAAAGTCGTTTACGAAAAGTTAGAGAGGCCCACTCCTCACACCAACATTTTCCAGTCTTTCTACAGCTCTTTTTTGGATACCTATTAAATACTTTGGCAAGATCCAAAAATACTCTTAGATATTCGTTCAGTAACGCAGCATCTTTCGTACTTTTTTATTTTTAGAAACCATATTGTTTTTTCAGAGATTATCTTTCCTTCATCTAAAAAATCTACGAGCTTCTGTCTAATACATCTTTCAAAAAATTTCACAAAATTACTAATCACAAATATTGGCCTATAATTTGTTTTATCCTGCGTCACCTTTTTTAACTATCGGTGTAATTATGGCCTTTTTCATTCTATAGATATTTTGTGTGGAAATAATTAAATTTATAATAAATAGCAAAGGCCTCAAAACATAAATATGTGATTTTTGATAAGTTCAACAGAAATATTGTCGGGACCTGTCATCGAATTATTTTTAAACTACTGATATGCAAAATTAAATCAGCCATGGAGATCAAACAGAGATAAAATTAATCTTTAAGAGCAGATTTAAATTTTAGTTTTTCTATTTTGTTATATTTTGTGACATTTGCTTACCTATATTAGCAAAAAAATTGTTCAAGATATCGAGCATCTCCAAATCATTTTCAATAATATTTTCCACTCTCTCTCTTATTTTTAAAGACAGCTACCTTTCTTCATTCCACTGTGTATAACTTCGTTCTTAACACACCAAGTTGTTTAAAATTCATCTGATTGAGCAACTTTATTTTTCAAAAAAATATGTTTTATTTATCTTTTAGTTTTTGTCAATGTATTTCTAAACTTTAACTTAGTCTTCTAAAAAAATTTTGTTTTGTGCTATTTTAATTTAATCCCTCTGCCTAATAGAGTTTAGTACTCTTGCAGTAATCCAAGGCTTATTTTTATAATACTTACTATATACCTTCTTTATCTCAACAAATGATTTTATATATTTTTAAGTATTTTAATAAAAAGCGGACATAACGGTTCAGTATCCTACTTCTCTACCAAGACCTATTTATTTTATATCCTATATGCTTATGATTACACAGGCCGACAAAATTAGACCAACTTTCTCCACCAGCTATCGGACTATACCTTTCCGAAGGCTTTTGACGTGCTGAATTCAAATCCAGAACCCGAATTACTTCAGTACGTTAGATTGTCAAGGTAATTTAACTTAAAACTACAAAAAATGGCATTTTAGGCAATATTTGACATTACTTTTTAACGTTAGGTGACGTTTCTTCACAAAACTCTATATATAGCAGCTTAAAGTACTACTGTTCCCCTTTAAAATCATTTTTCGATTGCCCCTATATATTTTTCTTTTCGCCGAGATATTTACTGTTAAAAATTCGTTTCGTTAGCCTGTCTGCTGAATGCTATTCAATTTTTATGTATGTACAGGGTGAGTCAACGATTGGATGAAGTAGGTTTGTGCCTTTTCGGTGAAATTAACAAAGAAACTATATTTGTTGTTTAATACAGTTTATTTTTACGCAGATTTTAAAAATATTTAGGACTCTATAGGGTGAGCCAAAAAACTAGGACAGCATAAAGTTGTATTTTTTAAAATAGAACACCCTATATACGAATCGTATTTTCGATTTAGCTTATAATTTTAAATCTTTTTTATTAAGGGTTTACTATAACAAAACTTTATAGTTTCTGAGATAATTAAGTTTGAAGAAAAAAAGTCACATTTTCAAGCATCAATTCAATCCTAAATTACGTTTTCAATTTTGTGACAAATATATTCAAATTTGGAATTTAGCAAGGACAAGGACAAGTTAATATAATTTTTACCTAATATTTGCAATAAAAGCTACAGGATGTTGAACACATCGGCTCAAATTTGAACAAGTTTAAATGAATAAATATCTTTTTTTTAAATGGTACACCCTGTATATTTTCATGTTATTTAATAGAGTAATAAAAACCCTAAAAGTTTTGTTCAATATATCCTATACTTATTTATAATAGTTTTTGAGATATTTCAGTTTTTCTTATTTTCCATACTTTTTTACAGAAATAGTCTTCATTATCATAGTAGCCATGGCAAAAACAATGTAAAAGAACATTTTTCTGTGTGTCAAATTTATAACCGCAATCGCTTCTTTTGGTTTTTATGTAGTGTAGTTTTTTTTTTTTGGATTCATCTTATACTGTAAAATGAATTTTCCAAAGAATGAGTTAATAGATATGATTAATACAATAGGAGAGGCTCAAAAAAATTGCCTTCTTGCTCAAAAAATTTACAAAATGAAGTATACTGATCGACGCCAGCCTAATATCCATACTTTTCAAAACTTAATGCAAAGATTTGATTCTTCTGGTACTGTTGATTATCCAAAACGTAAAGTGGTCAACAAACCAGTAACTAATGAAGAAAAAGAACTATAAGCATTGTTAAATGTTCAGGAAAATCCTTATATTGGTAGCCGTTAGTTAGCAGCATTATGTGAAACATCACAATCCACCGCTAATCGTACTACCAAGAAATATAGGTATCATCCATATCACATGGAATTACATCAAGAATTGCATGGACAGGATTTTGAAAGTCGTGTAAACTTTTGTCGTACAAAAAATGCGGAGATTCAATTAAATCCAAATTTATTATGCAAGGTAATGTTTAGTGATGAAGCTACTTTTAGAAGCAACGGTGCCGTAAATAGACGCAACATGCATTATTATGCCACAGAAAACCCATTGTGGATTAGAGAGGTGCAACATCAAAACCACTGGTCATTAAATGTTTGGTGTGGTATTCATCATAATCGAATTATTGAACCCCACTTTTTTAATGAACCACTAAATGGCCATAGTTACCTGAACTTTCTACAAGAAGAACTACCCCAACTGCTTCAAGGTCTCGATAGGGATGAGCTCGACAGTATGTGGTTCCAGCACGATGGTGCGCCTCCGCATTACGTGCGTTTTTAGACCAACGATATCCGCAAAAATGGATTGGACGTGGGGGTTTTATTGAGTGGCCACCAAGGTCTTGCGACATCACCCCATTAGATTTCTTCCTATGAGGTTATATTAAAAATAAGGGGTATGTTAATCCACCAACAACAGTGGAAGATATGCTAAACAGGATTAGGGATACCTGTAGAACAATAACGCCACTAATTTTGTCCAGGGTCCGAGAAAATCTGCAAAAAAGACTAAATTTGTGCATTGCACTAGAGGGTCGTTTATTCGAACACTTATTAAAAAGAAATAATTAATCTCAGTATTTAATAGGTAATTTTTTTGTTTCAATTTAGTATAAAAGTAAATATGTATTTGCCTGGTCGTTATTGTTGTGTTAATTTTTTCACATTATGTTTAATTAAACTATTGCCGTTGTAATATAACGAATAATGTATTTCATCATATTTAACCACATTCTGTTTGTTTCTGTAGTTTCTTTTTATTATTTTACATGGCTACTATGATAATGAAGACTATTTCTGTAAAAAAGAATGGAAAATAAGAAAAACTGAGATATCTCAAAAACTATTATAAATAGGTATAGGATATATTGAACAAAACTTTTAGGGTTTTTATTACTCTATTAAATAACATGAAAATATACAGGTTGTACCGTTTAAAAAAAAAAAAAGATATTTATTCATTTAAACTTGTTCAAATTTGAGCCGATGTGTTCAACATCCTGTAGCTTTTCTTGCAAATATTAGGTAAAAATTATGTTAACTTGTCCTTGGCCTTGCTAAATTCCAAATTTGAATATATTTGTCACAAAATTGAAAACGTAATTTAGGATTGAATTGATGCTTGAAAATGTGACTTTTTTTCTTCAAACTTAATTATCTCAGAAACTATAAAGTTTTGTTATAGTAAACCCTTAATAAAAAAGATTTAAAATTATAAGCTAAATCGAAAATACGATTCGTATATAGGGTGTTCTATTTAAAAAAATACAACTTTATGCTGTCCTAGTTTTTTGGCTCACCTAAATATTTTTAAAATCTGCGTAAAAATAAACTGTATCAAACAATAAATATAGTTTCTTTGTTAATTTCACCGAAAAGGCACAAACCTACTTCATCCAATCGTTGACTCACCCTGTATTGATAAAGACACTAAATTTGATATTTTCAATAGTAGATATCTCAGCGAGAAAAAAATATATCGGAGCCATTGAAAAATGATTCTGAAGAGAAAAAGTAGTACTTTAAGATGTCTTATTGACTTTTGTGAAGGAACATCACCTAGTGTTAAAATGTAACTTCGAATTAAATTGTCTCGAAAACTTGACGTGCTGAAACAATTCGAATTCCGAATTTGAATTTAGCGCGTTAAAAGCCTTCAGATTTCTGGTGAAAATTTTTTTCGGCCTGTGTTGTTTTTCACCATACTGCAGTGCCGCACACGAGCGGTGACATTTGCCAGTAATTTAAGCCAAGTTTTATCCAGATCAAAAAATATTTGATTTTGCAGAAGATTTTTGAATTAAAAAACTAATTTTTTTCCAACTGTACGACGGTTACATGTTTTCGATACATCATTTAAATCCAGCCTAATATCATACAGTTCTCAGCGCTTTACTTACCTTGATTTTGAAACTACGACGCTCGCAATACATCAATTTTGGCCCCCCTGATGCTACACAGTCCTGAGGCATTATTAACTTGACACGACTAGTATGTTCGTTAGAGAGATCTGTTACCACCTTCCTTGTCATTATCAAATTTACTACCCTCTAAGTTATTATCTAATTCACAAGGTTTGAGGTGTAGAAGTGTGACTATAACCTTAATCTTTTCAATCCGAGACTTAGAAGTTCCCGAGCTTATGTTTTGCTCAGTATTTTATATTATCTATCTATATTTAATAGTAAATTATTGTATTTTCATCTTATTTCCTGATAATTAATTTACAGGAAGATATTTTTTTAAATATTATTCAAATAGTTTGCCACTATTCAGTAAACAAATATCTTAATTAATATACATATAAATATCTCTTAACAATTTGTTTCTAAGAAAACAAACTTTTTAAAGATGGAAACACACACACGCAATTATGAGATAAGAAAAAAAACGGCATAAATATGTAATTGCGTGACCTCTATTTGCTAAAACAAGTAATTAATATCTGCCACTTCTCTTATCCTATACTCTATAATTATTTTCGAATCTTAAAATAATCTTTTTTATAGCTCCGAATCAAGTAGTGACTTTTGATTATACCAGAGCATTATCCAAATTACTTAATTATTAGAGAGAGATAATAATCAGAAGAATATGTAATATTACTTTGTGGCGTAGTCTCTAAAAGTTAAGTTATTGGCCGCACCTTAGCGCTAAGTTATTGTTTAACGACAATTTTTGCTTTATTAAATAATCTGGCTTTTGCATTTCGCCTCAATTTTAAATTGAGCCTGCAATTTAGTGCAAATTTTCTATTTTTTAATCTGCAGAAATTTTCATTAATATGTATTTTACTAAGTTTTGTCCCTAAATTTATGAAAAACATAAAAAAAAAGTTTTTTCGAGTCATTTACAAATTAAACAGCCAGCTTTAGTAAAAAGGTTTAACTTTTTTACTCCCAGTCAAATGTTAGAATTTTTTTTTCAAGTTGGCTACTTCGTAGACAAATCAGACGGCAACCAAAATTTACACAAACTAGTCTACAGACAAAGCCAATTTGTGTTAAATATATCATCAAACCAGCCTTTATGTGGAAAAATAAATAATAAACAACTAAAGATAAAGCCTTGTAAAAACTGAAAGAAATTTTCTATTTTTGCCGGTTTGGTTACAAAAGAAAATGGCTTTTTAATCCTTTATATTAGGACAGGACTTAACTGACTTATTATTGCATTTGTCAGATTAAACTCTTTACTGTCAACTTAGACAACAGTATTAAAGTTAGACCATGTTAGTGAATTAGAAATACAGATCTTATTTAATTACTAAAAAATTAAAATTTTCAAACTTCCAAATTTATACATCGAAGATCTCTGTTTTCGCAATAATACCCTCAATTTTTAATATTAATTATTGGAAAACCCACTGGTTCTATTCTTCAAAATTTCAATGCCAATAAAGCGTTAATCTTCTCAGGATTCTTAGCGATGTCTTAAAGTGCGTACAAACATGAATAGAATATCGTAACGTAACTCTATTGCATATCATATCTGGAAGCCACTTCTCAACAAAACATTGTTTTATCTTTGTATGGCATCGGTGAATAGAGTTTCCCCATAGGATCAAAAAAATGTTAAGTTTTCATGAAACACCACGTGGTACTGATGGATAGGAAGAGATAATTTTACTCACTGATAATACGGGTCGATATTCTATTATACCTCGAACTGAATCATACCATATCTGACAGTACGGTATTCTTTTACATATCCATATGCACCTTCAAGATTCTCCAATAGGAAAGGCCTATCCTGGATAGATTTCAAAATCCTAAGTTCTCTGGTTCTCTGTATGTTACTGAAATCCGCCGAAGATATATATTAGAGGATTAGTCGTATAAGACATGTATAACGTAATCATTAGGGCTATTACATATCTCGGCCTAAAAATTTAAAGACGCAATATCTTTTTTATATAATGACATCCATCCTTCCACATGTAAACATATTTTGTATATTACATTTGGTATATGTAAACTTTGTAATTACCGGGATACTAACAACCAAAAAATGGTATTTGCTACTTTTTGATAAGTTCTAAAAATTATTGAATTTCCAATTTAGTTCACTATTTAATATACACGTATATAATTTTGAAGGCGTTTGTTTATCAGGATTATGGAATTTCCAGTTGATAAGCATATATAAAAACTAAATTATAAATCCCATATCAGATTTGTTATATTTAAAATGGTGGATCCATTTAATCAACTAAATGTCCAAAATAACCTAATTCTTTATTATAAAAAAAAGTCTAAGCTCAACCTGAAAATTTCATCCCCAGTCCTGTGAGGGCTGTAAACCTTTTTATTTAGCTAACTCAAAAACATGCACCACCTAAGTGCTAAAAAGTGAAGTCGACCAGAACTGAACAATTCAAATAAAGGAATATTGAAGAAACCGGTAATAGATTTGATAGTACACTCGTATTCATCGGCGTTAAAAACATATACTTACGCCCTAAAAATGAATTTGCCCACATTATTAGCAATTACATTATTAACATTCTATTTTCAACTTTTTGAAGACCTGAATAATGCTGAAATAATGCTGAATAAGTGCTATTTTGAAAATTTCAAGCAGTACTAATCGGTATTGAATTCCATATACAGAAGCAGAAATATAAAGACCAAATCAACTTTGAACTTACTCATATTCCAAAAAGTTGGAAAGATACATTAACAATAATTATCGTCATCATCATCATCATCTTCCAGCTCTTATCATTCACTGGTGGGTAAACGCCTACTCTAAAACTTTCTGTCTTCTTCCACCATGCTGCCTGTATCCAGTTTATTGTGACTCTTTTAACACCACATGTCTTTCTTGTAGGTGATAGTCCTCGACTTTCTATGTCTTCTTCCTCCATGCTGTCTGTATCCAGTTTATTGTGAGTCTTTTAACACCACCTGTCTCTCTTGTAGGTAATATTCCTCGACTTTCTATGTCTTCTTCCTCCATGCTGTCTGTATCTAGTTTATTATGAGTCTTTTAACACCACCTGTCTCTCTTGTAGGTGATGGTTCTCGACTTTCAATGTCTTCTTCCTCCATGCTGTCTGTATCCAGTTTATTGTGACTCTTTTAACACCACCTGTCTCTCTTGTAGGTGATAGTCCTCGACTTTCTATGTCTTCTTCCTCCATGCTGTCTGTATCCAGTTTATTGTGAGTCTTTTAACACCACCTGTCTCTCTTGTAGGTAATATTCCTCGACTTTCTATGTCTTCTTCCTCCATGCTGTCTGTATCTAGTTTATTATGAGTCTTTTAACACCACCTGTCTCTCTTGTAGGTGATGGTTCTCGACTTTCAATGTCTTCTTCCTCCATGCTGTCTGTATCCAGTTTATTGTGACTCTTTTAACACCAGCTGTCTCTCTTGTAGGTGATAGTCCTCGACTTTCTATTTCTTCTTCCTCCATGCTGTCTGTATCCAGTTTATTGTGACTCTTTTAACAGCACCTGTCTATCTTGTAAGTGATAGTCCTCAACTATATTTACCATCCCTACTATATTAGTCCTCATATCCATCTTCCATTCTGGCTACATGATCCGCCAAAATCCATTATATTCTAGTTATTTCTGTTACTTTTTTTCGTCTTTGCAATTCTTCGTTTCCATTTGTATCTCTGAGTGTTACATTTGCAATATTTTATGTTTGGAGATTATTGCCCCGATCTATGTCAATGTTTATGCTCCATAATTATGTATGATAGGGAGGAGACACAGATAAGAATTACTGTATTGTTAGAAAAATATTTTTATAGCTCGTTTTAAATTAGAAAAATCAAAATTCAAGATTCCATGTTAGTGTTCTACTTTTATATTATAACCTTTACCTTTGATGACATTCTATTTATCAATTAAACAAATGATTATTTTAAGCTATAAATAATATAACAAAGTACAGGTGAACATCCTGTTTAATAAAATATTTTCTATAATTTTACTGTAAGGTCATACAAGTAAGAGAAGGTATAAGAAATTGCGCCCATTATGGTTTAATGCCGTATTTAGAGGCTAAATATTTCAAACATCTTTAAGAGCTTTCCGAGCTTTACCGGCATACTTAGGAATTTCTTGATAAGATTTTACCTTGTGGAGTTAAAATATTGCCACATCTATATTGGTTGGTGAAAAAATAATCTTACAACTTTATTTACTTTGGGTGAATATTATCGTTATTTTTCACAGTGTCAATTTACGCTATTTCCAACTAGTAGATACTGGATATATAAGCATGACTAGGCATATATTATTAACTAACGAAATTTAGGGTTTTAAAACTGAAAACATACCATGAGTAATTAAGGATTATGTATTTATATTATTAACTTATTTTTTGTCCAAAAAGATTTGTTGTTCTACGAATATTTTGCACTAAAAATGATATTAATAAATATTGCAGCAGATTGTAAACTTTATGGTTATCAAATTTTATGTAATTTATAATTTTTACTTCTATGTATGACGAATCTATTTATTTTTGCTTTAAAGTTTGCAAAAGTGATTTTCCTTCAATATAATATAGTTTCCTGGCAGATTTAAAATCTAATATAGTGCCAGTGCAAATGAAATTTTCAGCCTAGAATTGTAATTCTTGAGCTTTCAAACATTTAGCCTACGGTTGCAAGAGGTTTTACTACACATCTTCTGTTCACGAGAGCAGATATACTACTCTGTGTACCTGATATTTGCGTAATGAATCATGATCCTATTTTTATTGATGTTGTTTGGCTATTTATAAGTTTCAAAAGAGCATTTCTAATGCCATCGCAAAAACTTTGCTTTATTGTACACTGATAGTGTGACCTGTGATATGCCGGTGTTAATACATACCTCGTTTTCTTTAAGTCTGATAGATATAGACCATCGAATTTCTTTCACCTATACCTTATTACAAACTCTTATAGTTTATAAAAGTGCCTTTTGGTGAGCTCTAAGAGAGGCCGATGACCTGCAATAGATGCGAAAGCCTGACATGATGCTGATGATGATGCTGGAACCATTACTTCTCTTTTAATAAAGATATTCAACTCCTAACCTACTAACATGGTCTAACCTTAAAATCGGTCTAAGTTGACAGTATGAGGTTTAAATTGACAAGTGCAACAATAAGGCAATTAATATTCTTTTATACCCATTTCTGTGTTGAGATATTTAATATAAATTATAAAAATATCATAAGCAAAATAAAATTGACCAATTAGAAGATCTAACCCTTGTAACAACTGGATCGGGCTTTAGTCCTAAACCATCTTAGTGAAATGTGATTTTCAATATGTATCGATTAAGTACTAACTACACATGTTCTAATCCAAAAAAATCCTATCCTGTAGTTCACTAACATTGTGTAACTTTCAGACTGGTCTAAATTATTAAGTCCAACAAAAAGTCAACCAAGTTTTTAATCTTAAAAATATATGAATAAAAATATAGCTTTCTTTGATTGCCAAACAGGCAACATTAAAACGGGTTGTTTACTTTTAGGTTTATTACGGGTTCCACTGCTTTATCTCTACGTTTTTATTATTTATATTTTTATCTTTCCATTCAAGGTATTCCTCATTCCAGACTTAAATGCAAATGTCTCTTCGTCTTGAAACACCCCTACGTATGCACTTTGCGGAATAGTCTTAAATTCTACAACTAATATCTTTTAGTTCTTCAATGACCTGAAAACGATGTCCTCGCATTGAAAACTTGGCCCAAAACTCACCAAAAACAAATGCTGTGTAAAAAGGTGCATTAGCATGGTGGCCAGCTTTCCTAGCGGAGTTTTACGTATGCTTTCATGCAAATGATACGTAATGGCTAAATATTGTTTCTCATCAGTGGTTGAGTCCTTCGAGAGAAATTTTTGAAAAACCACGCGCTTTCCTTTGATTTTTGATTTACCTTCACGTACTCTTTTTGGTTCTTACTGTTTTTTCAGTGTCCATTTCGATGATTGTTGCGAAGCTCAACTCATATACCCACGTCTCATCGTTGACAATATTGTTTCAAATAGACTGCACTACAAATCATCGTAGAATTGATCAATGTTCCATGATGTTTTTTGAGAAAATTCAGTGTTTTTGCACCAGGTGTTTCAGACCTAATCTTTCGATCATCACATGGAATTAAATTTATGAGATAACCAGCTCTCGTGTTAGCTCTCTAACCTAAATAGCGACGTGATCATCGTTAGCTGATGCCAATACCTTCATGAATTTTTGTTTTCTTTTTATGGCGGTTCGTACGACAGTTTGATTTTACTGATTCAAAATATTTCAAACTTTGTTTGCCTCATATCAAATAAGATGTGCTTTTTTCAACTCTAGTTCCTTAAGGTAGGTAAACTTAAAGAATTCTCGTTTAATCGTAGATGAAACGTCAGATATAATTCTCATGTGACACGATCTGATCCCAAGAACAATTATTTTCTATTTAACCATGATTGTGGCGGCTTCCATTAGATATTAGAATTTTATGTTAATTTAATATTTAACTCCATTGTTATACCAAAAACTTGAGATTTTGGATCAGATTTATTTTTCAAAAAAAAAGCTTTTTATTTGGTCAATGGTTATTTTAAAAAATTATTTGGAGAAGTAAAACTGATTCATATATTTTTTATACTTATAAATAACAATATGATACCTAGAAACCAATAAAACTGATATTTTCTTAAAACCTGAAAAGGTATTAACATCAAATATTTAAATTCCACTTTAAACGATGTTTGTTTAGTTGATAGGCTAGCATAAATATACTATTAAAACTTATCGTAAAATCAAAACACAAACAAAAGATTAAATAGTTAAGACGTTATTCAAAATGTAAGTAATGGTAATTTAAACATGGTGTTTAATCCCTACTTCCGTAGTTAAGAGATTATAAAAAGTACTTAAAATTAACCTGTTAAGGTATTTTTTGTTTGGAAAACTAATTATTTTATTTTTAGGTTAATCTGGTGTCAATTGCTAAGCCTGGATTTTAATATTTTACTGCGAATTTTCATAATAATATTTGTAATTTGTAGTTCAATAATTTTATGGCAGATTTGTCCTTTGTTCGAAGTCTATTATAGTAAACATTTTCAGAATAGAATGAATATACAACTCCAGGTTTAAACATACTTGATACCTTAATTCTAGGAGGATTTTAATACTAGGTAATAGTGCATCTTACAGGTTTTCTACTTAAACTGGAAGACAAAGCGGACATTTACCGTATTTAAAAATATTCTCTTTCTATCTCCTGAATTGCCTCATAGAACTATATCTAGACCCGCACCTACCTTCTACGTCGATAGATTTTTCTTGTTCTTCTTGCTTCTTTCTCATCAGAACTTGTTGCCAATTTCAATTTTTTATGCAAAAAAATTATCTAGCTCTCTTTTTTACTCCCAGTCATCTATTTCGGATAATATACATTTCTCCCCTCACTCTTTGATATCAACTTTTGAAATTTTCAAGTTAAAGTGTAGAAATAAGTTTAGAAGTAACTAATCAAAATTATTTCTGGAATTCTAAGAAAGTATTTTTGGGAAGTCAACTTCCTACTTTTACAAATAAACATGTTGTATTGATATTCTGTAGCTTAAAAACTAGCGACAGTTTTAATAATTTCATAACGTGATTTTTAACAATCATATTTGACTATAAGTAATGAAATAATTGCATTTCTTAAGCAGACAGCCTAAGTTTTTAGTAACTGCTGCCAATACTTTTGGACAACTATTCTGATGGCAGTACCAATATACATTTTTATAATGACGCAAATGGATCAAGCATCCAACTTTTTTACATGACTGGCAGTAGTACACTGGACCATCAACGAACACAAACAGTTGTCAAAGTCTTAGCATGATTTTTTCACTACTCCGGAGCGCTGGCAGTACAGTTTATTTATGTTGAGTGTCATTCTAGGAGCCTAAAAAATGCATTCCAACATTGATAGAAATTATCTAAAAAACTATAGCTAGGTGCCCGGCTATTAATATTATCTCTTCTTCCTATTTAGAAATGATTCCCTACCGCAAAAATTGACTTCACTATTGTGATTTTTAATTTTAAAAATACACGCGTATATTTGTAACAAAGTTACAGATGTTTCAAATTTTTAAATTCATAGCTTGCATTAATTATAAATAATCCAAATAAAAATGTTCTAAAATTAAAGTAAAAACCTTTTCGTAAACTATGTATATGAGCAAAATAAAATATTTTGGAATTCCAAATAACGAAAAAATTTAAAGTTCAATTTTAAAATTTAAAGTGATAAAGCTGTTCAAAAATTTCAGATATAAAATTAGGGATTGTTAATTTTGCCATCACCGATATCTCTGGTATTGTCAAACTTATTTCTTCCGAATTGTATTTTTTTGATGAACTAATTTTCTTAAAAGATCAAAACCAAAGAATGTCTATTACGGACTGACAAGTAACACTATTGACTAAAATGTGATTGTCGGACTTGCGTTTTCTATATTTTTATTGATTTTTACGACGTTTCCATTAGGTTGTGTTTCTAATCGTTATCAAGTATAAACTGAATGTTCTGTCTTAAGATTACGGGCTTATATAGGGACTGTGTCCAGTGAAGCGCAAAATTTCACTTCACTGTATACACCTCAATGATTTGATGTTACAAAGTAGTGGTTGTCAAAGATTAGGTATCTTAACACTCGGTTTTCTGAAGATTTCATTATTGTTTTTAATGTCAGCTGCTTCTATAAATTTTCATTGTTTCATGTTGGGTTCCATATATATATATATATATATATATATATATATATATATATATATATATATATATATATATATATATATATATTGCCGCAGCCTCAGACCATTTTATATGGTGTTGTTTATCCCAAGCGTATTCTGCAATACCTGATCTCGACGTTTCCCCTTTTTGTGTATGAGTTTTATGTTCCTTAATTCTAACTTCTAGTGGTCGCTTGGTTTCTCCAATATGCATTGCACCACACTCACATGGAACTTTGTAAACACATTTTTTCTTATAGGTAGTTTTTGATTTTGTTTTTGTTAAATGAGCTCTAATTGTATTTCTTGATTTAAAGGCTGTTTTTATATTATAACTACTGGCAATTCGTCTTATTTTCTCCGAAGTTCCCTTAATGTACGGAATTGTGAAGAAGAAATGCGTTTCTTGCTGTCCAGTGTTCGTTGTTCTAAAGTTATTTATAACATAGTCAATTAGTTTTAAAGGATAACCATTCTGTTGTAAATTGGATTTAATATTTGCTACCTCTTTTTCCAATGAATCGACATTATTATATATAGTTATAACGCGATTATAGAGGTTGCATATAATTCCCCGTTTTGTTAAAACAGAATGATTAGAACTATGATTAAGATATTGTTCAGTATGTGTTGGCTTTCTGTATACTGAAGTTTTAATAGTTTCGTTTCAACGGTCCACCATGAGATCTAGGAAGGGCAATTAATTATTTACCACTTTTTCCACGGTAAACTTAATTGTAAGTAGAATGGTATTTAGATGTATCAAGAAATTATCAAGTTTTTAATCATTGCCCTTCTATACGATGAAGGTATCATCGACATATCTCAACCAGACTTTTGGTTTTACTATTTCCGTTTCTATAGCATGAGTTTCGAACTGGCAACGATACAACGTAATCGAAACGTCGTAAAAATAGATAAAATTAAAGTCCGACAATCACATTTTAGTCAATCTTCAATATTATCTACATCCTTCAAACAAAGTAATATTATGTTGATAAATTATAAGGTTTGGTCACAGAGAAATCACTAACAAGAATTTACGAGGAATAACAGGTGATTGTTTGCCAATTGCTTCTAGGCGATCTGAATGGCGCTGATCAGTTTTTGATTGTTCTGTAAACGCAGCTATGGTCTCATAGCATGATCTGACCTGAGAATGACATTGCTTTGTTCTCAATACCTTAAGTCCATAATTTCTGTCAGTAACTTATTTAATATCGGTCACCAAAGTGACGAACTGATTTAAAACTTTGCCGGTCGATTAACAGGACAGAGATTAAAAGCTTAAAACGCATTGTTGTCATATTTCGCGAGCCTTAGATAGCAATGAACTGATCCCATTTAAAAGAGCACGATCATGCCGACAAATATGTATTTGGTTTCTTATCGTGAAGAGTTCACATTTTAATTACTATATTTTCGTTGTATGAATATTGTGTTATGTAAAAAAAGTTTATTATAGTATATTATGGAGTATATTTGTGATAAACTATGGATATTATCGAACGTTCTACTAGTGATGCACCTACAAAAAAATACTCAATTGACGGGTTTTAATAGTTATTATAAAGAAACTACTAAAAAAAAAAGAAAAGCGGACAATAAGGCGGAAAAAAATAATCCAAGACAATGACATAAAATACACCATTCATCGGTTTCTTTTTCAAATATGAAATACCAACAAATACCACATCTTTACCTAAATAAAATTAGGAGTTTTGAAACGAATTGAATTTTGGATATCTTAAATGGAATCGAACAAGCTTACTATTGAGATGAATAAAATTATTTTATGACGGCGAAAATACTTGGAAAAAATACGGGAGTTTTGGGAAAAAGAGAAAGAATTGAATGACACAGACCAAACATGGCACAATGAAGGGCACACGGTTGGGAAGGTATAGCAAGATCTGAACATTAAAAGTTCAAAGCAGGCATTTATGGAAGAATTTTTGCAAGATCTGTGCAATCCTAGAGGACAAGGTCGTTGTCTTATATTAACTCATTAATGTTTTCGAATCTCGAAAAACAGCGGACTACCATGAAGACATGAAAGCCGATGATTTTGGGCGGTGGTTTTTTTCGATTTTAAACCTTGTGGAATCTGATCCGGTAATTGTAATAGACAATGCCCCGTATCATAGTCGACGCCAAGAAAAAACTCCGTCTACTGCATCTAAAAGAACGGAGATATCCAAATGATTCTTCTCAAAAAACATTAAATTTGATGAAATAATGCTTAAAGTGCTCTTGCTTGCTTTAGTGAGGGTAAACAAATAAAAATATATCAAATATGCTATTGATGAAATGGCACGGGAAAGAAATATAACAATGTTGAGGCTGCCGCCGTACCAATGTGAACTTAACCCAATCGAATTAGTATTGGCGCAAATAAAGAGTAAAGTGACCCGAAAAAACAAAGCATAGCAGATGTCAAAATATTATTGGACGAGGCAGGTATTAATGTGACGGCAAGAGATTGGAAAAAGTATGTCGATTATGTTAAAAAAGAAGAACAAATAATGTGGGATTTGAACATTCAGGTTGAGGTAGTGGTAGAATCATTAATAATTATCCCTGGCGCTGACAGTTCCTCAGATTCAGATATGTCTCTTGACAGCAATTCTGCCTATGAATCAATGTGAACTAAGTGACTTTCATTACCTATGTCACATTCCTGAGGATGAATTAAATTAGACGCATCCTGGTTGGTTCGAAATGAGCCAATCAGAAGATAAATTCACTGGACACCACTTAGAGCAGGTAAGCAACGAACTTTCGATCAAAATACCTTAAGCGTACCTAAAATGCATATAAAATATCTACATTGTAAGCAAAATGTAGGAAGAGTGCGAAGCAATGGATGCAACCTACACCTGGAGCTGCTTAGGTTAGTCGGTAAAACTCCGACACCACCTTTCACATTTTGTAAAAGTTCCCATGCAAGCTCAGAGGCGGATACAGCCTCTCTCTTTGGGGAGGAGGGGCAGTGATATCACAAAAGTACAGTATAGCAAGAAAAACAAACGGGGGGGGGGGGGAGTGCAAGCAGCAAGCAGCATACTCATTCCAAATATAAAAGGCAAAATGGGTTCTATTTTCCTGAACTCAAAGCTTTTGGGAGGGGGGGGGGGCGATCACGAGCATACAGACTCCTATACTCTATTCAAGAACTAGAGAGAGTAATAAAACTGTTACCGAAACCTCTAACGTACCTGCTCCAGTGCCGCAGTAACTGAGAACTGCCGTAAATCTAATTATATTTCATTATATTTAAATATATTTTATAAATTTACTGCAACATAGAATTTTTGATAGTTTAATTTAATTTCTGTCAGTAAGCAAAGTACAACTTACAGTTTTTGCTTAGTGATTTATCTTGTTTGCGCTTGTTTTTATATATTATTTGAGATTAGTGAGATACCCAAAAGATATGGCTTTCACCTCTATATTTATTTCAAAATCGTTAAACCAGAGATATCAGTATCTAGATAATAATGTTAAAAGCTCTATTGAGATATATTACAACATGGCAGGAGTTGGAAAATCTACTATATACCGAATACTGAAGGAGAAAAAACGACTGGAATTGTTAGTACTCCCAAGCCACATTCGATCACAGGCAAACGAAAAACCTCGTTGGAAGAAGAGATGAAAACTGCAATTAAATGGGTTGTACATACATTTTATTATGAGAAGCAGATCCCAACCACCTACAAAACTCTAGCTAAAATCATTGAAGATCGCGATTTACCTGAAATTAAAAGAACTGATCCCTGGAAATTGCTCGGAGAACTTAATTTTTGCTGGGAAAAACCAGATAGAAAATCTGTTCTTATAAATCGTCCAGAAACTGTCCGTTGGAGATGTAAATATCTCGCTCAAGTAAAAGGTAGAGGTGCTAGAAATAACACAATTAATAAAATTAGTACTTTTGAAAGATTTTTTTGAATAAAGTTACTGCGGAAAATTGGGAAAAATCCATATAATAAAAGAATAAAACAAAATGTGAGAACTCGATCTCATAATCGGTGAGATAGGGGAACCAATTATAATTAATTTTAGCGAAGATAGTTTCACTGACTTTGATTAGGAATTAGATACGTAATGTTTACTAGTGTAAACACAATTTATTATTTAATTTTTTTTTTGTTTTATTTTATTGTTTAATGTTGTTTATATGTTTTTTTTATTTTTTTATATATTTTTATTTTAGTGTGTCCCACTCTTTAATTTTATATATATTTAATTCTAATTAGCCGTAAGTTATTTACTATTTTATTATTGTGTTTGTGTCTTCTTAAGTGTGTAGAATTACCATGTTTATCTTATTTTTTTGGGGCTATCGTATTTCCAATATAAAAGTAAATTAAATTAAGATATCAGTACAATAGAAATAAAAATAAGTAGGTCTAATTTTAATTACAACATAAAAAAAGTAATTACATTAGAATCCCTTTTTAGGGTTTAATTATAATTCTGCAGATGGTTTAAGAAATAAATAAACTGAAACGTCAAAATACCCTAAAAATGTTTTTAATTAATAATAAAATGACCGATAGCCCCAAAAATATTTTATTATTATATGGAAGAATTTATTTTTTTATATATGTTTAAATTTTTGTATTTTTGACAATGGATATTTTGTAAGTATTTAAATTATAACTTAGAATTTTTTGAGAGAATAATCCTACGTTTTAGTCTATTATTATAGACCGCTATTTTTGATTATAAAATTTCTAACCCATTCCTATGAAAAATATATGTGTCTAACAAATTTTGCTAAAAACACCGGACTAAAGAACATAGGTAGTTTGCGAAGAGAAAAAGGGTAAAAAATGATTTATTACTCTCTCTAGTTCTTGAATAAACCATAGTATAAGACGAAAAATCGGATCCATTTTTCTAAACTCAAAGCTCTTGGGGGGGGGGGGGGGGCGATCGCCCCCCTTCCTTGGATCCGCGCCTGTGCAAGGTTTCTTCTCTAGAAAAAAAATGTAAGGGTTGATAAAAACGCGAGGAAATAAAGAGAACCTAAAAAATATTTTGATATTCCCACGAAATTTCATCATTTATTATTTTCTGAAATGCGCACGCTCCTGAAATTGATTCTCCTGACAGCACAAAATCTGAAACACTTTATATGTGAGGGATGATTCACTGACAGCAATGATGGACTTTAGGTATAAGTAATTTTAATATTGCGCTGTGATTGGTTAACAACCTTAGTCTCATAAAATATTACACACAACTAGTGGGTTAATAAATATTAATACTAAATCAAATGCAACTATGTTATAAAGGTATTTTTCAATAGTCGTAGAATTTTTTTATTCTGAAATTCAAATCAATTCATTAATGTCCGTTTTTAGAAAAAAAAAAATATTGGTAAAATTATTCTTAACCAAAAAAAAAGGTTTAAATAAGGTAATCTTGAAGTTTCTTATTTACCAAATTAATATATAATGTATATAATGTTTCTAAAAAGAAAACTTATTTTATGGGTCATTGAATCGTTTATTACTGCAATCAACAAAATTACTTAATTCGAGACATTTATCTCGAATTGTAGGAGGAAGAAAATCGATTTAAATTTGTTGTTGTTTTTCTGTGCTGTAATTACAGTACCAACTTAAGTAATATCTTGTTTGCAAAGGTTAATAGATCAATAAAACTCTTATATTTATGTTTTTCTCATAAATATCCTCTCTCTCATAAAAAACAAATGCAGAAAAACCAATATATTTAATAGGTTGCATTTGAAGCGCTGCATCATTACTCGTGCGTCATCATTTACATTCGAATAATTCCAATTAACTAATTTGTTTTTAAATAAATTAAAAATTCAATTTTATTGTTCTGGTAGTATTGCATAATTGCATTACTGGTATGTAAAGTATCTTTGGTTAATGGATCAACAAAAGTATGTTTATATTTTTTCATATAGATTTCATTTGTAAGAGAAAGTCACTTCAAGAAAATGATATAATCAGTAGATCTACATTGCAATCGCTGAACTGCACGTGCGCTATCATTTAAATTTACTCGCACTAAATTAGCGGTGTAATTAATTAGTGGAATCATCCAACTTTTAAAATAAGAAAGAAAAAAGTAGGAATGCTCTTAAATTATATTTTAAAGTACTGCATAGTATAGAGAGTTCTCTGGCTGCGTACATTCCGGCTAATCTCGAAACTACAGAACGAATTTTAATCAGATTTCACCATTGATAACGCCATTTTACAAGAATTATTTTGGCATAGTATACATTAATAAATAGGTAAAGTGAAATAGTTGTGGGATAAAAATGATTTCAAACTAAGTCAAAATAGAGGTCTAGATTCTTTCGTGTCCTCACCGTTTAAGATACACCAAGATAATATAGGATGTGACTGGAGATTTAAAAAATCTCTCTCCCTCTCTCTCTCTCTCTCTCTCTCTCTATATATATATATATATATATATATATATATATATATAATATATATATATATATATATATATATATATATATATATATATATATATATATATACAGGGGCGGATCCAGCCCCTCTATTTAGGGGGGGGGGGGAGGCGGTGATATCACAAAAGTATAGTATGGCACGACGGAAGGGGGAAACACCAGCAACATTCCCATTTTTAGTGTAAAAGGCAGGGTCGGGTCTATTTTTCTGAATTTGAAGCACTTTGGTGACGAGGGGGTGATCACAAGAAAAAAACAAGTAGCCGACGGGGGAAGGGAAGATGCCAGCAGCATACACATTCCTAGTATAAGAGGCAGAATCGGGTCTATTTTCCTGAACTCAAAGACCTCGGGGGGGGGGGCTATCGAAATAAAAACAAGTTGTCAACGGGGAAAGAGTGCCAGGAGCATACACATTCCTAATATAAAAGGCAGAATCGGTTCTATTTTTCTGAACTCAAAGCTCTTGGGAGGGGGGGGGGTGATCGCAAGCATATATATTCCTATACTCTATTCAAGAACTAGAGAGAGTAATAAAACTGTTACCGAAACCAGCAACGTATCTGGTCCAGTATCGCAGGTAACTGACGACTGCCGTAAATCTAATTAAAATTTATAAGCTTTTATAAATTTACTGCAACAATAAAATTTCTGATCAAGTTCAATTTAATTTCTGTCAGTGAGCAAAGTACACCTTACAGTGTGTCCTTAGTGATCTTATGCGCTTGTTTTCATAAATTATTTGAGATTAGTGAGATACCCAAAAGAAATGGCTTCCATCTCTATATTTATTTCAAAATCGTTAAACCAGGGCATTTTTTCCTCAACGAAAAACTTGTTACGATGAATATTTATGATGCCTTAAGATATCAATATCTAGATAATAAGGTTACAAGCTCTGTTGAGATGTGTTCTAACATGGCAGTATTTGGAAAATCTACTATGTACTGAATACTGATGGAGAAAAAAACGACTGGAATTGTTAGTACTTCCAAGCCTCATTCGATCACAGGCAGACGAAAAACCTCGTTGGAAGAAGAGAGGAAAACTGCAATAAAAGAAATTGTACATAAATTTTACTATGAGAAGCAGATCCCAACCGTCAACAAAATTGTAACTAAAATCAATGAAGATCGCGATTTACCTGAAATTAAAATAAATAAACTCTGGAAATTGCTCAGATAAATTTTGCTGGGAAAACCAGATAGAAAATCCGTTCTTATAGATCATCCGGAAACTGTCCGTTGGAGAAGGAAATATCTCTCAAGTAAAAGGGGAGTTACTAGAAATAACACAATTTACAAAATTGGTAATTTAACTGAACTTTTAAAATATTTTTTTGAATAAAGTTACTGCGTTGATTTTACTGGAGTTGCGTTCTCAATCGCCGGACCTAAATCCGATTGAGCACCTTTGGAAACACTTGGAGCGAAAAATTGGGAAAAGAATAATTCATAATGAAAATCATCTATGGGAAGTTTTACAAGATGAATGGCGGAAGATTTCAATTAATGTATGTCAAAATTTGAATAAAAAGTTATCAATTTATTAGTGTATGTTTATTTTTTGATATTTAATTAAATATTGATAACAAAATATTAAGGATATAACCAGAAAACAAATCTTTCCATACTTTTTCCATGACTATATATACATATATATATATATATATATATATATATATATATATATATAGATATATATATATATATATATATATATATATATATATATCCAGCATTACAACCCGGGGTGGGTCTTTGCTGACTTCACAATCTGCCTCCATTTACTGCGATCCATCATCAGTTCCTCCGCGCGTTCGACGTTTAGGGTTTCTAAGTCTTCTGCAACGTTATCTCTCCACCTCATCTTTGGTCTTCCTAGAGGCCGCTTTCCTTCTGGGCTCTCTTCCCATACCAACTTGACGATACGTTGATCTTGTCTCATAACATGGTCGACCCATCTTAATCGTTGTGCTTTTATTATTTTCACTATATCTGGCTGGTTGTATAGTTCCTCCAATTCCTTATTTGTTCTCGTTCTATATTGCTGTGTGGTGTTGTCCCTGACCGGTCCGTATATCCCTCTAAGCATTCTTCTTTCTGCGATTTTCAGTCTATTCTCATTTTGTTTTGTCAACGTCCATGTTTCACATGCATATGTCATTACCGGTCTTATAACTACTTGATATATTCTTATTTTCGTGCGGCGGGATATATTTTTCGATTTCATTATCTTTTGCAGCCCATACAAGCAGCGGTTGCCTCCTTATATTCTGTTGTTAATTTCTTGTGTCATGTTGTTGTCAGAGGTGATCGTAGCTCCCAAATATTTAAACTGATGGACCCTTTCAAAATTGTAGTGGTCCATAGTCAGGTTCTGTCCTATTCTGTCTCGCCTTTCCGTTCTTGTTGTAGCCATATATTTTGTTTTTCTTCGTTGATTCGTAGGCCAACTTTCTTTGCGGCATTTGCCAGTTCGAAGAACTCTTCCTTGACACTGGTAGTTGTATGACCAGCAATATCGATATCATCAGCGAACGTCAATATGATGCGCGGACCTTGATTTCTAAAGAGGAGCGTTTTTGTGTTGGTTTTTTGCACGATGCTCTCCAAGGCGACGTTAAAAAGGAGTGGAGATAGCGCATCGCCTTGTTTAAGACCACTGTTGATTGTAAAGATGGTTGACAATCTTCCTTCAAGTCTTACTGCGCTTGTAAATCCCTCTACATATGTTTTGGTGAGGTTAATTAGCTTCTTCGATATGCCCAGTTCTACCATGGCATTCCACAAATCCACTCTTATGATGCTGTCGTATGCTTGTTTAAAATCTATAAATAGCTGGTGCAATGTTTTGTCGTATTCCCAACATTTCTCCATTAATTGCCTAGTCGTGAATATCTGATCTACAGTTGAGCGGTTTTTTTCTAAATCCACACTGTTAATCTCCTATTTGATACTCCACATACGCAGTCAATCGTTCTAAGATCATTAGAGAGAAGACTTTATATCCTGTGTTAATAAGGGATATACCCCTATAATTGGAGCAGCACGTTTTATATATATATATATATATATATATATATATATATATATATATATATATATATATATATAAATATGAAACAAATTTTGTCAGAATAAATCCGAAATTTTAGGAAGTTTGACTATTAATAAAATATATTGGCCAAATTTTTTGTTTAAACTATTTTTTGGACATATTTAGGCATCTATTTGAAATAAAAGGAAATATGATGGAATTTAATCTTCTTCTGGAAAATTCGCTGAAAACGATCGGGTGTATATTGGCCTTTAACGTAATGTTTAACAAAATCTATTATACGGATCAATGAACGAACTAATGTACAACTTACAATAACAGTTCTCAATGTTAATGATATATATTATTATTTTTTAGGTAATAATTATTCATAATTATTATTATTTAAAACCAATTCATTATTCTTAGTTTAAAATATCATATCCTGAATACAGTTCCATGTCATGGCAATTTATTTATATGTGAGAAGATATATGTACGGTAAATTTACACAAAATTATTTTATAACTATTAGCCAATATCATCAATATGACTAATAATAATGTTTAAAAAATAACACCTGTCGAAAATTTTGTTTTTCTACGCTTATGGGAATTCCATATGAAGAATGCGGAAAGTTGCACTGTTCTCAATCGCACACGAGATGAAATGAAGACTGCATGACGCAGTCTTATGTGATCTACAATTGGTGCCTCTTCACCGTTATTTAACATTGACTTTTATGTTGTGTTTAATGTTTTTATTTTGCGCAACAGTCAGCCGCAAATGAAGAATTTAATTGAGTTTAAATGAGGTTATGGTTAATTATCTAAAAATTACTAATATTGCTCTTTATTAAAATTTTAATCTACTTTCTTAATTTGGCCTTAAAAGAATTTTAGGTAATTTGTCCAATAATCAGTATTTTCTTATAATTTTGTTATCGAAAAAAGAATACAATAAATATGTATCCTAAAGATGAATCTGAAACAAAAATCGACCAGATCGGGACTGTAAAGAGTTCTTTTACACTAAACCTTTTTGAAAAAAAGTATCATATATACACGGTGTGTTAAAAAAATATTTAAAAACTTTTTTTATCATACAAAATTCATTCTTCCTTTTATCCAGTGATTTTCCTTTTGGCCTATAGCTTTTGAGCAAACTTGTATGTCCTAAAGAAGTTTTGAGATGTCTTTTACTGACGAATTATGTTTTTTGTTAAATGAGAAATTCCATTAGTTTCTAGTCTAAAAAATGGATTTAACCATGTATAAAAAATAATAATTAAATAATAAAATATGACACTGATAAAAACCAATTGTAAAATTAGAGGTTCACTTCGATTGATTTATAAAATAAATTTACAACATATATTCAGAAAACTGATCTCATTGTGTACTTTCCAATAAAGTTCATCAAAACGAAAAAAAAATATTAAAAAATAACATATTCTTTAGTTTACTTAATTAATAAACATATTTGTAAAACAAATTTTCAGTTATTTTTTACTTTTTTATAGAAACGGGCACAGAAAATATCGAATTCTAAAAATAAGACATAAGGGTAGCAACCTTCATAATCGAAAGTGTATGAAGTAGTTTAGTATGGCAATTAGAACCTGATATGTATTTCAAAATCTTCAGACATAAGGTTTTCATTGAAGGATGGTCTCAAAATATTTGGAAAAATTATTTTCATTATTTGAATACATAAACAAAATTGGCTATATCTAGGTAATTTTGGAACTAGCTCATTTTGAAATGCTTTTATATAAATAGGTACAAACAAAAAGGAATTTAAAAAAATATTAAGGGTTGCACCCTTACGGTCAAAATTGCTTCGGACAGTTTACTCTTTGCATTTAAAGTAATATACTATTTGATTATTGGTAAAGTAGCAATTAGAACCTGGAGCATATTAAGGAACCTTTTTGGGGAATGAAATTGCCGTTCACGGGTGGTTACAAACAATTATCTTCAAAGGGTCAACTTCATTTTCGTACCCTTTCAGTAAAGATAGATAGATACAAATTAGTTGGAAATTAAAAAAAAAATTGGGGGTTGCTACTCTTGCGGTTCGAACTGCACCAGCTAGTTTAGTTTTGCGTTAAAAGTAACATGTAATTTGATTACTTGCAAAATACCAGTCAGAACTGAAGTATACTGACAAACCATTTTTGGGTGGTAATTTTTCGTTTAAGGGTGGTTTGAAAAAGTAATGTAGAAGTAGTCAATTTTATTTTTGTATTCAATTAACGAATATATTCTTTTGAATTTTCTTTAGCTTATTTTGAATTTTCGTTTTCAAATAGGAACAAAAAAAGTAGATTTTTCAATATAAAAAATAGGGATTGCAATCTTATGGTCGAAACTGCATGAGTTAGTTTCACATTAGCTCAAAAGTAATACGCATTGCAAAATTTCAATTAGAAACTGAAAAATGTATTTTCGAGGGTATGCCTTGGGGCAGATTTGAACCCTTTAAAGTGTTTTTGCACAGATAGGAAAAACCCCGTCTCCTATTTCATTATGGCCTCATCAGTACCACTATGCAAACTACCGTAGTACAAACATCTTTGCTCAAGGTGTGCGAAAATAGATTTTTATTAATTTTATCGGATTATGAAATAATTTTGTGTTTGGGCTTGGGGTGCATGCCGATGACGTGGAGGAAAACAAAAGTGATCTCTATTCCCAAGATAGGAAGGACATACTACACCAACCCTAAGTCTTTTCACCCTATAAGCTGACCAGTTTCTTATTAAAGGCAGTGGAAAGATTGGTGATCGACACATCATTATCCCTCACATCCTCAATAATCAGGCCAAAAATCCAGAGACACGGCGCTATATCGACTCGTCACAAGAATAAAAAATGCGATGTCGAATGGTCGATCCACCTTAGGTCCCTTTATCGATATCGAGGGGGCGTTGGACAACACATCTACAACGGCGAGGGCTCTGAACCGACAGTAGTCGCATGGATCAGGGCAATATTCACTCAGAGACTAATATATGCTGAGTTTAACAACGTAACGGTTAAAGAACTATCAACTTGGTGCTATCTATAGGGATGAGTTCTATCGTCCTTGTTGTGGTTCATTGTTCTGGATAGCCTGCTGAGTAAACTAAATAAGGCTGACTTGTATACACAGGCCTATATCGATGACATTGTCTTTTGTGCTCTAGTCGCGGTATCCAGGATCTGAAAGAACCCATGATGTGAGCACTTCAAAAAGCGAATGATAGTGCTACAGGGAAGGGTTCGAAATAAACCCTCACGTATATTGACGAGAAGGACCCTTCAATACAAGGGAACAGTTAAATGCTTGGGAATAATTCTGGACTCGCGACTGAGCTGGAGTAATCACACTGAGGTTCGAACCAAGAAAACCATAATGTGTTTTCTGAATTTGTAAAAGGGTCGTGGAGCTGACACCGAAAGTTGGATATACACTATGATGATCCGCTTCACGATCACCTATGCCGCTATTATATGGTGGCCTAGTACAACAAAACGAAAACACCGTCTTGAACTTCATAAAGTTCAAAGAAGGGCTTGTCTGGAAATAATCAGTGCGTTGAGGACTTCTCCTACTGAGCTTTGGAGGATCTGGTAAGCCCGCCCTGTCTCTACATAGAGAACGAGGCTCTGAAGACTGCTTATCATCTCAGTTGCCTAGGAAATCTTGTAACTGGAACGGGCGACTACTCAGGTATCTGAGAAAGCGTGACGGGTCTATGCAAACACATTACATGGCGCTGTTTTTGGATAACAACTCTTGAGATAGTTTGGCCAAGCAAAAAAGATTGGGAAAGAGAGCAAAATCTTCCTAGAAATGGATCCTGGTGTTTTACAGATGGATCTCGACAAGATGAAAAAGCTGGATCTGGAGTGTTCGGCTAGAGTACGAAAGTTAGAAAGTTCTACTCTCACAGCCAACATACGACGATCTTCATTGCGGAAATTTATGCTATTCTGCACTGTGGCCATCTCTGTGACAGGGTAATAAACAGGAATAGGATAATGAATAATAATTGAAAATATTTTTTTCTGGTAAAACCGCTCATCCAACGCAAATTTTAGAGGGAAAAAAGCTTAAAAATACATGCGATGTCTGATATAAATATTAATGTTGTCATAACGTTGATTATATAAAAAATCAGAAGATATTTACAAGGGACGTTATTTTTATAACACATTACTTTATAGTCGGTCGTAATACCACTAGAAAACGTCATATTGTAGTGTTAGGTCACACACCAAAAATCATTACATTCCATGTTTTCAGGAAATTTGGGAAAAATCTATATTTTCTTAAACATTTGACATTTTTAATCGCCTAAACGAAGCAGTATCGGATATAAATAAATTGACCTATTTTGACTTCAAGACTCGGTCATCAAATTTTGTGCACGTCTTTTACACTCTGTTTAAGTTTACTTCACTATAACCGCTCCTAAAATATATTTTATGAGGGAACCAGGGGATGTTATATTTTACCTTTATATTAATTTTATCCTAATACAGAAATAAACTTTTTGATATTTGATTTGAATAAAATATAAATTTAGACATTTCATAAAAATTCCCTATATTAGTCAAAAAAGATTATATACTAGTGTCCAAAATATACACTATGTGAAACATGATAAAAAACTACATTTTATAGAATTAAAACTCCATTCATTATTATGCTTCAAAAAAACATTAAATAAATGCACCTTCCACTTTAAGCTAAATGTCGGCATCGAAATATATAAAAGCTCGTAGATATAAAGTGGTTGATTCACGAACAGGTATTAGCCATACACGTAGTCATTTTTAAAGGAGTTAATGCTCACTTAACCGTAGGCACAGATGAAAATCTAAAGATTTTACAGAAATTTAGCGCTACTAATTGTAGTTTTAGCAAACGCATACTTGGTGCATAGTTTAATCAACTAGAATTGCCAATTACGTCATATTTTTAATGGTGTGGCTGTCTTGATTTTCAGTGAATGTGATTATTTTCTACAGCCACATTGACGCTTAATCTATTAAGTGATCGGATCAGATCCCATATCTGATAAAATTAATGTCTTGCATCGAAAGTTCTCTGGCAGTGCAATATTTGCATAGGTGTAGTGAAGGGGAAGCGCTTCCTTGGCAAGTCAACAAACTAAATGTTTCTCGGCGACTCTTTAGTACAGTAGTTTAAAGTGTGTCAATCTATCATCTACATCGTAAAAAAATATTAACTTCTTTAATGTTTTTACTGTTTTATTCACCAATATGGCCTAACTTTAAAACTGGCCTAAAATTGACAATAAATGTTTTAAATTGACAAACCTGTATTTTTGAACCTTGGAAGTATATTTTCTTTTGATGATCAAACCAACAAAAATAGAGAATTTTAAGTATTTTTGAGAGGAAACTAGCGCTGTATCTCTAAATTTGTTGATATATATATATATATATATATATATATATATATATATATATATATATATATATAGTATAGGAATTAATTTTTCTTGAACCATTAAATATATTTTTAGTTGGTTATTTTCTTGGGAATATGGTTCATTTCATATTGAAACTACATATATAAAGTAGTCATACTTATTGTATATATATATTTTTATTTTTCAGAACGTTTCGATTCTTTCGAATCTTTTTCAACTGACGGTTTCGGCGAATGCATTAAGAACAGAGATTTTTGTGTTAAACAAAAATTTAATTACATCATAAACCAATTATAATCACTCACTCTTTTGTGTATTCACTTTTCAAAAGTATTTTTAACAGTCCAGTTAGAAGAATGGACACTACATTTTTAACCCTATAACTGCCTTGACTTGACCCAGTCAAGTCGGAGGTATATTCTTTATTTCAGCTTCAACTGGAATATATTGATCTCTTGGAAGCCATTCTTTTACTTGGTAATGACAGTGTTGCTCTATTGTCCCAACGACAAAGAAAACAGCACTACTTCGTAAATCCACCCTGAAGCCACTAGTCTTAGGTCACCACATATTTGCCACTTATACGTATCATAGCTTATGCATTTAGAATAAATGACATGCTTTCCTATGTTTCTTTCATGTCAACTGCATGTGCAAGAGGAATAGAGGGTCTACAGCAGAGCCGCTTTTAAACTCATTTTAGACGAATTTCTAAATAAGCGCCATTTGTCCAGGTTATGTACAAATCCTAATTTTTACATAATTCTATTTGGATTAATACAAACACACATTTTATTCTGTAGAGTATAAAACGAGGATAGCTCCCGGTTACGGTTCCTAAATATTGTAACTTTGGTTCCAGTGGCTAATAAATTCCATTATTGTAACCTAGACCCTAACATTTCAGCATGCTCTTTGGACAAGTGAAGGTCCTAAAATACATGATTTAATTCA
The DNA here is from genome assembly GCA_034092305.1 of Diaprepes abbreviatus. NCBI lineage: Eukaryota > Metazoa > Arthropoda > Insecta > Coleoptera > Curculionidae > Diaprepes > Diaprepes abbreviatus. Next base: position 1,114,422 of record JASJET010000164.1, read on the forward strand.
GGTTGTTAGATTAAATGGGGTAATTTTTCTTCAGTTTCGGGAAAATAAAAATTGCCCTGTTGTGATACATTATGGCGCTCGGCCTTATCAACATATATTTCTAAATCTTCTCCCCATTTTGCCGGGGACGCTAGAATTGGTAGACCTTCTCCATGAAGAACTTCTGACGGAATATCCTCATATTCAATAATATGTTTGCTCTTTCTTGAAAAACAAAACACTCTTGTCTTGCAAAAATAACGGTCGTTAAAATGATTTCTTGGTTCTCGCTAAATCATTGGAACTGCAAAAAGCATAGAAGAACGTTTGCCATTTATTCAGTTACTTAGTTTTGCTACACAGATTTGGCAACATATGTGAGGAGCTCAGTCCCGATCTTGATCTCCAACAAGATATCCAAAATACTTATTATAAGGTACTTTGGTCATTTTGTTAATTATCCTTTTCTGCGATCGACTGGCGATATTTTTCAGTCTGACATCGAAGTTGGTCGGCGGCAGCTGTAATATCCTGCCGACATGCCTTGAAATTTGTGGTTCATATATCAGTTATTTCCTGCTAATGTTGCTCTCGGTCCGATACAGCTCCACTGACGAGATCTTGAGGTGATCGAAACGCATATGGAGAGAGGACCAGAGCGATATTTGCAGGAAATAAACTGTTTGTACATATATTTTTCATATTCTCTGCCTGAAAGGAGAATTACATATATAACTAACACAACCACGTTTCTGTACTTTTAACATTTTTGTATTGTCGCGTACATCGATTCAGAGATGTGATACTACGTTTAAAGGCGTCAACTAAGTTTATTCAACACAAAGATAACACCAATACAATGCTCTTACTATTGGTTTGTTCCTGCACTTCGCTTCTCTATCTAATACTGACGACTACTCGTGCTAAACCAATACTGATGATACGATTGCTGGCCAGCTGCATTTATAGCCGTTCCGTACTTCTGGTATTTTCTAGAAACATCGGGTATCGGAAGTTCGAAAAACGACGGCGTACTTCTCGTATACAGGTGTCATCTATAAGTAAATTCGGCTACGGGGCAAAGTGAAATTTGCAATTATATGGGTTTAAATGGGTACTTCCGTTATTTTAAGCCCTAGAGGGATTAAGACTTCGTGGTTGACTTGTCATCCCTAGTGTTGCCAGATTGCGTACAGTTTCCCTCACTTAGGGGCAACGTAAATTTGGCAGCGTCATGCTCCGGTATAGTACAAACTACTTTTGAAAATAATGTGATTAAAATACTAATTCGTTTCTGCTAGAAAAATCATAATTTAAAAATCTTACGTGTTAGGAAATTTTTACCATCGTTTTCATATTTACAGACCAAAAATTAACCAAAGAATATTACAGTAGCAAATTAGATGTAAAGTAGTGTTAGTATATTCACAGACTAGTTACATTTCCAAAAAATAAAACCGAATTTGATTAAGATATTGGTCTATTTTCAGTGTTTTTAATATCGCCTTCTTTAAATAATACTACATATATAGTATAATATATTTCTTGTTTTGAACTGTTTAGTTAGTTCCATTCGTTTCATATGTTCGTGATTTTTATTTTTCCCTTAAATAGCTGGAAAGGAAGTACTTTCATATTGAAGTTGTCTTTAATGGTTTCTTCTATAATTTTCGTGTAGTATCTCATTTTATCTTTTTGAATTTCTTTCTTTACTTGTTTGTTTAGTTCCTTATAGTTTTTCGATGTTTTATCTGTTCTGTTTCTTCCCTCTTTTCGTCGCCGTATTATTTCAGGACTCGAAATTTTGTGAGCGTTTGTACTGAGACCTATTTTCTTCGTTGAAGTTGTTATTGTATCTATGATTTTATCTGCAAGTTTGTTTATATCAATTTCTTCTATTGTGTATGTGTTTAGTCTTAGTTTTAGCTCACGTTGATATTCCTTTTCTTTTAGCTTTAGAATTGCACCAGTTGGGTGTTATTATCTCTTAGTTTTAAAATTAATTTTGATTTTTGTTCTAACTCTTCTATGATCGCTTCAAGTATAGAATTTGTTTAGAATAATCACTGTTGTGCATATCGTCTTGTTGTTCGAAAATGTATAATCAATTTAATTTTTCGTTTTGTTATCTTGGCTTCCACAGATCTATTTACGTTGGTTTGGTTTCTTGAAGAATGTTTTCAGATTCTAGAGCTTTTGAAGGTTTACATGTTAAAAATAAATGTTTATCATTGAGCTTGAATTTTCGGAACTAAACAATTTTATATAGCCATTATTAATCGTGATGCCCTAAAACTGTGTGAGAATCAATAATATTAAAGATGTTTAAGCAGACATAAATCCTCATAGTTCTTAGGCTAGCAATGAATTATAGTAATAAATCTTCTTCATTCAGATTATAAAACAACTTGATTATAGTAGAAATTTTAGGTAAAATAAATGTTTTACTTATTATATAAGTATAATTTATTACTTTTTTAATACTCATAAATATCGTTATTTTCTCCTTAAATTTAAAACTTTATAATTTATTAATTAATCTTTTAGCTAAACCAGTTTAAAAAGCTTTACCATAAAATGATTTTTTTACCGTCACACAATACTTAATAACAACAAAGTACACAATCAATTATTACCACATGAATACAAATTAGAAATAATTTTATACCGGTAAATACTATATAGAAGAATAAGAAATAACAATGTGTGTTTTGTGCGTCCTACGACCATATTATCAACAGACAAATTTGTAACACTTAACCCGTATAATTATGTAAATAATATTATAACAATGCACTTTTGATACAATGATGTAAATCAAGTCAAAACGATGGGCGGATAATGCCTAATTATTGTGAGGAAATATTGCCCGCAATCATAAGCGTAGACTCAACCTATTTTGTATGTAATTATCGAAACTTGATCAAATATCTTCGGTATAGGTCATCAAAACTAGATCATAAATTATGTTAAAGATATCACACCTCAGAAATTTTGAGCAGCTAGAACATATTTTCTAAATTTTAAAATATTGTTTTTTATTTATTTCCAAAAAATACTGTAGAACTTATAAACCTAGCCAATAAACATAAATAAGAACGAGAAAAAGTCGTACGTAAAATTTTTCCTCACGATTCCTAAACTGTTTTATCAAATTATGTACATTAATGTGAAAGAAATTTAATTTCGATTGAATTTCAATATAATTGATTGGTACGGTTTTTAGGATAAACACATCTTACATCAATATTTAAATCAAAACACAGGCGCCAAAAACATATTGTCCGGGACATTAGATCTCTCTACCCCTATGAAATTTGACGCGCTAAAGTCAAAACCGGATTTAAATAGCTCCATCAGATCATTGTTTCTTGTAAATCCGCGAAAACATTCCAAAAATGCCAAAATTGGTCCTTTTTCGGATTAAATGGTAATTCTGACAACTAAAATTACTCTTATCAGTGTAACTTCATGGCTCGGTCCCCTTAATTCAGCGATTCCCAACCTTTTTCTCCATGCGAACCTCTCTCGTTGAATTCTGAACTTGAATTTTTATATATTCTAGTAGATTCTATAGATATATAAATAGGAATAGGATATGAGTAGTTAGCTTAGTTGCCTTTGGACAGGTTAAGAGGTAGTAATTGAAGAGTTATTATTTATTAGTGAAAAGCGTTATGTTTTATTTGAGAGAAAGGGAAAATCGTTATAATTAGTGTCAGAAGTGAGAATTATCATTGTATTTCCAGAAAACTATACTCATAAACCAAAAGAGATAGAGAAAAAAATGTATTTCACTGTTGGATTTGTTATCAAGTAAGATTAATTTTCAACAAAGCTCTTGAATTTTATATTCGGAAACTGGAGCAGATAGAGAAAACCCCACTTCACCTTCGAGATTATCAAGAAGGGAGAGGCTTATAACCGAACTTTCAACAAAGTTCTAGAACATTCTATTTGGAAACTAGAAGAGATAGAGAAAATGGACATCACCATTGAATTTGTCATAAATAAAGAAGCTTAGAATAGGATTTTCGACAAAGTTCTATAACATTCTACTTGTACACTACAAGAGATATCAAAAAAGAAGAACCACGTAGTATAAAATAAAAACAAGGAGAAGAACCCAGTTTAAAAGAAGAAGGACGTCGCCAAAAAAAGAAAAGGAAAGAAGAACGTCGTCCTAAAGACAAACAAGAAGAACAAGAACGTCACCAGAAAGAAGAAGCACGTCGCATTAAAGGTGAAGATAAATTTTGTAAATGGATACAAGAGGTCATTGTACAAGAAAAACAAAATTTCGATCAAATTGTACTGTGACAAACGCAAAAGTTTAAGAACGTGATAGGTGAAGTGCGATAAGACATAAAAGAAATACGTCAAGAAGTGAAGGAAATCGTAGACGGGATGGAATCAAAAGTAGATATTATAGATTTTAACATGAGGGACCTTCAAAATAAGTCAATAAAATAAAGGAGCATGGCCCTACTGATAAAATAATAACCACAGGACAGAACATCAAACCAATAATTTACGATCTTGGATAATGTATAAACGCAAGTTTGAAACTGCTGCTAGTGCAAATAACTTGTGGTACCAATAGATCACTACTGCATTAATAATTTCATTTCGTGGATCAATATTGGAGTTATTGCAAACCATTCCTAAAAACCCAATAAAAAGACTATGAGATCCTCAGTGCTGCATTGGAAAGAAAATTTGGAGATCAATATTGATGCCAGTTATACCAGTCACTACTCAAATAAAGACATCAGGAAATGTAGAATTTTTGCAAGATTATCAAACAGATGTCCGACACTTTGGTCATCTGGTTTACCCAGGAGCTACGCAAGAATTCTGAGAATAGCTTACGATTCACTATTTTGTTGATGGGGTCAGAGATCAACAAATATAGCGTATGTTGAATATAAGCAAGCTTAGTTATTGTAGTGAAGCGCAAAAGAGTCTATAACGTGTCAAGGCCGAAAATAAGAGCCGTTACTATAAAACAACATAAGGATTCACCGAAACAAACAATCTGAAATCCTTAGAGTGTTACAGATAAGGACAAACTGGACACATAAAAAGGGATTGTCGGGTGCGATTAAGGTCTTTTTCACCCTCCAGAGACCGCACAGAAGAGAACTATGAAAACTACAATTTGCCAACATTGACGGGCAGTTATTGGCCAATATTGAAAAGGCCCTCAAAATTTTTTCATGCAAAGTCTAGGAAGGACCGCCGTCAGTCGTATAATTGAAGGAAAGTCAATGCTAAGCATATTACAATAACTGTTGACACTGGTACAGCAGTATCTCTGATAAAGTAAAAATTTGTTAATAAATCATACCATTATTCAAAAAGGTAACCAGAGAAGCAACTGATGTGATTGAAGAAATGCAAGTGGAGCTTCAAGTTGGAAAGCTAAACCATTTGGTATTAGTTACCGACATAGAAAATGAGTTTATTTTGAGTATGGACCTGATTCGTCAATATAGATTTTCCTTCGACAACAGGCTTAACATTCTAAAGTTTGGCACCGAAGAATCTACTCCGTTGAAGAACCGTAATACAGGAGCAAGCGAGTTATTACCGAATAAACAAATAAAATAAAGAAAAGACTGGACAGGATTTCTGGAAGCCACGTGAGATTGGTTCAACAGTTCAATAAAATCTATTAATACTTGGTTGCGAAAGCATTGGTCAATTCAGATGACATCATACTAGTAAGAGTAGTCAATATTTTTTCCAACTTTGTCAAAGGCGACGAAGTATTATTAAACGAGCTAGCAAAATGGGTGATAAAACGTGAACAATCAGCTAAAGCTACACTAACTAACTGAATTTCTCCAGGCAAACTCGAAACCTTTTGTACTCGAAGAACTTGAAGAAACCAAGAGGTTTATAAAAAAGCAAAATGATTTTAAAGCAGAAGATTCTGATAGCAATAAGGACTAACATCATTCAGCACAAAATAAATCCTGGTAATGTTATACGTCAATCACCTAGAAGACTTCCCATTTCCAGAAATCAAGAAATGGAGTTACTCGTAGACAAAATGTTGAATGAAGGAGTTACAAAAGAATCATATAGTCCATTGTGGTATTGGTAGTTAGGGAAGATGGGACTACTAGATTTTGTGTTGATTATAGGAAGCTTAATGATATCACTGTGAAAGATAGCTTTCCACTGCCTAGAGTTAATGACACTCTGACAACGTTGGCTTGATTAAAATGGTCCTCCGCACTGGATCTAAAAAGTGGATATTGGCAAGTAGGCATACAAGATAAAGATAAGGAAAGACTAATTTTTCCACTGGCGCTGGCCTTTACCATTTTAATGTTATACCATTCTCTACTCCTACCACCTTTGAGCGACTAATGGAAAGAGTATTACTAAGTCTTACATGGGAAAACACGTCTAATCTATCTTTATGATGTCATGGTCATGGGAAGAACATATGATGAATATTTAAAGAATCTACAGGAAGTTTTTGCAAGAATTAAACACGCCAACCGTCAACTTAACCCCAAGAAATACCTACTGTTCCAACAAAATGTTGAGTATCTTGAACATGTATTACCAGAAAAAATCCAAACAAATGAAAAGAAAATTGAAACAATAAAAGATTGGCCCCCACCACGTGACAAACAAGATATCAGAAGATTTTTCGGCTATGCATTTACTATAGAAGATTCGTAGAAAGTTTTGCCAATATTGCTTCACCCTTGAATAAGTTTACTGAAGAAAAGATACTTTATTAATGGAATTGTAATTGTGATCAATCTTTCCAAAAACTAAAGGTTACCTTATGTTTCAGTCCAATTTTAGACTACTTTCAAGATCATAAAAAATTTATACTGGATACGGAAGCCAGTAACATGAGGAAAGGAGCTGTATTGTGTCAGATACAGGATGGCCTAGAAAGAGTTAATGAATATTTCAGCCGAGTAAGTTACAAACTGAAAAGAAATAATTGTGATACGAGCCATGAACAAAACTGTCCAACATTTCATACTTATTTGTATGGGCAGGAATTTTTATTATGAACAGATCATGCAGCTCTTAAATAGCTTCTAAATATGAAGCAGCCTGAAGAACAAGTAGCAATATGGCTTGACAAGCTACAACAGTACAATTTTAAAATCAAACATTGACCAGAAAGACTGCATAATAACGCAAATGCCTTGTCAAGAAGATCATAAGAAAGACGTTAATCGAGACTGGAGTACAGCTCAGTTGAGAAAATATCAACTTAAAGGCAATGATCTGGCACCATTTCTTCAACTCAAAGCAAATAATGAAAGGGGTCTAAGTTGGGAAGAGATCTAGGGTAAAGGATTCACATTCAAGGCATTTTGGGCTCAGTGGGACTCGTTATTGATGGAAGACCGATTACTAAAGAGATCTTGGTAAAGTGTCGATGGCAAGGATGTCAAAACTCAGAGATTAGTATCCAAAAACAAAGTTCTAGAGTTAACAAAACTAGATAAAATCTGAGAAAGATTTTACTGGGTTAACTACTAGCAAGACATAAAATCATGCTCTAGATGTGCACCTAGCCAAAGTCCAAGTACAAAATCTAAGGGAAAAATGAAGAAGTATATTGTTTGAAATTTAATTTTATTTGCAACTACTGAGGCTACTTTAAAAAGTCCTTTCTTTCACTTGGCTGAAATACCGGATTGCTATATTAGCTTTCATTTTAGAAGCAAAAAAACAAAAAAAAAATCACTCTTTTAAACATTGCTTAGATTAAAATGAAAAAAAAGTTGGTTGTTGGAAACATATGTATACATATTGACCGAAAAAAATTCTTTTAAATCAGGACATAATTGGTTTGCAGATAAGATTCTGACACGTAAAAATTTTTATTTTTTGGCCTATTAATGCAAGCTAAACCACGCACTAGACTCACTGTTTTATTCCAATGTTTTAGTAGTTAAAACACGTTTTAAGTACTTATTCATTTGCAAAAAATATAAAACAAGTGACATTTAGGCCCGGGGTATATTTCGATTTTCATATATGGTAATATCCATGAACTTTACACTTGGTTAGGCTCCTTGCTTATGTCGGAATCCGTTGTGTAACAGCTGATTCTTTATAAGGCAATAAACAGATCCCTATCTTAAGGCATGTATTGTTGAATAAACGTCGGTTTAGTTTATATCGAATCGTAGGTTGAAAGAATTTGTTTAAAAGTCAACTGCTATTTTAAGTACCTGCACCGACTTGATATCTTACTGATAGGAATAACAGCACAGGTATTTTATGTAGACCGATATTTCAGACCAGTCTTGCGGCTATATAAAGATTTATTAAATATTGTCATCATGAAGGTGGCTTAATTTTAAAGTTTAATTTTTAAATAAGTTCGTTTTTATTATTAACATATGGTGTAAAAACACTAGTCCTGACCAGGCGCGGATCCAAGGGGGGGCGGTGGGGGCGATCGCCCCCCCCCCCCCAAGAGCTTTGAGTTCAGGAAAATAGACCCGATTTTGTCTCTTATACTATAGTTTATTCAAGAACTAGAGAGAGTAATAAATCATTTTTATTTTATCACTAAGTATTTATGACAGAATATTATTTCGGTAATAAACTTAAAATAAAAAATTTTTATAATATTATTTCATTTCTTATGATTTCTTCACATACGTTAGAAAATGTAGATAATTTTGATATATTTATCACAAATCACAACTGTATTTTTATTGTTTTTAATCTTGGCATAGAAGCCATTTTAGGCACATTTGAGACTAAAACGTAGCCTTTTTCTCTCAAAAAATTCTAACTTGTAATTTAAACATCTACAAAATACCCATTGTTAAAAATACAAGAAGTTAAACATATATAAAAAAATAAATTCGTCCACATAATTTAAATTTTTTTTGGGGCTTTCGGTTATTTTATTATTAATTAAAAACATTTTTAGGACATTTGACGTTTCAGTTTATTTATTTCTTAAATCATCTGCAGAATTACAATTAAACACTAAAAAGGGATTCAAATGTAATCAATTCTTATATGTTACAGAAAATTTAAATAATAAATTGTGTTTACGCTGGTAAACAATACGTATCTAATTCGTAATCAAAGTCAGTGAAGCTATCTTCGCTCAATTATAATTGGTTCCTCTATATCACCGATCATGAGATCGAGTTTCCACATTTTCTTTTATTCTTTTATTATATGGATTTCTCCAATTTTTTGCAGTAACTTTATTCAAAAAAATCTTTTAAAAGTTTAGTTAAACTACTAATTTTGTAAGTTGTGTTATTTCTAGCAACTCTACCTTTTACTTAAGAGAGATATTTCCTTCTCCAATAGACATTTTCCGGACGATCTATAAGAACAGATTTCCTATCTAGTTTTTCCCAGCAAAAATTAAGTTCTCTGAGCAATTTCCAGAGATCAGTTCCTTTAATTTCAGATAAACTCCGATCTTCATTGATTCTATTTAGAACGGTTGGCATCTGCTTCTCATAATAAAATGTATGTACAATTCATTTTATTGCAGTTTACATCTCTTCTTCCAACGAGGTTTTTCGTCTGCCTGTGATCGAATGTGGCTTGGGAGAACTAACAATTCCAGTTGTTTTTTTCTCCTACAGTATTCGGTACATAGTAGATCTTCCAACTTCTGTCATGTTGGAACACATCTAAGCAGAGCTTTTATCATTATTGTCTAGATATTGATATCTTAAGGCATCATAAACATTCATCATAATAAGTTTTTCGTTGAGAAAAAAATGCCCTGGTTTAACGATTTTGGAATAAATATAGATGTGGAAGCCATATCTTTTGGGTATCTCACTGATCTCAAATAATATAGAAAAACAAGCACAAACAAGTTAAATCACTATGGACACACTGTAAGGTGTACTTTGTTCACTGATAGAAATTAAATTGAACTATCAGAAATTTTATTGTTGCAGTAAATTTATAAAAGCTAATAATATTTAAATATAATTAGATTTACAGCAGTTTTTAGTTACCTGCGGCACTGGAGCAGGTATGTTGGAGGTTTTGGTAATAGTTTTATTACTCTCTCTAGTTCTTGAATAGAGTATAGGAATGTGTACGCTTACGATCGCCCCTTCCCAAGACCCAAGAGCTTTGAGTTCAGGAAAATAGAACCGATTCTGCCTTTTATATTAGGAATGTTTATGCTGCTGGCACTCCCCCCCCTGTTTGCAATTTGTTTTTTCTTGTGATCTCCCCCCCTCTCTAAGAGCTTCAAATTCAGAAAAATAGACCCAACCCCGCCTTTTACACTAGAAATGGAAATGTTGCTGGTGTCTCCCCCCCTTCGACAACTTACTTTCGCTTGCCATCCTGTACTTTTCTGATATCATCGCCCCCCCCCCCCCCCAAAGAGAGAGGCTGGATCCGCACCTGGTCCTGACACAAAAGAATAAAAATTGAAATAAAGCAAAGTAGTCAACAAATACAAAAAAAAAAGTTGCGACTGATGTTATAATGGCTGTCCGTGGGATTTTAAAGCATCTTGGTTGCGAATTTAACAACGAAAATTTTCCACCACGTATAGATTTTGAGTTATAGAATGTATCAGTTGTCTTTATTTAATACAAACTTTTTTATATAATATTTATAAGGTTCAAAACAATAAAAAAAAAACGAGATATTGCAAGAATAACAGGATTTATTTACAAAAATATACATGAAAATACATGCATCATTGCTGGATCTTATCTGCCTTGGTTCTTCGTTGCTCGTCACTAACCGCACCCAAATTCTCTGGGAAAAAATTTAAATTGTAGTGCAAGAAGTGTATTTTAAGAAACATGCGACAGCTCATTTTGCAGTAGCTTTCAAGTAGTTCTTCTACAAGTTTTTCTTAGTTTTTTACTCCAAGCAGCTTATTCAACATCACTTAATTTTTGATCCCTTAGTATATTTCTAATTTGTGGCCTAACAAATATTTCTTCCTAAAGCTTAGCATCACTTAGTTTAGGAAAAATTTGTTTAAAATATTTAAACCCATCTCCTTCCTTATTTACTGTTTTAACGAAATTTTTAATCTCTCTCTCTCTCTCTTTGTTAACCTCTGTTCATCCACTCCTGGATATAGGTCTCCCTCAATTGTTTCCAACTTTCTCTATTCTTCGCCAATCTCATCCACTGTTTGCCCGCTACTGTCCTTATGTCGTCTACCCATCTTTTTTGAGGTCTTCCCGGGTTTCTTGTTGTCTCCCTCGGTCTCCATTCCAGGATTCTTCGTGTCCATCTGTTGTCCTCATATTGGGCTATGTGACCAGCCCATCGCCCCTTCATCATTGCAACCTCCTTCACGATGTCTTTGACTTTCGTTCTACGTCTTTCTCGGTGTTTCTAATCCTGTCTCTCAATGATATTCCAAGCATGTTTTTTTCCATCGCTCTTTGGACTGTTTCTAATTTTTTAGCGGACTTTTTGATGAGGGACATGGTCTCTAATTCATACGTACACACCGGTAATATGCATGTGTCATATACTTTTCTTTTTAGATTTATGGGAATTGAATTATTTTTCAGGATGTAAGCAAGTTTACCGAAAGCAGCTCATGTCAGCTGTGTTCTTCTTTTTATTTCAGCATTCTGGTTTGATTTCCCTAGTCTGATGTCATGACCCAAGTATACATAGTGTTCGACGTTTTCTATCCTCTGGTTCTGTATTGTTATGTTTGCCTGTTCGTGGCAAATTTTTAATCAATCACAGTTTAATGTGTAATGGAGGTAAAAGTACTTTTTTGGGATCATCAAGAGGTATATTCTTTACGTTAGCTTGACCTGGAATATATTGACCTCTCGCAAGCCCTTCTTTGACTTCTGTGTTGCTCTACTGTCCCAAACACAAAGAAAACAGCAATATCTCGTAAATTTACCCTCAAGCCCTAGTAATAGTCCTATGATTTTTAGATCACCATATATTTGCCACTTATACGTATCATAACTTATTGCATTTAGAAAAAGTGACATACTTTCGTATGTTTCCTTCATACCAACTGCATAAACGAGAGAAGTAGAGTTTCCTTTGTTGCCTTAATGGAACAGAGCTACTTTCAAACTTATTTTAGAAGAATATATAAATAAGCGTCATTCGTCCGAATTATGTACAAATCCTAATTTTTACATAGCACTATTTGGATGAACACAAACACACATTTAATCCTACAGAGTAAACAAGAAAGACAGCTTCAGGTTACGGTTCTTAAATATTGTAATTAATAAATTCCATTGTTGTAATCTAGACCCTAATACTTCAGCACACCCTTTGGATAAGTAGATGTCTCGAACTAGATCATTTAATTCTGGTTATTGGATTACGATTATGTGAAAGTCCATTCCAAAATAACATCTACATTTAGAATGGAACGTGGCGTACGACAAGGTGATAAAATCTCACCAAAACTATTTACAATGCTGCTAGAATACATGTTTAAAAAAATAGGATGGGGAAAAATGGGAGTCAATATAGATGGTGAACGATTAAACCACCTACGCTTTTCTGACGATATCGTGTTAATTTCTGACAACCTTGGAGAAGCCCAAGAGTTACTAAGGACACTAAGTGCAGCGTCAGATGTGGTAGGTCTAAAAATTAAACGTACAAAAACTCACTGTATGACAAACTTAGTTCCAAGTAGCAACATATCCCTAAACGAATCTGAAATCGAGTATATAACATCTTATAAATATTTAGGTCATAAACTGAGAATAAACCGAGATAATCAGACCTGCGAAATTCAAAGACGCATAACACAAGCATGGGCGGCGTTCGGCAAGCTGAGAGAGGACGTATTTAAAAGCAATATACCGATTTGCTTGAAAAGAAAGATTTATGAACAGTGTGTGCTCCCTGTGCTCACATACGGTGCAGAAACTTTAACACTCACTAAGAAAAGTTGCAAAAAAATTAGAGTGACTCAGTGAGCCATGGAGAGGTCGATGTTGGGAATAACACTGAGAGATAAATTCCTAAATGTAATTATTAGAACTAGAACAGGTATCAAGGATGCTATAGCAAGTATAACACATATGAAATGGAACTGGGCCGGACATGTGGCGAGAATGGAAGACGCTAGGTGGACTAAACGCATTATAGAATGGCGTCTTAGGTTTCAGGCATTTAGAAGTAGGGGCAGACCTCCAACACGGTTGACTGATGATATCAAGAGAATTGCAACAAACTGGATTCAATCAGCACAACATCTGGAACATTAGAAACGATTGAGGGAGGCCTATGTTCAGCAGTGGACGCTACAGGCTGTGTGATGATGATGATGATGATTCGATTAAATGGGATGTTTTTCTTTGACTTTCGGGAAAATAAAAATTGTCCATTCTTGCTACATTATCGGGTTTTGCCTTACCTTCATAGATTTCTATATTTTTCTCTCATTTTATCGGGGGCGCTAAAATTGGTAAACCTTCTCAATGAGGAACTGGTTTTATTGCTGGGAGAATATCCGGATATTCAATACTATGTTAGCTCTTTCTTGAAAAACCAGACACCTTTATCATGCAAAAGTAACAGTTGTTAAAATGATTTGTTGGTTCTCGTAAAATCACTGAAAATGTAAAAGACATAGAAGAGCGCTTGCCATTGAACCAGTTACTTAGATTTGTTGCACAGGTTTGGCAACATATGTGAGGAGCTCAGTCCCGTTTGGGTCTATATAAATTAAAGGGGCCACTGCGGACTCCAGGAATTTCTTCCTCTGGTTCTTATCACGCTTTTTAAATGGACATGACTTCGTATTAGCCGTGCAACAATAAAGAAAACATAGCTTTGCTAAATAAGGTTATATTTTTTCTAATAAAAAATAGAACAAAATATTTTAATAAATATTCTTGAATGATCACTCAAAAAAAACTGTTATTAAAGAAAACGTAGGTATAATATATCACTAATTATTATTTTAATAATGTTATATATCCATAATTAAGCTGCGATAATTATATTACTACCTTATGAACTATAAATCAAATCATTAATAATATCATCTACTTTAAATTTTACATAATCGCTTTATTCCTAATTTTCAGTAACAACTTTTTGAAACCTAAAAACATTTAGAACTGCAAAACTCAAAGTAAAAATCGCCATTTAAATTACAGATATATCACTCCTTAATATACAAAGTCACACATAGAATTTAGTTAATCGATTTGTGGGTCCTGTAATATATTTCTTGCCTTTCAAAAATCCTTCAAAATAATGTAGAAGGAAATTGTAATTTTAGAGTGTCAGATATTATTAAACTTCACAGCTAAGGCTGAATATTTTTCTCCATATATCGATATTTATCGATAATCAATAACGACAAGTTAATTGAATTTATCGATAAATACTGATTTATATACAAATACCGATCTGTGGATATTCATACATAGTCGTAGGTAAATCGGTAGCTAGTTAACTCATACTTACAAGGACTATTTACGGTTACTTCACTAAATTATCTAAAAGATTTATTATATACCTTATACGTATTTAAAAATAAAATACTTATAAAAAAATTTCAGTTTAAGTTTTTCAATAAAAACATTTTTTAAATGTGATTTTGTTTAATATAAAATTCTGTATACTTTGGGTTCAACAAATGTAGGTTAATATATCTATCTTTATTAAATCCTCGTATAATTTGTTACTGCCTAATGAGCTATATCGATATAGCTATATTTTCGTTATTCATAATAAGTTTTTACTTTTTTGGGTTTCGGTCATATTATTACTTTATAAAAAATGAACACATTTTTTTTTCTGACGTTTCGGTTTATTTTGTTGATTAAACCATCTTCAGAGAATTACTGTAAATATGAAAAGGAATATGTAAATTTATGTTATATAAACTGAAAATTTTAACTTCTTACCTAATGTTAACAGGTGGTTCACTTGAATAACTTACATTTAACTATTTTATTACTTTAATACAATATAATTAAAAAATTCTTTTTTAATATAAATATAAATATAGAAAACTATTATTTTTTGAATGCATTTTTTACACATCTGGTTTGTTTTCCTTTTGACAGAGTACTACCAAAGGGTTTGAAAGTTTCTGGACCATCTGCAATTTTATTGCCCTATTAAATTGGTATATAAATTACTCAGGTCATTTGTGTCCGTTCTGAAATTCATTGTACAGGGTGTTCTTTTAAGATGGATCAGTTCTTTAATTGTTCTTTTTTTGTAATTAATTTCTTTGTCTAAAATCTCCACGTTGTTAAAATCGATGTTGTGCATGTTATTTATTGCATGTTTGGCTAAGGCGGTTTTATTATCCTTATTGTGATGTCTAATGCTGTATTTGTGATTTTGTATTCTATTTTTTAAATACTGCTTGGTTTGACTGACATATGTTTGGTTGCAATATAAGCAATTGATCTTGTAAATGACATTTGTTTGTTCGTCTTTAGGGATATCGGGTTTAAGTTTTGTATAAAGGTTTTTGAAATTATTCGAAGGTTTTTCAGCTATTTGGATATCATATGGTTTTAGCACTTTTTTAATGGGATTAGTAATTTCTGGTATATGCGGCAATGATATGTATTTTTGGGTTGGTGGAACATTGCTTTTTGTTTGTTGATTGTTGTTATAGAGTTTTTCTACTCGGCTTTTATAATAATAAAAAAAAATAATAATAAAAAACCAAGTAGAAAAACTCTATAACAACAATCAACCAACAAAAAGCAATGTTCCACCAACCCAAAAATACGTATCATTGCCGTATATACCAGAAATTACTAATCCCATTAAAAAAGTGCTAAAACCATATGATATCCAAATAGCTGAAAAACCTTCGAATAATTTCAAAAACCTTTATACAAAACTTAAACCCGATATCCCTAAAGACGAACAAACAAATGTCATTTACAAGATCAATTGCTTAGATTGCAACCAAACATATGTCGGTCAAACCAAGGAGTATTTAAAAAACAGAATACAAAATCACAAATACAGTATTAGACATCACAATAACGATAATAAAACCGCCTTAGCCAAACATACAATAGATAACATGCACAAGATCGATTTTAACAACGTGGAGATTTTAGACAAAGAAATTAATTACAAATAAAGAACAATTAAAGAAATGATCCATATAAAAAGAACACCCTGTACAATGAATTTCAGAACGGACACAAATGACCTGAGTAATTTATATACCAATCTAATAGGACAATAAAATTTCAGATGGTCCAGAAACTTTCAAACCCTTTGGTAATACTCTGTCAAAAGCAAAACAAACCAGATGTGTAAAAAATGCATTCAAAAAATAATCGTTTTCTATATTTATATTTATATTTATATTAAAAAAGAAGTTTTTAATTATATTGTATTAAAGTAATAAAATAGTTAAATGTAAGTTATTCAAGTGAACCACCTGTTAACATTAGGTAAGAAATTAAAATTTTCAGTTTATATAACATAAATTTACATATTCCTTTTCATATTTACAGTAATTCTCTGAAGATGGTTTAATCAATAAAATAAATCGAAACGTCAGAAAAAAAACATGTGTTAATTTTTTATAAAGTAATAATATGACCGAAACTCAAAAAAGTAAAAACTAATTAATAACTACACGGTCAACAAATAGAAACGAAGTTATCCATAATCTATATTTATTTTTCCATATCCCCATTGCCAATTTTATTTATATACCTTAGTATATTTCTTTATTCATATTTACTTATAATGCCAAAGAGGTATTTTTCCAATAGATAAAATGAAGGTTACTGGCGACGATATGTTTTTTTCTTTTTATCAATATCACTGAGAGTTAAAGTGTTCCTTTCTTATAATTTAAACATATGGTCTCGGGAACTTATTTGTCATAACTGAACCATCAAAGATGTCATAAATATTCAAAACACAGCATACACAAGTTTGCGCGATGAATTAAATTGATTTAGTTATTAAGGGTGGTTAGAAATATGACGAGACAGTGACAATAAGATTCATACACAACTAATAATATTTACATAGCAATTTAAAAATTGCAAGAAAATAAAATAAAATACATCTTAATAAACAACAATAGAACCTTTCTATTAATCTCTTTTTAGATGGAGAAATAAGTAGAGCTGTTTAAATTTTGACGCAAACCTATTTTACATTGATATTTACTACGTTCCATGGCACTTTTGGATTTTCTAATTTGTAAAATAATCATTTTAATAAACAGGGTATCAAGTAAGTACCACCTAATTCCTCAGGATCATATAAGGGAGATCAAAATAAACCTACTATGCCATAGAAAAAAAAGTACGGGTTTTCATCAGCCCAAAAATGTAAACCAATCCTTTGAAAGGTTTTTGAACTTGGCAATGTTGGAGCTGGAAATCATTCAGCATAAAGTCTTCTTGCCTTCGAAGAATTGAAAGCGCTTCACGATAAATTAAATGCATATAAACCTACTCCGTGTAAGAATATTCTTCCATTTTTTAAAATTATTTTTACTTGAAAGCGATTTTGTCAACTTCCTTCAAGAGTAATTCGTTTTGTAGGTATTAACAATAATAACCCGATTTGTACTTGTTTGTGTTTAGCATTAGTTAGTGTTGAGTGTTTCGCATACAAACTGATTTGTCTCAAAAACCGCCAGTTTTATCAAATTAATTTAGAGAACCTTTTTTGAAGAGGAATGACCAAAGTATTTAAAAAATCAATTTTTAGCTCTGTAAAATGACACCTGTCAAAAATTAGTCCCAACGAGTACACTCTTACTATATGTATATATATATATATATATATATATATATATATATATATATATATATATATATATATATATATATATATATATATATATATATATGTATATATATACAAAATTTATTTTTGCATCTTAAACCTATTTTTCTGGAATTCTTTCTTGGGTATAGAATTTTAGCTCTCAACATCCAAATAAACAGAAAAATAGTGTCATAATCGGTTTAGTTAATCGAGCTATAAAATTATCTTCACCCGAATTTCGCCCAGGAGTGCCAAAAAAAGGAGAAGAAACCCTAATAATGAACCATTTTCCCAAACACCTTATAAATAAAATAATTAAACAAAGAACCTTTTTACATTATATCACAACCAAAAAAAAAATAAAATTAACAATACCATAACACAAACACGACTATCAGAAAAAATAAAATATATTTTAGGTAAGCATAACATAACGGTATGCCAGAGGGCGAACAATTTACTGGGATCACTTTATACGAAATTAAAAAGCAACGTTCCTACAAAAAAAAAGATCTAACGTAATATATGCAATTCCATGCCTAAACTGTCCTAAGAAATACATCGGCATGACGACACAGTATATTGAAAACAGAATTAATGGACACAAGTATACTAAAAACGCATCGACATCCTTACATAAACATGAACAAACAACTAAGCATGAATTCGATTTTAAAAACACTCACATTTTAGATACTGACACAAATTATCATAAACTGGTTATCAAAGAAATGATACATATAAAAAAAGATAAAAATGCTGTAAATGACAAACAAGATGCCAAAAACCTAAGCCAAATATACTATAATTTGATATTTTAATATGACATACTTGGAGCGATTTCATAATAAATATTAGAAATATTGTAATGATGCTTGGCGCATTTTGGTATAAACTCATGCAAATCAAGGAACGTTTTTTAATAAGATAATAATCTTTTTTCCTATTTTTTTGCTGTTATAAAATGTAATATATCCACATCAATTGCAGACCAGGTTCTAATAATTGAATTTATTTTTAACATTTGAACAAAGCTACCTTCAAGGTATGTACTCTTTTATAGTTTTCAATATTTTAACCTGTTGTATCATTTTATTTTAGTTTTAAACTGTTGTAAAATATGTTTTATTAATTTTAATTAACTTAGAAATATAAATGTAATAGTTCTGTAAGATAATTTCTGTGATACATGTTTTATTGAAAAGGAAATTGGTAATTTTGTAGATTCGACATGAATATAGAATAACTTTGGAGAAGCTCACTATGTTAGAGCGAAACGTCAGAAAAATTGTCGTTTTTTGATTTTCAAATAAAAAAACCTATACCCAAGAAAGAATTCCAGAAAAATACATATATATATATATATATATATATATATATATATATATATATCATCATATTCAACTTCAATTTCATCCTGTTTAATACAACCACCATTCTTGTAAACCAAATAATACATACTTGTTATAAATTCATTTCTCAGTTTAAATTGGCTAACTCCATTCCTGGCAGTCAGAAGCGTTATCTTCCATCAGGGCCAATATTATCTTTTACTTTTTAACTGTTATAAATTAACACTGTCTCGCCGATGATATCCCCAATAAAACTTTTTTATGGTTTAGTTAAATCAATAAAAAGGCCATTAAGAAAATTAAAATTGATTTTTCTTTGCACCAGAGCAGGTCAAGCCAGTTATATTGCATCCAAATAAGTATAAATCTTTTTAGAAGTACTAGAAATCGAAAATTATTTTTTATTTCGAAGCAATATTTATTTCCTGTGTTAGTTAAAATTAATTGCACTTTCTACGACACCTTTTGTGTTAGAAACCAAAATTTCTAGATATCGTCTATTTAATATTTGTTAACGAGTATATAAAAGATATCATTTGAAATTCTGCCATATACATATAGAATTTTATTGAATATTTGTGTCAAATCCCGTCAACATTTAATACTTATAACAACATATATATCAAATGCTTTAGTGATTTTCAAATATATTTGTCAATCAATTTATATAAATCTAAGCTAGTAAATAAAGATATATTTTAGTCTAGAATTATTTTCCTTTAAAACGATTTCTTCCCATTATTTAACCGTACTCTTTCTCAGAAGGAAAGTTTTAACTTATACGTAATAAGTTGTCACATTTCAGTGTATGTTTTTATATATTATTATATATAACCTGCTTTATGAACTAATTAAGCAATTTTTTTATTATGGCGAACCAGGAAGCCAAAGGAGTTAATATTACTGAATCAAGAGAACGATATGATAGACCTCCTTTAATGATGCCTTTATAGTACTTAGTTTCAAGTAAAGTATGCCCAAGATGGCGCCTTCCGATGGGTTCGACTGTGTCTCCAGTCATAGCGAATATATATATATATATATATATATATATATATGGAATGATTCGAAATTCACGCCAGAGAGAGAAACGGTAAAAGTGAAAACAAAATTCTGAGTAAGATATGTCTATGACACACATTGCAGAGACCAAACGTCCAATAGAAGTTAGAATCAAATAACATAAAACTCATATTTAAGATAGGGAAACGTTAAGGTTTGGTACTGTGAACATGCATGGATGAAGCAACAGTATATAAAGTGGTCTAAAGCTATTAAAATTTATATAGGTTCATTTTCGGACCATTTAAGATTAATCTCCTTTAGGTTAATTATAACAGTAATTTAATATAAGAACAATAATATTTTCCAATTTTTCTCATTGTTATGATATTACCTGACCAAAAGCCAAGGTCGCCCTCCCACGTAAGTAACTGTCTAGTTAACAGAGTTCCTTTACTGTGTTTAGGAAGTTTTATGTTAAATTTATTTATTTTATACAACTGCTTATTCATTAGTAGATTTACATGTAAAATAATTAGCATATTTTATAATTATGTTTAATAAAGTTGTTTACATTTAAAAAATACAAGATTCTACTTTCATAAAACACGCCATGTATTGTTAATTTGCTAGCAAATTGCTCTGTACAAAGAAAATTTATATGATAATTTCGCTACATACTATACAATAATCTCTGAAACACTTATATTATTCCGTTAAATTTAAATTAATGACAAATTTACAGTTAGTATGGTAATAAATCTGCACTTCAGCCCTTCTCAACTTTTAATTGTTAGGGTAACTTTGTCCATAATTAATTCATAATCGATAATAATCCATTAGATATTATTAATTTTATGTAATATGTCATTCTCATAAATCTTATATATCACGATATTTCGATTACAAAACAATAATAATATGATCGCTGCCTCCTGCCTCCTCTTCACTTAGACATAGGGAATGAGGCCCTGAGTTCGAGAGGGTAAAATTTTGCAGACTAGGGAAAAAGTACCTTTTGGTATATTATTTCACACAATAATATCTTTTTTATGAGAAATGTAAAAATTTTACTTAATTACTTTTAAAAACAATTGATATAAATTTAAAAAACTAAAAAAAATAATAAATTTTAACACCCTGTATCTTGAAAATTAAGCATTATCAGACATGTTTATTAGACCAGGGCTTATCTGTAAAATATCGGGGTTTCGTGGATATGAAATGGAACATGGAGATTTTTACATGAGAGCCTTCAGAATAACCTGAATTACGATAAATTTGATATGCGTACTTTCAATAAGTTGGGCAACATTATTTTTGTTAATAAAAATATAAAATTTACGAAAAAAAAAAGTTTCTCTCGTGTAACTTTGAAGGTATTCATTTTAGAGGAAAGTTGAAAAGGAAAAAAGTTTTGTAATTAAATTTGCCATAAGATAGAGTTAGTCAGAAATCTGAAGATATATCTCCCTTATTGCAAAAAATCAATAATTAAAAAAAAAAGTAAAAAAGCAGGTTTTTAATCAATTTTTTCGACCATTTAAATTTCTCTGAGGAGCTTCATATTAGAGCAAACAAAACTGTATGCCATGATAAAATAATACGCTAAAATTCGTTAGGATCGATTCGATAGTTTTTGCACAATAATTTTGCAATTCGATTTTAAACTTATTTGCGACTTCTAGCAGGGAATTCAGGTTTTACAACGCTTTTTTCAGAATCAAAATCAGATGATTTGGACGCCCTCGGGAATTGTTTAAAGACATTGTTGATCTTTTTGCTTATAAACGAATAGACTATCTCGGCGGATTTTTATTGGTTTTTTTTTGCAATACATGGTTTGAAAGTACTTAGAAAGACGCTTCTTTTAGTAGAAAAAAAATTTAAATCCGTCAATAGGTTTCCGAGATGCAAACTGTCCAAGTTGACAGCCTGTTATGTTATCGGAAACTTTAATAAAAAATGAAAAGAATATCGCCCACGCGCGTGATAAATGAAAAAAAGAGGGTTGGGGAGCTCTCATTTTAAAATTGAATTCGATGATTCAAAATCCATATCTGAAAAAAAATTTCATTTTCTCGGCTTATAATGCAGCGATTTTAATTATTTTTTTTAAGCCGATGTACCGCGAATAATGGAACTCAAATATCATAATGCCATGTGCTATCATGCATTCATTTTATTATAAATAAATGACGTTATTTATGCATCATACTTGCAGCATACTGCACCCTATAGTATTGGACTTTCCAAGCGAATATTTGTTTATTAATATAATTAAGCATACTATAACGATATATATTTACTTTAATTATTAAAATTGTTTAAATTATCATTTTTTCAAAAATTTGAAAAAAATTTTTGTTTTACATTGTTTTATTCGTAAAATACAGATAAAAATAAGAGAGTTATTCTTTATAAATTATGTTCAAAAAGTTCAATAAAGCACTCTTAACACTAAATATTGTATTTCAAACTGTTTTATACACATGTCTGTCCGAATGCCACACCAGAATTTTTCAGATCTTCTAACAGTAAAACAATTTGATTGACGATTTTGTCATATTCAGTGGGGTTCATTATGGTTGGAAGATTGTGCATATCCTGCATATATATTTTCAAAGAAAATGACCACTGGCATTTAAATATGGCAAGATTCTACGCGAACTTTTTATATGAAATTTCCAGTTACCATTCCTTTCGGTAAAACTGAATTGTTTCATAATATTCACCTATACGAAAAATTAAGAAAAATATTTGATTAATAAGTAAATGTAATGGTGAAAACGACATTAATTCAAATTTAAAAATTTGTTTTCAAATTGAATTTATTTGCATGTTAATTATACATACCATCTCGTGCATATTTATAAAATACAATTGTTGGTAACACTGTAACCAGTATCTTTCCACAAACAGGGACACATAATAACTACAGACTAACTCCTTTAGAAAGACAGTTTGAGCATATGTTTCTTACTCTCGCCCCACTACTTTCATGTTAACGGTTACATTCTAAAGCATCATGCTCTCATCTCCGAAAATATTATATCTCCAAATATTGGTAGAAATATTGTATTATTTATAACTTAAAAACTATTAAGTTATCATATATGATTTATATAAAATAATTATTTTATTTTTATCTGTATTTTACGAATAAAATGATTAAAAACCAAATTTTTTTCCAATTTGTTTAAACAAATATTGTGTAAACAATTTTGATAATTAAAGTAAACATATATCGTTATAGTATGCTTAATTATATTAATAAACAAAGATTCGCTTGTAAAGTCTATAGAGTGCAGTATGCTGCAAGTATGATGCATAAATAACGCCATTTGTTTATAAAAAAAGGAATGCATGATGGGCACATGGCATTATGATATTTGAGTTCCGCGGTACATCGATTTAAAAAAAATGATCAAAATCGCTCCATTAGAAGTAGAAAAAATGAAATTTTTTTTCAAATATGTATTTTGAATTTTCGAATTTAATTTTAAAATAAGAGCTCCCTACCCCACTTTTTTTCATTTTCACGCACGTGGCCGATATTCTTTCCATTTTTTATTAAAGTTTCCGATAACATAAATATTTAAATATTTGTATCGAAAAAGAACTTGGCAGGACAAAGTTTTTGGTCAAGAATCAGCTCGGAATTGTTTATAGATTCGCCGTAACAGGCTGTCAACTTTGACAGTTTGTATCTTGGAAACCAATTGACGAAATTGAAAAGCGTCTTTCCAAGTACTTTCAATCCATGTATTGGAAAAAAAATCCAATGAAACAATTCCTGAGGGCGTCCAAATCATCCAATTTTGATTCTGAAAAAAGCGCTGGAAAACTTGAGTTCCCAACTATATGTCGAAAATAAGTTTAAATACGTTAACGTGATATTTTGAACTCATACAAACTTGAAAAATGGTCAATTTTTGTAAACGAAATCGGATTGCAAAATTATTGTGGAAAAACTATTGATTCGATCCTAACGAATTTTAGCGCGTTATTTTATCATGGCATAAAGTTTTCTTTGCTCTAATATGAAGGTCTTCAGAGAAATTTAACTGGTCGAAAAAAAATATTAAAAACCTGCATTTTACATTTTTTTTTAAATTATATCTATTTTGCAATAAGAGAAATATATTTTGAGATCAACTCTATCCTATGGCAAATTTAATTACAAAACTTTTTGCCTTTTTAACTTTTCTCTAAAATGAATACCTGCAAAGTTACACGAGACAATAGTTGAAAAAAAAACGTTTTTTTTCGTTAATTTTATATTTTTATTAATAAAAACAAACTTTTTGAAAGTTCTCATATCAAAATTATCGTTATTCTGGCTAACTGTCAGATCTAAAATGTCCGTAGTATATTTTGTTGCCATTTTAGGCAAAAAGTAGTACTTTAAATTAACAGTCAAAAGTAAAAAAATAGTGATGTTGTTGTTATTTTTGTGAAGTTGTTGATTGCCATTACAATATTTGTGCTTTACCTGGATTAAATTTATCTTAAATTGACACTCTAGAACTGTTAAACAAAAATGCATACAAAGAGCCAAGTACTTGAAGATTCTAATACATAAAGTAAAAGGGATATCAAGAAAAGCAGCAATCATATATACAAAGTAATATACTGACAGTAATTGCAGAAAGTCGGCACTGATAAACCTTGAAACGGTGGAAATTACAACTCTACGTAGTATGACTAAAAGCCATCATCCCAATCCACTACGGAAACTATCCAATCAGTTATTTATTATATGAATTCACAAAGTGTCCAGCCTCTTACTGCAAGATGTTCTGTCCTGACAATGATAGGGAAGCTGTTGATGATCAGGGACCGAAACCAAAGGCCAGACAGAAGACGTCCATTAAAGATACTGGCGGATCTCACATTCAACTTTGTATTTATATATATATATATATATATATATATATATATATATATATATATATATATATATATACATATATATATATACATATATATATATATATATATATATATATATATATATATATATATATATATATATACATATATATATATACATATATATATATATATATATATATATATATATATATTATTTTATGTACCATAAATAAGGTTTTAATGCTGAAGGACCTCATTCGTTTGTCCGTAGGGTTCATATTTATATGTATCGATAAATTATAATCATAATATTGTAGTGTCGTATAGTGTTTAACACAGTCTAATTAAGTTAAGTGCTGTAGTTAACATAATTCAAATATAAAATTTGTTACTTATTTAAGTAAAAGTTTCAGATAGCTTACAAATTGTGACTTCTCAAATTTATTATAAGTTGTGTCGTGAAAAGAATTATGTTAGACTTAACTGTTTAAAACTAAGATATTCGACTGTTATGGACACAAGTATTTATGTTAAATCCATAAGCAGAACTGGCCCTAGAAAAACATTTTTAAATAGCACGCTCATACAATTGAGTTATGAACAGAATCTCCTGTAATAATTTTATATGTCTGTAATCTCAAATTTGCTTAATATTTGCGAGACATATTGAATTTTCTAAGGATATTTTATTAAAAAATTTGAAAATATCGAGGTATCACCTAATTAACGTTTCAACTGTTTATTCAGAAAATAAAATGTCTTAAAGAAACGGTTCGTCAACATATTTTTTTTAATGCGAGTTATTTTGAAAAACCAAAAATAAAATAAAAATTTTTAATTCTATTTTATTTTTTGAAATCCGTGCGTTAAATATGTCATTTAGCGGCTGACATTTCATTTGCGCATGTTTCACCGTTCGCTTACCTTCCACCGGGCGAACGAGGATATGAGTGATGAACATTTCAAGAATACGCGCTCGCCACCTTTTCACCGGTCACTTCACGTTCCCCAATTCGAGGTAGGGCCTCTGGTCTATATATAAATGTTTATGCTTAAAGTTAGTTCAAGAATAACTCCTGAAATTTTTCGCACATATTTGGAAACATCCTGTATATGGGCAAAAATAAATTGGGTTGTCTGGATAATCGTATTGCGCATTGTGCCATCTTTCTATGTTTTAAGAAAAAAATATTTTTCATAACGCATGTAAATTCTTTAATACAATGAATTACAATACTCAAAACTCGCCCAATTTTACTGCTTTTAGATCCAAAAAATTGTATTAATTTATAGAATCGTTTGTACTAGTTAATACTTAGTTTGACTTACTTGTATGTTTTAGTTCATAGTATTTTGACCTTTTCTTCCATAAAACACTTTCGTATGACTTTTGAATAAAATAATTGAATTGTTTTTATTTTGAATGAAATATGAGTATTTTTTTTGGTTAGGATTAAATCAACATTTGAAAAAAAGATACTCAGGGATTGTAAAAAAAATATTTACTTAAGAATTTTAGGTCAAACTGTGCTTCATCTGATTGATCTGAAGATCTTCCACTAATAAAGAAATATTTTATGTCTTTCAATATGTAGAGAATGTTGTAATTATTTCTTTTATACTTATTGTTAAGTATTAAAAATGTTTTTTCTACTGTTTTATTAAATGTTAAATATTGTTTTATTTCCATATAGCGTTATCTATAATAAAAATACTTTTAATGGGAATATAAGTTGCCAATTAGTGTCAGAAACTCGATATAGTCCAAGTTTTTGTAACGAGCGACCCAATTAATAAGGATTATTTATTT
Organism: Diaprepes abbreviatus; assembly: GCA_034092305.1. Lineage (NCBI taxonomy): Eukaryota > Metazoa > Arthropoda > Insecta > Coleoptera > Curculionidae > Diaprepes > Diaprepes abbreviatus. The sequence goes on from JASJET010000164.1 coordinate 1,141,194, forward strand.
TAATTGAGGAAATGTAATTACAAGATTATTTTCTTTGCAATTTTCCGCGCATAGAAAATTAAGAATTATATAAAATATATGGATATATGGATAATTATTAATGTTTTTTAAAAATATCTATGTACATTTTCATTATAAAGCATAATATATTATTACATTGCTATAATTTTTTATGTAGATTTTGTTATGTCATAGTTTAGGAATGGATAAAGCAATTAAATTTGCTGTAAATAATGTAAAATATTAGCCTTTTTTGAATAGCTTATTAATACCATTCTGATTTTTGTTTTTAAAACAACACTGTTATTTCGTTTCTATTAAGGTAACGTTATTATGAAAACTTTTCTACCAACACTGATTTAATCAAAATCCTAATAGAATATTTATGCTTGTGCATTAACAGATTTTTTAAATTTTAGTTATCATTTTGTTTGCTTCTTTTTCTATTTTTGTAATAAACGTTATTGTAATTTTATAGCATTAAATGCAAAGCCCTAGGCAGTTAAGCATTTGAGAGTATTTTTAAAGCAAGTTGGATATGGTAAATACTCATACATAAGTAATTTCAAAACGTTTGCCTAACACAGTGGAGTGGCATTATAAATGCGTTTGGTGGAGAAAAATTTTGAGAGTCGTCGACCTCCTTACTCGACTACGTTGGCGGAGCAGTCAATACGAATGTTTCCTCTACTATTTAAAACTATATCCTTGTGTTATAAGTCCAGTCTAAGGAAGTTAGAAGGGATATGGAAAACTACAAAAGTAGGCTAAATGCCAAAAATTATCACGACATGCAGAGCAAGCGCATAAAATAATTTGATAGTAAATTTGTTGTATGAGGTTGGCAATATGAGAACCAGAAAACCAGAGCAGGATTTGAGAAAGTGACGATTTGCGTCCCGACATATTCTTTGTGTTTGATTTGATCGTTTATCATCGTCCTCGCCACTTAAAATTCACTTGATTTTTATGTTGTGCCACGCAGAGACATTAGGTAAATTTCGGAATTTATATTTGTGTATGTTATCAAGGCATTTGTGTAGACTTTTTATTTATAACAATGCATGCATTTTTTATATTTTGATAATTATTTACATTTTGGTAAATCTAGAAAAATAATGTTTTTTTGGGAAAAATTCGATACTTACCCCCTATTTCGTCACTTTAGCAAGGACTTTTAATTCTGAAGGAAACACCAAATTTATATATTTATTTTCAATGGTACCAATTAAAATATCATGTATGTAACATATTTCAACTATTTTTGCACAAATTTTAGTGAATAAATTTAGAAAAACTTGTATTCTCAACAAAAAACCAAAAGTACGTTCCCTAAAGGCCATCGACTAACATAATCGCGGAAACGACTAATAGTCGTTTGACACGTTGCCAGATGTAAAATACTATCGTAATATAAAGTATTAAATTTATCCATTAGAGTTAACAACATGGTTTAATTTTTGTAATGTATAAAAAGAGTAAAATTAATCTTAACCACCCAAAATTTTTGATCAGTTTTGGTTAGTTCAGATTTAGCTTAGTTTTGGTTAGTTCGAGAAACTAAAACTAACCTGAACTAACCTAGATTTATTAATTAAAAATGGTATTATCCAGCAGAGATAATATTAAGGCGGGACAATCTGTGAAAGAAAAGAATATATGTGAATTTCACAGAAATCGTATTGGCAATCTGGAAACAGTGCTAATTTTTCGGGTTTAGGAACGAGTCACACCAATATTTAATAGAGGAGACCATTTTGTTTTGATAATTTTCTTGATATTTTCGATAAAAATGTGCAAATTTATGAATTTTTATATAATATAGAGGCTTATATCAGTGTAGAATTTGTAGCTGTACCAAAATTTTAACGATTTAGTACAAAAAATTGAACCTAAAGTGGAAAGTGTTTTACACTGTTTTCCGCTGAGGAAAAATTATGGAGAACGGAGATCAGAATCATGTTCTACGACCTCGAATTAGGGGGAAGTACCGAAATTTTTTCCAAAAAATAACGTCGTTTCCCTAGATTTATTATAATGCAAATTTTTACCCAGAAACCTAACGTCCAAGCAAAACCATGAAATTTCACGTAACTGTCACTTACAGTTGTACCAACTTAAGAAATGACACATAAGACTCTATGTAGGTGCGCGCCGTTTGAATTAAAAATTTTCGTTTATTTTCGAACGGCAGGTAAAGTAACTTGTGATATTGCTGGCAAATATGATCGAAAGAGCCAATCTCATGAAAATTTAAAGTAATGAGAACAGCGCTGCTGGTGAGAGATATGTACGACAGTTTGCCATTTTTTTATATTCAGATTGCTCCTGACTAGTTTCTTCCTATTCTGCGAATAGAACTAATATGTTAAGTATACAAATATCTTATACACACTATCGCTATTTACTTCTATAGAAAGGCAATAGGTAAAAATTTTATGTTTATGCCCTAAATATTTAGTAACATTATTGCACGAGTCAAGTACATAGAAAGTGCGATTTTTTTTAAATCAGAATAGCGTAGTGAGAGGAAACAGACTTTTTTTACCGACTTCTAAAAGAAAAATTTGTCGACTATGTATTTATTTATGTATGTACACCGTTTACTCCGAAACGGTGGCACCGATTTGAATGAAAATTTTTACGTCGTATTCAGAAAGTTGCTGCGGTAGTCCCGTATTTTTTTTTGGATGAAATTGGTGCAGTAAAATCCAAGATGGCGGTAACAATATGGCAGCCAAAAAAATTAATTTTGTCCTATTTTCTCCAAAATTGACATGGGGAAATTTTCGGGGTCGTACACAACGCATCTGATATTATTTTAAAAAAATTCAATATGGCGGATCCAATATAACGGACAAAAAATTTTATTTTTGTTCGATTTTCAAAATTGGTGTGGGGGAGTTTTCGGAGTCGCACATAACGATTCTAAAATATTTTTTAAAAATTCATTATGGTGGATCCAATATAGCGGACAAAAAAATCAATTTTGTCCGATTTTCTCCAAAATTGGTACGAGTGAGTTTTCGGGGTCGCACATGACGAATCTGAAATCATTTTTTAAAAATTCAATATGATGAATCTAATATCTAATATGGCGGACGAGAAAATCAATTTTGCCCGATTTTCTCCAAAATTGGTATGGGGGAGTTTTCGAGGTTGTACATTGAAAATATTTTTAAAAAATTCAATATGACGTATCCAATATGGCGGATTAAAAATTAATTTCGTCCGATTTGTTTTGAAATTGATATGGAGACTGTTTGGGATCGCACATTACTTATCTGTAATTATTAAAAAAAAAATAAATAAATATGGTGGCTTCAAGATGGTGGATTAATTGGGGCATTTTTGTTAGTATTAATTACGAATTTAAAATATTTTTTGAAAAATTCAATCTGGCGGATTCAATATTGCGTCCTAAAAATTTTACATTTTTCGATTTTCTCCAAAACTGATATAGGGGGTTCTTGAGCGTATAAATTATGAATTTGAAAGTATTTTTTCAGGATTCAATATGGCGATTTATAGCGGACTAAAAATTTTACATTTTTCGATTTTGTTCAAAGGCGAGACTAAATCGTTTTTGGGGATGTAAATGGCGAATATAAAATTTTTTAAGAAAATATAATTTGTCAGATGCAATATGGCAGTCTATAAATTTTAAATGTCCAGATTTCATCCAAAATTGATACTAGGGGGCTTTTAAGGGTTTAAATTTAGGTTAAATTAAGACGTTAAAATTAGTTTTTTGAAATTCAATATGGCGGATCCAATATGGTTTGTTGATAGTAGGGAATTTTCGGGGTCGTATATTACGAATATGAAGTTATTTTTTTACAACTTAATAATTTAAAAAAAAAAACTCAATATTGTATCTTATCAACCTAATGGTTGATAAAATACAATATGAGGGACTGAAAATTTTACGTTTTCCGATATTGCGGGGTTCTTGGGGCGTATACAAACTCAATATGCTCAATATTCTTCAAATATCGATATTGGAAGGTTTTGAGGCTTATTTTACCAATTCAAAATTAATTTGAAATTTATGATAGTGGGTTTACTATGACAGACTAAATATTTATTTGACACAATTTCACTGGTATTTGGAGAACTCTAAGAATTTTTAGTGGTTCATTTTAGGGTGATTTACAACTTTCTATAAAATGAGTACTTTTTTGCCACCTTGGAGTTATTGCGAGGTACACTAATCTCGATTAGTACTTAGTTCAAATAATTTATGGATATCATTATGAATTCAAAACTAAAAATTGAAAAATAAAATGTTTATAAAAGAAATTGAACCGACTTCTAAAAGAGCTCTAAAAAATGAAATTTTTGAAGCCGGCGCTAAATTATTTCTAAGCGAAATAACTATTAATATATACAAATTATGGTAAAAACCAATTGCAAATAAAATATTTTTAATCCGTTTATGCGAATCACATTTTGTCAGGTATTAGTTTGGCGCTGACTTCAAAAATTTCAATTTCATATAAAAAATTTTCACTTTTTAGAGCACTTTTAGAAGTCGGTTCAATTTTTTTTATAAAAATTTTATTTTATTGTTTTGTTTCACAAATATTATTTACTATCTAATCAGCCTAACTTTGTGAGTTGGCTATACTCTTGTACTAAATGTTTCTCATTCATTCGTTGAGATGACACTAAAATTTTACTTTGATAAGATGTCTTGAGTGCCCAACATCCATTGAAACCATCCTCTACTACCAACTTGCACAAGAACGTGTATGCCGCAAAATAAAATTAAAGTGTCCAGTTTCAGAGCCTTTTAATCACTCAGTAAAAGAACATCCTACGACCAGTATTAAGCCAGAAACATATTTTGGCATGATGGCCCAGGATTATTATTTTTTCAGATTCCCCAGTGTGCTTTAAATACAATTAAAAACTCTTTTTAATTTATCAATATATAATTACCGTCAATGCCACTTACTAAATTATTTATTGTCAACAATGCAAATAAATTAGCTTACGTTTTTTTATGACGATTTGTCAAACACGAAAATTCACACGTTACCTGGTTTTGCATAATTTTATTCAATTCCATGCGCGTTAACAAAAGTGGGAGTAACAGTTTATGTTATCTAATGAACCTACTTAGAATCTTCATTTTCATTGGATGATGGGAAGTAATTAAGATTATTGTGCTTATTATCATTATTACGCATTTAGCTGTAATATGCAATTTCAACCAATAGGAATATTTTATTATGTATGTACTTCCTTCGTCCAATGGTGTCTTGTTTACTTGCAAAACTAGCGAAACAATAATGAATATTTAGCTTAGCCATGTGTATCACTGTTAATATACTAGTGGTATTGTATATATTAATGACGTTTATATATGATTATTTATTTTATTTGCAACATAATATTGATAAATCTAATATTTCTATGGAATAGTAAAAATTTTTGGCAATTTTATCGCAAATGTGTGTGATGCCTTTTCCATTTTCTTACTAACCAGAGTATATCAAATGTTGATATAATCAATTAATATTTCATAGAATATATATATATATATATATATATATATATATATATATATATAATGTACGTTTCTGATAATGTTACTATTTATTCTGATAGGCCTTTTTTAATAATGGCATTTATTAATTGCGACAGGATGCTGGTGTCATACTGTCGCTGTATTCTTCATTTAAATACTAGAAATTCAACAAATCTTAAAGGAGCTTATCTTGTGAACGAATTCACTTCACTAACTTCGTGGTTTGAAATCCAAGGTTTCACAATTGCGAACACTGTCATCGTCACACTTAATACAATTTTCAGTAAAACTAAGAAAAAACCTTTTATGGAAAAATGAGAGGCATTCAACATGTAGAATTCTTTTCTTACTTTTTTATTTTTTTATAATATACCCTGACGCTAGTGAAACGTCATAATTTATATTCAAAATAAATGCATATAGACATAAAGATTCAACATTTTTAGTTTTGTTAAATGTTTCTATAAATACTTACTAATTTTAAACCTATTAATAAAGCATATTAACTAGGCCTGAATTATGTGGGACCTTCTTACGGCACTCAAAATTCTTCGAATAATCTTAAAAAGGAAATTTGAAACTGTCAAGCAATTCATAAAACATTTTATTAAGGAATAAATGAATGAACTTTCGATGGGGGATCCTGAGCGAGAGGCCTTATCTAACATTAAGTCCAAACTTGATGTGAATGCACAACCTGAAATCAATTTATTATTTTTCCTAAAATTCTATTAAAAGCAACTATCAATCTTGCCTGTTTGGGCAATTTTGAAGCTTTTTAATTTTTTTCTTAAATCCAAAAAACCGACGTCATTTATGACACTTCTTTAAATTATTATATTCATTTTAGCACAACAATAAAAATAACAAATTTTGTGAACTTCTCATATAAACCTTTCTAACAAGGAAGGTACCTGAACTGTTCGGCTCCGATTTTAATGAAACAAAAAAAAAAGAGATACGTTTTTTTTTATCTGCGGAGATTCATTCTAACGGGATGAAACCCCCCCTAAATTTCACCCCAAAAAACAGTATTTTTGAAATATCTCAGGTTCTAAGTGAAATATCTTTTTAAAACAAAATGAAAATTACTTGTTGTTCGAAATGATATTAAACGATGTTTTTTTTATCCCCAAGGATATCATCCCTTATTTTGTATAAGGGTAAACTATCTGTTGGAGCACGTAATTTAAATCTAAGAATTACGAAATTTAATGTAAAATAATTGTTTAAAAATATTTTTTTCAAGAAATATCATAAGTAACTTAAGTTGACGGCTTTCGGGGTTTCCAAAAATAACTAGTAAAAGAGGGTGAGCCACCCCCATTTACCTTTATTAAATCTCTAGTTTTAATTGAGATATCGTTACAAAACGAAATGGAAATTACTTGTTATTTGAAATGATTATGAACTAAATTATTTTTCCTCCCAGAATATCATCCCTCATTTTTTCACGAATACCATAATTAACTCAAGTTGACATCTTTGGGGTTTTCAAAAAGAAACTAGTAAAAAAGGGCGAGTCACCCATAAAATACGTTTTGTCAATATCCCATATCATTTCATACATGTATAATTATTCTAAAAATTGCCAAATTTCAATTGATATGAACGTTACAGAGCTTACTGAAATTTTTATTTTAATTAACAAGAAAATATAAACTTATTTCATTGGTTAAGCATTCATGTATGTAAATTATTATAATTCATGACAAATAGTGATTTTTAATTCTGTAATGTTCATTTAAATTAAAATTTGGCAATTTAATTTTCAAACAATTATATTAAATTTCGTAATTTTTAGAACTAAATTACTTGCGCGAATAGATGGTCTGTCCTTACAAAAAATAGGGGATGATATTCTTGGAGATGAAAATACCTTAGTTCAATATCATTTCAAAGAACAATTTTTACAATTAACTCACATGCGCGAATAGATGGTTTACCCTTATAAAAAATAAGAGATGATATTCTTGTGGATGAAAATACCTTAGTTCAACATCATTTTAAATAAGTAATTTTCATTGTGTTTTGTAAACATATCTCAATTAAAAACTTGAGATTTAAGAAAAAAAAATTATTTGGGGGTGGCATACCCTCTTTTACTAATTATTTTTAGAAACCCCAGAACCCTTCAACTTAAGTTACTTATGGTATTCGTGACAAAAATATTTTTAAACAATTATATTAAATTTCGTAATTTTTGGAATTAGATTACGTGTGCGAATAGATGGTTTACCCCTATAAAAAATAAGGGATGATATCCTTGAGGCTAAAAAACCATAGTTTAACATCATTTTGAACAACAAGTAATTTTCTTTCTTTCTTTCTTTAAATTGCACCCCCTTACGAGAGGGCAATGGCTTTGCTGCAAGGCAATTCGCCAGCTCGTCCCACGGCCCGGCGCTTAGCTAGAGCCAGAGCCACCCTTCTGGATAGGTTACACGAACTCCGGTTTGTGGGCACTAAACAGAGGAGCGTCTACTCGCAGTGTTATTCAACGTTGCCAGATAGTCTGTATTCGGAACATTCATTAATTTCCGCATCCTTACAAACTTGTCTTCCCGCCTTATTTATAAAAATCGATCAATATGTGGTAATAAATACGTTAATAAATAAAATTAATTATTCATTATTATAATTGAGACAGGTAAAGTGCTTATATATACGATAATCAATTCTTTATAACTTATTATTTGTTTTTATTATTTATATTTCTTACTTAAAATCTGAATAAAAACCTAAAAATTATTAAAAAAATATATTTATTGCAACATTCATTTTCACAAAGGCAACAACGGCTTTTTTTTATTACGTTTTGTATTCATTTCCATTGTAAGGGCTATTCTTTTGAGTCATTATCACTTTCACTTCTATCACTTGAAGTAATCATGATCACTTCAGCCCAATGACAAGTAAATGCATATTCAAAAGAACATGAAGTTATCAGTTTCACTTTGTTCAATTGATAATTACTCAAAAGAATATAGCCGTAGTTATTCATCTGGAAATTTATTTTTTTAATTTGAATACATAATTCAGTGGCGGATTTACGGGTAGAGGAGGTTCAGGTTCAATATTTTATGAAGATTTGAGCTTGATACAAAACCCCCATAAAATCATTTTGACGTCCACACTCCCTCATGTGAAATCAAATGAACGTTTCTTTGATAATGCAGCTATATAAAGAATATTTGCTTATGAATTTTGTTTCTTGATTTTATTGCAAAATGACTAAAAAGTACTTTATTTAGAAAATATTGAAGGGAATAAAAATTCTCACTTATTATTTTTTAAAATTTTCATTTAATGCAAATATGTAATTACACACAGACACTTTAATGTTAGATAAAGGTAAACACAGAAACAAACTTTATAAAGTGTACTTAGACGAAATTTAATAAAACATATAAATCTACAGTGAGTGTAATAAGCTTTATATTAATTAAAAAACAAAAATTAAAAACAACTCTTAATAATATTCATACCAACACCTAAATTTCTAAATCTATTAAAAACAAATATCATATCAATCATTTTTTAACCTTCATATTGCTAACACAAATACATAAACTGTACTTGGACAAAACTTAATACAATATATAATCCTACAGTGATTCTAATAACTTCTGTATTTATTAAAAAACAAAAATTAAAAACACCTATTTATATGAATACCAACACCTCAATTTACAAATCTATTAAAAACAGATCTTCATATATACTAAAATAAATAAATACACCCAAAACTTGGTTTTCCGTACAGCAGAAAGATGAAGATAACTCTGAAAAAGAACAAACTGTCATATTATGTAGTTTTAAGAAAACCCTTTAATTTTTTTAGAAAAAAAAACTGTTTTTCCATACTCCTTTGTCTAGTTATTTCATTTCTTTCTGTAACATATCTATTCTCTCAAATCCTGTAAATTCAATCCCAAATTTCTGATTTTCATCCTAACCTTGACAGTAGCTATAAATTATCTTAGACATTTCTTCTTGTGCAATCTATAATTTTACATTTCCTAATAAACTTCTACTTTTCTATACCCAATTCAAAACAAATCTTATATACCTCACGTCTTCTTTCAAAATCTGTTGATTAATTAATACTAGCATTAAGCCCCTCAATAAAATTACATAGTTTATTCTAGTAATGCAGTTTGTTTCTTCTTTTTTTATCAATATATAAGGAATCTTCTAACTCTCTTATGGTGTTTTTTATTTCAATAATAAACTATTATATCCACAAAATCAGAAAAAATTATTAGAACAGCCTAAAAAGAAGGGTTCATGAATCTGAAGCTTTAAAATAACAAGTTTAGGTTAGGAAACAACTATTGGCGGGAAATGATATGACGCCCATTTGAATAAATGCTCGAGTTACAGACTATCTGGCAACGTTGGATAACACTGCGAGTAGGCGCTCCTCTAAACAGTGAGGATTCCGGATAATCGGGTATGTACCCCGAAAATCCTCTAATAGTACATAACTTAAAAAATTGACATATAAACAAGCTATGAAATGCATGAACTGCCGGATGTGGAGATGATCGCACGTTACAAGTATATCCTTCTCTGTCAATGCGCAGAGCTCCGTTTCGTAGGGCAAAAAGCACCCCGCTCACCATAGAGCACGCGACCACGCACAAACTTCACCCCTTACACAATAGGACTCACCCTATAACGAGCGCTCTCCCCAACACCGCACAATCAGCCCGGACCCCGCTTTCATCCCCAAACGTCCCAACCACGTTATTTTTTCTTGCTTACCGCAAGCGCCACCCGGCAACGTGTTGTTCCTTCAACAATCAAAACGGAAGTGCAAGTGATTTTCATTTGGTTTTGTAACTTATAACCTTATATATTTCAAAAATACTGTTTTTAGGGGTAAACTTTAGGGGCGGTTTTCACCCCGTTAAAATGAATCTCTGCCGATCAAAAAAATACATGTCTCTTGTTTTTGTACCCTCTACAATATATTGAAGTTTCATTAAAATCAGAGCTGGACATTTCAGTACCTTCCTTGTAAGATGAACCTACAACGAGTTTTACCATTATACTTTGTTGAAAATAATAAATTGAAACAAATTCGTAAACTAAAATTCACAACTTTGCTCAAATCATGTTCAACATCAGTAATTATAACCGGTTGAATAAACTATTGATGTAACCAACCAGAGCTGGACATTTCAGTACCTTCCTTGTAAGATGAACCTACAACGAGTTTTACCGTTATCCTTTGTTGAAAATAATAAATTGAAACAAATTCATAAACTAAAATTCACAACGTTGCTCAAATCATGTTCAACATCAGTAATTATAACCGGTTGAATAAACTATTGATGTAACCAATAACTATTTAAAAAACCCCAGACAATATAGTAACTGATACATCTTTAACTATATAATAATAATTCTTTTGTTTAAATGCCTATTATTTGCCTCGCACGGAGACGATTTAATAATTTTACTTTCCAAGACCCTGATATTCACATTCTAGCATCACATACACCGGCAAATAAAGGAATTATGCAGGTATGCGCCGTGGAATGTGATCTTTTCTTGCGAAATGACGTAACCATCTTTTATAGGCGCCCTTTCGATTAACATTGTCGTTACTTTTACCGCATTAACAATTAGAAATTCAATATATAATTTGTCTTTCATTGCGTAATGGTATTTATATTGTCTAATTGTTTTAAATAAACAAAGAAAAAATATGTCTGCTTTAAAATATTCAAGGTTATCATAAAAAAATTTGCTAAGGAGTTTATTCGACGCACGCTTAAATTCTGAAATATTGTTGTTTTCACACTATTTGAAACTCGGACAGAGTTGTACTCAGGCGCGGATTCAATGGTGCGGCGGTGGGTGCGATCCCCCCCCCCCCCCAAGAGCTTTGAGTTCAGAAAAATAGAACCGATTTTGCCTCTTATACTAGTTTATTCAAGAACTAGAGAGAGTAATAAATCATTTTGTACCCTTTTTTTCTTCGCAAACTACCTGTGTTCATTAGTCCGATGTCTTTGGCAAAATCTGTTAGACATTTATTTTTCATAGGAATGAGTTAGAAATTTTATAATCAAAAATACCAGTCTATAATAATGGACTATTTGGGTTGGATAACAATAGATATTTGGAAGTGTGAAGTACTAAAAAGGATTTTAATCCTTGACATAGATGTCGAAAGAAGGTTTATTTTATCACCAAGTATTTATGGCATAGAATATTATTTCGGTAATAAAATTAAAATAAAAAGTTTTTATAATATTATTTTATTTCTTATGATTTCGTAATAATTCACCTGTATTACCAAATATAGATAATTTTGCCATATTCAGACTACAACTTAGCCTTATTCTCTCAAAAAATTCTAAGTTATAATTTAAATACTTACAAAATACCCATTGTCAAAAATACAAGCAGTTAAATATATTTAAAAAAATAAATTCGTCCATATAATAAAAATATATAAAAAAAAATAAAAAATATGTACAGAACATTAAACAATAAAATACAACAAAAACTAAAATTTAAATAATAAATTGTGTTTACACTGGTAAACATTACGTATCTAATTCCTAATCAAAGTCAGTGAAGTTATCTTTGCTCAAATTAATTATAATTGGTTCTTCTATCTCACCGATCATGAGATCGAGTTTCCACATTTTGTTTAATTCTTTTATTATATGGATTTTTCCCAATTTTCCGCAGTAACTTTATTCAAAAAAATCTTTCAGAAGTTCCGTTAAATAACTAATTTTGTAACTTGTGTTATTTTTAGTAACTCTACCTTTTATTTGAGAGAGATCTTTCATTCTCCAACGGACAGTTTCCAGACGATCTATAAGAACACATTTCCTATCTGGTTTTTCCCAGCAAAAATTAAGTTTACTGAGCAATTTCCAGAGCTCAGTTCTTTTAATTTCAGGTAAATCCCGATCTTCATTGATTTTAGTTAGAATTTTGTCGATGATTGGGATCTGCTTCTCATAATAATAAGATGTATGTACAACTCCTTTTACTGCAGTTTTCATCTCTTCTTCCAAGGAGCTTTTTCGTCTGCCTGTGATCGAATGTGGCTTGAGATTACAAACAAATTCAGTGTTTTTTTTTGTCCTTCAGTATTTGGTACATAGTAGATTTTCCAACTCCTGTCATGTCGGAACATATCTCAAAAGAGCTTTTAACATTATTATCTAGATATTCATATCTTAAGGCATCATAAACATTCATCGTAATAAGTTTTTCGTTGAGGAAAAAATGCCCTGGTTTAACGATTTTGGAATAAATATAGAGGTGGAAGCCATATCTTTTGGGTATCTCACTAATCTCAAATAATATATAAAAACAAGCACAATCACTAAAGACACACTGTAAGGTGTACTTTGCTCACTGACAGAAATTAAATTGAACTATCAGAAATTTTATTGTTGCAGTAAATTTATAAAAGCTTATAATATTTAAATATAATTAAATAATAGATTTAAGGCAGTCCTCAGTTACCTACGGCACTGGAGCAGGTACGTTGGAGGTTTCAGTAACAGTTTTATTACTCTCTCTAGTTCTTGAATAGAGTATAGGAACATGTATGTTGCGATCGCCCCCCCCCCCCCCTACAACCTATCTTAAATAGTTAAATACAAAAGGCGATGAAGACCGAAAAAACTGTAATAGATATAAATATATAGTGAAAAAATAAATTTAAAAAAAACAAAACATGGGAAACCAAATGTGCTCAATGGTGGGAGAATCTCAGTCTAGAGAAGCTTGGGGAACTATAAACAATCTTAAAATAAACACTAACGAAAAAAGAAAAAAAAATCCTATAAAGATAGAATAGTGAAAAGACTGCTATAATAATCTACTGGAAGAACAACGTGGAAAGTATTTAGACACGCAACTAGATATAGGTGAATTAGCAGAGTAGATACCATTAAATTAGAAGAAATAAAAACACCATTACAGAAAATTAGGAATAATAAAGCACCAGGACCACGGATTTATCTATCGAATTAATTAAACACCGCACCACAAGAATATATAAGCTGCTTTGTGTAATTTTTAACAAGTGCCTAGAAGGGGAATAATACCAAGAGATTGAAGAAGCTCTTAAATAAATTACATTTATAAGAAGGGAAATAGGAGCGACTGCAGTAATAATCGGGGTTTTAGTATTACATTGTCCATTGGAAAGTCTTACGAAAGAGTTCTAATAGCCCGAATAGAAGAGGAAGCCACGGAAATGGAAGAACAAAGTGGATTTCGACTTAGGCAAGCCTGCCTGAATAATATATTTAGAATAAAACGACTGATAGAAAAGAGACTAACAAGAGGAATGGAGCTTCACGTTGCTTTTATAGATCTTCGGAAGGCATTTTACCGTCCATTTGCAGAAATTAGGGATCGCAATGAAAGAAGCCGTAAAAACACTATAACGAGAAAATCAAGCAGTTGTTAATGTCGGAAATCAAACTTCTGATGATTTCTCGCAAAAGAGGGGTTATACAGGGCTCCTACCTCTTTCCAACCCTGTTCAAAATGTATCTCTGCAGCGCTTTAAAACACTCACTTGTATACAATCCTCTTTGCAGATGATCAGGCAGTTCTTGCGGAAGACCAGCAAGACACGACTTACATGATAAATAAACTCATAGAAGAATTTAATAAATGGGGTCTAGAGATAAATATACAAAACACACAATCCATGACTTTAGGAGGCATAGGACAAGACATCCAAACAGAAAGCGGAATAATTATAAACGTTAGACAATACGAATACCTAGGAGTTACAATAGATGAAGACTGAAACGACAATAAAGATATACTGAAGAAAATAGGAAAAGGAAAAATATGATTAAAGGACTTCATCCAATCTTGTGAAGTAAGAACTTAACAAAGAATAAAAATATATCACAAAAACTTCTCTCAACCGAAACAATGTACTGGAAAAGATGTTCCGGTTTAACTTTACTTGATCATGTAAGAAATGAGAGACCGAATGGAAGTAAAAAATACGATAATGGACGATATAACTGAGAAATTATATGGACATCTGCAACGAATAAGTGAAGATGTAATTCCATTAAAGGTTTGGAACTGGACAGCAGCATAAAGAAATAAACGAGGAAAGCCACGGAAAAATTTGAATTTCAAACATCCGCACCAAAATGGACTCCACGAAGGAGACTAGAACGATAGGAAACGATGGTGTCTGGTATTTATTTGAAGGTCATAGACAATGATGTTTCTTGTGAAGTACATATCTGTTGGACTTCCATTGTCTTTATTTTTGTTGAATATCACGACGTTTCGGCTAGTAGTTATTTCTAGCCGTTTTCAAGTGAAACTAAGTAAATCCCTTAGCTACATGACTATTTATACTAATAGTAAATACAGTAGAGTGTGACTGAGATGGGTGCAGTCATACCTGCTATGGCAAAATCCAATTTTTTTTTATGCTGCATTTAGTTTTAGTTTACAATTACTAAGAAGTGGTTTCCACACTTCTCTTATATTTAAAGATAGTTTACTAAAACAACTCGGGTTCTGATGTATGACCGCGGCTTCTTTGAATTTCCGTTTTCTCCAATGTTGTTCTCGGTGTAGTATTCTTAGATGTCTTGGTTGAAAGAAACAGCAGATAAATTCGAACTTCGGTTTACAGAAAAGCCACGCACACAGGACAATACCTTAATTATTCATCTAATCACTCCAACAACACCAAACAAGAAATTATAAGAAATCTCGTAGATAGAGCCTTAACTCTCTACAACTCCAACGAGAACTTGATGAAGGAGATAGATTACATTAAAAATGATCTGACAGCCAACGGATACCGAGTATATCTTGTGGATAAATTTGTTGAACAACGCAGAAATAGAACAATATCGACAACGAATGAAGAACGAAAACCAGTATTGAACATCCCCTATGTTAAAGGCATTTCAGAAAAAATTAGAAGGATAGGAAAACGATATACATTTAACGTCGTTTTCAATTCAAATAACTCTCTGAGAAGTCAGCTCACTAGGGTCAAACCAACAACTCAAAGACACATGAAGAACTGTGTGTATCAGATACCATGTGAATATGGCAATTCCTACATTGGTGAAACAAAGAGATCTCTTGACGTAAGGATCAAAGAACACCAAAAATGCACATCTCGAGGAGAAACAGAAAAATCTGGTGCCGCCAACCGTGCCTGGGCTCATGGACACCACATAAAATGGCCTGAAACTAAAATACTACACCGAGAACAATATTGGAGAAAACGGAAATTCAAAGAAGCCGCGGTCATACATCAGAACCCGGGTTGTTTTAGGAAACCACTTCTTAGTAATTGTAAACTAAAACTAAATGCAGCATAAAAAAAATGGGATTTTGCCATAGCAGGCATGACTACCCCATCTCAGTCACACTCTTCTGCATTTACTTTTAGTATAAATAGTTATGTAGCTAAGGGATTTATTTAGTTTCACTTCAAAACGGCTAGCCGAAACGTCGTAATATTCAACAAAAATAAAGACAATGGAAGTCCAACAGATATCTACTACTTCGCAAGATGAATTCTGGGAGGCGAGAAGCAAGATTAAGTGGCAAAAACTCCCCATATATATATATATATATATATATATATATATATATATATATATATATATATATATATATATATATATATATATATATATATATATATAAAAGTTGGAATTAATTACCGTCAAAGATAAAAATTCTGATTTTTCCTATTAGTAGGGGAGCTCAGTAAATTTTCGTTGCCGATGAAGAAATAGATCCACCACAGTGTTTTTTATATACTTTAATCCCCTGATTATAAATTGCAGGGTGAATGCTCGAAAAAAGGGTAATTTTTTATAAACAAAAAATTTGTTAATAGTTAAAAAATAAGTTTTTATTTCAAATAAAAGATATTTTAATGTTACTTGGCCGAATTAAAAAAAATACTGTCTCTTGGATTTTTTCGTCATTGAATATTAATAGATGACATGAATAGTACCATATGTATGAGGTTTCGAAGATATCCACCGACAAGAAGACTTTTTAATTAAAGTGGTACTACTTAGAAATACTATAATATTGACCTTTAAAATATTTCGTTAGTTCTTATAATAAAGTCTGGAACTTTATATAAATTTAAATAAATCATTTTAATTTGTTTGTATCAATGACTTATGAACGTTTTAAATAAACTGAAAAACATAATTAAAAACTGTTCTGAAATTTAACTTTTAAGTGGTTCCTGGAAAAAATGCTTCCATTAAAATAGCATTTTTGTTATTTTGATGAACGTGATTATAAAACGGAATTATAACAACCATTTCCTTAAACACAAGTCACGGAAACAAGGAAAGCATTGCGTTTTAATTTGTAATACTCCCAGTAATATTCTTGCAACAAATAGAACTAAAACAACACAAATACATACATTAAATGATAGATAATATCTAGTTAGTCTTATTGTAATAATGACGAGCAAACAAAAGAACTTATCATATTGAAAACAATATAAATTATTTCTGTAGGCAGGTAATGATGTATTTGTTTTAAAACTGCGTTAGTATTGAGGAATATTAGAAATTGAAATATCAAATTTGTAGTAGTAAATTACCTCAGTTTTAATGGATTGTATTAGATGTAGACTTTTCTAAGGTTAACGTTCAGGGCCCCTATCCTCGAAAGTGTGATGTGAAAGGTGATGTGAATGGCGATGGGAACGGCGATGTGAACTTTTTGACAGTAAAAGCCGTATTCTTGAAAAGCCAATGTTGCCAGATATAAACGTGCTAAAACCCCAAAATTTCAAAAAATAAAATGGATGATAGATTGAATTGAGCTGTCAGACCGAAAATGTCCGTAGCATATTTTGTTGCCATTTTAGACAAAAAGTAGTTTCGGTACTTTAAATTAATCGTCAAAAGTAAAAAAAAATAGTGCTGTTGTTATTTTTGTGAAGTTATTAATTGCCATTACAATATTTCTACTTTGCCTAGATCAAATTTATCTTAAATTGACACTCTAGAAGTGTTTAACAAAAATGCATACAAAGAGCCAAGTACTTTACTACGGAAACTATCCAATCAGTTACTTATTGTATGAATTCACAAAATGTCCGGCCTCTTACTGCAAGATGTTCTGTCCTGACAACTAAATTTGAAAGAAAACCTGAAACTAGAACAATGATAGAGAAACTGTTTATGATCTGGGACCGAAACCAAAGGCCAGACAGAAGACGTCCATTAAAGATATTGGCGGATCTCACATTCAACTTTTAATATATTTTTTCTTTATTTTATAAAGATTTGTAGAGACTTCAAGATTAAATATACCATAAGGTTTTTATGCTGAAGGACCTCATTCGTTGGTCTGTAGGGTTCATATTTATATGTCCCGATAAATTATAATCATAATATTTATTTCACTGTAGTGCCGTATAGTGTTTAACACAGTCTAATTAAGTTAAGTGCTGTAGTTAACATAATTTAAATATAAAATTTGTTACTTATTTAAATAAAAGTTTCAGATAGCTTACAAATTGTGATTTCTCAAGTTTATTATAAGTTGCCTCGTGGAAAGAATTATGTTAGATTTAACTGTATAAAACTAAGATACTCGGCTGTTATGGACACAAGTATTTATGTTAAATCCATAAGCAGAACTAGCCCTAGAAAAACATTTTTAAATAGCACGCTCATACAATTTGCTCAGATTTGCTTAATATTTGCGAGACATATTCAACTTTCTAAGGATATTTTATTAAAAAATTTGAAAATATTAAAAATATCGGGGTACCACCTAATTAACGTTTCAACTGTTTATTGAAAAAATAAAACGTCTTAAAGAAGCAGTTCGTCAACATATTATTTTTTTTAATGACGAGTTATTTTGAAGAACCAAAAATAAAATAAAAATTTTTAATACTATTTTATTTTTTGAAATCCGTGCGTTAATATGTCATTTAGCGGCTGACATTTCATTTGCGCATGTTTCACCGTTCGCTTGCCTTCAACCGGGCGAACGAGGATATGAATGATGAACATTTCAAGAATATGCGTTCGCCACCTTTTCACCGTTCACTTCACGTTCCCCAGTTCGAGGATAGGGTGCCAGTCAATTTTACCATTGCTGAAAATAACAACCTAATCACAAAAGAGTTAAATTTAAATATATATATATATATATATATATATATATATATATACATATATATATATATATATATATATATATATATAAAACCGACATTTATTTATTAAATTTATAATTCATAATAATTGCAGCAGAATGGAAATTTTTTACTTTTGCCAGTGGTAATTTTCTTTTAGAGCACTACAAAATATAGGGAGTCCTTTAAGTTACAGGTAGGAGTTAATACGAATCAAGTAAAAAGTCTTTGAGGAAAAATATGCTGACAAAACATTTTAACTGAAAGGAAAAGTGTAGTTTTCTTATAGATAAATTAACTTAAGGCAAGATAGTGGCTCTGGCACAGTGCAAATAAACTAAAAATTTAAAAAGCTCAAATTTTCTTCTTCTTATTCTCTTTGTGCACATTTTGTATGATCTTAATTAACTATGTTGTGAATAGCTTACTACAAATATTAACAACATTATCAATCAATCAATCGTAGTTTTTATTGCAAAATTACTTTGCCAATTTTAATAGTTCATATGACCTTAAAATCTGACATCAAAACAATAAACTTAACTACATTGTCTTAGCTCATAATAGATCATGTATTAATATAGCGGGTGGAATTTTTTGCAGATAAATAACATAAACTATTTTAATTTAATCAATATAAATCTATATAATAACATTAATATGCACTCTCTCTTTTCATGGTGTCATTGTATGCGTATTGTTTCTGATCAAATATTTAATTTTGCAACGTTTATCTATTGTTTACGGTTTATGGGGGTGTTTTATTAATATTATTTAAGATATGATTGACAAGGACAAAATATTAACTGATTGCGATAGAAAAATAAAAAATTTGCTACGAGGAAACAAGAAATCTTATCTAATTGGAGATAATAATACATGACAACTTTAAGGGATAACTTTTATAATATTATCTCTTTGAACCAAGCTATCAAGTTGAAAATGGGCAGCCAAACTGTGATTATCATACCTTTTTAACAATTCCCTTTTACGTTTGAGAACAGACAAGTTGCACAGTTATTTATCTTTAATATCATAAATAAAGTACCTCGAAATTAACTAGCTACTATTTATTTTACTCTTTCTTATTGGGATGGGAACATTAGTTTTTTCTTTTTTGGGTTTCGGTCATACTATTACTTTAAAAAAAATTAACACATGTTTTTTTCTGACGTTTCGATTTATTTTATTGATTAAACCATCTTCAGAGAATTACTGTAAATATGAAAAGGAATATGTAAATTTATGTTATATAAATTGAAAATTTTAATTTCTTACCTAATGTTAACAGGTGGTTCACTTGAATAACTTACATTTAACTATTTTATTACTTTAATACAAATATAATCAAAAACTTCTTTTTTAATATAAATATAAATATAGTAACCTGATTTTTTGAATGCATTTTTTACACATCTGGTTTGTTTTGCTTTTGACAGAGTACTACCAAAGGGTTTGAAAGTTTCTGGACCATCTGCAATTTGATTGCCCTTTTAGATTGGTATATATATTACTCAGGTCATTTGTGTCCGTTCTGAAATTTATTGTACAGGGTGTTCTTTTAATATGGATGATTTCTTTAATTGTTCTTTTTTTGTAATTAATTTCTTTGTCTAAAATCTCCACGTTGTTAAAATCGATGTTGTGCATGTTATCTATTGCATGTTTGGCTTAGGCGGTTTTATTATCGTTATTGTGATGTCTAATGCTATATTTGTGATTTTGTATTCTATTTTTTAAATACTGCTTAGTTTGGCCGACATATGTTTAGTTGCAATCTAAGCAACTGATCTTGTAAATGACATTTGTTTGTTCGTCTTTAGGGATATCGGGTTTAAGTTTTGTATAAAGGTTTTTGAAATTATTCGAAGGTTTTTCAGCTATTTGGCTATCATATGGTTTTAGCACTTTTTTAATGGGATTAGTATTTTCTGGTATATACGGCAATGATACGTATTTTTGGGTTGGTGGAACATTGGTTTTTGTTGGTTGATTGTTGTTATAGAGTTTTTCTACTAGGCTTTTATTATGGGTTCAACAAATTTCTTTGGATAATTGTTTTTCGCTAAAGCGTCTTTAACTTTTTTTAAATTTTGCGGTCTAAATTGTGGATGGGAAAATTTGATAGCTCTATAGGTTAGTACTGTGACCACACTCTTTTTGTATTTTCTAGGTGCTACAGAATTGTAATTTAGGTATCTCCCTGACCATACCGGTTTTATGTACCAGTTTTTATTTTACCATTGTGATCATATTGAATAGTAATGTCGAGGAAATTAATGGCTTTATTATTTTCTTTTTCTAATATAAATTGTATTTTGTTATGATAACTATTGAATTTATTGAGGGTGTACTGAACTTTGTCTTCCGGTATGCATAATATACAGTCGTCGACGTATCTTTTAAAGAAAAAAGATTTGTAATTTAGTTGTTTAATTTCTTCTAGAAGTTCCATAATGAGGTTTGCTATTGTTGCAGATATTGGTAAACCCATGGCAACACCGTAAATTTGTGAAAAGAAAGAATCTTGAAAGCGAAAAAAGGTTTGCGTTAAACATAATTTGGTAGCTTCAATAAAATCATTGTTCGTTAATGGTGTGAAGTTTTTTTTATTTCAGTTAGTTCAGTACACCCTCAATAAATTCAATAGTTATCATAATAAAATGCAATTTACATTTGAAAAAGAAAATAATAAAGCCGTTAAATTCCTCGACATTACTATTCTATGATCACAATGGTAAAATAAAAACAAACTGGTACACAAAACCGGTATGGTCAGGGTGATACCTAAATTACAATTCTGTAGCACCTATAAAATACAAAAAGAGTGTGGTCACAGCACTAACCGATAGAGCTATCAAAATTTCCCATCCACAATTTAGACCGCAAAATTCAAAAAAAGTTAAAGACACTTTAGCGAAAAACAATTATCCAAAGAGATTTGTTGAACCCCTAATAAAAAGCCTAGTAGAAAAACTCTATAACAACAATCAACCAACAAAAAGCAATGTTCCACCAACCCAAAAATACGTATCATTGCCGTATATACCAGAAATTACTAATCCCATTAAAAAAGTGCTAAAACCATATGATATCCAAATAGCTAAAAAACCTTTGAATAATTTCAAAAACCTTTATACAAAACTTAAACCCGATATCCCTAAAGACGAACAAACAAATGTCATTTACAAGATCAATTGTTTAGATTGCAACTAAACATATGTCGGCCAAACCAAGCAGTATTTAAAAAATAGAATACAAAATCACAAATACAGGATTAGACATCACAATAACGATAATAAAACCGCCTTAGCCAAACATGCAATAGATAACATGCACAAGATCGATTTTAACAACGTGGAGATTTTAGACAAAGAAATTAATTACAAAAAAAGAACAATTAAAGAAATGATCCATATTAAAAGAACACCCTGTACAATGAATTTCAGAATGGACACAAATGACCTGAGTAATGTATATACCAATCTAATAGGGCAATAAAATTGCAGATGGTTCAGAAACTTTCAAATCCTTTGGTAGTACTCTGTCAAAATCAAAACAAACCAGATGTGTAAAAAATGCATTCAAAAAATAATATCAGTTTTCTATATTTATATTTGTATTAAAAAAGAAGTTTTTGATTATATTTGTATTAAAGTAATAAAATAATTAAATGTAAGTTTTTCAAGTGAACCACCTGTTAACATTAGGTAAGAAATTAAAATTTTCAATTTATATAACATAAATTTACATATCCCTTTTCATATTTACAGTAATTCTCTGAAGATGGTTTAATCAATAAAATAAACCGAAACGTCAGAAAAAAACATGTGTTAATTTTTTATAAAGTAATAGTAAGACCGAAACCGAAAAAAGTAAAAACTAATTAATAACTACACGGTCAACAAATAGAAACAAAGATGAGAACATTGATATGAATTTGTTGATTTAGGAACCTACAAAAGAAGGATGTCAAATCTAGATATTTATTGTTTAAATTAATTTTATATTGTTTAGTTGTTATTTTTTAAAAACTATTTAGGTGTTTTTAATATAAAGTGTTTGAGAAATATCTTTCGCAAATTTGAAATATTAAATAAAGGATGGAACGAATTTCGTAAAAATTGAAATTTTAAGTATTTGTTAATTAGTTGCTATATAATGAATGAACTTTTAATACTCGAAGTGCGAAAATACATTGGTTTTATCTCAACTTTTTGAGACAATTCGCTTTGTTCAAACTATTAAAACAACAACGAATGTTTAAAATTGCAGTATTGCAGCGTTGGTCAGTGCATGTATTCAGTTTCAATTTAAAACCAAAAATGCATTTTGTACGCAAATATGACGATTTGCTTTTTAATTACGGAGAAGGAATTAGTCGTAACGATACCCAAAAAGGCGACTTCGAATTCGGCCAATATTTTTCTAAATTTCTCAAAGACTTTTTGATATAGGTAGAGTAATTCTAAGATTTTAAGAACATGAGCGACAATGAGACATTTTGACATCTTGCTGAAAAGGATTTCATTAGAAATACTCGGAGCATTGCACGAAAAGTAAGAGTGACTCGTGCATAGAACGCCAAAAGAGTAATTGTTCTACCTTTCTCATGTACAAAAAGTAAATCCATTCTTACCCGTTGATTTTGCACCCAGATATCAATTTGGATCAATTTGTTTTAAGTAAGTTATTAACAGGTTGTACACCGAAGAAATCAAGAAATAGACGTATTTTGTATTTCAGTGTATATTTTTTAAATTATTACTATCGGCCAAGCGCTTTCGGTCTAACTCAGACCATCCTCAGGGCTCAGACCCTAGAAACAAGAGAATATGGTCAGCAAATAAGCTTACTCAGTACTCACCAACCACACTCACTCGCCAAAGGGCACACCTTAACCCTGCCAGTCCGAGAACAGTCCCCAACAACGCCAGCGTAGCCTCCACACAGAACAAGTCGTGTACACTTAAAAAATGTGTAGCATAATCTCACTCTTTTGAGTTGTTATTGCAAAGGTTTTATTGTTTTAATAATTTTAATTTATTCAGTGTTTTGAATGTTTTAGTTTTAATTTTAATTTGGAAAAAAAAAATAAAACTAAACACTACTTTAAAACAGAATCAGAATTAAAAAACTTACAAATCTAAGTATGCATTAAAGTGCTTCAAAAGACAAGTATTGACAGTTATCAATATTAACTAGTATTTCAAGAAATGTAAAATTTTTAATTTAAAGACATTAACTGGCAAATGAAAAATATCAATGTCGGTAGAAACTGAATTCATTTCCTTACACATTCGAGAAATAGGACTGTTAATGCCATAATTCGTTCGGTGATATATCATCTCAAACAAATTGTCCGATCTAAAAGCTCTTTGAGGAACCGATAATCCAATATTATCGAGTAGTTCAGGAGTTGACAATCTTATAAAGTAGAACGAGGTCCAGATATATGCGTCTCACACACAATGGTAGCAATCTCAAAACATCAGCAGTATCATCATATACAGACCGCTCCTGCTACATTCCCTGTTTAAAGGTAATGAAACTTAAAAACTTTCTTTGTACTCTTTCCACTTTTTCTTTGTATGTGAAATAATGAGATGACCAAACTTGGGCCACATATTCTAAGATTGATCGAACTACAGAGTAGTATATCACTTTAAAACAGTCCACACTATTAAAATCTGTAAGCATTCTCTCACAAACCCGAGCAACTTAAAACCCCTGTTCACAATATTATCAATATGTATGTCGAAGCAAAGGGTCCGACCAAATGTAACACCCGGATCCTCCACACATGAAACACGATGTTTTTATCAAGAAAGTAATCAAAAGTTATCCAATCCCTTTTACGATAAAAACTTATAATGGAGCATTTATTAACATTGGGGTGCATAAAATTTAACTTACACCATTCAGAGAAGCGAGCTACGTCCTGCTGAATGCACTCGCAATTGTTGCTACTCCCCACAAACCGAAATAGATTTAAATCATCTACATAAAGAAGACATCTACTAAAAGTTATGAGATCCTCAATATCGGCAATAAAGCAGTTAAAAAGGAGCTGAGCGAGGTGAGCACCTTGAGGAACACCAGAGGTAACATATATATCAGATGATTCACAGTTATTAATTTCTACTCGCTGTACTGTATCAGACAGGTAACTATTTATTCATTGTAGAGATCATTCATGGATGCCCAAGCCTTCCAGCTTGTAAATAAGAAGTTGATGGTTAACCTTGTCGAAAGCCTTGGAGAAGTCAGTGTAAATAGCATCCACTTGACACCTCCCCTCCAAAGCCTCCACCAAGAACTGCTCATAAACAAGTGGATTAGTAGTAGCTGATCGAGCTGCTATAAAGTCAAGATGTGAAGTCGCTAACACATGCCTAAAAAGAGGACACATCTTTTGGTAAACAATACCCTCAAAAATCTTAGTAAATAGTGAAAATTTCAAAATTCCACGATAATTTTCGACGTTAGCTCTGTCTCCATTCTTATGGATTGGCGTAATGTAAGTAGTTTTCCATACTTTTGGAAAAACACCCGTTGATAAAGAAATACTAAAAATCTGAGCCAACACTGCAGACAAGACACCCTGACAATTCTTAAAAAATATGACTGGTATTCCATCGGGTCCGGTACCCAATTTACTGTTCAAGTGATCTATTGCATTACACACGTCCACCGGCTCAACTTGATCTATACATATAAATAAAATTGAGGTATCTGTTTGTCCGTGCTAATCTTCGAAACGGCTAAACCCATTTCGATGCAACTTTACATACGTGAAGAAAAGGTTGTTAAGAGTAATAAAAAGGTTTTTGTTTATAACAATTATATTTATTAGTTATTTCCAAAGTTTCGTGCGACGTAAGTCGCAGATGAAAGCTAATATGTTTATAAATTTATATTATATATATATATATATATATATATATATAATATATATATATATATATATTATTTTTTTGTTTTTCCTGGGATTATGGTCCGTTAAAAAATGGAATTAAAATATAATGGTGGTGTTGTATTTTATATTACATTTTTTTTAATACATTAATGTTTCGGTAATTTTTTTTTACCTTCGTCAGAATGTGTGTAGCTTGAACAATGATTCAGGAACAACACTGCACTTACATGTATACATTTATTTTAAAAATTTTGTTCTATTAAAAATTTAATTTTCGCGAGATTCACAGAGTTCAAGATGACCACATGTGTCATCTTGAAGTTAAGATGGTACCATCTTGAACTCTGTGAATCTCGCGAAAATTAAATTATTAATAGAACAAAATTTTTAAAATAAATATATACATGTAAGTGCAGTGTTGTTCCTGAATCATTGTTCAAGCTACACACATTCTGACGAAGGTAAAAAAAATTACCGAAACGTTAATGTATTAAAAAAAATGTAATATAAAATACAACACCACCATTACATTTTAATTCCATTTTTTAACGGACCATAATCCCAGGAAAAACAAAAAAATAAAAAATATTTTAATAAAGGTCCAAGAAATAAATAAGAAATACCTTATATATATATATATATATATATATATATATATATATATATATATATATATATGTATATAATATTTTAAAAATCCGATTGGCTGTTTATTTTTCTCCTCAGAACAAAAAATGAGGTTAGATTATACGATTTAATAGAAAACGACAGGTGTCGACACCTCGCTTCCTGGCAAAAGAATAAATCAATATCAGGCGACTATACTTTTTTTTCGAGCATTTAAAGTGCGATAACCCCTTAATTGATTTTATATATTTAAATATTTTGGATCTACGAACAATTCTAAATATAGTTTCTGTCATATTTATACAGGGTGTCCGACAAGTACCTCCTAATTTCTTGGGAGCGTGCAGGAAAGATCAAAATAACCCTACTTTGTCATAGAAAGATTCCTAAAGTATCCCTTAACGGAAATACAGAACCCTAAAAGGGTATCCAGCGATTTACCTTATCGGCTCTAAGTTTTGAACCGACTTGTATAATTTAATGAAATTTTAATATTTTAAAGAGGCTATAGAGATACATTAAACCATACTACAGTAGATGTTTTAGATCATCCGAGAAGTCAGTAACAAACTTGAAGCCACACTCGTTGTGCCTAATTTTTGACAGGTGTCATTTTACCAAATCGCTAAATTGTCTAAACTGTATTGATAAGATCGTTAGGTGGTTGGTACCAGTCTGCAAGAAGAAACAGCAGTTTAACGATAGAAATAATGACTTATTAACGATCTAAAAGAAATAAAGCATTTTTAGTAGCCGCTAGAAACAGCAAAAACTTTGCATTTATAACATCAAATTTTAACATGGGATTATTTTACAAACAATAATTTGTTACTTTTAAAGTTTTATTATATCTATTGTTTTTTTTTTTGATATTATCTAATAACCTTATTTTTTGCAGGTAAGATTAATTAAGTCGGCATTCAACGTTAAATGGGATTAACGCAACTTAAGACGTAAGTATAGATATCTACCAACCATGAATTGCTTATCAGACATCTCGCAAAATGCAATGAAATACCATAAGTGTTATTTATGGTAGTATGGTTACTCTTGCTAAATTAATGGCATTTAATCCATTGTGGTGAAAAATTACTGGAGATAGTTGATAGTTACTGTAAACTTTAACTTTGTGAATTACGGATATCGAGTTTAATTGATTTCGAATATTATAGTTAATGATTTTCTGATATGGTTTTAAGATAAAATACGAATGGATGGTATTGAAATCGTATAAATAATAATTAGGATTTATCTTGTCTCCTTTTACTTACATCAAAATACATTATGGTTCGGGGGTCTGGGTACCTTCCCGTTGTTTTTTCAACGTACAAGGATAATAACTTATTTCCATGTATTTTTTTCCACTGACCGACTTTGTTATTTAGAAATCATGAAAAGGGATAACAATATGTTTAAACTGCAATTGCTTGAACAAATAAAAAAATTATTTATACCATCGTATAGTATGGATCATAACAAGAAAAAAAATCTATACAGGGTGTCCGGGAAAATGTGGGAAATCTCCAGGATCTGAAAACAATAGGTGAAAGAAATACTACAAGTTGCTATAAACCTTTCTCGTGTAGGCCTCCTCTTCAGAGATATGGGCTCCCAAAGAGCGGCAATAGAATCAAGTTTTTTACACGTAATTATTGAATCACCAGGTATATTTCATTTTTATAATATGATGTATACGAGGTAAGACTCTATAATTACTATCCAAGAAAATGTTGTGAATTACTTACAGTTGCAGGGACGGACTAGCTCTGATATTCATGACCCCATTTTTTACGCTCTGTATGATAAGAACTTTGGACAGCATTTTTTACATACCTGTAACTATTGACTAAAAATTAGGTATTTTATTTACACTGTCAGTCCCCTAACTTCTGTCGGGTTGAATATAAAAGGAGGAACTTTCCCCTGTCATCATAGTTAAACTAACTGCTTAGGTAAAATCTTCATAAGATGATTCAACCTGGGCTCCGTGAAGTCTGATACACTCGCAGGCACGACGAATTGAGCTGTACCTGCCACATTATTATTTAATCACAATGAAACGTGATTCTCCGTGCAAGTTCCTCCCTACTATCGACTGGAATGGAATACAGTTTCTTCTTCTTTAGACGTTGGTCTACTCGTTGAAATCTTGTCTTATCTGGAAGAGTACGAGGATATCTGTCGTGACATAACCTTCTGGCTTCCAAAGCATTGCAAGATGCAAGACCATACATCAGATCACGTGCGGATCCAAAGGAGGGCGGTGGGGGGCGATAGCCCCCCTCCCTCCCCGAGATCCTTGAGTTTAGGAAAATAGATCCGATTTTTCCTCTTATACTATAGTTTATTCAAGAACTAGAGAGAGTAATAAATCGTTTTTTACCTTTTTTCTTCTTCGCAAACTACATATGTTTTTTAGTCCGGAGTCTGTGGCAAAATCTGTTAGACACATATATTTTTCATAGGAATGAGTTAGAAATTTTATAATCAAAAAAAGCGGTCTATAATAATGCACTATTTGGGTTGGATAACAATAGATATTTGGAAGTGTGTGTTAAAAAGGATTTTAATCCTTGTCATAGGCGTCGAAAGGAGGTTTATTTTATCACTAAGTATTTATGGCATAGAATATTATTTCGGTAATAAACTTAAAATAAAAAGTTTTTATAATAATATTTTATATCTTATGATTTCTTAATAATTCACATACATTAGAAAATATAGATAATTTTGACATATTTAACACAAATCAGAACTATATTTTCATTATTTTTAATTTTAGCGTAGAAATCGTTTTAGACACATTCAGACTAAAACATAGCGTTTTTCACTCGAAAAATTCTAAGGTATAATTTAAGTACTTACAAAATACCCATTGTCAAAAATACAAGAAGTTAAACATATATAAAAAACTAAATTTTATTATTAATTAAAAACGTTTTTGGGATATTTGACGTTTCAGTTAATTTACTTCTTAAACCATCGGCAGAATTTAAATTAAATGCCAAAAATGGTTTCGAATGAATAATTAATTTTTATATGTTACAGAAAATTTAAATAATAAAGTGTGTTTACGCTGATAAACAGTACGTATCTAATTCATAATCAAAGTTGGTGAAACTATCTTCGCTCAAATTAATTATAATTGGTTCCTCTATCTCGCCGATATTGATATCGAGTTTCCACATTTTCTTTTATTCTTTTGTTATATAGGTTTTTCTCAATTTTCTGCACTAACTTTATTCAAAAAAATTTTTCAAAAGTTCAGTTAAATTACTAATTTTTTAAGTTGTGTTATTTCTGACAACTCTACCTTTTACTTGAGAGAGATATTTCTTTCTCCAACGGACATTTTCTGGACGATCTATAAAAACAGATTTCCTATCTGGGTTTTTCCAGCAAAAATTAAGTTCTCTGAGCAATTTCCAGAGCTCAGTTCTTTTAATTTCAGGTAAATCCCGATCTTCATTGATTTTAGTTAGAATTTTGTCGACGATTGGGATCTACTTCTCTTAATAAAATGTTTGAACAACTCCTTTTATTGCAGTTTACATCTTGTCTTTCAACGAGGTTTTTCGTCTGCCTGTGATTGAATGTAGCTTGGGAGTACTAACAATTCCAGTCGTTTTTTTGTCCTTCAGTATTAGGTACATAGTAGATTTTCCAACTTCTGTCATGTTAGAACACATGTCAACACAGTTTTTAACATTATTTTCTAGTTATTGATATCTTAAGGCATGCCATGGTTTAATGATTTGGGAATAAATATAGATGTGGAAGCCATATCTTTTGGGTATATAACTAATCTCAAATAATATATGCAAACAAGCACAAACAAGATAAATCACTAAGGACACACTGTAAGGTGTACATTGCCCACTGACATAAATTAAATTGATCTATCAGAAAATAGAACAGATTCTGCATTTTATATAAGGAATGTGTATGCTGCTGGCACTTCCCCCCCGTTGACAACTTGTTTTTCTTTCGATAGCCCCTCCCAAAAGCTTTGAATTCAGGAAAATATACCCGATTTTGCCTTTTGTACTAGGAATGGGTATGCTGCTCGCATCTTCTCGCCCTGTCGGCAACTTATTTTTCTTGTGACCGCCCCCCCCCTCTCCAGGAGCTTTAAATTCAAAAAAATAAACCCGACCCTGCCTTTTACACTTGAAATGGGAATGTTGCTGGTGTCTCCTCTCCCCCCCCTGTCGGCAACTTGCTTTCGCGTACTTTTGTGATATCACCGCCCCCCCCCCCAAAGAGTGATGCTGGATCCGCCCCTGGCTATGGTGAGAAGGGTTCAATAGAGACATAGGCATTGATGATCTAGTATCACCACCCCTTTTTCTTTCATTCATTCATTCAGACTTAGAATTTTAGAATGTTGATCTTAAATTAGTCAACTTCTTAGAGAGTGATGGTATTTTATCAATAATAAAAATATTAAATGTCATAGCAACAAAGTCACTCAAAAAATTATTATTACAAGTATTTCTTCTTATTACAGTCAGTTAGTGTATACATGTAAGCGAGGATATTTTTCCTGGCTCCCTGCTCCATGTGCATCTAAAGGCTCGTTTACAAACTCAGAGAGCACATATGGCTTTTTTGGTTAGAGCCTCAATATAGCACTATTGCTCCGCAATTCGAGGGGCACATTCATGAGTCCCCTCCGGGGACCAGGATATCGCTACTAGGGCACAAGATGACCAAATCGTCGGCGTACGTCTGTGCATACAAACCAGCCTCACAAAAATACCGTCATATAATTAAAAGGTTCTATTTTTTTATATAATTTTAGATTAATTCTTAAATTTGAAAGGAACTTCAATAAAAGATATAAATTTAAGGACTAGAAACCATACTCGAGTTTTTTTATTTAGGCAAGGGAGTAAAAATTATCTGTGGAAATATTCTACCATCTACTTTATAAATATCTATATATATATATATATATATATATATATATATATATATATATATATATATATATATATATATATATATATATATGAAGTAAAATGTGAACAGTAAATGCAAAAACTTCCCTCCATCATATCTTTTCATCTGTTAGAGGTTGCACAGTGAGAATAAATTGTTATGGAACGCAATTCATCCTATTCCACCACCATCGAGATGATGGCCTACCTGTACCACCATACCGAGAAGAAAGTCAAAATTTACCCTCCCCGCCACAGTGATACGGCAGAGGTACATGTTTCGTCTCTACTAGACTCATAAGGGTACCGACATGCACCTGGCTGTGCAATCACTGTGGCGGGGAGGGTAAGTTTTGACTTATTATCGGTATGGTGGTATAGGTAGGCCATCATCTCGATGGTGGTGGAATAGGATGAATTGCGTTCCATAAGAATTTATTCTCACTGTGCGCCTCTAACACAGAAAGGATATGATAGAGGGAAGTGTTTGCATTTACTGTTCGCATTTTACTTCATTCATATACGGGGCTGCATATAGTTGTACGTTTGCTGAATGTGATTTCAGCACTACAACGGCATAATGTGGATATATCCACTGCTATTGCATCTCACACGGAGGAATCCGTGAAAGCCGCCTAAACATATATATATATATATATATATATATATATATATATATATATATATATATATATATATAATTTGTTAGGATAGATGTTTCCTACTGGTTTCTTGTGGAAACGCGCAGACGATTTTTCAAAATCTGATTTGGTATCTTTAACGTCTTAGAAATATCAAAAAAAAATATTAACTTGTTCCCCAACTGAAATCCTATTGCTTATTTTCGGAAGGTTTACTTTTTATAAATCTTAACTAAGGAGCAAGTGGTATTGAAGTGATTGGAAACGATTATATGTATTTTATTTTTTTGTAGTTTTCCTGCTAAATCATTCTGCTAAACATAATTATATTGGTTTGTGGTTGCGAAAATTTGGAATTTGAGATACATATTTAATGATACAGTGTGTAATGAATAGCTTCAAATTTTCAATATTGACAAAAGCTAATTGGTAAATCGGTTACATATCAAACAAATCAAGATTAAAAGTTTAACAATGGTCGAACATTGATATCTTTCTAATGTAGAATATTACAAACTACCATTTGAAATAGATAATAATCAGTATACCTATAGTTAGTTATAAGAAAATAGATGTAAAAAAAGTACCGCATACGTGTACCACATATTAATTATTCTCTAATAGCTGCTTAGGTACCTTGGGTACCACTTATTATATTCTAATAAATGAATTGCCCAACTTCAATTTAATTTCTAGTTACCACAAGAGGTATTATTGCTGTTTTTATGTGATGGCCACCCGTGGTGAGTTAAAAGTATTTAATTTTTTTTTATTAATAAATTAAATACTAATTAACTTTTACTACCTTAGTAATGAGGAATAATAAACAGATGATTTGGTTTTGTTAAATTCCTATTATCTCTTAACCATTTTAGCGCACCGACACTTTGACTTGTATATTTCGCACAACTTTAGTGAAATATTTATAGAGTTCATAAAACGCAACAAAAAATGAAATAAGCATAGCTCAGAATATTTGTTAGAGTATTGTTATGCAGGTGAACTATAGAGTAATACTTATAAAAATAGGAAAAAAATTAATACAAAATCATAAAATCCATTATCCTAACTTACAAAAAAACATCGTATGCTAAAGTTTCGAACTTTCAGAAATAATATCGATATATCATATAGGAATTTTTAGTGTACCTGTATGCAAAAGATCAAAAGAATGTACAATTAAACATAGTTTTTTGATGATGATGATGATTATTAGTGAAAAAATATCAAGTGCTGTAACTAATTCAAGCCCCAAACAAAAGTTTTATATTTGGGACTTAACGGCAAAAGATCTTAATATAATTTAATATTGTCTCAAAATTAAAGGGAAAGAAAATACTTGCAATGAACCTTATGCCTATTCGTAAATATTTTCAAACTTGATTGTCGTGAAAATAAATGCAGGCAAGATCACAGGACGTCAACTACCGGAAATGTACCTAAAGCGATACTAAACAGTGCCCACAAGTATAACATTATTGATGTCAATAAAGACTTAATAAAAAAATTACATAATATTTTGATCGTATTTTTTGTAACTATAACATATAAATTTCAAATATTTTGGAAAAGATTTGTTTAAAAACATTTATAATGTTTGTGAAACTGTTTTCCTGATACAGCATGCCCTTTATTACTTACAAGATATGATTGTATGGCGGCGGTCAACGAATATGCAACTATTTTAATTGAACTTCTTTCCGAAAACAATCAGGAATTCCAGAATAAATATCTTCAAGTCATAAATATAATTATTTTTTAAAATTTTTAAGACTGACAAAGAAGATACTTTTCATAGCTTATTAGCTTCCTCACTTCACTAAATGCTTACATAACCCACTTTATTATTACTTCTAAACTTTTAATCCAAGTAGTTTTCAATCTTATTCAATAAACTAATTTTTATTTTATCTTATATGGTAATTATTCTCGATTCAATTTTTAATCAGCACCGATAAATTTAATTTAAAGTCAATAATAGCAACGACTGATTATGCTAATTAATGATGTTTTGTTTGATCTCCAGAAAATAATGACATTGTTTATTACATAAAGAATTACAAATATGTTGCCAAAAGATCGTCATAATGTACAAAATAAGTATGGGCCAATTACCTGCTTTTCTACGCTGTATAAGATAATCATCACATTCTGTTTAACAAAACGTATCCGAGAACACTGCGAGCAAAACTTCATCATTGCAACTCAGATGAAGAGATGTGCCAGAGGCGCAATGGGGCATTATCTGCAATTGGGTCTACATCAACCGAAGGAACATATTTGCTGTCTATATCGACTACTGAAAGGTATTTAACTCAGGGCCCCATGACTGCCTAGGTGCTGTACTGAGATTATACAAAATTGATATTCATATTATGTCATTTTTACAATACCTAATGTCAACCTGAAAAAGCAGAATCCAAACCAGTAACAACATCGATACAGATAACATCCAAATACTAAGGTGAAGATTTCAAGGCAATTCGGTAAGCGAATTATGATTTCACCTCGGAATGAGCACATTATCACGATGTTTAAACTACACCAGATGCAAGTGCAGTATTAGGAACAGTTACGAAGAAATGATAAAACTAAATCATCTTCTGTGTATGATTGAAGGTAATTTAATGGCAAAAATCAGAGGGAATATACAACCGGGAACATTTCAGATGCCTAACAGTCAGAACATTGTGGTAACAGAGGCTAAACAGACAAATATGCATAAGTACCTGAGTATGAAATAGACACAAAGAACTAATCAATAATCTATAAGGACCGAATTAACAAACGGCATCATAAGATGAGTAAAACAAATATTACCAACTAATCTAAATAGTATTTTATTTAATGTATTCAATTCATAATGCAATTACTTTTTTGGAATTGTAAAATAGAGCAGGACTGTTTGTGGAGAAAGGTATGAAAATTATTGACCAAGATGCACAAACATCATCCTCTTAGTGTTAATGAACAAAAAATCTTATCAAGATGCCACGAAGGATATTGGTAAATAATTAGACTTACAAATAATAATATGTTAGTTTCTTCAAACCTTAGCAAACTATTTTTACTGCACTATGCAGTATATGATGCAGACGCTTCAACAACGCTACAGTTGAAGGAACATGAACTCGTCATCAAACAAACCAAGAAAAAGTTTTCTTTTCATGAACGACACCACGGTGATGTCATTCAGGAGGATTTCTAGAAATTAGCATACTGACTAACATTAGGAAATATGTTACCAGGAACCGAAGACTTTTTAAGGTCAGGTTATTTCGATAAAAAACTTTTTTAAATACCTTATGAAGACCCTTCAATTCAGAACAAACAATGCTAATATGAATGTGACCCATCAGAGACAATCTGGCATATATGAGGAGGATATCAAGCCTTTCACATATTTGAGTATAGGGAGAGACACGATTCTGAGTTAGCAGAGAAGTTAAAACTTTTACAAACCGAGAAAATACAGTGCTTAAGGAATAGACAGCTGCTTATATAAGGGCATGTAAAAGGCATTCAAACTGTTCAGAATACAGCAGTCCATAACGTCAAGCTCAAATGTTTTTTATATTTATATTATTCACTCATCAAAACTCATTAGATACTTCTGTTGACTAAGAATATTGAAATTTAACACAAATTTAAAAAAGTTACAAGAAAAGAAAAATAACTGAAAATAACAATTAACCAATTATACATAGAGTAACTACTAGAGAATTTTAATTTTGCTCTTTTCATATATTAGCTTTTTCATATATAAATTAACCAAACATTGTTCGGTGAATTTGTGAAATTTGATAAAGTTTCTAAAATTGAAAATTTCAACATCAGTAAAACTAATTAACACAAAAAGAGTTTTAAATTACAGATCTAGAAGCCTGACATGTGAAAATTTTAATAGCAGGCAGGTATTTTTAATTTATAAACGTTAGAACTAAAATGCGATTATAAAGTTCCGATGAATCTAATTACGCTGATTAACAAAATTTAAACTTCGTCGTGCCACATGAACTCTTATAGCCTTTTTTAATAATATAGGTTGCCGTCATAAAAAATCAGTAGTTTTAAATTTTTTATTTCATATAAATTTTATTTGGTAAAGAACGTAAATTTTAAAGAAAAAGTAATAATTATCCAGAAACTTATAAAAGAACACTGCTTTTTTAAATTGAAGATTGACTATTTTTTGAAATATTTGGCTTCCGGTTGATTTCTCTTGATTATCCAGCAATAGTCGCCCAACATCTCTGGACTTCACCCCCTCTCGGAGAAGAAATCTAGATGTGAGTCTAGGAAATGAATTTTAAGTGATATATTTTAACCCCAATCTTTATATATGAATAGAAGCGTATTAAGCAACTCTCTATAGTTGTTACTCTTATGACAATCAGGTTTTTGAAGCATTGACATGTTCAAGTTTTTTTCAAATTTTGGACTCATTAATTTCTTGATTTGAGGTCTTACGAAAATTCTCTTTTTGAATTTTGCATCACTTGTTCTGGGGTTTATCTTTCAAATACAAATATTCATTGCCATTGCGATGCCGGAAGCAATACATCAGAAGGCTTTAGAAGTCGTAAATGTTTCATATTTTTCTGTCCAGGAACTAGAGATTTTCTCGCAGGCCAAATTTTTTTAATAAACTGATTCATTCTGTTTCTACTGTTCTATGCACATAAAAAGCAGCAAAATTTAGTGTAACGCAACTGCAGTCCAACTAGTAGGGCAATATCTAGATTTTCTCCAGTAATAGTTACATATTCCCATAGGTTCCTTTCATATTAGAAGTGTGTGCTAGAGAAACAAAAGGAAGTACATAATGGTAATTGGATAGAACATTTTGAATGAGTCGATAAATAAACGCCACTGAGAGGAATCAAATTCACATTTCGAAATGTCGATAACTAAATTTACATTATTACAATACAAGTCTCTATCTTGAGAAAAAAAATTTTCATTAACATTTTGAAAACGGCACATTTTAGTTTTACGATGTAGCAAATTCGATCATTTCAAACCATATCCCAAGAGCTTTGCCTGCATTTTTGACAAATTCATATAGCGAACCAGGTTATTTCCTTGAGCGATCAAATGTGGTTTAACTTGAATTTCTTTAAACTCAGAATCAGAATAATTATCGTCATTAACACTCAATTGGCTTGAAGTGGAAGCTTGTGAATCGTCAATCTGAATCGACATAGATCGAATTGGTATAGGTAAATTGTCATTATGAGGAACTGGTGTCGCTGATGAAGATAAATCAGGGTAAAATAGCAGTCTGAAACTTGATCTCGAAGCTCAGTCCATATCATGGGAATAGCATATGACGTGATCCTTTCTTCCATGTTTTTTGAATTTACAAGCCAAGGAACCTTGGCTTGTAAATTGTAGAGATTTTAAAAACTTACAATTTGAGTTTTTATGCGATAATATTTGTTAATTTGTTACTGGAAAAAACTCTCAAAATCAGCGATTTTTTTTCATATCAATTTTTTTTGCAAAATTAACTTTTTTTGAATTTTTTTTACGTTTAAAGAAAAGCCCTCATCTTTCTGAATAAAATGATATTTTATAATACTAAATCGGAAAATTTGTTACTAAGATATTGCTAATTCTTTATCCTTAGATGCAAAATGTTGATTGCTAAAACCTTTTTGTGAGTCAACATTTTGACTTCCACAAAGATTCAATCTCCTCGTGAAAGCCTAAACTTTCATATCTTGTTAGGGGTAAATGGAAAAATTATTTTCCACCCCTTAAATATCGCTTTAAAAAAGGGGGATTCAACAGAGCTCAGAAAATTTTGCCGTATATCAGCAATGGATGAACCAAATTCAATGTTTCGTTTAATCTGTGTTAGCTCGAAAAATTTGAAATATGGCACACCTCCTTTTTAGTGCAATATTAAAGGGATTAAAAATTATTTTTTTCATTTACCCCCAACAAAATATGAAAATTTTGGCCTTTGCGAAGAGATTTGAGCCTTTGTGCAAGTCAAAATGTTCACTCAAAAAAATGTTAGAACCATCAACATTTTGCGTCTTAGGAGGAACAAATACTAATATCTCAGCACTAAATTATCTGATTTATTATTATCTGATTAAAATGCCGGTTTTTTCAAAATAATGAGGGCTTCCCTTTAAAAAGTGCATAAAATTGAATTTCGCCATAAATTATTAATATGCACAAA
The DNA here is from genome assembly GCA_034092305.1 of Diaprepes abbreviatus. Lineage (NCBI taxonomy): Eukaryota > Metazoa > Arthropoda > Insecta > Coleoptera > Curculionidae > Diaprepes > Diaprepes abbreviatus. Next base: position 1,179,239 of record JASJET010000164.1, read on the forward strand.
ATGGCCGATTTTAAGGGTTTTTTGCCACTTTTGCACAAATTGACAAATATGATGGAACAAGAGCTCAAATTATAGGTTTTTAAAATCTCTATTACTTTCATTTAAAACTTTTTTCCAAAATAGGTTTTTTGGCTTGTTAATTCAAAAACCTGTTTTAACCAACTTTGACCCCCTCCCTCTTGGCCCAAACCTTCTGGATAGGTCTTATCCATCTCGGAATGCTCAAAACAGCACTAATTTTCATCTATGGCTTGGACCTAAATAAAACAAATAGGGTTAGGATCGTTAATACACCTTCTCGACATAATCGTAGAAGCATAATGGTTGATTAAAACTAACACAACTTAAACCAATGTACAGACAAAAATCCAGCAACACTCTTTTTTTGTGTGAACTTGACCTTATCACAAGAAAATTTAGGGTGAAACAAAATAAGTTCACTCTCGTAATGAGAGTAGGTAGTCAAAACACGATTACTTACCAGAGTTCGTGTGATGTAACCAAATTTAATAGGTATTTATTTCTTCTAGAATATAACTCGATACTTATTTAATTCTCGATCTTTTTTTGTTATCGAAGCAAACTGGAATGGCAGAGAACTTGGCCTCGTTTTTTACATATTTACAATATTTTTTGTGAGATCTATAAACAAAAACGTATTTAATAAACCATAATATTGCAATCCTTATTAGGTAACATTATCTAATAAAATATTTAAAGACAATTTCTGTTGTAATTATTTTTTTAACACAAAAACTATATTAAAATATTACCATAAAAATATAAGAAACACTTTCACAAACAGACAGTCTCCCGCTTCACGGTCACTCGGTCATTATATTACAATATTATTCTTTGTCAAAATAAAAGAAATGCCAACAAAATCACGACAAAATGTAACAGAACTAATTGTAACCTTGGCAGTCGTATTCAATAAAGCTTCCTGACGTTCCAAAATCACGTTTTACGAAAAAAATTGACGGGTCTGCTATGACGGAGCTAAATTTAAATAAGACATCCATTTATAAATGATCTATTTTAGATTTTATAACTAGATTAAAAATAATAAATTGTTTTAATAATTAGGAGGTTCTAATGTAGCCGTGACTTTACATAGCTGACTAGACAATACATTTTAAGACAGTTAATAGTTATTGTTCATTAACTGTAAATACTAAAAGATAAATGGCTTATAACTATTTAAGTCCAACTCCAACTAGTAGCAACATTTAATATTTTTAGTGGCATTATTTTGTCATTTTATTAGATCGTTATAAAAAAACTTAATGCCATATAACAGCAATTATTTGTGGAAAATAGTATGAGAAAATTAAACAATCAAACGTAATACTGAATACTGAAATAAAATAATAATAATAATAATCTAAAGCAGACCAAACGTACAAATATCTAGGTATGGAACAGGCTAAAAGAATTAACCATGGCACTATGAGGGCCGAATTGACAGCCGAATTTGTCAGGAGGGTAAGGCGGGTATTACGAACTAGCTTAAATAGTAGAAATTTGTTTAAGGCGCTCAACACGTATGCTTGCTCTGCGCTGAGGTACTCTTTTGGAATTGTAAAATGGAGCAGGCCGGACATCCAAAACCTGCAAAAAAAAATAAGGACACTCCTAACGAAAGGTCCAAACATTACCCTCGGAGTGCTATTGAACGTACAATGCTTCCAAGACACCAAGGAGGAAGAGGATTGGTGGATATTGATAAGCAGCTCGACCAACAAATAATAAACTTACGTTCATATTTCCACAGGTTAACGGACTCTTACACACTACATCGAGCAATATGTGAGGCAGACGATTCAACGCCGCTACAGTTGAGGGAACAAGATATTACTTCTCACCACCAAACAGGCCAAAAGAAGTTACAAACCTGGCTACAGAAGCCACTTCATGGACGGCATCCAAATGAGGTCAATCAGGATAATATCGACAATTCAGCGTCGAACTACTGGTGGATTTCAGGACAGATGTTTCCGGAAGCGGAGGGCTTCTTGTTAGCTATCCAAGATCAGGTTATTCCGATGAAGAACTATCGGAAGTTCATCATTTAGAGATCCCTCAATAGAAAATGACCAATGCAGATATGGCTGTCGAACATCAGAGACAATCCTGCACCTAACTGGAGGATGCCAAGCGTTTGCCGCAACCGAGTTTAAGAAAAGACACGACTCAGCCGCTAAGATACTCCACCAAGAGTTAGCAGAAAAGTTAAATCTATTACAGGTAGGAAAAGTGCCTTATTACAAATACAATCCGGAGCCTATTCTTGAGAACAACCAGTTCAAATTATATTGGGACCGAACGGTTTTGACGGATCAGACAGTTGCCCATAATAGACCAGACATTATACTAATAGATAAAATTTCTAGACAGACTACACTAATCGAGATTGCTGTACCTAACAACAACAACAACAACCTATGGCCAAAGTACAACGAGAAGATCACCAAATACAGAGATCTGGAGGTGCAAATTCTAAGACAATGGGCAATGAACAACATCTAGACGATTCCCATAATACTCTCAACAACTGAAGTGATGCCAAAGAACCTCCTGCAGAACATCAAGGGACTGGGCCTTAGTGAACATCTGTATAAACCGATGCAGAAAGGAACTCTCCTAGCAACCGCGCGAACCATCCGAAAGTTCGTGGGAAATACAGCAGACCACGTCACTTAGGACCCGATAACATGGAAAGGGTTCCCACAGAGCTTCATACTTTTGGTATCTTTGTGTACTTGGTATGAGTTAATATTCCCTGGAGGGAGTGCGAAGCCGTTTGGCTTGTAAATCATCTAAATATTGTGGCATGGCAGATAATAGATATCCCGACAGAGAGTAGGTATAAGAGTTCTGGGGAGATCAACTTTCCACACCCACCAATTGTAACATCGCAGCCGGCTAGACCAATAAAAAACACCAAATCTGCCAAGACTACAGCCAGATGCAGTTTAAGCAATTTACCATCGAGGAAATCTCAGGAATAATCAAGGATTTTCATAACTGGAAAGCTCCAAGTCTCGACCGGGTCAAAAACTACTGGTACATCAACGGGCTAATCTTATTAATGATGTTTTTCTTAACCCAGCAAAAATGTCATTGTTCCTGATAAAACGTATGACGTATTTCTTGCCAAATGACCAACATAGCACACATGACCCAGCTAAGTATAAGCCAATCACCTGCATTCCCACACCATATAAGGTAATCATTTCCTACTTGACACAACGCATCTATGCACATTGTCAATAAAATAACATCATTGCAACTCAACAGCAAGGATGCACCAGGGCAGCAATGGAATTCGAGGAGCAATTGATAATTGACTGTGTTATATGTAATCAAGCCTGTACCAACCGAAAGAACCTCTTTGCTGCTTATGTGGATTATAAGAAGGCCTTCGACTTAGTGTCACATGAGTGGCTCACAACTATATTGAGAATGTATAGGGTTGATATTCATTTTGTTTCCTTTTCAGAACGCATCATGTCAACCTGGAAAACTGAGATCCAATTGCAAGTGCCATCCAATGATATCATCAAAACGAATACAATCCCAATACGAAGGGGAATATTTCAAGGCGAATCATTAAGCCCATTGCGGTTCAGCCTTACAATGAACCTACTATCACGCCGTTTGAACTCCACCAGATACGGCTTTAGTATTAGAAATAACAACGAAGAGGTAGTAAGAGTGAATCATCTTCTATACATGGATGATCTTAAACTGATGGCTGTTACCAGAAACCAGGTGGAACAAATGCTTAAAATTTTACAGGAGTTCTTCAGAGATATCGGAAACACACATATAAATACCTAGGTATGAAACAGACTAAAAGAATTGACCATCTCACTATGAAAGCCGAACTTACCACTAAATTTATCAGGGTGTAAGCCGGGAATTACGAACTAGTTTAAACGGTAGAAATTTATTTAAGGTACTCAACACGTACGCTTGCTTTGCGCTTAGCTACTCTTTTAGAATTGTAAAATGGAGCCGGACGGACATTCAAAATCTGCAAAGAAAAATAAAAAGACAACCTAACAAAAGCACACAAATACCACCCTCGGAGTGCCATTGAGCGTATAATGCTTCCACTACATCAAGGAGGAAGAGGATTGGTGGATATTGGTAAGCAATTCAATCAGGACAATGTCGGCAACTCGGCCTCAAACTACTGGTTGATTTCGAGACAGATGTCTCCGAAAATGGAGGGCTTTTTTTTTGCTCTCCAAACCAGGTTATTCTGACGAAAAACTATCGTAGTATAAGGAAAGACATGACTCAGCCGCAAAGATCCTCCACCAAGAGTTAGCAGATAAGTTAAATCTATTGCAGGTAGGAAAAGTGCCTTACTACTTATTGAGACCGAATGATTCTAACGGATCAGGTAGTTGCTCATAATAGACCAGATAGAAAAAAATTCTAGACAAACTACACTAATTGACATTGCTATACCTAGCAATAATAACCTAAGGTCAAAATACAACGAGAAGATCGCCGAATACAGAGATCTGGAGGTAGAAATTCGAAGACAATGTGCAGTGAACAGCGTCCAAATAATACCCATAATTTTATCAACAACTGGTGTGATACCAAAGAACATCCAACAGAACATCAAGGGACTAAGTCTTAGTGAGCATCTGTATAAGCTGATTTAGAAAGCAGTACTCCTTGCAACAACGCGGAGCGTCCGAAAGTTTGTAGGAGATACAGCAGACCACGTCACCTAGGACCCGATAACATGGACAGGTTCCCCACAGAGCTTCATACTTTTGGTGTCTTTGTATACTTGGTATAAGTCAATATTCCCTGGAGGGAGTGCGAAGCTGTTCGACTCGAAAATAATAATCTAAATATTGTAATGGTGGTAAAGAAAAAAAAAAGACTTAAGTAGATTTAATGAGAAAATAAACGATATATTTCAAAAATATTAAAGTTTTTTAATTCATGTTAAATACAGAGGGATGAGAGTTAACTGCTTAAAAATGTTAAACCAATTTAAATTTCTAATGATAGAAAAATCTGTAATATTTAATTTGACCTTTTCTAAAATCTCAAAACCTACCAGATGTTTTTACCTCCAAAGGCGCATAATAAATTACACTTACACTAAACAGACAAAATGGGAAAGAATTTACATGCTTTTAGGTGAAAATCTCAGCGTAAATCAACTTACAATTAATTTATGGTCTGTAAACCGCAATCTATTTTAAACTCATTAACAGCATGCACACAAAAAAATAATTAATGAAGGTTTGCAAATTTATAACCATTTGCAATTTCTTGTAGCATTCATCTTGCATAAGAAATTAGGTTAAATCTTAAGAAAATAGGAACAAAAAATTAAACGAGGATGCAATATGAATATTACACGGAACAATATAAATCTTTTGAATGTCACTTATACACCTTGGATATTGTGGGATTTTTTGTAGATAATTAACACCAAATAAGTTATAGTTATAAATAAACTTAATATTCTGTTATTTTTATATCTACATGTGTAAAGTCCTTGATATAATATAGTTTAATTTCAAAGGCTATCTATACAGAAACAAGGCAAAACTAAAAATGAAAATAAAAGGAATTTTAAATCCAAAAGACTAAACAATTGTTTTAGTGGGGGATTTTAATTGATAAAGAACGAAAGCCTTCACGGCTTTGGTCCAGTTGAAATCATGGTTCTTGGGTTTACACCGTGTCAAATTGGAATTATGATCCGACGTTTCTCTTACGATTACACTAGACATTTTCAGGGATGTTTACTCTACGAGACTAGAACACTGAATGACCATCGAGGAGCAGCAGCCCGGTGTGATGTAAAATATAACCTATGTCTTTATTAATATTATTTCAATATTTACAAATTTCAATTCATTCTCTAATCTTACGTTTAAAGAAATCAGGCACTGATGCTATCACCTTAGTTTCTTTTACATTGAAGGTGTGACCTTTGCAATGTTGGTGTTCAGCTATTGCAGATTACACAGTTTGTTTATTTTCAATATATGTTTCATGTTCCTTAAGCTCAGTAGATATAGATCATCCTGTTTCACCCACATATACTTTACCAAAAGAGCAAGGTATTTTATAATTGCCTTCTGTTTGTAAGGATGTTGCATCCTTTGGTGACTTCAAACATTGTCCAATTTTTTTACCTGTATTGAAAATTGTCCGAATATTTGGAGCAATATGGCAATCTTGTCGGTAGTTCCGTTTAAGTAAGGCAAGACAACACTATCCACGGAACATTTATGACATTTTGTTGAGTAGTTGGGTTTTTAATTTTATTAATAGAACGTCTAATATCTTCAGCACAGTATGCGTTGCCTCTCAGACAATTAGTCAGTTTTTCTGTTTCTGATTTCAATGATTGTTCATCACATACTGAATGAACTCTAAGTACCAAAGAGCTAATGACCGATTGTTTTTGTACACAGAATGTCCTAATTTGCCATTATCTTTCCTTTCTACTAATACATCGAGAAAGGGAAGGGCACCCCTTGATTCAGTTTCTATAGTAAATTTGATTCTAGGGTGTTGTTGGTTGAGATGATGCGGGAAATTATGGAGGTTATCTGCGCCATGCGGCCAAACTACGAACATATCATTTACATATCTATACCAAAATTTAGGTTTTAGAGGAGAAAAAGACAAGGCGCTTTCTTCGAAACCTTCAATAAAGATGTTCGCTACCACGGATGACTTATTTTGCTCTTATTAAGCCCTCTGCTGTCAATTTAGAGTGGTTTTAAGATTAGACCATGTTAGTGAATACGTTAGTTACTATTTTGCAATCTAAAGTCAGAAAGTGATGTTAAATAAAGGCCATGGATAAAAAAATATGTGATAGTGGTTTTTTATTCTTACGCCTGTTTTATTCAAAATTGAAATTTCAGAAGGAGCTGTATGCATCTTGCCATCTATCAACATCGTTCTGAACTGAAGTCGCGATTTTGTGTTTTTTTTTTATTAATATTCTTTGCCGATTTTTGTCTCGGTAAATTGATTATCTGATTCTGTTGCAATTTTTGGGTAAACAATATTGAATTTTGGGAATATTTCGTGTTTACTATTTTTCTAACAATAGAACCGTGAATTCAAAACTCTTGTGAAAGTTGCTTATTAAAAAGTCTAATTTTGACATTTTGAGAATTCAGCCATTCTGTGTTCTATTTTATTTTATTTGATTGATCTACACAAAAATTAGATAACTATATCCTATATTTTTCTTTATGATTATATAATTTAGTAAATGAAATTATTACCGTTTTAACTATGCCATCACCTCTAAATTTGCAGGGTCATTAAGAAGATTATTTTTGCTTTTAGTGGCCAGCGCACTGAAATTTAATAACACAGCATTACTCATATTTAGTAGCTATACCGTTATTCCAGTGTCATAGTCATAGCTTCACTCAAAACTAGTAACACAACGTTATTCGAATAAGCGTTATTCTAATGAAATAGCAATAGTGTTCATTTTAATATAGCTTTTAATATAGGTTCGTCACACTTCCATAATAGAAGTACCATATATATTTCTGCAATTTTAACTACGATTGCTGGTCAAGGTGTTGCGTGTGTTTATTAATCTCTTTGAAGACAATTGCGCGATTCTACGATAGGTTTAAAGAAACATAACCACGTTTAGTATGCTGTAATATTTTTAAAGTTTCTTCTTTTTGGGCTAAACTATTCTTTAGTTTCTGCAGCCCGACAACGATTATTTTCAATAGATAAGTAACACAATTGTTTAAATTAAAAAAAAAAAACACAATAAAATAATTTTGTCGTGAAACAGTTTTTTAACTATGTTAATTCGCAATACTAATATAATGTGAGAGAAATTGCTATTTTCTCTGACATGTAACGTAACTTTTGATTTATTGTTTTTCCTGCTACAGGTACTATATTTTTTTTAAATTAAAATAGATAGCAATTTGATTTTTCGGTATAAGTAACTTCAAGAAGTGCATTTTGCAGCAAGCCCTGCCCATTTATTATTGCCCCGACAAAAGAGCTAGCTTATTCAGGCGCTTTCAATTCTTCATAAAATGGAAATTAGTATCATTACATAATTCACTTTATCAACTTATTACCATTCACAGGTTTTTGTTTGAGCGCAGTGTCATTTTTGGCGCTATTTTATTTAAACTAAAAGTGAATTGTTTCTTTATTTTACTAATCGAAATTGAGATTTAAACAATTAAAATCAAAATTAAATAAAATGCTAGCAAACAAAACACTAATAGCCAGTTTCACCAAGAGGGATTAATATTTAAACCTCATCTACTTACCATGGAAATTAAATCTTCTGGTTGACCAATTTTGGTTTGCTTCTGATTTTTGTAATTTATATTACAAAACAAAACAAAAAATAAATAAAAGCTTATATTTGGAGGATAAAAACTGTTATAAAAAAGCCTTAAAATTGGTAAAATCGATAACTGTTTCCCGAAAATAAATAAAATTTTCCATTTTTACTGATTTAAAAATAAAATAAATTTTAATTAGATGACGGTTATTTTATATCTCGAATTTCCTTTCTCTTAGTCGCATAAAAGTCAATGTTATTCACTAATATTTTTTTTAGAATAAAAAAATTGTGATTTTTGAGATTTTAGGTACAAATGAATACATATATAAGGAAAAAAATGGCAAATAAAGCATTGACAACCTAACCTCCAAAATTGGCGTATTTTAAAAATTATATATTTCTGAAACATTTGAGATTATGAGGCGGCCAAAAATTCACTATATTACCCTCGTAATTGTCGTTTCAACCCTGAACAGTTTTTGGGCTAGAATTGAACTTAGACCTTTTAGAGGTCACCGAAACAATCGGCTGTCGGGAAGTTAGCATACTGGTTATATTAATTCTAATGTGGTAATTTATTAAAGAAGTGATTTAGTATCGGGGTTTTGTAATGGGCGATAAATAATTCTTTTCAATGAAAAATTTCCATCTAGGTCTAGGATGCTCTAAAGTTTTCTAGCTTCAAGGTTTGGTAGCAAAATCGATTATCTCAGAGTAATTTTGAAGGTTATAAAGTTCTATAAAAACAACTTTCGAAACTGATAGAGTATCTCAAGTAGTTAGAGAAACTGTGCTACTGAAAGAATTAATTTTGAATTTATTAAACCCATTTGCTTCCTTTCAGTTAGTGATAAAGTATGGAATAAGCGGCAACAGAAATAATTTATTTTCCCCTCACTGCATAAGTTACGTTCTTTGTAAAATCTAATATCTTGTTTAAATTGACTCTACTCATAAAAACTCCTTATAATTATAGGAACTGCTATCTACATGATCTAATTTATAAATTATCAGTTTATAAAAAAACATATGGTAAAGAAGGACTGGACGAATTCGGAAGCGTCCTTTTAGAATAATTATATCTGTTATTATCTGTCATCATTGTTAGATATATTTTCAGTAAGATCCTAGACTTTTATTCTAGTACGTTCTATATGTGTGTATAAATAAATAAGATTTAAGATTCAATTTGTTTGAACTGCGAAAGTATTAACAAGCAGTTATTAAAGAGCTAACAGTAAAGAGAGGAAAAATCGTACCAATATGTTTACAAATTAGGTAAGATATAAATAAATCTTCACGGCCATAAAATTAATTTAATAAGCTATCGTTTCTCTCCTTCAGGGCGTCAAACAAAAAAAGATAGACCATATATTTACTGCAAAATTCACACCAATCCTCTCCCCATAAACGTTTCGACCTCCTAGTGGTCTCGTCAGAAGAACTGTAATTAACAAAGAGCAAAATTCACAGAAAACATTTCCATAAAAATCTAAATGCCAAGTGACATCGGCAGAATGTTAAACCTGCAGATATTTACGATCTCAGACCGTAAAATTTCGACACTCAAAAGACATCTGTACATACACTGAAGTAGTGAAAAGCTTAAAAATTAAGATATCTTAGTCAATTCTCACCAATGAGTGTTCACCCTTTGTGCTTAATTCTTGACACATCAGCTGATTTCAAGATTTATATGCAGGATTTTATGCATTTACTCTATTTATTTTACTGGTGTTGTAATTTCTAGAAATCTTGACTTTGTGCTTTTGGTATGGTATTCTTAACATCCCAGAGATACCAAAGGTTTATCTATTCTTTTCGTTTTATGTAACAAACATTCTGTATAATCTCCTCAGCATATAAAATACATCTAATTTTAAGTATTAAAGAAGTGACGTTGTATCAATTGAAAGCTTGGCACCCTTAGTATCTCAATAACAAACGTGACTCGTAAGTATGAGTTAAGAAACCCACTAGATATTTAAACCGGGGTGTGAACTTCGGGTGAATATCCATAAATAAGAATCAGTGTTCAACTATCGTTAAAAGTACTTCTAGACAAAATTTGTGCTAAACAATCAAACGTACATAATTCACAATATTATCATCATACAACTATGAACTGATTTTGGGAGATAATTGGTATGAAGTTTTATCAAGATCGCCTAAATTTTGGTTGGCGACGAGCTCAGTGAATCTACTGATTATTTCGCTTATACTGTGATTACACCGTCGGATATTGAATAATATTTACTTCAATTTTCTTAATATAATGAGTAATTATACTTAAAAAAGGAATGAATTTATTTTATAATTTTTAAACCCTCTGTAAATATGTATTTAATAAAGAAATTTCCGTGATAAAATAAAACATCATTTATCTTTTTAAAATAGGGTCACATGATAATACTTAACCATTTTGTTAACGAGTATTTTCCGCACGCAAATACATTTATGTACATAGTGTACGTACAATTTATGGCCCACATTTACATTTTTCGCATGATGAATGGTATTCTCCAAGGAATAGTTAAAAATATAATATAGGCTTTTATATGTAATATACTGAATAATTTTTAACATGAATATAATACCAGAAAAGACATGAAGTCTGTTGTCACATTCTTATTCTTATATTTTGTTTTATATACAGATACACAGTAAACACAAAAAAGTACCACTAGTAAGACTATTTACAAAGTATAAACTCTTTATACTTGATAAAGATTGGAGATACATCCTAATTGAAATATCTGAAAAGTCCGACAACCACATTTCAGTTAAATTATTATTAAATGCACAAAATGATCACTGACGTGAGATATAAACAAGCTTCATTAAAAAAAAAGAATTAAAAAATAATTCAGGTATTAAGTCACTCGCAATCTTTTTTATGAATTCCATTTTTTAAGTGTTAATTTGTCGCTGCTTTCAAAGATTACAATTCCATATAAAAATGTATATTGTTAATTTTCGCTTTTTAAAGGTTTCTAAATGGCGGTTCAGGTTTTTTTAATCAAAATTTTATTTTAAATGTGTCTGAAATCTTAAAATTTATTATAAAGCATGTTTAAAGGATAATTAGAATTTTATCATGTGAAGGAAGAAAACCATAGTTAGAGTTTTTACTGCTCTCTAAGGTTTAGAATCGTCAAATCCATTCGTCCATTTACATGTCACAGCCTTGTCTTTCTCATTTTCCGTTCTTTGACAGACATGAAATAAAATTCTAAAGTTGGATTGTGGGATATCGTTAAATGACTCCTTAAAATGTTATTAAATATATTACATAGCATATTCTATTTAGTCACCCTGTTTTGTCAAAATATTTGTGATTACCCTTAATTGGTTCCTATTCACTTGAAGTAGTTTTCTGGTTAATTCGGGTCAGGATTCCTTGTAAAAAGCTTACTGTGGTTTAATCCCTATCTGGATGTCTAGTGACTTTTATGTTCGTTGATGATCCATTGTTTAACGGAGTCTCGTGTCTTGCATCTCGATACTCAAAGCTTCGCTTCGGTACCAATACATTCAATCTAAGACCTTTTTTTCCTAGCTCATCGGCTTTTTATATTTCCATGTATATTTTCGTGTCCTGGAACTTACTGAGTATTCTGACATTCCACAACCAGTATAGATGAAACTTTTTTCCCCTTAACGATTCATTTCACTGCGCATTGTCAAATTGCCAATATTTCTGCCTAAAATACTATTGAGAATCTTCCCAAGGAAGAAGTCAACTCTCTCCTTGGATATTACCAATATATTCCAACTCTAGTACTCTCCTTAGTCTTTGAACCATCTGTGTACCATATAAGTATAATAGATGGTTTAATGGCTTCCCTTGCATTTCACCTCAACACTCCAAGCATCGTTTCAGTACCAATGCATTCAATCTATGACCTTTTCTTGTTATCTTATCAGCTTTTTAGATTTCCATGTATTTTTTTCGTGTCCTGCAACTTACTGAGTGTTCTGACACTGCACAACCAGTATGGATGAAACTTTTTGCCCCTTAACGACTGATTTCACTGCGCATTGTCAAATTACCTATATTTCTATACTATTGGAAATCTACTCAACGAAGAAATCAGGTCTCTCCTTGGTTATTTCCAATATATTCCAGCTCTAGTACCCTCCTTAAACTTTAAACCATCTATAGTACATACTCTTCGGTCCTCTATGAGGTTGTAAAGTAGCCTCAGATCGTATAGTCAGATTTATGCTATTTTTTTATATATTTTCAATTCTAAGCTTCGAATTGTTGTATAGGGAATATTTTTAGGAAATTTTCTCTACCACATTTTATTATTCTTGGTTAAATAAGTTTTCCTATTTTCAGTTTTAAATAGCATCATACAAAATCTTGAAGAGTATTTGAGGTTCAAGCCTTCAAACGCTGCTTTTATCGTATTCAGAACGTGAGTATAACCAACTGTACTTTATATCGAAAAAGATTCAACATTAAAAATGTCATAATTCAAATCTAGACTTCCAAAAATTTTCAAGGGACCTTAAAAAGACTCTTTTTTTCATATCTAGATCTATGCCATTAAATTCAAGATAATTGACATGTGCACATTCAACCCAATTTAAATTTCAATATGACTTTTCCATTGGAACCAAAATTAAACCAAAATAATTTTATTAAACAATAAAAATAAAATCTGAAATACAGATACTATGTCATTTTTCTACAGATGGTGTTGTTCAAACGTTGTAGTATTCGAAAGTGTATAATATGTCAGTATCTCTCAAATTTGTTGACCATTTAAAATACCAAAGGACTAACGTGTATTTTTTGTTATTTTAGTCTTTGACCCTAATTAATTCTTTTTATGCTCAGATATACAAATTTTTTTCGTAATTTTATTTAATTAAATGTATGTGATGTATTAATATCCCTCGATAGCAGACAGTTACATAAGTGAAAATAGTTTTTTTACTTCAAAATAATTGAATTCTCAATTGTCAGCGACATTAAAAAATTAGTTTTAATTTGTAAAATTGCTAATTGAATATTTTCGTGCTTAAATGACATTATCTAGTTAAACATGGTTTTATACATTTATGTGTATATGAATTTAACCTGGCAGTAATATGTAACTTTATGTTAATTTCTTAATTAATTTGGCCTAACTAAATGGAACTTTATTATCTGTATTATTTTTCACATTTGAACACACAAAGAATATAATATTTTATTTTAGATTTTATAATTATAAATATATTTGAAGGAATCACTACCCATCAGTTCCAAAAAAGTTTTCATGTCATAGAGTTTATTATTGAATACTATAAGCACTATTTACTGCTTAATTATTTATTAATTGAATGGTCTATAAGCGATTTAAAGTGGATTAGGCAATGATGTTAAAATCCATTTTTTGAAAAATCTACAGTGCCTGAGTTCGCTAACTCCTATTGTCATAGCAATTATAAATGGGTGAGATTATTATGATTTACTCATTACCAAATGCAAAAACAGCACTTCTTAAAGTTGCTCTTACTGAAAGGTTAAATTTAAGGCACTGGCTGTAGCCTAAAATTGTAAAAATGGTAACTCCGGGAAGACTTGCTCTCTACAGATAAACTCTTCAAAATATCGACATAAAACTCAAGATATTAGCATTAAATTATGGAATTTACTTTAACAAAAATACTCGTCAACTGTAGTCAACAGAATTGACATATATATGTTAGCTATGACTATAAATTTAAAGCAAAAATGTTAAAGATATGTTAAGTATAGCTATCAAGGATAAAGCAAAAATTACATAGTTTGTCACCAAAAATGATAATTTCCTTTAAACTACGATTCAATGTTTTTTAGTTATAAATTCAAACAATACAGCTACTTATCTGGTTGTGAGTATTTGCTAACGGACTGCAGTCACTAAAAGTTCTCCGCTAGTTAAGTACTTGCAAACTGGAATGCTCTAGGATCTTTTAATATCCCTTTTTGAGCGGTTTGATATATGTGGCCAAAAAGGACTCAAACTCAATGCATTCGTCAACAGAAGTAGTTGGTTTCGAGAAAATATGTAGTATTTCTACATTTCTAACAATACAACTACTTATCTGGTTGTGAGTATTGGCTAATGGACTGCAGTCATTATAAATAACGTAGTCTCGGCTAGTTGAGTACTTGCAAGTTGAACTACCCTAGGATCTTTTAATATCCCCTTTTGAGTGGTTTGATATATGTGGCCAAGAAGGAATCAAACTCAACGCATTCGCCAACAGAAGTAGTTCGTTTCGAGAAAATATGAAGTATTTCTATTAAAGACAATAGAGCCTCAGGAACATGGGATATTTTTCATATAAAATAAGGAACAAACTATGTAATAAAGCTAAAAAACTTGGATAATAGTTTGTTGAAGTAAAACTTAAATAAATGTTTTCAATGCTCTAAATATTAGACAAAGCTTGAATTTACTTTAAAAATTTGTAAATTGCTGGAATACAATTTATAAAGACTAGCATATAGTTTAAAACTACTAACAGGTTTAAAAAGCTGTTTTATGGTTGAAAAATTGCTCATTTATGGTGGAAAAAGGTGTTTTATGGATGAAAAGACTGGCCCTTGATTTAGATACAGTTTCTACACTGATTTACTAGTCTGACCATTTACAAAGGGCAATGGCTGAATCTGCCAAAAATCTATATTCGATCTGTCAAAATCTATATTTCAAGAAGTTAAATGCAACAGAAAAGGGTAGGCAATTGACAGATACCCAAGAATGATAAAATTACTTATACAGCGTAACTCCTGTTAACAACGATGTATGTATGTGCGTAGATTTGGGGGCTGTACACTACGACCTGGTAGATCTATTGCGCCTCTCTACTGCTTCCCAGTCGTAAGGGTCACTGTTAATCAAATACTTTGACTTTCTCGAATTTGATCATTTCATTATTTCATTTGTACATTCTTTTAGTATAAAGGGAATATTTATATATTTTTATAAAAATCACTTTATTTAAGAAAATTAGCACATTATAAAAATAAAGTCAAATCCTACTCTCTTTCAAAATAAATAATTCTATTTGAGCCATTCTTATTTCCTATTTGATGTTATCCCTCATTGCTAATAATTTAAGTGTACTCGGTATATAATAATCAGACCTTCATAAACAATACGCTACGTGGGCAGCACTTATTCCTGCAAGTCAGCCGATAAAAAACTAAATCACCATCTTCGCAGGAAACTATTAAAATGTCCACGTGTTCAGGGCCGCGAGGTAAACCCACACACTTTCTATAGGGCTAAAATAGAACTCATTCAGAAATTATTGTGTGTTGTCGAAGCGCTTGTCTAAAGAATAGTCTAGACAAGTTTTTTCCGTAAATGCTTTTTATTATATTGCTTTTTTTCATTGCAAATATGAAATATTATAGTTAGTAAGTGATATTAACTTATTGTTTTTCGTTGTGAATTATGCCATTTTCGGTATACATGAGGTAGCTAGTCAAATATTACAAACTTAGAAATTTTAATACCCCTTGGTTGAATATTACCTTAATATAAAATAAATAAACAGTATTTTTTGATTCTCAAACAGACTTCGGTGATTTAATTTTGCACTTCAGGTTTGAACTACAAAAATGCACTAATAATGAATAAGAAAAAATCTATAAATTTCGTATTGATACCGCTTTGAATCTTACGCTGCCATTCTTAAATAAATTAATTTAATAGTTATTTCAGTATATCTTGGAATCTATAAGGACTATTATGAAACTTTAATCACTATCATTATTACAACTATGTCTGTATTTTAAAGGATGAACTATAACTATAACTCAGTAGTGAATTTTATACTCATTATTATAACGATCCATTTTATTAACAATCTTCCTCTTTTATTTAAGACGACGTCTTGTTTTTCTGCTATATTAAGCCTCCTGTGATGTTGATGTCCAACATTCGTGCCATCGTTTTGGAGGTCGACCAGTGGGTCTTCTAGTGTTTGGTATCTCGTTCTTAGCCCATTTTGCCCATCGATCGTCGCCCACTCTGTCCATATGGTACCTCCAATATCTGCGCCTTGACCTTATGAACCGTACCACATCATGCACCTTGAGCTCTTCCCTTATTTCGGAACTCCTTATTTGATCTCTTAGGGTTACTCCTTTGATTGTTCTTAACGTTTTCATTTCAGCCGTTCGTAGCATACTTTTTGTTTTAGATGTTTCGGCTCGAGTTTCCGATGCATCAGTTAGTACTGGTCTTATCACAGTTCTGTAGATGCGTACTTTGCTCTCTGTGGATATATATACTTATTTTTCCAGATTATGTTCCTCAGGCACCCTGCTATCCTTGAGGTCTTGTTAGCCTGTGGTCTGACTTCCTGGTATAGATTTCTATTGCTTGATACATCAACTCCCAAGTATCTGCAAGACATGCTTTGTCTATAGGATGGTTCTTCACCACCGATTTGCATCTGACAGGATCTTTTGAAATTACCATCTTTTCGGTCTTTTCTGTAGATATTTTCATATTTAAATTTTTTGATGTGGTCTGGAATCGGTATAGTAGTCGTTGCAAATCGTCTTCAGTTTCTGCTAACAGTAAGGCGTCGTCGGCTAAACATGAGATTTTTAAAAATTTTCGTCCCATTTTGTATCATCCATTGACTTCTTTTACATTTTAAATTATCTTGTCTATAATTAAATTAAAGAGAAGTGGACTCATACTGTCGCCTTGTCGTATTCCCGTCATGATAGGTATTTCCTCTATTACTCCTTGTTGTCTCTTTATGCGTGTCGTATTGTTTTTATTTAGCTCTTCAATTACCGTAATATAGTTGTGGTTAACACCATTTTCCTGAAGTATTTGCAAGACGTTTTTAAGTCGAACGGTATCAAAAGCTTTTTTAAGATCCACTAGGCAGATGAAAAGAGGTTTATCGAATTCTATCGATTTTTCAATAGTCTGTCGGATAATAAAAACCCATCAACTGTCGATCTGTTCTGTCTAAACCCGTGTTGTTCTTCACTTGTTGCAATTTTACTCGTTAGTTTTGAAGTCATGATTTTTGTTAATAATCTGCTTCTACTGTTTAGTAGTGTTATTGTTCTATAATTGTTGGGGTCACTCTTATTTCCCTTTTGGAAGATTGGTATAGTCAGGCTGTTTCTCCACTGTTCTGGAATACTGCAGGTTGATAGAATTTTGTCGAATAGTATTGTTAGTGCTTTTACTAGTTCAAGGCCCCCATATTTAAGCATTTCATTGGAAATATCGTCGGTTCCCGGAGCTTTTCTATTTTTTAGTTTGGTCAGCATTTCGTGTACATCTTCTATTTTTATGCTCTCGTCTTCAACAAATACTTCCACATCAACAATCGAAGGAGGTATTTATCGCGTTCATAAACGGTGTATTCTTGAGAGGATTCGGATTTAGTTGACGCCCTACAACAGCAAAAATCCACATCTTTATGGACTACCGAAGATACACATACCTTTACGACCTATCACGAGTTCTCGGAACTCTCCGACTTCTGAGCTTGCCAAGTTTCTTCTTCCAATCCTGAGATCTTTACAAGGAAATACATCGTTCGTCAAGAATTCACAATATTTTGTGAAAATTATACGTGAACTAGAAGTACAACCGGAAGACCATTTTATTAGCTTTGACGGGGAAAGCCTATACATGAACGTTCAAGTTAAGAAGTCACCAAAAATCGTAAGAAAGAAACTTGAAGAGGACCAGACCTTAGCAGAAAGAACATCTTTACCACCTCACGCCGTCGTGGACTTATTGGAACGTTGTTTGACTAATTCATATGTTCAGGAAACGGAAAAATTCTACATCCAGGATGATGGACTACCGATGGGATCCTCACTCTCACCGGTCGTCGCAAATATTTTCATGGAATGGTTCGAGATTTTTGCAGTTGAATCCGCAATTAAGAAACCAAAGTTATGGCTCAGATACGTAGACGATACCTTTATTATCTGGAATGGAAACGACAAATAACTTCAGAACTTCCTTTCTAATCTCAACAATATCAGCCCAACCAGTAAACTCACCATGAAAAAAAAGGTACAGAATAAAGTAACCTTCTTAAATGTTTTGGTTCAAAGAAACGACAGACAAATTTGAACCTTAATTTACAGAAAAAAACCACACACATAGGACAATACTTAAACTATTTATCCAATCACCCAATAACATTAAATAAGGAATTATAAGAATTTTTATTTTTTCCAGGTTTCTAGTATTTTCTTCTCATTTGCGATAAGGTCTCCGTTCTCTCGTTCTAAGAAGTTTCCTGTCCTGGGCTGGTATCCTGCCTTGATACGTGATACTCCCCTGAAGTGTTGTTTTACTCTGTTATTGATTCGATTCTCTTCAATTTCCTTCATTATTTGCATGTGGTATTCTCTCTTTTTTCTTTTTATCAATCCTCTTTCCGCTGTTCTTGCATATTTTTATTTTCCGACATTATTGTCTGATGGATTTTGGAACATGTTTCTTCTAGCCTCATTTCTTTTCCTTATAATATCTTGGCAGTCCTGATCATACCATTTTTTGATTATTCTCTTGTTGTTTCCCAGAGTTTCTTCCGATGCGCTTATCAACGTTGTTTTTATGTTCTTCCATATTACATCTATGTTGTCTTCATTTTTCGTTTGTTTTAGTTTTTCGTGGATACTTCTTTGTAATTTTTCTCTTGCCTCGTTATCTTGTAATCTGTCTATTTCCCATCTTTTTGTTTGCGTACTCTGGAGATTCTTTTCAGCCGATATCCTTATTCTGACTTTAGCTCTCACCAGGAAATGGTCCGTGTCTCCATCCGCTCCTCTTAGGCTTCGTACTCCTAGGTAGTTGCTACTCTCCTACCATTTATTAAGGCATGGTCTATTTAGTTTCTTGTGATGCCGTCGTTTGACACCCACGTTTCTTTGTGTATTCTTTTATGGTCAAATATTGTTGATTTTATGACCAAATTATGAGATGCCGCGAGGTCAATCAGTTTTATTCCGTTTTTCTTACTGTGGTCATGGAGGCTATGGTTTCCTATGGTTGGCTTGTATGCTGTTTCTTTGCCCACCTTTGCATTGAAATCTCCTAGGATAATCTGCATGTCTTGTTTAGGGAGTTTAGATATAATTTCTTCCAGTTGTTCGTAGAAGGTATTTTTCATTTGATCATTATTTTCTTCTGTCGGAGCGTGTACGGCTATTAGGGAGTAATTGTATTATTGTCCCTTGAGTCTAATGTAACAGAGTCTTTCGTTGACTGGTTTGAAAGTGATAACCAACTTTGCTAGACTTTCCTTGATTATAAACCCAGTGCCAAATTTGTGTTCCTGTTCACTTCCGCTATAAAAGATTACTGATTTGCTAGTTTTGACGGCCCCCGTTCCAGTCCATCTAATTTCTTGGACAGCTGTAATGTCCATGTCTCTGTCTTCAAATTCTTTTACCACTTGGGCTGTGGCTCCAGCCCGATACAGGCTTAATAAGTTCCATGTTCCAATATTCATTGTCCTTTGTCGTTGCTTGTGTCGTCTTCGAAGATAATTTCTTTTCCGAGGCGTTCGTTCAGTTTTCATAACTGCCTGTTCTTTAGAAGGAATGATAGTTAGTCCCTCGCTTGACCCTCCTCCTTTCTCAGTCTGGACTTGGAACCAGACAACGGCGGGACCTGCTTTACAAGATCTGGTGTCACCAACCTGCACAACGAACATGTTTATACGGATGGAAATCCATAGGACAATAAAGTTGCACTCTCCACATAATTTTAAAATAACTGTTTGGGCAAATATTGTTGATCGCTACCTTATTAGTCCTGTTGTGATTCTAGAAAGGGTAAATGGAAATATTTATCTAAATTTTTTGCAAAACACATTACCAGTTCTTCTGGAAAATTTGCCTATTTTACTTCGGCGAGAAATATGATATATGCATGATGGTGCCCCACGCCACGTCGCTCTTTAGCAATATTTACACGATCAATATACCAACCGATGAAAAGGAAGAGGGAATGAGGCACTAATAAGATGACCACCACGTTCCCCAGAGCTAAATATGTGTTACTCCTTTTTGTGGAGCGCTTTTAAAACAGAAGAGTACAAGACTCATGTGAACATCCACGAAGAATTATTGATAAGGATTTTAAATTCTGGCAGTTTTTTAATAATCCTGAGATATTGCATTGAGTCCAATTTTATTTTTTAATAAGTGGTAATAAGTGTATTCAGCAAAATAGCGGTCATTTTACACATCTACTTAATTAATGTTTTCTTTTTAGTTAGTTTTTTCAATATTTTTAAAATACATACTTATGCTTGCAACATTTATTTTAAAAATCGATGTATGCCTGTGGTTGAAAATATTTTTTCCCGGCAAGACCGCCCATACAATGAAAATTTTTCAGGAGGTTAAATACATCCGTTAGAAATATTTAGGTTGTCATGACGCTGATAACCTAAAAAATCAAAACTATGTTTATAAGTGACGTCGCTTTTACAACACTTACACTGCTCTATAGCTGGTCCTATTTTCCGAACACCCTGTATGTATTAAAAATGTAACCTCTCGAAATATTTTCGTAGAGTCTGGTATTTTTTCATGAGATCGATATATGCTCGTAAAGAATTGCAGATCTAAAAAGAAAGTAAATGGAATTAATTGGTAATAATTTTAATTTTAACGAAAAATTTATTAGGTCATCTTAACTGTTGAAGGAAACAAACATGTTATTAAAATTCAAATTTTCAATTTTAAATTGTAAATCTCTGAAACTACAGTATAAATAATACCTTTTTATGCAAATTTAAAAAAGAGATGGCGCAACAAAATGGACGTAAAGGACAGGAACAAGAAGAAGATCCAGCTCCGCTTGTCTATTTATACAATGCCGTCATTATTTAAGCATATTCTAATATATCATCGTGCACGTGCTGAACAAAATCAATTGTGCTCGCAAGGAACTTATCATTACGACCCGCACACAATGGCGGTGGGTGTTTGAAGCACTCCAACACATCCCAGAGTGCCGTGGATGCAAATTGCTACGGCAGGTTCTCTACGCGCCGTAAACAATAGACGAACGCACGCCATTGCGCTTTTTTTTGACAGATAGGGAACGCCTATTAATTTTAAGATATCGATCTCGGTTTGTTTGAAAAACGCCAATTCATAAAGTTGAGACGCAGGAAACAGGTGGATTCTAGAATGCAGAGAGAAAGTTCTAATCAATAACGAATTAAAACCAATAGAAAATATTAGACGCATTTTTTTAACCTTTCCTGAATGTTTAATCTGCAGTTAAGATACCAAATATATGGAAAAAAGTGAAATTAAACAAGATTTTAGAAAATTTTAGAAAAGTGTCATTAATTTTTAATTAAAATTACGTCTTATCTAATTGTGTTGAACTGCAGGTAAATATATCAAATTTATTTCCATGTATAGGGTGTCCCATTTTCGACATTTTTAGACGATAGTTTGTTATATATGTAATTCTTCTTTCAGGCAGAGAATATGAAAAATATATGTACAAACAGTTTATTTTCTGCAAATATTGCTCTGGTCCTCTCTCCATACGCGTTTCGATCACCTCATGATCTCGTCAGTGGAGCTGTATCGGACCGAGAGCAACATTAGCAGGAAATAACTGATATATGAACAATAAATTTCTAGGTAAATCGGCAGGATATTACACCTGTCATCTACCAACTTCGATGTCAGACTGAAAAATATCGCCATTCGAACGACATCTATGAATCAACGGAGTAACATGAAATTTTTAAAAAATCAAAATTTCAGTAAGAAATGAAGAAATCTTTCTGCCGTATTTAAATAGTTTGTTATATATGTAATTCTCCTTTCAGGCAGAGAATATGAAAAATATATGTATAAACAGTTTATTTCCTGCAAATATTGCTCCGGTCCTCTCTCCATACGCGTTTCGATCACCTCATGATCTCGTCAGTGGAGCTGTATCGGACTGAGAACAACATTAGCAGGAAATAACTGATATATGAACAATAAATTTCAAGGTACGTCGGCAGGATATTACACCTGCCATCTACCAACTTCGATGTCAGACTGAAAAATATCGCCATTCGAACGACATCTATGAATCAACGGAGTAACATGAAATTTTTAAAAAATCAAAATTTCAGTAAGAAATGAAGAAATCTTTCTGCCGTATTTAAATAGTTTGTTATATATGTAATTCTCCTTTCAGGCAGAGAATATGAAAAATATATGTACAAACAGACGAGATCATGAGGTGATCGAAACGCGTATGGAGAGAGGACCAGAGCGATATTTGCAGGAAATAAACTGTTTGTACATATATTTTTCCTATTCTCTGCCTGAAAGGAGAATTACATATATAACAAACTATTTAAATACGGCAGAAAGATTTCTTCATTTCTTACTGAAATTTTGATTTTTTTTTTTAATTTTTAGACGATATTGGAGTTGTTCAGGTTAGTTTAGTATTGGAGTTGTTGTCAAAGATAGAGTGTTGCGATTTTCGCTTTAGTATCATATTTTTTAACAAAACGAAAGATCCCGGTGAAAATTTGTCATGGTTCTCTTAGTTTTTTAATCTACAGGGTGATTTTGAAAATCTTCGTTTTTTAGGCATATCTCGTACTTCCGTTATGCGTTAATTTATCAAAAAAGTAGAAGCTGGTTTTTATAGAGTTTTTACGTAGAGTTCAGTGGCATAGTCAGTTATTAAACTTTTTATTTATTTTCCATATACAATGGTCATTATTGTTAATTATGAAAAGTATGATATTTTAATATGTTGTGACAGAATTTGATTATAGACTCCTGCTAATGACATATTGAGGTAGCGTTAATCATTTTCTCTATAATCATTTTTTGCCTCATATTAATTAGTAGCTATTTTGATAACCTATAATTAGGTTTCACAGTAATAAAGACACTCTGAAAGTCTGAACTTTCATCTTCTCTCTTGCAGCTTTAGTTCCCAACAACTACGGTTATTTAAGCTTACTAAAACCATGACTCAGAACTTCAAGACTCAGGAAAGGCTGCTAATTAGTTGGTCAGAAGACATATCTTGTTTTGTAGGTCTCGCAACAGCGCGCTAGGTTTTTAATTAAATTAAATAAAAGAAGTTTCTCAAAACAACTTAGTCTATTAACAAAATAAATAGAATAAAAACGCACTATTTACAATGAGAAACTTAAAACTAATAACAATTACGAAAAAAAACATAATTGCTCTATTCGGCCGTTATTTTAACCAATTTTGAAAAGACACGTATAAATAGCTTACTAAAATATTAAACAGAAAAGAAATAAAACGCGAAAAACAGCTATTTATATTACTTTATCAAACCGTATGAAAATCGCGAAATGCCCCACTAAAATAACACATGATATTCCCTTAATCCCCCAAATTAAACAAAGATAACCTTCTTTCCCGACGATTATACCCATGACGTAATTATTCTACGGCACTGATACTCTCGGTACCGTTCTAACGATATTCAAAATGTGACTGAAATTTACTATTCCTTAAAAGAGTGTCTTCGAATCTTACATCCCCTCGATACCCCTCTGTTTCCCGTTTGTACCCATATTACCCGATGGAACACGTCAATTTGTTTCCCTTAAAGTTCGAAGGTTTCGATCGTTATGTGCTGAGGGAGTTAGCTATTCTATTCTATATCGGATGCTTGATTCCCGAATTGGCCTCTGAGCGTCTTAATCTAAATTTTTATATAAACACAATTAATAAAACTATTTTATTCTATTCTTTCTATAACTCAAGGAATAAGATAACATAACGTCTGTGAAAAAACCTGAGTGCCCTTTTATTCACATTGTTGGTAGTTAAATCATTCTTTCTTGCAATCAGGAAAAACAGTCGCTATATAGCTCCTTTCACAGGTTAAACGTTATATTACAGTACAATGAGTCTACTTGATTATTCTTTTGTTTTCTAATAATGGGAAAATCGTTCAATATTTTAATATATTTTAACGGTATTTCATATACCATATGTTAAAAACTACCCTTAACACGTCTGGTTTTATTTACATAATCAGAGTAGGATTATTTCGACAGATTTATAGCCAAATCTTAGAAAGGGTCTTTTAGTTTTATGTCTTCATAAATTTACTGAGTTTATATATTTTTAAGAAAACATTTAAACGACAAAGATAATAAAAGTTAAGTTCAATAACTGATTTATTTTTTTTAGAGTTTCGTGGATAGTGATAAAAAATATAACTACCCTCTTCCCACGGACAATCTATTCACAGAGTGCTTATTTAATTATTCGTTTTACTAGAATATAGTTCACATTGGATGGTGTAAAATAATTAATATTTGTTCCATTACAATGTTTTATACAATACAAGCAACAAGAGTCCCTAAGAAGCTTCTGAATTATAATTCAATAGGTGATATATTTAAAGGGTTATCATTAGGATAACTTCTTATATTTGGCGATCGTTTTTATTCATGTATCCAGAAAGGAGACAGCCCTTTCAAAAGTTTAAAAAGAAGTCTAGTCGAACACGGATCATTTATCCAGCCGCGTCCCAAAACATACGTCAAAGAAGACAGATAGAAAAAAGAAACAAATGTATTATTTTACGTAGCAGCAACAACTTCATCATCCTGTAGAAAAATAGAGAAAGAAATTGGTGTAGCAAAATCTGACGCTGAAAGAATTTTGAAAAAGAATAAATACCATCCATATAAATTTAAAATAGTGCAACATTTATATCCCGGAGATGATGAGCGTCGAGTAACGTATTGTCAACGGTATTTAGAACAAATCCACACTAACGAATCTTTTAGCAGATTTGTCATCTGATCTGACCACTATTATTTTTCAAGTGTGGGAATTTTTAATAGTCACACCACGAGGCATTGGTTTGTAGAAAATCACCATATGGTTTTCGAAAGGGCATAACAAGAGCGCTTCGTGGTTGGTATCTTTTGTTTTATTTCGAGCCCACGCATAGCCTACAGGATGTATGAAGGGGGTCTCACAGTACATAGATACCTAGAAATCCTTGAGAAAATTATTCCAGAATTGCCTGGAAATGTTCCATTGGCTCATTTCAATTCCATTTATCTTCAACAAGACGGTGTCCCGAGCCACAACTCTGGCCTGTTAAGGCCATTTCTGGACAATAACTTTTCTCAAAGATGAACAGGTACCAATGGGCCAGTGAGCCCCCACGATCTCTCGATCTTTCCGTTTTGGATTTCTTTATGTGTATGGTGTTCTAATATACTATAGCCTTTGCTGTACTATATATAAGGAAAATTTAGAGATATTTGTTGAAACAATTGGCACATAAAAAGTGTAAGAATGGCGCCCTTAGTACAAAAAATTGTAATCAATTTAGAATATGATTACAATCTATTCTATTAATTAAAAAAGTTATTTAGGGAATAATTAGTTATATCCAATAAACATACTGCAGAAAAGTTTTTATTCAAAAAAAAATTCGAGATATCTTCTTTTTTTTGCTAGATTTCGGAAAGTTGGAATATGGGACTGCTAATAAAATTAAAACATCGATACAGTCGGCAACAACTACTACATTGTCTGATTCGGCGTTCATTCCTGTTATTAGAATTAACATTATATAGTCCAAATATATCAACAAATCATTAAAATTTGCGGTAATTGCTTTTCACAAAAAACTTTTTTAGTAGAGAGCTTCAAGAACAGAAGCTAACTCAAAATCCATGTATGATTGTAGCTCTTTATCTAATTTTTTAAATTCAAGAATACCTTGAAAAAGCAATAAAGGAATGATTTTGCTTTTTTAGTCAATTCTGATCGTTTAAAAAATTTTTTTGACCATTTTTTTTATCGCATATTTGGAATTTTAAGGCTTTTTGTTGTCCCTCAAAAAACTTTAGTGAAAATATGAATATCTTGCAAATAATAAGAAAAATTAAAAAATATATATTTTTTAGGTCTATATAACTTATAGTTTAAAAAGCGTTATTTCGTCTATATAACATGCAATTTTATAAAATAATTAATAATTAAGTAAATAAATAAATAAAAATGTTGCTTCTTTCTTCATTGCTTAGACTTTTACATCTCATCATGACTGCCGAATCGATTTAGCGAATCCATGCAGCCTCGTTGTCTAAAATTTACTTGAGTTCTTCAAGTCATAAGATTGTATTTCCAAAACACCATCATTTTTTGAGAATTTTAATAACAATTTCTTGATTAAAAATTTTAAAGAAACTAAGCAAGTGATAATGAAGTTTCAGTAATCCTTTTAAGCTTCGCAGTTATTTTCTCCTCATTTTAATAACAGTGTTAGTTCCCTCTATGTAATACAGTTTTTTTAGGCGTAAAGAAAAACTATGCAAGCAAAAGAATACACTGCATCTTTACAGCATTTAGGCTTCTTCTTCGGTTTTTGGAATTGTGTTTATGGTAACTTTTATCTTAGTCCAGTTTTCCTTGCTGATAATTATATTATCAATTTGTTGTCTGAATTTAGCTCTAGGTTCTTTATTTGATTTCTGTGTTCTCTCTACTTGACACATTTAAAATAGTATTCATATTTTCTTTGTATATTCTGAAAATCAACCATAACCTTTCAAGATCTATCGTAAGAGATAATCAGTTTCTCAGTGTTTCCTGTTAATTCGTGGTTCGATCTCTGTAATCAGTTTTGGAGATTACTTACTTTCTTTGTGTTTCCCATTTCCTGCTGCAACGTTATAATGAAATTTTTCCTAGCTTGCTTTCTCGCTGTATTTTTCTCAACTGCGTATTGAAACGTCACTGATGATTAAATGTATGCATGCACTTATAACTCTTATTGCTATTTTTCCTTGAATTTTCATTAAATGTTTTTTTTTACTCTTGAAATTTAGGCATTTGACCGAAACTAGAGCTACGTGCAATAGTGTAAGATGTACAGCTAAACCCAATATTTTTTTTGCTCCTATCTAGATAGTCCAATATTGGGCATAAGCCTCTTCAATGTTTCTATTCAATCTTGTTCGTGACATACTCAATGTGTTCTATGAAGTTCACTATTCAGTCGATAATAATTTCCAAATATTTGACTTACTTACCGGTTTTGATTTCATAAACCTTCTGATCAAACCAATTGGTGGTTATTTATTTAAATAATTGAGTAACCATTGGCGACAATTTTTAAATGGCAAACCTTTCAATACTTTACTATAGCAACACAAAATTCATTAAAATATAGTGAGCATAACTGGATTCCTATGTAGAAACTTAATTGCACTCAACCATTTACAAATGCATACAAGAGTAATCTAAATGTTTGTAAGTTCGAAAAATATCTCGGCTTTCTTATTATAAAACAAACATTTTGCAGCATGAGGCTATGATTACTTATATGAGGGTTAAATGAAGATTCACTACCAATTGGTACATCCAGATTGCGAAAAAACTTCACTGTGTCTATTCATGTATTAATAATTTTATAATCTTTCAGAAGTGAATTATATATTATCAAATATACTAAGTTATCATCAGTACACCAATCAAAAATTTGTTTAATTTGTAGTTGAAATATTCTGCAACCAAGGTAAGACACTACACAATATTAATAATAAATATATTAAACACCCGAGAATCTATTATATTATCAATAGTCATGTGAATATCTATAGTTAATTACAATTTTTGACTACTAATTTGATAGAATCATTAAAGAAATATTCAAATTATTTGCAAATATTATATTTCTTCTTGGCAACAAAATGAGTATTGTCCTCTCAATATTATTATAGGTGAATTTCAAAATTGCAATTTAATAATTACCCAAGCCACTTTTGTTTGGGCTCAACTAATGGAAGTAAAATGATGTAGTATTGTGATCATTCTTTTGAATTCAGCAATCGTATATTTTGCCACCCACACTTTGTTGGCGCCTCGAGATATTTAACCTATTGTTGTAATCGTACGGATTGTGCAAGTGTAGTTTTTGTATTATTACAGTAACTTGAACCTTTCATTATCTAGATTGGAATTGATTTAGTATGAGAATCTTTCAAAATACAGAAGAATGAAAAGGTTCTTCTTTTTTGATTGAAGATGAACCATGAGGTTAAAGGGCAAGGTTTGTTTATTATATGCCAATAAAATAGTTTCTGTTGACCTACATTATTAAAGTGATATTAAAATTTAAACTTATTTAATTATTTATTTGTGTCATGGTTTTGTGTAATAAGGAGAACAACGTCATTTCTTAAATTCAATTTCATTTTTTTTCATTTTAAGTCATTTTCTAAACATTATTCTAAATGAAATACTTTATAAAAGAAAACAAAAAAATTGAATTATATCTCTTGGACTAAAAACAAAGTGAACGAGAATAAATATTTTCAATTTTGTCTACTTTTGCTAGAGAGGGCAGGCATATTCATTCTTTCATCTGTAAGGTAGAGAAATGTAGAGAAGTATAAAAAAAAATCATCATTGATATTTCTTTAGTCAATTTATGTTAAGGAAACACCGATTTAAAAAATAAAATTTAACTTCCTATATCGTAAAAATAAATGCTAAGGTACATTAATACTTACTTCTTTCTAAAAATACCTAAATGATTCTCACACTATTCCCTATCTATACACATAGTGTTTCCATTTTCATGAAAAATCCTATAAAATCTTACAATTTTTTGATTGTATATAAAATTCTTAATCACATTTTTTATACAGAAGCCAAATAAAAAAAATTCGGAAAAAATCAAGATTTTCTCGATTTAATTCAAAACTGGTATATTGGACTAAGGTTTAAAAACTAGATACCATCTAAACCCAGGCACTAATTCAAACGCCAAAATTATTAGTTTGTTAGTTTCATGTGCTATTATCTCAAATTCTATTGATCTTAAACATATCCAATTTCATATTAAATGAATTTGAACATTATATCTTCGTCAGAAAAAATAGAATTAATAATAATATAATATAATATAATAATATCCTTTATTTGCCAACAAAATTATGATCACATAACAAAGCAACGTCAGAGAGAGAAATGTTTAACATTAAGAATTGTAAATATATCGATCTAATTACAGTTAATATAAAAACTAATCGGCATTTCGATAGGAACTATACACAAAGGAAAACAAAAGGAGAAAAAGACAGATACAAGATAATTTAAAAAGTAGTAATAAGAGAGTCAGTTTGAACATTAAAAATATTGACATTACAAAAACTATTCATTAAAATGGAAAGAGCCATAGCCATTCATTTACGCGTCTCTTAAAGCAATCAATCAATTCGGTAAGCCAGATTTCTCTTGGTAACATTCTTACGGCTTTAATCGCCATATAGTATACTCCTTTCTCATAAAAGGTGGAGTTATGTAAAGGTACCCTTAGGTCATTCGCCCCTCTGGTAGTCATAACCAAGTTTCCCCCATAAAGCTTTCTATTCAGCGGAAATAATTCCGTATTCCTTCTGACAAACATGACTAAAGATCTAAAATATAATGAGGGGACAGTAAGCAACTTAAACTGAGTAAAAAATGATCGACATGAAGTTCTTGGATGTAGGTGGAAAATGCATCTTATTATGCGTTTTTGAATTTTAAATATATTAATAGCCTTTCTTGATAATCCCCAAAAGGAAATACCATAAGAGATTAGAGATTGTATTTACCCAAGGTAGAAAAGCCTATCTTTGCAGTGATGACGTCACGAAGCCTTCGGACTACACCACACAAACTGCTAAGCTTAGCCCCAAGTGCTGAGATATGATGTTCCCAATTTAAAGAGGGGTCAAAATGAACACTCAAGAACTTAACCTGTTCCAAAGTAGGTATAGATCTACCCCCAAGCTACACAAGCAGTGACTCAGACCTTGTTGCATGCTTTGAAAAAAGAATGAGGCCAGTTTTATCTACGTTTAGAGTGAGGCCGTTATCAGAACACCACTGCTGCATTTTCAATGCAGAGTTTGTGCACTTTCGAGACAGTCCCGCGATGGAAGTGTCCGCCAGAATCACTGATGTGTCATCAGCAAACTGGTAAACGCTATCTGCGGCCAATCCATCCCCCAGATTGTTTACATATATTAAAAATAATATGGGTCACAACTGCAACAATTTAGTTTTATCTGAAAAGTAATGATGATTATTTTTAGCAAAGCAGACTGCTTGCTGCCTATCCGATAAGTAGGATTGCAGCAAACTGGCAGCAACACCTCTAACCCCATACGCACCAAGCTTTGTCAAAAGCAAGTTATGATCCACAGTGTCAAAGGCCTTAGACAAATCAAAATATAGGCCGGCCACTTTATTATTTGTGTCAATTCCTTCATTTATATAGGAAATTGTGTTGAATATTGCCATTTCAGTAGATTTGTTAGGTCTAAAGCCGAACTGATTTTTACTCAGGATATTGAGTCTGTTTAGATGTTCAAATATTCTAGTATATATAACTTTTTCAAAGACCTTTAACACTGCTGGAAGCAGAATTGCTATACGTCCGGATGTCCAAACCCAAAATACTGTTCTAATATGATTCTGACATAAAAGAGCAACGAATTTAGTTTATGATATCTGGTATATTTTTTACCTGTTATTTTTGTATCAATGACACGATTTTCAATATTTCTCACAAAATCGCTACCTGTTTATAAAGAATCTTAAAAGTAGAATAATAAAATATAGAATTTTTATAAAAAAAATTGAACCGACTTCTGAAAATGCACTAAAAAAAGAAAAAATAAATAAATAAACTTTTACCTGAAATTGAAATTTTTGAAGTCGGTGCCAAATTATTTCTAGATGAAACAAATAACTACTAATACGAGATATATAAAAACTGTGCTAAGAAAGCAATTTTTAATCTATTTATGCGAATCACATTTTGTTAGGTATTAGTTTTCCGACTTTAAAAATTTCAATTTCGTGTAAAAATTTATTTTTGTGTTATTTTTCACTTTTTTGTGCATCTTAAATTTTAGATTAGTTTTAAATTGATAATATCGGCCCCCAAAACCTTCCAATATTTAGAGAACTTGAGACGCCAATTTTTTATCCCGCATATTGAGTTTGTATACTCCCCGCAATATCTATTTTAGACAAAATCGGCAAAATATAAAATTTTCAGATCCTCATATTGTATCTGCCATATTAAGTTGTAAAAAATTAACTTCATATTCGTAATATACGGCCCCGAAAACCCCCTAAATACTAAATTTGAAAAAATGTGAATAAGGTAAAATTTTCCACCCACCATATTTTATTCACCGTATTGAATTTCAAAAAAATAATTTTAACACTTTGATTTAAACCCTTGAAAGCCTTCTAGTGCCAATTTTGGATGAAATTCGGAAATTTAAGATTTTTAGATCGTCATATTGCACCTGACATTAGATTTTCTTAAAATAATTTTATATTTGCTATTTACATCCTTAAAAACCATTCAGTCTCACCTTTCAACAAAAACAAAAATATAAAATTTTTAATCCGTGGATTCGTCATACTGAATCTAGAAAAATAATTTTAAATTCATAATTTAATCCCCCCAACAATTTTTAGGACACCATATTAAATTGAGGTTTTCAAAAATAATTTTAAATTAGTAATTAACACTAGCAAAAATATCCCAATAATGATTTTGGACAAAATTGAGAGATGTAAAATTTTTAATCCACCACCTTCGATTCGCCATATTTAATTTTTTAATAATAATTTCAAATTGGTAATGTGCGATCCTAAAATCTTCCCCATATCAATTTTTAAAAAATCGGACAAAACTAATTTTTTGTCCGTCATATTGGATCCGCCATATTGAATTTTTTTAAAATAATTTCAGATTCATTGTGTACAACCCTGAAAAGTCGCTCATACCATATTATCTGCGACATCCTAGATTTTACTGTACCAATTTCGTCCGAAATAATGTGAGACTACCACAGAAACTTTTTGAATATAACCAGATTATTATAGCTAACGCTCTTAGCTATAATAATCTTTGATATAACGTAAAGAATTTCATTCAAATCGGTGACGCCGTTCCGAAGTAATCGAAGTAAATACGTAGCGGTCGAATTGAAAACCTGCTATTTTAAGAAGTAAAAGCAAAATACATGTTTAATTGTGAAAAACTGTAACGGGAGGTTAAAAACGTACTGTCACTAACAACGAATTTTCCAGAAGAGATATTGAGTGAACGAATGAATTAGAAAAAGGGGTAGTGATACTGGATCATCGATGTCTAGGCCTCTATTGGGCCCTTTACATACCACCATAGCTGCAAGTCATTCGAGGCTGATCGTCTTTGCAAATCCAAGCAGCCTCTTCAGTGGAACTTGCCTAACTGCTTCCGGTAACAAAATTGCATCTCCGAAATATCTCTGTCTGAATCGGTCGAGTGTTGGGCAGTCTCTTAGGACATGGTCAACAGATTCATCCTCCTCCAAACACTATCTACACGTCGGGTCGTCTTCGACACCGATTTTAAGAAGATGGTCCCTCACGTGACAATGTCCTGTCAACAATCCCAGCACAATTCGCAGCTCTTTCGTTCCTAAAGAGAGAACCTCCTTAGTACGCTGTGCGCTAGGTCCTGTGATATGTTTCTTAACACACCTCATTCCAGGAGCTCCCCTTCACGATTCAATAAATTTTCTTTCCAGAAAAGACTTTAATTCCCTTTTTCCAATTGCAATTGAGACAGGTAGAATAGGTTGGGGTACATACGGTTCAGCTGCCGAACATAACTTTCCCAGACGGGCCGCGTATGCCCGAGTAACCCGGGACCCACACGAGCCTGTGCAACCGTTCCTTGCCATACCATTCAGTACGTCCTTGCACTCAGACACTAATCGCGAAGTTACTACACTGGACTTCAGTGGCAATATCGCAGCATTACCGTCTAAGCATATATTTATTACTCTATTCCTCTCACAGAGATGGACACACTGCAGAATAGCATAAATTTCCTCTGTGAAGATTTTCGCATGTTGTTCAACAGAGTAGTATTCTCTAAGTCCTGTGCTTCTGCCGAACACTCCGGCTCAAACTCTTTCATCTTGTCGAGATCCATCAGTATACTACTGGAATCCCTTTCCGAAGATTATGCTCTCTCTCACAATCCTGTTCACTCGTCAGAAATATCTCCAGAGAGAGGTTGGGTTTTAAATGCGGCGTCATATACACTGTCTGCATGGGAAGTAACGGACACCTCTCCACAGCGCTTTCCCAGACACCTGAATAGACACCAAGATGTCCTAGATAAGAGAGAAGATAAACAGTCTTCAGAGGGCCTTGTTCTCTATGTATAAGTGAAGAGGAGGCAGGTTCACCAGGACTTCAAGAGCCCTGGTGGGAGCAGTCCTCATCCCACTCAATATTGCCACACAAGCCATTCAAAAGAAACACTGAAATTACAAATATACAATTTACATAAAATTCGTTTATAGAAAAATTTTACAGAAATACTAATAAAAATTGAAGAAGTTTTCCTTCTGATAATGACTTCAAAATATAAATGATTCAATTATTTCCAAAAATACTTGTTGTGATCTAGCGCCTTTAAAAAATAATTTGACAGTACAGATATTTCATATAAATAATATAACTGATCTGTTCTGCATACGAAGAAGTAGTGTGTGGGCGTAATCTTAACTTGAAGTGAAAAATGAAAATGGTGCACTAATATGTGTTCTTCTATATAGAGCTGAATCGTAGATATTCACAAAAAGCGCTCTAAAGAGGCTAGAATCTTTCCAACTCTAGACATGGATAAACCAAAACCAGGAAGAAAGAATTTAAAGGAATTACATCATCGCCAACATTCATTAAATGAATAGGACATTACAAGGAAAAGAAGATCTGCATGATGTTAACAATTTTTAGCGATATGTATATATATATATATATATATATATATATATATATATATATATATATATATATATAAGTCACGCTAATAAATGAGCAAAATGTAAAAATATTTTGTCGTAATATATTATCATAAAGAATATATTAAAAAAGCATCCTTTTACCACAAATGAAAAATGCGTTTATTATTATAACTATTGACCCAAACATGGTATTACTCATATGCATTATTAATAAAGCCATAAAACAAACTAAGTTTTATCTTGCCGGTTTCAACATATTTATCACTTTATAAAATATTTAATTCCTTTTAATTGCCTCGTACGTGGGAAGTTAGCAGACATATAATAAAATATATTTACTTCTCTTTGGTAACATCTAGGATTTTTTTAAAGGAAGCCAATAATGTGAATGCCTCCAAATAGATTCAGCATCATTGACATCGATCGTAAAAATTTGCTTAGATTTGACGTAGCACGAGATACAATTTTATAGTTCTGTTAAGAGGTTTTATTTAAAATTTAAATGAATGAAACATTATTTCTGCAATTTCGAGAAAAATAAAGCAATATACGCCACTGAATGTACTTTTAAAATATAATATAACTAGTCGTCCATATCGAGCTAAATTTGGTAGGGTAACAAGTATCTAATTGCGTTATTTATTACATAGATTCAATTCATTATCTACATAATCCTGCTATAAGTTTTGTTCCTAATAAAATTGTTTTTGATTTAAACAGATTAATAATAAAAAAATTAACACCTTAAACGTATGTATTTATTAATATAATGCATGACTAAAAACAGAAAAGAACTTATATATGTTACCCGTCTAGTAATATCATTTAAATAAGGATAAATTACATAACTTTACTTTCGTAATATACAGGGTGTAGTACGACGAATCGCCGAGATCGATTACTCGAAAAATAGACTTTGTAAAATTTTTAAGAATTAGAAGTTTACTAAAGTCATGGGGCAAATTGGGCTAAAATATTTTCAAGATGGTGGCACTTCCGGTTATAACGAAAATTGATGCCTTCCTGCTTATATTAAATGGAACACCCTATATTATATTCCATTTTTAGATTCTACGTAAAATTATAGACATATTTCATGTATAATGTTCTATACCTAAGTCTAACTGTTTTTGACATACTTTAAATTTTATGTCAAAAATGGCGTTTGCAAGCCTAAATATAACTATCAATTTTTCTTATTATTTAATTAAAGTTGGTTTCCTTCTAAAAGGGGATCTACTTTAGTGGACTGTGTTGATATTTTGATAATAACTAAATACAGGGTGATCAACGGTTACTAAGTATTGAAAATGGGACAGAGGAAGAGGACATTACATTCCATTCCGCAGATATAAGAGTGTCATCACCAACACTTCAAGAAGTTAAAAATGCTATAACATCACTCAAAGATCACAAAGCGCCAGGCAGCGATGGTATAAATGGAGAGCTGCAAAAAAAAGGAGGAAACGGTCTACATCAAAAAATATATAAAATCATTTTAAAAATGAAGTGTCGTAATACCTATACATAAGAAAGGAAACAAGGAACAATTTCGAAAATATAGAGGTATATCTCTTATCAACACAACATACAAAATCCTGGAAATTACTCTACTAAACAGACTGACGCCTTATGCCGAACATATTATCGGCGACTACCAATGCGGTTTTCGTGCTGGAAGGTCAACAATAGACCAGATATTTACGATCAGACAAATATTGGAAAAAAGCTGGGAATTTAACGGAGATGTCCACCAAATCTTTGTGGATTTCCAGCAAGCATATGACTCCGTGAAAAGAAGCAGACTATGGCTAGCAATGCTAGAAATGGGCGTACCAAGAAAATTAGTCGATCTAACAGAAATGTGCGTAACAAACTCATATGCACAGATAAGGGTAGGAAATAGAACATCAGTGCCATTCAGTGTGACATCAGGACTCAGATAAGGTGACCCTCTGTCACCGTTGCTTTTCAATTTTGCCTCGGAACATGCAATGAGCAGAGTTGCGTCGGGGTTGACAGATGGTTTTGCGAACCAAGGTTCAAAACTGGTGCTGGACTTTGTTGATGATATCGATACAGTAGCTCATTCAACAAGAGACGTGCGAGAGGTATCTTCACAACTCGAGGAAGAAGCAGGTAATATGGGTCTCCGAGTAAATGAAGAAAAAATTAAATGCATTGTAGTAACCAAGAATCTAAGACCTCGAATCGGGCAGAATATATCACTGAATGAACAGAACTTCGAAGTGGTTAAAGAATTCAAGTACCTAGGAGCGGTAATTACAGACGACAATCGAGTTGAAAAAGACGTCTCAGCGAGAATAGCGGCACCAAATACGGCGTTATACTCCCTCACAATATTATTGAGATCTAAACTGTTAAAAAGATAATCCAAACGGGGTCGATAGTGGATGTAGCTAAGACTCACCCAGATTTGTAAGACCAGGAAAGAAGAAGAAGGGTGATCAAAAACTAACATTAAATATTAACTTTAAAACATCGTTAAAAGTCAATTTTTTAAACGAAAACCCCCTATTTTATAAGCATTTTAGTTAGCATTACAAATACAGGGGACTTTGTATAAGGCTTCCTGGTACTAAAATTTGCAGTTTTTGAAATGTGCAAATTTAACACTTTAGTATTGTGAAAATACAAAATGCTAAAAGACTTACCTACACAAGCAAACAACTTATTTTAATAAATGTTCAAAATTTCCATCCTGAACGTATAAAAATTTTCTCATCCTCGAGGTATTTCGTCATGGGTGATCGCTCTGATTGAATCTGGAGATAGAGTTTCGAACGCGTTCCTTACCTTACTGTACATCCATCGTTGTCTTTGAATTACAATAAACGATGTTTTTATCCCACCCCATGAAAAACAACTTAAGAACGTCAAATCAGAAGAACGAGAAAGTCACCGAAAAGGTCCCTTTTTCGCAATTCACTTATCATAAAATGTTGCTTATAAGAAGTTAGTAACTCGAACGATTCTGTGTGGTGGGGCGCCATCGTGTTGGTAAAAAATATTCCTGTCTTCCGCCAGAGGTAAATTGTTTAAATACTGAAAACCTAACTCATTTAGAATATTTAAATATTCTTCTACTACAAAAGTTACTACGTAATTTAAAATAGAAGTTTAATTTGCTTTGTATGTGTTTTCTTCATACAAATGTAGTTTTATTAGGACATCATTTTTTACAGCACAAAATACGTTAAATTGCCAGATTCCTTAAAAATTCCGTAATCTTACTGCATGAGGATTTGAATTATTCCAAAACTGTGTCTGTTAAAAAGGCCATTTTTCGTAAATTTTGCTTCATCAGAACAAATTATGTTCACACAGGTGCAGGGACGGACTAGCTGCGACACTCGTGACCCCATTTTTTTACGCCCTGTAACTTTGGACGATGTTTTTAACATACCTTAAACTATTGAATAAAAATGAAGTACTCTTTTTCATGTCGCTAATCCTAACCGTTTTCGAAAAAACGTCATTTTATTTACACTGTTAGTCCCCTAATTTCTGTCGAGTTGAAAAAGAGGAACTTTCCCCTGTCACCATAGTTTCAATAAAAAATTGAACTAACCGCTTAGTTAAAAACTTCGTAAGAGGCTTCAACATGGGCTCCGTAAAGTCTGATATACTCAAGAGTACGACGAATTGAGCATTGCTATACCCGCAACAAAAACACAGCATTATTTCTTATTTGATCACAATGACACGTAATTTTCCGTAGAAGTTGCTCCCTAGTACCGATCGGAGTGGAATACACACAATACAGTATTGAAGTGTCCCCACAGGTACAAATCCAACGGCGTTAGGTCAGCAAGAAGTGCTACTCTACCTATCCAATGGTTTGAATAGACGTTAATCAGGTGCTCCCGCACAGCAACGCTGAAATGAGGTGGTGCCCCATCGTGTTTGTGGTACATGTTTCGGCCGACTTCAAGTGGTAAGTGCTCTACTAAATTATGAAAGGCGTTCTGGAGAAACTCCAAATAAAGGTCTCCTCCATTCAGTTGTGCTGGCAATACGAATGATCCAATAAAAAATTGACAATGATTCCTGCCCAGACATTAATTAATTGGCCAACCATGTGAGTTATGTAAATTTATTGCATCATTTTTGGTAAACCCTGCTTCATCTGTGAAGAGAATAGTGCTAATGAAGTTTAGATTATTGCGTTGCTCATCCAATAAGAAACAGTTCATGCACTTTTTTCAAATGATATGGATCTAACAGCTGTTCTTGAAGAACTTCATGTACTATTGTTTTCGATGTATTAAACTGCGAGATAACTTTCGAGTGTTCGTTGAAAGAATGTCATCTACAGCAATAAAAATATTTTTTTCTAATTGCGGCGTAGGTACTGTTCTTCACCGACCAGCATCAGTACTTCTTTTTCAAAGATTTCCTAAAATTATGAAGAAATTTAATAATATTACCTTATTAAATAGAATCACCTACCATACTCATTTAAACGTTGGTCAACTCGTTGGAATGTTTTCTGATCTGGAAGAGTACAATTAGGAGATCTGTCGTGATATTCCTGACTTCCGAAGCATTGCAGAATGCAAGACTATACATTAGATGCAATGGTGTAACTAAGAGTATGTGTCCCCCCTCCCCCGCAGATCTTTGGATGCACCCTACTGTTTTGCACCCATCTAGATCCTTCGTATTTATTCATTTTCACCAAGGAACCCGCGCCGCACCGCGGGGTCTACGGGGTCGTTATTTACGCCACTGATCAGATGCATATCTGCATACTCAATAAACTTATATTCCATATTTCGAGTTATTTAACAATTAATTTCACCACGAAATCCAAAAACCAGTAAATTAATATCCAAGTAAAAAATCGGTGTGTCAACGATGTCAAAGTTGACAAGTCCTAGAATAAAGGATATTTTTTTTTTTGGTACCTAGCAACGTTTGCAACAACAATACTTTGTTTTTGGAACCGCAATTCACAGAATTACACGTTTTCAACTAAAGAGGTAAGTGCTAATTTTGAATCGAATTTTTTTATCATAAGTTTGACGGTTGAACATTTGATAGGAACAAAGATGTATCTTTTATCTAAATACGCCAAATACATGATGTAAATAAAATAAAGTTTTTGGAAAAATCGTTAGGATTAGCGACATAAATGAAGAAACTTAATTTTTATTCAATAGTTAAAGGTATGTAAAAAAACGTTGTCCAAAGTTCTCATCATACAGAGCATAAAAAAATTAGGTCATGAGTGTTACAGCTAGTCCGTCCCAGCAGCTATGAGTAATTCACAACACTTTCTTGGATAGTAATTTGAAGGGTCCTACCTGATATACACGATATTAAAAAAAATTGAAATATACTTCGTGGTTCAATAATTATGTGTAATAAACTTGATTCGATTGCTGCTCTTTGAGAGCCCAATTCTACGAAGAGGAGGCCTATACGAAAAAACTTTAAATAAACTTGTTGTATTCCTCTCAAGTGTTTTTATCATATCCGGGAGATTTCCCACATTTTCCCGGACACCCTGTATATATAATTTGGCGTAGAATCTAAAAATGAAATAACATATAGGGTGTTCCATTTAAAATAAGCCAGAAGGCAGCAATTTCTGGTCTAACCTGAAGTACCATCATCTTGAAAATATTTTAGACGAATTGTCCCCGACTTTAATAAACTGCTAAATTTTAAAAATTTTCCAGTCCATTGTCCAAGAACTCGATCGCGGCAGTTCGTCATGGGACACACTGTATATTTTCGACACTATTATTCATAAGTGTATAACATTTTACTAAATGTAATTTTTGCAGTAAGAAGTGTAAATAATTTAAAATATCATCTTGTTTTTTGGTTGATACACTATGTTTTAAAATAATTTTTGCTTTAAGAATCTGATTTGAGTCTCAGCTTCCTTGTATTAAACTTGTTGATAATGTACCTAGTTTTATGTTAGGGCGTTCTTAAAACAAAAAATTAACCAATAATCTCGGAGAGTGGTGTGCAATCTCGATAAAGTAATTTATTTCTGACATTTAAAGGTACTAGAGGGAGAGGGTAAGCTATTATTTCACAAGGTTTTTAAGCTATGTTAATACCTAATATAAACAATTTAACAATACCTTCTTTCGAAACTACCAATAATAAAATAATAAAGTATGTTCCAATTTCTATATTAAATCATTGTTTCCTTTCCGAATGTTTTCTATTCTTACAAATCCAATTTAAGAAGTTTAAATGTCAGTGAGAACATGCTCTTAGTGATAATTGCCCTAAAATATTAAAACATGATATACAAATTTTAAAACACCTGTTGTGTCGAAACTGTTACAATATCAGGTTCAATTGGTACTAAAGAATAGACATCCATAACACTCCCAATCTATTTGTTTCTCATTGTTTATGTATAACTCATTAAGCAATACCGTAAACTTTTACTTGTTGCCAAAACAAAGGCGTTTAGCATCTGATAGATTGCTCGTAGCAATTTGTTTTACCGGTAAAATGTTCAAACAATATTGCGTTCGTGATACTAATTTCAAAATTTGGTGTAAACGTGATCCTTTTCATTTTGCATGGTATTTAGCAAAAGTAATTTGGTTAGATTCTACGAGTACTTATTCAAAAACCTTGCTTTCTCTAACTGCATATGCAAAAATTTGCTTTCAAAATTTTTATAATATCATTTGATGCAATAATTAAACCGTTTATTTAGGGGAGTGACGGCGGTAAAAGATCGGACGTCGTTAAATATCCGGATGATTTTAAGTAAAAACAAAAATTTATATTAAAGAGAAAGTCAAACTGGTTGTCGACTATTTAAATTGTTTTATTTATTTTCTATATGATGCGTTCAAATGTACTGTTATCGAATACAACCCTACTAAGTGTTTCAAAAATTTCTGAATCTAAAATAAAAAGTATATATAAACATATATATATATATATATATATATATATATATATATATATATATATATCCGGTTTCATAGCGTTCTACGCCTTCCGGTTCCCAGTCTCCATTGTTTTCGGTCTTCCCAATCTCCTGGAAGTAAGTTTCTTTCGGACATGGCTCGGTTAATGCCCTTAATCCACGTAACTTTTGGTCTTCCTCTTTTTATTTTTTCATTTGGTGTCCATTTTAGGATTTGCTTTGATAGACGTTCGTCCGTCATTCTCTCCACATGTCCATACCATACCAGCTGACGTTGTTCGATTTCATCGAGAATAGTTTTCTTTACGCCCATAATCTCTCTAATTCTCTCGTTGGTTATCCGTTCGATCCTTGACTTTCCGGCAGATCTTCGCCAAAAGTCCATTTCAAGAGCCAGCAGTTTACGTTCTAAAGTTTTATTTATCTGCCATGTTTCACATCCATACAATACAACGCTTTTAAATATTGCATTGTATAAAAGATGTTTTCTTTCCTTGGAGATGTTTGTTGACCATAATAGTGCATTTAGGCATCCGATAGTTTTTTTCCCTTTAGTTATTCGCTCCAATATTTCTTCTCCAGTTCGTCCGCTTTGACTGATCTTTGTTCCAAGCTAGGTATATTCAGAACAAGATTTTACTATAATATTATCATCCACTTCCAAATCTGTTTCTTCTCCACCGAAACACATATATTTAGTTTTACTGCAGTTGACAGTTAATCTCCGCTCTGCGTATTCTTTAAATAGTTTCTTCGTCATAAATTCGAGATCTTCTTTATCTTAGGTCACTACCACTTGGTCACCTGCAAAATGAAGCGTATATAAATGGGTGTCATTATTTAATTCTATTCCCATTCTACTGCATGACCTTCTCCAATTCTTTAAAGCTTCATTGAGATAGATTTTAAAGAGAGTTGGTGATAGACAACATCCATGGCGGAGGCTTTTGGTCACATGAAAGCTTTCTGATAAGTTATTGCCGATCTAAATTCTGGAGAATGTTTGGTCGTATAGCTGTTTGATGGCTTGGATCGCTGTATTGTTAATTGGAGACTTCTCCATTACGTGCCATAATTTTTGGATTGGCACCGTATCATATGCTTTTGTGAGGTCAACAGAAAGTAGATGAACCTCTCTATTTCTTGCCACCTTCTTTTCATTAAGTTGGAACAAGCTGCAAATCATTTGGGACGTTTTTCAGACAGAAGACAATGTTTTCTGCTGTGATGGCAAGAGTGCTGGAAAGTTATATCACCAGGAGTTCCTGGAATGAGATGTGCTAAGGAACATATAACTGGGCCTAGTGCACGTCGTACTAAGGAGCTTCTCTCCTTGGGAAGCAAAGAGCTGGGTATTGTAGTGGGATTGTGACATTGTCAATTCAGGGGCCATCTTCATAGAATCGGTGTCGAAGACTACCCGACGTGCACATGGTGTTTGGAGGAGGATCAAGTTGATGACCATGTCCTCAGTGAGTGCCCAGCACTCAACGGACTGAGACAGAGATATTTCAGAAATACAATTTGGTTACCGGAAGCAGTTAAGCAAGTTGAACTAACAGACTGTCTGGATTCGCAAAGGCGATCGGCTTCGAATAACCTACAGCTATGGTGGGATGTAAAGGGTCCAATGGAGGCCTAGACATCGAAGATCTACTATCACCACCCCTTTTTCATTCATTCATTCATTCGTTCAGTTATATCACTACGGACTCCATAGCATGAGTCCGTGCTGTGATTCTATAATTAGTTTTTTATTGGATTTGAGAGCCTTTGTCATGTAAACATAAATGCGCTATGGCTGCCGATGGTCAATTAATAAGGAGGGCTCATGAAGAAATGACATCTTCAGACAATTTTTGATGAATTAACAGTGGCTGTCATAAATTTACTTAATTAATAATTAATTATTATTATGAAACTCCTAAGTATATAATGATTTTTGATTAAAAAATTCACTACAGTAACGCCCTTCACACGCTCAACATACAGAAACATACTTGTAAAGTCAACATTGCAGAAGAACCATCTGAACATGTAAAGTTACAGTTTAGTTGGAATCCAGTGTCAAAAGCAAATGGGTAATACAGCAGCGAAACAGGCATCAAGTAAGCTAGGTTTAACTTTGACATGTGGCGTTTTAAAATGCACTTAATTTGTAATTTTATTTTATTTGATGATTCTCTTTCATCGTCCTTAATTTAGAATTTTTCTCAGATATGTGCGCATGTTTTCGTTGAAGCGACCACAGCTTGAACTTCCGTAGGAGTAATAATATTTAAAGTTATTTTAGGTTTGTTTTTCACAAAAATCCCCGAAAAAAAAATTTTAAATTTTCAACTTTCACGGTTGTTTTTCACATCGCTCTCTCCCTCTTTTTCTCTTTCTCTCTAGCAGACCAATTTGGTCCACTCCTGGACATAGGCCTCCTCCAATCTCTTGCACTTGAACGCATTTTCTGCAATCCAGTACTAATTTCCTCCTGCTTTATGTCGTTTATTTATCTTTTTGTGGGTATTCCGAAGACCTAGGTCTCCATTGCAATATATGTTTTCTTCATCTTATATAGTCTTGCCTATTCAAGTCTATTTAAAAGTAGTAATGCGTTTTATCATATCCTCCACTTTCATGCGTTTTCTTACTTCGTCGTTCCTTAT
Source organism: Diaprepes abbreviatus (assembly GCA_034092305.1). Taxonomy (NCBI): domain Eukaryota; kingdom Metazoa; phylum Arthropoda; class Insecta; order Coleoptera; family Curculionidae; genus Diaprepes; species Diaprepes abbreviatus. Next base: position 1,223,049 of record JASJET010000164.1, read on the forward strand.
TCGGTCACGTAGTGATATTCCCAGCTTGATTTTTTTCTATTGTTCGCTGAGTAGTACGCAATTTAGTCGCAGGCTGGGAGAACGCACGAGTCAAATACTCATCTTTTTAAATTAATGGGAACATCAGAGTTTTTAAGAACGTATCCCAGTCTTCCAACTATAACATTTTAATTCTTCTATTTATATCCGCTTGTTGATTTTCTTACCAAGTCTAATTAAATGGCCTAAATACACCCATTTCTCTACTGTTTGTATTTCAGTATTTCCTTTATAAAGTGGCGTATCTTCTGGAGACATTTTGGTTGTTGCTTAATCCAACCTTCTCTGAAGCATTTTTCAACTCAGAGAGCATTTCCTGTCTTGTCTAGATCTTTACTTATTAATACCACTTCATCCGCGAAACGTAAATATCTGAAATATCCACCATCGATGCTATTGCCCTTATGTTCCCAGTCTAGTTGTTTAAAGACATCTTCCAGTGTTAAAGTTAAGAGTTTAGGGGAAATCGTATCACCTTGTCGCACCCCTTGACCAATATTTATCTTCTGTGATTCTAGGTCCTCTATTATCTTTACTTGCAGTGTGGCATTATTGTAAATATATTTCAAAATATTTCTGTATCTGGAGTCAATACTTGCATTGTCCATTGCTTGACATATGGCTCATAGCTCGACAGAGTCAAAAGCCTTGCGATAATTAACAAATGCTAGGTGGATTTGAATATTATATTCTGTGCATTTTTCGATTGGTAATTTGATGTCCTGTATCTGCTTTGTTGTACTAAAGCCCTTTCGAAACCCAACTTGTTCCAGAGGTTGGTAGGAGTCAAAATTGTTTGTTATAATCTTTGTAAGCAATTTGTACGGATGTGCCATTTGTCGCCTTTTTGTATAGGAGTATGACTAGAGCATATTGCCAGGTATCAGGGATTTTGCTGTTTTGAAAACATATATTCAAAATAATACTGACTGAATGTAGCGTTGCAGACCCTCCAAACTCCAACATTTCTTTACATATACCATCTTCACCTAGAGCACAATCAGATTTTATTTGTAACAAAGCATGTTTCAACTCTTCTATTGTGATATCAGGTGCTGCTTCTGAACCAATATTTGTAATATTGGGGTGCTTGATGACTGGTTTTTGGGATAGGTTTTCACAAACTAAATATTCATATTTCGAGGTTTCATAGATTTTCAAACAAAAATGTATAATCATTAAACATCTTTATACCCTTTATTGCCAACTTGGATCAGTTATAAAGTAAGACAATACTAGTGAATTTGGGGATTAATATTTTAGAAATAATTCATCAAAAGAAATATTCTATTAAGGTTTAATTAAAAGGTAGGTACTACAAACATTTAAATTTCAAACCTTATATTTTATTAGTTATTATATTTTTTTCCGTAAACTAATCATTTGTGATCAAAATAATTAATATTATTGATAATTTTATTAATAAATGACATGCATCAATTCCGTTTGTAATTAAAACCTGTAGTAAATATTCGACTAGCCAATGGGAAAGTGTGAGCTCCATTTATTTATTGATATAATTTATTTATTGTATTTTAAAGCTAATGAATAATTAAGCTTTTACATAGTAAATTAACAAGCAAGTAATTAAGTAATAAATACCTATATACAAATAAAGAGATTTGTATCACAATCGATGTAAAACATCAACCGTACCTAAGTATATATCGTTGAGAGCCGTAATGTGTAAATTACTATAATAACTAAGAATAAGTGTAAAACAACTAATAGTTTTGTCTTTAAGTAGTGTAGGAATAAAGATAATTAGTATAAATGTCAAGTTCATATTTTAGAGTAGAAGATAGATCTGTAGTTTTGTAAGATTCACTGCAGAGTTGGCTTCAACTATTTTTTAAAACACTTTTTTTTCAGAACGCGTTTAAGTTTTAATTAATATACCAAAAGAAATCATCTCCTTATTTTTTGTATGTAGAATTCGTATAATATTATATATATATATATATATATATATATATATATATATATATATATATATATATATATATATATATCTATAGGGCTACAATAGTTTAATATTACATATATTCTCGGCTAAACGTCCAGGAATATGTTTTCCCTTAGTTTGAACTACCCACGCTACTAAATTAAAGTAGAAATAATTCTTGTAAAACATTTTTGTTTTCTTGGTTAGTCAACATAACTGTCCTTTAATAAGAAATAAAATTATACTCATTTGCATACGCCGCGGAAAAATTTGACTATATCCACCCATGTAGTCAATTTTTAGCAAGCCTTCTTCCTTCTTCTTCAAATGCCTTCTCCATTGCGGAGGTTGGCAATCATAATAGCTATTTTAATTTTTGAGGCAGTTGCTCTAAATAGTTGTTTTGAACTGCATCCAAACCATTCCCTTAGGTTTTTTAGCCATGAAATTCGTCGTCGTTCTACGCCTCTTCTACCACTTATTTTGCCTTGGATTATGAGCCGTAAGATGCTGTATTTTTTTCTCCACATAATGTGTCCGAAATATTGCAGTTTTCTCTGTTTTACTGTTATCTCGACTTCCTTTTGTTTCCCTATTATTTTCAACACTTCGGCGTTCGTAACTCGATCCACCCACGAAATCCTCTGAATTCTTCTATAGGTCCACATTTCAAAAGAGTTAAGTCCTCATTGCCTCTCGATTCAATGTCCATGCTTCCATTCCATAGAACACTGTATACGTAACATTTAGTCAGTCGTATTTTCAGGGCTAACATTAGATCTTTGCTACAGATAACCTTTTTCATTCTAATAAAGTTGGCACGTGCTTTCTCGATTCTGGTTTTTATTTCGACGGTATAGTCATTATTTTCTGTTATTAGGGTTCCCAAATAAGTGTACTTCTTAACTCTTTCTATATGCTGGTCTCCTACCATTAGGGTTTCATTATTATTGGTGTTGTTTTTACTAATTATCATGAACTTGGTCTTTTTCGTGTTAAGAGAGAGTCCATATTCTCCACTAACTTTTATTATTTTATTCATTATTTTTTCTAGGTCTTTCAAACTATCAGCTATTATTACGGTGTCATCTGCATACCTAATATTCATGATTAAAACTCCGTTTACTTTTATCCCTGCAATTTCAGATTCAAGACTTTCCAATATGACCTCTTCAAAACAAGCGTTAAATAGTAAAGGTGACAATATACACCCTTGTCTGACTCCCCTTTATATTTCCACATCTCCGGATATTTTCTGTCCAATTTTTACTGCCGCTCGCTGATTGTAATACAGATTTGATATCAACCTTAAATCTCTATCATCCAAATTTTTGCTTCTGAGAATCTCTATTAGTTTGTCACGTTTGACCCTATCAAAAGCTTTGTTGTAATCTATGAAGCAGACATAGAGGTCCTGATTGATATCTAAGCATCTTTGAGTAAGCACATTAAAAGCAAATAATGCTTCTCTTGTACCCACCCCGTTCCGGAAGCCAAACTATTTGTCACTAATATCCAGCTCCAATTTGGAATGTATTCTAGCGTGTACAATTTTTAAAAGGGTTTTCAAAGTATGTGACATGAGACTGATTGTTCGATAGTCACTGCATTCTTTTGAATTTGCTTTCTTTGGTAAACATGTGAATGTTGATGTTAACATTTCTCTGGGGATAGTTCCTGTCATGTAAATTGTATTAAATAATCTCACCAATAAATCCAAATTTTTGTCATTGATCAGCTTCAACAACTCACTTGGCATTTCATCTGGACCAACAGCTTTATTAGTTTTTATCGACCTTAGTGCATAAATGACCTCTGTTTTAGTAATTTCAGGCCCTATGTCACCGCTTAGACTGTTTATAGAAGAATTTTCGTGTCTTTGATCTTTAAATAATTTTTCTATGTATTCTTTCCACCTGCATAATTTTTGTTGTGTTTCCATAATATTGTCTCCCTCTTTGTCTAGCAATAAGTTTGAGGTTTTTCTCTTTTCTATTCCAGCTAGTTCTTTGACTTTTTTATGCAAGTTGAAGTTGTCGTACTTGTTTTGCAATTCCTCTGTTTCTTTGCATTTTCCAGAAAGGTATTCCTCTTTTACTGCTCTTATTTTTCTTCTTATTTGAATGTGCAACTATTGATATCAGGTCTTGTTGGTCTTGTGTTTTCTTCTTCCTGCAAACCCTAATATACCTAATGCTAGATTAGGAAGTAATTTCATGTTTTGTTAATTTAATTTAATTTAGAAGCTAATAACTGACTAAATTAGGGTAAGAATGTGTATTGCTGATCACTTAAGCAGAAATAATCACAAATCAGCTACTATTCATTTTTTTTTATTAAACTTTTTAATGATTAAACATAAAGTACTCTTCTAACATAATCACAATCATTGAGATCAATAAATATTAAAATTTTGGCTTAATCAACACTTAAAAAAAATCAGTACTAAACCCCTGCCAGGTAAAACTAGTCATTAGGTTTGTAATATCGGTCAAGCTTCCTTAAGGCATAAGTCGTAGGTATAATCCTCAGCAGTCGTATTCTGAGCACTCAGGGTAAGCCCAAATGCCATACAGCACACACCCGTATCAAAGTTCGTTGTTTCGTCCATAATCGTCACATATAATACATTTATTATCCAAGTCCTCATCAGCATCGGCATGTTCGTGGTCGCGCAGGTATTTCATTTCTATTTTTGACATTCTACCGTCACTATTTACGTCTTTATCTTGTAGAACTTTCTTCTTAGTTTTTTTATATCAGATTTTACTTTTTTCCTTGTAGTCTTGTTTTCAGTTTTTATTTTGGTAGTTTTCTAATTTCTTTCTCGATTAGTTTCCTTGTTAGAAGTTTCCGTTATGACTATTGTATGCTGTTTGTGAGATACAATTTTTCTTGTCTGGTGACTTTTTAGCATCGGCAGAAAATTCTTAGAAGAGGTAGTTTTTTGAGGATCTGAAGTCGAGGGAAAAGGGTTTCTGTAAAAGTGATGGCAATTTCAGTAAGTTTATCAGGTGATGAGTTGATGGATCTGTCGGTTCGGTGAATGATTTTATTTGGTCATCTGAGGCTTTACTATCATGGTTCCGTATTTCTTCTCTCGAATCCAACACTTCATCGCTGTTTAAAATTTCAGCAGACTCAAAATCTTCATCTGTAAACATGTCCAGGTTTAGAAGGTATATTCCTGTAGCAGCAAAATCAGCGTCAGCTTTTGGAATAGTTGCAACTTTTGAAAAGCTTCTCTGAACAGCGATGTAAGATAATTTTGTGTGATTTTCTTTCCTAATTGAGTCTTCATAAAAATGTTGCATTATTGTTTGTAAGCAGCTTTCAGCAGCTGCAATGATTATCGAAAATGAGCAGTTTGGGTTCGTTTTCTGAAGGTTTCGTTAAATTAGTAAAGTGTTTCAACCAGTCCACAAATAGATCCTTATTAATCTACTTATTTTTTGAGCAGAGGTGGACAGCTCCACGTAGTCCATCTGCTTCTAATGTAGATGAATGTGTCTGACATAGCACCCCAGTAGCATTTACAGAACACACAGCCGTGATGGTATCCCCTTTTTCTCCGGTCTTTATACGGCCCACGTGTTTTTGTCCTCTCTCAGTCACAACTTATCCAGGATCTTGCACTAAGAAAATTCCAATCCTCTCTACATTATATATGTTCCTTGGCAGACAGTTATATTTTTCCATGAGATCTATAAAAAATTTGAAAAACATATCAACTTCACTCTTGTTAAAGGCAATGACACTATTCAAGCTCATTTCTTCAGTTTTTCTTCTCTTGGTTTCGTTTTATGAATTTTTTAAGCCAATTCTTGCCAGCTAATTGAAACATTGAATTAAAGTTATGCTTAATGTTATTGATGCATACTCATATATCATCTTCCTAATCTGAAGCCAATTGCAGCCATAAAATATATTCACCAAAACCTTGACTTGAGTAGTCGTTTCATTTCCTTGTTCCTTTGTGAACACAGGATTTCTCGACAGCTGTGCAATATCACTGTTCTTGTGCTTCAGTCTTTTTTTAAGAGTTAAAAATGGTACGTTAGGAGATCGAGCTGCTTCTCTAATCAGTTTTCCTTCATCCACTAGTTACAAGCTTTATTTAGCTGATCCACGACGCCGTTGAAAGGAGTTTGCTTAGTGTTATGAACATTCTGAAATAAAAACAAACACTAAAATAAGCATCTACTATGTATTAATTTTCCTTGCAGGTAATACCGGTCAGTATGATCGGCATTACCCTCCTAGAAACATTTTCAAAAAAATATTTTTAGGTTAAAAATTTAAAATCTATAATTACTTGGGATGCTTGATAGTTATACTACAACAATCATAACCAACAATGTAAGAAACGTGATAAACACACACTCGCCTCATAGTCTTATGACGAAAACATACGATCTGGCGCGGAACAATTGACGTTCACGGGAACTTAGCAGAGATCGGTGCGCTAGTTCGGAGTATAGTCACGCCACCCGCTTTGCATGTGTCCGTGTGCAAAAACGAAATAGAAGTAACCGGTATTGCCTCTTGACCGGAATTACCCGATTTTACCCTAAATTCTAAATTTGGTGTATCTAACTAACTAATTATACAAAGATACCTTTAAAACCTAATCATTGTAGCGGAAAATATGCAAGCCGAATTGAACAGCATAATGGAAAAGCTTGCACAAGTCGATTATCTTTTCGAAATATTAAAAGAACACAAAGTTTCGTTCTTTTGCCACCCTCACTTTAAATTTTGAAAAACTTTTTTATTGTGTCACGATTCAATTTTGCGCTTAAGCTCACTATGGTTAATTTATTTAATTTAACCCTATTTTGTAAATACTGTTAGAATTTTCCAGTGATTCTTTGAAGGAAAGCATTATATTAAGCACAGTGTAGTGAAATGCCAAAGTAGGATAAAATAATGGTAAATAAAATTAATCGAAACTGTACTTAATGAGATGCTTTTCTAAATTTCATAAAAATATATAATCGGCCCTGAAACCCCAAAATACAATTTAATAAGATTACACGTGGTTAATTTAAAGTCTAAACGAGACTTAGAGTAACATACTATGGTTGGTTTTAAAATAGGCTTAAATTGTTCTCGTAATAATCAATTTGAAGCTGAAATCTTTTAATATTTAAAAAAAAAACTAAGCAGGATCGTTTAAGCAGTAAATGATTTAAAGTTCCTTACCCGATATTCTGGGATCAGACTGATTCCTGGTAATAACGCTGAAGAGACCGACGAAATCCGTGTTTCCAGGTTGTACCTCGATAACTAACCAAAACCTCAAACTGGCCAGAAAATACTCAAATCACAAAACCGTTATCGAGGTACGCGAAACGAAATCCTCCATCCAAATCCCGCAGGATAGCGGCAATAAACCGGGATGAAAATTTCTTGACTCTTTTTTGCAATAATTTACAGTAGAAAGTAGGATTGACAGATAAATTCTCGCCATTTTATATGAAACCTGTGCTGTATGAGCTTCTTTTTCCCTCAACATAACGCGCGAGACCTTAAACAAGTAGCAATTCGACAAAAGAAATGATAGCTCAAAATAGCGGGGCTTAAACAGCATTGCTAACTAATAATTCGTTAACATTTCTGACTCAAAATCAAAGAGGACTTCACTGTTTATCCCTAAAACAAGAAAAAAAAATCACTCAGTCATTAGCAACACGGTATTAGTTACTCATCCAAATTTCCTCCCAAAAATTACCGCAGAAATAGCAACCCAACATACAACAGCTAAAAAGGATACAAATTTGCCTAAACGTCAGCTGGAAAGTTCACATAACCCCAACAAAAGGTAAACAAAACCCTTGAAAATACTTCAAATAAAAATCTGGCAAACTGTAACTAAAATAGATAAATGTAACAATTTAATATGAAATAATCAGCACAAAAAAAAATTATATCTTATAAAAAGGTAAATAACAATATCCTATTTAAATATAAATATAAATATATATATATATGTATATATATATATATATATATATATATATATATATATATATATATATATATATATATAGGGCTGTATTTCTTATAGGCAAATTACTGAAAGATAACGTAAATAATTAAGTTGGGTAGAAAATTTGCAAGGGAGTGAAATTTAGAATGGCTCTAAAAGCAATAGGATCCAAAAATGCAACGAATATTAGGCTATTATAAGAAGGAGAAATGAGAAATGCTTAATGACAATGATATAGTGCTACCCAAAACGTGAATATTAGCAAGAAAAAGGAAAAAATAACCAAATTAACCATAATAAATTTAAAATTAAATTTTGTAATTGTAAGAATGTTTCATTTTTGTCAGGGAAATTGCTTGATACGTGTTGAATTAACGGTTCTTTAGTACGGATATCTCTCCAAGTCACCAACCCCGCTTGTAATCCATTATTATGTCTTGTGCATATTAAAATAATAATAAGATATAGCTTAGAATATAGATGTTCCCAAATAACATAATTAGACGCCCTAAATTCTCAATCGTTCATGCAAGGATCATAGGTAGCTTTTCCGAATGTAATAAACATTCTTCCATATGTCATTGCTGCTACCAAGAATGAATGTCGTCGCCTAAAATCTGAAATTAAAGCTGAATGCATGTTTGCTGTTCACCTTTATCTTTTTTAACATGTTGTTGTATGTTTGTTCATAAACAGTATGAACCTTTTTTTTTTGCGTCAAGTGGTTTTTCCTAAATACGTATATATGGATGTATGTGTGTAGACTTGGGGTCTGTACACTGGGACCTGGTAGATCTATTGTGTTCCCCTACTGCTACCAAGTCATAAGAGTTACCTTATCGACTAGAGTAGGTCCTCCAGTCCTATTTCCCTCAGGAACCTTAAGATGTTGGGCGGCTCTAAGGTGGGTAGCTCCATTCTTCGATTTGGTGTATTCCCAAAAACCATAACCTATAATTTTCTAGAGTGCTGCACTCTGAAAAAATATAACTAGAGGTTTCGTCCTCCTCCTCACAGAATCTGCACTCTTCTCCTTTTACCAGTCCGAGTTTCTTGAGGTGTCCTTTTAGGTGGCAATGCCCAGTCAGGAACCCTGTTAGAACTCTGAGTTGGTTTTTACTTAGGCCTATTCTTTGAATCTCTTCTGATCGTAGTTCCCAAGAAGTATATTCGCTTGTCTCAATCCTTGGATCCCTGATTTCTTCTTCTATTTTTAGTTATTTCAACATTACTCTGCTACTGATTCCACAGAAAGGCTCTAGTCCCAGAAATGGTGTTTCAGCCCATTTCCTCACGAACCTGTCTACTATTGCATTCCTCTCTATCCAGTGTGTCCTGGTACCCACATGAGGGCGACTTTATTATTCTTACTCAAATTATTTAATTCCTCTAAGCATTTCTAGACCATCTTGGAGCTGATAACTTGAGAGCTCAGCGCACTGATGGCTGATGATAATCTCTTGGCCGTGATAGTTTTGTTCTTTGGTGAATTGAATACATTTCCTAATGGCATGTATTTCTGCCGGGAAAATCCTTGGTGAATTACTCAAGCTTTTGTATTGATGGGTACTGGGTCCATATACTCTTATTCAAGTTCCTTCTGGTGTTCTGGAGCCATCCGTATACCATGTAATAGACTTCTTGTTGAGTTTTCCAATGGTGTTTCTGTCCCATTCACTTTTGCGACTCAACTTGGTGCTGGAGTTTTTAATAACGTTGAGTTTCTTTTTCATTTTATCTTAAGGCATGCCCCAGTTTTGTTGATTTCTGGATAAGAGATTGGGGTTTCGTTTTATGACCCCATTTCTCATCATCCTATAAATTTTCCTTTTCGCTATACTTTCTACCAGTATGTGTAGAGATGTAAGGTTTAGGATTACTTCCACGGTGACCTTTGGGCAGGTTTTCATTGCCCCGGTTATACACGCACAAGCCAGTCTTTGAACTTTCGAGAGGTTAGCTTTCGTATTAGCCAGACTGATTCTTTTGCTCCAGATCACTACCCCATATGTAATGATGGGTCTCACTATTGCAGTGTACATCCACTGCAGGATTTTTGGGTTTGTTCCCCATCTTTTTTCCGCAAAGTTTCTACAGAGTATCAAGGTTTGTTTCAGGAGAGTTTATTATCTAGGACTAGTTCCAAATACTTAATCTCTGACTTCCACTCAATAACATTCCCATCCATTTTGTTGGTTTTCAGATTGAGGTTTCTTTCCCTTGTGAAGGCTACTAGGGTGATTTTGGTGGGATTGATGTTTAATTCCATCATTTAGCTCCATTCTCTAGTGTGTTCAAGCCCTTTTTGAACTATATCACAAAGGGTATTCGCGAATTTGCCTCTTGAGATTACAATCACGTCATCGGCATAGCCCTGACATGATATACCGAGGTCAGTCAGATCACAGAGGAGTCGATATACAATTAAACTCCACATAAGTGGAGAGGCTACTCCCCCTTGAATGCATCCTCTGGTTGTACAAAGGACTATAGTGTCCTGCTCTATCTCTGTCTCTCCTATTCTAGTGGACAGAAGTCATGCTATTCGTTTGGATGTCATTTCGTCCACTCCCCTGGCATCAAGCACTCTCCGTAAATACATGCTCCGGGCGACATTGCCATAACTGGCTCAAAGGACCAAAAGAAAAACGGAATATTAATTTATTTTATAATCAATTATTTACATAAAGATATTTTTGACCCAATATATAGTTACATATTCTTTCACTCTCTTCACTTTATCTTTCTTGTCTTTATACTCCACTTTTTACTTAAGTGTTAAAAGACCATCGTTTCTCTCTTGTTTTCCGACTCATGTTTTTATGAAATTTTTTATTACTTTGATGGATAGTACCACCTTCAAGACCTCCCAAGAACTGCGCCACACAATCCAGACCTGGTGCAACGTGAGTACGGTTAGTTTGCCCATTTACTTGATAAAATAACTGATTACTTAACGCTAATTACATTTTGATTACCGCTTACATAAAAAGATGAGAACACACGCTTTTGGTGTTGTTCATTAATTAATATAGCAATAAATTAAAACTTAATCTATATATTTAAAGATAATGAGACTGCTGAATGTGTGTAATGCTTTCAACTAGAAGAAGCATTTCTTAATTATTACTCATTAATTACGGTGTGATAAAATAATACCAATTTCTCTGTAGGCGATTTATTGCGTTTTACTATATAGCATAAAGGAAAGTTTTCCCGTCACATTTATCTATACTGAATACGTTTTGCTCCCATTTTACCAATAGTTAGACGAAGCGAAATTTTGGTTTATAATATATGGAGATCAAGGCGATTTATTGACACTTGAATCGTTAGAAATACATTAAATATATTGCTACCTTATGAATCTCAGTTATTTCATACATAGCTCTCATTTAAGTCACTAATCTAACTATATTTAATATAATTTTGGTAAAAATGTGTACCGTAAAACGGGGTAACTTTTTCCTTCACCGAATTAACTTTGCACTAATGCTGTACAGGTATATTTTCTGAAATACATCTATTTTGAGGACTTCTTTAACCAATAATATACAGTAAAAGACGTCGAATTAATATTCTGAAATTTACATCATATCAGTTGTTCGAAACATAACAATTTTTGAGGTATAATTTCTGGGAGTGCTGATGAACAACGTTTTAATTTTTAGGGTTTGTTTTTGTATTTCTTTGTTTTTCCTTAATAATAAGGGAATGTATTTGTTGTTACTTTTCTGTGACATATCTTACAACATATTCAGGTGGAGATTAAGATTTCATCTTCCCATATTACCTATAATTTGGAGTTCCTATAACGCTAAACAAAAAAGAGTACAGTGCTAGTTTATGAACTAGCCAGATATGTATTGTAACTTTCTTAATGGCCTGTCTGTAGTGATGGTTTCAGATCCCTGTAAAGCCCAGCTGATCAGACTTAAATAATAATAAGAGTCTTTCTCTTTAACATATTTATAAATGATCTTGTTTCCAAGTTGGACTGCCACAGACTAGCCTATGCTGATGATTTAAAAATAATGATTCTGTTGCAGACTGTTTGTCTATTCAGGCCAGTGTTGATATGATCAGTCAATGGTTTGTGAAAGCTGGATCTTAACATCTCTAAATGTAATGTTGTTTCTTACTCTCGAACAAAAATCCTGTTGGGTTTAATTATCATATAAATAGTTCTATCGTTAATAGATGTTATACTGTGACAGACCTGGGTGTCGTTTTCGATGCGAGTTTTTGCTTTATTCCCCACATTGATCAGATGGTGGCTGGCGCATCTCGAACATTGGGTTCTAGTCTACAAAACTGCAAACCTTTTTCTAGCACAGCTACTTTCAAACTGATGTATTATAGATCGAGGCTAAATTATGGATCAATTGTACCATAAAGACCGTCCAAAGAAAATGTCTAAAATATTTAATGTTTAGAGAGGACAATGTTTATCCTGAGTGGGGTTTTCAATCATGACCTTATTCTCGCAAGATTTAAGAAAGTACCATTGATTGTACGTCGTAACTCCCAATCCGTATTATTTCTCTATAAGCTTCTGAGGATTGATTGCCCATTTCTATTAGAGCAACTATCATTTCACCTTGCCCGTGTTGGTGCCAAGCATCCACCAGCTTTCCCCACCGCCCTCGCTAGATCAAACATTTTATTCCAATGTTCCATCTACAAAATGTGCCACAATTTTAATCGTATTTCTACACTATGTGAAATGCATTTTGATGGTCTAAGAACTATTCTGAAACATCTGCGCGAGATGCCTGGGTATCCTTGGTAGCTTGCTACTTTGCTATATACATGAATAATTTACGAGAATATTGTATGCCTGCAGCTTGTAAATCCAATATTCTAATGGATGGTGAATTTATTTTAAATGGATTTTTTAGTTTTAGATTAATTATAGCTTTAGTTAGTTTATTTACTTTATTAGTTTATTTATTTTATCCTATTAGCTTGTTTATCTATATTTGAATTTCCTGTACGGGGGCCGTTGGCCTGTTGGAAATAAATCGCTATTTATTTATTTATTTATTTAAGAGTCCATTTTCATAGCGAGTTCGCCTTAGTGTGTAGCAGGTACAGCACTATGTACTATGGCCGATCAGTGTATAAAAAAGGTAATGTTACTTCAGGTTTCATACAAGTACTTTTTAATAGGCTCAGTTGACCTAGAGGCTCATTCTTTCTACTAAAAAATGCGAATGATGGTCCGCCGAGCCGGAAATCGATCCCGGGACATTTCTATTCATAGGCAAATGGTCTGTCACTGCTCTATGGAGCTGATACAATGTTATTTAAAATTATTGTATACCTTAGCCATTGTTTCTTTTAAACTTTATCATATATTTTCTTTGTTTAATTAATTTTTAATAAATTTTTCTGAGCAAGAGGTACTATATGCATATCAAAAAATTACGTTTTTTACTTTAAGCTGATAGCTATAGAGACTTTTTTTCAGTTCTATGACCTCTTATATTTTCAATACCTTCAATAAAAATTTGAAATATAGAAATTATGAATATTTTCATTTCCAATTTTCGAATTACATAGCAGTACCTGTGTGTGTTTTATTAAGGTGCTCGAACGAGCAATTTTTTTTTCATTTTTTTTTTGTAAAATTGAATGGCGCCCTTTAAATCCAAAAACAAATTTGAATTACACTAGTCAACAAATACAAGAAAAAATTGTGACTCATGATATAATGGCTGTCCGTTGGAGTTTACAGCATCCTAATTGCGAATTCAACAAAGAAAATTTTCCACCACTTATGGATTGTATGAGTTATTTTTATTTAATACACACATTTTCATATAATTTTTGCACATAGGTTAAAAAACAAGATATTTTACGGATAATAGGAGTTATTTACAAATATACATATGCAAATACATTTATAGTAAGTCTTTTGTAGATAACTTTTTTGCAAATGTTGACGTTCGTTTATATTCCTGATCGCTTTCTCTTATAAGAAACCAACAATAATCTCCCATCATTGTTGGATTCCGTCTACTTTGGTAACGTTGCTCCATTGGTAATATGTCATGGTGGAATCTTTCTCCTTGCTCGTCACTAACCGCACTTAAATTTTCTGGGAAAAAATTTAAATGGAAGTGCAAGAAGCGTATTTTAAGAAAAATGTAACAGCCCATTTCAGTGGCTACCAAACAGTTCTTCTACAAGTTTTCTCCTTTTTTGTTTCCTAAAAAATCCGAAACAATTGTATTAAAAGAATTCCACGCAGCTAATTCAACATCATTTAATTTTCGATCAAACTGTTGATCTCTTTGTATTTTCCTAATTTGTGGTTCAAGAAATATTCCTTCCTTAAACTTAGCATCACTTAGTTTAGAGAAAATTTGTTTAAGGTATTTAAACGCACTTCATTCTTTATCTAGTCTCTTAATGAAATTTTTAATCTATCTTAGTATAATGTGTAATGGATGCAATAGTACTTTTCTGAGATCAACAATAGGTATATTATTTACCTTAGCTTGAACCGGAATATATTGATTTCTCGGAAGTCAATCTTTTACTTCAAGACAGGTTTTGTATTTCAGTGTATGTTTTATTAATATCGGCCAAGCGTTTTCGGTTTAACAGACCATCCTCAGGGCTCAGACCCTAGAAACAAGAGAATATGGTCAGCAAATAAGCTTACTCAGTACACACTAACCATACTCACTCGTCAAAGGGCACACCTTAACCCTGCCAGTTTGAGAGCAGTCGCCAGCCGTAGCCTCCACACAGAACAAATTGTATACAATTAAAAAATTTTTAAAAAGTTTGTCACAAATTAAAACTAAAACCAAAACATTCAACATACTAGTACATTAACACTGTTAAAACAATAAACCTCTTTAATAAAAACCCAAGAGAGTAAGGTTATGCCACCCAGTCATAGCATAACATAGCAACAAAACTGCCCAAAAATTAAAACTATATACAAGTATATGTAAGCCTGAGTAGCGATTTTCTGTATTAGTTCTATTTCAATTTCTTGTCAATTGTATTTCAAATCAATAATTCATTGACCATGAGCGAAAAGAGAAAAAAAGAAAAAGGGAAAAAAGGAACAGAAAGAAAGGGCAGTAAGAGTTTATTAATCTACAGCGCTACTGTTATCGATCATTCTGTGATATATTTCGAACACTTGGGTTCAGTGGCGTGAAATGATTTCCATTTTTGTAAAAAAGTTCCAAATTACACGAACATAGGCGTAGTTGAAATTTATTGAAATGTGTTAACTATTAATATATATATTTTTTTAATATATTTTTAGAATGAAGTGTCTGAAACTGAAAAAGATGATCAAAATTATTATAAGATTGCACCCCACGCATTCACATCTCCAAGACATTTAAATTGTTTAATAATTTAAGAAAAAAGTTTGAAAATGGGGTTGCGGTCATTTACGTTGTTGAGTTATTACCCCTGGAGTGGTATAAGATTTTACTATTATGAGTTGGAGAGAAACTGTGTTTGGTAAAACTAATATGGTGACCAAACATAGAGGCCTGAGGTTTGTTAATATGTTCTCTAATTCGGACTGCTAATGGTCTAATAGTTTTTCCTATATACGTCGAAGGGCAGTCTGGGCAAGAAAGTTGATAGACCCCACTTTTTTGTATATGAGATATCAATCGTTTGTTTTTGACCAGATGGGAACTGAGTTGATTTACACTCTTAAATGAAATCTTCACATTTTGAGTGTGATTTGTTAGAGTCCGTGCTATTTTATTAGAGAAGTGACCTAAGTACGAGAGTGAGAAAAATTTTGCTTGCTGACTTTCATTGTAAGAAGTCGAGCTGTAAGCTTCTTGGGATTCTTTCTTGTTTTTAATTTTCTCTATATATTGGTCGATGATTGTATGCTCATACCCATTGTTTACGGCAATTTGCTTGAGAATATTGACCTCGTTGTTGTAAACCTCCGCTGACATGGGAATGTTGAGCAATCTATTAACATAGCAGTTTATTGAGGCTATTTTATGTTGTAAAGGGTGGTTAGAATTAGAGGGAATTATGTGGTCTGTTTGGGTGGGTTTTCGAAAGATTTTGAAACTGAGAGAATTATTGGTTTTTCTGATAGTTAAATCTAAAAAATTAAGTTTGTTTTCGGTTTCTATTTCTAAGGTGTACAACCTGTTAATAACTTAATCTTTTACTTGGCAATGGCTCTGTGTTGCTCTACTGTCCCAAAGACAATGAAAACAGCAATACTTCGTAAATCCGCCCTGAAGCCCTAGTACTAGTTGTATGACTTTTAGGTCACGACATATTTGCCAGTGATACGTATCATAACTTATTGCATTTAGAATAAATGACATACTTTCATATCTTTCCTTCATGTCAACTGTATGTGCAAAAGCAATAGAGGATCTTTTATTGCCACTGTGGAGTAGAACTGCTTTTAAACTTAGTTTAGAAGAAACTATAAATAAGTGTCATTCGTCCAGCTTATATGGAAATTCTAATTTTTCCATACTACTATTTGTATTAACAAATTTTATCCTGCAAAGTAAAAAATAAGGATAGCTCCTGGGTACGATTTTTTAACATTGTAACTTTTGTTCCAGTGACTAGTGAATTCCATTGTTGCAATTTAGATCTTAAAACTTCAGCATGCTCTATGGATAAGTGGAGGTCCAGAACTCAATCATTTAATTCAGGTTGTTTGATTTATTGGGATGCTTTTCTCTCTGAGAAAAATAAAAATCGTCCTTTTCTGATACATCATCAGGTTCTGCCTTATTATCTTATATTTTTAAATCTTCTTCCCATTTTTCCAGGAGTGCTGAAACTGGTAAACCTTCTCCTTGAAGGGCCAGTTTTATTGCTGAGGGAATATCTGGATATTCAATAATATGTTTGTTCTTTCTAGAAAAACCGGACACTTTTGTTATGCAAAAGTAAAAGTCGTTAAAAAGATTTGTCGGTTGTCGCCAAATCATTGGAACTGTAAAAGGCATAAAAGAGCGTTTGTCATTTAACCAGTTACTTTATTCAACACAAATATAACAATAATACAAGGCTCTTACTTTTAGTTTGTGTGCGCACTTCGCTTCTCTATCTAATACTGACCACTATTAGTGCTATACCAATACTGATGATACAACTGCCGGTCTGCTGCTTTTATAGCCGTTCCGTACTTCTGGTATTTTCTAGAAACATCGGGTATCGGCAGTTTGAAAAGCGACGGTATACTTCTCTTGTACAGGGGCCATCTATAAATAGATTCGGCTAAACGGTAGAGTGAAATTTAGAATTATATGGGTTTAAATGGATACTTTCGTTATTTTAAGCCCTAGAGGCTAGGAGGTTGAGACTTGACTTGTCATCCCTAGACACCCCCACGTGTTGTTGCCAGATTGTACACAATTTCCCTACCTTATGGAAAACAAATTACTTTTTAAATTAATGTGATTAAAATACTCATTCATTTTTGTTGAAAAAATCATAACTCAAAAATCTTATGTATTAGGAAGTTTTTACCATCATTTTCGCATTTAGAGAACAAAAATTAACCAAAAACCGCCTTTTACATTGCAATCGCAAATTGGCTGTAAAGTAGGGTTATTAGTGCTTGAATAATTATCCATAGCCCAGCAACCTAACGAACTGCTTTAAGCTTAATAATGTTTAGCCATTAAATGTTTAACAGCAAAATAATTCACAATATCCGATTACAAATTTTTTAAATATTAGCAGTTATAATGCTTTTTTTAACACTACTAATATTAATTCCAATTTTATAGCTAATTTATATAATATATGTATTTGAATATTTCCTCGCTATGTCTACAGTAAAAACAACTGCAATATCAAATCTTAAACATAATGTTTATGACATGTTTGATTAATGCTTAGTTTTTGCTCCGTATCTATCGTACACAAGATGTTGTTTTCTTTATTTCCTTGATCATTTGTTTATGTAAATCTGGCAGTTTTCTTAAATGTATTTGAATTCTTATCCAAATAGGGAATTACTTGAAGGCCAAACTCGTAGTTATATGATATGAAAAATGTTTAAAATTAATACCAAAGAAGTTTCTACATTTATTTTAGCAAGTCAGTACATTTATATCTTTTGTATACATGTGTACAATTTTTCGTTTAGTCTTACTTCTTCCTAATTTTGTAAATTTTTAAATTTATTTAAGTATTTGACAATGTTTAAAAGTTTTTAACATATGGAATCGAATTTGATAAAGCACATATTTATTTAAAATTTAGCATCTCCCGTCGCGGCTTGGTCCGCAGTATCTTGGTGTTTGCACCATGTTTCTCAACAATTATGTCTTTAAGAAACTTTTTCTGGAGAAAATAATTAGCCATATTTAATGTTCCCAACTACATGAACGGCTTGCCACAGAGTTATCGGACGGAAAATTTGAAACTTCTCCAAATTGAATTCTAGCTTTTCCTAAATTGTTACTATCCTTGTAAACTTATCTTTAATCGTGTATTAAAATTAAATATTGCACAGGGTGAGTCAACGATTGGATGAAGTAGGTTTGTGCCTTTTCGGTGAAATTAACAAAGAAACTATATTTATTGTTTGATACAGTTTATTTTTACGCAGATTTTAAGAATATTTAGGACTCTACAGGGTGAGCCAAAAAACTAGAACAGCATAAAGTTGTATTTTTTTAAATATAACACCCTATATACAAATCGTATTTTCGATTTAACTTATAATTTTAAATCTTTTTTATTAAGGGTTTACTATAACAAAACTTTATAGTTTCTGAGATAATTAAGTTTAAAGAAAAAAAGTCACATTTTCAAGCATCAATTCAATCCTAAATAACGTTTTCAATTTTATGACAAATATATTCAAATTTGGAATTTAGCAAGGCCAAGTTAACATAATTTTTACCTAATATTTGCAATAAAAGCTACAGGGTGTTGAACACATCGGTTAAAATTTGAACAAGTTTAAATGAATAAATATCTTTTTTTAATGGTACACCCTGTATATTTTCATGTTATTTAATAGAGTAATAAAAACCCTAAAAATTTTGTTCAATATATCCTATACCTATTTATAATAGTTTTTGAGATATTTCAGTTTTTCTTATTTTCCATACTTTTTTACAGAAATAGTCTTCATTATCATAGTAGCCATGTAAAATAATAAAAAGAAACTACAGAAACAAACAGAATGTGGTTAAATATGATGAAATGTATTATTCGTTATATTACAACGGCAATAGTTTAATTAAACATAATGTGAAAAAATTAACACAACGATAACGACAAGGCAAATACATATTTTCTTTTATACTAAATTGAAACAAAAAAATTACCTATTAAATACTGAGATTAATTATTTCTTTTTAATAAGTGTTCGAATAAACGACCCTCTTGTGCAATGCACAAATTTAGTCTTTTTTGCAGATTTTCTCGGACCCTGGACAAAATTAGTGGCGTTATTGTTCTACAGGTATCCCTAATCCTGTTTCGCATATCTTCCACTGTTGTTGGTGGATTAACATACACCTTATTTTTAATATAACCCCATAAGAAGAAATCTAATGGGGTGATGTCGCAAGATCTTGGTGGCCACTCAATGAAACCCCCACGTCCAATCCATTTTTGCGGATATCGTTGGTCCAAAAACGCACGAACTTCACGATGGTAATGCGGAGGCGCACCATCGTGCTGGAACCACATACTGTCGAGCTCATCCCTATCGAGACCTTGAAGCAGTTGGGGTAGTTCTTCTTGTAGAAAGTTCAGGTAACTATGGCCATTTAGTGGTTCATTAAAAAAGTGGGGTCCAATAATTCAATTATGATGAATATCACACCAAACATTTAATGACCAGTGGTTTTGATGTTGCACCTCTCTAATCCTAAACTAAACATTACCTTGCATAATAAATTTGGATTTAATTGAATCTCCGCATTTATTGTACGACAAAAGTTTACACGACTTTCAAAATCCTGTCCATGCAATTCTTGGTGTAATTCCATGTGATATGGATGATACCTATATTTCTTGGTAGTACGATTAGCGGTGGATTGTGATGTTTCACATAATGCTGCTAACTGACGGCTACCAATAAAAGGATTTTCTTGAACATTTAACAATACTTGTAGTTCTTTTTCTTCATTAGTTACTGGTTTGTTGACCACTTTACGTTTTGGATAATCAACAGTACCAGAAGAATCAAATCTTTGCATTAAGTTTTGAAAAGTATGGGTATTAGGCTGGCGTCGATCAGGATACTTCATTTTGTAAATTCTTTGAGCAAGAAGGCAATTTTTTTGAGCCTCTCGTATTGTATAAATCATATCTATTAACTCATTCTTTGGAAAATTCATTTTACAATATAAGATGAATGCAAAAAAAAACCAAACTACACTACATAAAAACCAAAAAAAGCGATTGCGGTTATAAATTTGACACACAGAAAAATGTTCTTTTACATTGTTTTTGCCATGGCTACTATGATAATGAAGACTATTTCTGTAAAAAAGTATGGAAAATAAGAAAAACTGAAATATCTCAAAAACTATTATAAATAGGTATAGGATATATTGAACAAAACTTTTAGGGTTTTTATTACTCTATTAAATAACATGAAAATATACAGGGTGTACCATTAAAAAAAAGATATTTATTCATTTAAACTTGTTCAAATTTGAGCCGATGTGTTCAACACCCTGTAGCTTTTATTGCAAATATTAGGTAAAAATTATGTTAACTTGTCCTTGGCCTTGCTAAATTCCAAATTTGAATATATTTGTCACAAAATTGAAAACGTTATTTAGGATTGAATTGATTCTTGAAAATGTGACTTTTTTTCTTTAAACTTAATTATTTCAGAAACTATAAAGTTTTGTTATAGTAAACTCTTAATAAGAAAGATTTAAAATTATAAGCTAAATCGAAAATACGATTCGTATATAGGGTGTTCTATTTAAAAAAATACAACTTTATGCTGTCCTAGTTTTTTGGCTCACCCTGTAGAGTCCTAAATATTCTTAAAATCTGCGTAAAAATAAACTGCATCAAACAATAAATATAGTTTCTTTGTTAATTTCACCGAAAAGGCACAAACCTACTTCATCCAATCGTTAACTCACCCTGTACAAGAAAGCTTTAGCTTGAAACAAACCATTGGCCATGACGAAATCGACAGATAGTTATTTTTGCGTGGGGAAATAAGCTGTATATTGCCATATAATTAAACAATATATTTTATACCCATTTATTCCATAAAATGTTATAAATAATAATAGATGAAAATACCATCATCCCAACATAACGAAGCAAAATCGCAGAAGACGTGATCTATTTGCTCCTTTACTCAATAAATGAGACTGTTGGCTGTTCTCCCCAAGATTTTCTCGTAATTTCTCTAACAATTTTTTCTTACTTTCGTTTTCCCGAAAAAATTCGTAAAATTTTTTCCTCCAAAATTGCGAAAAATCTTCAATTTGGCAACCTTAGCTGGTCATCAAACAGGATTATAAGAACTTAGTGACAGATATAAACATGCCTCATATTTTGCAACCAACTATTTGGGTCGCGATATTTCGGTATTGTATCAGCCATAGCGTAGAATCAATTTTGCCACACATGATTGGAAAATAGAGTTCAAGATCTTTGAACCCTTATAGACCTCAAATAGACCTATTCAAGAGATTTTTAGCCATATTTTCGCAAAAAAATTAAAGTCACGTGGTTTCGGCCATCATATTATACCAGCCATAACGTAAAATCAACTTTGCCTTACCATAAAGTTGATTTTATGCTATGACAGATTCAATATGGTCCCCGTAAACTCGCCCTGTTGTAGTTTTATCAATACTCCGTTTTCTAAACTGGCTTATTTTTTAAATTCACTTTTGATTAAGCTTATCAAAGACAAAAAACAAAGTTTTTTCTCAAGAACTCCACAGATTTAGAGAAAGATTGAATTATGTAACCGTGCCGGACGACTCATTGTTTGTTTCCTCCGATGTGTGCAATCTGTCTTCCGAGTATGGAGACTATTCCAATGACATCAAACTTGTTGACAGCAGTTGGCATCTCTAGTGATGACAAAATCAGCATAACGACCCTCCTTAAACTTTGCCCATTTCTGGACTTTTTTGTTTTCAATAAAAAATACCACGAATATTCCTCGGGGTTGGCAACGGGGAATCCTCTCTCTCCTCTCTTAGGAGACATCTTCCTGGACAATTTAGCAAATACATTAATTCCGAGATTGGTTTTTGAGGACTAGCTGATTAATTGGCTCAACTATGTGGATGACTGCTTTACAGCTATTCTGGCAACGGGCTGTTGATGTTCTCAATAGTCTTAGTTCTCTGCATCCGGTAAAAATTTACTTTAGAACTAGAAACGGAAGACAAACTTAATGTTTTTGATTTAACTATCAAAAAAACCAACAATCTCCTCAGTTTTAAAATTTTTCGGACACCTTTCTTAGTTTCAGACGTATAATTTTCAATGTATTAATAGTAAATACATTTTAAAGAATTTTAAGAACCCCGGTGGTTTTCTATAAAAATGAAAAATTTCACGTCACTAAATCCAAGTGTTCGAAATATATCACACCATAGTCGATAACAGTAACCCTGTAGATCAATGAGTTTCTACTACTCTTCCTTTCTGCCCTTTGTCTCCTTACTAATATGTAGTGATATGAAATGTAATAAACAGAGCATAAAAGAACTTATACAGAGAATTTCGACTCAAGCTTTTAGATACTTGTATTACTTTGTTATCTTCTTCTTCTTCTTCTTCTTCTTCTTCTTCTTCTTCTAGGTAGAACCAAGTTCTGTTATCTATACAATGCCTCATCGATCCTCGTTTGAGGTCGAAATCCAGCTGTCTTTCCATCTTTTGGGGGGGCTGTCCAGACGGCCGTTTGGTGTTTGGTTTCTCTGTCATCACAGTTTTTGCTAGTCTGTCATCGTCCATTCGTTCCACGTAGTCTCTCCACTGCCTACGACGATTTCAAACCCACCTCACAACATCCCCCACTCCGCTGTCCTCTCGTATTTTTGCGTTTCTTATCCTATCTCTTAAACTTGTTCCCGTGATCATTCTCAGCGTTTTCATTTATGTGGTTCTCATAATTTGTTTTGTCTTTGTGGTTTCATTTCTTGTTTCTACGCCGTAGGTCAGTATCGGTCTTACACAGACCTTGTAAAATCTTGCTTTGCTCTCAACCGTCATATGTTTATTGTTCCAGATTATGTCTCTTAGTTGACCTGATATCATGGCCGCTTTGTTGGCCTGTGTGCGTACTTCTTCTGTTACTGCCCTGTTACTTGTTATATGTGCTCCTAGGTATTTAAACTTCCCAACCTGTTCGATATGTTTGTCATCAACCATTAGTTTGCATCTTACCGGTTATTTTGCTATTACCATTGCCTTGGTTTTCTCCACAGATATCTTCATATTATACTGTTTGGCTGTTCGATTGAGATGGAAAAGCATTATTTGTAAGTTGTCCTCGCTATCTGCTGTCAAGGCAACATCGTCTGCAAAGCATATAATCTGAACGGTGTTGTGTCCCATTGGGTACCCAATATTTGTGCTTTTTACCTCATCAATGATTTCGTCCATGATTACATTGAAAAGTGTTGGGCTTAGGCTATCACCCTGTCTTATTCCTATGGATAGAGGGATCAACTCTGTTAGAGTATTATTTGTTTTAATTACCATGGTGTTTTTGAAATTCAGTTTGTATATTGTGCGTATGATTGCTTCGTCTACTTGTTTTCTTCGCAGTAATTATGTTATGTGTTCTAGTTTGACTCGGCCGAACGCTTGTGTAAAGTCCACAAAACAAATGAACAGCGGTTTATCGTATTCGATAGATTTTTCAACCAGCTGTATGATAATAATATACCGTCGATAGTAGAGCGGTTATTCCGGAAGCCCTGCTGTTCTTCGCACGCCCCTAACTTGTCTATGATCCGTTGTGACAGTATTTTGGTTAACAATTTGGCTGAACTATTCAGTAGGCTGATTCCCCTGTAATTTTCGGGTTGTTTCTTTGATCCTCTTTTGTGGATCGGAATTGTAATGCTTTTCCGCCATTCGTTGGGTACTGACGTTGTGCGGAGGATTTTTTGAAATAGAACAGTAAGCTCTGTGACAAGGCTGGGGCCTCCGTACTTTAGCATCTCATTCGTAATTTGGTCGGTACCAGGTGATTTTCTGTTTTTTAATTTCTTAATTGTCAGGTGCATCTCTGCTTCACTGATGTTAACATCTGTTAGTTCTGTGATTTCTTGTTGGTTTTCGTCTACGTTGTTTTCTGTAGCTGGTGCCTGGAGTAAGTCCTTAAAATGGCTGACCCATTGTTGGCTGTCGATTGGACTTAGTTGGATGTATTCATTGATTGGTTTTTTTCTGTTCCTCAGCATGTTCCATATTTTCTTTTGTACTTGTATTACTTTGTTATGCTATGACTATTTGTTGCATAAGCCCATTCTTATCTTTTAAGGTGTTAATGTTAAAGTTGAGTGTTTATAATTATATTGATATATATATATATATATATATATATATATATATATATATATATATATATATATATATATATATATATATATATATGTTATATCGTAGGTTTTCACGGATGGTAGAATGAATAGTTTGGTTATTCCGGGTTTCAATCCGTTCGTTCAAAAAATCGTTTTCACGACGTTTCGCCAAAATCTCATTTGGCATTTTCAAGTGCGGTCTCGTTACTCGCTGAGAACTGTTCGAGTTCTCAGCGAGTAACGAGACGAACCGCACTTGAAAATGCCAAATGAGATTTTGGCGAAACGTCGTGAAAACGATTTTTTGAACGAACGGATTGAAACCCGGAATAACCAAACTATTCATATATATATATATATATATATATATATATATATATATATATATATATATATATATAATATGCCCTATGACGAGGACGTACCGAAAAAGCTTATTTACTGACCATATTCTCTTGTTTTTTGGGTCTGAACCCTGAGGATGGTCTAAGTAAGACCAAAAGCTCTTGGCCGATAATTGAAAAAATATACACTGAAATACACAATTTCTCTCTCATTTTCTTGATGTCTTCGGTGTATAATTTGCTAATAGCTTAATTTTAATGCAAGTTAATGTATTATTCAAGATAAAATATAACATTAAACCATTACCAGTTAGGACAAGAAACATAGGTTAACGTTTGGTTCCCATTGGTTAAGTAGGTTTTCTGGTTATATAACAAACCATAACTTTCCCTTCTTTATATAATAGTATAAATAACATCATTTTCTTAAAAAATACGCATCTTGTCAGATTAGCATTAATTTACTAAGGATGTTGATAGTAGAATCGACAAGGGCTATTATAAAGGAATATCGTCTAGTTTTTAATTGCTCACGATTTTTTTCAAGGCAGTTTTTAACGAATTAAAACTAATTTTCATTAATTTGGAAAACTGATAATTAATTACGAGAAAACTCAGAAATTGATAAAATTGCGTTTTATTTTTTAAATTGTCGCTTTGCACTCATAAAAATTTCCACGCCAGCGCAGCAATGCGTGTGTGAATCTAACAATAGATAAAATCCATCATGACATCCAGCATAATAGCTCACATGGAACCCTGCGACACATCAAACTCGCAATCCTGCAGCGAACCAAGTGTTATGTTAGTCCCATTTCTGTATGGAATCATTAAAAGTCATATTCAACAGATTTTAAGATGCAAAAGGAAAGTATAATAACCAAGATATTTCCTTTATTTTCTCTAATTTTAATTAAAACAAGAGCAGGTTAAATAAAAAACCATGAGTTATTCGAATTTTTAGGATATTATCAGAATATTAAATAGTTTTTCGAGTAAACAAGCTTAAGCAAATAAAACAAAAATATTTCTAAAAAGATAACTGAATTTACAATCTATAATATAAAGATAATCCGTTAAACAAAGTTATTGAATTAAAGATAAATTTAACTCCCAAAATAGAGAAAACCCACTTTTTTAAGAAACTTGTCAGGTTTTCCCTGGTCATTCTCTAATTATTCTCTTAAGCCAACATTTAGCGATTTAAGATAAAATAACAAATAAATAAATTTATTTAAAGTTGTAAAGAGAGTAACATACCCAAATTTTAATTAAACTTCTGTTCCATTTGTTCCATATAGCCAAAAAAATGTTTACATGATTAATGTCCTAAACTACCTCTTTACATTCGACAAAATTTAAATCCCATTACTGCCTAAGTAGTAATTATCCTGTAGATTAATGCGTTTTTGCTTGAATTTTGATGTTCTCTAAGAATTCCCATAAGAATATTCACATTGGGAAAATTATAATTACTCATCTTAATTATCCGCAAAACACTATTTTTCCCGGTATTAATTACATGTAATTTAATATATTTATATGCCACATGGTTTTAGAAAATCAACAAGCAACGTAAAGTAACTCATAATTAAAATCCCTATACCTGCTTGACGTATTCAGCTATTCAGCAGAGTCGGACTTCCTCAATTTGATCTTAAAGACTTTATATAGTATAAATAGATATGAATTCTTTTTTATTAAAATTTTGTAATCAAATTTTCAATGAGTTAGTTTTTTGGAATATTCTATTCAAAACCAGCTGGGGCTCTATCTGGGAAACATGCAGAAATTATCAATATTGGTCCTTGGATGGAATATAATTGTATTATGTAGAAATGGGGATCAATACACTGCGACCTAATTGATATATTATATCCCCCTTCTGCGCTAAGTCGTTGGAGGTACCTTGCCGACTAGAGCATGTCCTCCAGTTCTATTTCCCTCAGGAACCTTAGTATTCGGGACGGATTAAAATGGGTAGCTTCCCTTTTTCTATTTGATGTGCTCCCAAGAACCACATTCTAGGGTTTTCTAAAGCGCTGCACACTGAAATGATACTCCTCGCAAACTCTACACTCTTCTCTCTCGGCCAAACAGTCTTTCTCGAGGTGTTTCTTCGGGTGGCAATGCTCCATCAGGATTCCCGTCAAAACTCTAAATTGGTTTTTGCTTAGACTTATTCATTCCTAGGATCTTTACTTGTATCATTCCTTGCAGATCCATCCAGCAATTGGATTTCCTGCTCTCTTCCTCTCTTTTCAGTTCTTCCTGCATTATACTGCTAGTGATACCACAGAAAAATTCGGTCCCTAGAAATGGTGTCTCAGACCCATTTTCTCGCTGCAGGTCTACTATTTCATTTGCCTCTACGTCAGTGTGTCCCGGTACCCAAAGGAGACTGACTTTATTATTCTTACTTAATTAGTTCTGGTTCCTTTAAGCATTCTCAGACCATCTTGGAGTTGTTTATTTGAAAATTCAGCGCAGTGCTGACCTCTTGACTATCCGACATGATTTAATCTCCCGTCTGCTATAATTTTCTCTTTGCTGAACTGCATGTATTACTTGATAGCATGTATTTCCGCTTTTAAGATGCTTAGAGACTTACCCAGGCTTTCAAAGTGTCTGATTCTGAGTCCATACACTTCTGTTCTTGTTCCTTCCATTGTTTAGGAGGCATCTTTAGACCATTTGGAAAATAGTTACATATTCATTACTCACTTGCTCCTAAGTAGTGAGTAAAAGGTAAGGATAAAACAATGTAGATGAAAACTTGAAAAGTAAAAATACACGGCTCCAAAAAAGATTGTTTTATTGATTACTTATTGTTAGATTTAAGGCACAGCTGCTTAACTCTTACTTTTGTAATGGTTTAATGGTTTTTCCATGAAAACCTTCTATTCCTGCAATAATTAACAATGAAAATTACGTATAAGTTATTCGAGTGGTTCTCGAATTGAAACAAACAACTCGATATTTGTTTTTGTAGATATAAAAATAGTTGTTGATTTGATGATGCATATAAAAAAAGTAACCCCTTCAACCAAAGAACGAAAAAGCAAAAAATAATTAAAGTGTTTAAAATCGTTGTCAAATTAATAAACCAGAAAATCGGTTAAAATAAAAGCTACAATTTATTAACCTTATAATATATTTAGGAAAAGTATTATGTACATATGTTAGGCGCGGATCCAAGGGAAGGGGCGGTGGGGGCGATCCCCCCCCAAAGAGCTTTGAGTTTAGGAAAATAGACCCGAGTTTGCCTCTTATACTATACTTCATTCCAGAACTAGAGAAAGTAATAGATAATTTTTTACCCTTTTTCTCTCCCCAAACTACCTGTGTTCTTTAGTCCGGTGTTTTTAGCAAAATATAGCACTAGATATTTGGAAGGGTGAAGTATTAAAAAGGATTTTAATCCTTGTCATAGGCTTCGAAAGGAGGTATATTTTATCACTATGTATTTATGGCATAAAATACTATTTCAGTAATAAACTTAAAATAAAAAGTTTTTATAATATTATTTTATTTCTTATGATTTCTTAATACTTCACGTACATTACAAAATAATAGATAATTTTGACATATTTAACACAAATCACAACTGTATTTTTATTATTTTTATTTTTATCATTAAGACCGTTTTAGACACATTCGGACTAAAACGTAGCCTTATTCTCTCAAAAAATTCTAAGTTATAATTTAAATACATACAAAATACCCATTGTCAAAAATACAAAAAGTTAAACATATATAAAAAAATAAATTCGTTCATATAATATTAAAATATTTTTGGGGCTATCGGTCATTTTATAATTGATTAAATACCTTTTTAGGACATTTAACGTTTCAGTTTATTTATTTCTTAAACCATCCGCAGAATTACAATTAAACACTAAAAAGGGATTCAAATGTAATTAGTTTTTATATGTTACAGTTAAAATTAGACCTACTTATTTTTATTTCTATCGTACGGATATCTTAATTTAATTTACTTTATTATAAAGAAATCCGATAGCTTACAAAAAATAAGATAAACATGTTAATTCTACACGCTTAAGAAAAAAACACAAATACAATAATTAAATAACAAAAAAAACTTATGGCTAATTGGAATTAAATATATATAAAATTAAAGAGTGGGATACACTAAAATAAAAATATATAAATAAGTAAAAAAATATATAAACAACATTAAATAATAAAATTCAACAAAAACAAAAATTTAAATAATATATTGTGTTTATACTGGTAAAGTTACGTATCTAATTCGTAATCAAAGTCAGTGAAAATATCTTCGCTCAAATGAATTATAAGTGGTTCCTCTATCTCATCAATCATAGATCGAGTTGTCACATTTTGTTTTATTCTTTTATTATATGGATTTTTCAAAATTTTCCGCAGTAACTTTATTCAAAAAAATCTTTCAAAAGTTTAGTTAAATTTCTAATTTGGTAAGTTGTGTTATTTCTGGTACCTCTACCTTTTACTTGAGAGAGATATTTACTTCTCCAACGGACAGTTTCCGAACGATATAGTAGTGTGTGGTGATCTTTAGGATATACTGCTTATCTTTGACGGTTACCGTAGTTTCTCAAAATTAAGTTTTATAGGAAGAATTAATAATAACAAAAAGTGTCCTCACCTAAATAAACCACTTATAATTTTCCGTGAATAAAGAAAAGCCTGTGAATGAACCATTAGTGTCATAATAATAAACAAATTCCAAACTATAACCTATAAGGCACGCCATTCGAGTATGTTTTTTAGTGGTAGTAATAAAGGTGTCCCTGTACTGCCAAATATTCTGGTGTAGGCTTTGTGTAGTACTCTAAAATGGAGTGTGACATTTGTAATATCAAGCAAAAAACAGTGTTTTCGTGTGACAACTGTAGAAGAGGAGTATGTAAGGCATGTGGAGATCTATCGACAAATGAAGTAAAGGTCTTGGGATCCGAAGGAGGTAGAATTCTGAAATTTTATTGCCCAGGTTGTTTAAATTTCGATACTCATAAACTGTTAAAAGAAACAATAGAAGATAAAGTAAAAATAATTGAGAGCAAAGATGAAATAATAGCCCTTTTGAAACAAAAATTAAGTGACTTAGAAGACAAACAAAACTCTAACGGGAAATGTTTTTTGTATAGTGATGTTGTTCAAAGGAGTGAAGCAAATATTTCCAAAACAAACAATATACCTAGCATTATAATTAAACCGAAGAAACAGCAGAATACAGAAAAAACAAAGCAAGATTTACAGAGGAATATAAGGCCCGCTGATCTAAAGGTTGGTATTAGAAGTACAAGAAGCACAAAAAATGGAAGCATAGTTGTGAAGTGTAAAGACAGGAATGATGTAGAGATTTTAAGAAAGGACGCTGAAAACAAATTAAAAGACTATGACATACAAATTACCAAATTGAGAAAACCTCGATTTAAAATAATCGGTTATGAGATAGAATCAGAGAGTGACCTCGACAAACAATATATAGAAGCTTGTATACGAGAACAAAATCAGTTTATTGACACCACTGATGAATTGCAAGTAACATTTGTTAAGCAAAATAAAAGAAATGGAACCTATATTATTTACGGAGACTGCTCGCCTAAGTTGTTTCATAAGCTGATGAATGTAAAGAAGATTTTTGTACAGTGGGAACGGTACCCAATTTATGAGGATATCGGCATAGAACGTTGTTTCAAATGTCAGGAACATTTTCACAAAAGTAATGTTTGCCCAAATAATACCATATGTGAATATTGTGCAGGAGAACACTCAATTCAACAGTGTCAAAAAAGGTATAAAAAATGCATGAACTGTGAAAAAGCGAATAAGAAATTTGGCCTGCATTATAACGCAGATCACGAAGCCAATGATAGAGACTGTCCGTCGTATGAGTACCTTATAAAGATATTGAGAAACAAGATAGACTATGGTTATAATAATGGCTTCTAAGTCACAAGAAATTGATGTCTTACAGGAGTTGGAACTACTTGACGATCGGTCTGCCCAACAAAATATGGACTGTAATTTAATACAAACAAACATTGATATTAGTAGAAAAAGATTAAATTTAATACATTTCAATATTAGAAGTATAAACAAAAACTTTAATCAACTTTTGGTTTTTCTTCAGGCCTATAAACTGTTTTTCTGTGATATTATTGTATTGAGTGAAACGTGGAAGATTGAAGATAACTTGTATGACATTGATGGTTTTCGTATGTTTTACAGTCGCGGTGATGTTAACCAAAACGACGGTGTTGTTATTTTTATAAAGAATAACCTTGATGTTATTAGTGTTGAAAATAAAAAGTTTGTTAAATCTGGAGTAACTTTTAGTAAAATTACTCTTATAGTAAATTGTATAAAATATGGAATTACATGTATTTATAGGCCACCTTCAACGAGTCTTCCATGTTTTAGTGAGGACTTGGAAAAATATCTGTCTGAAAATCCTGAATGTCATGTAGAATTAATTTTGGGAGATATAAATATTAACATAGAATTAGGAAATGATGTCACTAGTAACAATTACTTATCACTTTTATTGTCCCATGGTTTTGCGTCTGTTATAAATGGCCCGACGCGTGTAACACCGACAAGTGCTTCATGCGTTGATCATATATTTGTTAAGAAAACGTTAGTATGCTCTTCACTTGAATATTCTGCCTTCATTCTGGAGTCTGATCTCACAGATCATTATCCGGTTATGATAAATTTTTATACCAATAAAATAAGTGAATTTAAAGCTTCATCAGGATTTGTTACAAAGACTGTTACAAAAATCAATTATGAAAGAGTTAATGATTTGCTGGCTGAGCAGGATTGGAGTGTTGTGACTGCTAGTAATGACATAGAAATTGCGACTGAAAACTTCACTACGATAGTATCTCGTATTATAAAGGAATCCGAAGATAGGAGGATTGTTAGGTATAAGGAAGTTAAAAAAATAAAACCATGGATAACATCTGCTATTATACACTCAATAAAACAACGAGATAAAATGAAACAATGTCTTAGAAAAAAATTCGACTTAAATGAAGAAAAAAAGTATAAAGAATACAGAAATACATACATAAATGCAAATATGATTACTATAGACAAGAAATAGTAAATAGTGAACATGACGTTAAAAAAATGTTTGAAATTGTTAATGAAGCCTCAAATCATAATAACAAAAAAAACAAAAAAAAGCTGCAAATTGAAGATTCTAATAGAATATTTTCAGACGTGAAAGAAATGGCAAATTTTTGCAACAATTTTTTTGTGAATGTGGGAGTTAATATGTTAAATAAGATAAAGGATCCTGATAAAAAATTTCAGGTACGACATGACTCTATTTCCTCTATGTTCCTGAAGCCTGTCAATGAAATCGAAATAATAAAACAAATACACTCTTTAAAGAATAATTGCGCTCCCGGTGTAGATGGAATAAATTCTCAGTTCGTTAAACAATTCCACCTCTTCTTGCTGAAACCCTTGACCTATCTAATAAATTTAATTTTTAAATCGGGTAAAGTACCCAGCCATTTCAAACTGACACTTGTTACACCAATTCATAAAGCAGGAGACAAAGCGACTATTAGCAATTATCGTCCAATTAGTGTAATAAATAATTTTGCAAAGATATTTGAGAAATGTTTAAAGGATAGATTGGTAAATTTTTTGGAAATTAATAACATCCTCTCTAAAAATCAATTTGGATTTACCAGTGGATTGAGTACATCAGATGCGATTTATGAATTTACTAAGTCAGTTACCGTGAATCTTGATAATGATAAAAAATGTCTTGCCGTCTTTCTGGATCTTGCCAGAGCATTTGACACTGTGCCCCATGACTCACTTTTGGATGTTTTAAACGTCTATGGTGTTAGGGGTTCTGTGTTGAGTGTCTTTGAGAGTTACTTAAGAAATAGGAAACAAATTTTAAAAATTGATAACATCTATAGTGACCCTTTAGACATCAGAATCGGGGTTCCTCAAGGGACAGTATTGGGACCGATTTTGTTTATAGTTTATATAAATTCACTAACAAGCATGTGCTTGGAGCATGGTTCTCTAATTTCATACGCGGACGATACAGTGGCCGTTTTCTCTGGAGAAACCTGGGATCAAGTGAAAGAATCAACAAAAACTGGTCTGCTTAAAATAATAAACTGGCTGGATTCCTCCAAACTCACTTTGAACGTTGACAAGACTCATTATATTGCATTTTCGATAACAACATTAAATCGTCCAGACTTCAACCAAATTGAAGCTGGAAATATCTTAATAAAAAATGTACCATTCATAAAATATTTGGGTATAATAATCGACAAAAATCTAAAATGGGATCAGCACATTTTAAAATTAACAAACAACATCAGAAAATTAATTCATAAATTTTATATACTGAGAAACATTTTCACTGGGCAACTTTTAATAAATATTTACAAAACATTAGTAGAATCCTTAATTAGATATGGAATAATTGTTTGGGGTGGCCTGTATCAAAACTCATTACAACAACTCAACGTAGTACAAAATTACATTTTAAAGGTAATTTTTTGGAAGGAACAAAGATATTCTACTAGGTTTCTTTATTCAGAACAAATTTTTGATGTCCGTTCATTGTATATATTGTTTTCTTGTATTTATGTACATAAATCTGCGAAATTAAAAAATTATGTAAGTCACTCTTATGAAACGAGATGTAGAATGAATAGACATCTAAGGATACCAAATAGTAATAAAAACATTAGTTATAGATTTGTTAACTGTCTGGCGCCCAAGTTCTACAATATTATCCCAATTAGTATAAGAACAATCTTCAATGTGAAAAAATTTAGTAAGCTATGCAGAACATATATTTTTCATAACATTGATCAATTTAAACTTTTTCTTTGACAAAATCTTCATATGTTATTTAGTGTGTATGTTTGTTTAGTGTGTAGGTTTGTTTAGTATGTAGGTATTCCATTAATTATTGTTATTTTCATTCAATATGTTTTTTTATGGTTGTTTTTTGAAATTAATATAATATTTTTGATTTTGTGCACATACAGGTATTATGTTACCTAGGTGCATAATTATTTAATATTGAGATCTTAAATATGTTTAGATTAGATCATGATCTGTTTGAAGAATTGTACTAAAATTGTTCGTAATATATTATTATTATTATTATTATTATATATCTATAGGAACAGATTTTTTATCTGGTTTTTCCCAACAAAAATTAAGCTCTCTGAGCAATTTCCAGAGCTCAGTTCTTTTAATTTCAGGTAAATCCCGATCTTCGTTGATTTTAGTTAGAATTTTTTTGACGGTTGAGATCTGCTTCTCATAATAAAATGTATGTATAACTCCTTTTATTGCAGTTTTCATCTCTTCTTCCAACGAGGTTTTTCGTCTGCCAGTGATAGAATGTGGCTTGGGAGTACTAACAATTCCAGTCGTTTTTTCTCCTTCAGTATTTGGTACATAGTAGATTTTCCAGCTCCTGTCATGTTGGAACACATCTCAACAAAGCTTTTAACATTATTATCTTGATATTGATATCTTAACGCATCATAAACATTCATCGGAATAAGTTTTTCTTTGAGAAAAAAATGCCCTGGTTTAACGATTTTGGAATAAATATAGAGATGGAAGCCATATGTTTTGGGTATCTCACTAATCTCAAATAATAAATGAAAACAAGCTCAAAGAAGATAAATCACTAAGAACACACTGTAAGGTGTACTTTGCTCACTGACAGAAATTAAATTCAGGCAAATAGAACCGGTTCTGCCTTTTATATTAGGAACGTGTATGCTGCTGGCACTCCCCCCCCCCCGTTGACAACTTGTTTTTCTTGCCATACTGTACTTTTGTGATATCACCTCCCCCATCAAAGAGAGAGGCTAGATCCGCCCCTTCATACGTATAACGTTAACGTCACATATTATACACTAAGGAGCAAGAAAGAAAAACAATTAAGTTTGGAGTGATAATACACAAAACTTTAAAAATAACATTGAAGTATATGAAGGCAAATCTTACAGAATAGCAGATATAATACTAATATTAAACAAAAATAAAAACTTAGATTTATTCAGGTTGGTTTATCCACTAGTAAATCGGAAGATAATCATTTCAGTAAGTTCTGTAAAGATCTAACAGTCACTGTCATACAGAATTAAACTATTTACACACTTATGGGAGATCTTAAAGCAAAAGCAGGCCGAAAATAGCAAGAAACTAAGAATAATGTGGAAACTTACGAAATCGAACAAAAAAACGAAAGAGGACGAAGAGGACAAATAACTTTTATATAATGAATATCTTCTTCAAAATCAACAGTGAAATCGATATAATAGCTTCTACCCAAAACATATTATACAAGATGTTCCAATTAAAATAAGTGTACACTTAATAGCGACCACAAAATAGGGCGAACATAACTACATCCCAATTTCAAACCAGCGAACGTTATTGACATCACCATATTCTCTGAATAAAATACTATGCATCAAAAAGAAAAAAAGAAAACACTTAGACCACACGAACACACGGTATATAAGTGGTTAGTAATAATTAAAAAAAAAAAAAGTTGGCTCTGAAATACACAATAAAAGTAACAAAATCAATTAACAAACACAAAATTTTCTAAAGAAACAGAAAAAATTCAAAATAAATAAATTTACGAACTAAAAAAATTATCAAAATTAAATAAACTAATCAAAGAAAAGATAACTAGAAATATAAGTAAAGATACACGAAAATATAAAATGGAAGCAAGGCATCAAAGATCGTAAAGAGAATGCTGGTGCAGGCAGAAAAAAATGTTGCAAAAACAACAAAGTAATTACAAATAGAAGTGATATAAAGGAAGAAATCAGAAGAAATTATATTGAAATTTGTGAATAAAGCCAACTAAAAGTGAAGACCATAATATTAGAAAAAGGATGTTAAACGTAGTATCTGAAGCAATAATGGATATAATAACATATGAAATTAAACATGCCCTCTCGAAAATAAAGACAAATTAAGCTTCTAAGCCAGATAATATCATATCTGAAATATTCAAGGAGGTGGGAGATAAATTGAATCAAGAACGGAGAAAAATATAAAGCAGATGTCTTGAAGGCCAAGAAATTTTAAGGACATGACAGATTGCAGAAAGAGTACCTCCTTTCAGAAATGTATGAGTTGTTTGTTAGAATAATTACTAATCAATAACCAACAAAACTAGTGAACAAATGGTTTTAGACCCTGACTCAATATCCTTATGATCATTTGCAAACAGTAAGAAAAATTGTAAAGAAATATCGGCAATAATCATTACCTTGTGTAATGGTAGAGTACCTCTACCATAACGTAGATAATTCTTAAAAAGATTCAATAAAATACTCTCATAACTGATATATTTCAATTTATTAATATTTATTCACATCGATTCCTGTAACTATATCATCAATGACAGATCTACACTACAAATACATTAATAAAGGATGCTTAAACAAAAACTTGAATTTTAAATAAATTAAAGAACACACGTATCTCCATTGGTAGGTATGTACTTCTACAACTTCTTGATGGTCAGTTTTGGTCACCAAAATGAAACATAATATGATTTGAAAACTTCGTTGGTAACAATGCTATTGTTTCACATGCGGTGTGATAGGTGAAGTCATTTTGTTAAAACCATCTCGTCAGTTACTTCATTTTCATCCAGTTCTTACCAAAAAAAGTTTGACAACACTCTACGGTAGTGATTGCGATTGTTGATAGGCACCTTTTTAATCGCTCACATGTCACGCCAAACTGTCACTTTTTGAAGATGTATCGAAAATGCTTGCAACGGCATATTCACTTTTTGGTGTCTTTGTTACTGAAACCGTTGAAAAGATTTTTTATGTTATTCGTTAGTTCAGTATACTTTAATGTGTTCATATTATTAAATTGTGTATATTATTATTTAAAAATGGCTCATACAAAGCATACTGATGGTAATGTACCAAGAAAACACTACTAAAGCTGGACGTAAAAGTGCAGCAGCTACAGGCGGAGTAAAAGAGCTCCATTGCTACAAGCCAGGAACTGTTGCTCTTCGTGATATTCGTCGTTACCATAAAAGTACCTAACTTTTATTCCGAAAATTGCCTTACCAATGATAAATTCGTGAAATAGCTCAAGATTTTAAAACAGATCTTCGATTTAAAAGCATAGCAGAAATGGCCTTGCACGAAGCAACTGAGGCATATTTGATCAATTTATTCGAAGAAACCAGTCTTTGTGCGATCCAAGTCAAACGTGTTAACATTATGCCTAAAGATATTCAGTTGGCTCGACGTATCTGAGGTGGAGATGCCTAATTTGTTTTTTTTTTATCATTTGTGCAAGTCTGAAATAAAAAAAAATGCATCATTAACTTACCGTTGTTCCATGGTCAGTAGTAAATTCTTGAATCAGCTAGATCTTGTAAGCATAAAGATGCAAATCTTTTGTGAAAATTCGTTGAACAGTACTGCGGTGGAGATTTAATTCCTAGACGTGGTATCGAATGGAGATATTTTATTGCTCTGTGGCATTCATAACCAATCTTTCAGAGCAATGACGGGTAAAGTTTCTCTAATATTGCAATGAAAAATTCAGCTCAAATTTTTTGATTAAAAATATTTAAAATATTGTAAAGGGTAGATTTAACATGTCATAATGTTGAAGAATTATTTAGACATTCCACAATATTTTAGTAAGTTTCTCTCTCTCTTTAGCAACCCAATTTGTTTCACTCCTGGATATAGGCCTCCTCTAGTCTCCTCCATTCCAACATATTTTCTGCAATCCGGTACCAGTTTCTACCTACTTTCCTTTTTATGTCGTCTATACATCTTTATGGGGGTCTTCCGATACTTATTTTTGACGACCTAGGACTCCATTGCAATATATGTTTTACTTACCTTGTATAGTCTTACCTAGCAATGTGCCCCATCCAGGTCCATTTCAAAGTAGCAATGCGTTTTATCACATCCTCCACTTTCGTCTGCCTTCTTACTTCTCCGTTCCTTATTCGGTCACGTAGTGATATTTCCAGCATGATTCTTTCTTGCTCGCTGTGTAGTACGCAGTTTATTGGCTGCATTAACTGTTAATGTGGTTATCTCTATTCCATAGGTCATTACTGGGAGAATGTACGAGTGAAATACTCTTCTTTTCAAATTAATGGGAATATCGGGGTTTTTAAGAGCGTATTCAAATCTTTCGACAGCTGCCCATGACATTCTAATTCTTCTGTTTATTTCCGTTTCTTAGGTTTCTTTCCCAAGTCTAATTAGATGGCCCAAATACACATATTCCTCGACTCTTTGTATTTCGTTGTTTCCTACATAAAATGACGTATCTTCTGGAAACATTATTTTGGTTTTTGCTAAGTTTCTCCAACTTTCTCCAAAGCATATTTCAATTCATAGAGCGTTTCCTGTAACAGGTCTAAATCTTTACTTATTAATACTACGTCATCCGCGAAACATAAATGGCTGAGATATTTATCATCGATGCTAATGCCCATATGTTCCCAGTTTAGTTGTTTAAAGACATATTCCAGTGTTAAAGTAAAGAGTTTAGGGAAAATCTTATCTTTCTGTCACACTCTTTGATCAATATTTATCTTCTGTATTTCTAGGTCCTCTTTTATCTTTACTTGCAGTGTGGCCTTATCGTAAATGTATTTCAGATTTTTGTATCTGGAGTCAATCCTTGCATTGTCTATTACTTGAAATATCGCTCATAGCTCGACAGAGTCAAAAGCCTTGCTATAATTAACAAATGCGTGCGTGGATTTGAATATTATATTCGGTGCATTTTTGAATTAGTAGTTTGTGTTCTGTATCTGCTCTGTTGTACTAAAGCCCTTTCGAAATCCAGCTTGTTCTGAAGGTTGATAGGAGTCAAATTTGTTTGTTTATCTATTACTTATAATCTTTGTAAGTAATTTGTACGGCTGTGGTAGAAGACTTATGGGGCGACAATTTTCGATGTCTAATTTGTCGCCTTTTTTGTGCGGAAGAATGACTTGGGCATTTTTCCAGTTATCAGGAATTTTACCGTTTTGAAGACATTTATTCAAAAGAATACTCATTGAATGTAGCGTTGCAGACCCTCCGAGTTCCAACATTTCTTTAGATATACTGTCTTTGCCTGGGACATGATCAGATTTAATTTTTGACAAAGCATGTACCAACTCTTCGATTGTGATGTCAGGTATTTCTTCCGAACCAACATTTGTAATATTGGAAAGCTTAATGTCTGGTTTGGATTAACTGAAGCATACAAATTTGAATAGAACCCTTCTACGATGTTAGCCACTTCACTTCGTTCATTTTTTGTTTCTCTTTCTTTATCCTTAAGTTGGTTTATATTGTGTTTACCAATTGAGTTCATAGATTTTAATACCTTCATATTTTTGTTGTATTCTATGATCGTTCTAATACTTTTTTTGTGTTATGCTTCCTGATATCGTGTCTAATTTTTTTCCGATTTGGTTGTTTAGTTGTACGTAGTCTGCTGTGCCTTATTCCATGTTTTTTCGTTTATTTATGAAGTCTATGGTCTGTTGTGATAATTTACTGTTTATTTGTCTTCTAATACTACAGATTTTCTTTAATGAAGTTTGGATACCCTTTTGAATTCTATGTTCTAGTAGATTAGTAAGATTAGTGGTATGAAAAAAGAATGAAAATATTATATTTCGAAATTGAAATAAACACTTTTCTATATGCTAATTTCGGTACTCGACGTATTAGCTAATAAAGGGTGTTTTTTATAGAGGTATAGAAATTTAAGTTGGCAACACTTTTTTAACTGGCGGCCATTTTGTCAGCTGTCAAGTGATTTATGTTTAGTTTGGTTTGGCATTTCAACATGAATATACTGACGCCTGAACAATGCTTCCAAATTGTGCAAATTTATTGTGAAAATCATGGTTCTGTTCGAAATACGTATCGCGCACTACGTCCATTTTACGGTCAACATAATCGTCCATCAGAGCAATTAATTCGATTAACTATGGAACGTTTTCGCATCACGTTTACTCTAAATGATAATACGCATCCACAAAGACGTCGTACGGAAGAAGTCATTGCTGCTGTAGAGCGTAGCGTAGAGAAAGACCCGAATCAGTCTATCCGCCATCGTGCAGAGGAATTGGATATGTGTCCATTCACTTTATGGAAGATTTTGCGGAAAGATCTTGGTTTGCGTGCTTACAAAATCCAACTCGTTCAAGAATTGAAGCCACACGATCACCTAGCAAGGCGTAGATTCGGTAAATGGGCCCAAAACAAGATTGCCGTTGATCCCGATTTTCATAAGCGAATTTTGTTTAGCGATGAAGCTCACTTTTGTTTGAATGGATACGTCAATAAACAAAACTGCCGTATTTAGAATGATGATAACCCTCAAGTGTATGTTGAGACACAGTTACATCCAGAAAAACTGACTCTTTGGTGTGCTTTATGGGCTGGTGGAATCATTGGTCCGTACGTCTTTAAAAACGATGCTGGTTAGAACGTTACAGTCAATGGTGACCG
This sequence comes from Diaprepes abbreviatus, assembly GCA_034092305.1. Classification (NCBI taxonomy): domain Eukaryota; kingdom Metazoa; phylum Arthropoda; class Insecta; order Coleoptera; family Curculionidae; genus Diaprepes; species Diaprepes abbreviatus. Next base: position 1,263,458 of record JASJET010000164.1, read on the forward strand.
CTATAAAGCCATGATTACTGACTTTTTCGTTCATCAATTGAACAACCATGATGTGCAGGAGCTGTGGTTTCAACAAGATGGCGCAACATGTCACACAGCTCGTACCACAATTGATTTATTGAAGGAAACGTTTGGTAACCGCATAGTTTCACGTTTCGGACTCGTGAATTGGCCTCCAAGATGGTACTACTTAACGCCGCTAGACTATTTTCTGTGGGGATATGTGAAGTCGCTAGTCTACGCCGATAATCTCGAAACGATTGATCACTTGGAGGACAACATTCGCCGCGTTATTGCCGATATACGGCCACAAATGTTGGAAAAAGTCATCGAAAATTGGACCTCCAGATTAGACTATATCCGAGCCAGCCGTGGCGGTCATATGCCAGAAGTCATATTTAAATTATAATGCCAGAAGGTTATCTTTCGAATAAAGTAAATTTCATGTCAATTTAAAAAATTCATCTTTGTTTTATTCCATTTAAAAGTTCTATACCTCTATAAAAAAACACCCTTTAGTTTAAACTGCCGAATCAAATGCTGAAACCTATATTTTCTCGGTCAGTCCGAGCCTGCTCCTCAGTAAAAAATGTCTTTTTAACACCGTCCTTCTTGTTTTAGAGTGTTGTAAACGTCTTCTGAGCAGACTCTTAGCGTGTTTTAGCAAATTTATTTTCCTATCTCTTGATGACTGTATAAAACTCTAAATGTGGCAAGCTATTAATTAGACTGGTTATTCAGACATTAAAAAAGCATTTTAAAAGACTAAAATTGAAGGCAGTTAAATTTTTATGGGAATAGTGAGAGAAAGGAATTTTAGAGTATCGATAAATTTTAAACCAATTAAGATTCTTAATTTATTGAAACAATTTTTTACGGTTTTTTATTAGCTCCAGTTTTTAAGCACAACTAATTTATAGTAACAAAAAACGTGTTTTGTGATGGTATATTTACATATAAAATTAATGTTTTTAATCTAATAAGGTGACAAGCCATAAAAAGAAAGTTTGGAATTTGCTATAAATAACCATAACAGGTATCAATAGTTTAAAACTTAAAGGTTACTTACTTTTATAAATGTCGAAATATTATACTGCAAAGAATTAACTGTAGTTGCTGTGAATGTTGATTCAATTTTCCTGGTTTTTATATTGGTTTTATTTTTATTATGCTTTATTGTCTAACATTATCTACACACTATTTGTACCAAAACTAACTAAAACTATATACTAATTAATTCATTAACATGATCTAACTTTAAAGCAACAATAAGTCAAAGTTTAGGAGCTTAAACGGTGATGCAAATGTTAAGTGGTTTTTCAAAGATTTTAGAAAAACTTTAATGTATATTAGGCATTCGCATTCTTAGATAGTTGTAATCAGTACGGCTTTAGAACTGAATGATCTACGGAAACTGCTGCACTGGAATTTGTGAACTTTATTTGATCGTTTTACAACCTTTAATTCTATCCAGGTTAATTTTGTTAAAAAAAATTCATTAATATGTATGTAAGCGGCACTGTAATGGAGTGGATTGTCTCTTTTCTTAGCGATTGTAAAATATTTATAAATGATAACAAAAGTGTCACTGACGAGTATAATGATCTTGGGGTCAATTTCAATTTTTAAAAATAATGGCATTTTTACTTTATTCGGTGTGTAGGATCTCAAATATTATTTGTATGTCAAAAACAATCAGATTTCTTGTGAATGGGCTCTACTAATCATGATTATTTGACTCAGTGTGACAACAACTTATTAGTTCAACAATATCGACCAAGAGCTTTTGAAAGATCAGCTTCATAGGCATGTGCAAAAATTTTAAACCACATTCTGGAGGATGTTAGAAACAGTGTGCAAATGGATAGGCTCCAGAATGTTCTCTGAGATCTAAATGTCTATACTCCTTAAATGATTATTTTGATAATGTGCGGACCTGAAAAATTACACTTTGTATAAAACTTGTTCGGTAGTGTGTATATTTTAATTTAGGATAACATATCCAAACACCATTATGTATTTTGGCCCTAAGAATAAATAAATGTTATTTTTTTTATTTGAAAATACAAAAATAAAAGAATCGTTTTCTTTTAATACCAAACAGTAAAAATTGATTTTTTTTTATCTTCGGGAGATAACAATTTCTCTTCCGTATATCATAAACTCTTGACATTTACTGTCATTTTATAGGAGATTAGTCATATCAAAGTCTAAAGTTAGAATTCTCTTTAGTTTTATTGATTAAATTGTAATGTGAAAAGATAATTTGTTAATTTATATAAATCCACAGGAAATGGCTAGATAAATGTAGAAAAATATATGTATTGATATGAAACAATATTAGCTTAATTTGAATAAAAAAAATTGAATCTCCGAGAATGCCTAGGAGATATCAAGAGCTGATCCAGTTTTATCGTATGTTCTCACCGGTGTGATGTGTAAGCGAATGTTTTCAGGTGTCCCTTGTATGTGCTGAGTCTTTAGAACTGTAGGGTAGCTGACGTTTCGGTGAAATCTCATTCACCATTTTCAAAGCTCACTATACAGCGTCTGTGGGCGGACTGATGCCTGCGACTCGGATACGGTCGGTTTTGTAAGTACGTAGGGCTTGTTCGTTGGCTGGATGGTTCTGACCAATCAGGTTGTGAGTTTTGCTGCGTATTGTCGTGTTGCCAAGTTATGATCCATTACTTACTACTGGTTGATGTTTCATTAGCAAGTATTTCCAAATATTAGGCAACCGCTGACTGTCATCTCTGCTATACAATTTGTTGGGCCTCTGGAATTTCGATGGCTTCCTTTATAACTCATCTGAACAAGTTTTCACATCTCAATAGCATTCTTGTTTCTTCTTATATCCTGTATTTAACAAGTGTTGAGCCAATGCAGAAGAAATTGTATTTTGCATAACAGCGTTTGTATGTTCGTCCCTTCTGACGTTTATTTTACGGTTCGTTGAACCTACGCAACATAAGCTGCATTCTCCGCATGGAATTTTCTATATTCCCTGTTTTTTAAGTGTCAGCAGGAAATCCTTTATTTTACGGTCTGTGGTGAAAATGGTTTGAATGTTGACAATTTTTGCGATTTTGTCTATGGTGCTTCTGACACAAAGAAGAAAAGCTTTAGAGCTCTTTTGTTGGCTTTCGCGATTTTTCAGGGCAAAATGTTTGATTTTTAGAGCCTTGTCTATATATTCTTTTTTGTCACCATTTTTTGTTAGGGCGTCTTGCAGTATGTTCATTACTTTGTGGTGATTTTCTTGATCTGTAAGGGCCTGAGATCGAAACGTAAGTGATTTCACTACGGCAAATAATTGGGCGGGGTGGTGATGTGAATCGGCGTTAAGGTATCTGTTTGTGTGAGTGTGTTTTCTATAGATAGTGTGTGAAAACAAGCCATCTTCTTTCCTTTTTGTAAGATATCTAGAAACGGTAGTTTTCTCTCTTGCTGAGTTGAATGCATTGTCTGATGGGTGTATTCCCGATTGAAAGATGCTTGGTGACTTAATTAAGCTTTAGTGGTGTATGATACTTTTTCTCTACACTCCCATTTCAATTCCCTTCGTTGTTTGAGAGCCACCTTTATATCGTTTAATGGAATTCTTGTTAAATTTTTCAGTGGTATTACTGTCTCATTCACTTTTACAACTCAAATTTGTATTGAAGTCTTGATAAGAAATTGAGCCTCTATTTTATGACTTCATCTCTCATCATCCTATATATTGTCTTTTTCGCTACACTCTCCATAAGCATAAGTAGAGGTGTAAGATTCAGGATTACTTCCATGGTGGCCGTTGGGCAGGTCTTCATTCCTCCAGCTATGCACGCACAGGTCAGTCTTTAAACTTTCAAGAAATTGGCTCGCGTATTGGCCAGACTAGTTCTTTTACTGGCCCATATGTGATAATTTGTCTCACTATTGCAGTGTACGTCAACTTAAGGATTTTTCAGTTTGTGTCCCAGCGAAATTTCTTCAGACCATTAAGTGTTTTATAGCCTTATTGATTACTTCATCATCTTGCTTCTTCCAGATAAGTTTATTATCTAGGGTCAGGCCCAGATATTTAACCTTTTTCATCCATTTTCATGGTTTTCAGGTAGAGGTTTCTTTTTCTTATAAAGGCTACTAAGGTGGTTTTGGTGAGATTGACATTTAGTTCCATCATATGACACAATCCTTTAGTGTGGTCAAGTTCTCGCTGGATTATCTTGCAGACAAGATATATGGAAGTCAGTTATATCACAGAAGAGTCGATCCACAATTAGACTCCACATAAATGGAGAAGCTACTACCCCCTGAAGGATTTTCTGTAGGTACAAAGGACGATAGTGTCCTATCCTATCTCTATCTAGAGAAGACAAGTTGCGCCATCCATTTGGATGTCGTTCCATCTACTCCCCTGTCATTAGGTGCTCTTTTGACTAACTCATGTAGAATGTTGTTAAAGGCCCCTTCTATATCAAGAAAGTCAGATATCATAGAGTATTTCTGCAAGATCTACGTAATATAAATTGCATCTAAGAATTTATTTTCTGTTTTTGCCATAAAACTGAACTGTTACCATTTTATTCTAATGACATATTTTTTACCTTGTAATGAATAAACATTGCGCAATGTTTGAAAATGTTACAGAAATAATTTTCTCGTGTGGGCGCAATAAAAATCGTGAGTTATGCCTCTTTTTCAGTAGCCAGTTGAATTATTACAAGAAATGTTATGAAATAATATTATTGTGGATTTTAAACCGCAAATTATTCACTATAAGAGATTTAATATAGTCTGTAATTTTTGTGGTTTTAAAAATTTGTAGCGTCAGAAGTTTTTTCGCTTATGCTAATTTCAGTATTACTTCAGTTATTCGTATTAATGTACTTCCCAGGTTTTATTAAAATAATTGAATTATTTTAAATAAATTAGATACAATTGCATTGCTAAACTTTGCATAATCTTACTCTATCAATGTGAGTATAATATTTATACAACTTACTTACAAAGTTTAGAAATCTTATAAGGTAGTAAGAGTTTATCCAAAAACTGAAAAAATTCTGTGTCAAAAAAATAATATGTTAAGATACTTCATTTTATCCCCATATCTCCTAGGGAGTGTTTTATATTTTATCGTAATTTCTTTGAAATTTTCATTTTCGACGCCTGTGAATTAGAATTATTGGTCTTTTAAGAGTTCTTAAAGCAGTTATGGCTCTCAAAAGTAATTAACCTTGTACACGTTTGACTGTCGTATGTCAAATAAATCACGGTTGCTACTTTGACCTCTGAAACTACAGGAAGTACTCGTACAATTCAGTACAACTCCATCGGTCAGGACAAGCACGATCACACTCTATAAAACACAGAATAAAAACAACTAGAAACATTTCCATTAGCACTCAGGTGGCCAACAGGAATAGTAAGATTTACATACAAATTTTGCATTGTTAGATTTTCTATTAAATATCTGTCAATCATAAAAAAATTTTACATGCTTGATAACACTACGCAACAAATTTTCGTTTATTTGTTGTGTCTTGTATGAAAAGTGCATTTTTTTTTGTTAATTTTGGGACGCTGAATATAAAAATTACAGTGAAATTAAAAACTAAGTTGCAATTTTCAAGTTTTTTTTTATTTCATTTTTACCAAAGAATAAAAAATACATACTTTTACACTTGTAGAGACACTAAATATCCTGTCTTGTTGTTTTTCCTTCGTAAATTGTTTCTGGAGCATCTCTAACAAGAGTTCAACTGTAGTCGGCAAGCATAAAAGCATTCCACTTTTCCTGGTAGCTTTTCTCCATTGTTGATATATCCTGATGGAAGAGACTGCCGTGCTCATCACTAACAGCTCTGCAGTTGTCAGGAAAAAAGTTCAGATGTGAGTGTAGGAAATAAATCTTTAGAGTCATATTGCAACCTATTTTTGATACGATGACGGCATATTTTCAAGAAAAGTAACGTAGTTGTCAGTTTTTTTATTTCCGAAGAAATTAGTGACCACGAGGCGAAAATCATTACAAGCATTATTTTCAATATCTGATAGAGTGCTGTCAAAATGTTTGTCTTACAGAATATTTTGAACCTGTGATCCAACAAAAATACCTTCTTTTATTTTTGCTTCACTTAGCGTTGGGAATTTGTGACGCAGGTACTGAAAAGCTGGCCCATCTGTATTCAGTGTCTTAACAAATTTTTTCATTAGGCCCAATATGATATGCAGTGGTGGCAACAAAATCTTTTTAAGGTCTACCAATGGCATATGTTATACATTCTTTTCACCTGGCTCTAATGATTGTCGAATGGACCAGTCCTTTCTCTTGTAATGAAGTGTCTTTGCCCGACTGTTTCATTCACACACAAAACAGCAAAACTTGGTGTAGCCTAGCTGCAACCCAAGTAACAGGGAAATCACCTTTAAGTCGCCACAGATCTTGTGTTCATCGTATTGTATACTTGTCAATAGGTACTTCATATTGTCGTATGATTCTTTCATGGGAACGGCATATCCAAAAGAAATCGATGGTAAAATATTACCTTATGCAATAGTACTGCTTTTAAACTCAGTATTAGACTGTCCAGAAACAATCTATATTCCTCTGGCTAGTAGTTTGTATTTAAAGCTGCCAATAAACTAATATTATTACAGAAAACCAAGTTTTCTTCCATGTTAAAAATGGTGCTTGGCATTTATGGCATTTACAAAACACACATATTGAAACATCGTCTTCTAATAAATTCCACTACTGCAATCTTGATCCTAGTAACTCTACTTTACTTTTTGGAAGTTCTAAGTCTCTCACAAGATCGTTTAATTCGGATTGGGTTATTTTGTGTGAAGTGAATGTTTTGGGGGTTCTGGAATACGAAGTTCAACACCATGAAGCACAGGTCCCATAACACATGGTATATTTAGATATCTTACATTCTAATCTATTCGATTCGACTCACTAACTTCTACTACCCAAATACAGCTTCTAAATTTTTAGAGAATATTCTAGAATTTTATATTCAATTCCTTAATATTGTAATAGTGGCGTTTGTTATTTGTTTGTATACTGGGCTTGTTCAGTACAAACCAGACATAACAATCAATTTACATTGACTTAAATCGCTATCTCCCTTATTTTAAGTCCTGGGGGATTGAGACTTCGAATATGGGGGTCATCCTTGGAGATCCCCAAGGCGATGTTGCCAGGTTGCGCAAAATCTCCTTAAGTTGGGGATACGTATATTTGGCAACATCACATCCCCCTGATTGCTATAATAATACAAATATACCACGTGCATTCTTGTGGTTCCAATGTTAATATATAGAGCATGACATCACGTATCTCTAAGACTTGAAATAGTATTAAAAAGATAAGTTTAATTTAGGTTTTAGAACACCAAAAATGGTAAAATTTAGTCGATTTTATTTTAGATCGTGACTGTACAAGTTAGGGATATATATGATCTTTTTATTTTTCATGCTGAAACACATCCTCGTGGTATAGTGGAAAGAGCGTCAGCTTTCAACTCAAATCGACTTGCAGGTAGTAGATTCAAGGTTGGTCGCCAGCGAAAATATTTTTCGGAAATAAAATATCCTGACTGCTGGCTGCCAAGGTGCTGACAGAAAATACCCTTAGTTGTTGAGATCATAAAATAATGACTCTGTTCGGAGAGTTGAAACCGACTGCGAACAGTAACAAGATCTCTTAGTCAACACATATACTTCACGATACAACTACGTAGCCGGCAGAACACAGAACACAACTTCCTAGTATAGTGGATTAGTGGTTGGTGCAGCCCATTTACATCTTATAAGAGGTAGTTCTAATAGGTGATCGATGCACCCCCTCAATAGATTCAATAAAGAAATCAGTTGAATGGCCACGAAAGGATGCTTGGATGAAACCTTCTCTAACGGATGCATTGCAAGCAAAAAACCTTGATAACATGTTTTCGTACCGATGGTTGGTAATTTGATACTAACAAAAACTTGCAATTTTCACACCCCTTTACGGATTTTTAGCGAATTGTTTTTCGTAAAGTCCATATCACCGCCATATTGAATTAGCTATGTATCTCGAATCAAGTAACTTCAACATCAAATTTATGGCCTAGTGATTCCCAAGACGTTCTGAGAATTGTACGGATATTACTATAAATTCGCATTTTTGTCCATGCGACCATGCATTTTTCCACTTTTGAATTGCAAGTACCTATACGTCCGTCAAACTGGATCAATCTTTTGAATTTTTGCAATTTTAACATAATAATAGTGATTGGTGACCTTGAGAACTTCGGAGTATCAAATTTCAAACCTTTCGGACAATGCTTCCTATTTTATATTGAAATGGCCTACAAAAACGCTTATTGGATATGTTATCTTGAATTTTGCAGTTTTTAAGTCTGATTCATCTTTTATGATCTGTAATGTGCTTGTATAAAAATTTTTAGCCTAAAGAGCTCATTTATGTAAAATAACTTTTTGATGAAATAAAAGTCTTATACAAAGCCATTATGAATTGCTTTCAGGAGAAAATTGGGATGACACCTTGCTGATGACGCGAAACCGGATGAACCTTCACCTATTTTTGATTTATTATGCATGATCATAAAGGGTTTTCAAATTAGTATTTCCAAGCTGGTCAAGTATAATGTTGTGCCGAGATATAAATACACCATTTATTACACGAGTTATTATGGAAATAAATTGCTGCTTCACCAAGGTTTTTCTTGAAATTTATAACGTTTATTGCATAACGTGTTAATTTGTTACATGAAGCAAATATATTAAAAAAATATTTATTAAACACACTTCAAAGGGCCGGATGTATTTTGACTACGCCTTTTTAGTCCAAAAGAAGGTTGAATCTATTTTATTATTTTTCTTTATCGCACCATTCCCATATACTTAAATGTATTTTGATTTTGGGTCATCATATCAATTCGTTTTAACAAGAATTAGAAATACAGAGAACGAAGACGAATAAAAAATTCAGATGAAGTTTGCCGAATAATATGAAGAACTATAGACAATACTATTATCGGTTGCAGAAATAACAATTCTAGGTAAATTTTTTTACATGGAGGTCTTCACATCTCTAAATTAAGTAGAGCAGAAGTTTATTACAGGGAAATTGGCCATCGTAAAACAATGAATTCTTGGCAAATTGGAACTATTTGTCTTAATAAATCCACTTTCCATCATTAGAAAATTTCTTAGAATTGTTTTCAAAGGAAAAAATAACCAAATTTCCAAGAAATTGCACGAAAATTTCTATAAAATAATGTTAACCAAGCAACGTATTCCTTGACAGCGATGATGTTTAGGAACAAGTTACGTCATGCACTTTGATTGGTGTTCGTTGTCATGTGATTTGAGAACGATTTAATTACATTTTGAATATTAAATAAAAATAAAATTCCTTAAACATAAAGAAAATTATTGTATTTTTCTGCATTTATATTATAGAAACTACCGTCTCGCAGTAAAATTATATTTTTATTTAAATACTGTCAACATCCCATTTGGATTCCTAACTGCCCTAAATGCTATTATACACTAAATTCAGTGCCCATCTCAAGATTACTGCATATTGAATGGTCTTAATAGGTACTTAAGTTCCAATGTAATCATAACGCAATCATTCTTTTATATACCAAAGACAAAAATTTAGATCGAGCAGGTGAAAAACTGATATTTTTGCAAAAGTATGACTTACAAATTTTAATTTATTTTTAAATATTTATTCTTCGATTGCATGTAGGTGATAAATTAGCTTTAAACGTGACACTTTTTTGAAGGCGATTCATTAATAAATTAAAAATTTAAACATTTATTTTTATTTGCATGAACAAAGGATATCATAAATAGAAGTGCGAACCGCTTTCTTTTCATGTTAGTTGATTAGATGCCACAGGCTTCTAAAGTGAAAAACTTTCTGTTTATATCCCACTTATTTTAAATTGTTATTTGCCAAGCATAAAAAATTGTTTAATGTTCAATTTTATGTATAACAACCGTATCACATTAAGTGCACTCGTGCCTCCTCAAAATTTTGAATATATATATATATATATATATATATATATATATATATATATATATATATATATATATATATATATATATATATATATATATATATATATATATATATATATATATGTTTATGCGGCTTTCACGGATTCACCCGTGTGAGATGCAATAGCAGTGGATATATCCACATTATGCCGTTGTAGTGATGAAATCACATTCAGCAAACGTACAACTATATGCAGCTCCGTGTATAGAATGAAGTAAAATACGAACAGTAAATGCAAACTCCGGCGGGAGGTCGGCGAAGCCGCGTTCAGTACTTACGTGCTTCCTTCCGATCTGTCCTTTTGCACAGCCAGGTGCATGTCGGTACCCTGATGAGTCTAGTAGAGACAAAACATGTATCTCTGCCGTATCACTGTAGCGGGGAGGGTAAGTTTTGACTTTCTTCTCGGTATGGTGGTACGGTTAGGCCATCATCTCGATGGTGGTGGAATAGGATAAATTTGCGTTTTATACCAATTTATTCTAACTGTGCAACCTCTAACACAGAAAGGATAAGATTGGGAGAAGTTTGCATTTACTGTTCGTATTTTACTTCATATATATATATATATATATATATATATATATATATTTCATATATATAGGGTTTGATCAAAGTTGTGTTTTTTTAAATGGAGCCCCATGTATATTATTGAATTTTTGGATTCTCCGATCAAAATAAGGGGTTATTTTATTAAGATTTGTAATACTTAAGCCTTTACGGTTTTTAAATAATTGGAATTATGACAAAACGTAACTTAATTTTCATGTTTCAAATACTTAAATAGTATTTCAGTTATATACTCGAAATTTACAGTGAAGTATAATAATAAATCATATTTTATATTCCAGTTATAATAAACTTGCTATATTATAGAGTGTGTTCAAAAATTAAAACTAATGAAATAAGTAGTATAACTTGATTAATTTAAATAGAACGCTATACTTTTGAACTTACCAGAAAATGTACCTTTTAAATACCTGTTGAATGGTATAGGGGTATTTTATAGCTAGGTCTTCGCGTTTTTACAGAATACGCCAAATAATCGTTTTCTGCACCATTTTGTGTTTTTTGAATATATGTTCTAAAGTATCTAGTTGCTAATGGCATTTAAAAATGACAAGTAATTTACAACTAAAAGAATAATACTCAGGAATATTTTTACAAATGTTCAAAGACTCGGAACCCGATTTATAGTTGTCCAACAGACTATCACAGCAATAATAGTAATAACATATTGACGATAGCATAGAACATAAGAAAAATATTTATAGTAGATGTTCGAAATGTAGACCATCCATTTCTAAACACTTACACATTCTTTTTTCGATACCACTGCTAACTCTGGACAACATTTGCGGGGTTACAGTTTGAAAAACGTCTCTTATGTATATTTTCATATCTTTTGAAGTTGTCGGGGGCGCATTATAGACAATTCCTTTTATGTAACACTGGAAGTTAGTGTAGAAGAAAATCGCGAAACATCAAACCATTTAAAGGTCCTTCAAAAAAGTAGAATCCAATTAAGTATTGACCAAGTGTTTCTCCCCAAACATTAACTGACCACCTATTCTAGTTTCTCATAACTATGTATTCATGTTGAGTTGAATTAGAATAGTAATGGTAGCATAGTATTCACGAAACCATTGTTATGAAAGGTACATTCATCACTAAATAACACATTATCAAAAAAGTGTGCATTTTCTGCCACTTTATCTAACACCCACAAGCAGAATTCAATTTGGTTGTCAAAATCATTTCCGTGAAGCTCTTGACAAAGCTCGATTTTATAAGGATGAAATCTGTATTTGTTAAGAATCCTTGAAACACTTGCTTACTAACATTAGTATTTTCGTATATATGATTCTGACTAATATTGGGATTTTCGATCACTGAACCAAGTGCAGTAAAAACATTTTCTTCATCCTCTTAGACAGGTTTTCTTATAACAAGTTTTTTATAACTGACATTTTCACTTTCCCGAAACTGGCTTAATAGTCTTACAAAAACGGCGGGTTTAGGATGGTTTCTTTCAGGAATCCTTTGAGCATAGACTCGAGAAGCCAACAAACAATTTTGATGAAATTCTCCAAGGGTAAAAATCATATCAATACGCCCTTCCTTTGCATAAATCTTCATTTTGACAAAGCAATAACACAAAAATATTCAAACAATTCAATTTAATAAATGAAGTTTCACTGTTACAAAAAAATAATACCGCTATTATAGCAACAGGCTTTTCAGACTAAACTGACAGATTAAGTGAATTATTTGACGTTTCTAAATGCCATAGGCAAAATATACATTAGAACATTTATCCAGAAAACACAATATGGTGCAGAAAACGATTATTTGGCGTATTCTGTGAAATCACGAAGACTTAGCTATAGTACACCGTTGTATCATTCGATATGTATTCAAAAGGTACATTTTCTGGTAAGGTAAATATATAGCGTTCTATGTAAATTAATCAAGTTATAGCCACTTAAAATTCTTATTTAATTAGTTTTAATTTTTGAACACCCTATATAATATAGCAATTTTACTAGAATTGGGACATAAAATATGATTTATTGTTACACCTCACTGTAAATTTCGAGTACATAATTGAAATACTTCTTAAGTATTTGAAACATGAAAATTATGTTAGATTTTGTCAAAATTTAAATTGCTTAAAAACCCTTAAGGTATAGATACTGCAAACCTTATTAAAATTGGCACTTATTTTGATCGGAGAATCGAAAAATGCAATAATATACAGTTGGTTCCATTTAAAAAGCACAACTTTGATACTTTCATAGCTTTTGGAACACCCTGTATCATATAAAAATAATTTTATATTCCAAAACTAAAACTTTTGATGTAATTTTTACATAGAATTTACAGAGATAGTAAACACAAAAAATATATTTTTAGTTATATGAAAAATGAACTACAATGCAATAGAGTTTTTTCAAACTTAAGCAAAAATTATCATAAAATTTACAGATGGTCAATCTTAAGAATAAATAACTGTTAAAATACTATAAAGAGAAATACTAAAATAAAACAATTTCAACACATTACATGTAATATTCTGTGGCAGAACTGCATCGGTCAGAATCAACACGATCGGTCTTTGCACACCGAAACGCCTCGATCACGAATAATCTACCAACTTATTAATAATGGATTACCTAATGCGGTGACACAACTATAATTCACCTATGCTATTTGAATCACCGAGTAGTTTGAGAAATATATTTATTTGGATGACACCTGGATTAACCTCTCAAATAGAGAAAAGCAAACAGTGAAATTTTTTTTATAACTCTTTCGCGCTTTTATGGGTCTGTTACCATTTTAAAGTGATCAATCTAGTGGGATTTAGATCGTCGAAGTAAATAACTCGGAATAGAAAAGAAATTTGCTGAAAGTTGGGATTTTTTTTAAATAAGGTAACATTTATTGCAAGGTCGCCACTCTGTTAACAAGTGGAACATGGTAAAGTTGTGCTAAATTTTCAAAAATAAAGGGTGTTTTTTATAGAGATATAGAACTTTAAGTTGGCAACACTTTTTTAACTGGCGGCCATTTTGTCAGCTGTCAAGTGATTTATGTTTAGCTTGGTTTGGCATTTCAACATGAATAGACTGACGCCTGAACAACGCTTCCAAATCGTGCAAATTTATTTTGAAAATCATGGTTCTGTTCGAAATACGTATCGCGCACTACGTCCATTTTACGGTCAACATAATCGTCCATCAGACCAATTAATTTGATTAACTATGGAACGTTTACGCACCACGTTTACTCTAAATGATAATACCCATCCACAGAGATGTCGTACAGTGCGTACAGAAGAAGTCATTGCTGCTGTAAAGCATAGCGTAGAGGAAGACCCGAATCAGTCTATCCGCCATCGTGCACAGGAATTGGATATGTGTCCATTCACTTTATAGAAGATTTTGCGGAAAGATCTTGGTTTGCGTGCTTACAAAATCCAACTCGTATAAGAATTGAAGCCACACGATCACCTAGCAAGGCTTAGATTCGATGAATAGGCCCAAAACAAGATTGCCGTTGATCCCGATTTTCATTAACGAATTTTGTTTAGCGATGAAGCTCACTTTGGTTTGAATGGATACGTCAATAAACAAAACTGCCGTATTTGGAGTGATGATAATCCTCAAGTGTATGTTGAGACACCGTTACATCCAGAAAAACTGACTGTTTGGTGTGCTTTGTGGGCTGGTGGATTCATTGGTCCGTACTTCTTTAAAAACGATGCTGGTCAGAACGTTGCAGTCAATGGTGACCGCTATAGAGCCATGATTACTGACTTTTTCGTTCATCAATTGAACAACCATGATGTGCAGGAGCTGTGGTTTCAACAAGACGGCGCAACATGTCAAACAGCTCGTGCCACAATTGATTTATTGAAGGAAACGTTTGGTAACCGCATATTTTATGTTTCGGACCCGTGAATTCGCCTCCAAGGTCGTGCGACTTAACGCCGCTAGACTATTTTCTGTGGGGATATGTGAAGTCTCTAGTCTACGCCGATAAGCCCGAAACGATTGATCACTTGGAGGACAACATTCGCCGCGTTAATGCCGATATACAGCCACAAATGTTGGAAAAAGTCATCGAAAATTGGACCTCCAGATTAGACTACGTCAGAGCCAGCCGTGGCGGTCATATGCCAGAAGTCATATTTAAATTATAATTTCGAATAAAGTAAATTTCATGTCAATTTAAAAAATTCATCTTTGTTTTATTCCATTTAAAAGTTTTTTAAAACATCCTTTATAAACATAAACTTGATAATTTCAGTATTTATTTTACATATGTGTAGTTACAGTCTATCGTAAGAAAGGTGAGTGAGAAAGAATATGAATAACCTGAACTAACTTTAGAAACAGCTGCTTCTTGATATTCAATTTATTTTTGCCTGTAGTAAGAAATTCTTAATTTATCAGTATTTTAAACTTAGATGCCCTCATCTAAATCTTCCCCTTCATTTGGATTCTGCCATTTAAGATCGGTAATAATCCATTATCGTTTTTCCCCTCTCAGTCTAAGGAATCTAATATATTTCCCAACCATACTTGGATATGATGATACAAAACTCTCGTAAAATGATATTTTTTAGAATCTAAGGTGGGCGGTAGAGCTACTGAGAGGTGGTATTTAAATTTGTCTGAATCTTTTACTTCATTAAGATTCCACCATTTTAAATCCATGCATATCCTTAACATTTTTCCAATCCCTAGCTAAAGGAACCAAAATATTTCCTAATCACACTTGGATCTGATAATGCAATACTCACATAAAATTATACTTTGAGACTAAGGTAGTCTAAGTAAAGTTACTGACTCAGAATTAGCATTTAATGTCTGAGTCGCAGTGATATTTTTATATTTGGTATATCTCAAATTATCCAAGCTATTTGTGGATCTACCTCTACCATACATTTAGTTTTCTATATATTCTCTTTTGCATTGAAGTCAGAGACTGAAGTTCTTTAGTGACATAAAGTTTTCCTGTTTATACAAAGAGGATGTTGAATTAAGACTTCCAATAAAGTGGATGAATAAAATGTTATTTAAGATTGGTTTAGTAATATTCTGAGCTAACGATATATTTTTCCGGGACGAAGAATTCTTGGTCAAAAAATGAAGTTTGCAATTAATCTTTCAGAAAATTTAAGAAAACAATAATTACTTGAATCTTCTAATGGTCAAATCGGGAAAAGTATTAATATATGTTGCAAAACCGTATATTTACGGAACATGTATTCAGAAGTAATAAAAATTACTTTGATAGTTGATATGTATTATCCTTTTAAGCAGAGAAATGGAAAGTTTATATACAAACAGTTTATTTCCTGCAAATTCAACTCTGGTCCTCTCTTCGTACACGTTTCTACAACCTTATGGTCTCGTCAGTGGAGATGAATCGAACCCAGAGCATCAATCGCTGAAAGCAACTGCTATATAAGATATAAATTCCAAAGTAATTTGGTACGATATTAAAAACCTGCCGACTTCGATCCCAAACTGAAAAATATCGCTAGTCAAACGACATCTGTACAATCACTGGAGTAGTGCGAAATTTTTAAAAATCAAAATTTCAGTAAAAAATAAAAATATCGATCTGCCGTATTTAACTAGTTGTTTGTATGTATTATCTTTTCAAGTAGAGAAAAGAAAAGAATATATAAAAAAAGTTTGTTTCCTACAAATACTATTCTGGTCCTCTCTCCATCCGCGTTTCGACCACCTTATGTTCTCGTCAATGGAGCTGTATCAAACCGAGAGCAATATTCGCAGAAAACAACTGTTTTATAAAATATAAATTCCAAAGTACGTCGGTAGGATATTAAAAAATTGCCCTATAGTTTATCCTCTTTATAAGGTGTATTTGCAGCAGATCTGATGTCAATATCCCTCTCATTTTTCTCGTAATTTATATAATACAATTTTTTTTTAATTTCTGTAAATATTTTTTAGCTTTTTTGATTGTAAACGGTGGTCTTTATTCCCATGAGAGAGTGAATGCCAATAAAAACGAACCCTAAATATATGGCGATTGCTGTTCTATGACCAGTTTAAATTATGACTTATGCATACAATTTTTTTCAGATATTTTATAACTTATTTATATTTTTTTGCATGGAGGTATTTTTACACTGTCTAAGGGTGACATAAAAATTTATAGTTTTTCATATCACTCACATTTCTTTGGTATTCTATGTGACCTAAGCTTCAAAAAATTAGGTAAGATAAACTTATTTTTCTTCTTTCATTATCGAAATATTAGATTTATGATTTAAAAACTTTTATTCAAATGGAACACATCATGCAACTCAATTTCGTCAACTTTAGTAATTAATTTTTCAAAATTAAAATATATGCTAATCTTCAAACCTTTCTTAGAGCATTATCGTATCATAAACTTTCAATTAGCATACATTTTGGTTTCAAATACGAGGTCTACGAAATTGGATAAATTTACGGTTACTCTTTTAATAAAGAGATTTTTTTGTTTCTTGACACCTCCTTAAATATTTTATGATTTTCGAGATAACGAGATAAAACTTGAAACGGCCAAAAGTCAATATAATCTACATGTTTTTTATAATATACCACTTGGAAGAGGGATGAGAACTTTTAATATGGTTATCAGAATCTCAAAAATTATCAAATCAGACAAGAATCACAGCGGGTCCTGATTCCATTCCTTCGTTTGTCGTAAGGGAGCCTTTGTCTGTAATTTTTAATTTATGCATTCAGAAATGAATTTTTCCTGATCTATAGAAGGAATGAAAAATCTGTCAGGTTTTTAAAAAAGATGATAGAACCAGAGACGAAAATTATTGCCCCATAGCGATAATGTGCAATTTTGCAAAGGTTTTTAAGCGGAATCGTCAGGAATAAATATCCTTTTACATAGAGCTTCTTATGATCGATCAGCAGCATAGTTTTGCTTCAGGAAAGTCAACCGTCTCAGTCTTTGTACTATTGCGCAGTGTGTCTCAGAGCGTATTGAGTCTGGCACTCAGGTCGATGTCGTTTACAAAGATTTTTCTAAAGCGGTTGATCAACATGATCACGGTATTTTACTTTCCAAATTGTAGGACTTCGATTTTAATGATAGCCTTATTAGATTTTTTGAAAGCTACCTATTAAACCGCTCTCACTATGTTGAATACCGTGGTCATACATCTAGTAATTTTGTTGTAATGTCGGGTGTTCCTCAAGGGTCTGTTTTGGGTCCCTTACTTTTTAACGTTTTTATTAACGACTTCACATGTGAGTTGAATAACAGCCGCCTACTTTCATTTAAAGATATTTCGGGACACAAGGAATCCTGGCCATTGTCTGAGCCTTGAATTGGATCTCAACAAATTAGATCCTTGGTGTCTAAAAAACTAACTGCCTCTGAACGTAGACAACTGCAATGTTATGTCATTCTCAAGAAGTAAAATGCCTCTGCTGCATGATTACTGGATCAACGGTGCTTTTCTAAGGCGAGTCAACTACATTAGGGACCTAGGAGTCACGTTTGACTGCAGACTCACATTTGTCAGTCATATTAATGTTATAGTATCGAGATCCTACCGAACACTGACCTATCTAGTGAGATCTAGTTATGAATTTAGTCGCTCCAGGTCATAAGCACGTTATATTATTCTCCTGTATGAAGCAAATTGGAATATGCATCAGTTATCTGGGATCCGTATTACCATGTACACTCTAAAAAGTTAGAAAAAATTCAGTAGCGTTTCTTACGATTCTTAAGCTTTAAATCGGATGGGTTTTATCCACTGGCTACTACACCTCGCGAAAGCCTATTGACAAGATTTAGTTTCACAACTCTAGACAAGCGCAGTAACGGCGCTCGTGTATTTTTTTTTGTATGGTTAATAACAATATTTTTGGCAACTGATTTGCTCGCGATAGTTCATTTTCATGTTCCAGGTATAACTAGAACTCTAGTATTTTTCTATTTGCGTAAACCGAGAACTAATGTATTGCTATTTTCCCCATTATACTCGATGTGTCCCCTTTATGATCACATGTAAGACAAATTTGATATATTTTACTGCAATTATTCTGTTGTCAAATCGTTTATATACAATTATCTGTGATTGATTTATAAACTACATTATACTTATTTTACTATTTATATCATGTATATAATTTTAGGATTTATGTTACTTTGTTCTTTTTCCTGCCTAATAATAGGGACTCTGGTCCTGTAGGGCAATGTAAATAAATAAATACATAAACAAATAAATAAATTATGATTTTCATTAAAACACATAACATTAAGTCAAGTGATCAATAAAATCCGAATAGGTACCCAAAATGATCAATTACTTTAAAGAATTTCTATTCTATATGATCCAAGGAAGCAACTATTTAAAATTACGTTACAAACGCTACTTAAATGTATAAACGATTTATTAAACCCATTTATACCCAGACAAATTGTCGTATATAGACCCGATACAATCAACAGATTAAATAAAATAACATAACTCTGACAAATTAATTTATCTTTAAAAACTGCTACGGAGAAAGCTGGTCGAAAACAAAAGTAGAGTTATTATTTAAAAGGAACAACAAATTTAAGTTTCTTTTTGTATATGATGTGATATTATCGATACGTTTCTCTTATGTAATTTTTTATTCATGAGCACCGTATTTAAGTTGTCAAATTTTGTACTGATATTCACATGAGAAAATTTTACGTAACCTATTTTATCAGTTTCATATAAAAAGATAAACATGAAAATTTTCACATGTACTTAATGCTCTGAAATATTTATCCCATTATTCACTAGCATAGTCTAAGTTTAGCACAGGTCTAAGCTGACAATAAAGGATTTGAAATCAAGTTTTAACGCTTAAAATAAAAGAATTATATTGACAAAGTGTTTTTTTTATCAAACCGACAAAAATAGAAAATTCTTCATTTTCAAGAGACAGATATTCCTCGTATCTATTCCAAGGCTTTATCTCTAGATTATTTACTAAAATATAACAATATTTTAGATAAAATAATGACGACAAACTTGAATTGCCATCAGAAATATCATCTCAAAAAATTAGCAAAGGTGGGAACGAAATTTGCCGTTTCTACTACCGTCCTGCCGAAACAACAGAACATTTACTTTTTTTGGCACTGTTCTGCAAAAGACTTAAATTTCTAAAAGACATCACCTTAACATTCGAAAAAACAGGGCACTCACCCTATAGAAAAATAGCAGACAGCGTGAAAGTCCCTAGCTTATACCAAGTTCGGGTATGGTTTAAAAGATCTTGCAGGTTGAAGTGTTAAAGACTCACTCACAATCCAGCACGTATTCAGTATAATTTCTGAAACAAAAATGCACTACTCTTGTAGTAGAAAATTTGGGTTACAAAAGAAGGAAACTCAGAATGAACTGGGTAATCATGTTATTCGATTTAGCATCAACACTGAGGTACTGCCAGGATTGCAAGCTCTTCTATCGTATTGACCGATCGAAAAGTATTTTCAATTACGATGAATAGACCAGGATAGTTTGTATATTTCTACTACAATGACTCTATCTGAGTACCTATAAACTTTTGTATAAATGTTAGCTACACTTACTCTCTATTAATCTAGTAAGTCTAAATATCCCGGGCTTATATTAAATTAAGGTAAAGTACAAAACATCTTTCAATTCTAAGTGCTATAGAGGGGCAAGGAAAGCATTAACCACTTATTCATTAGGGTAAGAATCGGTATTGCCGGTCAGTTAAGTAGAAATAATCACAAATCGGTTATTAATTAATATTTATTGATTAAACTTTTTAATAATTCAACAGAAGTATTCTTTTAGCATAGCTACAACATTAGGGATAATAAGTATCAAAATTAAAAAAAAATCAATACCAAAGTTCGTTGTTTCGTCCATAATCATCACAGATAATACATTTATTATCCAAGTATTTATCAACATCAGTATCTTCTTTGTCTTGAAGAACTCTCTTCTTAGCTTTTTTCAAATCAGATTTTACTTTATATTCCTTGTAGTCTTGTTTTCAGTTTTTATTTTGGCAGTTTCCTTTTTCCTTTCTCTTATGATCTTTCTATTTTCTTTCTCGATCGGAGTTTCCTTGTTAGGAGTTCCCGTTATGACTATTGCATGCTGTTTGCAAGATACACATGTGATATTATCGATACGATTGATACTGAAAATGAACTGGGTAGTCTTGTTATCCGATTTAGCATTAACACTGGTGTACTATCAGGATTACAAACTTTTGTATTCTATTGACCTCTCGAAAAGGTAAACGAATTGTAAAAATGTTTCCTTTGTATTTTCATTTTAGATGAATATACCAAGATAGTTTGTATATTTTTACTGCCAATACTTTATCTAGAAAAATAACAGACTTCCTAGAAAGTCTTAATTTCCCGGGGTTATATTAGATTAAGGTAATGTACAAAATATCTTACAGATCTAAGTGCTATGGAGGAGTAAGGAAAGTCTTAATGATTTAGTCATTAAGGTAAGAATCGCTATTGCCTGTCACTTAAGCAGAAATAATCACCAATCAGCTATCAATCAATATTTGTTGATTAAACTTTTTAATAATTCAACAGAGAGTATTCTTCTAGCATAATTACAACATTGAGAACAATAAGTAATAAAATTTTGGCGTAATCAACTTTAAAAAAAAAATCAGTACCAAAGTTTGTTGTTTCGTCTATAATTATCACAGATAATACATTTATTATCTAAGTCCTCAGCAGCATCAGTATCTTCATCGTCGCGCAAGTCTCTCTTTTCTTTGTCCGAGTTTGACGTACTACCGACACTATTTACGTCTTTGTCTTGAAGAACTTTCCTATTAGGTTTTTTTCAAATCAGATTTTACTTTATTTTCCTTGTAGTCTTGTTTTCAGTTTTTATTTTGGCAGTTTCCTTTTTCCTTTCTCTTATCACTTTTCTATTTTCTTCCTCGATCAGAGTTTCCTTGTTAGGAGTTTCCGTTATTACTATTGCATGCTGTTTGAAAGATCCACATTTTTTCTTGTCTATTGACTTTTTTTGGCATTTACAGAAGATCCTTAGCAGAGGTATTTTTTGAACGCCTGAAGTTGAGGGAAGGGGGCTGCTATAAATGTTAGTCGATTGCGGAATTTTGGAATTCATCGCTGCATTATATATTGGGCTTGGTTCGATTTCTTCAACAAGAAGTGATGGTGGTTTCAGTGAGTTTGGCTGATGATGAGTTAATGAATCTGTCGGTTCAGTGAATGATATTTTTCGGTCATCTGGGGTTTTATTATCACAGTTCCGGATTTCTTCTCTCGAAACGGACACCTCGCCAGTGTTTAAAATTTCAACAACCACAAAATATTCATCTATAAACAGATCCAGATTTAGAGGGTATATTCCTGTAGCAGCAAAACCAGTTTCAGCCTTTGCGATGGTTGCTAGTTATTGAAAAGCTTTTCTGAACAGCAATGCAAGATCATTTTGTATGATCTTATTTCTCCATTGTATCTTCATAAAAGGGTTACATGGTTGTTTGTAAGCAGTTTGAAAGGGACCATAGCTAGAAACGTTCATTAGCTAAATTTTATACGAGTTTTAAGTTGGTAATGATAGCATCATGATGTTATTACTTTTGCAAAATTCATTTGCTCTCAAAAAGATGTGGCTGCAATGGAATCGAGAATAATCAGTATGGGTTCATTTTCTGAAAGTTTGGTGGAATCAGTAAAAATTTCAGCCAGTCCACAAATGTATCCTAATTGATTCACCCATTTTCTGAGCAGCGATAGACAACTCCACGTGGCCCATCTGCTTCTAATGCAAATGAATGTATCCTTTGGCAGAGACTTATATTTTTCCATGAGATCTATAAGAAGCTTGAGAAAAATATCAACTTCACTCTTCTTAAAGGCAGTGACTCTATTCAAGCTTACACCTTCAGCTTTTCTGATGGATAAATGGTTTCGTTTTATGAATCCTTTGAACCAATCCTTGCCAGCTAATTGAAAAGTTAAATTAAATTTATGCTTAATAGTATTGTTGACTGCATATTCCTATGCCATCTTTCTAATTTGAAACGAAGTGCAGCCATAAAATGTTTTCGCCAAAAACAAAACAAAACTAACCAACTAGAAAGTATAACGACAACGATCATGAAACCGAGTTGAAAAGATAACTTATTTAGTAAATTTCACTATTATTGTTGAATTTTAAGTTTCGTCTAATTCCCGGAGCTGGGAACAGATCTGCCGTTTCTAAGACCATGCTGTCGAAACAATGGAACACCTGCTATACTAATGTTGGCACTGTTCTGCAAAAGACTTAAATATCTCAGACTTATGTTGGATTAACGTAAAGTACAAATGATCCTATAGGTCGAGGTGCTATGGAGGGGCAAGGAAAACCTTAATGACTTATCCATTATCTATAAAATATACATCTAAATAAATTGATTGATAAAAAAAAATTGGATAAAATAATTTGTAATATCTATTCTAATCAATATAAAATCATTGTCAAATTGATTCCTGAAATTTCAAACGTTTTAAGGTAATTTTTTGTGAGCACGAGAAACTCATTTTTAAATATTAAACATTATTTCAAACGAATTAATTGGACTCCAATTACACTAGTCAACAAATAAAAATGGATACTTCAGTTTTAAGCCCTTGAGAGACTTCGTGGTCAACCTATCATCCATAGCCACCCTCACGCGGTATTGCTAGATTATGCACAATTTCCCTAACTTATGAAAAACGTAAATTTGGCAACGTCGCGCTCCAAATTATTTTTTAAAATAATGTGATTAAAATACTTATTCATTTTTGCGGAAAAAATCATACCTCAACTTAACCAAAGACCGCCTATTACAATACAGTCGCAGATTGCCTGCTAAATAGTTTAATTTATTAATGATAACGAAACTTCTACACAAAACTAATGGGCCAATAAAACTACTGAAAACTTAGCTGTCTTAATTATGCCAGGGCAGTGTAAATGTCAAGGCACAAAAGGTAACCAATTTTAAATTATGTATTTATCCTCAGTAAAATTAATAAATTTACTATTCTTGTATTAGACTCGCTGAGGGTAAAATTTAAAAATATTTAAGCCCACTCTGACAGATGAAATTTAAGATCCGAAAGCAGATCGTTTTATAAGATAACCCACAGAGCAGATATTGGAAAGATGACCGGAAACAAGAGATATCTTTTGTTTCTAATTGACACTTACAATGCTCGAAACACCGACCATAAAATCCGATTGCTTTCAATGCCTCCTAAGATTTATTGATAATGGCTTATTTTGGTTTTTATCTTGCATGGATCGATCTTTATTTCTTGAATAATTAGTTCTTAAAGAGTAATGGACTTGCTCGAAAGAGTAGTACTCTTTGTAGCTTAAAAGTTTATAAGGGTAAGTTTTAAAAATATTTAAGTGTTAAATGGAGAAACAGAGTAGATAATTTTTTGAGCTACATGAGAATTAATTACTTTTACTTTTTAATAGCTATCCAATAAAATACCAAAATGTTAAGATTTCTCGATTCAAATTGAAAGTGGTTAAAGTAATATTTGCACACCATACGTTTTTTTTATCTGGTGGCAACAACAACATGGTGTTCGCACATTGAAAATATAATTACCTAAATTTAACTGGCACACCAAATATGATATTGTAACATATTAAAAAACTATTATTGTGTTCACGGGTAATCCCAATAACTTTTCTCCAAAGGTAATTTCTTATTTTTACCTTCAAGGCCAATATCCAGGAAGAAAACAAAATGCTATTCTTGGGACTAGTTCTCCTGTTAATATATTATTAATTCAAATTTAACTACAATAGACTAATGCAAAAGATTTATAGGAAGTGAGGTCAAAAAGTATACGAGTATAATTAAATCAATTTCCAGGAATGCATCACTTCACATGACAAACGCTTTGTTTCGTAATTCCCTTGTATATTTAAAAATAACATTACGCAACAAATTTTTGTTTATTTGTTGCTTCTTGCATAAAAAGTGCATTTTTTTTCTTAATTTTGAGGCGCAGAATACAAAAATGACAATGAAATTAAAAATTTAGATGCAATTTTCAACAACAAGCTTTTTTTATTTTATTTTTAAGTAAATAATAAAAAAATTCATACTTTTACACTTATAGAGACACTAAATTTCCTGTCTTTTTGCTTTTATTTTGTGAATTGTTGCTGGAGCATCTCAAACAAAGAGTTCAACAGTAGTCAGCCAGCATGGATGCAAGAATGGAGTGGAAACTTTCCCTGGTACCTTTCTCCATAATTGAAACATCTTGATAGAAGCGTTCGTTGTGTTCATCACTTACAGCTCCACAATTTTCAAGAAAAAAGTCCAGATGTGAGTGAAGGAAATGGATCTTTAGAGACATATTGCAACCCATTTTTTGCTACAATTACAGTATCTTTTCAATAAGAGTAACGTAATTGTCAGCTTTTTTATTTCCGAAAAAAATAGAGACGAAAGTCATTCCAAGCATTTTTTCAGAATCTGGTAGCGCTGTCAAAATGGTTAACTTTTAGAAGATTTCGAATATGTGGACGAATAAAAATACCTCTTTAATTTTTGCTTTACTTTGCCTTGGGAATTTCTGACGCAGGTACTGAAAAGCTAGCCCATCTATAATCAGTGCCTTAGCCAAGTTTTTCATTAGGTCCAATTTGATATGCAGTGGTGGCAACAAAATCTTAATGGCTGTAATAACTGTCGAACGAACCAGTCTTTTCTCTTGTAATGAAGTGCCTTTGCCGGACTGTCCCATTCACACAAAAAACAGCAAACCTTGGTGTAGTCTAGATGCAACCAAAGTAAAAGTGCAATCTCCTTTAAATCGCCACAGATCTGTCATTGGTCGTCATCGTATTTTATACTTGTCAATAGGTACTTCATATTGTTGTATGATTTTTTCATTCCAACAGGAATAGACTATAAAATATTTCCTATATGCAATAAAACTGCTTTTAAACTCAATGTTGAACTATCTATAAACAATCTCCATTCCTCTGGCTTGTAGTTTATATATGCTAATGTTATTTTAGAAAACTAAGTTGTCGTCCATGTTAAAGAATGGTGCTAGGCCTTTATGGCGTTTACGAAAAATCCATACTGAAACATCGTCTTCTAATAAGTTCCACTGCTGCAATCTTGATCCTAGTAACTCTGCTTTACTTTTTGGTATTTTAAGTCTCTTACATAATTCTGATTGATTATTTTGTGAGGTTGGCGGTATAACGTGCTGGGTGTGAAATCGAAGTTCGTCACTATGAGGCACAAATCTCATGGCAGATGGTATATTTGGAAATTTTTAATAATCGGCTTTTTCTTCTGGGATATAACTGTGCCTTGCCCAACACGAGGTATGATGCAGAAATAGCAATCATTAACATGATTTGAAGGCTCTCTCCAAATCACTGGGACAGCAAACCCCATAGATCGTTTTTAACTATTTAACCAGCTTCTCAGGCTTGAGGTGCATGAATTACAGCAGATATGTGGCGCCCCCTGTTTGATGATCCCTAATATTGCAACCGAAATAAGCTGATATGCCTTTTTATCAATGCGGTAATAGATTGCTTCTGAGACGCAAAAGTTACCACACCATATGCATAACTAAAATGATCTGGATTGTTTACACAGTTTCGAGACATCTTACAATCTGAACTATTCGATTCGCCTCACTATCTTCGACTGACTAATCTCACCGCTTTGTAGCTGCTTATATACCAAACACGGCTTCTACATTTTTAGAGAATGTTCGAGAAGTTTCCATTTAATTCCATAATATTCGCAATAGTGGCGTTTGTCATTTGTTTGTATATAGAAATTCGATTTACATGGGCTTAAATGGCTCGCTTATTTTAAGCCCTGGGGAGTTGAAACTTCATATATGGGAGTCGTTTCTGCGGTGTTGCCAAGCTGTATAAACTTAGGAAAAATGTATATTTGGTAACGTTGCATATCTCTTTTGTTACAACGATACAAATATTCCACGTGCATTCTTGCGGTTACATTGTTTATAGGGAGACATGACATTACGTATCTCTAAAACTTGAACTAATATTAAAAAGATAAGTTTAGTTTCGGTTCTAGGACATCAAAAATAGTGAGATTTAGTTTAGATACATTTTGGCTGTTGTCCAGTGTAATGTATAATATGCAAGGTGGTGCCAGAAAGCTGAACCCATTCAATTTTTTTTTGGTTTAAGAGACGTCCTTTTTATAATAGAAAAGTATTACACTTTAAACTTTACCCATTTTTTGTTGCTATATAGAAATCTTATAAAAAGAATTGACTTTCTTTTCCCTCATCTATGGTAAAATTTGAAAAATATTATTTATTTTTAAACAATTTTGGATCTTCCAATTAAAGCCACTGATGAGGCACGGGTATACAATTATACTAAAAAATAGTCAGTAAAGAAAAGAGACTACACTGGTTTCTTAAAATTTAATATTTGAATCTTCTTTTGCCCTAATGTTATATTGTGCGACGTTGCCAAATTTATCAGATAATATGTTTAGGATTTTATTGCCTAAAGTTTATTTTTTAACAATGTAAGAGAGATCGTTAGTGAGTTAAAAAGGGATGCTCTCAAAATAATTAAAATATAATATGGGGACCAGTAGAAAAGAAGAAGTTGATGATGGTTCTGGAAAATTGAAATGTTTAAATTAAAATTTAATTAAGGAGACGTATTCTTTTTAAAAATTTAGTATAAAACAATGTTTCCCAATTTAAAAAATTTTGAAAATTAAAAAATTTATAGCTGATTTAAAAATGCAAGATTTTAGTATTGCACGATATCTCAAAAACACAATTAGCTAGAACCGCTCCTTAAGTATAACACTCCCAATTAACTGTTTTTCTATCTCGTATAATTTTTAGTGCCGCAATGCATTCATGATTAAGTTGGGACACACTGTATATATATATATATATATATATATATATATATATATATATATATATATATATATATATATATATATATATATATATATATATCAACATCCGACAACATGCAGGAGCGGATCCAAGGAGAGGAGTGGTGAGGGCGATCGCCCCCTCCCCCGAGAACTTCGAATTCCTGCTGTATTAGGAACGTGAATGTCGCTGGCACTACCCCCCCCCCCCCACGACGACAACTTACTTTCGCTTGCCACACTGTGCTATCGCCCCCATACCCAAGAGCTTCGAATTCAGAAAAATAGATGCCTGCTGCATTAGGGACGTGAATGTGGCTAGAACTCCTCTTCCCCACACACAGCCCGCTTTCCATTGCCATACTGTACTCTTGTGATATCGCCCCCCCCCCCCACCCACAAAAAAAAGAGTGGCTGGATCCGCCTCTGACAACATTGCTGACAGTAACACTAAATGTGTAATGATGGTTTCTATTAACCACCAAATCATTGGGCGAAATGACAAACCTGAAATAATGGCTTCAATTCAAAATTCATAAAATTTTATATAGAGTGTCCCACAAACAATTCGATCTATATATGGAGAACTATATACAGGAACATTTTAAAAATTTGGGAGCACACTAATGTTAATGGGGGCAACCCGGCTAAAATATTTTCAAGATGGTGGCACTTCCAGTTATACAGGAAGTAGGTGTCAATATAAGTTTTTATGTCAAAAATAATGTTTGATGGCCGGAAAAGTAATTATTAATTTTTCCTATAAGAAAGCTTTTTTTATTTACATTGGGTTGGACTTCTTGTTCAAAATGGCGTACTTTATTAGATTTTTATATTATTTTGATACCCAATAATACAGGGTGTCCAAAAAATAAGACTAAAATTAAATTGAAGGAATAGTCAAAAGTCTATTTTTTTTAAATGGAAACCCCCAAATTTTCTAATTTTAACATTAAAAATAAGGGCAAGTTTGTGTAAAATCGTATGTGCCGAAAATTTTTAGTCTTCAAAATAATGTCAATTTAATGTATTTATATAGCGACTTTGCTGCAGATTTTAAGTTCAGTTAAAACCTTAGTTGGCCATGACGTTTTACTCATAGCTGGCTATGGCGGCATTGAGAAACAATCAAATGCTAAAAATGTACGAAGTTGTCACCATTTGAATATTAATTATTAATTTATATGACGGGCCGCTTGAATTATACAAACGAAGATTATTTAAGCTTATTTATTATTTATGGAGAATGTGATAAATTTATACCAAGGATATATGAAATATTTGCCATTCGATATCCGCAAAGACAGAAGTCATCAGAATGTGCTGTCAAACAAATTATCGAAAATTTTAAGAACTTTAGATCCATCAACGCAATAGCGAAAAGAAATAAATATAATGAGAATATAAAAATTTTCTATTCTGCGATTTTTTGCTACATATCCAACAATGTCTGTAAGACAAGCAAGTCAGGATTATCCAAATTAACAGTTCATAGAATATTACGGGAACATAAATTACATCCATACACATTTTCCATGGTTCAATATCTGAAAGAAACTTATATAAAAAATTGATAATTATTTTAGGGTCTACAAATGACATTTTTGGCATAAAAACTTAATTACCTCAAAAGCGCTTAGTAGATTTTGAGGGGTATTTTAAAAATATTGTTTAAGTCTTTGAAATATGTGGAGTCCAGACATCTCTTAAAAAAAGAAGAGCTGAGTAATGGTGTACAGGGTGAGTCAACGATTGGATGAAGTAGGTTTGTACCTTTTCGGTGAAATTAACAAAGAAACTATATTTATTGTTTGATACAGTTTATTTTTACGCAGATTTTAAAAATATTTAGGACTCTACAGGGTGAGCCAAAAAACTAGGACAGCATAAAGTTGTATTTTTTTAAATAGAACACCCTATATACGAATCGTATTTTCGATTTAGCCTATAATTTTAAATCTTTTTTATTAAGGGTTTACTATAACAAAACTTTATAGTTTCTGAGATAATTAAGTTTAAAGAAAAAAAGTCACATTTTCAAGCATCAATTCAATCCTAAATAACGTTTTCCATTTTGTGACAAATATATTCAAATTTGGAATTTAGCAAGGCCAAGGACAAGTTAACATAATTTTTACCTTATATTTGCAATAAAAGCTACAGGGTGTTGAACACATCGGCTCAAATTTGAACAAGTTTAATTGAATAAATATCTTTTTCTTTAAATGGTACACCCTGTATATTTTCTTGTTATTTAATAGAGTAATAAAAACCCTAAAAGTTTTGTTCAATATATCCTATACCTATTTATAATAGTTTTTGAGATATTTCAGTTTTTCTTATTTTCCATACTTTTTTACAGAAATAGTCTTCATTATCATAGTAGCCATGGCAAAAACAATGTAAAAGAACATTTTTCTATGTGTCAAATTTATAACCGCAATCGCTTCTTTTGGTTTTTATGTAGTGTAGTTTGGCTTTTTTTGCATTCATCTTATATTGTAAAATGAATTTTCCAAAGAATGAGTTAATAGATATGATTTATACAATAGGAGTGGCTCAAAAAAATTGCCTTCTTGCTCAAAGAATTTACAAAATGAAGTATCCTGATCGACGCCAGCCTAATACCCATACTTTTCAAAACTTAATGCAAATATTTGATTCTTCTGGTACTGTAAAGTGGTCAACAAACCAGTAACTAATGAAGAAAAAGAACTACAAGTATTGTTAAATGTTCAGGAAAATCCTTATATTGGTAGCCGTCAGTTAGCAGCATTATGTGAAACATCACAATCCACCGCTAATCGTACTACCAAGAAATATAGGTATCATACATATCACATGGAATTACACCAAGAATTGCATGGACAGGATTTTGAAAGTCGTGTAAACTTTTGTCGTACAATAAATGCGGAGATTCAATTAAATCCAAATTTATTATGCAAGGTAATGTTTAGTGATGAAGCTACTTTTAGAAGTAACGGTGCCGTAAATAGACGCAACATGCATTATTATGCCACAGAAAACCCATTTTGGATTAGAGAGGTGCAACATCAAAACCACTGGTCATTAAATGTTTGGTGTGGTATTCATCATAATCGAATTATTGGACCCCACTTTTTTAATGAACCACTAAATGGCCATAGTTACCTGAACTTTCTACAAGAAGAACTACCCCAACTGCTTCAAGGTCTCGATAGGGATGAGCTCGACAGTATGTGGTTCCAGCACGATGGTGCGCCTCCGCATTACCATCGTGAAGTTCGTGCGTTTTTGGACCAACGATATCCGCAAAAATGGATTGGACGTGGGGGTTTCATTGAGTGGCCACCAAGGTCTTGCGACATCACCCCATTAGATTTCTTCCTATGGGGTTATATTAAAAATAAGGTGTATGTTAATCCACCAACAACAGTGGAAGATATGCGAAACAGGATTAGGGATATCTGTAGAACAATAACGCCACTAATTTTGTCCAGGGTGCGAGAAAATCTGCAAAAAAGACTAAATTTGTGCATTGCACTAGAGGGTCGTTTATTTGAACACTTATTAAAAAGAAATAATTAATCTCAGTATTTAATAGGTAATTTTTTTGTTTCAATTTAGTATAAAAGTAAATATGTATTTGCCTTGTCGTTATTGTTGTGTTAATTTTTTCACATTATGTTTAATTAAACTATTGCCATTGTAATATAACGAATATTGTAATTTCATCATATTTAACCACATTCTGTTTGTTTCTGTAGTTTCTTTTTATTATTTTACATGGCTACTATGATAATGAAGACTATTTCTGTAAAAAAGTATGGAAAATAAGAAAAACTGAAATATCTCAAAAACTATTATAAATAGGTATAGGATATATTGAACAAAACTTTTAGGGTTTTTATTACTCTATTAAATAACATGAAAATATACAGGGTGTACCATTTAAAAAAAAGATATTTATTCATTTAAACTTGTTCAAATTTGAGCCGATGTGTTCAATACCCTGTAGCTTTTATTGCAAATATTAGGTAAAAATTATATTAGCTTGTCCTTGGCCTTGCTAAATTCCAAATTTGAATATATTTGTCACAAAATTGAAAACATTATTTAGGATTGAATTGATGCATGAAAATGTGACTTTTTTTCTTTAAACTTAATTATCTCAAAAACTATAAAGATTTGTTATAGTAAACCCATAATAAAAAAGATTTAAAATTATAAGCTAAATCGAAAATATGATTCGTATATAGGGTGTTCTTTTTAAAAAAATACAACTTTATGCTGTCCTAGTTTTTTGGCTCACCCTGTAGAGTCCTAAATATTCTTAAAATCTGCGTAAAAATAAACTGTATCAAACAATAAATATAGTTTCTTTGTTAATTTCACCGAAAAGGCACAAACCTACTTCATCCAATCGTTGACTCACCCTGTACATATACTTTGTTGTGAAGCATAAAACGGTATATTTTTTCTTCACATATTCATAGCAATTTTGGCCATAAACAATTTATATGGATTGGAATATCCTTGACGTACTCTATTTTAATCTAAACTCTCTTTTATATATACATATACTTATGTGTATAGATAAGTACGAGTATCACGTTTTTTCACCTACAATAATGAACCAAGTCTAACGGTTTTACTATGTTTTACTCAACAATATTTATACTTCCTTCGTAAATATAATTTTAGATTTCTATGTTATTTACTATGACACATTTTTTGTAGTTTCCTTTTTTCTTTAGAAATAGGTGCTTAGTCACTGAAATTTACGTTGTACTATGGTAAAATAAATAAAGGCGGCGTGTGTGATGTTACTAGAAGATGACAGGTCGAGATATGTGGTAATGATAACAATAGAGATATCTTTAGTTTGCTATTCCAAAGAAACACTTTGCGTTTTTCTGATACATACTTAAGTTTATTTATTATATTTATTGTCAACAGAACAGCTTTATTTCTAAAATATAAATTTTGAAAATGAACAAAATTAATTTTTGTTGTTTCGATGATTAATCTTACTGCAGATTAGTGGTATGCTTAAAAAATGTTAGAGTTTTCATTAATGTGCAGCTCTAAATAATATCGAAGATAATGGCATACATTTTTAGTTTGTGGGATTATGTGGATTTTTTGGTTAAAATTTTTTCTTATTTTCTTCATTAATTTTTACGTCTTTTTTTTGGAGACATTCGTCTTATAATTATGACTTCCATTATTTCCTTTTTTTCTTAAATCCAGTTGAATCCTGCCGTCAGCTCGTTATTAACAACCCAGAACCTCTACAGTCTTCTTCTCAATCTTTTGAATTAATAAGGTCCATATTAACATTCTTGTATGCTGGTGGTTTATATCAATACATCCAGCATGTGACTGCTTTAATTTTGCAACTTTTCGCTCGACGTCTCACTCTGGGTATTTGCCTGACCCATTCGTTTGTTTTTCTGTGATTCAGTAATATCCTCAGCATTATACTATTTGCGCAATTGTTAATGGTAATTACTGGAATAGTGAAAATACAGTATTTTCAGAATTTTTTTGATGATTTTTACATACTTGCTTTTTCCGATCACTGTCTTTAAATTTTAGCCACTTCTAGCAAAATTTACAAATAAAGCATAATATTTAATAATTTTTTCAACAAAGTTTACATAAATAACAGCGGAAAAATGTGTAAAAGTAAGAGAACCGTTCGCTTATCATTTGATCTTTTTTGGCGATTTAAATTAAAATAGGTGATTTACATGCGATGTTGCCACGTTGACGTGGATTTTAGATTTCATTAGGATGGATTTTAGACCAGCGTAGTTTGCAGAACAAGCTGTTTATGTTTGGCATCCAGTCCACAATTAATTGCATTTGAACAATCAAGTTTTTCATCCTAATGAAATTTAAAATCTATGTCAACGTGGCAACATCGCATGTAAATCATGTGATTCTGTCAAAATATTTGACCCACTTAAAATATGATCAAACGATAAATCGACAGTTTTTCTAAGTTTTCATGGGAAATATACATTTTTCCGCGCTTATCTATATATGTTTTGTTAAAAAATATTATTGAATATTGTATTGTAATTGTGAATTTTGCTTCAAATGTCCAAAATTTAAAGGTAGTGATTGCAAAATTAAAATTTTTTTTTTTGAAAAACTATGATGCGAAATCGGCAAAAAAAAACTTCATATTCGTATTGTACCATTCGAAAATAAAATGTATGTAAAAAATCGTCGAAAAATTCAGTGTTTTGACTATTCCGAATAATTACCTTGTTAATCTGTTGATTTGATTCAATTTTAAGCTCCGTATTAGATTTCAAGTCAGTATCAATAGGTCAAATATTTTATATTTTTCAACACATAACTGACTCTTTCAAAAGATAAATATGTCTTTATGATATCAGTAGAGGATAGATCTACTACTAGTATATGACCCTATCCACGTGAGCTTTGTTTTTTTTTATACTTCCTATAAACTGTAATTTACTTCCTTTCCTATATTCTCTCTACTTCTCAACACGCATTAAATTAGAGCAAGAAGATAAGGTCCAATTGCCAAGTATGAGTAAAATGAGTTCTTCACATTCTAAGTTAAGTTAATCATTTCTTAACTAAACGTTAAGTCACTAGACTCTATCTCCTTAAACACTCTAATATTTTAGCATATAACTGAGTTTCTGAATTAGCTCATTTTAAGTCTTAACGTTTACTTCATATAGAAGCCATTGTTCATGGTTTCCGACAAATTTGAAAATAGTTCTATCAAGTGTGTCCATTTTAAACCCACGATACAGGTTACTCTTGCGGAAGTGCATCAACAATGTTTCCTAGCACTTCGTTTTCAAATGTTTGGATAATCAGAATGTTGTTTTTATTGGCACTGCTCCAGAGCTAGATACTGTATGTCTAGATAGGTTTTAGCATTTTCTTGTAAATAAGCAGTTTATTATATATATATATATATATATATATATATATATATATATATATATATATATATATATATAGCTTAGAGTTTCACCGAAGCAACCAATTTTTTTTATAGTTTAATCCCAGCTCTTTCCTTTCCTTTTTTGAATCGACTTTCAAGCATCAAGGTTCATTCCCAGGTATCTTGCCGAGTCACCATGTGGGATCTAGACATCGTTTATTCTAACAAGTATGTCTTATTTTTCTTTGTTTGTGAAAATTATATGTACAGATTTGTTTACGTTTAGTTTGATATGCCAATACTTTGTCTAAGTATTAATTCTATCAATGGGCGTTTGTAATTTTATAGCCGCTTCTTCATGATTATTTTCATAGGCAATAATTGCTGTATCATTGGCAAAGACTTCAATTGTATCTGTTCTAGATTAGGAATATCACTAGTATATAGCAGGTTGCGTAATGGACCTAGTACGCAACCTTGTGGTACTCCTGTTTTGATTTATTTTAATTCAGAGTAAGCCTCTTCCTGTTTAATTCTGAAGTGTCTGATAAATAGAACCTCAAAAGTTGATGGTAGAGGCTTGTTCAATTTGTGAAACAAGCCTTTATACCAAACTTTGTCAAAAACGTAGGCGACATCGAGGAAAATGGCGGAGGAAACTTTTTCTTGTTCTAACGATTTTTCAGTTATATCAGGGATTCTATGTAACTTGAACAATTGTGAAGCGTTTTTTTCTAAACTCAAACTGATTGTTCGAAATCAGTTTTGAAATTACAGGTACTAATGTGATAGACCTGTAACCCCCAGACTTTATTATCTTCCTAGTTCAGCGATCGTCATGACTTCTACCACTTTTCACATCTTAAAAACATATCTTAATCTGAATGAAGCTTCAATTGGAAATTGCGTCAAGATCTGCCCTATAGTCAAGTCAATATTTGGAGTTAGTATTTCTTTTAGGGTTCTCGATTTATTATTGTAATAGTATTCTCTTATTATAATATTGTCCAAGAGTTCATCCCCTTCATTTGGTTGCAAATTCATCTATATATCTTCTTCAAATCTATTTACTTTTTGCAATTTTCTAATTGGTAGATTTTGTAATACAGGTTCTATTAGTTTTGTTATCATTTGTAAGTTTAATCAGATACTTCTCAATAAATTCGTTTTAAATTCCCATATTAGTTACTGGGTAGCTAGATTGCATGTTTTTTTGTCTAAAGATGCTCTGCTGTGTTGTCATTTCCTTATAAAATTTATTTTTTTACTAATCAACTCCCTGATATATCACAAGGTGGTCTCTTATTTTGGGTTTGATTTCTGGAGTATTCTCCCTGCTCTCGTTGCATTTTTTTAGAGATGAGTTAAACAGAACATACCGTGGCGATATTTGATCATCGATTCCTAGGCTCTGTTGTGCCTTTTACATCCCATCGTTTCTGTAGGGTATTCAAGGCTGATTGAGTTTACGAATCCAGACAACCTCTTAATTGAGTTTGCCTAACGGCTTCCAGTAATAAATTGTGTCTCCAAAATGTCTCTGTCTCAGCCCGTTGAGTGATAGGCACTCTCCAAGGGCATGGTTAACAGTTTCATTCTCCTCCAGACACCATCTACATATCGGGTCATCTACGACATCAGTCTTATGAAAATGGCCCCTCAAATGACAATATCCTGTCAACAGTCCCACTACAATTCCGAGCTCTTTCCTTGCTAAGGAGAGAAGTTGCCTAGAAACCCATGGCTTAAATCCAATTATATGTTCCTTAGCACACCTCATTCATTCCAGGAGCTCCTCTACACGATTCAACTAATTTACTTTCTAACAACAATTTTAATTCCCTTTTACCCACAGCAATTGGAAGATGTAAGAGAGGTTGGGGTCCGTATGGTTCAATCGTGCACCCCATTTTTGCCAGACGGTCCACTTCCTCATTTCCGTGTATACCTGACTAATCTGGAACTCACAGGAGTTTGATTGTGCAACTGTTCCTTATCAGACTGTTCAGTACATGTTTGCACTCAAATACCAGTAGCAAAGTTACAACATTAAACTTCAGTGCAATTATTACAGATATACTGTCTGAGCATGTCTGTTATCCTATTCCTATTTATGTTCCTCTCACAGAGATACAAAATAGCATAATATATCGACGCACGTTGTCCGAGATGGTAGGACTCTCTAACTCCTGCTCAAGCTCTTTCTCTACTTGGAAAAAGTATCTCAAAAGAGTGGTTGGGTTCCAAAAGCGATGCCATGTAATCTGTTTGCATTGGGAGTAATGAACACCTCTCCACCATATTTTTCCAGACACCTAAGTAGCCGCCCGTTTCAGTTTTAAGATACTCCAAGCAATTAAGACAATAAGCAGTCTTCAGGACCTCGTTTTCTGTGTATAATGGGAGAGGAGGTAAGCTCACCAGGACTTCTAGAGCCCTTGTGGGGACATTTCTCATCGTACTCATTAATGTTTAAAGTTATTTTTTACATGGATTAATCTTAAACTTGGTGGTACCGTCTTGGTTCTCGAAACACCCCATAAATGAGTATATAGTGCTGCATGTATTCGGACAATTGATATAAAAGACTGCATATTTTATTTTTGAAAAACTATATCCACAAGATTAATTATAAATGATTGCTTTTCTTTCTGATCCTACATATGTTTTAAATAAAGAACAAACAACAACTGCTCACATTTATGTTTCATCGACATTTCTATACAGGTTCTCATAAGTTATAAAAAGGCCAATATTTTTTTATTTTTAACCACCTTCATGTCAATAGGTTTGAAACCATTAATTTTACAACACCTACTCAAGTGTGAAACAATGTAATATTTTTCTTCACATTATAAACATAACTTAAATGTTGCACGCGACAGTTGAAATTGCAAAACTATGCATTTGACGAGACATTCTAAGCACATAACCATTAATTTCTTGGTTAAAATGTTTAACCAAGCCTATGGAATAGCACAAAGTGATCACGATACATTTTTTAAACTTATTTGTGGTTATGCTTAACCAATTGACTCATGATTGATTACAATACTATTTATTACTATAGTAATTATTATAGAAGGTTCACAGTGGTTTAAGCGAGAATAAATTTTATACAAGAGGGTAAAGAATTTATTTCTTTTTTATGTTACTTTCGTCATTTTTATTTATTCTTTTACTTTTTTAACACATTTTGTAACCATATAATCGAAATATCCACATCAGTCATCTTATCTTCAATGTGTCCCACGACGAACTGGTGCGATCGATTTTTCGGAAAAGAGACTGAAAAATTTTGAATATTTGACAGTTTACTAAAGTCGATGAAGGCAGTTCCACTAATTTATTTATTAAATGGAATACCCTATCTGTTATTTCATCTTTAGTTTATACGCAAAATTTTAGACATATTTTTCGTATCATACCCTATACCTAAGTCTAACTGTTTTTGACATATGAAGGATGCAGGAAAAAAGGGCTCATCGACATTTTTTGTATTTTTAAACTAAAAGTTCCACTGTATAGAAAATATTATATGCAATAATTTGGTCTAATCCAAAACAACATAAAATAATCTCATTGCCTACGCTATTGAAAAAATATTCCAGTACCTAATATTCAAACCAATGACGCATATTACAAACATCAGCTTTCTGAATATGTCAACGATGAATAGAAGACGAATATTTGTCAAATTTCCACTATATTTAACTAAAAAACTTGACGAGTTTCGGTAACACTGTAACATCATCAGAAGTTCTATTTTAAATGACAAAATATTTGGTTACTTGAAAAACTTATACCTAGATTTACAATAATGAATAAGTGCAATACCCTAATTTACATTTTATTACCTATTATTTAAATTATTGGGAAATCCACACTGGTTTTTGTTAAAAGATATTTAGCAGGGGTGAGGTGTTGATATTTGTTTGGTCATGTAATAGATTACCTTTAAGCCCACTGTTAGTAGAAATTTTTATGGGCAATATAGAAAAAATAATATTTGATAACCACATTAGCCAACATTTTTTGTACTGGTACAGATATGTGGATGACATATTAGTGTGTTTCACAGGCACACATCGACAACTTAATAAATCTTTAGATTTTATTAACTCAATCCACCAAAATATTCAATTTACTATGAAAAAAGAAGAAAATAACTCAATAAATTTTCTTGATCTAGTCATTACTAAAGTTTTAAATAAACACTCTTTTGGAATTTTTTCACAAACTCATACATACGGATACAACCATACATAGAACTTCATCTCAGACCCAGAACAACATAAATTAGCGGCTTACCATAGTTTTATTCATCGTCTTATTAGCATTCCCTTATCTGAAGAGAATTTTAAGAAAGAATTAAATGGATTAAACAAGTTGCAGCTAACAATGGTTACTTACCATCAATGGTCAACTCAACTTTTACAAAAAAATTAAAAAGGAAAGCCACACAAGAAGTTTATCCTATTGCACAAGAAAACAAGAAACGCAACTTTACCGCTTTAACATATTTTGGTAAATCATCAATTAAAATTAAAATGTTTCTGAATGAAAAAGATATTGGGGTAGCCTTCAAAACAAATAATTCAATAGGAAAACGCTTAAAAAATTATAAAACAAAAACAAATAAAGATAACAAGTCTGGGGTCTATAAACTTAAATGCGGAAGTTGCCCAAAAGTATATATAGGCCAAACAGGCAGATCGTTTAAAAAAAGGATTCAGGAACACAAAAATAATTTTTTACACAATAAAAACAGTTCTTCATACGCAAATCATTTAATAGAACAAAATATTCAATTAAAGGATAATTTTGAAATTCTCCATGTAGAAAGGAAAGGTTATAAACTGAATTTCTTAGAGGCCATAGAAATAAATCGATTAAAGAACGCAGGTAATCTATTAAATGACCAAACAGATATCAACACCTCACCCCTGCTAAATATCTTTTAACAAAAACCAGTGTGGATTTCCCAATAATTTAAATAATAGGTAATAAAATGTAAATTAGGGTATTGCACTTATTCATTATTGTAAATCTAGGTATAAGTTTTTCAAGTAACCAAATATTTTGTCATTTAAAATAGAACTTCTGATGAAGCTACAGTGTTAGTGAAACGCGTCAAGTTTTTTAGTTAAATATAGTGGAAATTTGACAAATATTCGTCTTTTATTCATCGTTGAATATGGATTTCCATCAAGTAAAAGCCAGCACCCTACTTAGTTTCTGAATATGTGTTCATTATGCACGTGTGAGGTTCATCAAGGAGTATTTTCTACTTGTACTCAGAAATCGAGGGAAAGAAAGGCAGTCTACAACTTCATGAGGGATGATACAAAACACCTAGAAACTTTTTGTGACTCTTGCAGCGGCTAGAATAAGAACTTTACGGTGCTGAGGTTCTTACACCATTTGGTTTAAGTCGAAAAAAACTGAATTCTGTAAAAATGAGATTCCCTGTAAGAGGTCACTTATACCTAGAGTGTGATAAAAATATAGGATTAGTAAAAACTACCACAAGGACTGAAGTTTCTGACGACTGGCTGTAAGTATTCAAAGATGCTTGCCAAAACCCAAGACATTTCCCGCACGTCCGATAAACGAGTTAGAAATAACAAAATCGGACACTAAGATTTTGTTTCTTACAATGGAATGTGGGAAAAAGTTTCGATTGCTGGAAGAAACCAGCGTAGCCATGTGAACTTGCAAGAGAAAGAATTCATTTTGCCAAGACTTGCGTATAAAGATGTTTTGCCTATTTCTGCAGAAAATTTCGAAGACCTGCAAGTTTTGAAGAAGTTTTTTCGCTGGAAGTTGTGGAGTATTTTACCAATATTAAACATACATAGTCTAAGTTTTTTGTAGTTTGTTTAAGGACTACAGAAAATAAATAACATATTACGTATGATAAAGAGTTTATTTTCTATGTTTTTATTTATTTTCACCGGGAACTAAAACTTGTTTTAATACCAACGATCCACTTCCTCATACAATCAACAAACAAAAAATTATCCAGGAAAAGAAGAAGCTCATTGAGCTACAATGTGCCCCTTATTTTGTTGAATATTTTGGATTTTCGATGGAAAATGCTTGTATTTATTAAAATCTCACATTCAGTACAAGTGTCGTTACAAATATAAAATTAAAAATAAAATAATATTGGATTTTTTAAACCAATATACAGGAATTAGTACTTAATTTTATATTTCCTCAGAACTTGAAAAATGTCGATGAGCCCCTTTTATTCCTGTACCCTTTGTATTTTAAATTTGATGTCAAAAATTACATTTGGTGTCCTAAATATAACTATCAATTTCTCGTATACGAAAGCCTTTATTATTTATTTGGGGTCGGTTTTCTTCTAGAATGGGATCTACTTTAGTGTACTGTGTTGATATTTTGATAATAAATAAATACAGGATGATTAAAAACATTAAATATTAACTTGAAAAAATCGTCTATTTTTTTTATACGTAAACCACCTATTTTTATAATGTCATCTTATTTAGCACTAAAAATAAGGGAGACTTTGTATAAGGTTGTCTATTCGAAAAATTTGTAATTTTTGAAGATTTTTGTATTGTAAAAACGCTATACGGCTTTTAAGTTTTTTTGTTAGTTCACCATAACTGCGAAACACGACAAAAGAAAACAATAAAGCACTACAGAAATGACATTATTTCTTGCCATTTGACAATTAATAGTAAAGGTCAAATTACACGCACAAAGATTATTTAAATTTATTTGGTATCTATGGGGAATGGAACAAAGTTTTATCGATAACTAAAAAAAAAACGTGCCAGACATTTGTTATACAGAAACCGTTACGGAACAGTGTTAAACGAGTATTGGGAAATTTCAAAAATATTGGCACCATTAAGGCAAAAATGCATTAAAAAAAAACCTATTCTCAATTATGTGATGAAAATTTCGAAATTGCAATTTTGGGATATTTTGCAACATATCCTATGAGATAGATAACGCAAGTGGCTCTATAAAGAGGAATCCCGAAGAGCTCAATAAATAGAAGTCTGTTGAAACACAATTTTCACCCTTATCTGTAGTTCAACATCTAAAAAATCTTGATATGCCGAAAAGAGTGAAATTTTGCGAATTTATATTAGCGATGATGCAAGATTACCATTAATTTTTAGATAACATAATTTGGAATGATGAAGCAAAATTTATGGAATATGGCTTATTTAACAGACACAATTCCTATTTGAAATGATTTAAATCCTCAAGATTTATAAAGTTTCAACACACTTGTCAATTTCATATATTTAGTGCTGTAAGAAATGATGGAATAGTACAACTATATTTTTATTAAAAATATTTAAGTGGCGTTATATACATCACAAAAATAGGGGATTTACATTTAAAAACAAAAATTACTATTTTTCAAGTTAATATTAGTTAGTTTTTGATCACCCTGTATTTATTTATTATCAAAATGTCAACACAGTATACAAAAGTAGATTTCCTTCTAGATGAAAACCAACTCAATTAAATGATAAAATCTTTCATCTAGAATAAATTTATATTTATGTTTAGGTCTACAAACGCCATTTTTGACATAAAATTTAAAATATGTCAAAAATAGTTAGACTTAGGGGCATTATAGACGAAATATGTATATAATTTTGCTTAGACTCTAAAAATGAAAAAAACATTTCCATTTAAAGTAAGTAAGAAGGCATTAACTTCCGGTATAATCGGATCTCATCTTAAAATATTTTAGCCGAATTGCCCCCATCGACTTTGTATGTATATGTGCATAAAATTGAGGATCTGTACACTGCGACTTAATAGATCTATTGTGCTCCGCTACTACTGCCAAGTCGTAAGGGATGCCTTGCCGGCTAAAACAGGTTTTGCAGTACTATTTCCCTTAGGAACCTTAGGATGTTGGGCGGCTTCAAAGTGGATAATTCCCCTTATTCTATTTGGTATACTCCGAAGAACCCCATCGACTTTAGTAAACCACCAAATTATAAAAATTTTTCAGTTTATTTTCCGAGAAATCCATCGCGGCAATTCATCGTGGTACATACACCCTTTATATGATTCATATACTTTTACTATATTGTATTTACACTAAATGTTATTTTCTTAATAGATTTTTCTTCATTTGCGGAACATAAACACAAAACAGTAAATTAAGCAGGTCCGTTAATTACCATTCTAAAACATAAACTCGAGACTACAATACATGTAATAACTGAAGATGAATAACCAAATTATCTTCAACTTTAATGTCAGCTTCTTTAGTTGACTATTTATTATTTTTTAAGTGGCATAAATTGCTACACGTATTAGCTCTTATTAAGTTATTAGTGAGGCTTTTTAGATTATTAGCAATACCATCATTTTAACAAATTTTTCATATACGTAAACAAATTTTAAAAGCCTTTTTCCTATGCTTTCTTTCCTTATTTCCTTTATTTTCAAGCAGATTATTCCCAATTTCAAATGAAATTTAAATAAACTTGTAACCAGTACTGTATTCTGTATTTAAAGGACCCTTAAACAATCTCTTGTTCGTTCGCCTGTCAAGGAAATTTTTATGGACTGAACTGTATCCAACTTACTTGCAGTAATTATAGGTACTAATCTGCTTATATCTATTCCTACTTTCTTCGATTTGACATACTCACAAGAACCGCATCCTAGGGTTTTCTAGAGCGCTGCACTCTGCAAGGGTACGAATAGATGTTTCGTCCTCCTCCTCACAGAATCTGCACTCTTCTCTTTCTACCAATCCTAGTTTCTTGATGTGTCCATTCAGGTGGCAATGCCCTGTCAGGACCCCTGTCGGAACTCGGAGCTGGTTTTTACTCAAGCTTATGCATTCTTTTAATCTCTTCTGGTCGTAGTTCTCCAGAAGTGTATTCGCTTGTCTCAATCCTTGCAGCTGTGTCCAATATTGGATCTCTTGTTTTCTTCTTCTATCTTTAGTTCTTCCAGCATTACGCTGCTACTGATTCCACAAAAATGCTCTGGCCCCAGAAAAGGTATCTCAGCCTATTTTCTCGCGAACTTGTCTACCATTGCATTCTCCTCTATCCCGGTATGTCCCGGTATCCACATGAGGGTGACTTTATTATTCTTACTCAAATCGTTCAGTTTCTCTAGGCATTTTCAGACCATCTTGCCTGCTTGACCATCCGCCATGATGATAATCTCTTGGCCATAATAGTTTCTTTCCCTGTTCAATTGAATATATATCCTAAATACATGTATTTCTGCCTGGAAAATGCTTTATGACTTACTCAAGCTTTCGTAGTATCTGGTGCCGGGTCCATCCACTCCTACTCCAGTTCTCTCCGTTGTTTTGGAGCCATCTATATACCATATAGTATATATCTTGCTTAGTTTTTCAATGGTATTTCTGTCCCATTCGCTCTTGCTACTCAATTTTGTGCTGAAGTTTTTTAAAAAGTTGAATTTCTTTTTCATTATATTTTGGGACATGTCCCAGATTTGTTGAGTCCTTGATGAGAGTTGGGAACTTCGTTTTATGGCCTCATCTCTCATCATCTTATAAATTGTATTCTTCGCCATATTCTCTAGAAATAACTGTAGAGTTGTGAGGTTTAGGATTACTTCCATGGTGGCCTTTGGGTAGGTTTTTATTGCCCCGGTTATACATGCATAGACCAGCCTTTGAACTTTCGAAAGGTTAGCTCTCGTATTAGCTAGACTTTGTGGGGTGCTTAAAAACTAAAGTATATTTGACCCAGTCCGGCAATTAAGAAGTCTTAGAAGTACGAAATATAACCGCAGATATCATTGGCAATGTTCAAAAAGAATTTATTCATCGACTTGACTATTGTCAGATTGTAAACGGGACCCAGTCTGAACATTTAATTTAGATGGGATCAATTTTTTTTCTATATTTTAAAGTTTTACAGTAATTTTTCTGGTCATTTTCAATTTTTACCTTGTCCTATATAAAAAAATGCCATTTCTGATACTGAAATAAAAATAGGGTTTATAATTGAAAAAAATTTTCGATGACGTCATAGCTACTTCTTGAGTTACCCTGTATATTTCGGTATTACGCAAAGAAACTCTGAGCTAGCAGTCATATAGTAGAATAAAACTCTGTTTTTCACAAACGCCGAGCTTTCGGAAACATATTATTTCCTT
This sequence comes from Diaprepes abbreviatus, assembly GCA_034092305.1. Lineage (NCBI taxonomy): Eukaryota > Metazoa > Arthropoda > Insecta > Coleoptera > Curculionidae > Diaprepes > Diaprepes abbreviatus. The sequence goes on from JASJET010000164.1 coordinate 1,308,099, forward strand.
TTTCAGAGGTGCAAAGTGAGATTTTTTTGGCTCTGAAAAAGTTAATTGTTAATTTTTCATTTTAAATATTAAATTTTGAAACAGAACAAAGAAATAAACTGTGCGTCATTTTAGCTGAATCATGGTTGACTTATTACTACACTTGTAGGTTTTAGCATTATTGTATCAACCTTCGCCAGTTTTAAAGTTAAACTGTATTAGAGAATTAGAAGATATAATTTAAATATTAAAGATTACAAGTATCTTAGAATTTATAACCTAAAGTATATAATTAACATTTTTCTACGATGACTGCCTGGTAAAAATGTGTTGGGCTGTCGTTATCCCATGTCATCATTGAAATTGTATTACTTAAAAGCTCTTACACCGATATTTAATACCTTTAGTAAATTTCGTGGGGAAAATAAACTCTATTCTTAAGGTTTCGAACCACTGTGTGTCAGAACTGACAGTATCATATAGAAAACTTATTAATGGGTCCCTTCTGTTTGACAATGAAAATAATATTAATAGAACAAGGACAACAGTATTAGATTTGCTAATGACCCATTGTTAGTGACTTCATTTTGAAAATTGCTATTGTGGTTCCTATAATCAAGTTAGTAAACTAACTACATTCGAATTTATATTGTATTGTAATGCGTCAGTTGCTGATTAATCCGAACCAAATAAATGATTGACATTTAACATCTACTGTGCGTGATATTTTGAAATCTTACTTTGATTGATGGAATTTTTAAATTAACTTAGAGTTTGGCATTATGTCTACATAAGTTTGTAATAATAGTAAAATACAGCTATACAATCAGCATAATTGGTTAACATTTGAAACCAATATTATTCAATACTTATCAGTATTGCGGTACGTAAATTACACATATATTGGTATGAAATATAAAAAATGTATACAAAATTTTCAGATGAGCGAAATAATACTTTATAAGAAACCTATTCAACAAAATTATAATATTTTACTTTATTTTAAAAATACATTGTTGATATTAGTTATCCAACAAAAGAGTGCAACATTTAAAGATTTTAATTATTTTCAGGATCAATATTTTAAAATAATTTGAATTAAGTACCTTAATTATAACTAAAGATAGCAACGTTGTCGCCATATAATAGAAATTGGACTCTTCTTTGACCTATAAACATCATAATATTTAAATTACATCAAACTTCACTGTGATACTTGCATTAGAATTTGAATAAATAAACCAAAATGTATGTTTATTTAGAATTATATATTTGTGAGGACTGGTTTTATTCTCCACCTCTGACCTTATAATATTGTGCAATAAATTCTGTTTATTGCATCTGCACGGTAAACGTTATAAAACTATATATGTAAAATTGCAAGTCTTAAGTTTTTCTCTCGAACGGGCAAATATGCAGTGTGCTAGTATTAAAATGGAGCATATCGAGCAAAGAGAACCCATAAAATATGATTCCACCCTAATCTTATGAAATTTTAAGGAATGAATACTTTGGATAACCTTACTGTGTCAGTTGATATTGTGAAGCAATGGTGCCGCGAATTTCATTGTGATAAGAAAACAAGCTTGACTATAACCTTTAGATATGAAAAAGCTACCCACAAGGTGCTTACCTCGAATATTAATGATATTTTAAAAGTGAACTCGTGTAGTGATTTTCAAGATTCTTATGGTTATGTTTTTAAAGAACAACTAACTCTTTCTCAACTCCGAAACTGAAAGGCACCTCTACATAAGTTTAAAGTGGCTTTTGCTGAAAATGTGATGATCTTCATTTTTCAGAGTCGTTTTTATTGTTTATTTAAAGAAAGAGCATACTATAACAGGGCTTTATTGTCCAATAGAAAAACGCGCTCAGTCGTACATTCGGTGTTGCCATGGTTCGTTTTATCGAAGCAGGATTTGAATAACGTCGACATTCATCTCATGTATCTGACTAGACCCCCGTGACTATAATCTGTTTCAAAAAAGAAAAGAAAATATTCAGAGCCTTAAGTCAGTGATTTGAGATGGATAGGAAAATCTTTTTCCCTGAAAGTCATAGAAATTGGAATGTTGTTGGAAAAAGTGTTCAGGTTTTAGTCTAAATAAGCCATTTAATATCCTTCCCTTCGAGGAAAATTATATTATCAAACAAAATTATAAGATCACTGACTCAATTGCACAACAGTTGCAAATTTAAATAAGAAGAAAAATAAGAACAGCAAAAGAAGAGTACCTTTCTGGAAAATGCAAAGAAATAGAGAAGTTGCAAAACAAGTACGACAACTTCAACTTGCATAAAAAAGTTAAAGAATTAGCTGGAATAGAAAAGAGAAAAACCTCAAACGTATTGCTAGACAGAGAGGAAACATTATTATAGAAACATAGCAAAAATTATGCAGGTGGAAAGAATACATAGAAACACTATTTGAAGATCAAAGACACGAAAAATTTTCTATAAACAGGCGGTGACATGGGGCCTGAAATTACTAAAGCAGAATCATTTATGCATTAAGGTCGATAAAATCTAATAAAGCTGTTGATCCAGATGAAATACCAGGTGAGTTGTTGAAGCTGATCAATGACAAAAATTTGGATTTATTGGTGAGATTATTTAATACAATTTACACGACAGAAACTATCCCCCGAGAAATGTTAACATATATATGACACACAGTTTAGCTTCCGGAACGGGGTGGGTGCGAGAGAAGCATTATTTACTTTAAATGTGCTTACTCAAAGATGCTTAGATATCAATCAGGACCACTGTGTCTGCTTCATAGATTACAACACTTTTGATAGGGTCAAACAAAGCAAAAATTTGGATGAAAGAGATTTAAAGTTGATATCAAATCTATATTACAATCAGCGAGCGGCAGTAAAAATTGGACAGGAAATGTCCGGAGATGTGGAAATACAAAGGGGAGTCAGACAAGGGTGTATATTGTCACCTTTACTATTTAACGCTTATTCTGAAGAGGTCATATTGGAAAGTCTTGAATCTGAAACAGCAGGGATAAAAGTAAACGGAGTTTAATCAACAATATTAGGTATGCAGATGACATCGTAATAATAGCTGATAGTTTGAAAGACCTAGAAAAAATAATAAATAAAATATTAAGAGTTAGTGGAGAATATGGACTCTCTCTTAACACGAAATAGACCAAGTTCATGATAATTAGTAAGAACAACACCAATAATAATAAAACCCAGGAGGCCAGCACATAGAAAGAGTTAAGAAGTACACTTACTTGGGAACCCTAATAACAGAAAATAATGACTATATCGTCGAAATAAAAACCAAAATGGAGAAAGCACCTGCCAACTTTACTAAATGTTACGTATACAGTGTTCTATATTATGGAATGGAAGCATGGCCACTGAATCGAGAGGCAATGAGAAGACTTAACTCTTTTGAAATGTGGACCTATAGAAGAATTCAGAGGATTTCGTAGGTGGATCTAGTTACGAACGCCGAGGTGTTGAGAAGAATGGGGAAATCGAGATAACAGTAAAACAGAGAAAACTGCAATATTTCGGACCCATTATGCGGGGAAAAAAGTACAGCATCTTACGGCTCATAAACCAAGGCAAAATAAATGGCAGAAGAGGCGTGGGACGGCGACGAATTTCATGGCTAAAAACCTAAGGGAATGGTTTGGATGCGGTTCAAAACAGCTATTTAGAGGAACTGCCTCAAAAATTAAAATAGCTATTATGATTGCCAACCTCCGCATTGGAAGGCACTTGAAGAAGAAGACTCAATTTTTATATGGTATTGAAATTTGCTATAGTAATAATGCTTACTAACTTGCAATAGTTAAAACTAAAAACATATTTTACTGTGAATTTCGGGGCGATCAAGTGTGGTAACGCTCAAAATTTTTTTATTGGACGTAAGTTATTATTCCAAAGAGCTAGTTGCAAGAATTATTTTTTTTTTAATTTTATGTAAGATGGTTTTAGGTTTATTACTAGAAAGGTATCTCTTAAACTAATTTAAGAAAATGGAAGTGCACTGATAACACTAGCCAACAAATACAAACAAAAATGCAACTAATGTATGAATACAAACATTTTTATATAATAGTTATACATAAGTTCAAAACAATAAAAAAACAAAATATTTTAAGGATAATAGGATTTATTTACAAAAATATACATGAAAATACATTTATAGTCTTTTGTAATAACTTTTTTGCAAATGTTGACTTTCGTTTATATTTCTGATCGCTTTCTCTCATAAGAAACCAAAAATAATACCCCGTCATTGCTGGATCTTATCGGTCTTGGTAGCTTTGCTCCGTTGTTAATATATCTTGTTGGAACAATTCTCTTTGCTTGTTACTAACAATACCCAAATTTTGTGGGAAAAAATTTAAATGGAAGTGCAAAAAGTGTATTTTGGGAGACTTGCGATAGACCATTTTACAGTAGCTTTCAAGTAGTTCTTCGACAAGTTTTTCGCAGTTTTCTACTTTTTTGTTTCCTGAAAACTCCGAAACAATTGTTTTAAAAGAATTCCATGCAATAAATTCAACATCACTTAATTTTTTATCAAACTGTTGATCCCTTAGTATTTTTCTAATTTGTGGTCCAACAAATATTCCTTCCTTGAGCTTAGCATCACTTAGTTTTGGAAAAACTTGTTTATGGTATTTAAACGCATCTTCTTATTTAACAAAATTTTTAATTAATCCCAGTTTAATGTGTAATGGAGGCAACAGTACTTTTTTGGAATCAACAAGAGATATATTCTTTACGTTAGCTTGCTTGGACTATATTGATCTCACGGAGCCTTCTTTTTAACTGGTAATGGCTTTGTGTTGCTTTACTGTTTCAAAGACAAAGAAAACGGCATTACCTCATAAAGCTCTAGTAACAGTCCAATGACTTTTAAGTCACCACATATTTGCCACCTATACGTATCATAGCTTATTGCATATAAAATCAATAACATACTTTCCTATAATTCCTTCATGTCAACTGCATGAGCAAGCGGAATAGAGGGTTTTTATTGTTATTATGGAGCAGAAATGCTTTTAAACCTATTTTAGAAGAATCGATAAATACGCGCGATTCGTCCGGATTATATGCAAATCCTAATTTTTCCATAACACTATTTGGATTAACATAAACACACATTTTATTCTGTAGAGTAAAAAACGAGGATAGCTCCTGGTTATGGTTCCTAAATATTGTAATTTTGGTTCCAGTGGCTAGTAAATTCCATTGTTATAATCTAGATCTTAATACTTCAACATGATCTTTGGACATTTGGAGGTCCCGAACTAGATCATTTAATTCGGGTTGCTTAATTAAATCGGGTGCTTTTCCTTTACTTTCGGGAAAATAAGAATCGTCCTTTTCCGATACATTATCGGATTCTGCTTTATCATCGTACATTTCTAAATCTTCATTTTGCCGGGGGCGCTGGAACTGGTAAACCTTCTCTATGCAGAACCGGTTTTATTGCTGAAGGAACATCCAGATATTCAATATGTTTGCTCTTTCTTGAAAAACCAGACACTTTTTTCATGCAAAAGTAACAGTAGTTAAAATGATTTGTTGGTTCTCGCCAAATCAGTGCAAAAGGCACAGTAGAGCGATTGCCATTTAACCAGTTACTAAGATTTGCTGCACAGGTTTGGCAACATTTGTGAGGAGCCCAGTCCCGATCCTAATCGCAAACACGACATTCAAAACACTTATGATAAGCTACTTTGGTCATTTTGTTAATTGTCCTTTTTTTGCGATTTATGAATAAACTGACCACATATGTAGAAAAATTTATCCTCGGGGTTAATACAGCCCCGTTTCTGTTCTTTAGACATTTTTTTACTGTCGCGTAAGTCGCTTCAGGCGTCAATTAACCTTATTCAACACAAAAGTAACACTAATACAAAGCTCTTAGTATTGGCTTATTCGCGCACTTCACTTCTCTATCTAATACTGACCATTACTCGTGCTAAACGAATACTGATGATACGCTAGCTGCTTTTATAGCTATTCCATACTTCTGGTATTTTCTAGAAACATTAACCAAAAACTGCCTTTTACATTACAGTCGCAAAATAGCTGTCAAGTAATGTAATTTATAGGAAAGCTATCCAACCTCTTAGAACTTGTAGTTTCGGTTGATAGTACGAGATACTCCGTGCGAGACTTAAACTAACCATTTTTAATTCATAGGTTCATTTTAAGACTCTATAACAATATTCAGTATTATCCTTCTTTAAATGATCCTTTTCAAAATAACTGAATATGTATAAATTTTTTGTTTTCATAAAAATTTCACAAGTTAACATGTCTTATAACAAGTATTTGCAGTTATTGGTTAAAAACGGTTTTATACTGGATCCGATCTAATTATTATTAATTATTTTTATCAGTTACCATCTCTGAGTCACGTAGTCAATACAAAAATTATGTCGTTTAAGTATTTAAAAATCACCTTGCGTATGTTATATCTGTCAATGATAATCTACTTTTTATTGTCCCAAGAATTTCAAAGAAATCATACAAAGCGAAATATTACCGATATGTTTAGTCGTTTTCCTTCATTTTTATTATTTATTGGTTTTTTAATATCACCTGTCAGTTTATATTTATTGTGTATTGAATTTCTATGCAACTTATACATGATGCATGCAGTTTTTGAAGTATGCTGGCAATAAATATTTTTTACGGAGACTTTCTATGTATAATTGTAGTTACATAGTTACTCTAATTATATTCACAAGAAATATTCGTATATTAAAACTGCTTTAATTTTAGTTAATGCTATTAGTTTTAATTCTTGTCCCATTAGTTAATTCCCTTGCAGATTTAAGTAATATTGTTACTTCCGATATGTAAGTGATAACCAGTTAGTAAAATAAAGACAAAGTTTTTGAATGTCGTTAAAGTACGTTAACAGAGGTTTTCATATTTTCTCATATACCAAGAAAAATGCAAAAAGCATTAAAATATATTCTCTACATATCCTTTTTTGACAATCGAAACTAAAGCAAATAGAATGCAAATGCTTTACTATGGAAACAATATAATAATGTTACTGAAAAAATACCTATACATCTTAATTTAAAAACAACATCTGTAAACGAGTAACTGTACGAATAATAAAAGTTAATTGCAAACTTTGTTTTTGAATTTGGTTTATTTAGCACATTATGTTTTATATGATAATATTTTATTTTTATCTGGATAATAGCTTTATTAAATTATTTGTACAACATATTTCTTTTGGGTTAGCAGTTTTACTCTTCTTTTAATACGGTTATAATTTTTCATTTTTAAAAACATTTTGAATCCTGATTACACGGGTTGTCCGGGAAAATGTGGGAAATCTCCCGAATATAAAAAAACATGTGAAAGGAATACTACAAGTTCACATAAACTTTTATCGTGTAGGCCTTCTCTTCGGAGATATGGGCTCACAAAGAGCTGCAATGGAATCTAGTTTTTTACACATAATTATTGAATCACCAGGTATATTTCATTTTTTTTAATATGATGTATTCCAGGTAAGAACCTTCAAATTACTATCCAAGAAAATGTTTTGAATTACTCACAGCTGCAGGGACGGACTAGTTGTGACACTCATAACCCCATCTTTTTTTACCCGGTATGATAAGAACTTTGGACAATTTTTTTAGGTACTTCTAACTATTGAGTAAAAATTAAATACTCTTCATTCATATCTCTAATTCTGACCGTTTTCGAAAAAAGGTCATTTTTTTACACTGTTAATCCCCTAACTTCTGTTGGGTTGAATTCGAAAAAGAGGCATTTTCCACTATCGCCATAGTTTCAATAGAAAGTTAAACTAACCGCTTAATTAAAAAATTCATAAGAGGGTTCAACATAGGCTCCGTAAAGTCTAATACACTCGCGGGCACGACGAATTCAGGACTGTTGTATTCGCCACATTAACTCATCATTGTTTCCTTATTTGATCACAATTAAACCTGATTCACCGTAGAAGTTCCTCCCTATTATCGACCGGAATAGAATACACCAAGGTTTTGAGGTGTCTCCACAGGTAAAAATCCAACAGCGTTAGGTCGGCAGATTGAGGAGGCCAGGCAATATGTCCATCTCCACCCACAGTTTGGATAGACGTTACTCAGGTGCTTCCGCACAACAACGCTGGTGTCCCATCGTGCATGTAGTACATGTTTCGGCGGATATGAAGTGGTAAGTGCTCTACTAAATCATGAAAAGCGTTCTGGAAGAACTCCAAATAAAGTTCTCCATTCAGTAGTGCCGACAATACCAATGGTCCAATCAAAAAATTGACAGTGATTCCTGTCCAGACATTAATTGATTGAAACTGCTGTTGATGATGCAAAACAATAGTTGCATGAGGATTTTCATCAGTCCATACATGTGAGTAGTGTAAATTTATGATACCATTTTTGGTAAATCCTGCTTCATCCGTGAATAATGCTAATGAAGTTTACATTTTTTCGTTACAAACTGCATTCTACTGGGAAAATCTTCAGGAATCAAATCATGCACTTTTTTCAAATGATATAGATATAACAGCTATTTTTGAATAACTTCATGTATTATTGTTTTCAACGTATTACACTGCGCTGATAAATTTCGAGTGCTCGTTGAAGAACTGTCATCTACAGTATTTAAAATATTTCATATATTCTCTTGGCTTCCAAACCATTGACCATACATCAGATACATATCTGCATACTCAGTAAACGTGTATTCCATATTTCGAATTATTTCACAGCTAATTTCATGACGAAACTCAAAAATCATTAAATTAGTATCCAAGTAAAGAATCAATGTTTCAGCGATGTGAAAGTTGACAAGTTCTAAAATGCAGGGTATTTTTTTGGTACCTAGCAACGTTTGCAACAACAATACTTTTTTTTGATGCCGATAAAATAAAACGCACATTTTTTGCGAACCTAGATCGAACTGCAAATCATATTGAAAAAAAAAATGATTATGTGTAAGAAATTTGATTCCATTGGACCTCTTTGGGAGCCCATATCTTCGAAGAGAAGATTTATAAGAAAAAAGTTTATATGAACTTACAGTGCTTGCTTGAGTGAGTCCCCTCTCACGATTTGGGTGCTTATTCTCAATGACTCTCTTAGGCTCTCACCATCACAATGATTGTTTTCTGTGAGTCCCCTCGCCACTCATCATTTTGCATGACCATGTTAAAGGTTTCAAGAATTTATTTCAATAAGTGCTCAAAACGGTTACCTTCAACTCCAGTACACTTATTGACCCGCATTTCAAAAAATTTCACACAACGGCGGAGTATTTTAGGTGTCATTTTAGCACAAGCATCTCTGATTCGCAGTTTCGCGTTTTCACAAGTTGTTGACACGTCTTTATAAATTTCGCTCTTCAAATAACCCTATAAACAAAAATCTGGTGACGTAAGGTCTGGCGATCTTGCAGGCTAATCTACTGGACCTCTTCTACCAATCCACCATCCGTTGAATTCGCAATCCATCACTTGACGTCATAATTGAGAATAATGCGCTGGACATCCATCGTGTTGAAACCACATTTGTTGCCTTACATCTAAGGGTACGTTTTCCAGCAAAAGTGGAAGTTGATTTTCTAAAACATCACGATATTTTGCGCCGTTCAAATTACTTTCAAGAAAGTATGGACCCACAAGCTTATTATCATCTATTTCATACCAAGCATTCACGGACTATTACGTTCAATTTGCAAACTGGACATGAGAATTTGATCTCATCTTTGACGTCATAAACTTATGATGAAATCCAATTATGGGGGTCAAATTGGGAGTTTCCTTGACAAATTTTGAAGTTGAGCTTCAAATGTCCATAAAGGTCAAGGTCAAGGTTATTTTCTAGGTCACTACCGATTAGCCCTGGTGCCTCCCAACAATTTTGTACGAAACATTTCACAAAATATTTTTTTTACCTTAAAATGATCTTGATACTTGACCTTAACTTTGAGATCAATGTCATATCCAATGGTAAAATTTCCCGCAATTTTCATTCCTGGAATCATAATTGGGGAGTCCTATTTAAAATTCCGAAGTTGACCTTCAAATGACCTTGAAGGGTAAGGTTAAGGTCATTACTAGTTAGCCTTCCTACCACCCTATAATTTTTGGATAAAACATTTTTCGAAAAAATGTGATCTCACCTAGATATTCCGTTGCCTCAAGATAAATGCCGCACCATGTATATTTAGGTTATATACCCCATTCTTCTTCAGGATTTAATAATTAATTTTCGTAGGTCCTTTCATGCAGAAATGAAATTTAATAACCAACAAATGTATTCAAAATTGACCATATGGTCACTTTTAGGCTAGAATATCTCAAAATCGTGACGTGATGGCTAATTTTGGTAAAAAGATTTGTATTCAGCGCTCCAGATTACGTAGCAAGTAACCCTGGTATGTGTATGTATTTGCGTAGACTTGGAGATCTTTACACTGCGACCTAATAGATTTATTGGGTTCCCCTACTACTGCTAAGTAGTAAGGGATACCTTGCCAGATAAAGCAGGCCCTCCGGTCCTAATTCCCTCAGGAACCTTAGGATGTTGGACGGCTTTAAAGTGGTGATCCTGGTAACCAAAAGACGAATCAAGATCCCCAAATTTATAGGTCTGCGTTACACTTAAAATAAGGGTCTCCCCATCTTTCGTATGACACTCACGTTTATTAAAATAGTGTGAGATATAAGAGTATAAATAGTTTTTAAAAAATTAAAATAAAAAATCCAGTCCTACCAAAATTAAAATATTGCACGCGCTGAAAACAAAATTTAAAAAGATCGTCTTGTAAAATAAAATTATAGTTTACTTATTTTTCACTCATGACTGAAGGCTCTAAAAATCCCCATATTTTAAAATCGCGTAACCCATTATCTAGTATTTGCCCCTGGTATCCTCTTACTTGCTAAAGTTAAGTCACTACCAAAACAGAGATTCTGTAAATTTTATTTCCCTAATCTTCCCTAAAAACACTTTTCGGATACAGATTCTTAAGTAATGAGCAAGTTGACCTAATTGATTGATTAGTCACTTCCTGATACTTTCCCATACGTAAAAAAAAATGGAAAATACCACAGTCCACAATGCCTTCAATTTAATTTATTATAAAAAAACTTAAAAAATTTAAGTAATACCAAATTAAATCAGATTCACTGAAATTCAAAATGTACTTTAAGGTAAAGGTAAAAACAATTTTATCTGACCTACTGCCGCCGGCAAATCAAGCCAAGATAAAATTATTATCTTGAACTTCTTTTATTTTAGCTTTGACAAGTTAAATTTTTGCTTTTGTACAAAAACCATTAAAATGGCCTTTTTAAGAGTTATATTACCTTACTAGAAATTAAAACACTTAATCTTCTTTTATAAATATTTGATAGAGTTTAAGTTTAATTAATTTTTAAAATGATGATCTATCATATAAAGGAACTTGAAATGATTAATTGACTTATTGTGGTATCATTTAAACTATAACTACTCAAAAGATACCAACCTAAATTTTTGAGATAAAAAATTTTAAATAATTAATTTTTTTTAATTATGTATGTAACATAAATTACCCAGGATTTATAACGCAAAATTGTGCTGATGACCTAGTTGTCACTATCAGAAGCAAGAAAGGGATCATTGAAGACACGGAAACTACCTGCCTGTCTACCAACAAAACAATCTTCGTGTCATTGAAAAGAAGACAAAAACTTAACATAAACGCCCTAAAATTACATATTGAAGAGCAATAATAGACTAGAAACTGACCTGGAATAGACACATTGAAAAGGTTTTCCACTAGGCAATAGCACTAAGCTAAACATGCCGTGGAATCCTTGGAAAAACTTGAGGTTTGAAACTAAAAATGATATTATGAACAAAGGAATCATTTATCCAACCTATGGTCACATATGCCTCCTTGGTACAATGGCCCAAGACACAATAAGCAATATCGCAAAAAAAATTGCAAAAAAATAGAGAGGTTAGCTTAAGTTGAAATCACGGGAACCATGTCCCACAGTGTTATTAAAGGCAATGCTGAACCTTCCTTCAATGAATATGGCCGCGATGAAGGCGGCAGCAATAAATGCCTTCAAACAGAAAACTTCAAGGCTGGAAGCCTTATCTTTATCAAAACCGATAGACATAATATCTATAAGGTAGGACTTTCGCATGAACTATGAAATAGTAACTGACCAAGAGAACGGAGATGGATTATTTCGATTATAGAAGGATTCAATGGCATGGTTTGTTGATACATCCAAAATCAAAAAGGACATTGGAGTAGAAGTATCAGACCCAAGCGTTGGGATATTTAATTCCTTAGGGAATAATCTTATTCTATTCAAAGCAGAAATGCAGACAATTCAAATATGTGCAACTGAGTGCCTGAATAAAAACACCAAGAAGGTCAAAAAATATAGTAGCGCTAAAGCTCTTAGGTTAAACAAGTACGAGTTTAAGTTGACTTGAGACTCTTCTTCTTCGGATGCATATCCATTAATGGATGTTTGCGATCACATGCTCCATTGCTTCTCTATCTCTGGCGGTGTGGATCAGTGTTTGTACATCACGTAACTCTGTCCATTGTCTTAGGTTCCGAAGCAAAGACAGTTTCTTCCTCCCCTTTCCCCTTCTGCCCTCAATTTTGCCCTCAATTATCAACTGTAAGAACCCATATTTTTTATTTTGCATGATATGTCCCAGATACTACTTCGAATAGTTCACGCTCTCTTCCTACACGCCCCAGAACTTCCTCATTTGTCTTCTTCTCCGTCCATGAGATTTTAAGAATTCTGCGATACAGTCACATCTCGAAGGCTTCCAATTTATTGATATTACTCGTTTTTAGGGTCCAACCCTCCACGCTATAAAGAAGCACTGACCATACCTAGCATTTCATAAACCTCACCCTCAAGTCAATATCGAATTCTGAGCAGGTAAGCACATTTTTAAGCTTCAGGAAAGCCTGTCGGGCTTGCTCAACACGGCTTTTTATTTCTCTGTTCGATGTCCAATCTTCACAAAGCCATGTTCCCAGGTATTTGAACTTGTCTACTCTTTCAATGAGCACTACATCAAATGTTATTCCGGAGTTTTTAAATGCATCCAAGTTTCTGGAGATGATCATAAACTTTGTTTTCCTAATATTGATGTTCAGACCCATAGATGCACTGTATTGTCCAACCATATTTACTATTTGTTGTTGATCATCTATATTTTCGGCTATCAGGACCGTATCATCGGCATAACGATTGTTGTTGATCCATACACCATTCACTCTAATGCCCTTTTTTACATCTTCTAAGGCCTCTAGGAAAATTGTCTCCGAATATAGATTAAATAGGAGCGGAGATAGTATGCACCCCTGCCTCACTCCCCTCTCAATTTGTACAGTATTGGACATACCATTTTCAATTTTTACCTGTGCATTCTGGTTCCAATACAAATTTTGGATGCATCGGATGTCCTTTTGATCGATGTCGAGCCTCTCGAGGAGTTGTATTAACTTTTGATGTTGAACACGGTCGAAAGCCTTCTCATAATCTATGAAACATAGGCACACATCTTTTCTTTGGTCATAGCAATTTTGTACCAGTACCTGTGTTGCGACTATCGCCTCCCTTGTACTTAATCCCTGTCTAAATCCAAACTGGGAATCGCTCACATCTCTTTCACATTTCTTGTATATTCTTAGGTGTATTATTTATAAGAAAAGCTTTAATGTATGACACATCAGGCTGATAAGTCTGTGATCTTCGCATCTTTTTGCATTGGGTTTCTTTGGTAACGGGATAAAAGTAGAACATAGCCATCGTTAGGGGTAGAGACCCGTATTGTAGATGATGTTAAAAACTTTATCAAGAAATAGACGGGTTTTGTATTTCAGTGTATGTTTTATTAATATTGGCCAAGCGCTTTCGGTCTAACTTAGTACACTGATGTTAATAAAACAATAATTGATTTAATAATATCAGTGTACTAGTGTATTGAATGTTTTAGTTTTAATTTAATTTGTGACTGTTAAAAAATTTTGATTGTATACGTTTTGTTCTGTGTGGAGGCTACGCTGGCGATTGCTCTCAAACTGGCGGGGTTAAGGTGTGCCCTTTGACGAGGTCTGAGCCCTGAGGATGGTCTAAGTTAGACCGAAAGCGCTTGGCCAATATTAATAAAACATACACTGAAATACAAAACCCGTCTATTTCTTGATTTCTTCGGTGTACAACCTGTTAATAACTTAAAAACTTTATGACTTTACACAAGCCCTAAAACAAGTAGCAGAAGACAACAAGATAACCCTGATGTGAGTACCAGGGAAGAACGGAATCAAATGAAAAAGGAAGCAGACAGTCTCGCAAAATGACTTATATGATGTTGATCAACTTTCAACACACTTGCATTACCAATACTGCGTAATGACTTTATTTCAACAAAAAAAAAATTTGCGGGATTTCAAAATAGGTACCAGTATCCTCTTTGAACAGATAATTGTTAGCAAAATGACATCCCTTGACAAGCTGCTTCAAATTTTCAACAAAAATAAATTAGATGGAACTAAATCCGGACTATCCGTCGCGAATTGTCCAGTCCAAAAAAGTTACGCTTTCGGAGATTGAATTGAATTTTTATTGCTTTGTGACATCATATATTATAGTTTAGTAAAAGCACATTTCTGTAATACAAACCAAGGCATTTTTGATCAATAACCGGACCTAATTTGTTAATACATATGTTGTAGGTAACTCTTGTTAACGTAGTGTCTTTCGAAATATATTCCACAAGGTTCCAAAAGATGATGGCTATGAGTTTCTCAGGTTAATATTTTGTACAGGTTTTTTTGGAGATAGTGAATCCTTTTGAATTAATTTCGTTTTTGGATCCCTATGATGTTCTCGTCACTGTCTTAGAAGCAAAGGAGAAATCTGTATTTGAAAACTTCATAAAATTTTAAGAAATTCTTGCGTAATCAATTTTTGTTTAGAAGCCAAAAATCTTGTGCATATCTTATCACATAAAGTTCTTAAAATTCTTGGTTCATATATATTTAATGCTTTAAAAAGTGTATATACTTTCAAACGATTATTACCACTTTTTTGACAAAAACAGGATGCCCTCCTACTTCTAAGACATCCCTGATAGATCCAAGATCCCATCGGAAATGATTTTACCTATATTCTGATTTGAAATATGATGGAGCTTCTCTACATAGAACAATCGTAAATATTTTTCAGGCAATTTTATTTATTTAGTAAAAATGTGCACTACAATGTTCTAATTACACAAATATCATTTTTTTGTTGCATAACAAAAAATTATGAATAAACTAAAATCAAATTTGACAAATAAGTATAAAGGTTATCATTATTGAACGTTGCTAGGCAAGGGCGGATCCAGAGAGCGGCTAATATATCTAGATATATATATATATATATATATATATATATATATATATATATATATATATATATATATATATTGTTACTGAAGGCCGATCTTTGAATACACACTCTATTATTTTAAAAAACTTTATATTGTCAACTTCAATTTTAACACTTGTCAAATACTTCCAAATTGGTCGATACCGGAAGATTTCCTAATTTTCTAGAAAGATTTCCATACTACATACACCATGTAGTAAGAAAAAGGAATAATCCGGCAATTTCTAGACCTTCTATCATAGGCATGCCATGTTAAAAAATAAAGAAATAGAATTCTCTAAAAAGTGCCAGACCTTTTTTCATAGACGTCTCTTGAGAAAATTAACAAAGGTATAATTAAATATATAAATTATGAACTCGTAGAAAATAAACCTAAAACCCTGCAAGCTACAAACACAAACTAATACTATGAAATGTAAAACGCTATAAAGTTCGTTACAATATATATATATATATATATATATATATATATATATATATATATATATATATATATATATATATATATATATATATATATATATATATATATATATATATATATATATATATATATATATATGTATATATATATATATATATATATATATATATATATATATATATATATATAAAGAAAAATTTTCGATTATGCCGACACGTATTATTAGTGAATGTTACTCTCGTATTAAAACGTGCACAGAACCCCAAGAAAATGGAAAAATTTCTGATCCGGAAAATGACGACTCATCAGACCATTCCATATGAGATGATAGATTGTTCATTCCAACTCCTTGACAAATTTTTATGACCACTCCCAGGAAAATTTCGGAATCCGCCCCTCCTAAGTAACACACAATCAGTTGTTTCTAGTATCACTAGTATGTCTCACAGCGCATGTTTATATCTTTTATTTCAATTGAATATTTTAAGACTGATAAGAAATCTTGAATCATTATTTTTTCAAACGATCAAACATAAGTCCAATGTTTAAAACTAGCTTTAAATTTTCTGGGCCTTTAATTAAACAAAGAATAAATGTTTAGAATCAATGAATTAACGTTCAAACTGATGATATAGATCTCCAATAGTATAGTAAATGAGTACTTGATATGGTATCCATCAATGTATATAATTTTGATAATTAGCCGAAGGCAAAGTGTATATTCCAACTTGCCCAGTGATTGATTATTTAACGGGGTCAGCTTTTATAATGAAAATTGCAAGGGTTTGGAAAACTGATTTGAACTCTTTGTAGTTGTCTATTAAAACACATCCAGGATATATGTATTTACCATGTTTATGTGATCAGAATTGATGAGAATGTTAGCAGTATATTTTTAAAAAACAAAATGTACACAATTAATATCATTTTCTTTTCACAAAATGTCAGAAATAAGTGTAACTAATATTCTGTAAATTAATGAAATAAAGTTATTGCAAAATATTAATAAAAACTAATAAATAATATTGATTTCGTGATTCTGAACATAATTCCTAAACTAAGCGGCATAATTGTTATAATTTATTCGAAAATCTAACTTTATTTAAATCACTTTCTTTTCAATTAACTTCAGATAATGAAACCTTTCAACAAACATTTCTGTTATTTATATGTACGATTATGCACATATTGCTTTTTCAACATTAAGTAGATCCGGGCGGACCAGAAGAGAAATCTTTTAGAAAAAAAAATACTTTTACGCAACAAATTATTAAAATTTATCATTATTTATAGTGTAGCAACCTCTTGTCGGAAGAAAATTTAAATTTTGTTTTGACATAATATCTCATACTGCGTCTAAAATTTTTGACATGCCATTTTCAAATAATTAACCGACATATAAAAGAAGTAGGTTCTAAATTCGACCGTTGGGTATTTTGTTTATGTATGTTCGTTAATTACTCCGGAACGGCGGCACTGATTTCAATGCAAGTTTTTATGTTCAGGAAAATAGTTTCATATCATTTTGGCCGAAAATTGGTTCAATATAATCCAAGATCGCGCTTATGATATGGCGGAGAAAAAAAAATTAATTTTGTCTAATTTTCTCTAAATTTGATATGGGGGAATATTCATGGTTGCACACAACGAATCTGAAATTATTTTTAAAAAATTTAATATGGCGGATTAAAAATTTTACATGTCCAAAATTAGTATTGGGGATTTTTGAAAGTTTAAATTACGAATTCAAAATTATTATTGAAAGATGCAATATGACGGATCCAATACGGCGACCTAAAATTTTACATCTCTTTCGGAGGGTGTAAATTAAGATTGGATTAAGAGTAAAGGAAATTAGTTTTTATTAAATGCAATATGGCGGATTCAATATGGTAGGTCAAAAAAAGGAATATTGACTATTTTTGAAAAGTGTTTAAAACCATTCATAATATAACCCCAAAATATTTAATATTATTTTTTTTGACAACTAATATTTTAAAAATCATGGATTTTAAATTCCGTTTCAAATTTCGCTCCAAAATCACGTGATCACTGTAACGTCACATGTTCTCAAATACTAGAAAACTGATTAGGTGGTTTTTTCTTATTTTTTGTAAGAAAAGATGAGTTCTAAGTTTTATAAGTGTTGTGCGATACGTCAGGGTATAACTACTACAATTAAACTACCTGAAAAGTTATTTATTGACGTCCCAAGTTCGCCTACATAATCTAAAATGTATTTTTTGTGAAGATCATTTTGATGTAACATTTGATAATATTTGTTTATTTTTCTTCTAATTAAAGTTATCTCAACGAAATTGGACATAGCCCACAGCATCGACTCCGTATGACTGCCTCTAGGACCTAAAAACAAATAAAACAATTTGTTCAATAAAAGACAATACATAGGCTCAAAATCATTTTCTTAATTATTCAATTAAATCTTTTGAGCTTATAAATACCTATGATTACTATCATATATTCATTGTCAGTTACAGAAATAAAAATTCTTGGTATATTACTTACATGGAGATCTTCACATTTCAAAATTCAACAGAGCAGAAGTTACTGTTTGTTGCCAAGAAATCTCTCTTTGTCAACCTCTGTCCATCCACTCCTGGATGTAGGTCTCTCTCAATTGTTTCCATCTTTCTCTATTCTTCGCCAATCTCATCCACTGTTTGCCCGCCACTATCCTTATGTCGTCTACCCATCTTTTTTGAGGTCTTCCCGTGCTTCTTGTTGTCTCCCTCGGTCTCCATTCCAGGATTCTTCGTGTCCATCTGTTGTCCTCATATCGGGCTATGTGACCAGCCCATCGCCACTTCATCTTTGCAACCTCCTTCACGATGTCTTTGACTTTCGTTTTGCGTCTTATCTGGGTGTTTCTAATTCTGTCTCTTAATGATATTCCAAGCATGTTTCTTTCCATCGCTCTTTGGACTGTTTCTAATTTTTTAGTGGACTTTTTGGTGAGGGACATGGTCTATAATCCATACGTACACACCGGTAATATGCATGTGTCGTATACTTTTCTTTTTAGATTTATGGGAATTGAATTATTTTTCAGGATATATGCAAGTTTACTGAAAGCAGCCCATGTCAGCTGTGTTCTTCTTTTTATTTCAGCATCCTGGTTTGATTTCCCTAGTCTGATGTCATGACCCAAGTGTTCGACGATTTCTATTCTGTGGTTCTGTATTATTATGTTTGCCTTTTCGTGGCTCATTATTTTTGTTTTGTTGTAGTTCATTTTAAGGCCTACAGATGCGGATACGTCATTTAGCTGTTGTCATCAGCAAATCTGAGATGGTGCAAGTATATTCCGTCGATGTTTATACCTTTGATGTCCCATTTAAGGTCCTTAAAAATGTTCTCTAGGACTAGAGTGAACAGTTTTGGTGAGATAGTGTCCCCTTGTCTCACTCCCCTTTGTAGTTTTATGGGGTTCGTTTTCAGCCAAGAAATAGGCCAAATTTGCCTTAATAAGACCACTTTCTATGATGGAACAACTTCTTAGAATCGTTTTCAAAGGAAGTAATAAGCAAATTTCGAAAAAATTGCACGGAAATCCCTATAAAATAATGTTAACCACACAACATTTGCGAACAAGTGATGTCATGCACTGATTGATCTATGTTCGTTTTCACGTAACTTGATTTGCTTATTATATAGAAATTAAATTCCTTAAAAATAAAGAAAAATATTAATTTCTTTAAACTGAATATGAAGTATAAAATATGATGGACTAAAGAAATTTACACATCTCATGTTCTTTAAATATCGATATTGGTCGATTTTGGGGGGATCTAAAATTTATTTCTTAAATCTCAAAATTGAGGATTTGCTATGGAAGACTAAATATTTGTTTGGTCCAATTTCACTCAAAACTACTATTTGGAATATTTTCATAATCAAGGAATTTTTTGTTGTTCAATTTAGGGTGGTTTACAACTTTGGATTAAATGGATACTTTTTTACGACCTTGGAAACACTGCGAGTGACACTACACCTTTCGGTTAGAACCTAGTTCAAATAATTAATGGATATCGTAATGAGTTCAAAATTAAAAATCGAAAAATAAAATTTTTATAAAAAAATTTTAATAACTTCAAAACATGTGCTAAAAAGTGGAAAATGACAATATAAGTTTGTATATGAAATTGAAATTTTTTATGTTGGTGCCAAATTATTACTAAATGAAACGAACAATTACTAGCCAGGCTTGTAACGTCCCTTGGTCTGTCTGAAGCTGTAGTTGTGTTGAATCGCCCGCCTCGCATATTGCTCAATGTAGTGTCGATGAGTGTGCTAATCTGTAGAAATAAGAACATAATATCGATTAATCCTCTTCCTTCTTGGTGTCTCGGAAAGATGGTAAGTTTAACAGAACTCCGAGGGTGGTGTTCGTGTGCTTTTGTTAAGAGTGTTCTTATTTTCCTTTGCAGATTTTCGATGCCCATCCTGCTCCATTTTCCAATTCCAAAAGGGTAGCTAAGAGCAGAGCATACGTACGTGTTGAGCTTCTACTATTTAGACTAGTTCGTAATCCCCGTTTTACCCTCCTGAAAAGTTCGGTTGTTAATTCGGCCTTCATAGAGTGATGGTCAATTCGTTTAGCCTGTTTCATGCTACTAGGTATTTGCATGTTTGTTCTGCTTCTATTATAGCTATAGTTTCACCGTTCTGCATCTCAAATGCTCCTGGTTGTTTTCCTTTAACGATGTTCAAAATACGGCTCTTGTCAAGTCCAAATTGCATTCCGATATCCCTGGAGAACTCCTCCACAGTTTTAAGCATTTGCTCCAGCTGTTTTCTGTCAGAAACTATGGAGTTTTTGGTGGATTTAGGAAAACGTCATTAATAAGATTAGCCAGTTGATGGTGAATACACTAGAACTTTTTGAGCCAGTAGTTCTGGATCCAGTCGAGACCTGGTAAATTCCAGTTATGGAATTACTTGATTATTCCTGAGATTTCCTCGGTGGTAAATGGGTCAAACTGGATCTGGCTGTAGTCCTGGCAGATTTGCTGTTCTTCATTGACTTTTTTTGGAAAAATTTCATTTTCTGTTATTGTAGTAGTTTTAATGATATAAATTAAAAAAGAGATGGCAGAGCTTTTCCCTAGAATTTTTTATTGGATGATAACACATATATTGTATGTTGTAAAATGGTTTTGCTGTTACTTCAATTCTTCTGGGTTAACGCTCTTTTCAGTACAACAACAAACCAGAAAAACCCTGATAAAAAAGCAAGTGAACACAAAATTCTAAAAATATGTTCTACGGTGTAGTTTTATGGAAATAAAATTGCATGGGCATTATAGACCACGAAGGAGAATTTTTTTTTGACTTGATTCGACCAGGAAATACTTATTGAAATCTTATAGACATATAGTCGGAACCAAAGAGTTAGTAGTGGATAAGTGAAACATTATAGAAGTCACGAACATAGGTTGTAAATATTTTGTGAATTACTTCCTGAACTTGATTGCTCAAAATTAACGAAATAACTTAGGTCTCATGCTACGGAAGTATTAATTTCTGCTTGGAGTATTCTTACCATTAATAATTTTAATCTTGCTACTAATAACTACCTTTCTTTTTAACTTCTGATATACGATATGGCCGCGAACGTCTCGAAAAAAGTTAAAATGAAAGAGAAGAGCTCTCGCAATGTAGAATTTATGAATGGTTTAAGCCGGTCAAATTACCGGGATTTTTTTTTCTGCGCCAATGAGAAAGTTTGTTTATAGTTTGCAGGTGCTTTAACGTAAAAACGTAGTATTTACATAGTGGTTTTCGGTAATAAAATAAGTTTAAAATGGTGAAATGAATGATTTAGTATGTTTTAATATTATGAATTAAGAAAATTATTAAACAAGGTGCCTTAAGTTTGGAAAGTACTAAATACTCGATGTAAATTATAGGTACTTGATCTGATAATTCAGTTTTTAAGAAAATTTTAAAACGTAACTTTCATTTACACGCCCTCATACAGTGATTGACAATTGACACACATAGGAACATGGTCAGTAATTTGTTA